>JAIOJX010000029.1:32999440-34380440 GCA_022376925.1 Tragulus kanchil | reverse complement strand
TAAAAATTAGAGCATATGTATACACAAGGAAAAACCCCCCTCTGATTACATCTCCTGAAATAACTGGTGTAAACTGTAGATGTCTGTCATTATAGACCTGCTTTCCATCATATATCTGTCTTTCTAAACTATATTATGTGATTCATATGGTTTGGTAAATTCAGCTTTTTTTATGTTACAGTACAACACAAATATTCTGTTAAAGTCAGATTTTCTTCATTTTTGTGGTTACTTAGTAACCTTTTATGAGATGGACTGTAATTTATTTAATAAGTCCCCTGTGATTCGTATTCAGGTTGTTAATTTTTTGCTGCTATGGCATTTTTGCCTCTTTCTGATTATTTCTTTGGGACAAACTCTTGGGAGTAGACTACCTCATAAAGGATTTGCACATTATAAGGCCTTTGAAACACACTGCCAAATAGCTTTCCAGAAAAGCTGTTCCAATTTTCAGATTTCCCTCCGTCTAATTGGCTTTAGGCTTGCATTAAAATGTGCAATTTTTGTTTAGTTGCAGAATGAAGAAGAGCCTGGAGAGCCAGAGCAGGCCGCGGGGGATGCCCCTCCACCTTACAGCAGCCTCTCTGCAGAGAGTGCAGGTGGGTAACGGGTGGAACGACCGCTGGGTTCTTGAAATGCATTAGCCAGAGACTTTTCTTATCTGTGTGTTTGTTGACATTTATATTTGCTTCAGCTTTTCTTAAGAACTCTTTGGCATTATTTTTACTTTGTATCCTGAAGTAAAAAAAACTCATGTTACTGTTCTGAAAAACAGTTAAAAACCCCATTCCTATGTGGCTTTTTTTATGGAACTTAATTTCATTCTAACAGACTCTTAATATAAGGAGGTGGAATTCAGGAACCGAGTGATCACCTGTTTTTTCTCTTATTCTTTTTATAGTTTACTCATTAATTGTTTTGCTCTTTGATTTCAGCTACCTATACCTGGAATATATAATATGTTAGAGTTCTTTTATGCTAATAAAGCCTTCATAAAAAAGGAAAAAAAAAACCTACAAGTTTCCTAACTCTTCATTCCCTTCCTCACAGTTCAAACCCTCCTCAAGTTACTTTTGTCTTTCCATCCTAAGCCAGATTGTCTATAATTTTCACACCCATGTTCAGGAAAGATGATGAAGAAGAAAGAAAATTGCAGTAATTTAGGACTTCTGGTGATTAGATCTTTTAGTAACCAGGTCTGCTTTCATTGCTGGAAATTTACCAGTTTTGTTGCAGCCTCTTTCAAATGCTCTGAAACAGAACTGTGGCAGAATGGCAAGTATGTGACTGATGTTTAGGAATGAATGTGATGTTTGTTGGTAGAGGGAAAGAAGGCATTTTTATGTTACAGTACCTTTTAAAGTCAGATTTTCTTCATTTTGTGGTTACTTAGTAACCTTTATGAGATGGACTGTAATTTATTTAATAAGTCCCCTGTGATTCGTATTCAGGTTGTTAATTTTTTGCTGCTATGGCATTTTTGCCTCTTTCTGATTATTTCTTTGGGACAAACTCTTGGGAGTAGACTACCTCATAAAGGATTTGCACATTATAAGGCCTTTGAAACACACTGCCAAATAGCTTTCCAGAAAAGCTGTTCCAATTTTCAGATTTCCCTCCGTCTAATTGGCTTTAGGCTTGCATTAAAATGTGCAATTTTTGTTTAGTTGCAGAATGAAGAAGAGCCTGGAGAGCCAGAGCAGGCCGCGGGGGATGCCCCTCCACCTTACAGCAGCCTCTCTGCAGAGAGTGCAGGTGGGTAACGGGTGGAACGACCGCTGGGTTCTTGAAATGCATTAGCCAGAGACTTTTCTTATCTGTGTGTTTGTTGACATTTATATTTGCTTCAGCTTTTCTTAAGAACTCTTTGGCATTATTTTTACTTTGTATCCTGAAGTAAAAAAAACTCATGTTACTGTTCTGAAAACAGTTAAAACCCCATTCCTATGTGGCTTTTTATGGAACTTAATTTCATTCTAACAGACTCTTAATATAAGGAGGTGGAATTCAGGAACCGAGTGATCACCTGTTTTTTCTCTTATTCTTTTTATAGTTTACTCATTAATTGTTTTGCTCTTTGATTTCAGCTACCTATACCTGGAATATATAATATGTTAGAGTTCTTTTATGCTAATAAAGCCTTCATAAAAAAGGAAAAAAAAAACCTACAAGTTTCCTAACTCTTCATTCCCTTCCTCACAGTTCAAACCCTCCTCAAGTTACTTTTGTCTTTCCATCCTAAGCCAGATTGTCTATAATTTTCACACCCATGTTCAGGAAAGATGATGAAGAAGAAAGAAAATTGCAGTAATTTAGGACTTCTGGTGATTAGATCTTTTAGTAACCAGGTCTGCTTTCATTGCTGGAAATTTACCAGTTTTGTTGCAGCCTCTTTCAAATGCTCTGAAACAGAACTGTGGCAGAATGGCAAGTATGTGACTGATGTTTAGGAATGAAGTGGTGCATGTTTGTTGGTAGAGGGGAAAGAAGGCAGAAATCACTGTTTTGTACCTTCACTTTACCTGCTTTAATTTGTGGTAAATAATTTGAACAGTCTAACAGATGTCTGAGTTTTGTTTGTTTTGAATGTACTAAATAAACTAGAAAAAAATATCATTGAACTTTCCATGGAAACTTAAAATTAAATGAGGTGTCGATATTAGATAGATCTTATTTTTTAAAATTCCTTTGAAATAGGGAAATAAAAATGTTCTTGATTTCCCTCAACTTGGCCTGTTGGTTAAGATTCCAGGCTTTCGGGCTTCCCTGGTGGTCCAGTGGGTAAGGACACCAGCTTGCAGTGCAAGAGGCGCCGGTTCGATCCCTGGCCTGGGAAGATCCCGTGTGCTGCGGAGCGGCTGGACCGATGTGTCCAATTACTGAGCCGGAGCTCTGGAGCGCATGCGCCCAGAGCTGGTACTCTGAGACAACAGAGGCCGCTGGGATGGGAGGCCCACACGGGCCAAAGAATAAAGATGGATGAAAATAGACAAATGAAAGACCAATAGAAGTGGCCCACCTGCCCCCCTCCCTCCACCTCCCCTCCACCAAAAAAAAAAAAGATTCCAGGCTTTCACTGCCGTGGCCTGGGTTCAATCCCTGTTTGGAGAACTGAGGTCCTGCAAACCATGTAATGTGGCAGAAAAAAAACCAAAAACGGTTTCCTTAAAGTGGTATGTGTCAGTTTTGTTCATATATTCAGAATTACTATGGCTATAGGCAAATTCAGATTGTACCTTCAATTTGTACATATGGTTTTTAGTATAATTTAATTAAAAGTAAAACACATTAAGGAAATTATATGTTCATGTATATGTGTGTGTGTGTGTATATAAAAGTTATTTTGACACAAGAGAAAAACAAGTTTCTTGAATTGGATTAGGTGGCAGCTTTAATTTCAGTGATATGTTTTCCCAATCTTCTTCTAAAACCTTTGATTTTTTTTTTAATGTAATTACATTTTAATGCCAGAGGAGTCTTGCAATATTTTCTTTCTTTTGGCCACTTCTGTCGATCTTTCATTTATCTATTTTCATCCATCTTTGTTCTTTGGCCCGTGTGGGTCTCCTATTGCAGCAGCCTCTGTCGCCACAGAGACCGGCTCTGGGCGCATGTGGTCCAGAGCTCCGGCTTGGTAGTTGGACACATCAGTCCAGCCTCTCCATGGCACGTGGGATCTTCCCAGGCCAGAGATCGAACTGGCGCCCCTTGCATTGCAAGGCGGTGTCCTTACCCACTGGACTACCAGGGAAGCCCAAGCTTTGATATTTTGTATTTCTCATTTAGATAGATCTGTGTTCCATCTGGAATTGTTTTTTCTGTATAGTATGAGGTCGTGGTCAAGTTCGTTTTTCCTTCCAGATACCCATTTGGTCCCACACCGTTTGTTGAAAAGGCCATTTTCCTCCCACTGTATTGCAGTGTCACCCTTGTCATAAATCAGGTGTGTGTGTGTGTGTGTCAGTTTTCTGGATTCAATTTCTGTTCTTTGGTCTGTTTATTCACCTTTATGCCTATGCTTCACTGTCTTAATTCCAAAGCTTTCTGTTCTTGATATCTGGTGATTTGATCCTTTAGTCTTTTTGTTCTTCAAGATTGGTACTGGGAATTCCCTGGTGGTCCAGTGGCTAAGACTCTGTGCTCCCAATGCAGGGGGCCCAGGTTCAATCCCTGGTCAGGGAACTAGAGCCCACATGCTACAACTGAGACCCAGTGCAACCAAATAAATATAAATAAAATATTAAAGAAAAAAAAATTGATACTTCTTGGCTTTTTGTATTTTCATTTACATTTTTAGAATCAACTTGCCAATTTCCATAAAATGAGAAGAAACAAACAAAAACTCTTCTGGTAGTTTAGTTGGGATTGAACTGTATCTGTTTATCAATATGAATATAATTATCATCTTTTTTTTTTTTTAAAGGTTACATTCTTTTTTTTTTTTTTTAAAGATTTATTCATTTATTTATTTTGGGCGGGGGTCTGGTTGGGGAGGGAGGGGAGCGGGCGGGCCACTTCTATTGGTCTTTCATTTCTCTATTTTCATCCGTCTTTGTTCTTTGGCTCCTGTGGGCCTCCCGTCGCGGTGGCGTCTGTCGTTGCAGAGCACCGGCTCTGGGCGCATGCGCACCAGAGCTCCAGCTCGGTGATTGGACACATCGGTCCAGCCGCTCCGCGGCACGTGGGATCTTCCCAGGCCAGGGATCGAACCGGCGCCCCTTGCACTGCAAGGCGGTGTCCTTACCCACTGGACCACCAGGGGAAGCCCAATTATCATCTTTATCATATTTCATCTTCCAGTCTATGTTAAATCCATGCCATTTATTAAAATTTTCTTTAATTTCGCTCAGTGATATTTTGTGAACTTCAGTGCAGACACCTTGCATTTTGTTTCTTTCATATTTTTAATTAGATTTATTCCTAGGTATTTGGTGTGTTTTGGTGCTATCACAAATGGTCCACGTATAATTTTCTGTTTGTTGGTTGCTGAAAATATAATTAATAGTTTATATTAACTGCATGTCCAGAGGCTTTTCTAAATTCATGTATCATTTCTAATAGTTTGTAGGTTATTAACTTGCATGTCCATGAAAAAAGGGTTTCTTTTCTGGATTCACCTTTATGCCTATGCTTCACTGTCTTAATTCCAAAGCTTTCTGTTCTTGATATCTGGTGATTTGATCCTTTAGTCTTTTTGTTCTTCAAGATTGGTACTGGGAATTCCCTGGTGGTCCAGTGGCTAAGACTCTGTGCTCCCAATGCAGGGGCCCAGGTTCAATCCCTGGTCAGGGAACTAGAGCCCACATGCTACAACTGAGACCCAGTGCAACCAAATAAATATAAATAAAATATTAAAGAAAAAAAAATTGATACTTCTTGGCTTTTTGTATTTTCATTTACATTTTTAGAATCAACTTGCCAATTTCCATAAAATGAGAAGAAACAAACAAAAACTCTTCTGGTAGTTTAGTTGGGATTGAACTGTATCTGTTTATCAATATGAATATAATTATCATCTTTTTTTTTTTTTAAAGGTTACATTTTTTTTTTTTTTTTTTTAAAGATTTATTTATTTATTTATTTTGGGCGGGGGTCTGGTTGGGGAGGGAGGGGAGCGGGCGGGCCACTTCTATTGGTCTTTCATTTCTCTATTTTCATCCGTCTTTGTTCTTTGGCTCCTGTGGGCCTCCCGTCGCGGTGGCGTCTGTCGTTGCAGAGCACCGGCTCTGGGCGCATGCGCACCAGAGCTCCAGCTCGGTGATTGGACACATCGGTCCAGCCGCTCCGCGGCACGTGGGATCTTCCCAGGCCAGGGATCGAACCGGCGCCCCTTGCACTGCAAGGCGGTGTCCTTACCCACTGGACCACCAGGGGAAGCCCAATTATCATCTTTATCATATTTCATCTTCCAGTCTATGTTAAATCCATGCCATTTATTAAAATTTTCTTTAATTTCGCTCAGTGATATTTTGTGAACTTCAGTGCAGACACCTTGCATTTTGTTTCTTTCATATTTTTAATTAGATTTATTCCTAGGTATTTGGTGTGTTTTGGTGCTATCACAAATGGTCCACGTATAATTTTCTGTTTGTTGGTTGCATCTGAAAATATAATTAATAGTTTATATTAACTGCATGTCCAGAGGCTTTTCTAAATTCATGTATCATTTCTAATAGTTTGTAGGTTATCTTGAATTTCTACATATTAGCAATGTCATCCATGATTAAGAACAGATTTATTCTTTTCTATCCTTACATCTTATATTCCCTTTTCTTGCCGTACTGCATCAACTAGTATTAAATTGGTGCAAACGTAATTGCAGTTTCAGACCGTGAATTTTAAATCATTATAACTAGGCTTAAACACATCTTTATTAATCAAAATAGGAATCATTATAATCAACACAGTTTTGCCCATGAGAAAAAAATTAATTTACTACTGTGGTATAAAAATCCATGCCTCAGGATATGACAGAATCTTGGAAAGTATTTTCTTCTTCCTTCTGGTTATAGAAGTGTTTGGTCTGCCAAAAGTTGTCGAGATGCTTGAAAAAGTGATAGTTGCTTGACAAGAGATTATGGTAGATGAGGCAAAACTTCATAACCCAACCCATTCAGTTTTTGAAGTGTTTGTTACGTGACTTGTGGTCAGGTATTGTTGTGGAGAAGAATTAGGGCCATTCTCTTGACAATGCCAGCTGCAGGTATTGCAGTTTTCAGTGCATCTTACCAATTTGCTGAGCATACTCCCCCAGTGTAATAGTTTTGCCAGTATTCAGAAAACTCTAGTGGATCAGACTGGCAGCAGACTACCAAACAGTGATTATGGCCTTTTTTGGGTGCAAATTTGGCTTTAGGAAGCACTTTGGAACTTCTTGGTGCAGCACTTCTAGTTGGTTAGCTCGGTGATTGGAACTGTCAGTGCGGGGACTTCCCAGGCCAGGGATCGAACCGGCGCCCCTTGCACTGCAAGGCGGTGTCCTTACCCACTGGACCACCAGGGGAAGCCCAATTATCATCTTTATCATATTTCATCTTCCAGTCTATGTTAAATCCATGCCATTTATTAAAATTTTCTTTAATTTCGCTCAGTGATATTTTGTGAACTTCAGTGCAGACACCTTGCATTTTGTTTCTTTCATATTTTTAATTAGATTTATTCCTAGGTATTTGGTGTGTTTTGGTGCTATCACAAATGGTCCACGTATAATTTTCTGTTTGTTGGTTGCATCTGAAAATATAATTAATAGTTTATATTAACTGCATGTCCAGAGGCTTTTCTAAATTCATGTATCATTTCTAATAGTTTGTAGGTTATCTTGAATTTCTACATATTAGCAATGTCATCCATGATTAAGAACAGATTTATTCTTTTCTATCCTTACATCTTATATTCCCTTTTCTTGCCGTACTGCATCAACTAGTATTAAATTGGTGCAAACGTAATTGCAGTTTCAGACCGTGAATTTTAAATCATTATAACTAGGCTTAAACACATCTTTATTAATCAAAATAGGAATCATTATAATCAACACAGTTTTGCCCATGAGAAAAAAATTAATTTACTACTGTGGTATAAAAATCCATGCCTCAGGATATGACAGAATCTTGGAAAGTATTTTCTTCTTCCTTCTGGTTATAGAAGTGTTTGGTCTGCCAAAGTTGTCGAGATGCTTGAAAAAGTGATAGTTGCTTGACAAGAGATTATGGTAGATGAGGCAAAACTTCATAACCCAACCCATTCAGTTTTTGAAGTGTTTGTTACGTGACTTGTGGTCAGGTATTGTTGTGGAGAAGAATTAGGGCCATTCTCTTGACAATGCCAGCTGCAGGTATTGCAGTTTTCAGTGCATCTTACCAATTTGCTGAGCATACTCCCCCAGTGTAATAGTTTTGCCAGTATTCAGAAAACTCTAGTGGATCAGACTGGCAGCAGACTACCAAACAGTGATTATGGCCTTTTTTGGGTGCAAATTTGGCTTTAGGAAGCACTTTGGAACTTCTTGGTGCAGCCACTTAGCAGGTTGTTGCCAGTTGTCATATAAAATCCGCTTTTCATCACACATCACAATCCACTTGAGACATGAGTTGTTGTTGTATATGATAAGAGAAGACAACATTTCAAAATAACAGTTTTTTTTGAAATGCAGTCAGCTCATGAGGTATCCACTCATTGACCTTTTTCACCTTCCTAATTCGTTTCAAATGCCAAATGATCATAGAATGTTCGACATTGAGTTCTTGTGCAGCTTCTCCTGTAGTTGTAAGAGGATCAGTTTTGGTAATCCTCTCAATTAGTCATTGTCAACTTGCCATGGCCAGACACTGCAGTCCTCATCTTCAAGGCTCTCATCTCTTTGCAAAACTTCTTGAACCAACACTGCACTGTACGTTCATTAGCAATTCCTCAGCCGAATGCACTGTTTGATGTTGTGGGTTGTCTCTGCTGCCTTGTGACTTGAATTAGAAAATCGCTTGAATTTGCTTTTTGTCTGACATCATTTCCATAGGCTAAAATAAATACACAGCAAGGGCTTCCCCTGGTGGTCCAGTGGGTAAGGACACTGCCTTGCGGTGCAAGGGGTGCCGGTTCAATCCCTGGCCTGGGAAGATCCCACGTGCCGCGGAGCGGCTGGACCGAGACCGATGTGTCCAATTACCGAGCTAGAGCTCTGGAGCGCATGTGCCCAGAGCCAGCGCTCAGCAACGACAGAGGCCGCCGCGATGGGAGGACCACAGGAGCCAAAGAGCAAAGACGGATGAAAATAGAGAAATGAAAGACCAGTAGAAATGGCCCGCCCACTCCCCTCCCTCCCCAACCCGACCCCCGCCCAAAATAAATAAATAAATCTTTAAAAAAAAAAAATACACAGCAAGTGATAAGTCATCAGCAAAAAAGCATAAAGTGCGAACTGCACATTAAAATGATGTTTAACAGGGCTTCCCTGGTGGTCCAGTGGGTAAAGAGTCCACCTTGCAGTGCAAGGGGCACCGTTCCATCCCTGGCCCAGGAAGATCCCATGTGTTGCAGAGCGGCTGGACCACTGTGTCCAGTTATGAGCCAGCACTCTGGAGAACATGCGCCCAGAGCCAGTGCTCTGCAGTGAGAGAGACCGCTGCAGTGGGAGGCCCTCACAGGCCAGAGAATAAAGATGGATGAAAATAGGGCTTCCCTGGTGGTCCAGTGGGTAAGGACACCGCCTTGCAGTGCAAGGGGCGCCAGTTCGATCCCTGGCCTGGGAAGATCCCACGTGCCGCGGAGCGGCTGGACTGATGTGTCCAGCTACCGAGCCGGAGCTCTGGAGCGCATGCACTCAGAGCCGGTGCTCTGCAACAACACCACGATGGGAGGCCCACACGGGCCAAAAGAACAAAGATGGATGAAAATAGAGAAAGACCAATAGAAGTGGCCCGCCCGCCCCTGTCCCCTCCCCATCCTGCCCCACCAAAAAAAAATGGCAACAACAACAACAACAAAAAAGATGGATGAAAATAAATAACCAGTAAAGAGGCCAAAATTTTAAAAAAATGATGTATAACAAAACCACATTTATATAAGAATGTATTCTAGTATCAAACAGCAAAACCTAACAATGCAAAACCACAATTAATTTTGCACCTCTTAAGGTAATGTTTGAGTAGAAATGGTAATAATGGGCCATTTTTTGTCTGATTGTCTAATCTTAGGGAAGAAAGTTTTTAATAATTTGCCATTAATTATGATATTTACTCTAGATTTTTCACAGAGATTTGTTTGAAGATTAAGGAATCATAGTTTCAGGTATTTTATCAATTCTTTCCCTCACCCTGTGAAGGCAATAAACTTTTCTTTTTTGTTAGTGAGGTTAATTCTGTTGATTGATAATTTCAGTAATATACTACGGTAAAATTGGAAGTTAATTACAGTTAAGCCAAGGAGGGAAAAAAGATGTTAATCTTAATGAAGCATAGGACTTCTTTAAAAAGTTCTGGAGTTTTTAAAAAAATTGTGTGGAAATTGAATCCATTTTAAGTATATTTTTTCTAGAAATACATACTGAATCTAGTATAATAAAATCCGTGAGAATGAAAATATGGCTTTTAAAAAGTGGGGATGCAGGATTTCACTCAACTCAATAATGGTTCTGTGGCTGAACCTGTAATTACGTTAGGCATGTCGTAGAAAACAATACATGGTAAAAACAATGTAAAAGAAAGTGCCAAAATCTGTGAGAAATGAATTTTGGCTTTTTTTCAAGTTTATTTTCATGTTGATAAGTGGGAGAAAACCATGGTACAGATTTCCAAACACACAGGTGAATTATTTTTAGCTTAAATTTTACTTTATGCCTTTATTAATATTGAATGTTTTTATAAACACAGCACAGAAAGAGCCAAAAAAAAAGTGTTCAAAAGCACTTGGAAGGTAGAGCAAATTGAATCTGGAATTTAAATAATTGAAAAGCCAGTATATCTGAAAATCATTCCCAGTCTCATGTTCATCCTTAAACATCTTTTGATTCCATTATTATATATGTAATGTTAGAGAAGGGCTTCCCTGGTGGCTCAGTGATAGAGAACCTTCCTGCCAATGGAGAAGATGTGGGTTTGACCTCTGGATCAGGAGGATCCCTTGAAGGAGGAAATGGCAACCCACTCCAGTATTCTTGTCTGGGAAATCTCATGGACAGAGGAGCCTAGCAGGCTACAGTCCACAGGGTCTCAAGGAGCTGAACTCAGCAACTAAAACAACAAAATGTTAGAGGAATCATTGGTTTTTGTTTGCCAGAGTTAGCAGAAGTCCTTTTTCATCATTTCTGCTAATCATTGGATAACTCTGACTTCCTTTTTATTCTGCAGCATATTTTGACTACAAAGACGAGTCTGGGTTTCCAAAGCCCCCATCTTACAATGTGGCTACTACACTGCCCAGTTATGATGAAGCTGAGAGAACCAAAGCTGAAGCTACTATCCCTTTGGTTCCTGGAAGAGTAAGTCCAACTTGTCATGTTACTTGGTGCTGGTTTATGGGAATTAAGTTCTTTGCATTACAACTTTGTGATATTACTTAGATTAAATTTATTAGTAAAAATACAACTAGTCTTTAAAAGGAGATATGTTTTTCTTTTGGGATAATAAACTCTAAATCTTTTCCTGAAGATGATGAGATAAATGATACAAAAGAGCAGAAAAACTGCTGGTCAAATCAGCTCATTTTCCCTGTATCTCTACTACTGCCTTCACTTTCTCAAGTCTTCTGGCATGGCTGAAACATCTTGGAGCAGAGCTGATATAGGAATATACCAACTTTGCCTTGATTCTGCACAGTTAATATTTTGGTGATAGGTGGATAGCTGTTTATGAGTATATGGAGAGAATAAATTCAAACTTCATAGAATTAAACTCAGAGGGGCTCTAACATTCATCTGGATGAAACTGATGCCACCAGCAGTCCAGATAATGCCATCTGTGGAGGCAGTGGATTCAGATCCTATCTGATATTAATTCTTGGGAGCGAGGGTGAGATGTGATGAAAGCCAGTAGAGAATTTGGGGCACTCTTGGTTCATGATGTCAGACCTGTAAGTGATACAGTTGTGGTTTCACATGTATTCATCCAGGTTGAAGCTGATGCAAGTAGGACCTTGGGTCCGATATTGAGAGAAAGGAGAGCAGGATCCAGTCCCTGGAAATGGGGCATTCAAGGCTCCAGACACTAGGCCTGGCAGGAAACTAGTGTAAAAGATAAGAATGAGAACAGAAGTTCAGGGCTTCCTTGTTAGCTCAGTGGTGAAGAGTACGCCTGCCAATGCAGGAGACATGGGTTCGATCCCTGAGCCAGGAAGATCCCACATGCTGTGGAGCAACTAATCCCGTGAGCCTCAACTATTGAGCCTGTACTCTAGAGCTCGAAGCCGCAACTGTTGATCTCATGTGCCGCAACTACTGAGGCCCATGTGCCCTAGGGCTTGAGTTCCACAACAAGAGAAGTCACTGCAACAAGAAGCCTGCTCACCTCAACTAGAGAGTAGCCCCCACTCCCTGTAACTAGAGAAGAGCCTGTGACAGCAGTGAAAACCCAGAATAGCAAAAAATAAATAAATAAGAATATAAGTTCAGTCTGAGTAGAGCAATGACACATGGCTCAGAAGTTCGGCCTTTAGGGTAGTAAACTGTTTTGCAGATCACACCTACTATGAGGGGTACGTGGGCATGCTTAGTCATGTCTGATGCTTTGGGATCCCATGGAGTGTAGCCCACCAGGTTCCTCTATCCATGGGATTTTCCAAGCAAGAATGCTGGAATGGGTTACCATTTCCTCCAGGGAATCTTCCTGACTCAGAAACTGAACCTGCATGTCGTGCATTGCAGGCAACTTCTTTACCTACTGAGCCATCAGGGAAGCCCACTGTGACGGGTGACAATCCTAAAGCCACTGCTTGGCAGAAGTAATAGATTATAAGCATAGTCTAAGCTGATTCAGGGCTTCCCAGTGGTGCTAGTGATAAAGAACCTATCTGCCAGTATAAGAAACGTCAAGACACGCGTTCAATCCCTGGGTGGGAAAGATCCCCTGGAGAGGAGGGCATAGCAACCCACTGCAGTATTCTTGCCTGGAGAATCCCCTGGACAGAGGAGCCTGGCGGGTTCCAGTCCATGGGATTGCAGAGAGTCAGACATGACTAAAGCGACAGCACACATGCATGCAGGCTGATTCTACATGGTGACACACATTCACTTCTTGTGGGTGCTAGGAAAAGGCTAAGAAACCTCATGGAGCCCATTGTTTAAAGACAAAACAGTCTTAATATAGTTAGCATGTATTAGAAGCAAACAACATGGTTGACACCATGCTTGGTGCTAATATGTATATTATATATTATTTCCAACCCTCACAGTAACCTTGCAAGGTAGACATTATATTATCCTTATTTTCCAGACACAAAGGTTGAGGCCCAGAGAGATAAAAAATTACCCTATATCATATAGTTAATAAATAGCATACGTGAGTCATCCCAGATATTTTAGACTCCAAAGTTCTTGTATGTACTCTCTAGACCTTTTGGATTATGGTAACTGTCCCATGAAAATAGACCAGGCTCACCCTGATTAATCACAGAACTCTTCAGAGTTCTGAAGAGTTCAGCATGTGTGCTGTCTTTTATTTGACAAGTATACACATTTAAGGGGTTCTGTTATTCAGCAAACATGTATAGAATTCTCTTTTGCAAGGGGGGGGGCACTTTTATTGGTCTTTCATTTATTTATTTTCATCCATCTTTGTTCCTTGGCCTGTGTGGGCCTCCCGTTGGCAGTGGCCTCTCCTGTAGCAGAGCACAAGCTCTGGGCACATGCGCTCCTGAGCACTGACTCGTAATTGGACACACCGGTCCAGCTGCTCCACGGTATGTGGGATCTTCCCGTGCCATGGATCGAACCAGCACCCCTTGCAGTGCAAGGCAGACTCTTTACCCACTGGACCACCAAGGAAGTCCTAGAATTCTTTTTTATGTAATGTGCTATGTATTTTGCTGTGGATAGGTAGAAGGCTTTGTATAAGGCAATGTTCCTGCCATAAGAGCTTAAAATTTAGCTGGGGAAAAGGCTCACAAAGACCTATGTCTAAGGGGGGGTCATAGCATGAGAGCATGAGCATTAAGAACTGTGACTTTGGGCTTCCCCTGGTGGTCCAGTGGGTAAGGACACCGCCTTGAAGTGCAAGGGGTGCTGGTTCGATCCCTTGCCTGGGAAGATCCCACGTGCCGTGGAGTGGCTGGACTGATGTATCCAATTACCAAGCTTGAGTTCTGGAGCGCATGGGCCTAGAGCCGGAGCTCAGCAACCACAGACGCCACCGCGATGGGAGGCCCAAATAGAAGTGGCCCGCCTGCCCCCCCCCCCCCCCAACCCGACCCCCACCCAAAATAAATAAATAAATAAATCTTTAAAAAAAAAAAAAAAAAAAGAACTGTGACTTTGGGCTTGCCTGGTAACTCAGCAATGAAGAGTTCTCCTGCCAATGCAGGAGTCACAGGTTCCATACCTTATCTGGGAAGATCCTACGTGCTGCGGAACAACTAAGCCCATGAGCCACAACTAGTGAGCCTGTGCAGTAGAGCCTCGGGGCCACGACTACTGAAGCCGCTGTGCCCTAGAGCCTGTGTTCCACAACAAGAGAAGTCACCGCAACAAGAAGCCTGCTCACCTCAACTAGAGAGTAGTCCCCACTTCCTACAACTAGAGAAGAGCCTGTGACAGCAGTGAAAACCCAGAATAGCAAAAAATAAAACAAAACAAAACAAACCTGTGACTTTAACCTTGTGATCATAGAAAGATGGGATTTGAAATGGGTCCCAAGTTTTGATGATTAAGAACATTCCAGAGGGAAAAGCTCAGAAAGCAGATGTGAATTCAGCCAGGTTCAGGGCAGGTTCTGTGGTTGTAGTAGTTGGTTTTTTTGGGGGCAAAGAGTTGACCAAGGAAGTCCCCTAGCTGCTCCACGGTATGTGGGATCTTCCTGCCATGGATCGAACCAGCACCCTTGCAGTGCAAGGCAGACTCTTACCCACTGGACCACCAAGGAAGTCCTAGAATTCTTTTTTATGTAATGTGCTATGTATTTTGCTGTGGATAGGTAGAAGGCTTTGTATAAGGCAATGTTCCTGCCATAAGAGCTTAAAATTTAGCTGGGGAAAAGGCTCACAAAGACCTATGTCTAAGGGGGGGTCATAGCATGAGAGCATGAGCATTAAGAACTGTGACTTTGGGCTTCCCCTGGTGGTCCAGTGGGTAAGGACACCGCCTTGAAGTGCAAGGGGTGCTGGTTCGATCCCTTGCCTGGGAAGATCCCACGTGCCGTGGAGTGGCTGGACTGATGTATCCAATTACCAAGCTGGAGTTCTGGAGCGCATGGGCCTAGAGCCGGAGCTCAGCAACCACAGACGCCACCGCGATGGGAGGCCCAAATAGAAGTGGCCCGCCTGCTCCCCTCCCTCCCCAACCCGACCCCCACCCAAAATAAATAAATAAATAAATCTTTAAAAAAAAAAAAAAAAAAAGAACTGTGACTTTGGGCTTGCCTGGTAACTCAGCAATGAAGAGTTCTCCTGCCAATGCAGGAGTCACAGGTTCCATACCTTATCTGGGAAGATCCTACGTGCTGCGGAACAACTAAGCCCATGAGCCACAACTAGTGAGCCTGTGCAGTAGAGCCTCGGGGCCACGACTACTGAAGCCGCTGTGCCCTAGAGCCTGTGTTCCACAACAAGAGAAGTCACCGCAACAAGAAGCCTGCTCACCTCAACTAGAGAGTAGTCCCCACTTCCTACAACTAGAGAAGAGCCTGTGACAGCAGTGAAAACCCAGAATAGCAAAAAATAAAACAAAACAAAACAAACCTGTGACTTTAACCTTGTGATCATAGAAAGATGGGATTTGAAATGGGTCCCAAGTTTTGATGATTAAGAACATTCCAGAGGGAAAAGCTCAGAAAGCAGATGTGAATTCAGCCAGGTTCAGGGCAGGTTCTGTGGTTGTAGTAGTTGGTTTTTTTGGGGGCAAAGAGTTGGTGACCAGAATTGTATGTTGTACAATCTTCTGAATGCTAAGCTGAAGCATTTAAACTTTACGTGTAGGTCACACAGAATCCTTCAAAGTTTTTTAAGCATGGGTATGATAAGACAGGTATGGTGTTTTAGAAACATTAATCTGGCAACAATTTGTAGGAGGAATTCTAGGAGTAAAGATTACAGGGACAGAAAGAATAGTTAGAAGGCATTGGCAGTATAACAGGGCATTGCTTCCATGTATTTTGTGTAGTTTACTTTGGATAGTCATGCAAAAAACAGAATTACTTTCTAATTTGGCAAACCCTATCCATCCTGCTAATGTGAAGTCAGAATTCTAGGCATTTCATATTTTTAAAAAATGTGAAAACAAATGCATTTTTGTATAAATGTCAAACAGTAGAGGTATTAGATGAAAGCTGCCACTGCCACTTCTTTATTTCCCCTTCCTTGAGAATGAGTTAACAGCTTATTAGAAATTTTCCCAGTGCCTTTTCTGTATAGGGCAGTTTTGGTTCTCCCTAAAGTTTTATTTATTTTTCATTTGAGGAACCCTCATTGGACTGCATGCAAGCCTACCACTTTCACTTTTTTTTTTTTTTACATGTATCTTTTTTTTTTTTTCCTTTGGGCGGGGATCGGGTTGGGGAGGGAGGGGAGCAGACGGGCCACTTCTATTGGTCTTTCATTTCTCTGTTTTCATTCGTCTTCGTTCTTTGGCTCCTGTGGGCCTCCCATCACGGTGGCGTCTGTCCTTGCAGAGCACCGGCTCTGGACGCATGCGCTCCAGAGCTCAGGCTCCGTGATTGGACACGTCAGTCCAGCCACTCCGCGGCATGTGGGATCTTCCCAGGCCAGGGCTCGAACCGGCACCCCTTGCACTGCAAGGTGGTGTCCTTACCCACTGGACCACCAGGGGAAGCCCCCACTTTCACTTTTAAGCATATGTTCATTTAATACACATACCTACAATTAGTTGTAAAGCTAGAGGACTTCCCTGGTGGTCCAGAGGTCCAGAGGTTAAAAATTCCCCTTCCTGCTGGTGCAGGGGACACAGGTTCTATCCCTGGTTCTGGGAAGCCATGTACCACATATCCTGCTAGGTGCACGGAGCCACTGTAGTGAGAAGCACGTGCAAAGAGTTGGTGACCAGAATTGTATGTTGTACAATCTTCTGAATGCTAAGCTGAAGCATTTAAACTTTACGTGTAGGTCACACAGAATCCTTCAAAGTTTTTTAAGCATGGGTATGATAAGACAGGTATGGTGTTTTAGAAACATTAATCTGGCAACAATTTGTAGGAGGAATTCTAGGAGTAAAGATTACAGGGACAGAAAGAATAGTTAGAAGGCATTGGCAGTATAACAGGGCATTGCTTCCATGTATTTTGTGTAGTTTACTTTGGATAGTCATGCAAAAAACAGAATTACTTTCTAATTTGGCAAACCCTATCCATCCTGCTAATGTGAAGTCAGAATTCTAGGCATTTCATATTTTTAAAAAATGTGAAAACAAATGCATTTTTGTATAAATGTCAAACAGTAGAGGTATTAGATGAAAGCTGCCACTGCCACTTCTTTATTTCCCCTTCCTTGAGAATGAGTTAACAGCTTATTAGAAATTTTCCCAGTGCCTTTTCTGTATAGGGCAGTTTTTGGTTCTCCCTAAAGTTTTATTTATTTTTCATTTGAGGAACCCTCATTGGACTGCATGCAAGCCTACCACTTTCACTTTTTTTTTTTTTTACATGTATCTTTTTTTTTTTTTCCTTTGGGCGGGGATCGGGTTGGGGAGGGAGGGGAGCAGACGGGCCACTTCTATTGGTCTTTCATTTCTCTGTTTTCATTCGTCTTCGTTCTTTGGCTCCTGTGGGCCTCCCATCACGGTGGCGTCTGTCCTTGCAGAGCACCGGCTCTGGACGCATGCGCTCCAGAGCTCAGGCTCCGTGATTGGACACGTCAGTCCAGCCGCTCCGCGGCATGTGGGATCTTCCCAGGCCAGGGCTCGAACCGGCACCCCTTGCACTGCAAGGTGGTGTCCTTACCCACTGGACCACCAGGGGAAGCCCCCACTTTCACTTTTAAGCATATGTTCATTTAATACACATACCTACAATTAGTTGTAAAGCTAGAGGACTTCCCTGGTGGTCCAGAGGTCCAGAGGTTAAAAATTCCCCTTCCTGCTGGTGCAGGGGACACAGGTTCTATCCCTGGTCTGGGAAGATCCCATATGCTGCAGGCCAGCTAAGCCCATGTACCACAGTAGCTGAGGCCCGCATGGGCTGGAGCCCGTGCTTCACAGTAGAAGCCACTGTAGTGAGAAGCACGTGCATCTCAAGGGTAGCCCCGCTCACCACAACCAGAGAACAGCGCACGCCATAGAGACCAGTACATGCATAGCAGCCAAGGCCCAGCACAGCCATAAATAAACACGTTTTTAAAATTAAAAAAAAGAAAAGGTAGGCTACATATGTTGGTGTCAGTGCTGGTCAAGATCATGTTCCTTCTACGTTTTCAGGTTAGGATGGAAAGGACCCTCTTCTGCTGATAAGATTGGAAGTGAGGTGATTTCAGACCTGTAGTCCACTATAAACAAACAGTTGTGGAAAAGTTGAGCAGTGGCCAGCACTGGTTAGAATCTTCATGTATGATCTCACTGTCTTCTTCCATCCACCCCACCATTCAGTCTCACAAAGCACTCAAGCTAATCAGTGGTATCTTCTCAATAGGCCCAGGATTGCTAATACTCTGGGCTGAACAAGCCCTGGATACTGATTATCTAGAATTTAAGTCAAATGTATAAGATAAATTTCTTTTCTGTATATATGTATTTCTTTTTTTTATTTTAATTTTTTAAATTTATTTATCTTTTTGGGGGTGTGGTGGGGAGGGAGGGGGACGGGTGGGCCACTTCTATTGGTCTTTCATTTGTCTAGTTTCATCCATCTTTGTTCTTTGGCTCCTGTGGGCCTCCCATCGCGGTGGCCTCTGTTGTTGCAGAGTGCCGGCTCTGGGCGCATGCACACCAGAGCTCCTGCTCGGTAATTGGACACATCAGTCCAGCTGCTCCGTGGCACGTGGGATCTTCCCAGGCCAGGGATCGAACCGGCGCCCCTTGCTCTGCAAGGCAGCGTCCTTACCCACTGGACCACTAGGGGAAGCCCCTATATGTATTTCTTTTCTCTATATTTATGTGTGTGTGTGTCTGTGTGTGAGTAAGGAAGAGTGAATTTTGGAAATGTGTTCTTGGGGTTATAAAGTGAAAAATTGTTTTCATTCAGAAAAAATTATATCTTATAAGACAAATGAAAATTTTAACATATACTAAGCCTTAATGCTCGTAGTTCTGAATTGAGCCAAAACAGTACATTTTGTTCTTGGAAATCACTTTTGTCCTTTTCTCAATTTTTCTTGATGTATTTCCTTTACCTTGAAATAATTTGTTGTGAACTTACCTTTTCTTTTCATTTAGGATGAGGAGTTTGCAGGTCGGGAGGAGTTTGATGATCCTGACCAGATGAGGATAGGAAATGATGGGATTTTCATGTTAACTTTCTTCAGTGAGTATATATGCACAGCAGATTGGATTCTGAGTGAATGTCACTGAATTAAAAGAACTTAATATTTTAATAATTATATTTATTTGATGCTTTTTACTGACATGTTCACAGCACAGTACACTTTCATGTTAGTATCCTTCTCTCTTTCTTCTATTCTGTGACTATAAACAAACAGTTGTGGAAAAGTTGAGCAGTGGCCAGCACTGGTTAGAATCTTCATGTATGATCTCACTGTCTTCTTCCATCCACCCCACCATTCAGTCTCACAAAGCACTCAAGCTAATCAGTGGTATCTTCTCAATAGGCCCAGGATTGCTAATACTCTGGGCTGAACAAGCCCTGGATACTGATTATCTAGAATTTAAGTCAAATGTATAAGATAAATTTCTTTTCTGTATATATGTATTTCTTTTTTTTATTTTAATTTTTTAAATTTATTTATCTTTTTTTGGGGGGGGTGTGGTGGGGAGGGAGGGGGACGGGTGGGCCACTTCTATTGGTCTTTCATTTGTCTAGTTTCATCCATCTTTGTTCTTTGGCTCCTGTGGGCCTCCCATCGCGGTGGCCTCTGTTGTTGCAGAGTGCCGGCTCTGGGCGCATGCACACCAGAGCTCCTGCTCGGTAATTGGACACATCAGTCCAGCTGCTCCGTGGCACGTGGGATCTTCCCAGGCCAGGGATCGAACCGGCGCCCCTTGCTCTGCAAGGCAGCGTCCTTACCCACTGGACCACTAGGGGAAGCCCCTATATGTATTTCTTTTCTCTATATTTATGTGTGTGTGTGTCTGTGTGTGAGTAAGGAAGAGTGAATTTTGGAAATGTGTTCTTGGGGTTATAAAGTGAAAAATTGTTTTCATTCAGAAAAAATTATATCTTATAAGACAAATGAAAATTTTAACATATACTAAGCCTTAATGCTCGTAGTTCTGAATTGAGCCAAAACAGTACATTTTGTTCTTGGAAATCACTTTTGTCCTTTTCTCAATTTTTCTTGATGTATTTCCTTTACCTTGAAATAATTTGTTGTGAACTTACCTTTTCTTTTCATTTAGGATGAGGAGTTTGCAGGTCGGGAGGAGTTTGATGATCCTGACCAGATGAGGATAGGAAATGATGGGATTTTCATGTTAACTTTCTTCAGTGAGTATATATGCACAGCAGATTGGATTCTGAGTGAATGTCACTGAATTAAAAGAACTTAATATTTTAATAATTATATTTATTTGATGCTTTTTACTGACATGTTCACAGCACAGTACACTTTCATGTTAGTATCCTTTCTCTCTTTCTTCTATTTCTGTGACTATCTATAGAAAATATAATTAAAGCAATTATAGGGGATGCTGCGTTTTTACTTGAGCTACACTTCATTTTTATGGTCTTCAGAGTCCCTTAGCATTCCTCCTACTCGTTTTTGCACCTGTAAAATAGGAATTAAATGTCTTTGTCTGATGAGTTCTGTTTTGCAAGCTTCCATTTTCTAACACATCAAAGTCAGCCTGATTCCTCCCCACCTTGATGCCATTTTACATTTAGCTTCCCATTACTTGGAAGTGAGCAGCCATTTCTTTTATTTGCTATATTAAAAAGATATGAAGGAAATGCAGTCAGTGCTTTTAGAGGTAATGCACTATGTAAGCTGTCAAAATTTATAGAATCAGGAGGATGAATGACTTGAATCAGATTATTTGGGGGCACTAGTTTAATGTTCAAATAATGTTTAATTACTCAGGTATAACACATAACAGTAAAGGGTACAAGTCATAGGTACACAGTTTGGTGATATTAAGACATTTCTTAAAGGGTATAGCAGTAGATGTAGTAGTATAAAACCTGATATTTAGAGACTGCTTTCTTGTTTGCTTTTGGGAGGAAGACAGGACGTTTTGGGGATGTGTGGTAAGTGTTGTGGAGAGTGGAGCTAATTAAGCTCGTTTATCCTTAGGAAAGCCACTGAAGCAGAAGTGCGTGCAGAGGGCACTGTTAGAACACTTTGCTCCCTGGGTAACAGGACATGTCTGACCTCTTTTTTTCTCTCGGCTCTTACAGTGGCATTCCTTTTTAACTGGATTGGGTTTTTCCTGTCTTTTTGCCTGACCACTTCAGCTGCAGGAAGGTATGGGGCCATTTCAGGATTTGGTCTCTCTCTAATTAAGTGGATCCTGATTGTCAGGGTAAGTTGTGCGCCAGCAACGATAGTCCCTGGAGAAGAATGAGTAGAATAATTTTGAATATTTGACTTTTTTTTGTTTTTGCTTTTTTGTCATCTCAACGTTTAAAATGATTTTTGCTTTGTCTTTCTGGTTTCATGAAATGGAAGCTAGATCAGTTGTAGTTGATTCATGCACACAAGTTAGGTAGTCAAATCTATTGAATATTGGTGGTCCTAGGGAGTCTGTCCTTGTTCACCAGCTGCTTTCTCTGTTTTTAATGTTTATAATGTGATAATACATGTATTTGTTCTGAAAATTAGTTGTTTCTGTAATAAAAAGAGTCTGTTACCTCTCTGATAGCTCATTAAAAGCAGACTTGCTTTCATTAATCCTTCTGAAATTTTAGTCTTTGTTCTCTCCTTCCTCCTTCCTTCCTTTCAGCCTTCCTCCCTTCTGGGATTGGTTATTCAGAATGTTTGGAGAGCCAGAACTGTTCAACAAGCCCTACTTTATTAGGGGTCCTTATCTCTGAAGTAAATAGGAGAGCGATCTTAAGTGATGTAGGAGTTACCAGTTAGTTAGAATTGCATGAAGTAATTTAAAGTTGTAAAAGATCTAATTTCTTAAAGTGTCCTCTGATTTCGGATAGATTTGCTGCCATTGTTAACTTTATATATAAAGCCAAAGTATTTATCATAAACTGACATTATGAACTAATTAATGGATGTGGACTGAGCAGTGGAGTTTTCAAAGTTATTTATACTAAGGCAGTTGTTAACATTTTTAGAATTTCAGGTTCCCTTGAGAATCTTATAAAAGTTACGGACTTTTCTCCTAGACAACTAATATACACTCACCTAAAAACATGGTCTTGGGGCTTCCCTGGTGGTTCAGTGGGTAAAGAGTCTGCCTTGCAGTGCAAGGGGCACTGGTTTGATCCCTGGCCCAGGAACGTCCCACATGCTGAGGAATGGCTGGGCCAGTGTGTCCAGCACTGTGGAGCACATATGCCCAGAGCCAGTGCTCTGCAGCGAGACAGGCCACTGCAATGAGAGGCCCATACATGCCAAAGAATAAGGATGGATGAAAAATAACCAATTACTTAGAGGCAAAAATAAATTAAAAAAAAAAAGGATTGTGTTTTTTTTTCTTTTTTTTTTTTTTTTTTAAAAAAAAGGTCTTTAGGTTAAGAACTCAGGCCATAAAGAGTTTTTTCATTCTTTCTCTAAATCTTATTATTTTATTAAGAAATGAGTCTATGTTTTAATGCTCAAACTGTGCTAAACTCCAGACTGTGTTGAAATCTCCAATAGAAGACAAGATCAAAGTAATCACCATTCTTTTTATTTTTACTGAATTTTTAACTAAAATTTTTAGCTGAATTGAATGAACCAGCATGTATCAACCAGGATGGTTTTCTGAGTAACAGAACACACAACTCTAAATGGCTTAGAAAACAATGGGGGCATTTTATTACCAATGAAAATAAGTCCTGACATGGTGGTTCACTGATAGTATCAAGGACAGCTGACAGTTGGTTCAACATGTTGGTATAACAGCTCTTCCCTTAGAGTTAATACGGCCATGGCAATTTCAGACATCACATCAGAAGCACAACAGTGTTCAACAAAAGAGAGGAAACTATTTCTTTTTCTTTTAAAAAGAGCTAAGAAACCTTCTTAGCAGCCCTTGGTTCCCATTGGCCAGAATAACATGATGTGCTATATATATAGTCCCTGGCAAAGGAATGGGATTATCATGACATACACGGTAAAGCTTCCAGGCTGAAAGTGTGACTGAAAAGGCAGGAACAAAACCAGGGATCATTAGCAAGGAGGCCAGATGGAGCTGAGTTTGGTTGGCACTGTGTTAGCAAAATAAAGGTATCACGAGGACACATTTCTGGGGCTTCCCTGGTGACTTAATAGTAAAGATCGGGTTCAGTCTCTGATCCAGGAAGAACCCACATGCCACGGAGCAACTAAGCCCTTGCACCACACCAACGAGCCTGTACTCTAGAGCTGAGGAGACTCAACTACTGAGCCTCCAGGTCACCAGCTGCTGAAGCCTGCATACGCTTGAGCCTGTGCTCTGCAACAAGAGAAGCCATAGCAATGAAAAGCCTGCACACCAAAACTAGAGAGTAGCCCCAGCTGTCACAACTAGAGAAAAGCCTACACAGCAATGGAGACCCCTCATGGCAGGGGTCTTAAATTATTTAAAATAAATAAAATTTCTTTTAAAAAAAAGGCATATTTCTAGTAGGGAGGAAAGTTATTTTTAAAAAAACCAACAGATTTGAGCACTTTCAGAACAATGAGTATGTTAACTTTGAAAGCTATCACATGTCAAAGTTGTTTTTCCATGAAAGTAAATATATTAGCATATATCGTAATCATTTAAAATCTATACTATGTAAAATACTTGCACTAAACTTTTAGAAACTTTTGTAAGAACTAAATGAATAGCGTCAGTATACAAGATCTTGTGTTTTATAAACTGCTAAGCTAAAATGTGAAATTATATCTGCTAAGGTGCTCTAAAGTATTTTGCTTTATTTTTCAGTTTTCCACTTACTTCCCTGGATATTTTGATGGTCAGTACTGGCTCTGGTGGGTTTTCCTGGTTCTAGGTAAGTGCTTTTAAAAAGACAAAGGAGAGAAAAAATTACATTAAATTTTAGAAGTAAAAGTGCATTTAGCAAACCTTCATCACATTGACTATACAGTAATATATTAGCATTAATAAGTCTAATTTTTTTAATATTTTGAAGATTAGACTGTTGTCACCATCAGAGTAACATATGTATTCATAAAACGTCTGTTACTGGAGATAAATTTTTCCTAAACCTGTCCATATACATGTCTCCCATTTCCTGTGTAGCCAGAGGGGCACATTGATAAGATTACTTTTTGTGGTGCATAGATGTTGTTCCCCCTTGTTAGTTATTGCCACAAAGGGTTCACAAATTCAACCCCAAATTGCTTATAGGTGTGTTATAACTAACCGAACCACTCCTGAGTGTGTGTGGCCTATCTTCAGTTGGATCTGTCAGTAGAAAATGTTTAGCCTTGCTAGACATGACTTCTCGAGAACCACCATTGGGTTTCCAGAATTCTTCAGTTTGCTCTTGGAGAAAATAAGACTTTTTAAAAAATATACTGGCCATTTCAGATTGTTGGTCTTCAGATTATACTTGTTTACTGTAAATTTTTATTTTAAAATCTTTTATTCCAAGGCATCTTAAAGCAAAAAATGGACACAGTGGTGAATACTGTTGGCTTCTTTATTCTTTTTTTTTTTTTTTTTAATTTTTTTTGGGCGGGGGTCGGGTTGGGGAGGGAGAGGGATGGGCGGGCCACTTCTATTGGTCTTTCATTTCTCTATTTTCATCCATCTTTGTTCTTTGGCTCCTGTGGGCCTCCCGTCGTGGTGGCCTCTGTCATCGCAGAGCGCCGGCTCTGGGCGCACGCGCGCCAGAGCTCCGGCTCGGTAATTGGACACATCAGTCCAGCTGCTCTGTGGCACGTGGGATCTTCCCAGGCCAGGGATCAAACCGGCGCCCCTTGCACTGCAAGGTGGTGTCCTTACCCACTGGACCACCAGGGGAAGCCCTGACTTCTTCATTCTTTGTGGAGAGAATTCATGTGATACCGTAACAGACCATTATTACTGTTGTCATTTATACAAAACAATAGCAGGGGCATCCTGTGTCTGTTAAAGATGGCAAAATTGTCTGACTCTGCTTCTGTCATCGTTTTCTCCTATCCTAACATATCTCTGTCTCAGGCCTTTTTGTTACCTCTTTGACTAGGATCTTTGGTTTAGGGTTGCTAAAGGGTCCTACTAGCACAGTGTAGAATTATGCCCAACTGCTGCTTAATATATTCAGGATGTGCCTACTTTGCCTTGGGTAACAGAGCCATACATAGATAACCCTAAATTTTATTTAGAAAATACAAACCATCCATGATGCCATCCCCTACCTCGCAAATAGTGTTAGTCTACTCTGCTGTTAGTCATGGCATTCCAAGGATAGAGACATAGTGATTTTCACCCCTTTTCTTGATTACTGAGAAACTTAATAATTTAAAAAGTGACCTCTGGGATAGTTACTTTAGAGAAGTACTTCCTTGACTTGCCTATTCTCCAGATACTATCTTTAAGAGGATGTCCGAGTCCTTATCTTCTCACAAGCCTAAAGTCCAAACACATCCTGAATAAGCTGAAGAGCCATTAAGCATAATTTTAGGTTGATTGTTGACAACATAGATAATTTAAAGAAATTTAATGGGCTGATTTCCTTCCTATATTAAAGTTTCATGGGAGATGAGTTTATGATACTTTGTAATTGGTCATTCTTGTTGTCTTACTGCTTCATGGTAGCAAAAAATGGTGAGACTTCAGGTGTACTCAGTGCATTTGGATCCAATGTTTGACTCATTTTTGGAACTTCTTGCAGAGAGAACGTTTTTGTTGTTGTTTTCTTAAATTTTGACCTCTTTTTTATTTTTTGTGTATTTATTTTCATCCATCTTTATTCTTTGGCCTGTGTGGGCCTCCCATCACAATGGCCTCTCTCGCTGCAGAGCACTGGCTTGTAATTGGACACACCAGTCCAGCCACTCCATGGCACGTGGGACCTTCCCGGGCCAGGGATGGAACTGATGCCCCTTGCATTGCAAGGTGGACTCTTCTGCCCACTGGACCACCAGGGAAGCCCCCGTTGTTTTCTCTCTTGGGGTTTTTCCTACAAAGACCAGGTCTATACACAGTTCTCAAACTGGCTTCACGTAAGTTACATCTAGCCTGTAATTGTGGCTTGTATGTTCCACAGATACTTTTTAAATTATTATTTTTTAATGAGTTGTCATCATAAATGGGCTTCCCAAGTGACAGTAGTGGTAAAGAACTCTCTTGCCAGTGCTGAAGGCATAAGAGACATGGGTTCAGTCCCTGGGTCAGGAAGATCCCCTGGAGGGGAGGGCATGGGAACCCATTCCACTATTCTTTCCTGGAAAATCCCATGGACAGAAGAGCCTGGTGGGCTATAGTCCATAGTGTCTCAGAGTCAGACATGACTGAAGTGACTTAGCACACACATTTAGTTTACACACATCATACAAAAATCAAGAAGTTTCACATTAGCTGAATTTTTTAACTTTTTAGAATTGAAATATCTAGCAAAAACCTATATTCATATAGGTTTTTCAATATATTCAATATTCAATTTTTTCAATATATTCAATATATATTCAGTATTCAATATAGCATTGACCTGTATTCCCACATGGCACCCATCCTTTGACTAATCACTTGCTGATGTTTGGTTACTGCCAAAAATCATTTCTATCTTGGTAAAGAGTCTTCCACTGTTTGAGTATGTTTTAAAATGTATCCAAAAGAAAGTGATTGCTTAGAGCTGGGGAAATGGGAGGAGGATAGGAAATGGGGAATGGCTGCTTAATGGACAGATGTTTTTAGGGACAGTTAAGAGTTCTAAAATTGGATCATAGTTTTAACTACTAAAAGCCAGTGAACTGTACATATTAAATGGATAAACTTTATGATACATAAATTGTATCTCCATAAAGCTGTTTAAAAAAATGTGTCTAAGACTTAGTGACCATCTCTGGAAGAGGAGGAGGGCCAGGAATGTGCGAGCTACCATTGGAGGGAGCTCATCACGTTCTCTGCTGACTCCTAAATTAAGAATAGAGAAATAATTGAGAGCTGAGCCTGAGATTTGCTGTAAAGGTAAGGGCAGCCTGACATCTAGTGGACAACATTATGTACTGTCGACAGAAGAAAAAGAAGCCTTGACAAGAAAGGATGGCTTTTTTTTTCCTTTTGAGAAAAACACAGTTTATGAGCTCTCTACTTTTAGAGTTAATTATCTTGGAATAGTCCTTTGAAACTCAGAAGGTAGGTTTTGGAATCCTTGATGGTCCAGTGTTAGGACTGTACGCGTTCACTGCTGAGGGCACAGGTTTGGTCCCTGGTTAGGGAACTAAGATCCTGGGGTGGGAAGGAGAGTAGGTTTTGATAATGTTTCTCAGTGAGGCTTCCAAACATAAATAATGTAAATGTTTGGCTCCATCTTATTTTTTGTTTCCTTTTTAGACCAGTTAGGTTTTGAGTGTGCAAAAGAGACTTTTTTGGCTCTTGAAATTATATGTTATTGAGAAATGGAAAATTTAGTGTGAAATAAAATCGTTTGGAAATTTTAGAGGAAATTGCTTTGATAGCTTTTATCAGAAAAATGATAAAGTATTGGTATCAGGAGGGATACTTGTGGGGATTGGGCTTTATGTGCGAATTATAAACTCATTCTTGACTTTTCTTTTTTAAATTAGGATTTCTCCTGTTTCTCAGAGGATTTATCAATTATGCAAAAGTTCGGAAGATGCCAGAAAATTTCTCAAATCTCCCCAGGACCAGAGTTCTCTTTATTTATTAAAGGTATTAAAAAATTTCATAGTCCTGTGTAATCATGTGATGCATGGTTAGGTTGCTATTAGGTAATAGTATAGCTTACCTAATTATATTACTATTAAGGTTTCGAGTGTCCCCTGTGGCAGAGGATATAGAGATGGTAAGGAAGACTTTTAATTTCTAGTTTAGTAAGGGATGTTTCTGTGAAAAAGACTAGTTTTTAAAAAACAAATTAGAAAAACAGCCAAAAGGGAAAACATTATCTCGTGTTTGCACAGTGCATAAGAGGCTTGACTAGGACTCAGGGTCCTCAGTCTTTGAACCATGAATCCTGCAATCGCTGCTGGGGTTGTACCACTTCTAGAAGTAAGGAGCAAGAATTTCAGGCCTAATCACTCAACTCTGTTTTGTGGAGCCCTAAAGCCAGAGCTGGGAGAGACCACAAGTACTTGAAGAACTCCTTCTGCCAGGATACTGACAAGCCTGCCAAAGCTTCCCTGTCCTAAAATCAGTCAAGGAGCCTTTCCTAGTCCTTTTCTTTAGGTTCACATTCACATTCTGATGTTACCATTCCGGTGGGAGGGTCAAACCCAAGGAAAGAAAGGCAAAAAAATGGTCTTTTTCCCCTGCCTAGAACAGGAGGACTGAGCCTTGCCAAGACTCTTTGGTTCACCCATGGTTTTTCCCAGAGGCTTATATCACCAGCTGCAAGGAGGAGGAGATGGGGAATCTTGGGAAAGAATGCACTAGAGAGAGGTCTCTGGTAACAAGATCTGAGGGGCCTTCTTGGAATTGACGTTTTGTTCCTAAACACTATTGAGGAAAGGTGCAGCCAAGCTAGTTGAAGACATCAGCAAGGATTTGTGAAGGTTGTAGCAGCTGAGATAAACTTTGATAAGTACAAAGTGGAAAATGATAGTGGAAAATGTTGGATGAGGAAGCCTTTCAGAGTCACCTGAGGCAGTACTGAATAGAAAGAGAGGCAGGGAAGGTACGCAGCTGGCTCAAGTGACAGCAGTTTAATTATAACATAAAGGAGTATTGAGGATTAAACCTGGAAGGCTAAGTTGAGACAGCATTCTCAGATATTTTGAGCACCAAGCACATTTCTTTTTTTTTTTTTTTTTTTTTAAAAGTTTTATTTTTTTTTTTTTTTTTTTGGGGGGGGGGTGGGGGGGGGGGGGGAGTGGGCGGGCCACTTCTATTGGTCTTTCATTTCTCTATTTTCATCCATCTTTGTTCTTTGGCTCCTGTGGGCCTCCCATCGCGGTGGCCTCTGTCGAGGGCTCTGGGCACATGGGCCCGGCTCAATCGGACACATGGGTCCAGCGCTCCGCTGCACGTGGTATCCTCCCAGGATTTAAAAAAAAGAAAGGCTTCGTGTTTGCACAGTGCATAAGAGGCTTGACTAGGACTCAGGGTCCTCAGTCTTTGAACCATGAATCCTGCAATCGCTGCTGGGGTTGTACCACTTCTAGAAGTAAGGAGCAAGAATTTCAGGCCTAATCACTCAACTCTGTTTTGTGGAGCCCTAAAGCCAGAGCTGGGAGAGACCACAAGTACTTGAAGAACTCCTTCTGCCAGGATACTGACAAGCCTGCCAAAGCTTCCCTGTCCTAAAATCAGTCAAGGAGCCTTTCCTAGTCCTTTTCTTTAGCTTCACATTCACATTCTGATGTTACCATTCCGGTGGGAGGGTCAAACCCAAGGAAAGAAAGGCAAAAATGGTCTTTTTCCCCTGCCTAGAACAGGAGGACTGAGCCTTGCCAAGACTCTTTGGTTCACCCATGGTTTTTCCCAGAGGCTTATATCACCAGCTGCAAGGAGGAGGAGATGGGGAATCTTGGGAAAGAATGCACTAGAGAGAGGTCTCTGGTAACAAGATCTGAGGGGCCTTCTTGGAATTGACGTTTTGTTCCTAAACACTATTGAGGAAAGGTGCAGCCAAGCTAGTTGAAGACATCAGCAAGGATTTGTGAAGGTTGTAGCAGCTGAGATAAACTTTGATAAGTACAAAGTGGAAAATGATAGTGGAAAATGTTGGATGAGGAAGCCTTTCAGAGTCACCTGAGGCAGTACTGAATAGAAAGAGAGGCAGGGAAGGTACGCAGCTGGCTCAAGTGACAGCAGTTTAATTATAACATAAAGGAGTATTGAGGATTAAACCTGGAAGGCTAAATTGAGACAGCATTCTCAGATATTTTGAGCACCAAGCACATTTCTTTTTTTTTTTTTTTTTTTTTAAAGATTTATTTATTTATTTATTTTGGGCGGGGGTTGGGGAGGGAGGGGAGTGGGCGGGCCACTTCTATTGGTCTTTCATTTCTCCATTTTCATTCATCTTTGTTCTTTGGCTCCTGTGGGCCTCCCATCGCGGTGGCCTCTGTCGAGGGCTCTGGGCACATGCGCTCCAGAGCCCTGGCTCGGTAATCGGACACATGGGTCCAGCCGCTCCGCGGCACGTGGTATCCTCCCAGGCCAGGGCTCGAACCGGTGCCCGTTGCACTGCAAGGCGGTGTCCTTACCCACTGGACCACCAGGGGAAGCCCATGAGCACCAAGCACATTTCTAATGGAAACTTCAGATTCACAGAGCAGCCCTTAAAACCCAGTCACATGTTGGCTCAACATAAGGCTAATTCTATGTGAGCCTGTATCTGCTGTTGGGTTATTTCATAGTTTATGTAGGTAATCATATTTTTCAAGATCCGTTGTGGTCTTAGGATGCAGAAAGTTTTAAAGATTTATGGTGATCTCAGAACATATGCTTCTAGAAAATAAAGTATCTATCATATTTAGTTTTCCAGGTGGTGAGATGGTGTTGAAAGCCTTTAAGCAACAAAATAATGTGGTAACTCCTTAGATGAAACAAAAATTTTTTCAAGCATAGTGTAATAGTGGTAACTAATATTTGTCAACTTCCCAGTATGTATGATACTGAATTAAGAATTATACACATATAACTAAAATGTACTTGTATAAGTAACAAAAGGTTGTTAGTGACAAGCTCAGATGCATGCATAGTAGAGTATATTCTTATAAAATAAAGCATGAAAAGAACTTAGGTTATTTTAGTTGAAGTAAGTTTCTTCAAAAGAGTGAGTACTTGTATTTGAAAGAAACTTATAGTCATTAAGATTACCACTTATATTTATGACTTTTTTTTTTTTTCAAGAAAGTGAAGTGTTTTATTACATGTTTAAGATTCAGGTGGTATGTCTGAATTTGAATTGACTTACATACTCTGGGCACATTGAATGGACATTGAGACCCCTGGCCTAGGCTCTAATGCCTGTAATGTGTCTATGTTACACCCTGACCTTAAGAGGCTGGGCAGATGGTCTGTGGGGTTTTATGTAGTCACCATTGTAATCTTTTTTCTTCCTCTACATGTCTGATTATAACTTATAGTTAACTTCTAAGCCTTAGGTTTAACTCTTACCTACCACAAACTCAAAGTGAATTCTTTGGGGTAGCCACAGTTCTCCTTAGAATGAACTTCTGAAATCACCTGAAATTTCCCCTAATCATTTAGTGCCCGAAATCTCCTGAGAGGACAGGCCCCTCCCTCCCTCTTTACCTTCCTTCTTTCCTTCACAGATTCTGTAGGTCTGGTCTAACTTTCTAAATGAACTGAGGGCACACCTCTGTCTGGTCTCTCCATTCCTCAGTTAGAAGGCAATTTTAGGCTTTACTAGGGGATACATGCATTCTTCATCTTGGATCTAAAACATGACAGGCTGATGTGACAATGCAAGCTGAGAGAAAGCCTGAACTTCTCAGGGATAATTAGGCTTTTGAGGATTTCAAATTTTTTTATGGTGATCTCAGAACATATGCTTCTAGAAAATAAAGTATCTATCATATTTAGTTTTCCAGGTGGTGAGATGGTGTTGAAAGCCTTTAAGCAACAAAATAATGTGGTAACTCCTTAGATGAAACAAAAATTTTTTCAAGCATAGTGTAATAGTGGTAACTAATATTTGTCAACTTCCCAGTATGTATGATACTGAATTAAGAATTATACACATATAACTAAAATGTACTTGTATAAGTAACAAAAGGTTGTTAGTGACAAGCTCAGATGCATGCATAGTAGAGTATATTCTTATAAAATAAAGCATGAAAAGAACTTAGGTTATTTTAGTTGAAGTAAGTTTCTTCAAAAGAGTGAGTACTTGTATTTGAAAGAAACTTATAGTCATTAAGATTACCACTTATATTTATGACTTTTTTTTTTTTTTTTCAAGAAAGTGAAGTGTTTTATTACATGTTTAAGATTCAGGTGGTATGTCTGAATTTGAATTGACTTACATACTCTGGGCACATTGAATGGACATTGAGACCCCTGGCCTAGGCTCTAATGCCTGTAATGTGTCTATGTTACACCCTGACCTTAAGAGGCTGGGCAGATGGTCTGTGGGGTTTTATGTAGTCACCATTGTAATCTTTTTTCTTCCTCTACATGTCTGATTATAACTTATAGTTAACTTCTAAGCCTTAGGTTTAACTCTTACCTACCACAAACTCAAAGTGAATTCTTTGGGGTAGCCACAGTTCTCCTTAGAATGAACTTCTGAAATCACCTGAAATTTCCCCTAATCATTTAGTGCCCGAAATCTCCTGAGAGGACAGGCCCCTCCCTCCCTCTTTACCTTCCTTCTTTCCTTCACAGATTCTGTAGGTCTGGTCTAACTTTCTAAATGAACTGAGGGCACACCTCTGTCTGGTCTCTCCATTCCTCAGTTAGAAGGCAATTTCAGGCTTTACTAGGGGATACATGCATTCTTCATCTTGGATCTAAAACATGACAGGCTGATGTGACAATGCAAGCTGAGAGAAAGCCTGAACTTCTCAGTTTTCCTGTATAATTAGGGGCTTTTGAGGATTTCTTTGTAAAATTTGTTGTTACTGTTTTGACTTTCTAAAATTTCTAAAATGTCTTATGGGTATGTTCTAAATGTAAAACAAACCATCTTTAGGACTATGATTTGAAGTAGGCAGTTAAACAATAATGCTGTTGGAGCTATGAAGGGATATTATGATTTGGTATTCTCTGTGTTTTGGAGTCAGAAGCCTTACAGTACTTTAAGAGTTATCAGAAACTTAGAGGTATATGGAGGGCATAGTGGGGGTTTCTTTGCTTTCCTGTCTGACTTTGATATCTCAGTTGGTTTGAAATCATTCCTGACATGCCCAGAAGACTCAGAGCTGTAAATTGGGGGTTAAGGGACTTAGAGCAGCATTTAGAATTTTAATGACTTCCTTACTCATTTTCAGTAACCCCAGAGCTCTGGAGTCCCAAAAGCTATAATATCTAATGGGACTGTATTTCCTTTGTCCATTGACAGGGGTAGGAACTGTCCATCCAAATCCAAAAACAGAACCCTATTTTAGAGAAAATTTAGTTTAGTTTGAAGATGTGGTAGAAAAACATCATATAAGGCATGAAGATTTTCTTTTTTTCACCGAGACCTCTTCTTTACTGGAGATATCACTAGTTAAAAGCTAGCTGTGGGCTTACTATTGCCAGAAAGCTACAGGTAGGGAATTTCTAAAATAACTTTGCCATAGAGAAAAAGAACTCAGTTCCCATGGTAAGATCTGGCATTGTACTAGGAAAAAAGTATAAGCATAGTGACTTTTCTATTCAGGCTGCCCAAAATATAGTACACACACACACTTTGAAATACCCGCAAAAGACCTTTCTAACCAGCCAAAGAGCTGAACACTAAAGCTCATGTACTACTATCATAGGGTACTATTATAGCATAGCTCTCAGGTTCCCTTCTGGAGCTGACTTAAGCTTATAAAGGAAATCTGGTTTCCTGCCTCATAGCAAGAAAAGCCAAAAGGAACTGGTAGAGCTGGGCACAGGGGCAGCAAGAAGCGTGTGACTACGAGGTAGCAGGAAAACAATATGTTCCTTCTTTGAAGTTGTTTGAGTAGAAACAGACACCTTTTAGAAACATCTCTATCTGAAATGGTCAAACATGTAAAGTGTCCATTCTTGATCTTATTTACCAATCAACTGTAAAAAACGTTTTCATGGAGTTCTACTTCCTATGATACTGCCAGGTAATTGAGAAGTTATCCATACATAGTTACTTACAGTAAGGTGGTAACACAGTTAACCTGATGTCTAACACTACTCTTAAAACACTTGAATATAAGAAGTATAATGGATTTTAAATTTCGTATCTTAACCACATCTGAAATAAGAGGAAAGAAAGTTTATAAGCCCTGGCAGCATTAATGAGGTGGGGCCTACATAATTAGTGATTGCAGTGATCTGCTGAACTATACATATTAGACATCAGGTATTTTCTTCTTAACTTTTTTCCATATGATGATAAATCTTTTCATTTCTTTTTTTTTCTAGAATATTCCCCCTCCTTCTTAATACATCCTTATTTCTAATTTATCTCGTTAATTTGACATATTTGGATTCTATTATAAAGTAACAAGATAGCAGAAAATGTTTCCAATGGAATTTTTGCTTAAAAAAGAAAAAGCACACAGCATCCAAGAAAAAACTACTGTCTTCCTCTTGAAATTAATTGAACTATAAGCTGTTGGATTCCTTTGCTTCTGGAATATTCTAAAGTTCAGTAGTGATATTCACACCTAAAAAAAATGATTCTTGATCGGTAGGGAATTTCTAAAATAACTTTGCCATAGAGAAAAAGAACTCAGTTCCCATGGTAAGATCTGGCATTGTACTAGGAAAAAAGTATAAGCATAGTGACTTTTCTATTCAGGCTGCCCAAAATATAGTACACACACACACTTTGAAATACCCGCAAAAGACCTTTCTAACCAGCCAAAGAGCTGAACACTAAAGCTCATGTACTACTATCATAGGGTACTATTATAGCATAGCTCTCAGGTTCCCTTCTGGAGCTGACTTAAGCTTATAAAGGAAATCTGGTTTCCTGCCTCATAGCAAGAAAAGCCAAAAGGAACTGGTAGAGCTGGGCACAGGGGCAGCAAGAAGCGTGTGACTACGAGGTAGCAGGAAAACAATATGTTCCTTCTTTGAAGTTGTTTGAGTAGAAACAGACACCTTTTAGAAACATCTCTATCTGAAATGGTCAAACATGTAAAGTGTCCATTCTTGATCTTATTTACCAATCAACTGTAAAAAACGTTTTCATGGAGTTCTACTTCCTATGATACTGCCAGGTAATTGAGAAGTTATCCATACATAGTTACTTACAGTAAGGTGGTAACACAGTTAACCTGATGTCTAACACTACTCTTAAAACACTTGAATATAAGAAGTATAATGGATTTTAAATTTCGTATCTTAACCACATCTGAAATAAGAGGAAAGAAAGTTTATAAGCCCTGGCAGCATTAATGAGGTGGGGCCTACATAATTAGTGATTGCAGTGATCTGCTGAACTATACATATTAGACATCAGGTATTTTCTTCTTAACTTTTTTCCATATGATGATAAATCTTTTCATTTCTTTTTTTTTCTAGAATATTCCCCCTCCTTCTTAATACATCCTTATTTCTAATTTATCTCGTTAATTTGACATATTTGGATTCTATTATAAAGTAACAAGATAGCAGAAAATGTTTCCAATGGAATTTTTGCTTAAAAAAGAAAAAGCACACAGCATCCAAGAAAAAACTACTGTCTTCCTCTTGAAATTAATTGAACTATAAGCTGTTGGATTCCTTTGCTTCTGGAATATTCTAAAGTTCAGTAGTGATATTCACACTCCCTAAAACATGTCTGTTTTTCCAGTTTACATTCCATCATTGTTTTTATAGCAAACCAAAACTTATGAGTCAAATTGATCTGAACATGCCCCTGAATCATAAAGATCAGTCTCTAGCAATCTCTTTCATTTGGAGTTTGTGAGGTTATTGAGATCACCCATTAGTAACCTATCTAGGAACCTCTTAATGGATTTTTCTTTTTTAAAAATTTGACCCTTTTATTGGATTTTTATTTATTTTCATCCGTCTTTATTCTTTGGCTCATGTGGACCTCCCATTGCAGTGGCCTCTCTTGTTGCAGAGCACTGGCCCCAGGCACATGCACTCCACAGCTCTGGCTCATAATTGGATACATTGGTCCAGCCGCTCCACGGCACATGGGATTTTCCTGGGCCAGGGATCGAACCAGCGCCCCTTACACTGCAAAGCAAACTCATTACCCAGTAGGCGACCAGGGAGGCCCAGATTTTTTTTTTTTTTTAATATTGGACTATAGTTGTTTTAAAATGTTGTGTTTCAGGTGTACAGCAAAGTGATTCAGTTATATAGATACATGTATCTATTTTTCAGATTCTTTTCTCATATAGTTTATTACAGAATGTTGTGTAAATGTTCCCTGTGCTATAAGTACGTAGGACCTCTTAATGGATTTTTAATGTTTGCTGAGTGGCTCTGACTTTGAGGGAATCTGTTAAAACTAACTTAACTCCATGCAAGCGGTATGAACCAGGTGGCCAGGTAGTTATCTGGACTGTATCTCATATTCTTGCGAAACTAGGGTTTGACCTAATAGTAATTATTATATCAATTTTTATTTATTAAGAGTGACTGATAAAACAGAATTTACTTAAGACTTGTAATGAGTCTAACTAGCCTCGTTGCAAAAATCTCTTATTTGTCATCTGTCTATCAGACAGATTTTATTTTTGGTTCTAAATAAAAGTAGATTTTAGAGACTGTGAGTATCACTGCTAAACTTTATTTTTGGTTCAGGTTTCCTTCTATTCCTGATGTCTTTGTCCCTGCACATTCTGCAGTCTCCTCAAAGAAGAATTACTCTTTGTATTGATAGGTGATAGATGATAGTATGTTACCTTGAATGGTGTCGGATTCTTGATCTCCAAAGGAGAAGAATTCACATTGGAATCAAAAAGACTTGACAGTGGTCACTCAGAGCTTTGTGCAGTGAAAAGTTTATTAAAGTAAGAAAGGATAGAGAAAAGCTTCCAGCATAGACACTGGAAGGGGAATAGAAGAGTATCCCCCTTTGCCAGTTGAAGCATGACAATTTGTATCTTCCAGTCAGTTACCAAAACAGTAAATCAAAAGATTATCTTAAGGTTGTAAAGGCCATGTGGGCCCACACCCACAGCATTAACATGAGATTAGCTGGGACAGTCTCCAGGCCTCAGGACTAGAAGTTTTCAGTTTCAGCATGGAAGATCTTTGTCTTTATTTCTCCTTGTCCTTCCTCTTCTCTTCCTTCTCCTTGGAACCTGCTGGCCTCTTTGCCAAGTCTGCCTATGTACCCCTTTCAGTATCATTGGTTTACTTCAGATCAAACTCATTACCCAGTAGGCGACCAGGAGGCCCAGATTTTTTTTTTAATATTGGACTATAGTTGTTTTAAAATGTTGTGTTTCAGGTGTACAGCAAAGTGATTCAGTTATATAGATACATGTATCTATTTTTCAGATTCTTTTCTCATATAGTTTATTACAGAATGTTGTGTAAATGTTCCCTGTGCTATAAGTACGTAGGACCTCTTAATGGATTTTTAATGTTTGCTGAGTGGCTCTGACTTTGAGGGAATCTGTTAAAACTAACTTAACTCCATGCAAGCGGTATGAACCAGGTGGCCAGGTAGTTATCTGGACTGTATCTCATATTCTTGCGAAACTAGGGTTTGACCTAATAGTAATTATTATATCAATTTTTATTTATTAAGAGTGACTGATAAAACAGAATTTACTTAAGACTTGTAATGAGTCTAACTAGCCTCGTTGCAAAAATCTCTTATTTGTCATCTGTCTATCAGACAGATTTTATTTTTGGTTCTAAATAAAAGTAGATTTTAGAGACTGTGAGTATCACTGCTAAACTTTATTTTTGGTTCAGGTTTCCTTCTATTCCTGATGTCTTTGTCCCTGCACATTCTGCAGTCTCCTCAAAGAAGAATTACTCTTTGTATTGATAGGTGATAGATGATAGTATGTTACCTTGAATGGTGTCGGATTCTTGATCTCCAAAGGAGAAGAATTCACATTGGAATCAAAAAGACTTGACAGTGGTCACTCAGAGCTTTGTGCAGTGAAAAGTTTATTAAAGTAAGAAAGGATAGAGAAAAGCTTCCAGCATAGACACTGGAAGGGGAATAGAAGAGTATCCCCCTTTGCCAGTTGAAGCATGACAATTTGTATCTTCCAGTCAGTTACCAAAACAGTAAATCAAAAGATTATCTTAAGGTTGTAAAGGCCATGTGGGCCCACACCCACAGCATTAACATGAGATTAGCTGGGACAGTCTCCAGGCCTCAGGACTAGAAGTTTTCAGTTTCAGCATGGAAGATCTTTGTCTTTATTTCTCCTTGTCCTTCCTCTTCTCTTCCTTCTCCTTGGAACCTGCTGGCCTCTTTGCCAAGTCTGCCTATGTACCCCTTTCAGTATCATTGGTTTACTTCAGATCAAACACCAAGTGAATTTGAAGTTAGGGAAAATACTAATATTCAAAAGGATATGTTGGTATCTTCCAGTGTTTTAGCTTCTCTGCATTTTGTCAGCTTTTAAAAGATGTATGCAGTAGTTTATAATCTGTCTGTAAAAGGGTTACTTGTGGCTTTTACAGTAATTTGGAAAACATGAGGCCTGGTATTGGTAGCAAAAAAAAAAATCAAATGAGCTTGGGGCCTATGGATGAGCCAATCCAAATCCCACTTGGTGTAGGGTACCACAACGTAGTTTCTCAGAAAATTTTTGTTAAGTTGTTAATGTATCTCCTTTAAGGGGTGCATACTTTTTTTTTTATCCAAAGATACCTGTCTCAAAATACAGTAACTTTTTTCTTCCCTAATTGATTGGGAAAAGTCCCTGTGGTACTGTGAGTTCATGGTTTTCTAATTTTGCCTTGCTCCAAAGATGGCATGTCATCACTGGCCTCCTCATTGGAAATCGTTCCTGTGGGATCTAGTAGAACTGGCAGGGTAAACAGCTTCAGGTGTGTTTGGAAAGTAACCTGTGCACTTGGATTCTACTGTCTGTCCCCAAGTGTCAGTCATTGCCTTTGGTGTTAAATGTAGGACAGATTCTGCACTTGAATTCTGTTCTTTTGTTAGGTTTAGAGAGACAGACAGAGATCTTTGACCTCATGTGTTTTAGAGAAAGCATTTAAGTCCTTTTTGGTTCTAGAATCCTTGGTAACTTTAAGAACCCCAAATGCAATGTTCCTTGAATACTCTGATGTCAATGTATAGTAAGCTGTGTTAAAATGTATTTTCTCCAAACATCCTGCCTTCTTTGTGAGTACATCCTTCTTTAGCCAAAATAACAACCTAACCAGAGTTCCAATACTCAATATCCTTCTCTATGTGGGCCCACACCCACAGCATTAACATGAGATTAGCTGGGACAGTCTCCAGGCCTCAGGACTAGAAGTTTTCAGTTTCAGCATGGAAGATCTTTGTCTTTATTTCTCCTTGTCCTTCCTCTTCTCTTCCTTCTCCTTGGAACCTGCTGGCCTCTTTGCCAAGTCTGCCTATGTACCCCTTTCAGTATCATTGGTTTACTTCAGATCAAACACCAAGTGAATTTGAAGTTAGGGAAAATACTAATATTCAAAAGGATATGTTGGTATCTTCCAGTGTTTTAGCTTCTCTGCATTTTGTCAGCTTTTAAAAGATGTATGCAGTAGTTTATAATCTGTCTGTAAAAGGGTTACTTGTGGCTTTTACAGTAATTTGGAAAACATGAGGCCTGGTATTGGTAGCAAAAAAAAAAATCAAATGAGCTTGGGGCCTATGGATGAGCCAATCCAAATCCCACTTGGTGTAGGGTACCACAACGTAGTTTCTCAGAAAATTTTTGTTAAGTTGTTAATGTATCTCCTTTAAGGGTGCATACTTTTTTTTTTATCCAAAGATACCTGTCTCAAAATACAGTAACTTTTTTCTTCCCTAATTGATTGGGAAAAGTCCCTGTGGTACTGTGAGTTCATGGTTTTCTAATTTTGCCTTGCTCCAAAGATGGCATGTCATCACTGGCCTCCTCATTGGAAATCGTTCCTGTGGGATCTAGTAGAACTGGCAGGGTAAACAGCTTCAGGTGTGTTTGGAAAGTAACCTGTGCACTTGGATTCTACTGTCTGTCCCCAAGTGTCAGTCATTGCCTTTGGTGTTAAATGTAGGACAGATTCTGCACTTGAATTCTGTTCTTTTGTTAGGTTTAGAGAGACAGACAGAGATCTTTGACCTCATGTGTTTTAGAGAAAGCATTTAAGTCCTTTTTGGTTCTAGAATCCTTGGTAACTTTAAGAACCCCAAATGCAATGTTCCTTGAATACTCTGATGTCAATGTATAGTAAGCTGTGTTAAAATGTATTTCTCGTTTCTCCAAACATCCTGCCTTCTTTTGTGAGTACATCCTTCTTTTAGCCAAAATAACAACCTAACCAGAGTTCCAATACTCAATATCCTTCTCTGGCAGATGTTTTCTGGCAAAGGCCTTCCTGCGTTTATGAATTCTCTCCCAAGAAGCAAGAGAACACCTGCAGGAAGTGAATCAAGATGCGGAACACAGAGGAGTCATCACCTGCTTTAAAAAATAAAGTACTGTTGACAAAGATCATTTCTCTCTATTTGTTCCTAGGTGTAAAATTTTAATAGTTAATGCAAAATTCTGTAATCATTGAATCATTAGTGGTTAATGTTTGAAAAAGCTCTCGCAATCAAGTCTGTGATGTATTAATAATGCCTTATCTATTGTTTGTAGTCATTTTAAACAGCATGAGCCTTGTCCCTATAGTCAGTAGGGGGCGACCTTGCTTTATTCAGTCTCCATCTCAAAAAAAACGAATTTGGAATTAAATATTTTAGTGTAAGATATGTATAATGCTGGCCATTTAAAAAGGGGGTTTTCTCAAAAGTCAAGACATTTGTTATGACTGCATTTATGCACATTATCCATTTTGCTGTTAAAATTAATCTGGAAATTTATTTAACTGTACTGTGATCACCTGGAAGCAAAATCATAGTGCAAAATACATTTAAGGTGTGGTCAAGAATATGTTCTTAATTGGTAAAAAAAATAAGTGTTCATTTCTTATAGTCTGTGTTCTAATTTTGCAGTACCTTATTCTGTGTTGTATACCTAAGGGATTGTAACGGTGTTGGACTTGGCAGGGTAAACAGCTTCAGGTGTGTTTGGAAAGTAACCTGTGCACTTGGATTCTACTGTCTGTCCCCAAGTGTCAGTCATTGCCTTTGGTGTTAAATGTAGGACAGATTCTGCACTTGAATTCTGTTCTTTTGTTAGGTTTAGAGAGACAGACAGAGATCTTTGACCTCATGTGTTTTAGAGAAAGCATTTAAGTCCTTTTTGGTTCTAGAATCCTTGGTAACTTTAAGAACCCCAAATGCAATGTTCCTTGAATACTCTGATGTCAATGTATAGTAAGCTGTGTTAAAATGTATTTCTCGTTTCTCCAAACATCCTGCCTTCTTTTGTGAGTACATCCTTCTTTTAGCCAAAATAACAACCTAACCAGAGTTCCAATACTCAATATCCTTCTCTGGCAGATGTTTTCTGGCGAAGGCCTTCCTGCATTTATGAATTCTCTCCCAAGAAGCAAGAGAACACCTGCAGGAAGTGAATCAAGATGTGGAACACAGAGGAATCATCACCTGCTTTAAAAAATAAAGTACTGTTGACAAAGATCATTTCTCTCTATTTGTTCCTAGGTGTAAAATTTTAATAGTTAATGCAAAATTCTGTAATCATTGAATCATTAGTGGTTAATGTTTGAAAAAGCTCTCGCAATCAAGTCTGTGATGTATTAATAATGCCTTATCTATTGTTTGTAGTCATTTTAAACAGCATGAGCCTTGTCCCTATAGTCAGTAGGGGGCGACCTTGCTTTATTCAGTCTCCATCTCAAAAAAAACGAATTTGGAATTAAATATTTTAGTGTAAGATATGTATAATGCTGGCCATTTAAAAAGGGGGTTTTCTCAAAAGTCAAGACATTTGTTATGACTGCATTTATGCACATTATCCATTTTGCTGTTAAAATTAATCTGGAAATTTATTTAACTGTACTGTGATCACCTGGAAGCAAAATCATAGTGCAAAATACATTTAAGGTGTGGTCAAGAATATGTTCTTAATTGGTAAAAAAAATAAGTGTTCATTTCTTATAGTCTGTGTTCTAATTTTGCAGTACCTTATTCTGTGTTGTATACCTAAGGGATTGTAACGGTGTTGTCACTATAAAATAGACAGGACAAGGACCTATACAGCGTAATTACTAATAAACTGCAATTCTTGACACTTTCTGTATGGTGGGAATCCCTACCCCCTTTTATCTTTTTCTTTTGTCTCCTTTAGGCCAGGGGTTAGGAGTAGAGAGGGGATTATAGGTACTAGGAGCAAAGAAAGAATTAGCTTGAAACTTTTGAGATGATCCCTAACATACTGTACTACTTGCTTTTACAATGTGTTAGCAGAGACCAATGTGTTATAAACGTAGAGTGATGTGCTTTCTGCCAAGTAGTAATTCACCCTGGTTTGCTATGTTAAAGCTGTAAATACAACAGAACATTAATAAATGTCTCTTGTGTAGCAATTTTTGCTGTGGATTAGTATTTAATTTCTTGGTTTGGACTTATTAATTAATTGCCAGGGCAGTTTTTTCTAATCTTCATTCATATAGACGTATATAGAATCATTCAGTAAACACAAAAATTGGTCTTAGGCCAGTGTTTTTCTTCTCTTTGTAGCACAGGAAGTTTCTTTCACATCATATTCAATATATTCCTAAAAATGTATTAATTCTTCAAAAGATGGTGGTCTAAAATAAGGGAGGAATTGTAGAGATCATAAATCATTTTGGAATTCCAGTTATGCTTCTTATTTAGACATAATCTTAGATCATTTATCTCCAGTGTTTTCTGCATGTTCCTTGTATTTGCCCTTTTTTCTCAGTTGAACACAGACAGCTGGTTTAAGTCCTGTGAGCGAGTGCCCAGTTGAAACTAAAGATTTCTCATTCCTCCTGATACCTAGTCTTGTCTCAGTTGTGTTAAATTTAGAGACCAGTGGGATTTTTTTGTTTTTTTTTTTTTGTTTTTTAAATATTTATTTCTTTATTTTAAAGTTTTTACAGAGTTCTGTTGTTCACAGACATGCATGTTCCCAGATCAGTCATATGCATATCCCTGGAGACCAGTGGTTTTTATAATATCAGCTATTTGATTTTTTTCCCCCTCCACTGACTCAAAATATAAAGGAAAAATGTAGCAAGATTCAAATAACTGTACAAACCAGCACTAGTATTGTATGACAGCTACAGGTGTTTGTTTATCTGCTGCATGTGAGCCTCCAGGATCAGCTCTTAAGAAGTGAGTGTTCAGGGGTGTCAGGGGGTAATGCAGGGGCATCAGTAGGCAACTTCAGAAAGTCAAACAGGAAAACAGTGCATCCTGGAACATTTCAATGACTACTCCTTCTAACTCACTTATTGATGGTTATAACATTATGTTCTTATTTACAAGTTATATTTTACAACAGGTAAATGGGGGGGGTGTTTGAAAGTCTGAAGATTTTTTTATAGTTTGAATTACATATTTATTTTATTAATTGAAGGATAATAGCTTTACAGAGTTTTGTTGCTTACCGCTGAACATCAACATGATATAGTTTGAATTAGATTATACCAACCATAAACTTTGGAGGACTTTGGACTTTGGAGACTTTATAGCCTGTAATGTTCTAACAATCTGAATCGATTTGGACATTGCAACAGAGAGAACTATTTGAATTATCTTACAGGACGAAACAGATGGACCTGACATCACATTAACTGAAACATTCTTGTTTTGCTTTGTGTTTACTCTTTAGCTCTTGGGCCTTATTTGACTTTGTGTGTTTGAGGGCTGAAATATTTGGAATTCTTTTTTCTGCTTGATGGTCCTTAAGACTTTTGTCATATGTAAAGCTACAGTTGATATGCTTTAAAATTAATTAGGATGATGATTCCTCTCTTTTTTAAAATGTTCTAAAAGTCTGAGTCTTTGCAGATATATAAGTTAACTAGAGTCCTCACTGTTAGGGTAGAAATGTTTGTCCTGCAGTGTTAACTTTTTATTTTTCTCTCACTTTCTTTTTTGTCTCCCTTTGGTAGGTTCATTATTAAGAATAACCCTTTCAGATAAAGGAAAGATGTTTAAATTATTTGAGAGAGGATACTGAGGAACCACTACCCGTTGCATAAGGTTATGAAATAAAGTGACTTTGACCTTGGGCTGAGGGACAGCCAGTGCTCATCCATGACTTCAGAGGTCCCTCATGTCTCTGACTTGTTGTTGCCATTTGGAATAGTGCTGTGGGTCATTAGTCACCCAGATGAAAATTCTTTTGACTCTTATTACATTCTTACACTATGTTTAAAGGGAGAAATAACTCCTGAAAGGGAGGTTCAGAGGCAAGTGATAGTTCAAGTTAAATGTTTGTCTGAAATGCCAGAGTTCTAGGTGAGAATCAGGAAAAATACATGCAACAAATGGAGTGCTGGCCTCAGCTTTGAGTCCCAACTCCACCACCTCTTACAGATGTCTGACTTTCTTGAGGGGTTGGATAGTCAATGCTGAAAAATCATTTGTTCCTGAGACTAGTAAACACTGATAATCGAATTTTAACTTAAAACATGCCAAGAATAGAGATAGAACTGTACATTTATATAAAGTATGAGAGAATAATTTATGAAAGAGTAATGTAGGTCCTGTTACCGACCTGAATCAACAAGGGGCACCAGTTTGATCCCTGGCCCGGGAAGATCTCACAGGCTATGGAGCGACTGGACTGATGTGTCCAATGACAAGCCAGCAAGAGGAGCACAGCGAGAGGCCGCAGCAGTGGGAGGCTCACAGGCCAAAGAGTAAAGATGGATGAAAAAAAACCAATAAAATAGGGCCAAAATTAAAAAAAAAAAGAAACTGAGATGTAATTTTGTCAAGTAGACGTCTCCCAACCCTGCTTTGTATATTGTTTATGCTGGTTTAAAAGTGATTCATTTTTATCATTTATGTGAGAAATGAAATGTTTTACTGTCTTTTTCCCTTCCACATGTGATTATAGGTTTATAGATACTGAGATGGAGAAAAGTAGTTTCCCTAAATCTCAACACAAACATTAGTGCTAGACTCCTGTGAAAAAGTAGACATACTCATTGTTACTCATTAGTTGTCTGAAAGGTTCACCAGTGGGTCAAAAATCTAAAAAAAAAAAAAACTCAGAAATAAAGTGATTTCTCGCCACAAATCATTATCACCTGAACTATACAACTAGATAAGTGCTACCTTCTGACTCTGAAACCCAGCCTGACTCTTCAAATTCATCCCACGCTGCACTGGATTTTCACCTTGCTAGCTGGGGTTTGCATTTGCATCCCCTACTGAGAGCTGTTTCCACTGTTTAAGCTAGTTACTTCCTGAGCCAAGGAGAGAGGATTGGAGCAACCTATTATCATAGCTCGCTAGAGTTACACTTGATGAAACATCCTTCTTTTCATTTGCCCAAGAGTCTGAAATGCCTAAAATGTCCCCTTAAGTGAGGTTATAGAAAGAATTTTGCCATCTGCTTCCTGATTCCACATCTTTATTTTGACAGAACGTTTCTTAGCCTGTATTTGGCAGTCACTAACTTTAGACGGCATTCTGGTCATTTTAGTATGTTGTTTTGGGTTTTTTTTCTCTTGATTATTGATGTTGAGGGTTTTTATATTCATGATTTTTTCCCAGTTTGTATTTTAACTAGGATTACAGATAAATTACTAATCGGGCCACTGGATGGATCAGTATTTTCACCAATCCTTTTCGTTACTAGTGTCACTTGGTACTGTGTAGCTCTTCTAAAAAGTGAGCACTGGTGGGCTACAGAAGTAACACTAGCCTTCCATTTTTTCTGGGTTTGGTTTAGTGACTCTCTAACCCTAGATCTCTGTAACCATGGTCATGTGTATGAGAAAAACCCTTTTGGGGGGTATTGTATATGTTTTCCCTGTGGCTCTGTGTGTGAGATTTTAATCTGTATATAGGTCTCCCAGTTATTTTTTACCTTGAACCCTTTTGTGAATTAACAGTTCCCTAGATTTACGTATTAAACTAAACTTGTTCTTCTGATCCTCATCCTGTAGAATTTACAAATGATCAGACTTGGTTCTTGCTGCAGTTCCACAAAGCTTCTGAATAAGGATAATGAGTAAGTACTCAAACCTTCACTTTTCATAGGAGAGACCTAAAAACATGTACTGTTGTGTTTAGTCTCTAAGTCGTATCTGACTCTTTGCGACCCCATGAACTAGAGCCCACTAGGCTCCTGTGTCCATGGGATTTTCCGGGCAGGAACACTGGAATGGGTTGCCATTTCCTCCTCCAGGGAATCTTCCTGATCTAGGGATGGAACCTGTGTCTCCTGCATTGGCAGGCAGATTCTTTACCGCTGAGCCACCAGGGAAGTCCAGAGCTTATATACATACACTTAAAATTATGAGTTAATTTTTCATAAGGATATTTTCATGGCATTGACTGCAGAGTAAAATTAAACATTATCTTGTCTTCATGTAGGTTTCTCAAAGTTCATGGCTACCATATTTTCTTCTCTTTATGGCAGGACTATGGAAAAGAACGTGTCTGCAGAGCCATAAGTGAGGTTATAGAAAGAATTTTGCCATCTGCTTCCTGATTCCACATCTTTATTTTGACAGAACGTTTCTTAGCCTGTATTTGGCAGTCACTAACTTTAGACGGCATTCTGGTCATTTTAGTATGTTGTTTTGGGTTTTTTTTCTCTTGATTATTGATGTTGAGGGTTTTTATATTCATGATTTTTTCCCAGTTTGTATTTTAACTAGGATTACAGATAAATTACTAATCGGGCCACTGGATGGATCAGTATTTTCACCAATCCTTTTCGTTACTAGTGTCACTTGGTACTGTGTAGCTCTTCTAAAAAGTGAGCACTGGTGGGCTACAGAAGTAACACTAGCCTTCCATTTTTTCTGGGTTTGGTTTAGTGACTCTCTAACCCTAGATCTCTGTAACCATGGTCATGTGTATGAGAAAAACCCTTTTGGGGGGTATTGTATATGTTTTCCCTGTGGCTCTGTGTGTGAGATTTTAATCTGTATATAGGTCTCCCAGTTATTTTTTACCTTGAACCCTTTTGTGAATTAACAGTTCCCTAGATTTACGTATTAAACTAAACTTGTTCTTCTGATCCTCATCCTGTAGAATTTACAAATGATCAGACTTGGTTCTTGCTGCAGTTCCACAAAGCTTCTGAATAAGGATAATGAGTAAGTACTCAAACCTTCACTTTTCATAGGAGAGACCTAAAAACATGTACTGTTGTGTTTAGTCTCTAAGTCGTATCTGACTCTTTGCGACCCCATGAACTAGAGCCCACTAGGCTCCTGTGTCCATGGGATTTTCCGGGCAGGAACACTGGAATGGGTTGCCATTTCCTCCTCCAGGGAATCTTCCTGATCTAGGGATGGAACCTGTGTCTCCTGCATTGGCAGGCAGATTCTTTACCGCTGAGCCACCAGGGAAGTCCAGAGCTTATATACATACACTTAAAATTATGAGTTAATTTTTCATAAGGATATTTTCATGGCATTGACTGCAGAGTAAAATTAAACATTATCTTGTCTTCATGTAGGTTTCTCAAAGTTCATGGCTACCATATTTTCTTCTCTTTATGGCAGGACTATGGAAAAGAACGTGTCTGCAGAGCCATGAGGAAAGACCTTAGGGAAAATAATTTCTAAATATTTGGCTGGCTGAGAATGATCATAGATTCTTTCTTGGAGGTCTTTAAAAATAGGGTCAATACTTTTCTGGAATGGCTTAAGGGTGAAGGAAAAGGAGTGGATTAGCAGGCCCCTGCAAGTCCCCGAGAGCTCTAGAGGTTTGTATGCGGCTCACGTCAGGAACAGATGGAACAGTAAGCTCGACAGGTGTCCTGTGTGCCATTTCCAGACTGTGTTCCCTTTAATGTGGTGACCTTCTGTGATCACTGTCCTAAATAGTCTGCAAGAAGGAAGAGAGTTTGTTCAAACTTCTGGGAAACCTAACTGGCTTATTACGTTTTGCTACATTGTAAGATCCAGTAATCAAAAAATTGTACTTTGTCAGAATCCCAAAATGAGGGCTCAGAAAAGCACATTCTAGTTTCCAAATTCCTTTTCAACCTTGGCGTATTTTGAAGGAACCTAGTTTACACAGCATTCCCTAATGTTACCTTTAAGACTCCCAAGACTCCCTTTCCTAAGGGACCATGGGAAAAAGGAAGAAAGATTAGGTGAGTAAGGAGGGCTCTGGAGGAAATGAAGTCTGATTTGTTAAGAAGAGAGGGGACCAGCGGAAGTGTAGCCAAATCTATTCCTTTTGTTCTTTGCTTCTGCTTTAATCCTTCAGACTTGCAGGATAAGATTGTCAGCTAATTCCTGGGAGCCCCCCATAAAAGAGAATTGGTCTAAATTGAAAAATAAATTTAAAGAATGACTAAGGTTTTTTGAAAAAAGTTCCTTCTTTATTTGAGTCACTTTTCTTTATGTATGATTATATCACTAAGAAGTAGTTAATACCTTCTTGAGAAGTTTTCTTTAAAAGAGAAAGAAAGGGGGAAAAAAATGTCTGAAATTCCAAAGTCTCTTCCCCCACCCCCAGGGTAGGATTTATGTAAGCGTGTGATAAACTAAACTCACTAGACTGGAGTTTAAACTTTAGAAAAAGACTTAAGTGTTTTATGGTGGCATTTTTCTACAAATGGCACATTGGTTGAAGTAGGTTGACCATTTTAAAGTGCAATTTGATCTTTTGGGGGAGACATTGAAATTCTCTGAGTACACGCACTGTACTTAGGACGAATTATTGTGTTTGTACCTTGATGCCAATCTCAGTCATGCCCTCACCGGGTGCTAATTTTCAAATAGTACCAGATCCATCCACAAACGGTATGCTAAAAATTGTCATTAAAAACATATCGAGTTTTAATAGCAAGCCATGGATACTTTTACTGCCGTTTATTTATGGCTGGGTGTATTTTATTAGAAGGAAAGGTAAATAAGTATGTTTTGCAGAAAATATGTAGTGCAAGTCAGTGCCAGTAGCTGTTACTGTTTTTTAACTAGATGGTGGAGCATTTACACACTTAGTTTATTAGGGAACTTCCTGTGAAACTTTTAGGAACACAAGGGCAAAACAAAGGTCATAAGTTTGCCCACGCTGACCTTCTAGAGCACTGCTTTGATGACGTTAGATACCTGAAGGGAAGCCAAGACACCTTTCTGCATCCTCATATTCCAAAGTGGCTTTGGCTTCAGCTCCATCTACATATTTTATTCCCCTTGGAAAGAATCAGAAATGAAATTTAGATAAGCATCGTGTGTTGGCAGTAATAAAGTTCACCTTCTGAAAAATGTAGTTTCTCTATACATACTTTGGGTCTGGATTCTAAACTTGTCTTTGTTGTAAACCACCTTACTGAGATATAATAAACAAAAAAGCTGTACATGTTGAATGTATACAACTTGATGAGTTTGGAGATTGGTTTGCATCTGTGAAACTCTTTATCACCACAATCTGTGCCATGAACATACCCATCACCTCCAAAAGTTTCTTCCTGCCTGTTTATTATTACTATCTCTTTTTTTGTTTGTTTTATGACAGCACTTAATAAGATCTACCCTCTTAGCAGATTTTTAAGTACACAATAATATTGTTAACTGTGGGCACTAAATTGTACATGGAAATGCTCGGGTGTGAATACAGATGTTTGAGGCCATCCTTTGATAAATACTTCTCTTAGCTGGCGATGATGTGTATGACCTGGTGCTGGCTATAGTGTACACAGGGTTTGTGCTAGGGAGCCCCTGAGCACAAGGAGGGTCTGGTGAGGGAGAGGGCAGCACATAAAACAAAGCACTTTCCTGTCCAAGAAACTGTGATTCACCAGCATCTTCTCTGAGTTGTTTGCATAGATGCAAAAGAAGTTTGTTTGCACTTTTCAAGCTGGGATGACCTTCCCCTAACTTAGTTTTCATCAGACCAATACTGAAGATCTTCATAAAGCCTGATACCCTCCAAGCAGAGAGAAAGACTCCTACTGGGCTTCCCTGGTGGTCCAGTGGGTAAGGACACTGCCTTGCAGTGCAAGGGGCGCCGGTTTGATCCCTGGCCTGGGAAGATCCCACGTGCCGCGGAGTGGCTGGACCAATGTGTCCAATTACCGAGCCGGAGCTCTGGAGCGCATGCGCCCAGAGCCGGTGCTCTGCGACGACAGAGGCCACCGTGATGGGAGGCCCACACGGGGCAAAGAACAAAGACAGATGAAACTAGATAAATGAAAGACCAGTGGAAGTGGCCCGCCCGTCCCCCTCCCTCCCCACCCCTGCCAAAAATAAATAAATAAATAAATGTTTAAAAAAAAAAAAAAGACTCCTACCACCTGAGGAGCCCAGAAGGATGCGTGGGAAAGCATTTCTGGGATCCTGCAAGGCTGGGGCCCAGAAAACCTCTGTGAGGAGAGATGCACAGAGGAGTCCACCGACGGGCCCGAGCCCTTGCTCCCCACTTGTGCCTGTGTAGTCTTGCCCTATTCAAACTTTGGTTCTCTTGATTGTGTTCCAGAATTTTAATTCACAGGACCATTTTTAGGTCTAAAAGGATAATAGAGTTAAAGGGCCAGGGACTAGAAGACAGCTCTTTACAGTTCACCAGCTAGCAACAACACTGGGTCCAAGGGCAGGCAGGACATTAAAAACCCAAACCTGTCATTCAAACCCGGGCCTTCATTTCCTTCTGAGGACTGCGTAGCTTTCATAAATTCTGCCTTTCTTCATTCCCTCCTTTGTCAAGGCTGTCATTAGACCATCCCTGGTAAATCAGACTGCTCTTTCCCACCTCAACTCCTGCTGCCCAGATGAGAGAATGACTTACTCTTGCTTTCCGGGTAATACCATCATATGTTTCTGTAGGCCCTTATATTTATATCCGTGTTCATTTGATCCTCACAGATTACTATAAAAGGGATCATTGCACATTCCTCACTGCCAACCCACCAAAGCCTCCCCACCTTGGCAAATAATTTTTCAACACTCAGTCACATCAAAACACTCTATAAATCCAATAAACTCTGATTCTCATTTCCTTTCCTGTAGGAGTTCTGTAGACTGATATTCTGGCCTCCTTTTTTCTCGGGCCATTTGTATTATGTGACAAGATTTGCCATACACTATCTTAATGTGGATTTAAGTCTTCAAAGCATCCTTTGAACTCCTTATCCTTGGCCTTATTTCCTTCTGCACTTGCCTTAAAGTCCTTTCCCAGCTCTTCATCAGATCTTTACTTGCCGCTCTGCACCTTGCCCTAACAAGATTTCCTGTACTTCATGGATCACTCTCCCTGGCTTTGCCTTGGCTGGTCCCAAACTCTACAAGTCTCTTCTCTCCCACTGTAGAAAGAGCCACCTCCTCGAGGTCCCCTTACCCTTCCCTTTCTTTGCATCTTGCCTGGGCCCTGGCATCTCTAGTTCCTCTCTGCCATCTTCACTTTCCTGCTAAGCCCCACCCAACAAGAAGATCACATGTTTTATTTTCCTTTTGTAATCCCCCAGTAAGCATCCTTGAATGCCTTCAGGTAGATAGGTGTTTCCAGCAAATCCACTCCTACCTGGTATGCCTGCCTGTTTTCTCCTTTCATCTGGGACCTGGGGAGCTTTGCACAGACAAGGTCTTTGCCCTGTTTCCCTGGGCTTACCTCCTCTCCATGCCCGTCTGTGTTAGTTTGCATTGGTCGTTAAACAGAAGACATTGGGGTGTCCTCTGCTCTCTGTTCCTCCCCTCTCTGCAGGGACACAAAGGACTTCTGCATGCATCCCTGGAAGACGTGCTCCCGATGGAAAAGCTTCTGCCAGTTACCTAGCCCTAATCTTCGCAATCCTCGATGTTCCTGAACCATCTTCTAAGAATAGGATTCTGTGTTTCTATTTGGAAATTTTTTAAATTTTGACCTCCTTTATTGATCATTTATTTATTTATTTTCATCCATCTTCATTCTTTGGCCTGTGTGGGCCTCCCACTGCAGTAGCCTCTCTCGTTGCAGAGCAGGGCCGAGCACATGTGCTCCAAGGCGCTGGCTCGTAATTGGATACGTTGATCCAGCCGCTCCATGGGCACGTGGGATCTTCCCGGGCCAGGGATCAAATCAGTGCCCCTTACATTGCAAGGTGGACTCTTTACCCACTGGACCACCACGGAAGCCCTATTTAGAATTTTTATCTTCTAAAGAATATTTTTAACCATTAAAAAAAATAAATAAAATGTCCTTATTGAAATATGTATGCAGTCAATACACATTTGTGTTCTCATTTGCAGATCTCAGTGGGGCAAGATTAAAACTGAGCCTATTAATGAATTGATTCAATAAAAACTATTTTATCAGCTTTATAGATGGGGTCTCAATAAGATTTTGTTTTTAAAAAGTGTTTTGTAGCTTTAAAAAAGAGTTTGAAAACCACTGCCACCCCCACCCCCACCACAACTCATCTCTCACTCTGCCTGAAACTATCAGACCATGCATTTACCCCCTTGATCTAATAGGGCTTCAAAAATACCCTGATTTTGCAAAAAATAAATAACAAATCTAAAATTCAACTCTAATCCCACTAGCCCCCCACAAAGCAACTGTTTGATTTTTGTTTTTCAGTTTTGTTTTTGTGGCTTTATCATTTTTACATAGTATAGTACTAGTCACCAGAGTAGTCTCCTAAGATGAGGTCTCTTATTAAGCCATCCTGCTTGTTAGACATTTTTTTTTTCTTTTTTTTACAGTCTTCTTACTATAGTGGAGATTGTTTGCTTTTTCCTGCTTTTCAGCTAGTTCTTTTTAATTTAATTTTACTTTTTACAGAGTTTTGTTGTTTCAGCTAGTTCTAATGACTCCTAAAAGGTGATGTTTTTAAAGCCAACTTCTAATGCTTCTTCTTTCCACTGTTAGATTCCTAAGGAGACTGGTTAGGCTTTTGAAACGATTGTAACAAAGACTTGCCATAATCTTAGTCTTTCACTCCTAGTGTGACCAAAACATTCCCAGTTCTCTATTCAGGGAAAGTCACATCCAATTCCTTAGCCCCAGGGGTTCAATGTACTGTAAAATTGCTGGGTTGCACACATCTTTATATACATTATCTCATTTAATCATCATCCCAAACCTTTGTGGTAGATAGTACTATTATTCACATTTTATATGTTAAAAAGAGAAGATCTCTGAAGTGCTGAGGCGGAGGTTGATTTGGTTGGTGGTGTCAGAGCGTGCATTGTTAACAAAGATACAACCCCTGTCCTGGGAGTGGCACCTGCCCCATTCCTTCTTGTTATTCTCTTGCTCCTTCTTGATCTACAAACTCTTACTATTTCCCTTTCCATTGGCTCCCAAGCCAGCTCCCCTTCCCTGGAGTGGGAGTAGGGAGGACTCTGGCCTGGAACATTGACGCTATCACAGTTGCTGACCTTGGCCTCAGGCTCCCAAACTCATGCCACAGGATCTCTCTAAGCCTGTGAGGCAGGCCTAGCTGATGATGTGGATCTTTTTTTTTTTTTTTTGATATGCATCTTTAGTTACTGCAAGTGAAGTGATTCCTGCAGGGTCTTAGAGCTCATGCCAGGCAGAAACAGGACAAGACCTTCTCTCTCTCTCTCTCTCTGTCAAATTACACAGAAATGACATCTTGAGACAGTATTTCAATACTAATTTCTTATTAATGGCTTACATTTATTCAGCACTTTGTTGGTCCAAGTGCTGTTATAGTGCTTCTTATGCATAATAATCTTTTAATCCTACAATAATTCAGTAGTAAAAGCTCTGTTATCCCCATTTTACACTGAAGGAGCAGGCTCAGAGAAGTTGAGTGACTTAGGTAGTGTCACACAGCACACAGAGCAAGATCCAAACCCAGACACTCATTTTTTTTTTTTTTGGCTTACAGGTTTTGTTGTTGTTCTTGTTTGTTGACACATAGTTGATTTACAATGTTGTATTAGTTTCAGGTGTATAGCAGAGTGATTCAGTTGTAGGTATACGTTTCTTTTTTTAGTTTTAGGTATACTATATATGTATAATATATAGATCCTTCTGAAGATTCTTTTCTCTTATACATTACTTGAAACGATTGTAACAAAGACTTGCCATAATCTTAGTCTTTCACTCCTAGTGTGACCAAAACATTCCCAGTTCTCTATTCAGGGAAAGTCACATCCAATTCCTTAGCCCCAGGGGTTCAATGTACTGTAAAATTGCTGGGTTGCACACATCTTTATATACATTATCTCATTTAATCATCATCCCAAACCTTTGTGGTAGATAGTACTATTATTCACATTTTATATGTTAAAAAGAGAAGATCTCTGAAGTGCTGAGGCGGAGGTTGATTTGGTTGGTGGTGTCAGAGCGTGCATTGTTAACAAAGATACAACCCCTGTCCTGGGAGTGGCACCTGCCCCATTCCTTCTTGTTATTCTCTTGCTCCTTCTTGATCTACAAACTCTTACTATTTCCCTTTCCATTGGCTCCCAAGCCAGCTCCCCTTCCCTGGAGTGGGAGTAGGGAGGACTCTGGCCTGGAACATTGACGCTATCACAGTTGCTGACCTTGGCCTCAGGCTCCCAAACTCATGCCACAGGATCTCTCTAAGCCTGTGAGGCAGGCCTAGCTGATGATGTGGATCTTTTTTTTTTTTTTTTGATATGCATCTTTAGTTACTGCAAGTGAAGTGATTCCTGCAGGGTCTTAGAGCTCATGCCAGGCAGAAACAGGACAAGACCTTCTCTCTCTCTCTCTCTCTGTCAAATTACACAGAAATGACATCTTGAGACAGTATTTCAATACTAATTTCTTATTAATGGCTTACATTTATTCAGCACTTTGTTGGTCCAAGTGCTGTTATAGTGCTTCTTATGCATAATAATCTTTTAATCCTACAATAATTCAGTAGTAAAAGCTCTGTTATCCCCATTTTACACTGAAGGAGCAGGCTCAGAGAAGTTGAGTGACTTAGGTAGTGTCACACAGCACACAGAGCAAGATCCAAACCCAGACACTCATTTTTTTTTTTTTTGGCTTACAGGTTTTGTTGTTGTTCTTGTTTGTTGACACATAGTTGATTTACAATGTTGTATTAGTTTCAGGTGTATAGCAGAGTGATTCAGTTGTAGGTATACGTTTCTTTTTTTAGTTTTAGGTATACTATATATGTATAATATATAGATCCTTCTGAAGATTCTTTTCTCTTATACATTACTACAAAACTTTTAGTATAGTTCCATGTGGTATACATAGGTTCTTGTTTATCTATTTTATATATAGTAGTGTGTATATGTTAATCCCAAACTCGTCATTTATTCCTCCCTCCTCTTTCCCCTTTGGTAGCATAAATTCATTTTCTATGTCTGAGTCTATTTCTGTTTTTAAAATAAGTTCTATTTTTTTAAGATTCCACATCAAACCTAGCCACTCTTGACAACCAGTCATTATATCTTCAACCTCCTGCTTCCCCTCCCCCAAAGATAATCCATGTTGATTATGGAAATATCTCCAATCTGATTTTGTGAAATTTGCCTTTTGTCAATAATACTAAATCTGAAGTACATTTTGAACTTATTAAAATTAAAATGCCACTAATTTAAATGGGTACAGCTGTGAACGTTCATGGGAAGAGCATGTAGTCTTTGGAGTGCTAAGAGTAATCTGTTTTCATGTCAGAGAAGAATGTTTGAAGCTGCCCAACTGATATCATATATTGAGCTATTTATGAGCGATTGCAGTTCATGGGGTTGCAAAGTCATGCACAACTTAGTGACTGAACAACAACAAATGTGTTCATTTAGATTGAAGAACTGATTACTGAAAACAAGAACTGTATCAACAGGTCTACTGTCATTAGTCTCGTTGTTTTAAATTGAACGTTATTTTTTTTTGCCTCTAAGTCATCGGTGGTTGTTTTTTTTTAATCCATATTTATTCTTTGGCCTGTGTGGGCGTCCCATTGCAGTGGCCTCTCCTGTTGCAGAGCACTGGCTCTGGGCGCATGCACTCCAGAGCGCTGGCTTGTAATTGGACTCACCGGCCCAGCTGTTCCTTGGCACGTGGGATCTTTCAGAGCCAAGGTTCGAACCAGTCCCCCTTGCACTGCAAGGCGGACTCTTTACCCACTGGACCACCAGGGAAGCCCTGAACTTTATTTTTTTATACGGATATTTAGGTTAAGAACTATTGCAGGGCTTCCCTGGTGGTCCAGTGGGTAAGGACACCGCCTTGCAGTGCAAGGGGCGCAGGTTCAATCCCTGGCCTGGGAAGATCCCACATGCCGCGGAGCGGCTGGACCGATGTGTCCAATTACCGAGCCGGAACTCTGGAGCGCTTGCGCCCAGAGCGCGTGCGCGACAAGAGCCCACCGTGATAGGAGGCCCACACGGGCCAAAGAACAAAGAAGGATGAAAATGGACAAATGAAAGACCAATAGAAGTGGCCCACCTGCTCCCCTCCCTCCCCACCCCCCCACCACAATAAATAAATAAATAAATCTTTAAAAAAGAGAAAAAGACCAATAGAAGTGGCCCACTGGCCCCTCACCCTCCCCAACCTGCTCCGCCCCCCCAAAAGAACTATTGCAAACCTGAAAGGAAACAATCTGTAATATTTTATTATTCTTTAATAGGCCTTTCCAAGAGCTTTATAAATACGTTAAGTAATGCTTATCAAACTGTAACGTGCATATGCATTGTTTGGATATCTTGTTAAAGTGCAGATTCTGCTTTAGAAAGTTGGGGCTCAAGCGCAAGCTTCTCCATTTGTAACTAGCTCCCAGGTGATACCCGAACTACCCATCCAGAAGAAACGTGCTTTGAGGAGGGAGGCTCATACCATCTTAATATTCAAAAAAGAGTTCAGACTCAGAATTTGAATTACAAACTTTTTTTTAAAAAAAAAAAAAAACCTTTATTTTACTTTTAACTTTTACAGAGTTTTGTTGTTTACAGACATGCATGTCAAACTTTTTTCTTTTTTTTTTTTTTTTTACTAAATAAGCCAAAAGGCAAACAGGTGTGAGAAATAGTGCTTGTCCTTCAGCTCCGTAGCAGGCTGACTTTCTTGGAGTTTCTCTGGGCTTGACCTTGACTGCTTTATTAATTGATATGAATGTACTCAGGGAAACTCACCAGCTTCCCCCTCCTTGCTTCTTTGTGAGATGAGTCAGTCATGTCTTACTGGTGCGATGTGGATATGTCATGGCTTGAACTAGCTCCTATGTCCTGCTTGAAGGATCTGCAGTGAATTTTCTAGGAAATATTTTCTCAATCTTAGTTGTTCAATGATGGCTGTGAGATGGGGCAAGGGGCAAAAATGAGAGAGGATCAAGCTGCGAAAGGGGCCCTGGTGGTCCAGTGGGTAAGGAAACAGCCTTGCAGTGCAAGGGGCACAGGTTCAATCCCTGGCCTGGGAAGATCCCACATGCCGCGGAGCGGCTGGACCGATGTGTCCAATTACCGAGCCGGAACTCTGGAGCGCTTGCGCCCAGAGCGCGTGCGCGACAAGAGCCCACCGTGATAGGAGGCCCACACGGGCCAAAGAACAAAGAAGGATGAAAATGGACAAATGAAAGACCAATAGAAGTGGCCCACCTGCTCCCTCCTCCCCACCCCCACCACAATAAATAAATAAATAAATCTTTAAAAAAGAGAAAAAGACCAATAGAAGTGGCCCACTGGCCCCTCACCCTCCCCAACCTGCTCCGCCCCCCCAAAAGAACTATTGCAAACCTGAAAGGAAACAATCTGTAATATTTTATTATTCTTTAATAGGCCTTTCCAAGAGCTTTATAAATACGTTAAGTAATGCTTATCAAACTGTAACGTGCATATGCATTGTTTGGATATCTTGTTAAAGTGCAGATTCTGCTTTAGAAAGTTGGGGCTCAAGCGCAAGCTTCTCCATTTGTAACTAGCTCCCAGGTGATACCCGAACTACCCATCCAGAAGAAACGTACTTTGAGGAGGGAGGCTCATACCATCTTAATATTCAAAAAAGAGTTCAGACTCAGAATTTGAATTACAAACTTTTTTTTAAAAAAAAAAAAAAACCTTTATTTTACTTTTAACTTTTACAGAGTTTTGTTGTTTACAGACATGCATGTCAAACTTTTTTCTTTTTTTTTTTTTTTTTTACTAAATAAGCCAAAAGGCAAACAGGTGTGAGAAATAGTGCTTGTCCTTCAGCTCCGTAGCAGGCTGACTTTCTTGGAGTTTCTCTGGGCTTGACCTTGACTGCTTTATTAATTGATATGAATGTACTCAGGGAAACTCACCAGCTTCCCCCTCCTTGCTTCTTTGTGAGATGAGTCAGTCATGTCTTACTGGTGCGATGTGGATATGTCATGGCTTGAACTAGCTCCTATGTCCTGCTTGAAGGATCTGCAGTTAATTTTCTAGGAAATATTTTCTCAATCTTAGTTGTTCAATGATGGCTGTGAGATGGGGCAAGGGGCAGAGAGAAAGATTTGGAGCCCTAGGATTGAAGATCAGCTTGGTCCTCCCTGTGTGCATTTGTCTGATAAAGAGCAGGAAGCTTTGCCTCTCTCCCATCCCCACTCCGCCTACCCTGAGCCTTGGCCATGTCCAGAATGGACTCCGGATGGCAGTTGCGGATGCTCAGAGCACAAAGGGTTTCTTGTTTGCACAGGGGTCTATCAGTGTTTAAATAGAACTGGCGGAAGCGCAGGCACACCATATCAGCAGCTTATCAGGGCCCCTGGTTTTCCATGTACATTTGCTGGTCTCTTGAGTTTACCCAGCTCCATTAGCACAGAGTTAAAAATTGCAAGGCCAGGCTGTACTGCACCCAGATAGGGTGGGGAGAACAAGCCAGTTACTGAGTGTCAAGGGGTATGTGGGTCCTTGAGATCTTATTTGCATTCTGCACATGTAGAGAGTAAAGCTGTGGTAGACTGTGTGTTAAGAGGCAGCCAGAGAGAACCAAAATCTAGTTCAGGAATGCATCTAGAAGACGGGATGACGCCAGGCCTCCCTGGTGTAGTAGTGGAGGTACCTCCTGTAACCCAGCTGTCTGTATTAGCTGGCCAGGTCTGCAGTCAGCCCAGGAAGTGGCTAAAGGAGGTATCATCCGTGAATACCTTACAATTTATGCAGGTTTGGCATTTGCTTGTGTGTCTGCATGCACATTTTTCTGGAGAGTAGATCCAATACGCAAAGAGCTACATGTTCCTGTATAATTTGGGTTGCCTTTGGGGCAGCCTCCCTGGAAGAAGCTCTTTAGGACAGATAAGAGTAGCCTGGTTTAGCAATGAGTCCTTCCCATTTACAATCCTCACTCCTATTTTTGAAGCACTTGCTATACATGCCAGGTGCTGTGATTTTATTAATATTACCTCATTTAATGCTCAGAACAATCTAATGAGAAAGGAATGTTTATTTCTGTTTTACAGGTTAAGAAACTGAAGTTTAAAGAGTTGGAATTTGTCCAAGGTCACAGAGCTAACTTAACGATAGAGCTAGCATCTCAACCTGGGCTTTCTGATTCCATAGCTCTTAGCACCATGGAAGGCTGTCTCTAGTCTGAGCTTTCCGTATACATTGGTTAATTTGTCAATTGGCACAGAATGGTCCCAGACACCTAAAATAGACTTCATGGATTTTGTCCTATTTCTATATCACCTATATTATTTTTTGTTTGTTTGTTTAACTTTTATTTTACTTTTAACTTTTACAGAGTTTTGTTGTTTACAGATATGTATGTTCCCAGATTAGTCATATGTATATCCCCCCCTTCCCACCCCTTCCAACCATCACACAGCATCCCTGAAGGATCCGCTTTTCTCACAGAGCAATGACTATAGCTATTTTCTTCACTTATGATAGTACAGGCCTTCATGCTACTTCCTTTACACCTCCCACCCTGTTCCTTCCCTACAATGTCTACATGTCCACTGTCCATGTCTGTCTTTCCGTCACTTCACTGCATGTGCCATCATCACCATCCTACTAGATTCCATATATATGTGTTAATATATTGTATTTGTCCTTCTCTTTCTGACTGACTTTACTAATTGTGCCATCTCCATTACTGTTCTGTAGTATAACTCCTGCTAGAAGACGGGATGACGCCAGGCCTCCCTGGTGTAGTAGTGGAGGTACCTCCTGTAACCCAGCTGTCTGTATTAGCTGGCCAGGTCTGCAGTCAGCCCAGGAAGTGGCTAAAGGAGGTATCATCCGTGAATACCTTACAATTTATGCAGGTTTGGCATTTGCTTGTGTGTCTGCATGCACATTTTTCTGGAGAGTAGATCCAATACGCAAAGAGCTACATGTTCCTGTATAATTTGGGTTGCCTTTGGGGCAGCCTCCCTGGAAGAAGCTCTTTAGGACAGATAAGAGTAGCCTGGTTTAGCAATGAGTCCTTCCCATTTACAATCCTCACTCCTATTTTTGAAGCACTTGCTATACATGCCAGGTGCTGTGATTTTATTAATATTACCTCATTTAATGCTCAGAACAATCTAATGAGAAAGGAATGTTTATTTCTGTTTTACAGGTTAAGAAACTGAAGTTTAAAGAGTTGGAATTTGTCCAAGGTCACAGAGCTAACTTAACGATAGAGCTAGCATCTCAACCTGGGCTTTCTGATTCCATAGCTCTTAGCACCATGGAAGGCTGTCTCTAGTCTGAGCTTTCCGTATACATTGGTTAATTTGTCAATTGGCACAGAATGGTCCCAGACACCTAAAATAGACTTCATGGATTTTGTCCTATTTCTATATCACCTATATTATTTTTTGTTTGTTTGTTTAACTTTTATTTTACTTTTAACTTTTACAGAGTTTTGTTGTTTACAGATATGTATGTTCCCAGATTAGTCATATGTATATCCCCCCCTTCCCACCCCTTCCAACCATCACACAGCATCCCTGAAGGATCCGCTTTTCTCACAGAGCAATGACTATAGCTATTTTCTTCACTTATGATAGTACAGGCCTTCATGCTACTTCCTTTACACCTCCCACCCTGTTCCTTCCCTACAATGTCTACATGTCCACTGTCCATGTCTGTCTTTCCGTCACTTCACTGCATGTGCCATCATCACCATCCTACTAGATTCCATATATATGTGTTAATATATTGTATTTGTCCTTCTCTTTCTGACTGACTTTACTTTTTATGATACGTTCTAGGTCCAGCCACCTCATTAGGGCTGATTCTTCTGCATTTCTCTTTATAGCTGTGTAGTATTCCATTGTATATATGTACCAGAGCTTTTGAACCCATTCGTTCGTCGATGGGCATCTAGGTTGCTTCCATGTTCTAGCTATTGTATAGAGAGCTGCAATGAACATTGGGGTACAGGTGCTTCTTTCAGATTTGATTTCATCAGGGTATAAGCCTAAGAGTGGGATTGCTGGGTCGTATGGTGCTTCTATTTTGAGTTTTTTAAGAAATCGCCGTACTGTCTTCCATAGAGGCTGTATCAATTTACATTCCCACCAGCAACGCAAGAGTGTTCCCTTTTCTCCGCACCCTCTCCAGCATTTATTGTCTGTTGATTTGTATATCACCTATATTATTAAATTACTATTTAGTTTAATTTTTAATCATCACTCAGTTTTTTTTACTTAGCCTCACTCTAAACAACATCTGTAAAATAACCAATGATGTGCCAATTTCATTTTTCTCAAATTCATCCTAAAGTAAATACATAACCATTAAATGACATATGTAATGTCCAATGTAACGTCATTTAAGGTACCATCCTGGTATTGGTACACTTGAAACAATACTGATACAAGATGTAAAAGCTTCCTGTCTCTGCAGCCACGTAATTGCTGGTGAACTAAAATAGACTGTATACTCCCACCCCAGGCAACCTTTCCAGCACAGGCCATCCTCATGGAGCATGGTGCCGGAGCTTCAGAGAGGTGGCTGGGTTGACTCCAGGGAAGACACTAGTCTGTGTCTTTCAGGGCCTGTTTTCATTGCTCTAATGAGGCAGCGTTGCCAAGAAAAAGTGTATTATACTTAGCTTGCCTTGCGGGGGTTGCAGGATCCCAAAGACTGAGGCAAGAATCTGTGCTCAATGCTGTGTGCTTCTGCTGAAAGGAAACTTTTGGGATCCTGGGGATTATGGAAGAAATAGCCTTGCCAGGGGCAGAATTTGGGTGGTAAGGGGTCCCAGCCTTGGATGAGAGGCCTCTAGCCAAACCCCATTTGTTCCCACTTCCACTCTGACCAGTGTCCCTCTGCAATTCCATCTCTGGGCCCTAAATTAAAGGAAAATTTGGAGTCCTATTTATGAAATTGTGCGTGCATTTGACCTATAGTGCTGTGTCTTTAATATAAGTGGCTAAAAAATAATTCATTTCCTGACTTGACTGTAAAGCCAAAAATGTGTTAAGACCCTTAGTAATGGAGTATCCTCATTTTTATCCCCCAATAAAGTTGGACTTTCCGTGTTAAACCTCCTGGTCTTGGATTTTTAGCAACTTTGTTATTTACCAATCCCTTCAACGGGCAAGTAAGGCAGAGAGGATGGAGGACGGATTCTGGAAGTGCGACTTCTTTCACCGGCCTGGAGAAGTCACAGTGGGAAAGGTTCTTTTTGAGGACAAGTTGGTTTCCGGTCTCTCAGACTAGACGTACCTGTACCGGAAGTGACATCACTCTGCGCCACAGCTGGTCAACCTAACGGAGGGCAACTGCCAAACCAAGTCGGGCTGTTACTAAAAAGTTTATGGATCAAGATGTGAAAGCAAACCTGCAAAAAGGAAGAAAGAAAAGTCTGCTCTTCAACTGGGCTGGATATTTCGCATTCTGACTGTCCTCATCCTTGTAGTTCAGCAGTAGCTGACACCGGGTTCTCCTCAGGAAGCTGCGTTAGTTCGGGTTCCGCTAACAAAATTCCAGCTATCCGGGGATGCAGTTTCTCAGCTGTCTGTATCTCAAAATGGCACGGCCTGAACCAGGACTCCCAGGTAGAGAGCTTTCTAAGGCGTCTCTCGCCGGCCGCCATTTCCCCCGGCGCCCTCCTCCCCACAGGAGCCCGTGGCTGGAGTTGACAGGAACACCGGATGCACATGGAGCGCTGCCAGTCGCAGGAGATTCCGAGGGAGATAAAAAGCACATCTTTGACCACTTCTTTACCAAACAGACCTGAGATGTATAATTAAAGGCCCCGGGACTCTGCTGGAAATAGGTTTAAACTTGAGGTAATCCCTTCTGGCACTTCCTCTTCCTAATAACCATCAACAAAAATCAAACAAATCCACCTGGCTCCAGCCAGTAAGTCTGTAACCAGCAAAGGTCACGGGAGGAGCGATAAGAGAAGAAAGCGGCCACAAACAGCGTTACTGGAAACACATGTCGGGACGTGTTAGAAAGTGACTCCTGCCAGCACCATCCTGGCCCTGAGATGGGCTGGCTCTGCTGTCGAGAAACTCATTCTCTGCCCAACGACTTGACTGTAAAGCCAAAAATGTGTTAAGACCCTTAGTAATGGAGTATCCTCATTTTTATCCCCCAATAAAGTTGGACTTTCCGTGTTAAACCTCCTGGTCTTGGATTTTTAGCAACTTTGTTATTTACCAATCCCTTCAACGGGCAAGTAAGGCAGAGAGGATGGAGGACGGATTCTGGAAGTGCGACTTCTTTCACCGGCCTGGAGAAGTCACAGTGGGAAAGGTTCTTTTTGAGGACAAGTTGGTTTCCGGTCTCTCAGACTAGACGTACCTGTACCGGAAGTGACATCACTCTGCGCCACAGCTGGTCAACCTAACGGAGGGCAACTGCCAAACCAAGTCGGGCTGTTACTAAAAAGTTTATGGATCAAGATGTGAAAGCAAACCTGCAAAAAAAGGAAGAAAGAAAAGTCTGCTCTTCAACTGGGCTGGATATTTCGCATTCTGACTGTCCTCATCCTTGTAGTTCAGCAGTAGCTGACACCGGGTTCTCCTCAGGAAGCTGCGTTAGTTCGGGTTCCGCTAACAAAATTCCAGCTATCCGGGGATGCAGTTTCTCAGCTGTCTGTATCTCAAAATGGCACGGCCTGAACCAGGACTCCCAGGTAGAGAGCTTTCTAAGGCGTCTCTCGCCGGCCGCCATTTCCCCCGGCGCCCTCCTCCCCACAGGAGCCCGTGGCTGGAGTTGACAGGAACACCGGATGCACATGGAGCGCTGCCAGTCGCAGGAGATTCCGAGGGAGATAAAAAGCACATCTTTGACCACTTCTTTACCAAACAGACCTGAGATGTATAATTAAAGGCCCCGGGACTCTGCTGGAAATAGGTTTAAACTTGAGGTAATCCCTTCTGGCACTTCCTCTTCCTAATAACCATCAACAAAAATCAAACAAATCCACCTGGCTCCAGCCAGTAAGTCTGTAACCAGCAAAGGTCACGGGAGGAGCGATAAGAGAAGAAAGCGGCCACAAACAGCGTTACTGGAAACACATGTCGGGACGTGTTAGAAAGTGACTCCTGCCAGCACCATCCTGGCCCTGAGATGGGCTGGCTCTGCTGTCGAGAAACTCATTCTCTGCCCCTGGAAAGGCATGTCGGTGACACGCGGGAGGGGAAGGCGCGTTTGGGGAGCTCTGCCCAGCCGTCCTCTCTTCTCTCTGCAAGATGTGACTCAACCGCAGAGAGTAGAGGTGAGGCAATTCTTCACATTCTTTTGAAGTTAATTTCCTCCTCTTTCCAAAGATAATGCGTGGTCGTTATTGACAATACTATTGATAAGCAAAAAGAGGAAGATTATTTTCCCCAATGCTACCACCAGGTGACTGCCCCGAGAACATTCTGGTGCATCTTCTTCCAGTATATTCTTGGTGCTTGCGTGTGTATCAAGGCATGAAATGCATAAACACACAGGCATGGGAAAGGTTTTTGAATATCTATGCTGTACGAATCCTTTTGGTCTGCTTTTTTTTTTTTTTCAGTCTATCCCCGGCATCTCTTTTCATTGCCTTGCATCATTATCATTTTAAATGTGACTCGTATTCGATCACCTGGATTGTTCCATAATTTAATAATCTCCTGTTACTGAATGTTTAGGTTGTGTCCCAATTCCTATCCTGCCCCTCCCTTGCTCAGGCAATGTCGTGGAAACGTCCCCAGTATTGGGATCTGGGCTGACAGGGCCATCCGTTGGCTGATTTGAATCTGCGCAGCTGAGCTCAACAACTTCTAGCTCCACTTTGGAGGGGAGTAGACTTTGGTTTCTCAGAAAGAGTTGGACCCTCACTGGGTGAACTGTGCCCAAGGCACCTTGAGGACAACACAGGTGACCCTGCAGGAGGGGGTCAAGGGCCAAACAGGCCTTCCCTCGTGCGGGAGGCATTGGCCGTGGAAGCTGAAGTTAATGCAAAATGACATGACTTGTGAGCTGGGAGTTTGCTGAGGGCAGTGAAATGAGAGCAAGAGTCTGAAAGAGCAAGATCAGAATCCTTCTGGCACTTCCTCTTCCTAATAACCATCAACAAAAATCAAACAAATCCACCTGGCTCCAGCCAGTAAGTCTGTAACCAGCAAAGGTCACGGGAGGAGCGATAAGAGAAGAAAGCGGCCACAAACAGCGTTACTGGAAACACATGTCGGGACGTGTTAGAAAGTGACTCCTGCCAGCACCATCCTGGCCCTGAGATGGGCTGGCTCTGCTGTCGAGAAACTCATTCTCTGCCCCTGGAAAGGCATGTCGGTGACACGCGGGAGGGGAAGGCGCGTTTGGGGAGCTCTGCCCAGCCGTCCTCTCTTCTCTCTGCAAGATGTGACTCAACCGCAGAGAGTAGAGGTGAGGCAATTCTTCACATTCTTTTGAAGTTAATTTCCTCCTCTTTCCAAAGATAATGCGTGGTCGTTATTGACAATACTATTGATAAGCAAAAAGAGGAAGATTATTTTCCCCAATGCTACCACCAGGTGACTGCCCCGAGAACATTCTGGTGCATCTTCTTCCAGTATATTCTTGGTGCTTGCGTGTGTATCAAGGCATGAAATGCATAAACACACAGGCATGGGAAAGGTTTTTGAATATCTATGCTGTACGAATCCTTTTGGTCTGCTTTTTTTTTTTTTTCAGTCTATCCCCGGCATCTCTTTTCATTGCCTTGCATCATTATCATTTTAAATGTGACTCGTATTCGATCACCTGGATTGTTCCATAATTTAATAATCTCCTGTTACTGAATGTTTAGGTTGTGTCCCAATTCCTATCCTGCCCCTCCCTTGCTCAGGCAATGTCGTGGAAACGTCCCCAGTATTGGGATCTGGGCTGACAGGGCCATCCGTTGGCTGATTTGAATCTGCGCAGCTGAGCTCAACAACTTCTAGCTCCACTTTGGAGGGGAGTAGACTTTGGTTTCTCAGAAAGAGTTGGACCCTCACTGGGTGAACTGTGCCCAAGGCACCTTGAGGACAACACAGGTGACCCTGCAGGAGGGGGTCAAGGGCCAAACAGGCCTTCCCTCGTGCGGGAGGCATTGGCCGTGGAAGCTGAAGTTAATGCAAAATGACATGACTTGTGAGCTGGGAGTTTGCTGAGGGCAGTGAAATGGAGAGCTCTAAGAGTCTGAAAGAGCAGAATAGTCTTCCTTCCCTTCCTAGGGTCCCTGCCAGACTGAGGGTTGTGATGCTAAAATACAGTATTGGGGAACTTGGCCCCCAAGATCATGCCGACTGCTTACCTGCTTATTGCCTACGCATGTTCCCTTTCTGTGACTTTAGCAGTGTGGGGCTGCAATTGGAGGAAACTGCCAAGTCAGGACAAGCAGAATGAAACTAGTAGTGAGCACATATGGACCCAGAAGCCTGTTAGCCCCACTAGTTTCCAGGAGAGGAACGTCAGGCAGAGAAATGTTGAATCGCTTGTCGAAAGCCATAGAGCAGGGAAAGTGGAGCTAAAGTTCCAGACCAGGTTAGACTCCAGAACCTGCCCCAAAGCATCATGCGACACTTCCTCATTAGGAAGCATTCACAAAAGCTTTCTACCTAGGAAGATTTAGAGATGGAACAGTTAGAGGTAACAGGGCAAAATAAAAAGTGGAAACTGCTCTTGTTCAGTGGTATTTAGACAACTAGTAAAAAAAAAAATGGGGTTGGGGTAGGGTGGGGCGGGGGCATATCCTGGAAGCATCCTCATCAGAACAGTTTTATATGAATTTGTCACAACAGAAAGTATGACTAATGAGGCTTCACTGAGGGTTGGCATCTTGGGCTCGGATGCAGCTTCAAATGTTTACTATTCTGAACTGAATCTCTCAGTTCAAATATCTTTGAGTATAAGTACATAACCTCAGAATGGTTCCATTTCAAATTTGAGTACATGTTTCAAAAAGAGTATGAGTTTAAAAACCAACAAGGACAGAATTCCAGGTTTGTACTTTTCCAGATTTTCTTCTGCCTTCAAATTTGGCTTGTGACACTAATAATTTTGACATGATTGGCCAAAATGAAAAAAATGCTTTGGAAGGCAAGAATGTACTTGGCAGGACATGTCTGTTGTAGGATCTGAAAGCTGTTTCAGTGAAGAGTGTACAGTGAGCAAAACTGGAGTCACTACAGCCACGTGGGAAGCTGAAGTTAATGCAAAATGACATGACTTGTGAGCTGGGAGTTTGCTGAGGGCAGTGAAATGGAGAGCTCTAAGAGTCTGAAAGAGCAGAATAGTCTTCCTTCCCTTCCTAGGGTCCCTGCCAGACTGAGGGTTGTGATGCTAAAATACAGTATTGGGGAACTTGGCCCCCAAGATCATGCCGACTGCTTACCTGCTTATTGCCTACGCATGTTCCCTTTCTGTGACTTTAGCAGTGTGGGGCTGCAATTGGAGGAAACTGCCAAGTCAGGACAAGCAGAATGAAACTAGTAGTGAGCACATATGGACCCAGAAGCCTGTTAGCCCCACTAGTTTCCAGGAGAGGAACGTCAGGCAGAGAAATGTTGAATCGCTTGTCGAAAGCCATAGAGCAGGGAAAGTGGAGCTAAAGTTCCAGACCAGGTTAGACTCCAGAACCTGCCCCAAAGCATCATGCGACACTTCCTCATTAGGAAGCATTCACAAAAGCTTTCTACCTAGGAAGATTTAGAGATGGAACAGTTAGAGGTAACAGGGCAAAATAAAAAGTGGAAACTGCTCTTGTTCAGTGGTATTTAGACAACTAGTAAAAAAAAAAATGGGGTTGGGGTAGGGTGGGGCGGGGGCATATCCTGGAAGCATCCTCATCAGAACAGTTTTATATGAATTTGTCACAACAGAAAGTATGACTAATGAGGCTTCACTGAGGGTTGGCATCTTGGGCTCGGATGCAGCTTCAAATGTTTACTATTCTGAACTGAATCTCTCAGTTCAAATATCTTTGAGTATAAGTACATAACCTCAGAATGGTTCCATTTCAAATTTGAGTACATGTTTCAAAAAGAGTATGAGTTTAAAAACCAACAAGGACAGAATTCCAGGTTTGTACTTTTCCAGATTTTCTTCTGCCTTCAAATTTGGCTTGTGACACTAATAATTTTGACATGATTGGCCAAAATGAAAAAAATGCTTTGGAAGGCAAGAATGTACTTGGCAGGACATGTCTGTTGTAGGATCTGAAAGCTGTTTCAGTGAAGAGTGTACAGTGAGCAAAACTGGAGTCACTACAGCCACGTGGGAGCCTAGAGCCTGGAGACTGTGTGTTTTCTGTGCCATTCCTGGGAAGGAGGGAGGGAAATGTGCCATTGAATGAAATGCCAGCTCACAGAAGCATGGATGTTGAGGGAGGGAGGTTTCCTTGGGAGAAGCTGTTGTTGCTGAGATTTTCATTTGCCCACCCACCCTTCTGACAGAAACACAGGCCCGGGAGGGGTTATTTTGCCTCCTTGGGGACACTTGGGGAACCCATGTCCTTGGAGCCTGAACACCTGGAAGCTGTGGCCGGGCTGTATGTCACAGTCTTCTCTCGTGAGACCCCAGAGGACTTGCTGAGATGGACAGGCCTGACCCAGGAAACAGTGATGTCTTAATAGCATCACTCTGCATACAAACAATGCTTTCTCATGATTGGGGTGAGAGTGGGGGCTTCTGCTGCTATTTCTAACCCCTTGCCTGGGTCTCAGACCTCTGATCCCATCTGCCTGGCAAGTACCCATCACTCAAGGAGAAAATTGGATGACCCAGCAGCCAGGGACTGGGGAGAATGGGGACCAACACTGACCAGGTACCCACCTACTTAAAGGACAGAACAGTCAGCAGGGCTCAGCGCCTGCGGGTGGCCTTCAGTTGGCGCAGATTCCTGCAGGGCCCTTTTCATCTGTCTGTGTGTGGCTCTGGTAGAAGTGACAGCGCGCCCTCTGGCAGCTGAAGGGGAAAGTCAAGGGAAGCCGGGCCCCTTGGAGGGATTCTGGAGTGATTGGGGTCGGGGGGAGGGGTAAGACCCAACCAGGGCAAATAAGATGGGGAACTGAGATGATCTCTGCACACATGTCACTCTTTGCCACCACAGTCAGTCTTGCCCACGCCTCCCAGCCTCTCAGGTGTTAAGTGTATAAAGATAAGACAAGATCCTGAGCTTAAGGAGCCCATAGCCGTCAGCTTCTGAGATAGAGAACCCTCTGAATACATCATGACATACATAGTAGCAAGAGGAGCCAATTGCAAAAACTGGTGTTGGGGTAGGAGCCTCGCAACGTGCTTGCTTATTCCGGCTGGTTACATCAACATTGTCTCTACCCAGAGATTGAACGTTCCTTTAGGACAGAAGCCAGGCCTCTGCCTCTGAGCCCTGCATGAACCTTACCCAGTTTAGAGCTCCTGGTGAGTAAGTGGGGCGAGGGGGTCAGTACTTCTAAATCAACCAGCCAGCCGTGAGCCCTGTGACACGAGAATGAGTGGGGCTGATGTACTTGGAGATGACAGCCTCACAGTCTTTTTAGGGGAGGAGACAGATTAGCTTCCATAGATGGTTAACTCAGGCTTGGTTCCTTAAATGCATGTCTAAAATATGTCACACACCAGCTGAGCTGCTTTGGTCAAGTTACTTAACATCTCTGAGGCTGTTCCCTTGCTTTGAGTGGATGCTGACCTCACAGGTTCAGTGCCTGGCTGTGGTGGACATTCAGGCAGGGCTTTCCAGGCCTCCAGCTCTGAGTCTTTTTGTCTTCTCTCATCAGGCACTGGCTCTCTCTAGAAAAAAAGGAGAATTAAAAAAAAAAAAAAATGCATGCTTCCTTGGTGGTCCAGTGGGTAGAGTCTGCCTTGCAGTGCAAGGGGCACCAGTTTGATCACCGGCCCAGGAAGATCCCATGTGCTGCGCAACAGCTGAACTGGTGTGTCTGATTGTGAGCCAGCGCTCTGGAGCACATGCACCCAGAACCAGGGCTCTGCAGTGAGAGGCCACTGCAGTGGGAGGCCCACACATGCCAAAGAATAAAAAGATGGATGAAAATAAATATAAATAAAAAAAGGCATGATGGGGAAAAGAAAAACAAAAAATGCTTTGACCTCCTATTGGCTTTTTGAAAGATGTAGGGTTTAACTAGTAATAAAAGCCAGGCGACAGTGTGTGACCAGCGGGGAGTTTAGTCTTTATTATGAAAACTGGAAAATAGAAACTAACAGAAAAGCAGAAAGAATAATGGTAGTATAATAAACACTTACCACTTAAATTTTTTATTGTGGTAAAGCATACATAGCATGAAACTCAGCATTTTAACCATTTTTCCATGTAAAGTTCAGCAGCGTAAAGTAGGGGATAGCCATTCAGTCCAGTCGCTCAGTCGTGTCTGACTCTTTGTGACCCCGTGGACTGCAGTACACCAGTCCTCCCTGTCCTTTATGCTCTCCTGGAGTTTGCTCAAACTCGTGTCCACTGACTCAGTGATGCCATCCAACCATCTTGCCCTCTGTTTTCTCCTTCTCCTCCTGCCTTCTGTTTTTCTCAGCATCAGGATCTCTTCCAGTAGGTTGTCTCCTTGCATCTGGTGGCTAAAGTATTGGCACTTCAGCTTCAGCATCAGTCCTTCCAATGAATATTCAGGGTTGATTTCCTTTTCCACCCTCTATTTTCAGAGCTTTCCCATCAGCCCATCCTATAACCCAGTACCCATTAAACAACCGCTCCAAACCCTCCCTCCCCACAACCTCTCCTAACCACTCTTCTACTTTCTGTCTTTGTGAAGTCAACCTTGTTAGGTACCTCATATAACTGAAATGTAATAATTGTTAATAGTTGGTTATGTTTACCGTATCTTGTTATTCACTGATATATTTTAAGGTATGTTATATACACCATGGCATTTCCCTACATATTGCCCTATACATTTCCTTACTTTTAGGAAGTAAGGCTGTATTCCTGAGTAACCTCAGGACCATATATTACAAGTTTTAAAATTTACATTAATTTTTCAATATCATATAATACCAAATCCATATTCAAATTTCCCTAGTTGTCCTAATAAATATCTCTGACAGCTGGTTTATTTAAATTAGGACCACAAACTGCAGTATGGTTATTACAGCTTTTTATTTTTAATAACCATTGTGAAAAATTTACTACCAGACTTTTTTTCTTTAATTTTGGCCTTTTTTTAATTGATTTTTAATTTTTATTTATTTTTCATTGATCTTTATTCTTCAGCCTGTGTGGGCCTCCCATTTCAGTGACCTCTCGTTGCAGAGCACTGACTCCAGATGCATGCGTTCCAGAGCGCCAGTTGCAGTTGGACACACTGGTCCAGCCGCTCTGCAGTACGTGGAATCTTCCCGGACCAGGGATCGAACCAGTGCCCCTTGCACTGCAAGGCGGACTCTCTACCCACTGGACCAACAGGGAAGCCCTGATTATTACAGCTTTTTTAAGATGCTTTCATTCTAGAACCTTCCTCCCCTCTCTACCCTTGTGACATTGGCTTGTTGAAGAAGCCAGGTAGATACTTGTCCTTCGTTCATCTAGTATTTGTGCAGTATGTCTGTGGGCTTCCTTCTAGGGCTAACTCTAAAGGAGGTATCCCTAGAGGAATCCACTGTCTTGTCTGGAAGGGAAGACCTATACAGGTAAGAAGTGGAGTAGCAAACAGTGTCAGCCCAAACAGACTTGTAGAAATATGCTCCAGATGATTGCCTAGCCTGACAACAATCATTTATCGAATACTTCTTCTATACTAGGCACTTACCTTTAAAATCCCTATAAGGTAAGTAGACATTATTATCGTGAGGATAATATTTCCAGTGAGGAAACTGGAGCTCAGAGAGGTTGTGAGGGCTGCACAGTTCTTAAATCCAGGAGCTCAGCTCTGCTGGAAAGCCCATGCCCCACTCACCACATCATGGTGGTCTGTTACCAGCTGCTGAAAGACCCAGGAATTTAGAGATGGTTGGAGACTAACTACAGTGATTATCCAGAAGATATTTGTTACTTTGGAAGTTAAAAATTTTCCTTTTTACATGTGATTGTCAGGACTTCCCTGGTGGTCCAGTGGTTAAGATTTCTCCTTCCAGTGCAGTGGGTGCAAGTTTGACCCCTGGTTAGGTAGCTAAGACCCACATGACTCCCAGCAAATAAATAAATAAATAAGACATAACAGTAAAGAAAATATTTGTAGAAAAAATATGTCCATACCGCCTTGCAGTGCACGGGGCGCCGGTTCGATCCCGGGCCTGGGAAGATCCCACGTGCCCCAAAACCGCTGGACCGATGTGTCCAATTACCAAACGGGAGCTCTGGAGCTCATGCGCCCAGAGCCAGTGCTCTGTGATAACAGAGGCCACCGCGATGGGAGGCCCACAAGAGCCAGAGAACAAAGACAGATGAAAATGGACAAATGAAAGACTGATAGAAGTGGCCCGCCAGACCCCCTTCCCCCCACCCCCGCCAATAATAAAAAATAAAAATTAAAAAAAAGATGAAAAAAAAAGTCCATAATCTCAGCACTTAAATCTAATAAGTGCTTCCAATCTTTGCTCTTGGATATTGGTAGTTGTACATGGTGTTAATCACAGTGCCTATATTATTTCATGTTTTCCTGTTTGTTTCGCTTTGTGTGCATTATAAGCACTTCTCTGACATCTTTATGATTTTAAAGACTGGGTGATACTTCATGGAAGGGATGCAGCATAATTTACTTAGGCTATCTACTCTTTTGGGTCTCCTCTAGACACTTCTTAATTGTTATCTGAAAAAATCTGAAGAAAGATCTCTGTGCAGTTTTCCTTTTATCATTTTTATGATGTATTTACTCAGCAAATTCTAGGAGTTAGTTACCTGGTTCACAGATCTAAACATTTTGTTGCATCGCTCCTCAGAAGGACCATACACGATTCCTTGCTGCCAGCAAAGGATGGGGTGCCATTTCTTCTGCAGACTGACCAGCATTGGGAAGGCTTTTGTTTTTTACTCACTACTGATTTAAAAGTTATAACATGGTCCTTAGACTTTTTTGTTGTTCTTTTTTTTATTATTATTAATTATTTTTATCTTGCTTTTACAGAGTTTTGTTGTTTACAGCTATATATAATCCCAAATCCATCATAGGTCTATCTAGACTTTTTAATGTAGGTAAATACATTAAATACATTGAATATTTGCCCACCATTTGTTCAGTATTTTGTATTTCTTCTCTATTAACTGTCTATTCTTAAGCTTTGTTCATCATTTCTTGGGGCCTTTGTCATAGTTTTATATTTCATATGAGAGGTTTTGTATGAGATGTTAAAGCAAATGAGTCAGGTCCAGACAGGATGTAGATGGCACATTCAGCAGGATAATTTGCCGAGGGTATAATAAAGGGCCAGTTTTTGACAGTGTGAACTGGGTTTGAGGAACCAGCAAGGATAAGAGCTTCAGCCTCCCTGACCATTCTGACACCTCATGAAGCAAACAGAGAGTGGGTACCAGGCCCAGATAAGGGTGGTTTATGCAGGGGCTGTGGCTTTGGGGGAGGGGCCTACCAGCTCAAGATGACTCTTCAGGGAGGAAGCCTGGAGAATAACCCCCCACCTCTACTCCGCTCTGCTCTCCTCTCCTGCTGGAGACCAGAGCTCAGATCCCTGACCCCTTACATCTGTGTTTCCCAGATTGTCAGATGACTTCAGGAGGTGCATGGCTAAAGATTTTTTTTTAACTGTTTTTATTTTATTATTTTTATTTTGCTTTTTTGCTTTTACAGAGTTTTATTGTTAACAGATATGTATAATCCCAGATTAATCATATGTATGAAGTTTAATTATGTGTTAAAATATATACACACATTAAATGCTTATATATTATATAAAAGCATATTTATAAAATAGTATTTCACAGATGTTTGTGTTTGCTATCAAACTAAACTGTATATTTAAGTTTAAAAATGGGCTGGCTTTGGGAACTTCCTTGCTGGTCCAGGTTCTGTACTCCCAATACAGGGGGCCTGGGTTCGATCCCTGGTCAGGGAACTAGATCCCACATGCCACAACTAAAGGATCCCACATGCCACAAGAAAGATCCCAGGTGCTGCAACGAAGACCCAGCTCAGCCAAATAAATAAATAAAGTATTGAAAAAAAAAAAAAGATGGACTTGCTTTGGACTGTATAGAATAAAAGAGTACAAGTGCTGCAAGGGCATGGCAAAACTGACTGAATGTAGGGAAACGGGCTCTCCTGCAAGGGCTCTCCCACAGCACCTGATTCTTTGACTTTCAGTTTCACACACACACTTATCTGAGGTGACTGTGCTGGGAAGTCAAGGATTCTTGGTCACCAGTAGTCACTGCTCCTGGTGTCTCCACATGACAGAGGGGATGCGAAAATGCAAGGGAAGATTGCTGAGTCCCCATCCCAGGGTTTTCCTCACCCAGAAGGGGAGCCCTGGGTCTGCTTTGGCGCATCGTGATGGGCTGCCCTGAGCCCCCCGGTGCTGAGACTCAATCCTGGGCTGCAGTGTGCTCCCACAGCAGAGCCAGAGGGATGGAGAAAAGGGGAGCTGGGAGCTGTGCCCACGTTCTGTTCTGGGGGAGAACAGGGAGGTACCCCCCCTTATTCCAGCTCCACTTCCCTGGGGCATGCAGGTGTATCCCAAAGGAAAATACCCAGAGGGGCTCTACTTGGTCAGCAGTGGCCCATCTCCCTTCCCTTGGGTAACTTGGGTAAAAGCCCTGCTTCCCTGCTCCACCCCTCAGAAGGGGCGGTACCGACAGACTCCTTCAGTAGTACAGTTCACTTAGTGTCTGTCTTCTCCTTTGAGGGTGTCTTCCCAGCTCAGAGAATGGCCCTGAGATGCTCCTCTGTGTCGGGTATCTACAGGAGAAACCGGTAGGTGAAGAACAGATGACATCACAATTTATTATGTATCTTATTATGTTACTTGGAGAAGTGGTTGACCAAAATCTTCAGAAGAAGTGGCCATTTCTTTTGGAAAAATCTGGACAGTGTTTCCAGGTTTGAAGCCAGGCCAACTTGAACTCTGGGGAAGTGTTGCCTACCCTCAACCACATAGGTAGAAGGACAAGACACCCCAGTTTGCCTGGGACAGGCCCAGTTTATACCTATTTGACCTCTTCCATTTAAAAAAGTCTCTTGGTTTAGACAATAAGTGATAGCCACCTCAACTATAGATATCTCTGTAACTAACCTCCAGAAAGAACATAAAATGTGGATCTTGGAGAGGGCTTCCCCATAGTTCTTTTAGTCTGTTGTATTGCTAGAAGGCAGGAAGCAAGCCTCCCAGCACTTCCATGGAAAGAAATCCCTATGCCCCACTCCAAGTCCCAGGTCATCTTTACAGGGATCTTAGTGGGAAGATGCCCCCTTCCCCTTTCAGCCCTCAACTAGCTCCTCTCTGCTCAGCATTTTTTGATAAGAGAGATAAGAAAAGCTGGAATTGCTTAGGAATGGCCTCTTTTCTGACAGGGATAAAGCCCTTGGCCTTGAAGACAAGCCCAGGAAGTAATTTGCTCTGCTGACTTCCTTGGGATAAAAGCAATGAGGTCATGGAGACAGGGTTTTCCTCACCCAGAAGGGGAGCCCTGGGTCTGCTTTGGCGCATCGTGATGGGCTGCCCTGAGCCCCCCGGTGCTGAGACTCAATCCTGGGCTGCAGTGTGCTCCCACAGCAGAGCCAGAGGGATGGAGAAACGGGGAGCTGGGAGCTGTGCCCACGTTCTGTTCTGGGGAGAACAGGAGGTACCCCCTTATTCCAGCTCCACTTCCCTGGGGCATGCAGGTGTATCCCAAAGGAAAATACCCAGAGGGGCTCTACTTGGTCAGCAGTGGCCCATCTCCCTTCCCTTGGGTAACTTGGGTAAAAGCCCTGCTTCCCTGCTCCACCCCTCAGAAGGGGCGGTACCGACAGACTCCTTCAGTAGTACAGTTCACTTAGTGTCTGTCTTCTCCTTTGAGGGTGTCTTCCCAGCTCAGAGAATGGCCCTGAGATGCTCCTCTGTGTCGGGTATCTACAGGAGAAACCGGTAGGTGAAGAACAGATGACATCACAATTTATTATGTATCTTATTATGTTACTTGGAGAAGTGGTTGACCAAAATCTTCAGAAGAAGTGGCCATTTCTTTTGGAAAAATCTGGACAGTGTTTCCAGGTTTGAAGCCAGGCCAACTTGAACTCTGGGGAAGTGTTGCCTACCCTCAACCACATAGGTAGAAGGACAAGACACCCCAGTTTGCCTGGGACAGGCCCAGTTTATACCTATTTGACCTCTTCCATTTAAAAAAGTCTCTTGGTTTAGACAATAAGTGATAGCCACCTCAACTATAGATATCTCTGTAACTAACCTCCAGAAAGAACATAAAATGTGGATCTTGGAGAGGGCTTCCCCATAGTTCTTTTAGTCTGTTGTATTGCTAGAAGGCAGGAAGCAAGCCTCCCAGCCCTTCCATGGAAAGAAATCCCTATGCCCCACTCCAAGTCCCAGGTCATCTTTACAGGGATCTTAGTGGGAAGATGCCCCCTTCCCCTTTCAGCCCTCAACTAGCTCCTCTCTGCTCAGCATTTTTTGATAAGAGAGATAAGAAAAGCTGGAATTGCTTAGAGAATGGCCTCTTGTTCTGACAGGGATAAAGCCCTTGGCCTTGAAGACAAGCCCAGGAAGTAATTTGCTCTGCTGACTTCCTTGGGATAAAAGCAATGAGGTCATGGAGAGCCCCAGAGGGGCAGTCAGGGAGGAGCCTGCAGGAGACTCTGGAGCGGCAGAGCTGCTGCTGCAGCCCTGGCTGCAGGGTCCGGGTCACCACTACCCAGAGCCCAGATGGCCTTGAACCACCTCAGCCTGAGTGGCACCTGCCCCCACCAGCATCTGCTGAGGAAGGGAGAGGAGGCCACCACTGGCACTGTCTGGGCCTGAACACTTGCCCAGGACTGTCTGGGGCATGAGCCCAATTCTTGTCTTCCTTCGGGTCCACCTCACCCCTTTGGTCAGTGATTGAAGCCCCTACCCCATTGGAGTCGAGAGGGGACCAGAATGGGCACATCCCTGGGTTGGGGAGGGGTGGTTATTTCTCTATTTTGCTATTTGGGGAAGGATGTGTGTGGTTTTACTTAACCGTAGGATACATGTTGTCCTCATGCTGTGGGGCAGCCAGGTGACTGTGCCGGGTGCTGGAAGTACAGTGGCGTGGACTCTGGACCCTCACTTGGATTGTCCTGGGTTTGTGGCACGATGCTCAGGGCACAGAGCAGGGCAGCAGTGGCTCTGCCTGAGCTGTGTGGAGGAAAGAGGGAGGCAGTATGGCCCAGAAGCTCCAGAAAGGAGCAGCATCTGAGCATAGTCTTGCAAGTCAAGAAAGGCTTTCCAAGCCAAGGAAAGTGCTCGAACACAGGTCTGAGGGTTAGAGGAAAGAGCACAGATGCGTGGGCTTGTAAGCTGGCAGAGGTTGGAGAGATGTGCTGAGAGATGGGGTAGGAAGGCTCTCTGGGGTCTCATAGACTGGCTGTGTGGCCTTGGGCAAGTTGTTTCACTTCTCTGGGCCTCAGTTTATTTATCTCTGTAATGGGAAATGATAAAACGTATTTGCATTCTTGTGAGAATGAAAGGCTATATTGGATGTAAATGAAACAGCATGGTGCCTGGCATATAAATGCTCAAAAAGTGTAAATTATTGCCACTGTTCCTACTGTTAATAATTAAGGTGGAGTATTCTTTTCCAAAGCACGTGGCTTGAGTCACTGGAGTGAGCCAGCAGTGCTGCCCTCCTGAATCAGGTCTGAATTTGTGGTTTCATTCAGGCAGATCCTATTAATACCTGGTAGGAGAAGCCGATGGAAGAAATCTCACTTGCTTGGCTTGCTCAAGGCCCTGCTGCCATGTTATTCTGACAATGTATTTCTTACTTTTTATTCCAAAGGTATTTAATGTGTACCTACTATGTGTCAGGTCGTGGGTCCAGTGTCTTAGTAAGAGTTAATAGATGATTAATAGATGAAGGGATGAAAGAGAGAGGAACAAGAACTCAGTTCTTTCCAAAACTGATTTTATAGAATTAGAAGTGTGTTTGGAGGCTATAATTTAATTGCTTTCTGTGACCTAGGGCTTCCCAGGTGGCGCTAGTGATAAAGAATCTTCTTGCTTATTGAGCACCTGCTGTGTACCTGGCAATGTTCTATGTACTAGCTGTTAAATGTTCTTTTAGATATGAATAGTTCTTTCAGGACCGTAATGATTACCTGTAAATGATCCCTTTTGCTTTAGAAAGAAATAAACCTGGTGCCCCCTGCCTGTTCTTGCTCACATAGTCTTGAGAAGAAAAAGGGTAAAACCATGGACCTGCCTTGTTATCTGTGCAGGTCTTATCAAATGCTGGCTCAGGTAAGTGATGCATGGGAAAGTGACTGGGGAAGGAGGGACCTCCGATCCTGGTTTACTTTTCGTGGAGGTGGAGGTTCCCTAAAGGGCAGCTTATGGCCTCCCCCTCCAGGCTGTCACATTTCACCTCAGTGGATGGGGAGGCCGTCCACCTTTTAATAGAAAGAGCACTTACTTATTCTCTCCTCACTGCCCACACACTTTAAACTTAGGCTCTCAGGAGGGAGTTTTATGCCCTTGTGTTCATCGGAGCACATGTCTGCCTCAGACACATGAAGGAGACTAAAGGGTAATGATACAACTTAAATTAGCTGTATTATTAAATTGTAGTAGCTGTCACCATCATGTTTGAGTCCTGTTACTGTTCCAGGCAAACAAGTGCTTTTCATACCTTATCTCATTTAATCCTCACAACAGCCCTGTCAGATTTGTACTGTCATCTCCATTTCACAGACAAGGAAAATTGAGACCAAAAGATGGGTTAAGTAAACAGTCCGTGGCCACATGCCGTAAAGAAGAGCTGGGAGTTGAGCCCATTTCTCTCAGGCTTCGGGTGACTTCACCCTCACACCATCCTGGTGGAGAGGTTGACTCACTTCTCTCCTGACCCTTCGCTTCTCCCATCCTGCCCTCCCTCCTCTTTATTAAAGATTCTCCATTTAACAGGCCAGGCTTAGGAAACCCTGATGAGCTTTCTCTAGAGTGGGACCACTGATAACACAGCCCCCACACTGGGGCTGCAAGGGTTAACCCTGGCCTGTGCTTCCCAGACAAAGGCCTTGGCCTTGGGAGGCAGCTATTAGTCTTCCTTTCTAATTAAAAATTGCCACCACTGGCTTTCCTCCTGTGCTAACTAGAAGAGTGTGTGTGTGTTTATGTGCATAGCTCTTTATCTTCGTTTCCTGTTTCATATTTAATCCGACATTTTTTCCAGTTTGTGGATGTGGAACACGTGTAAGGTTGGGACAAGGTCTGTTAGTAATCATTCCCGCATTTTGGGACTGGCTTGCTCCCACTGAGTCCAACCAAAGAAAGGCTTGTGGATCCTAAGCTTCCTGCCTTACATAAGTTCCTTTGTCCTGATAGCTCTGGTTTTTGGAGAGACTGCCTTTGGCGCAGAGATTTTTGCCTTGCACATCGCTTTCCGGAAGGCCTGGGAGGGTTCTTGTGTACAGGTAGGGGGTAGTAGCATAGAGCCCTGACTTGGTGGTTGAAGATGGAGGGCTATGGGAAAGAGAGCCCCATCGGTGGTCTGTTGGGTTAGGGTGAAACGTAGCTCCTGATCTTTGTTTCTCATCAAGGCTGCGTGCATGTTGTAGTGAATATGAAATGTTCACCTTCTGTCCTTTCTCTGAGGTCTGGGAGCTCCAGCCATTCTGGACTGAACTCTCAGGCAGGGTTGCCCTGCTCAGCAGTGTGGCTTTGTGGACTCTGTCGTGGAGTGTGGGGTTGAGGCCCCAGGAGGGGACAGTGGTGCTGAGAACTGAGGACCCCCAGTTTCTCATCAGAATCTCCTCACAGAGCAGTGAGTTTCATGAGACAGATGGAAGTGCTATTGGGCCTTGAATGTCCTAGGGACCTTTCCCACACCATAGATGAGAGTTGGGGTTCAACGCTGCTGTCCAGGGTCTCGCTGGTAAGCCCTGTTTTCTCCAGGGCTAACAGTTCTCATCCTGCTTCCTTGAGCCTCCCCACTTGACTAGGTGCTTCGAAGTCTGGAAGGTTTTTTGTGATTAGCCTCTGATTGCTGAAGATGATCCCATGTAGAGAATGGAAACAATGCATTTGTAGAGTGAGAGCTGGGAGGAAGCTTACCAGTCGGTCTGATCTGGGAAGGACAGAACCTGGCTTCCTCGAAGCCTACAAAGTGCTCGCCTTGGGCCCCCCCGATGCTGCACAGTTTGTGGTGGTGCACGAGCATTTTCTGGGGAGGGGTCCGTGGCCTGTTTGAGTGTCTCAAGGTGTCTGAACTTCTCGAGATCGTGAAGCATCACTGATCTGATCACTTCCTTCAGCAGGGAGTGTGGTGCGGACGTCTCAGAGGAGCATGGGGCACATGGGAGGGCAGGGTCTCAATGCGTCTAGACCACATGCTTTCAGGAGACTTTGGGTGGTAGGTAGGAGTCCCTTCCTGCCTTACATAAGTTCCTTTGTCCTGATAGCTCTGGTTTTTGGAGAGACTGCCTTTGGCGCAGAGATTTTTGCCTTGCACATCGCTTTCCGGAAGGCCTGGGAGGGTTCTTGTGTACAGGTAGGGGGTAGTAGCATAGAGCCCTGACTTGGTGGTTGAAGATGGAGGGCTATGGGAAAGAGAGCCCCATCGGTGGTCTGTTGGGTTAGGGTGAAACGTAGCTCCTGATCTTTGTTTCTCATCAAGGCTGCGTGCATGTTGTAGTGAATATGAAATGTTCACCTTCTGTCCTTTCTCTGAGGTCTGGGAGCTCCAGCCATTCTGGACTGAACTCTCAGGCAGGGTTGCCCTGCTCAGCAGTGTGGCTTTGTGGACTCTGTCGTGGAGTGTGGGGTTGAGGCCCCAGGAGGGGACAGTGGTGCTGAGAACTGAGGACCCCCAGTTTCTCATCAGAATCTCCTCACAGAGCAGTGAGTTTCATGAGACAGATGGAAGTGCTATTGGGCCTTGAATGTCCTAGGGACCTTTCCCACACCATAGATGAGAGTTGGGGTTCAACGCTGCTGTCCAGGGTCTCGCTGGTAAGCCCTGTTTTCTCCAGGGCTAACAGTTCTCATCCTGCTTCCTTGAGCCTCCCCACTTGACTAGGTGCTTCGAAGTCTGGAAGGTTTTTTGTGATTAGCCTCTGATTGCTGAAGATGATCCCATGTAGAGAATGGAAACAATGCATTTGTAGAGTGAGAGCTGGGAGGAAGCTTACCAGTCGGTCTGATCTGGGAAGGACAGAACCTGGCTTCCTCGAAGCCTACAAAGTGCTCGCCTTGGGCCCCCCCGATGCTGCACAGTTTGTGGTGGTGCACGAGCATTTTCTGGGGAGGGGTCCGTGGCCTGTTTGAGTGTCTCAAGGTGTCTGAACTTCTCGAGATCGTGAAGCATCACTGATCTGATCACTTCCTTCAGCAGGGAGTGTGGTGCGGACGTCTCAGAGGAGCATGGGGCACATGGGAGGGCAGGGTCTCAATGCGTCTAGACCACATGCTTTCAGGAGACTTTGGGTGGTAGGTAGGATACCTGTCCCTTCCCCTCAAAGACCAGGTGAGGTGGAAGTAAGTAACTTGTATTTCTTCGCAAACAGGAGTAATCCACTTTTTTCATTCACTCTCAGCTTTGAGGATATACATTGAGGAGTCTCTAGTATGAAGAATTATAACCAGCCCAGACTCTCTGACTTTGAATAATCCATTATAAAGTATTCCTTTTATCATAATAGTCTTATCTTTTGTTTGTTTCTAAACTGAACAGAAATGCCCTAAGCTACACCCCAGCTGTAGAGTTTCTAGACCAAAGGCTACTGTTTTCTTCCTGCAGGAACCCTGGGGTGTTTGGGGGTTAAAAGGCCTGGACCAGCCATGTGTGTTTAAAAAACAAGGCTGATTCCGCAGCCGGCGGCTCCAGCCTGACTCCATCCTGCTGTTAATGGAGGACAGAGGACCACTTATAGCTTCCTCTTCACCCCATAACAAATAGCCCGGTGCTCCCCCAGGCCTTCCTGCCCCCCACCCGCTTTGCCCTCCCTGTGCTGGCAACAGCAGGCCTGTTCCAGTCTGGCTTCTCCGCAGGCTCTGTGATAAGGTCCTGACTAACCCTGTTAGCCGGGAGTCGGCAGGCTGCCTGGCCTCTGTCTGGTGTTTGGCTACTTCACAGCCTCTGGGCAGGGTGGGTTCCCTTGTCCTGTAAACAAAGCTTGTTCCAGCTTTGAGCACTGCCTTGTGGGTTACCTCCTCTGGGCCGGCCTCCTTGACTGCTTTAGCCCAGGTGAGTTTCCTTTTGGTTGCATTCATTTAACACATATTTAAAATGAGAACTAATAAAAATTTTTAAAAAGTAAAAGAACGTTTTAAAAGCACCCTTTGAAAAAAAAAAAAAAAGCACCCTTAAAAAAATGTCTTTAGCACAGTCTTCAGGGACTCAGTTTAGCTAATCATCATCATCATCCCTTATCATAGTCCCCCATTTACCAGAATTCACTTTGTCCTCAACATAGTGCTAAACATCTTACATGAAATGTTTTTGATTTGGCATGAGAGTCTCATGAAGTTGGCACGATTGGTATCCCATTTTACAGACACAGAAACTGAGGCGTTTTGTGTTCCCCTCTCTTAGCTTTTATCGCCCTCTGTGGTCTACCATGTGTTTATTTGGTTACTTGTTTCATATCTGGCCCCTGTATTATATCATGAGCTCTGTGAGAACAGAGATTTCCCTTCCAAGGTGCTGGAGACCTGGCATGACAGTGTCCAGCACCCAGGAGGTACTCAGTAAAGGCTTGTTTGATGGTTGAGTAAGATACGGGAGACTGTCATTTGTCTGCGTCCTCACAGCTTGACGGTGAGGAACCCTGGTCCACGAGTGCAGGTACTGCTGGCATCAGTGCCTCTCAGTTGGTGAGTCCTTTTCCCCAGACAGACCTTCAGCTCTGTCACGCAGGGCCCCAGTCTTCCCTGAAAGGGCATCCAGGCTTTGGAGGGGATCCAGCTTAGTTCAAATGCTGGTTCTGCCACTCAGTTGAGTGGTACTTGGAAAGATATATGTCCATTATGACCCTGAGGGTCCACATGATCTGAAATAGGGGAAAAAATGCCCACCCACGTGGGTCTTTGTGAAAATCAGAAATAATACATGGGTTTCCTGGTTTAACGTAGGTGTTCAGTGAAGTGACAACTGGCACGAAACTGCGATTTTCTTAAACTTTGAGGAAGCCAGTTGACTGGATTGAAAAAGCTTAGAAATCTATTTGTCATCTTTTATTAGACTTTAACACTGATAGATGACCGGTAGATAGATTACTGTGAATGGTGTCGGATTCTTGATCTCCAAAGGAGAAAATTTCACGTTGGGATCAAAAAGACTTGGCTTTGGTCACTCAGAGCTTCGTGCAGGAAAAGTTTATTAAAGAAAAAAGGGATAAAGAAAGCTTCCAGCTAAAGGAACTGGAAGGGGGAAAGAAGAGTACCCCCAAAAAACCAGTTTAGGTGAGGCGTTTTGTACTTTTCCAGTTGGTTATTAACAATAGATAAAAAGAATGTTTTAAGGTGATAAAGGTCTTACCAGACCTGTACCCATAACACATCTTTAGATAAAATAGGTACAAGGTAAGAATGAGCAACATGTTTTAGGCAAAATAGATTATTGTCATAGGTGTGGCAATCAAGGTGAATGTACCTTGGCTAAAAATGTTTGTTCCCTCTCCCCCTCCTCCTCCTCCTCCTCCTTACAAAGTCTGTGTATTTACCCCTTTCAACATTAATACACAAGTACATGCTCATTGCAAGAAACAAACACAGAAATCAAAAGTGGAGGTTTTCATATCCTTTGATCCTAAACCCATCTTTCTCCCTAGAAGTCACTGCAATTAGTAGTTTGGTGTGTACATGCTTACCCAAATAATCTATATTTTACATAAAATTATACTAGGGACATCGTTCTGAAATTTGTACTTTTCATTAGCCTGTCCTGAGGCCTTTCCCTGTCACTACATTCAAGTTGATGTCAGTCTTCTCAATAGCCACAGAGCATTCCTGGTATGGCTGGACAATTACTTGCATGACCATTCTCCTATTGATGACCTTTAAATTGTTTCCAAGTTTTCTTTATGGCAATGAGTATTGGGATATTGAGTGTTGAGGTCTATGCGTGGGTCGGAAAAGAATTTCCAGACACAAGGCAGAGTGAAAGGAAAATAAAGCTTATTAGAGTGCGGGAAGGGAAAGTTGCTGCCAGTACAGTGAGCCAACTTAAGGGAGAAAGTGGGAGACACTGTGAGAACAGTGGACCGACTCAAGGGAGAGCCGACCCTAAGCAGGGATCGTTGATCGATTTTCTAGCGAGGGTCTAAGGAGTGGCGTAGAGGTCTTAAGTATTGGGTGATGTACTACAGCCCAAGGGAGGGAAGGACAGTAAAGGTCTGGTTTACCTCTTTTCGCATTCCAAGACCCTCCTCATTTGCCTTGTCCTTTCATCCTTGGGACACCACATTGGGTTTTTAAAATCTTATTTTTGAGGAACAAAGCCCATAAAATGTAATGTCTTAAAACAGCTTCTTACTTCCTCATGTTTCTGTGGAGTGAGTGGTTCTTCTGCCTTATGTGGTATTGGCAAAGGAGGAGAGTCTGAAATTGGTCTCACTCACAAGGCTGGCTGCTGGTGTGGGCTCGTGGCTGGGAGCTGAGCTGGGCTGTCACCAAGGAACATCTTGGCTCTCCATGAAGTCGTCTCTACATGTGACTTGGGTTTCTCATGGCATGGGACTGGATTCCAGAATGTCACTTCTGCCGCTGTCTGTTGATCAACTCCAGCCACAGGGCAAGCCCAGAACGTGGGGGCGGGAAGAAGCTCTACCTCATTAGGTGGAAGTGGTGTCTATGGCATGCAGGAGGCTGGGAGTTGTTAGGGCCCCTTTTTGGAGATTGGTTACACATTTTTATATAACTGTGTGTGTGTCTTTGTTCTTCTTGTATCTTTTTAAATAGTTTTATAGGTTAATTCCTACAAGGGGATTGTTGGCTCAAAGGGCATACACATTTCTGATCTGGTTAGTTACATCAAAATTGCCTTCAACAAAGCTGTACCCACACATGCTGTCCTCAGCAAGGAACAAGAATGTTCATTTCTCCGTACTCACTTGGCATTGGATATCTTCACTTGTTTTCATCCGTGTCCATCTGATGGGTGAAGAATCGTATCTTGTTTATTGTATTAGTAGTATTGAGCATCATTTAGATTTTTGTTCTTCTTTTTGGTTGGGAGTTCAGTTTGGGGATGTGCTCCTAAGTGTCCCTGTCCTTCTGGACCATCAAGGAAACAGGGTGATGATTTGGGGGGCTGAGGGTCATGTATGGCAGGTAAGGACTCTGGTCCTGGGCCTCATCAAATAGCTTTGCTGCCTGTGACCGGCCTTTGAAGGAGAGGGTTTCATGGTGTCAGTGAGCAAATTTTATAAATCCTATACTGTCTTCAGGCCTTTTTAAACTTTTTCTTAGAAGTGAGATTATCCCGAAGGACAGTAAGGTCGGTTTACCTCTTTTCATTCCAAGACCCTCCTCATTTGCCTTGTCCTTTCATCCTTGGGACACCACATTGTGTTTTAAAATCTTATTTTGAGGAACAAAGCCCATAAAATGTAATGTCTTAAAACAGCTTCTTACTTCCTCATGTTTCTGTGGAGTGAGTGGTTCTTCTGCCTTATGTGGTATTGGCAAAGGAGGAGAGTCTGAAATTGGTCTCACTCACAAGGCTGGCTGCTGGTGTGGGCTCGTGGCTGGGAGCTGAGCTGGGCTGTCACCAAGGAACATCTTGGCTCTCCATGAAGTCGTCTCTACATGTGACTTGGGTTTCTCATGGCATGGGACTGGATTCCAGAATGTCACTTCTGCCGCTGTCTGTTGATCAACTCCAGCCACAGGGCAAGCCCAGAACGTGGGGGCGGGAAGAAGCTCTACCTCATTAGGTGGAAGTGGTGTCTATGGCATGCAGGAGGCTGGGAGTTGTTAGGGCCCCTTTTTGGAGATTGGTTACACATTTTTATATAACTGTGTGTGTGTCTTTGTTCTTCTTGTATCTTTTTAAATAGTTTTATAGGTTAATTCCTACAAGGGGATTGTTGGCTCAAAGGGCATACACATTTCTGATCTGGTTAGTTACATCAAAATTGCCTTCAACAAAGCTGTACCCACACATGCTGTCCTCAGCAAGGAACAAGAATGTTCATTTCTCCGTACTCACTTGGCATTGGATATCTTCACTTGTTTTCATCCGTGTCCATCTGATGGGTGAAGAATCGTATCTTGTTTATTGTATTAGTAGTATTGAGCATCATTTAGATTTTTGTTCTTCTTTTTGGTTGGGAGTTCAGTTTGGGGATGTGCTCCTAAGTGTCCCTGTCCTTCTGGACCATCAAGGAAACAGGGTGATGATTTGGGGGGCTGAGGGTCATGTATGGCAGGTAAGGACTCTGGTCCTGGGCCTCATCAAATAGCTTTGCTGCCTGTGACCGGCCTTTGAAGGAGAGGGTTTCATGGTGTCAGTGAGCAAATTTTATAAATCCTATACTGTCTTCAGGCTCAACTTACTTAGAGTAGTTTTCAGAGGGCTCTGTAGTTCCTAGTGAGAGAATGTTTCACATTTCATTGGAATTGTGAGATTATCCCTGAACTCTGAGCACAGCCACTGGGCTGAAAAAACCCATTCAATAATATGGAAGGAGTGGGCTGCAGGCAGCCAGATCGGGTGAGTAAAACCTCTATTTAATACCCTCTTGTTAATGGGCTTTTCAGGCTTTTTCCTTCTAATATTCCCACTTTCCCATAGAAAGAAGATAAGAAGATGTTGGCAATGATTACTTTGATGGAATAGTCCAGAGTTTAATTCAGACACACTCTCTGGTCAGGATTGCTCCCGCTGCTTTGCCAGCTTTGAATCTGAGCTCTGTCTCCTGGACTTTGCACACTAGCATGTTTGGTCCCAACATGACCAAAGAGGCAGAAAACCCCAACACATACTCTAGCTTAAGCAAGAGAAGAAAAATACACATTTATTGGATCACACACTAAGATGTCTAAAGGTGGAGATGGGCATGGATTGGAGTCAGGGCTCCAATGGATTAGAGTCTGTCTCTTGGATCTCCTCTCTCGTTAGACTCCTTGGGAGGTATGGGGTGGTGGTCTGGATGCTCATCCCTGGGCTTCTCTGTTCAGAGTGCCTGTCTCAGGCTCTGGGTCCCTGGCAAGGGCCCTGTGGCTGCTTGGCTCTGGCTCCCCAGGGCCATTTTCCCATCCTTGATGCAAGTCCTGTGGCCCAGGGAACCTGGCACAGTGATTGCTGAGGCTGGGCAGTGTGTTCCAGCCAGAGGTCTGTGTTCTGCAACCTCACCTTGAACCTGGAGAAGGAGTAGAGCCCAAGCTAGCCCTGGCGGCTGTTTCCTGAAGGCAAGGAAAGGGCATGGGGATGTCCAGGACACAAGTCCTGGTTCTTTTGTGGTATGTATCACATGGTCACTTCTTCAGGATAGAAAGGCCACTGTAGGGGGCTTCGGGGATCCAACAGCTTAAGGTAAAGCCAATTTACTTCATCCCAGGACCAGCAATGGCAAACAGAAAACTGCAGGTAGCCAAGAAATAATTACAAGTAATCCCAAAGTCTGGGTTTCATCTCCTGTTATGGTTGGTTTTTGGCCTTCATGGGATGGGTGAGGATGCGGCTAATGTGTCCCTTCCTCCAATCCTTCTGCCCTAAGGAGGCAGGTGTGTGTATGGCGGGCTGGGGGACACTGGCCCAGTGGCCGAAAGGCCTGGAAGGGATGCAGGGCAGGAGCTAGTAGAGCGCCTTCTTTCAAAGCCCAGTTACAGGATGCGTATTTGTGAAATTGGTTATCTTCATTGAAGACTATGTGGGTTTAGGTCAGGGGTATATATTTTCTCCAACCACAAACTTAAACAGTTTGCAGAAGTGAAATATCCTTGGCCCAGCAGGCCAAACAACCCTGGGATGTGTTAACAGTTCCCGACGGGGTTATTAGCCTCCTGGTAATCTCTTTATGGTTTACTTTTTTGGTTTTGTAGAGAAAATTCAGGTTGAATCTTTATTGTAGAGGAAAGGAATGCCTCTCCCTTCTGCTTCTCCCACTTTGTTGCTCTTAGCTGTCTGCGAGGCAACAGCAAGCAGGGTGCACTCTGAGAGGCTCCGAGCACTGTATGAGAAGAGTCTGCGTCCCGGCCCTCCAGTCCAGCGGCCCCGCTCAGGCCCAGACTGTCCTTTCCAAGAAAGCCCAGTCACAGAAAAATGTCCCACATACCCATTGCTGAATGATGGGTTCTTTTGTTCTTCAAAATATTAATACAACCAATTGAGTTTTCCACAGCTGCAACTTCAACAATGCCCCCCATCATCCTCCCCAAGTTGAGGCCCCAGAGTTAAGCTGGCCCCACTTTCTAGTCCCACTGCCGCCAGCGGTGTACACACATCGGCGTGCTGTCTTCCCACTGCTGCCTGTTCACCAGGCCCCACATCGCATACACCTTCCTAGCTCACTTGATCAAAAAATGGTTTCGCTCAGCATTCTTTGAAATGCACCTCCCAGCCCCCCTGCCCCAGCCATTTGCTATCTATCCAGGCTCCAAACATTTCAGTTTCCCAAAATCAAGCCCATCCTCAAAGGTGAAGATGCATCACCACCAAAGTCGCACCATGAGATGGTTCCATAGCATCACTGACTCAGTGGACATTTGAATGAACTCTGAGAGACAGTGAAGGACAGGGAAGACTGGTGTGCTGCAGTCCATGAGGTCGCAAAGAGTCGGACACGACTGAGCCACTGAACAACAATGACAAAAACTGCTCCAAAGTAGTTCGCTCAGAACCTGAACCAACAAACATGGCACATAGGGCAAGATTCTACTGGGGAAGCTTTCCTATCACTCTTATGGTGTTGCAGGCCCCATGTGGGGCCCTGGGGATAAAAGGATGAAGGATGCACAACCTCCTTCCTAACAGAGGTTCGTGCCATCCTGGGGGGTGGGCACGGCATGGCTATGACATAATTACTCATGTGGGTCTCAGTCCCTTGGAGAATTTATATTCATTCTAGACAGAGAAGTTCTGCTCTTGTAAGTCATTCGTTAGCCCTGTGTCTTAAAATGCAACAGCAAAATAATAGTAAAAGTCCTTGCTTACCCATAGAAGAAATAACTGCTGAGCATAGAGGTCAGGTTCTGTCCCAAGTGCTTCTGAGCTTTATTTCACTGATTCCACAAAAGAGCCCTATGAGATGGAATTGATGTTACAGGTGAGGAGTTGGCCTCAGAGAGAGATGGGAGTGCCAGGGCATGGAGCTCTGTGCAGAGATACCTGGTCCCCTGTTTCCCTCTACCTTAGGCCTTGTGGGGAAGCTCTGCCTACTAGATAGTGTAACATACCCAGTTGTCCTCAGGCAGTTTGTTATGAAGTATTTTTTAAAAAAGTGAACAGTTCATTATTTCTAGAAAAGCCTTGATTCCTGGTAGACAGGTACTTAACCACAGAGCCTGATTTGTACTCCATCAAGAAGAGGTAACATCATTCTTTTTGTTTGTTTGTTTTGTTTTTATAATTTTGGCCTGTTTTTCTTGTTGATTTTCATCCATCTTTATTCTTTAGCCTGTATGGGCCTCCCATTGCAGTGACCTCTCTTGTTGCAGAGCACCGACTCTGGGCACATGCACTCCAGAGAGCTGGCTCATAATTGGACACACCCGTCCAGCTGCTCTGTGGCACGTGGGATCTTCCTGGGCCAGGGATCAAACCGGCGCCCCTTGCACTGTAAGGCGGACTCTTTAATCACTGGACCACCAGGGAACCCCCTTTTTTTTTTTTTTTAAATTTTGGCTTCTTTTATTGGTTTTTTATTTATTTGTTTTCATCCATCTTTATTCTTTGGACTGTGTACACCTCCCACTGCAGTGACCATTCTCGCTGCAGAGCACTGGGTCTGGGCATATGCACTCCAGAGTGCCGGCTCATAATTGGACACACCAGGCCAGGCCCTCCATGGCACGTGGAATCTTACTTGGCCAGGGATCGAACTGTTGCCCCGTGCACTGCAAGGTGGACTCTTTACCCACTGGACCACCAGGGAAGCCCAACATCGTTCTTTAATAAAAAGAAACCCCTCCATTAATTTGTAATAAGGCCATAAATTTTGTTCACACCATTTTTAGATGTGCATAGAAAGTATAACTTCTTTTTCTCTGACAGTAAAATGTGCTTTATTTTTTAAAAATTGATTAAAAGTATAGTTGATTGACAATATATGTTTTAGGTGTACAACATAATGATTCAATATTTTTATAGATTATACCCTGTTTAGAGTTATTACAAAATAATGGGAGAAAGTATAGCTTCTTTAAGGCTGTACTTGGTAAAAGCCCCTGCCCTACCCTTGCCTGCTGGGTGGCAGAGAAAAAGCCAGTGCAGGTTATGATAGAGTCTGAGCTTTTAAACAGTCTTCTGAGGTTTCACTCATTCTCTTCTCCCTGGTCCAGGAGGCTGTGATGGGAGGGGCTTGGAGGAATTCACTGCGTGGAGTGAGGGTTCCCTCTGGGCTTACCCGTGAGTGTGAGCTGACTTATGTTGATTTAAAAAATGTTTTTAATCATTTAATTTAAAAAAATCTGTCAATATATTCATCTCCTCTGAGACGCAGAGGCCTGCTTCATAGAAGAGGGCATATTTTCAGAACTAAATGTTCCTGATTCATGGGTGGAACTAAGTAGATCAGTATTTTATGATGCCTATTTTACTCCCAAATTCAACCCCACTGGACAAGTTGGCTGCGAGTGCCACTTCCTGGAAATGTGTCCTTATACGCTTATTAATAAAGAAGGAGCGGTGGCAGGAGGTGTATATTCCAGGTCAAAGAGGTTGAGCAAACAGACTAAACAGAGTGAACCAGGCATCATCTTCTTTTTTTTTTTTAATGTTTCTCTGTATTTTACTTTGTTTTATTTTATTTTAAATTTTTTTGGCTATTCTGGGTTTTCAGGGGCTATTGTCTAGTTGAGGTGAGCAGGCTTCTTGTTGATGTGACTTCTCTTGTGGAACTCAGGCTCTAGGGCACACGGGCTTCAGTAGTTGTGGCACATGAGCTCCGTGGTTGTGACTCCAAGGCTCTAGAGCAGACTCACTAGTTGTGACTCACGGACTTGGTCGCTCCTCAGCATGTGGAATCTTCCTGGATCAGGGATCGAACCTGTGTCTCCTGCATTGGCAGGCAGAGTCTTTGCCACTGAGCTACCAGGGAAGCCCTGAACCAGGCTTCTTAACCATTGGATTTTTCACCTCTTGCACTGCACACACCCTTGTATTAATGCCAGAAGAGACTATCATAGATCGTAGTATTGAGCAATACTAAAAAAATGATCTTTTGTAATTGAAGTACAATTGCTTTGTAATAATATATGTTACAGGTGTACAATACAGTCATTCAGTTTTTAAAAGTTCAGTTCCATTTGTAGTTGTTATAAAATCTATATCCTTGTAGTGATTTTATACATAGTAGTGATTTTATACATAGTAGTTTGTATGCCCCCCCCCCCCCTTTTTTTTTTTCAATTTTTCAGTCATTCTCTTCTCCCTGGTCCAGGAGGCTGTGATGGGAGGGGCTTGGAGGAATTCACTGCGTGGAGTGAGGGTTCCCTCTGGGCTTACCCGTGAGTGTGAGCTGACTTATGTTGATTTAAAAAATGTTTTTAATCATTTAATTTAAAAAAATCTGTCAATATATTCATCTCCTCTGAGACGCAGAGGCCTGCTTCATAGAAGAGGGCATATTTTCAGAACTAAATGTTCCTGATTCATGGGTGGAACTAAGTAGATCAGTATTTTATGATGCCTATTTTACTCCCAAATTCAACCCCACTGGACAAGTTGGCTGCGAGTGCCACTTCCTGGAAATGTGTCCTTATACGCTTATTAATAAAGAAGGAGCGGTGGCAGGAGGTGTATATTCCAGGTCAAAGAGGTTGAGCAAACAGACTAAACAGAGTGAACCAGGCATCATCTTCTTTTTTTTTTTTAATGTTTCTCTGTATTTTACTTTGTTTTATTTTATTTTAAATTTTTTTGGCTATTCTGGGTTTTCAGGGGCTATTGTCTAGTTGAGGTGAGCAGGCTTCTTGTTGATGTGACTTCTCTTGTGGAACTCAGGCTCTAGGGCACACGGGCTTCAGTAGTTGTGGCACATGAGCTCCGTGGTTGTGACTCCAAGGCTCTAGAGCAGACTCACTAGTTGTGACTCACGGACTTGGTCGCTCCTCAGCATGTGGAATCTTCCTGGATCAGGGATCGAACCTGTGTCTCCTGCATTGGCAGGCAGATTCTTTGCCACTGAGCTACCAGGGAAGCCCTGAACCAGGCTTCTTAACCATTGGATTTTTCACCTCTTGCACTGCACACACCCTTGTATTAATTCCAGAAGAGACTATCATAGATCGTAGTATTGAGCAATACTAAAAAAATGATCTTTTGTAATTGAAGTACAATTGCTTTGTAATAATATATGTTACAGGTGTACAATACAGTCATTCAGTTTTTAAAAGTTCAGTTCCATTTGTAGTTGTTATAAAATCTATATCCTTGTAGTGATTTTATACATAGTAGTGATTTTATACATAGTAGTTTGTATGTCTTCTCCTCTATTCCTATAATTCCCCTACTCTTTCCCCTTCCCCTCTTCCCCCTGGAAAACAGTATTGTCATTTGTTCTCTGTATCTGTAAGTCTGCTTCTTTTTTGTTATATTCACTAGTGTGTTGTATTTTTAGGTTCCTCATATTAGTGGTACCATACAGCATTTGTCTTTGTTGTCTGACTTATTTCACTTAGCATAATACCCTCTGAGTCCATCCATGTTGCTGCAAATGGCACATTTCATTCTTTTTTATGGCTGAGTAGTATTCTGTTGTATATATAAACCACATCCGTTTTATCCATTCATCTGTTGATGGACGCTCAGGTTGCTTGCATATATTGACAATTATAAATAATGCTGTTGTGAATTCTGAGGTACATGTATCTTTTTGAATTGGTGTTTCTGTTTTTTTCATATACGTATCCAGGAATGGAATTGCTGGGTCATCTGGTCATTCTCTGTTATGTTTTCTTGAGAAACCTCCATACTGTTTCCCATGGTGGCTGTACCAGTCAGTGTTCGTTCTCACAAACAGTGCACAAGGGTTTCCATTTCTTCACATACTCACCAACATTTGTTCTTTGTGTTCTTTCTGATGGTGGCCATTCTGACATGTGTGAAATGATATCTCATTGTGGTTTTGATTTGCATTGCCTTTATGATTAGTGATGTTGATCATCTTTTCGTGTGCTTGTTGGTCATCTGCATTTCCTTTTTGGAAAAATGTCTGTTCAGTTCTTCTACCCACTTTTTAATTGGGTTCATTTTTTGATGAACATTTTATGGAACTAGTGTTGCATGGAACCCTCTCTGGAAAGGGCTAATCTTGACCGAACCATTTCTCTGCATTGGCAGGCAGAGTCTTTGCCACTGAGCTACCAGGAAGCCCTGAACCAGGCTTCTTAACCATTGGATTTTCACCTCTTGCACTGCACACACCCTTGTATTAATTCCAGAAGAGACTATCATAGATCGTAGTATTGAGCAATACTAAAAAAATGATCTTTTGTAATTGAAGTACAATTGCTTTGTAATAATATATGTTACAGGTGTACAATACAGTCATTCAGTTTTTAAAAGTTCAGTTCCATTTGTAGTTGTTATAAAATCTATATCCTTGTAGTGATTTTATACATAGTAGTGATTTTATACATAGTAGTTTGTATGTCTTCTCCTCTATTCCTATAATTCCCCTACTCTTTCCCCTTCCCCTCTTCCCCCTGGAAAACAGTATTGTCATTTGTTCTCTGTATCTGTAAGTCTGCTTCTTTTTTGTTATATTCACTAGTGTGTTGTATTTTTAGGTTCCTCATATTAGTGGTACCATACAGCATTTGTCTTTGTTGTCTGACTTATTTCACTTAGCATAATACCCTCTGAGTCCATCCATGTTGCTGCAAATGGCACATTTCATTCTTTTTTATGGCTGAGTAGTATTCTGTTGTATATATAAACCACATCCGTTTTATCCATTCATCTGTTGATGGACGCTCAGGTTGCTTGCATATATTGACAATTATAAATAATGCTGTTGTGAATTCTGAGGTACATGTATCTTTTTGAATTGGTGTTTCTGTTTTTTTCATATACGTATCCAGGAATGGAATTGCTGGGTCATCTGGTCATTCTCTGTTATGTTTTCTTGAGAAACCTCCATACTGTTTCCCATGGTGGCTGTACCAGTCAGTGTTCGTTCTCACAAACAGTGCACAAGGGTTTCCATTTCTTCACATACTCACCAACATTTGTTCTTTGTGTTCTTTCTGATGGTGGCCATTCTGACATGTGTGAAATGATATCTCATTGTGGTTTTGATTTGCATTGCCTTTATGATTAGTGATGTTGATCATCTTTTCGTGTGCTTGTTGGTCATCTGCATTTCCTTTTTGGAAAAATGTCTGTTCAGTTCTTCTACCCACTTTTTAATTGGGTTCATTTTTTGATGAACATTTTATGGAACTAGTGTTGCATGGAACCCTCTCTGGAAAGGGCTAATCTTGACCGAACCATTTAGAGGAAAACAAGGAACTCACATTATCTTAGTATTTTCTTCTGAACCAAATCCGTGGTCCCAGAAACGGAGCCTACAGGACAGAATGATTTTCATGGTCAGCTCAGAGTGGAGGGTCACAGGGCCTTATAGTTCTGGCCAACAAATTCTCATTCACAAAGCAGCCCCAGCTTCCTTCTGCCTCTGACAGAAGCCAAGTCTCTCCTGAGGAAGGTGTTGGGGTTCTGTGCTTGTCTTGAACGTGGGAGAGGGTCTATTCAGTCACAAAAAGTAAATATCCTCAACCCTTATCTGCACCCGTCCTCCGCCCCCCGCCACATCAAACACTACAGCCCTCCTTCCACCAAAACGATAGTCCAAAAGGAAGAGGGGAGAGAAAATGAACAGGTATTTCAAGAATTTGCCTGATACTTCTTTCTTTGCCCTAGTACCATATTGCTTTAGACTGCAAAAATGATCTTAGCCATGTTAAGATTTGAATGACAACTGGAATTGCTGAAGCAAGATTCTACCTCTGTTCCCTTGTCATGTGGCCCCTTTAGCCAAGGTCTTAGAGGTGGTAGAATTAACTCAAGCAGGCATTTGAGTCCCTCCAAAGTTGTGAGCTAACAGCAGTTGAATGGTTCAGTGAACTTTTAAGGGCTTTAGGAAGGAGCTAGGCCCCATCTCCCAGCCTCACTGGAACTGTAGATTGGGTTAGCTTTTCCAGTGAACAGCCCGAATGCTTGGGGTGGGGTGGAGGGGTCAGGTTGGAAGGGCTCTGAAAGACGCTATAGATGAGAACAAAATCTTACCCACCTGGGAAAGACCTCTTTGGCTATATACCACCCCCTAACAGATTTATATGTCTGAAGTATGAAGCCAGCTCTTGAAGAAGCAATGCTATATCTGCATTGTGGTTTGGGGATTTGCATTGCCTTTATGATTAGTGATGTTGATCATCTTTTCGTGTGCTTGTTGGTCATCTGCATTTCCTTTTTGGAAAAATGTCTGTTCAGTTCTTCTACCCACTTTTTAATTGGGTTCATTTTTTGATGAACATTTTATGGAACTAGTGTTGCATGGAACCCTCTCTGGAAAGGGCTAATCTTGACCGAACCATTTAGAGGAAAACAAGGAACTCACATTATCTTAGTATTTTCTTCTGAACCAAATCCGTGGTCCCAGAAACGGAGCCTACAGGACAGAATGATTTTCATGGTCAGCTCAGAGTGGAGGGTCACAGGGCCTTATAGTTCTGGCCAACAAATTCTCATTCACAAAGCAGCCCCAGCTTCCTTCTGCCTCTGACAGAAGCCAAGTCTCTCCTGAGGAAGGTGTTGGGGTTCTGTGCTTGTCTTGAACGTGGGAGAGGGTCTATTCAGTCACAAAAAGTAAATATCCTCAACCCTTATCTGCACCCGTCCTCCGCCCCCCGCCACATCAAACACTACAGCCCTCCTTCCACCAAAACGATAGTCCAAAAGGAAGAGGGGAGAGAAAATGAACAGGTATTTCAAGAATTTGCCTGATACTTCTTTCTTTGCCCTAGTACCATATTGCTTTAGACTGCAAAAATGATCTTAGCCATGTTAAGATTTGAATGACAACTGGAATTGCTGAAGCAAGATTCTACCTCTGTTCCCTTGTCATGTGGCCCCTTTAGCCAAGGTCTTAGAGGTGGTAGAATTAACTCAAGCAGGCATTTGAGTCCCTCCAAAGTTGTGAGCTAACAGCAGTTGAATGGTTCAGTGAACTTTTAAGGGCTTTAGGAAGGAGCTAGGCCCCATCTCCCAGCCTCACTGGAACTGTAGATTGGGTTAGCTTTTCCAGTGAACAGCCCGAATGCTTGGGGTGGGGGTGGAGGGGTCAGGTTGGAAGGGCTCTGAAAGACGCTATAGATGAGAACAAAATCTTACCCACCTGGGAAAGACCTCTTTGGCTATATACCACCCCCTAACAGATTTATATGTCTGAAGTATGAAGCCAGCTCTTGAAGAAGCAATGCTATAAAAGCAAAGCCATAGAGGGTATAAATTTGCTGACTGCACAAGCCATAAATCAGTGCTGAGGGGGTCCAGAACCCTGAAGAGGCCCAGGGCTCCCCAAATCAGAGGACAGCCCAGTCATAGGGCCTCTGCTAGGCCTCTCATATCCACTGCAAAATAACCAAAGATTGTTCCCACCCCCCTCTGCCCCCACCATCCTCTGTTTTGGAAACTTAGATGCTGTTGACAGAACCTGGTAATGCGTGGGGGTTTTCCATTTCCAAAGGCCATCAGTGCTTCTTGGAACTCTTGCCATATGACTCTGGCTGTCTTGAATCACTTTCTTACTGTTTCATATCTTAGTTCTCTTCAGAGATTATTGGTTTAAGATGTGAGTTTGTCTTGTCTTTCTTTGTACTACACAGTAGCTGCTCAATCCTTTGCACTTAATAGATGAATGGGTGACACTCTGAAGGTGTGTCTGACCTGCCCATTGAGCCTTAGTCCCTAAGTGGGGTGGGGCCCCCTCCTTCATCAAAAGTAGGTCCAGGCACCAAGTTTGTCCTTGGGAATCCTGCTCCCCTGACTGTACAAAGTAGATTGCTGATTTGTTTGTTTGCTTGTTTAAAGATTTATTTATTTATTTATTTTGGGCGGGGGTCGGGTTGGGGAGGGAGGGGAGCGGGCGGGCCACTTCTGTTGGTCTTTCATTTCTCTATTTTCATCCGTCTTTGTACTTTGGCTCCTGTGGGCCTCCCGTCGCGGTGGCGTCTGTCATTGCAGAGCGCCGGCTCTGGGCACATGCGCTCCAGAGCTCTGGCTAGGTGATTGGACACATCAGTCCAGCCGCTCTGCGGCACGTGGGATCTTCCCAGGCCAGGGATGGAACCAGCGCCCCTTGCACTGCAAGGCGGTGTCCTTACCCACTGGACCACCAGGGGAAGCCCTAGATTGCTGATTGATGCTTGATCAGCTTGTCTCTCCTGGGGATTTGGGTCTGGGAATCTGACACAGGTTGGTTTCCTCTAGTCTTAAATGAGGCATATAAAACAGGAGCTGGGGGTCATCCTTGCCATCCTCTGCCACTTGCATGGAGAACAGAGGAAAGAGGTCTGCTAAGAGAGGAGAATGGAGCAGAGGTGCAGAGAGAAGCACAGACCAGTGGTCATAGAATTGAAGAGAGAGGCAGGGTGCCTGCCTTGAAGCCCACTGACTCTCCAGGTCCTGGTTCCTGCCCCTCGTGAGACTTGGATATTCCTCCTGCCTTTGGTTCTATTCATCTTCTTTGCTTAAGCTACTTTGAGTAGGTTTCTATCTCTTGAAATCAGAGAGCCTTGACTAAGCAATATGAAAAATAAGTGATCCTTCCTTGAATGCCCAAGTTATTTCATCAGTACATCTTATTGGCTTTGCTTTTAGGATACATCTGGAATACGATCATTTTTCCCCATCCCCACTGCTACTAAGTCTCTGATATTTTGTTTGTATTGTTGCAACAGCCTCTCCACAATCTCCTTCCTTTCACTCATGTCTCCCTACAGTTTGCTCTTCACCCAGAGCCACAGGGGCAGAGGATCCTTCCCTTCCCTTCCTTCCCTTCCTGTGTTTTTGCATCCTTTCATGAATAAATTGGTCCCCTCCCCCGACAAAGCCATTAGATGGGACAGAGGCAAGTAGGTGCTTGTGCATCTGCAGAGAGCTACTATGGTCCAGAATGAAATCAGGGCCTGAAAGGAGGGTGTTTGTGTAGAAAGACTACCTGGGTTGAGGAGTTAGAACCCACAGAAATGATGAGGTATCTGAGGAAAAGGCATATCAAAGCCTTGGAAAGGCAAACAAGGTGTCCCAGTGGTGCAGGGAGCAACCTCAGGTAGGAAGATCAGAAGACAGACCTGGCTGGGAGAGGAGGTGCCCATGCGGAAGTAGAGGCATACATGACAGGTGTAGTTCCTGCTATAGGGGTTCCGAGTCCAAAAGAGTGAGGCAGATGCCCTTGTGGGTTGTCCCAGCATGGGACTCAGAGGGTGAGAAGGGTCTTGCACTGCACTCTCCCCTGGACCACCAGGGGAAGCCCTAGATTGCTGATTGATGCTTGATCAGCTTGTCTCTCCTGGGGATTTGGGTCTGGGAATCTGACACAGGTTGGTTTCCTCTAGTCTTAAATGAGGCATATAAAACAGGAGCTGGGGGTCATCCTTGCCATCCTCTGCCACTTGCATGGAGAACAGAGGAAAGAGGTCTGCTAAGAGAGGAGAATGGAGCAGAGGTGCAGAGAGAAGCACAGACCAGTGGTCATAGAATTGAAGAGAGAGGCAGGGTGCCTGCCTTGAAGCCCACTGACTCTCCAGGTCCTGGTTCCTGCCCCTCGTGAGACTTGGATATTCCTCCTGCCTTTGGTTCTATTCATCTTCTTTGCTTAAGCTACTTTGAGTAGGTTTCTATCTCTTGAAATCAGAGAGCCTTGACTAAGCAATATGAAAATAAGTGATCCTTCCTTGAATGCCCAAGTTATTTCATCAGTACATCTTATTGGCTTTGCTTTTAGGATACATCTGGAATACGATCATTTTTCCCCATCCCCACTGCTACTAAGTCTCTGATATTTTGTTTGTATTGTTGCAACAGCCTCTCCACAATCTCCTTCCTTTCACTCATGTCTCCCTACAGTTTGCTCTTCACCCAGAGCCACAGGGGCAGAGGATCCTTCCCTTCCCTTCCTTCCCTTCCTGTGTTTTTGCATCCTTTCATGAATAAATTGGTCCCCTCCCCCGACAAAGCCATTAGATGGGACAGAGGCAAGTAGGTGCTTGTGCATCTGCAGAGAGCTACTATGGTCCAGAATGAAATCAGGGCCTGAAAGGAGGGTGTTTGTGTAGAAAGACTACCTGGGTTGAGGAGTTAGAACCCACAGAAATGATGAGGTATCTGAGGAAAAGGCATATCAAAGCCTTGGAAAGGCAAACAAGGTGTCCCAGTGGTGCAGGGAGCAACCTCAGGTAGGAAGATCAGAAGACAGACCTGGCTGGGAGAGGAGGTGCCCATGCGGAAGTATAGGCATACATAACAGGTGTATTCCCTGCTATAGGGTTTCAGAGTCCAAATAGAGTGAGGCAGATGCCCTTGTGGGTTGTCCCAGCATGGGACTCAGAGGGTGAGAAGGGTCTCCAGGGGAAAGCATGGTGGTAGCAGACTGGTAACATCAGAAAGAGTGATCAGATAAGTGGGTGTATTAGGACTAAGGAGAGTCAAGCTTCTCAGTGTCAGAGAAAAGAGTTACAGTTATAGAGAGGGATAAAACTTAAGTGAACCCTGTGGTATTAGATTAGAATTGGAGATATCTATCTGAACTCATGGCTTTCAATACATAGGTAGGTAGATAGATACACGACAGACAGATAAGTAGATGTAAATGTCCACTGTCTCTGACCACTGAGGGCCTGGGAATGAATAGTGACACCTCATTAGCATTAAATACCCTAGCATCCTACTAGCGGGAACTAGGGCTTCTTAGAGAAATGGCTGATTCCAGGATTAGAGCATGAAAAGTAAAGGCAGAGCCTAGAATAGCTTTCTGTGCCAGAAAATAAGGATGTGCTCAAAAAATGGTGGGGAAATGTCACATAGACACAGAAACCAGTTTGAAGGGGCTTCTATTGGCCAAATCTAGTAATGAATTATAACCTACTGACTAAGTTAGGAAATCCTGATTCCATGCTAATGTAAATTATAAATGAATATTTACATAGTTTTAATTCTCTCCACGAGATATTATTTTTTCCACAAGATATTTTTAATTTCAAAAGGGAACAGAGTAATTTTACAGTGGAGTGTGGCAGACATCACATTAATCAAACAATCAAAGCCTTACCAGCAATAGGACAAACTGAAATCATATGCCACTGATAGGATGTCAGTCAGCCTTACTTCTGTGGATTCTTCCTAAAGATGAAATCAGGGCCTGAAAGGAGGGTGTTTGTGTAGAAAGACTACCTGGGTTGAGGAGTTAGAACCCACAGAAATGATGAGGTATCTGAGGAAAAGGCATATCAAAGCCTTGGAAAGGCAAACAAGGTGTCCCAGTGGTGCAGGGAGCAACCTCAGGTAGGAAGATCAGAAGACAGACCTGGCTGGGAGAGGAGGTGCCCATGCGGAAGTATAGGCATACATAACAGGTGTATTCCCTGCTATAGGGTTTCAGAGTCCAAATAGAGTGAGGCAGATGCCCTTGTGGGTTGTCCCAGCATGGGACTCAGAGGGTGAGAAGGGTCTCCAGGGGAAAGCATGGTGGTAGCAGACTGGTAACATCAGAAAGAGTGATCAGATAAGTGGGTGTATTAGGACTAAGGAGAGTCAAGCTTCTCAGTGTCAGAGAAAAGAGTTACAGTTATAGAGAGGGATAAAACTTAAGTGAACCCTGTGGTATTAGATTAGAATTGGAGATATCTATCTGAACTCATGGCTTTCAATACATAGGTAGGTAGATAGATACACGACAGACAGATAAGTAGATGTAAATGTCCACTGTCTCTGACCACTGAGGGCCTGGGAATGAATAGTGACACCTCATTAGCATTAAATACCCTAGCATCCTACTAGCGGGAACTAGGGCTTCTTAGAGAAATGGCTGATTCCAGGATTAGAGCATGAAAAGTAAAGGCAGAGCCTAGAATAGCTTTCTGTGCCAGAAAATAAGGATGTGCTCAAAAAATGGTGGGGAAATGTCACATAGACACAGAAACCAGTTTGAAGGGGCTTCTATTGGCCAAATCTAGTAATGAATTATAACCTACTGACTAAGTTAGGAAATCCTGATTCCATGCTAATGTAAATTATAAATGAATATTTACATAGTTTTAATTCTCTCCACGAGATATTATTTTTTCCACAAGATATTTTTAATTTCAAAAGGGAACAGAGTAATTTTACAGTGGAGTGTGGCAGACATCACATTAATCAAACAATCAAAGCCTTACCAGCAATAGGACAAACTGAAATCATATGCCACTGATAGGATGTCAGTCAGCCTTACTTCTGTGGATTCTTCCTAAAGATGTAACCAGAATCTAGTCATAAGTATCACACAGAAAGACATTCTCCGAAATAACTGACCAGGAATCTTCAAAACTGTTTGGCTTGTGAAGGCTGAGGATCTGTTCCAAATTGAAGGAGGCGTGACGCTGTGTGTGATGCTGAGCTGTCTCTGGGCCACTGGGGTTCATCTGATCTAAGCCAGGCTCTCTGGGTCTCAGCTCCAAGCTGTGGGTTGAGTCTGGTCTGTACCACAAGTCTCTCATCCTCCTTGAATTGTCAGGTCCCTGAGGCACATTCTTTTCATGACCAAAAAGCAAGTCATGTACAACCATATTTCAGATTCTTCTTATTTCACATCTGAAATGTCTAATTTGCTAAGGCGCGTCGCATGGACCGCAGACAAGGGTGGAAAGGCATATTCAGCCTTCCCACTTCAGAGGGAGGGATGCAGCTGTAGGCCAATAAAGAATGGAGACCAATAACCCCACCTCCTGGGGCTTCCTTGGTTGCTCTGTGGCACAGAATCTTCCTGCCAATAAGGAGACATGGGTTCAGTCTCTGGGTCAGAAAGATTCCCTGGAGAATGGAATGGCACCCCACTCCAGTATTCTTACCTGTGAAATCCCATGGACAGAGGAGCCTTGTGGGCTACAGTCCATGGGGTCGGAAAAGACTCAGACACAACTAAACAACAACAGCAGCCCCACCTACAACACTTCCTGTGTTCGTTAATGCTCTGCCAAGCACACCGTGTGGCCTGTGAATTCCCACGTCAGTGTGTGTTAGTGCCACCCACACAACTGAACCCCAGGAAGGTGCTTCCCATGACCGACTAGCAGCTGCCAAATGCTTTTGTATCCTTGTTGTGGAGAAGACTGAAGCTACCCTGTGTCTGTTCCCTGCCTATTCTGGTTCCAGGCAAAGGAGGGCTCTCTGCAGTGTAAAATGTGCCAAATTTTAGGGTTGTCAGTTTTATATATTTGTCCTAGAAAATGAGGGCACGATGTGATTTAAGAAAGGGGAGCATGAAAAAGGATGCTTTTTATTTTTGGCTGCACTTCTAGGAATGTGGAATCTTAATTCCCCTGACCAGGGATTGAACCCACACCCACTGCATTGGAAGTGTGGAGTCTTAAGCACTGAGATGCCTGGGAAGTCCCCCAAAGTGTGCTTCTTATAGCGTGATTTATAAGAGTTATGAGGTGGAAAAAAAAAAAAAAAAAGTTATAAGGTAAAACCTCCCATAGGTCCTTTACAGGGAAAGAGTTGAATAATGCTGGCATTTCCATAAGAATTAAGAAGAATGAAGAAATAGTCATGTGTTCATATCAGTTTTGTGAGAGAAGTGGAACCACCAGGAGGTACCCTGTGTGCCTGTGTGTGTCTGTGTGTGTAAGGGAGATGAGATATGAGATATGATTTTACACAATCGGGAGAGATGGTTGAACAGTCTTTGTGAAGCTGTAGTCTCCTCATCTGAAGCAGGTGCTTGAAGTCCACTGGGGAGGCAGGCAAGTAGAGTCCAAGAATGATGCAAGTAAAGTTGGGGGTGGGGCAAGGACAAGCACGATTCCACTAAAATCCACATCAGTCTCCCTAGCTCCAGTTTCTCTTGAAAGAAGAAGAAGCCTTCATTGCAGGACCAGATAGGGGAGGTGGAGCAGTCACAGGTCAGCAGGTCAACAGCAATCTGCATGACCCGACACCCTGCTCTTATGGTCCCTTGGTGACATCTACCCTCCAGATCTCAGTGAAACCGAACTCTGACCTAGCCTAACCTGAAACACATCGGGAAGGGAGAGCCCAGAACTGGCATTTAGCCTTGCCAAATAGGCATTGCAAAGTCACCACACTGCTACTGGGCAGAGATCTCCAAGACACATTTATGTGTGAAAAAATGCAAGTTGAAGGGGGATATATGTTTTAAAAAATACTTCCACAAAAATTATTTCCATCTGTACACATCTAGGTAGGTATAGGCATAGAGGCAGAATTGGAAAAGATCAACACTGACCGTGGTCATCTCTGGAAGGGGATCACAAGCAGGCAAGGGGGTGCTAAGGGGACTTTGAGTTTATCTGGATTAAGTCCTGATCACTTATTAAGAAAGGAGCATGAAAAAGGATGCTTTTTATTTTTGGCTGCACTTCTAGGAATGTGGAATCTTAATTCCCCTGACCAGGGATTGAACCCACACCCACTGCATTGGAAGTGTGGAGTCTTAAGCACTGAGATGCCTGGGAAGTCCCCCAAAGTGTGCTTCTTATAGCGTGATTTATAAGAGTTATGAGGTGGAAAAAAAAAAAGTTATAAGGTAAAACCTCCCATAGGTCCTTTACAGGGAAAGAGTTGAATAATGCTGGCATTTCCATAAGAATTAAGAAGAATGAAGAAATAGTCATGTGTTCATATCAGTTTTGTGAGAGAAGTGGAACCACCAGGAGGTACCCTGTGTGCCTGTGTGTGTCTGTGTGTGTAAGGGAGATGAGATATGAGATATGATTTTACACAATCGGGAGAGATGGTTGAACAGTCTTTGTGAAGCTGTAGTCTCCTCATCTGAAGCAGGTGCTTGAAGTCCACTGGGGAGGCAGGCAAGTAGAGTCCAAGAATGATGCAAGTAAAGTTGGGGGTGGGGCAAGGACAAGCACGATTCCACTAAAATCCACATCAGTCTCCCTAGCTCCAGTTTCTCTTGAAAGAAGAAGAAGCCTTCATTGCAGGACCAGATAGGGGAGGTGGAGCAGTCACAGGTCAGCAGGTCAACAGCAATCTGCATGACCCGACACCCTGCTCTTATGGTCCCTTGGTGACATCTACCCTCCAGATCTCAGTGAAACCGAACTCTGACCTAGCCTAACCTGAAACACATCGGGAAGGGAGAGCCCAGAACTGGCATTTAGCCTTGCCAAATAGGCATTGCAAAGTCACCACACTGCTACTGGGCAGAGATCTCCAAGACACATTTATGTGTGAAAAAATGCAAGTTGAAGGGGGATATATGTTTTAAAAAATACTTCCACAAAAATTATTTCCATCTGTACACATCTAGGTAGGTATAGGCATAGAGGCAGAATTGGAAAAGATCAACACTGACCGTGGTCATCTCTGGAAGGGGATCACAAGCAGGCAAGGGGGTGCTAAGGGGACTTTGAGTTTATCTGGATTCAAGTACAACTGAAAGCAAACATTGAAAAGAAATAATCCCTTTGTGTGTTAGTCACTTCTTAAATCAAGGGGGCTTTACTTCTCTCTGAGGACTCCAGTGCTTAGTCCTTTCAAAATAAGCAACCAAGTAGATATTTCAGGACTGTCGAGTTATATATGAAAGGGTTAATCTGGTCTCCTTATACTCACTGTTTTCCATAATTAACAGAACAGTGAGGCTTTACTATGCTGGGCTGGCCATTTGCTCCTGAATTGGATAACAGTAGGGGAACCTTAGGTCTTCTGTAGACAGTCCAGACTGGGGGAGGTTGTGAGAACCTGCTTTTAACCTCTGCTGGGCAGAAGTCCTCAGCGGTGATCAGGTCCCATCCTAACACCAGGACTTCTTTCAGAAAATTGAGGGGGCAGATCCCTCCCCATTCCGCCCACCCTGCCCCATAGCTGTATTGAATAGCCAGCTGGCACAATGTTTTTTTAAATTTTCAAGTATTTACAATGTTATGTTAGTTTCAGGTGTACAGCAAAGTGATTCAGTTATATACGTGTATATATATGTGTGTGTGTATACACTTTTTCAAATTATTTTCCGTTATAGTTTATTACCAGATATTGACTATAATTCTCTGTACTATACAGCAGGGCCTTGTTGTTTATCTGTTTTATATATAGTGGTTTGTATGTGCTAATCCAGAACTCCTAATTTATCCCTTTCCCCCGCCATTCACCTTTGGTAGCCGCATAGGTTCTCTATGTCTCTGAGGCTGTTTTCTGTTTCATAAAGGAATTCATTTGTGTCACTTTTTCTTTTTTGGCTGCTCAGGATCTTAGTTCCCTGGCCAGGGTCCAACCTGGGCGCCCTTCAGTTAAAGCAGGGAGTTTCAGTCACTGGACTGCCAGGGAAGTACCCCGTGTCATATTTTATACTCCACATATAAGTGATACATGGTATTTGTCTTTCTGACTTTGAATACTTAATATAATAATCTCTGGGTCCACCCGTGTTGCTCTAATGGCATTATTTTATTTTTTTATGACTGAGTAGAATTCCATCGTGCTCATAATCAATTCCTCTGACAGTGGGCATCTAGGTTGTTTCTGTGCCTTGACTGTTATCAGTAGTGCTGCTGTGAACATAGGGCTGCGCGTATCTTCTCTAGATATATGCCCAGGAGTGGGATTGCTGGACCATATGGTAACTGTATTTTGGGTTTTTTTTTAAGGAATCTCCATACTGTTTTCCATAGAGTCTGCACTCATTTACATTCTCACAAACAGTGTAGGAGAGTTACCTTTTTCCACATCCTCTCCAGCATGTATTATTTTTAAACCTTCTGATCACCAGTGTGAGGAGATACCTCATTGTAGTTTTGATTTGAATTTGTCTAATGATTAGTGATACTGAACATCTGTTCATGCAGCTGGCACAATTTTTGAAAAGATATCTCTCCGAGAACTTTGCTACAGGTGCCCCTTCTCGCCTGACCTATTGAAAGGCCTCTCTCTGAAGATGGTATCCACTGATTTCTGAGGGGTTTAATCAAGACCAGTAGTCTCAGCTACTTTTCCAGAAAGTAAAACTCATAGATGGCAAGTGTGAAGCATGCTTAGTCCACTAAAGGGAACCACGTCCCCAGGCTCAGGGTACACCCTCCCTTGTGGAACTTCTCCATCTAAGCCTCTCCCTCTCCTGTCTCCTGGGAAACTCTTTTCTCCCTTTGGGAAAGTCTCTCCCTTCTTCTTCTTTTATTTATTTATTTTAAATTTTGGCCTCTTTTATTGGTCCTTCATTTATTTATTTTCATCCATCTGAATTCTTTGGCTTGTGTAGGCCTCCCATTGCAGTGGCCTCTCTCCTCGCAGAGCACCGGCTCTGGGTGCATGTGCTGCAGAGTGCTGGCTCGTAACTGGACACACCAGTCCAGCTACTCCACGGCATGTGGGAGCTTCCCGTGCCAGGGATTGAACCAGTGCCCCTTGCACTGCAAGGCAGACTCCTTACCCACTGGACCACCAGGGAAGCCCCCTCTCCCTTCTTTTGTTTTCTGTTGAAATTTGGAGGAAGAAGTTTCTCATCAACTAAAGTGGGTTGGAGTTCTTCATTCCCCAGGTCTCTCTTCAAGGCAGAACTTGCTGCCCAGCTTCAGGGCTATAAGCAGGCCGCTCCCAGCTGCTCTGTCTCTCAGAGTCTGCTTGTGTTGCTTGGAACTGTCCCACCCGAGGCCCTGCCTTCCTCAGGGTGGCCCATATCTGGCCACCCAGAGAGGTGAGGATCTAAAAGCCTGACCACTCCAGCCTGACGGGGAATCTGGTGCCCTGTTGATTCCAGGGCTTTCTGCCAGATTGGCCATGCACTGGACAGGCCTGTACTGAAGCTTGACTTCTCTCCTGGTTCTGCTTCTGCCTCCTTGCTTTTACAGATGTTGACCACTAATAATCTTCTTGCATTCCAAACACCATATCCCTCATTGTAGTTTTGATTTGAATTTGTCTAATGATTAGTGATACTGAACATCTGTTCATGCAGCTGGCACAATTTTTGAAAAGATATCTCTCCGAGAACTTTGCTACAGGTGCCCCTTCTCGCCTGACCTATTGAAAGGCCTCTCTCTGAAGATGGTATCCACTGATTTCTGAGGGGTTTAATCAAGACCAGTAGTCTCAGCTACTTTTCCAGAAAGTAAAACTCATAGATGGCAAGTGTGAAGCATGCTTAGTCCACTAAAGGGAACCACGTCCCCAGGCTCAGGGTACACCCTCCCTTGTGGAACTTCTCCATCTAAGCCTCTCCCTCTCCTGTCTCCTGGGAAACTCTTTTCTCCCTTTGGGAAAGTCTCTCCCTTCTTCTTCTTTTATTTATTTATTTTAAATTTTGGCCTCTTTTATTGGTCCTTCATTTATTTATTTTTCATCCATTTTTATTCTTTGGCCTGTGTGGGCCTCCTATCACAGTGGCCTCCCTCGTTGCAAAGCACCATCCTTGGGTGCATGTGCTGCAGAGTGCTGGCTTGTAACTGGACACACCAGTCCAGCTGCTCCATGGCATGTGGGATCTTCCTGGGCCAGGGATTGAACTGGTGCCCCTTGTGCTGCAAGGTGGACTCTTTACCCACTGGACCACCAGGGAAGCCCCCTCTCCCTTCTTTTGTTTTCTGTTGAAATTTGGAGGAAGAAGTTTCTCATCAACTAAAGTGGGTTGGAGTTCTTCATTCCCCAGGTCTCTCTTCAAGGCAGAACTTGCTGCCCAGCTTCAGGGCTATAAGCAGGCCGCTCCCAGCTGCTCTGTCTCTCAGAGTCTGCTTGTGTTGCTTGGAACTGTCCCACCCGAGGCCCTGCCTTCCTCAGGGTGGCCCATATCTGGCCACCCAGAGAGGTGAGGATCTAAAAGCCTGACCACTCCAGCCTGACGGGGAATCTGGTGCCCTGTTGATTCCAGGGCTTTCTGCCAGATTGGCCATGCACTGGACAGGCCTGTACTGAAGCTTGACTTCTCTCCTGGTTCTGCTTCTGCCTCCTTGCTTTTACAGATGTTGACCACTAATAATCTTCTTGCATTCCAAACACCATATCCACATCTGCTTCTGGAGAACCCACCTGTGACAGTAGGTCCAGAGAATGACCCAGCAAAGCAGGCAGTAAGGTGGGGTTTGGAGCAGCATCACTTATCCCAGGGCTGACAGTGAGCAGAGGTGGAGCCAGCCTGCCCCTTGGATGAGATGGTGCCCACTGTTAACTCACCTGGTGTGAAGTGGATGATGTACCAGCAGCCATGGGAGGTGTTGGGGGTCCACGGAACTGTATGGATGCAGGGATGGGATGGCTGTTACTCAGCTCCACTGATGCTTAACAGGAAGATGATATACAGCTGTTACCAGTAACAGGCAACTGAAAGGCAAGTGTGAAAGCTCAAGGGCTTCTCTGTTTCATATAGAGATGTTCTGATCTCCAGCAGAGAGCAAAGACTCAAGCCAGTTCAAGGGCTAAAGTTCAAAGAAAGTGAAATGCCCAACCAACCACTTGTATCACTCCAGAGTTGAAACCCTAGAACCCTGACAAGTGAGATGCACATATCCTGTACCAGTGCCACAGAAGACTGTGAGGTCTACAACCTGCTGAACCTTCAGAGCCTGCTGAAGTGGCCCTGCCCTCCCTACTAAGGGCCAACACTATGCTGGGCAACAGTGCAAAGGCCTCTTCTCTGAAGGTGTCAGGTACTTCTCGGATCTGTCCTCACCTTCCCTCCTGTCCCCTAAGCCTGAAATTTTGGTTAAGTCTCAGGGTAACCCAGGGAGGGATAAGATGGATGAATGTGGGAGGAAAGGGCCCATCCCACAGGGGTTGCAGGACCAAACCAGGCAGTACCCAGAGGGGCCAGGGCAGTGTGCATGGACGGATCTGAGGATGTCCATCAAAGGACCAGAAGGTAGCACTAACAGAAAGAGGATCCTCCTGCCTCCTTGCCCTTTCCCCAGAGGTGAGGATCTAAAAGCCTGACCACTCAGCCTGAGGAATCTGGTGCCCTGTTGATTCCAGGGCTTTCTGCCAGATTGGCCATGCACTGGACAGGCCTGTACTGAAGCTTGACTTCTCTCCTGGTTCTGCTTTGCCTCCTTCCTTTTACAGATGTTGACCACTAATAATCTTCTTGCATTCCAAACACCATATCCACTCTGCTTCTGGAGAACCCACCTGTGACAGTAGGTCCAGAGAATGACCCAGCAAAGCAGGCAGTAAGGTGGGGTTTGGAGCAGCATCACTTATCCCAGGGCTGACAGTGAGCAGAGGTGGAGCCAGCCTGCCCCTTGGATGAGATGGTGCCCACTGTTAACTCACCTGGTGTGAAGTGGATGATGTACCAGCAGCCATGGGAGGTGTTGGGGGTCCACGGAACTGTATGGATGCAGGGATGGGATGGCTGTTACTCAGCTCCACTGATGCTTAACAGGAAGATGATATACAGCTGTTACCAGTAACAGGCAACTGAAAGGCAAGTGTGAAAGCTCAAGGGCTTCTCTGTTTCATATAGAGATGTTCTGATCTCCAGCAGAGAGCAAAGACTCAAGCCAGTTCAAGGGCTAAAGTTCAAAGAAAGTGAAATGCCCAACCAACCACTTGTATCACTCCAGAGTTGAAACCCTAGAACCCTGACAAGTGAGATGCACATATCCTGTACCAGTGCCACAGAAGACTGTGAGGTCTACAACCTGCTGAACCTTCAGAGCCTGCTGAAGTGGCCCTGCCCTCCCTACTAAGGGCCAACACTATGCTGGGCAACAGTGCAAAGGCCTCTTCTCTGAAGGTGTCAGGTACTTCTCGGATCTGTCCTCACCTTCCCTCCTGTCCCCTAAGCCTGAAATTTTGGTTAAGTCTCAGGGTAACCCAGGGAGGGATAAGATGGATGAATGTGGGAGGAAAGGGCCCATCCCACAGGGGTTGCAGGACCAAACCAGGCAGTACCCAGAGGGGCCAGGGCAGTGTGCATGGACCTGGATCTGAGGATGTCCATCAAAGGACCAGAAGGTAGCACTGAACAGGAAAGAGTTTGGTTTCGGTGTGTTCACCTGAGACACAGGACCTTAGGAGATGGTGCTGACTCACTTTTAGGATGCTCCCAGAGGCGTGGAGAAAGTGACCGTCCCTTGCTAAGCAAAGTTGACATTGCCAGAATTGCCATGGCAAGATGATGGAGGAGGGAGTAAAAGGACTTGAAGGAATAGGTATACTGACATAGACTGACTCAGTACAGCCAGAACCCCTGCCTCCTCATCTTCCAGGGAGAGCTCAGAGGATACCCATTTGCCTGGGTGTGAAAAGGGTTTGCTGGTGAGAGGAGCCCCAGCATCACTCAGTTTAGTGACGGCTTCCCTTTACAGGCCAGGGCTAAGGGTAGAGTGGCTTTCTGAGAGTTTGTCTCCCTAAAAGCTATGCTAATGATAAGGCCTCCCCAAATAATAGAGGTCAAAGACAGTGCTTTAACCTCCAGAAGCCAGGGGACCACAGTGATCATGACAGCTGGGAAAACTGAAGTGGCAGCAAGGGTGCCGGACAGAAGATATGGAGGTGGTTGGTATATCACAGTGTTTCTGGGGCAAATAGCTCAATAGTTGGTGAGGGTGTTGTTCAGCTTCTAGCAGCTGAAGAAATCAAGGGGAGATGAATTAGGGATTGCGATCTAATAAAAAGATAAAATATTTTGCTCAGTTTCCAGACCTAAGCCAGTATTTAGTCCTGAAGGCCCCTGACTAAGGAGGTGGCTAGGTCTTCAGACATGTAATATCATCATTGTTCCTTCAGAAGGACTTATGGCCATTTATTCAGGTCACTGCACCTGGAAAACTGGAAATGCCTAGGTATCTGAGGACTGTTAGACACAGGGTCTGCATTGACACTGATAGCCCCAAACCTGAAGTGTTCTTGTAGTTCCCTTTGAGGTGAAGCTGTCGGGGTCTACATAGTAAACGGGGTCCTGACCAAGAGCCAGCTTACAGTGAGTCTTCTGGGTCCTGCCATTACCAATAGGCATTTCCCTGCTTCCAAAGCATGCCTACTCTCTCGGTTCAAAGTTCCTTGAGAATAGGAACAGGGTCTTAAAAAAGAACACTTTTTTTTTTCTTATTGGAAAATAATTACTCTACAATGTTATGGTAGTCTGTGCTATATGAGACCAGGGTCTTTAAATTCACCCTACTGTCTGGCATGCATCATGGTGTAGGGACTTACTAAATATCAATTTAATTGAAGCTTTCCTTAACCACTGACAACTCCATACTCCCCTGGAGCTTATAGCTTTTCACATTCATTTTTCATATTTGGAGCTTTAGCCAATATTGACTTTACTTACTATTCTCTAAAGTTTTTATTTTGAAATAATTGTAGACTTGAAGAAATTGTGGCAAAAAAAAAAAAAAAGTAGCACAGAAGGGTCCAGTCCATTCCTGTACCATTCAGAGAGTTTCCCCAGTGGTAGCGTCTTATGTAACTATGGTACATTAACAAACCAGGAAATTGATGTTGGTGCAATGCCATTAACTAGACTATGAATTTTGTTCTATGAATTTTGTTCAAGTTTCACCAGTTTTTTTACCTGCATTTTGTTTTTTGTTTTTTTTTAAACCTTTATTTTGCTTTTGACTTGTAGAGTTTTGTTGTTTACAGATATATATGTTCCCAGATTAGTCATATGTATATCCCCCCCTTCCCACCCCTCCCGACCATCACACAGCACGCCTGAAGGATCTCCTTTTCTCACAGAGCAATGACTATAGCTATTTTCTTCACTTATGATAGTACAGGCCTTCATGCTACTTCCTTTACGCCTCCCACCCTCTGTTCCTTCCCCACAATGTCCATATGTCCATTGTCCATGTCTGTCTTTGCGTTGCTTCACTGCATGTGCCATCATCACCATCCTACTAAATTCCATATATATATATGTGTTAATGTATTGTATTTGTCCTTCTCTTTCTGACTGACTTTACTTTTTATGATATGTTCTAGATCCAGCCACCTCATTAGGACTGATTCTTCTGCATTTCTCTTTAGAGCTGTGTAGTATTCCATTGTATATATGTACCAGAGCTTTTGTATCCATTCATTCGTCGATGGGCATCTAGGTTGTTACCTGCATTTTGTGTGTATGTATAGTTCTGTTGAATTTTTATCACCTTTAGAAATTTGTGTGACCACTGCTGTACTCAGGATAAAAAGCCATCCTGTCACACAAAAGAGCCACATCTTTCTAGTCCTTGATAGTCACACCCTGCCACCGTCCCCAACCCCTGGCAACCATTGATGTATTCTCCATCTCTGTAGTCATGCCATTTTGAGAATACTGTGTAGCCTCAGCATAAAGTCTTGGTGATCTCCTCACGTTGTCGAATCTGTTCCTTTTACTCCTGGGTCCTATGCTGCTGTGTGCACTATCACGAGTTGTTCATCTGGTCATGTGTTGAAGGACATCTTGGCTGTTGCCGCTTCTTAGCAATTATGAATAGAGCTGCTTTGAACATTTATGTATAGTTTCCTGTGTGAACGTAATTTTGATTTCTCAGGGATAAATGCCCAAGAGAGTGATTGTTGGGTCACATGGTAAGTGTGTTTAATCTTACAAGAAACTGCTGAGCTCTTTACCCAGAGCGACTGGACCATTTACATTCCACCACCAGCAGATGAGAGTTCACATCCTCATCAGCCCTTGGTAGAGCTGGTATGTGTGTGTTAGTTGTGTTTAGTGGTTATCTTTGTGGTTTTAATTTGCATTTCCCAATTGAACACCTTTTCACGTGCTTCCCCTTCCCACCCCTCCCGACCATCACACAGCACGCCTGAAGGATCTCCTTTTCTCACAGAGCAATGACTATAGCTATTTTCTTCACTTATGATAGTACAGGCCTTCATGCTACTTCCTTTACGCCTCCCACCCTCTGTTCCTTCCCCACAATGTCCATATGTCCATTGTCCATGTCTGTCTTTGCGTTGCTTCACTGCATGTGCCATCATCACCATCCTACTAAATTCCATATATATATATGTGTTAATGTATTGTATTTGTCCTTCTCTTTCTGACTGACTTTACTTTTTATGATATGTTCTAGATCCAGCCACCTCATTAGGACTGATTCTTCTGCATTTCTCTTTAGAGCTGTGTAGTATTCCATTGTATATATGTACCAGAGCTTTTGTATCCATTCATTCGTCGATGGGCATCTAGGTTGTTACCTGCATTTTGTGTGTATGTATAGTTCTGTTGAATTTTTATCACCTTTAGAAATTTGTGTGACCACTGCTGTACTCAGGATAAAAAGCCATCCTGTCACACAAAAGAGCCACATCTTTCTAGTCCTTGATAGTCACACCCTGCCACCGTCCCTAACCCCTGGCAACCATTGATGTATTCTCCATCTCTGTAGTCATGCCATTTTGAGAATACTGTGTAGCCTCAGCATAAAGTCTTGGTGATCTCCTCACGTTGTCGAATCTGTTCCTTTTTACTCCTGGGCCCTATGCTGCTGTGTGCACTATCACGAGTTGTTCATCTGGTCATGTGTTGAAGGACATCTTGGCTGTTGCCGCTTCTTAGCAATTATGAATAGAGCTGCTTTGAACATTTATGTATAGTTTCCTGTGTGAACGTAATTTTGATTTCTCAGGGATAAATGCCCAAGAGAGTGATTGTTGGGTCACATGGTAAGTGTGTTTAATCTTACAAGAAACTGCTGAGCTCTTTACCCAGAGCGACTGGACCATTTACATTCCACCACCAGCAGATGAGAGTTCACATCCTCATCAGCCCTTGGTAGAGCTGGTATGTGTGTGTTAGTTGTGTTTAGTGGTTATCTTTGTGGTTTTAATTTGCATTTCCCAATTGAACACCTTTTCACGTGCTTGTTTCCATCTGCGTAATCTCTGGTAAAGTGTCTGTTGAAAACTTCTGCCTGTTTTCTAATTGGATGCTTTATCTGCTTACTGTGGAGTTTATTTAAAGAGTTCTTTTCATAAGTCTCAATACAAATCCTTTATGGGGAATGTTATTCGAAGATACTTTCTTCCAGTATGTGGCTTGTCTTTTCACTTTCTTAATAGAGTCATTCACAGATCAAAAATGCTAACTTTTGGTAAAGTCCAGAATGTCAGTAGTTTGCTTTTATGAATTGTGGTTATGGTGTCAGGCCTAAGAACTCTTCATCTACCTCTAGTTTATGAATATTTTATCCCATGTTTCCTTCTAAAAGTTTTATATTTTACATTTAGATCAACGGTCCATTTTGAATTAATTATTGTGTAAGTTGTGAGATTTAGGTGGAATAATTTCCAAATTATTCCAAGACTGTTGAATGCTTTCTTTAACTGATTACCTTTTTCCACACAACCATTTTTTTCACCACCCCCCTTCCCCCGCCCCCTCCACCGATAGAAAGATGAAAAGCACATCTTGTCTCTTGGCATCTCCCTGTGAACTCAGTATTCATTCATTCTTTAAACAAATATGAATTGAATACTCAGTATGTGCTCATTATTAAGAAGTGCTCATTATTAGAAACTCAGTAGAATTATGCAAGGTGCTTAGAGTACACCTGGGCTCATGGAACTTATCATCTAATGGAAGATAAAGACCACACATAGTTTTAAAATATCTAGTTAATATTGTGATAAAGTGAACAGAAGAAAAAGAAGACCTTAAAGAGGTACCAGTGGAGAGAGAGGACCACTGGGAAGTAATGAGGGAGGTTCCTTATAAGAAGCTTGCCCTAAGCTAAGACCTTGCAAACAGAGAAGCCTGGTGTGCTGCAGTCCAGGGGTTTCAAAGAAATGAACATGACTTAGTGACTAAACAACAATACAAGAAAACCTCATAGTCTTAAAATCTGTGATACTGTTGTGACTACAATCAAGCAAGAGGGATGAGAAACCATAACACTCTTTTGGTCCACCTATCTCTATATTCTCCAAATTGCACAGGTTGAAAAAGACACCTGAAAGTACGTATCATTTTGTATTAAAGGATACAAAATGGATACAGTGCAGCTGTATCTCCAGACACAGAAAAGTATCCTCAACATAATGTTCTCTAAAAGAGGGCAGTTTTAGAAAATTCTGTGACATTGACCCTGCTCCTCCCCCATATGCTAGAGTTCTCTGAACTCCTTTCATCAGTAACAAGCACTGAAAGACTCCAGACACTTGAGAAGGTTCCAAGTAGCCTCCTTTGGTTACTGACCCTCTGAGCTATGTCGTGGACTACCCACCTCTGGCGCCCTCCACTGTTTTCCACTCTCAGGTGAGCCTGATGAAAAAGCAGGTGTCCCAGCTCATGGGGCCAGATACTGAGACACTGCAGGCCCAGGCACCTGGTGAACAGGAAGTGGATCCCACAGCTGCCCTGTACTGGGCAGAGCCCAGCGGCAGCCTAGCCCAGGAAGGGGATGCAGGACATCCCCAGTGTAGAGCCTCTTTCTCCATCAATTGTCTGCAGCGCAGCGTGGTTTTGTGGTTCCCCTTGGATTTTGGAAGTTCATAAAGCAAGTTGCCAGCTGCCTGCCTGCCACATGGGTAAGGCTCTGTGGGAAGAATGCCATGCTGGGAGCAGGGTGAGCCAACAGGGCCCGACAACAGCCAGCCTGTGAGCCTCTCCATCAGCTATGTGGGGCACTTCCCCAGGCTGGGGAAGGAGACCCATACTACCAACCCAGAGCCTGCTGGCAGATGAGGAGATGGCCAGGGTTAACAGCCATGTCTACTTGAGGTTCTCAAAGGCCTTCCCAAAACTTTCATCCTCCCCTGTCCCCTCTCAACTGTACCCCTCCCCTGGCCTGCGCTCTGGCACCCAGATCCCCAGGAGCCTGACAGCACTTAGCACAGGCCTGGCCCAAAGTGGGATGCATGCACCTTTCCAGGGCACTCTCAGTCTGTTGGTGTTTGGGGAGGCCCAGCAGTCTGAGAAGTGAGGCTTGGACAGGTTCTTTTTTTATCCTATGGGTACAGTTGACCAGTAAGAACTTTGGGGTAGAGACAAAAGTTGTTATTTTTAATGTTGGGGGTTATCAGATCTCTGATGGAGGACTTGGCAGGGCCTCCTTCCTCCTGGAGAGAGAGCAGTGGAGTCCACGCACCTTGGCCCTGGCACTCTGGGAATGTGGCCTGCCAACTTTGGGCCAGGGGGGCCGTTCCAGCCTTCTGGCTTCTGGATGAATAAACCTTGTGGTTGCCCTGGTGACACAGGCTGAATCTCAGTGAGCCCAGTTACTTATTACCTCTCCCCAGGCTTGATCTGACTTGAGCGGGCAGCCTCGCCTCCTGGCATTTGCTCTGCCCACCCAGACTCACTCCTCTACAGGGGGCGGTTCTTGACTTCCATCCACAGACATGGGGACCAAGGCTGCAGAGGCTGGGATGGATCGCAGCCTCTTCTTGCACTTGACACTGCCCGCGGACTTGATGTTGTGTCCAGCACCTCGCAGACCTGTCCGGCCCTTTTTTTTTTTTATGGAAACCAGGGACACCAGGACCCTGAGAATGACCTGGGACTGCGGGTGGTCTTCAGGCCACTCACTGTGTTCTTTATACATGATCTGCCTGTTTTCTGTGGCCCCTCAGTACAGACACTCCAAGCCCAGAGGCCGGGATAACACCCAAACCTCAAATCAGCCTAAGAGAGTTGACCTCAGCACGAGAATGGCTGAGTTCCAGCCCTGATGTCATCACTCCTCTGTCATCTTGCACAATTGTCACATGAACAACAATGCTACCACCTGTCATGGCAATTAGATAAGATAATGTATATAAAGTGCCTGGTACATGCTAATTGCTGATTAAATGGTAGTAGTTGTCTCTGTCACCCCTTTCAAAACTTGTCCATCTAGTGTGAAGATTGTTCTTCCTGCTCAGTGACACTGACTGATAGAAACTACTTTAGCTGGTTAAGGTATTAATAACACTAGCAACTTTAAATCCTTACAAAGTAAGCATTTGATATTTATTTTATACTTAAATTTCCTAAGGGTTCTCAAGGATAGGTGCTATTTTTTTTTAAGGTTTACTTACTTATTTTTGGTCACACTGGGTCTTTGTTGCTACACAGACTTTCTGTACTTGCTACTTGGGGCTACTCTTTGTTGCAGTGCACAGGCTTCTCATTGTGGTGGCTTCTCTTGTTGCGGAACGTGAGCTCTAAGGCACACAGGCTTCAGTAGTTGTGGCATGTGGGCTCTGCAGTTGTGACTCCCAGGCTCTAGAGCACAGGCTTAGTAGTTACGGTGATGGACTTAGTTGCTCCAAGATATGTGGAGTCCTCCCAGACCAGGGTTCGAACCTGTGTCTTCTGCATTGGCAGGCGGATTCTTAACTACTAGACTACCAGGGAAGCCTGAGGATGAGTACTATTAGTATACCCATTTAAAATGAGAAAAATGAGGCACAGAGAAGTCAAGTGAGTTGAGCTGACTGGGGATACACAACTCGTGAGTGGTCTATCCAGAATTCAGAACCAGAGGATCTGCCTCCAGAAGCTACAGGCATACTTGATTTGCTTCTCCAGAGAACACAAGGCAGTAGAAGAATGTGCCTTAGACTTGTATGGAGTGATGGTCAGGCTGGGCTTCTGGTGCTTTTCCTATCCCCCGGGGCAGGAAGCCACTGTCTCTGCTTAATGCCTGGTGTGTCTGCAGCTTCTCACTGTGCAAGGCATTTTTCACACACCTGCAATTTACCTGCCCCTTCTAGCAACCAGGCGGGTCAGACCGAAGAGAGTAATTGTTATTTCTATTTTACTGAGACTCAAAAAGGTGAAGCAACTTGCCCAAGGTCACCCAGCCAGTATAAAATTATAGGTCTTCAGTTTCTGAATGCAAATTCTTTCTCCCATATTATCCAGCGTTTTGTTGATGCCAAGGGCTTCTTCTTCTTTTTTTTTAATTTAATTTATTTTATTTTTTCAAGGGCAAGCTCTTAAACCTAAAAGCCGTAATATAGTAATAAAATCCAGGAAGAAAGGTCCTTTAGAGCCAGGCAGTTTGTATTTGCATATGCCTGAGCATATTCAAATGATGGAGAGCTCATTGCCCATGAAAGGCAGCCAGAGAGTGGATTCTGGTGGTATACAGGGAGGAGGAGGTCAGGGATGCAGCTGGCCTTGGGGATATCTGTCCCTGTGAGTGAGCTGGCACAGGGCTGAGCCTCTCTGAGGAAGGGCCCTGCAGCCAAGCCCATGGGGGCTCCTCTAAGCCCCACCCTATTGCCCTCTCTGTCCTTCCTCCCTGAAACCACAGTCCCTCCCTCGGAAGGGAGCCCTCTCTGCACAGACTGGTTAAGGTTTATTAGCCCTTAAAATTCCTCGGAGATGAGTTGGTATTTATTTCCCTGCAAAACTTATGTAACCGTAAGAGAATCCTGGGGCTGCCAGAGCTGTCTGTGGTTTGGAAGGGGCTTGCAGTGGCTTCTTCTGGGAGCTAAATATTATAATAAATGACCTCATAGTATCATTTTCTCTGGACCCAGCCGTGCTTGTCCCAGTGGTACCTGGAGCTACCTCCCAGGCCCTTGCTGTTTTCATTCAGGCCGGTGCCTGCAGGTAGGGTGAAGGAGACTGTGAGAGGGAAAATTAGTCACTGGACACAACCTGGCCACTCGGCTTCTTCAAGGAGGCTCAGATCCAGGTTTGAAGACAGGTCTGAGGCACTGGGTGGCCCATAGTGATTGGGCTGCCAGGGAAATAACAGGAAAGGTCCAGCCACTGTCTCTTTTAATCTGAGTTTTTGTGAAGAGGCAGACTGGGGACTTGGAACAGGAAAGGGTTGAGAAAGCATGATTGCTGGGAGATTGCAGGCCAGTCCCAAAGAAGTATCAGAGCTGGGCAACCTTACATTGGGATCCTCCGGTTGCTTAGTAAGAGTTACCATTTATTGGGCATTTCCTTCATACCAGGCACCAAGCCTGTACTTTACCTGGTGTGAACATGCAGGGGAGGCCATATAAGGCTGTGGGTTTGTAGTGTAGATGGTAGTGACAATGGCCTGGTCTGTATCCCAGCTCTGCCACTTACTAGCTCGGCAACACCGGACAATGATGTCATCTGTCCTTAGCTCTAAAACCAAGGATGATGACAGCTTTCTTTACGGTGGCATTGGGAAGACTGAATGTGATAGTTCAGACAAACCTCTCAGTACAGTGTCTGGCACTAGTAAAGAACTCCCAGAATGTTAGCAGTGATCATCAGCATCATCTCACTTAATCCTCATAACCACCCTTTGGGGTGAGGACTCTTGATCTCATTTTGAAGGGGAAGAAATGAGGTTTACAGAAGTTATGTGCTCAAGGTTGTGTAGTTAATGAGCCACAGGGCTGGGATATGAAAGCTTGAAGGCTTCATTCCTGGTGTCCTCTTGGCCTAAAGTCAGTGGAGGTGGGGTTTCCTGCATCAGTTCTTTACCTGGGGAAGCTGAAAGCTGCCACATGGGAAAGAGCTGAATTCCCTGGCTATGGACATCTGCCCTGGGGGCCTAGTGATTCTTGGAAAAGCCCAAGGCGCCTGTGAGAGCGTGAGTTCCAGGAGGGTTCCAGGACCATGTTGGTTTTATCCACCATGTCCCAGCTCTGTGCACTGTATCTAGCAGATGGCCAGCATTCATGGTTCTCATTTTAAAAACATGTATGTGCAGTATTCCTTTGAGTACTATCATTTAACAAGTAAAGGCTAACTTTCTTTCTGTTCTCAGTAACCTCTTTGACCTCAGTGACCTGATGCACTCAGCAGCCACTGGCTTGATCGATCCCCCTGGGAACACAGCTCTTGGGGACAGAAGTTGGCAGTGGTAGAGCTGTGGGGCCTGAGGGAGCCCACAAGCAGGAAGGCATGGTGGGAACTTTCAAAGCGCTAGTGGAGTGCCTTGAGTTTAATGGGTAAATATAAAGGAACTATACTGAGGTCAATGTGCCTGAAGGCTGCGTGTGCAAGCTGAGGAGACAGATATGTTCCCTGCCCGCAGGAGGCACAGACTGGTGGGGAAAGGATGGCAAAGGGTAATCAGATGAGTCGTTGGTAATTATAAATTATGATAATCACAATGATTTTTTTTTAAAAAAAGCTCCTATATACAGACATAGGGAATAATAGGTGGAATTATTTTATTTTTCTAATACTGATGTTTTAAATTGGAGTTTAGTTGCTTTACAATGTTGTGTTAGTTTCTGCTGTATGTATGGTAAAGTGGATCAGCTATAAGTGTACATATCTCCTCTTTTTCACCACAGAACACTGAGTAGAGTTCACTATGCTATGCGGTAGGTTCTCATTAGTTATCTGTTTCATACACAGTCATGTATATATGTCAGTCCCAATATCCCAATTCATCCCTTTCCTTCTTTTCCACCTGGGTATCTACACATTTGTTCTTTACCTTTCTATCTGTGTTTCTGCTTTGCAAATGGGTTCATCTGTACCATTTTTCTAGATTTTCACCCTGCCCCTCATGAACTATATTTATTTTTCTCTTTCTGACTTACTTCACTCTGTGAGACAGTCTCTAGGTCCACACAGGAGGTGGAGTTTTTATTTCAGAGTTGTCAGGGCAGGCCTCATGGAGGAGGTGACATCTGAGCTCCTTGGAAAACATTTTATGACCTCAAATGTAACTCAGCCTTCCTGCTGGCGTGGGAGTTTGATCCACCATGTCCCAGCTCTGTGCACTGTATCTAGCAGATGGCCAGCATTCATGGTTCTCATTTTAAAAACATGTATGTGCAGTATTCCTTTGAGTACTATCATTTAACAAGTAAAGGCTAACTTTCTTTCTGTTCTCAGTAACCTCTTTGACCTCAGTGACCTGATGCACTCAGCAGCCACTGGCTTGATCGATCCCCCTGGGAACACAGCTCTTGGGGACAGAAGTTGGCAGTGGTAGAGCTGTGGGGCCTGAGGGAGCCCACAAGCAGGAAGGCATGGTGGGAACTTTCAAAGCGCTAGTGGAGTGCCTTGAGTTTAATGGGTAAATATAAAGGAACTATACTGAGGTCAATGTGCCTGAAGGCTGCGTGTGCAAGCTGAGGAGACAGATATGTTCCCTGCCCGCAGGAGGCACAGACTGGTGGGGAAAGGATGGCAAAGGGTAATCAGATGAGTCGTTGGTAATTATAAATTATGATAATCACAATGATTTTTTTTTAAAAAAAGCTCCTATATACAGACATAGGGAATAATAGGTGGAATTATTTTATTTTTCTAATACTGATGTTTTAAATTGGAGTTTAGTTGCTTTACAATGTTGTGTTAGTTTCTGCTGTATGTATGGTAAAGTGGATCAGCTATAAGTGTACATATCTCCTCTTTTTCACCACAGAACACTGAGTAGAGTTCACTATGCTATGCGGTAGGTTCTCATTAGTTATCTGTTTCATACACAGTCATGTATATATGTCAGTCCCAATATCCCAATTCATCCCTTTCCTTCTTTTCCACCTGGGTATCTACACATTTGTTCTTTACCTTTCTATCTGTGTTTCTGCTTTGCAAATGGGTTCATCTGTACCATTTTTCTAGATTTTCACCCTGCCCCTCATGAACTATATTTATTTTTCTCTTTCTGACTTACTTCACTCTGTGAGACAGTCTCTAGGTCCACACAGGAGGTGGAGTTTTTATTTCAGAGTTGTCAGGGCAGGCCTCATGGAGGAGGTGACATCTGAGCTCCTTGGAAAACATTTTATGACCTCAAATGTAACTCAGCCTTCCTGCTGCAGGTCACGTGGGAGTTTGAGGCTCTGAGGCCCGAAGCTGGCGCCAGAGCCTAAGTAAAGCCATGCTAAGGCATTTCTGAAGGCTGTGCTGGGCTGGAATCTCATGAGAAAAGGTCCTGTCCCACCCAGGAGCTGGGAATAATTAACAGGGAAGGGGCTCAGAGAGGAGCTTAATTAAAGAAAGGAGCAGATGGCTTTAGCCAGTGGGGTGAGAGGCGCCATGCGTCCCTGTTTCCTAAGGGCATACATGTGACTTGTTTTCAAGAGTTTTTCCATGTTTATTCTCTAGGTTTGGGGTCTTCTGAAATTTTTAAGTGTCCTAGAAAGAAGGCAGCTTTGGATTTTTGCTTTTACTCCGTAAAATATCTTCAACCTCTGATGCTCTCTCTCAGTCATCTCCATCCACATCCAACATGTCCTCTAGGTTCTACCTCCAAAATCTCTCTTAAGTTCAAATCCATCCTCTTCTTTCAAGTTCCATCACTCCTCCCACCCCATCCTGGCCCTGACTGCCCACAGGGCCATCTCCACACTGCCAGGGTTGCTTATTTCCGTTTTGAACCAGAAAATGAAAACCCTTTGTGTGGGCCTGGGAGGCCCCCGATCTCTCCCTGCCCGTCTCTGTCTGTATCCTATACCCTGTGCCTCCTCAGCCATGGTGCATTTCAGCTACATTCAGGGGCTGCGCCCTGGTTGCTCCTCTCTGCTCAGGACTCTGTCCTATTAGATCAGGTCTGTGCTCCAGTGCCACATTCCACCTGGGTGCCAGCAACAGAACCAGTGATTGACACCTCGCCTTCCGTGCCCAGTAGCTGCGGGAGAGCTGCTCTGGGAGCCTCAGTTTCCTCTCACCATGGAGCTTTAAAAAAAAGACTGCCTTTGACAGTAAATGTTTAGTAAATGTTCAAGTCTCCTGCCTATTTAAGCTACAACAAGAGTACATCCCTTTGGTGTTCTTTTTACTTCACACTTTCTAGGACATTTTCCCATTCATTATCTTATTTAAAGTTGTTGAAATCTGGCCCTTAGACTGGGTGAGTATTGTGATCTTATCAGCTGGGAAGTGGCGTCAGAGAGCTTAAAGCCCTGCTCAGGGTCACGCAGGGACTGGACATCGAAGCTGGGACAGTGATGACAGCCACACTTGACCCGAGGGTGATCACGTGGAGGAGCCAGAGGAGGATAGTGAGGCTCAGTCAGCTGGCACCTAGCAGGCGGAGACAGGGGAAGAGCTTTGCTTTCAGCACCCGTTCCATCTGCCTGACCAGGGGAGAAGCGAGCGGTGTGGGAGTCCTTGGGCAGCTTAAGCTCCTTCAAACAGCTTTATCCTGTGGCCCAGTTCATTACTTAAAACCTTCCAGGTGGGGGGTCAGAGGAAGAAGGTCTTAAGGTCTTTAACTGCTGGAATTTGCATTCTTGGAGTGATGACCTTGCCTAGCTAAGGAGTAACAAGACCAACTACACCAATGACGGAGGGAGGTTCCGCAGGAAGAAGAGACTTTGCTCTGAGACTGTGGTTTTAATGTTCTCCCAGCTGGTTGGATGGGAGCCTGCTTCTTAAGGGTAGGTGGGTATGTTGAAAAGGTGTGAGGGGTCACGGTGGTTGGGGAGAAGGGAGGCTTCTCAAAAAAAGTCAAAAGGGCTGCGTAGCTACATGGGAGGAAGCTGTCTGAACCCCAGCTTTTCTGTTTACCTGCTGTTTGACAGTGTACAGTGGTTTAGTTGCTCAGTTGTGTCTTTTTTGGGACCCCATGGACTGCAGCCCCCCAGACTCCTGTCCATGGGATTTCCCAGGCAAGAATACTGGAGTGGGTTGCCATGCTTTCCTCCATTGACAGTGTATGACGTGGCTTAACTTCTCTAGATCTCAGTTTCTTTCTTTCTATAAAAACAAGGATAACACTTATTTTATGTATTTGCTTAATTTTAGACATATTTATTTAAAAATTGATTTGACTGTGTTCAGTCTTAGTTGAAACATGCAGGATCTTTAGTTATGGCTTGAGAACTCTTAGTTTCAGCATGTGGAATCTAGTTCCCTGACCAGGGATCAAATCTGGGCCCCCTGCATTGGGAGTTCAGAGTTCTAGCCACTGGACCATCAGGAAAGCCCCAACACTTCCTTTATTAAGCAGATATTTAGTCTGTCTCCTATATGCTCAACTCTGTGGAGTAAGACAAACAGTAGACAGAATATTTGATCCCATGGTGCTTGGGGCTGGGGGTGGGAGGAGGAGTGGTACAGGAAGCAAACAAGAAATACATCAACAATGAACACACAAGATAAGTTTGGGTAATTCTCTGTCAGGTCAAAAGCCAAAAGGGAGTGGGTCTCATGAGGGAGGCCTCTCTGAGGAGGTGCTGTTTGACCAGAGATCTAGAGAAGAGAAGTCAGTTCTATCCAGAAATGGAAGAACATTTCTGGCAGAGGGAACAGCAGATGCAAAGGCCCTGAGGTGGGAATGATCTTGATATGTTTCAGGAACAGGAATTGGCCATAAAATGTATACTATAGTGAGCAAGTAGGAGAAGCAGGCAGGAGATCCCGGGCTTTCAGGCCATGATCAGGAGTTTGGTGGCCGTGGGATGGTTTTAAGTTAAGCAGGGGAATGACATCATTCCATTTGTATTTGAACAGCTCACCCCCTTGACCTTCCTGAGCTTCTTTCTCCCCATCTGTTAAAGCAGGCATAGTAATGCAAACCTCACAAGATTACTGAGGGGATTAAAAGACATGAAAACAACACACAAATTGATTCACATGTATTAAATGCACAGATGTCAGGACCAGCATGTAAAGGCCTTGCAGGAGCCATGCAGCTCCCTGCCTGGGTTTTGGGTGGCTCCTAAAGGGTTAATGCAACCTGTCTGGGGAAAAGCTATCCCACTCCACTAATGTCATGGTAAGGGATGCAATTCAGGCTGTTTATTTTTCAGAGATTTGGCACCCCTATTAAGCAATCACCCTGTTTATGTCACTGCTAATTGAAGTAAATTGCTTTCTGCAATCAAATCGGGAAGTTCCCCCTTCCGATCATGAAGGGACTTGGACTCCAGTTCCTTATTTCCAGTATTTAGTCTGCCTTGAGTTTTACCCTTTAATTAATTGCATACATTCCACTGATTTCCTTAAACCTGCAGTTGGCTTGCTGTTGGGTCCACAATGCCTTGATTTTGAAATTGCCCTCTGGGATGGGAAGTGTTCTCTCCTCTCCTGCCCCCTCCCTCTCCTCCTCCCCCAATCCCGAGCTGCCTTGGGGCTGCTGGGGAGGGGGCTTCCGGCAGATGTGAGAGGTGGAGGTGAGTGGCAGGTGTGACTGCTGTGGGTCCAGCAGTGGAGAACTTCTGCTCTGTGTTAGAGCCAAAACCTAAATCAGGAAGCTGTCTGGGCCTTGGGTTGAGGGCACAGATTCTGCTCATGAATCTGCTCTACCTCCAACTCTTGTGAAGGGCACAGGAGGAGTACTTGTAGGCAGAGAGTAAGCACCCCAGTGAACCCCTATTCTTCTGGCTCCCAGGCCATCCCCCTCCATATACACATACGTACACACACATGCACACACATATGCCAGCTCTCTGTCATGCACATAGGCCTGGCTAGAATGGGAACCTGGGGAACAGAATGGGTGTGGGGGAGTTCACCAGAAGATAGTGGGGGACAGAGGCTGGGACCTGTCTGAAGGATGGGCAGGAAGGCCCTGGTGGGATATCCTATGGAGTGGGAAGCAGTGAATTCCAAGGTATGTGTGACCCAGTCCCCTGGAAGGGTACCCCAGAGCCTGTTCCTGGTCTCAGTGGTCAAGGGCAGAGGATAGGGAAAAAGATTTGATGCTGGAGAGAGCTGTCAGGCTGCATGCCCCTGGAAGTCCTCCCAGCTTTCCTGGGCAACGGAGAAAGGAGGCAGAAAGTACCTCCTATCATTCTTCCTCTATGTCAAAAAGGAAAACGGAGGGCCCCAGAAGTCAGTCCAAGGTGAGATGTTTTGTGTGCTTTACCTGAAAAGTGAAGAGTATGTCTTTGGGGATCAAGCCTGTGCCCATGCAGAAGACAGGCTAAAAGGTCCCACATAGTGACTTCTGCCTCCAAGAAGTCCTGCCACAGGCGCTCAGAGGGACCCTCCTTCTGGATCCCCAAGGCACTTCATGCCTCAGGGGCAGCTCCACCCTCTGGAGCCATATTTGAGTTTCTGAGAGACTCTGCTAGGTCTGGGGATAAGGACTCAAATCAGACACATTCCCTGCCTTAAAGGGAGATGTAGCCAAGTAATCAGGAGCTAATTATACCAGCATTTCCTGAGCACTTACTGCAGGCCAGACCCTGTGCTAAGTGCTTTACATGCATTGACTCTTTCATTCTTTGACTCACTGCAGCCAGACAAGGTAGGGACTCAGCATATTGAGTTTGTGATAGTAAAATCAAGGCTGAACCACTTCGGAAAACTGTGTGGCAGGTTTGTAAAGGGTTAGACATCAGTTTACCATACAATCCAGCAATTTCATGGCTAGGTATATACCCAAGAAAATTGAGAACAGATCTCAGCACAAATACTAGATACAGACATTTTCATATCAGCACTATTTATAATAGCAACAAACTCGAAATATCTATCAGTAAAACTCAAATGTCTATCAATTGATGAATGGATAATATATATATATACATATACATATATATATTTAATACAGTAGAATATTATTTGGCAATAAAAAGGAATGAAGTACTGATACATGTTATAATATAAATAAACCTCAAAAACTTATGCTCGGTGAAAGAAACCAGACACAAAAGACACATATATTATATGGTTTCATTTATATGACAAGTCCAGAAAAGGTAAATCTTTTTTACAGATTAACGGTTGCCTGGGGCTGAGGGTTGAAATAAGGATTAACTGTAGTGGGGCACAAGGGATCTTATGAGGTCACAGAAATATCCAGAAACTCAATTATGGTGATGGTTGCACAACTCAGTAAATTTCGTAAAAATTACTAAATTGTACAGTCATTAAGTTGTGAATTTTATATGTAAATTATGCTTAACTTGTTTTTAAAAAATTGAAGCTCAGAATGACTATCATTTAAAAAAAAATCCATAGACAATAAATGCTGGAGAAGGTGTGAGAGAAAGGAACCCTTCAGCACTGTTGGTGGGAATGTAATTTGGTACAGCTACTATGGAGAACAGTATGGAGGCTCCTTACAACTGAAAATAGGGGCTTCCCCGGTGGTCCAGTGGGTAAGGACACTGCCTTGCAGTGCAAGGGGCACTGGTTCAATCCCTGGCCTGTGAAGATCCCACTTACCTCAGTGTGTCCAACTACTGAGCCAGAGATCTGGAGCACATGCGCCCAGAGCCCATGCTCAGCAGTGAGAGAGGCCACTGTGATGGGAGACACACATAGGCCAAAGAACAAAGATGGATGGAAATGAATAAATGAAAGACCAATAGAAGTGGCCAAAAAAAAAAAAAAACTAAAAATAGAGCTAGCATATGACCCTAGAATCCCAGTCCTGGGCATATATCTAGAGAAAAACATGATCTGAAAGGATACATGCACCCCATTGTTCATTGCAGCACTGTTTGCAAGAGCAACAAACTCGAAATATCTATCAGTAAAACTCAAATGTCTATCAATTGATGAATGGATAATATATATATATACATATACATATATATATTTAATACAGTAGAATATTATTTGGCAATAAAAAGGAATGAAGTACTGATACATGTTATAATATAAATAAACCTCAAAAACTTATGCTCGGTGAAAGAAACCAGACACAAAAGACACATATATTATATGGTTTCATTTATATGACAAGTCCAGAAAAGGTAAATCTTTTTTACAGATTAACGGTTGCCTGGGGCTGAGGGTTGAAATAAGGATTAACTGTAGTGGGGCACAAGGGATCTTATGAGGTCACAGAAATATCCAGAAACTCAATTATGGTGATGGTTGCACAACTCAGTAAATTTCGTAAAAATTACTAAATTGTACAGTCATTAAGTTGTGAATTTTATATGTAAATTATGCTTAACTTGTTTTTAAAAAATTGAAGCTCAGAATGACTATCATTTAAAAAAAAATCCATAGACAATAAATGCTGGAGAAGGTGTGGAGAGAAAGGAACCCTTCAGCACTGTTGGTGGGAATGTAATTTGGTACAGCTACTATGGAGAACAGTATGGAGGCTCCTTACAACTGAAAATAGGGGGCTTCCCTGGTGGTCCAGTGGGTAAGGACACTGCCTTGCAGTGCAAGGGGCACTGGTTCAATCCCTGGCCTGTGAAGATCCCACTTACCTCAGTGTGTCCAACTACTGAGCCAGAGATCTGGAGCACATGCGCCCAGAGCCCATGCTCAGCAGTGAGAGAGGCCACTGTGATGGGAGACACACATAGGCCAAAGAACAAAGATGGATGGAAATGAATAAATGAAAGACCAATAGAAGTGGCCAAAAAAAAAAAAAAACTAAAAATAGAGCTAGCATATGACCCTAGAATCCCAGTCCTGGGCATATATCTAGAGAAAAACATGATCTGAAAGGATACATGCACCCCATTGTTCATTGCAGCACTGTTTGCAATAGCCAAGACATGGAAGCAACCTAAATGTCCATTGACAGAAAAAGAATGGATAAAGAAAGATGTGGTACATATACATGATGGAATATTGCTCAACTGTTAAAAAGAATGACATAATGCCATTTGTAGCAACATGGATGCACCTAGAGAGTGCCATACTGAGTGAAGTAAGTCAGAGAAGGAGAAATATTGTATGACATCCCTTATATGTGGAATCTAAAAAAGAAATGATACAAATGGACTTATAAAACAGAAAGAGGCTTACAAACTTCAAGAACAAGCTTATAGTTTCCAGGGGGAAGGATGGGGGAAAGAGATACTTAGGGAGTTTGGCATAGACGTGCTATATTTAAAATGGATAGCTGACAAGGACCTACTGTATAGCACATGAAACTCTGCTCAATGTTAGATGGCAGTCTAGAGATGGGAGGGGAGTTTCTGGGAGAATGGATACATATTTATGAATGACTGTCCCTTTGCTGTTCACCTAAAACTATCACAAATTGTTAATCGTCTATACCCCAATAGAAAATAAAGTGTCAAGCTCTGGGGCTTTCCTGGTGGTCCAGTGGGTAAGGACACTGCCTTGCAATGCAAAGGGCACTGGTTTGATCCCTGGCCTGGGAAGATCCCACGTGCTGTGGAGCAGCTGGACTAATGTGTCCACTACCAAGCCAGAGCTCTGGAGCGCCAGTGCTCTGCAGCGACAGAGGCCACTGCGATGGGAGGCCCACACAGGCCAAAGAACAAAGATAAATAAACAAAAGACCAGTAGAAGTGGCCAAAAAAAAAAAAAACAACAAACCCTCACACACACACACACACAAAAGTGTCAAGCTCCATGCACGAGTAGAAAAAGAATTTCCAGACATGAGGCAGAGTGAGAGGAAAGTAGTTATTAGAGTGGGGGAAGGGAGAGTCTAAGGGGTGGCTTAGGGCTCTTAAGGATCATTGCTGATTGGACAGTGTACTGGGTGGGGTAGAGTTATGACTACAGCATGAGGCAAAGACAGTAGGGTCTAAGGAGTGGCACAAGAGCCTTAAGGATTGGGTGGTGTACTACAACTCGGGGGAAGGGAAGACAATAAGGATCTGGTTATCTCTTCAGGCATTCCACGACCCTCCTCGTTTGCCTTGTTCTTTCATCCTTGGGTACCACAAAAAGTTTAAAAAAAAAACACTGAGGCTCAATAAGATCACATAACCTGTCTGAAGTGACTGGCTATGAAAAAGTAAAGCCAGAATTCAGCAGGTAACAGAGACCACATTCTTAACTAGGGTAATGTGGCTTCCCTGAGATAACACTGATCTCCGCAGTGCAGGGGGAAGCTTACACAGGCCTGGGAGGAGGCAAGCATTCTTGGGATGTTTCTGGAGGAGGTAGTTATAGATTGGGTCTTGAGGTCTTGTGTACAAGTTCACCTTCTCTACTGGGAAACCTCCTGGGCTCCCATCTTTGACCTTCACTTCGCCTTAAGAGCTGGGTCTCATTGAGTCAACACAAGGGGGAATGTCCGCAGAAAGAGGAGAAGGACAACAGACATCTTCCTGGCATGGGTACTACTGCGGCCTATGGGGAGGTGCTTAGCCGGAGCTGGGGATGGGCTGAAGACTCAGGCTTAGGCTGCTGACATCCAGGGCTGAGTTTCCCAGGGACAGAATTTGTCCCCTGCATCTCTACAGGCTGCCAAGAGGGAAAACTTCAGGCCCCTTGTGAGTTCTTTCAGGGGGCTCCTTGAAGAAGGACATTTGAATTAGGTCTGGGAAAGCAAGGGGAACAAAGGCTTTAAGAAATATTTCCAAACCCCTTCTGTTCTGAGTCTTGCCGACTTAGTCTCTGCAGTGTCCGCAGAACAGGGTGGTTGGGAGCTGGGCCAGTGCAGGCACTCAGAGGGCACGTTGTCTGCAGAGAATGAAAAGTCAAGAAGGAAACAGAAGCAGAGGAAGGCTCACCATACACCAGCAATTCTAAACAATGTCGGTGATAAATTATTCCTTCCCATGGGGCAGCCTGCTCCTTTGACCTCCCCTGGTATGCTACTGCTTGGTCATGCTGATTTGGTAGCAAGTTGCACAGACTCATTACAAACTGTCTTAAGGGCTTCCCTGGTGGTCCAGTGGGTAAAGAGTCTGCTTTGCACTGCAAGGGGCGCTGGTTCGATCCCTGGCCTGGGAAGATCCCACATGCCGCAGAGCGGCTGGACTGGTGTGTCCAATTATGAACCAGTGCTCTGAAGCGCGTGTGCCCAGAGCCGGTTCTCTGCAACGAGAGAGGCCACTACAATGGAAGGTCCACAAAGGCCAAAGAACAAAGATGGATGAAAATAAATAAATGAAAGACCAATAAAGGAGGCCAAAATTAAGACAGACAAACAAACAAACAAACTGGCTTAAGCCAAAAGGTCATGTGGTATAAGGAACGAAGTCTGCAGGATACCTCTCTCCTTTGTCCAGGACCCTGAGAGACACCCTTGGCCTTTCTTTGTCAGTCCCACTGTTCCCTCTCCACACGCTAACTTTCTCAGCTTAACTGAAGTGACAGGTCTTCAATTTCAGCAACGAGCAGGGGCTGACCTGCCTCTCTTAGTTCTAAGGCTGAAATCCAAGGGGACCAGGGTGGATCCTGATCTAGTGGCCAAAGGAGGAAGTCCTGAAAACCAGGCCTTTTAGGACCTATGCAGAATCGTGGCTAGACACTCCAGAGCATGTCCAAGTATTCATCTGGGTGTGGTTTGAAAGGAGTAGGACAGCTCTTGGCTTGGGATCCCTGTGAGTCTGTCTGTTTTAAAATGTATGTATTTCCTTACGATATAACATTTTGCACTGAGTTACCTATTGTTGTTTAGTTACTAAGACCTGTCCTGCTCTGTGCAACTTCATAGACTATAGCCTGCCAGGCTTCTCTGTCCATGGAATTTCTCAGGCAAGCATGCTGGAGTGGATTGCCATTTCCTTCTCCAGGGTGTTACCTGAAGTGGATTTTTATTTCTTACAACAGGACACTCCTTAACCAAAATAAAACAATATAAAGCCCACATAATTGTGGAAGGCCATAAAACAGATATCGCGTCACCATACACCAGCAATTCTAAACAATGTCGGTGATTTCCTTCCCATGGGGCAGCCTGCTCCTTTGACCTCCCCTGGTATGCTACTGCTTGGTCATGCTGATTTGGTAGCAAGTTGCACAGACTCATTACAAACTGTCTTAAGGGCTTCCCTGGTGGTCCAGTGGGTAAAGAGTCTGCTTTGCACTGCAAGGGGCGCTGGTTCGATCCCTGGCCTGGGAAGATCCCACATGCCGCAGAGCGGCTGGACTGGTGTGTCCAATTATGAACCAGTGCTCTGAAGCGCGTGTGCCCAGAGCCGGTTCTCTGCAACGAGAGAGGCCACTACAATGGAAGGTCCACAAAGGCCAAAGAACAAAGATGGATGAAAATAAATAAATGAAAGACCAATAAAGGAGGCCAAAATTAAGACAGACAAACAAACAAACAAACTGGCTTAAGCCAAAAGGTCATGTGGTATAAGGAACGAAGTCTGCAGGATACCTCTCTCCTTTGTCCAGGACCCTGAGAGACACCCTTGGCCTTTCTTTGTCAGTCCCACTGTTCCCTCTCCACACGCTAACTTTCTCAGCTTAACTGAAGTGACAGGTCTTCAATTTCAGCAACGAGCAGGGGCTGACCTGCCTCTCTTAGTTCTAAGGCTGAAATCCAAGGGGACCAGGGTGGATCCTGATCTAGTGGCCAAAGGAGGAAGTCCTGAAAACCAGGCCTTTTAGGACCTATGCAGAATCGTGGCTAGACACTCCAGAGCATGTCCAAGTATTCATCTGGGTGTGGTTTGAAAGGAGTAGGACAGCTCTTGGCTTGGGATCCCTGTGAGTCTGTCTGTTTTAAAATGTATGTATTTCCTTACGATATAACATTTTGCACTGAGTTACCTATTGTTGTTTAGTTACTAAGACCTGTCCTGCTCTGTGCAACTTCATAGACTATAGCCTGCCAGGCTTCTCTGTCCATGGAATTTCTCAGGCAAGCATGCTGGAGTGGATTGCCATTTCCTTCTCCAGGGTGTTACCTGAAGTGGATTTTTATTTCTTACAACAGGACACTCCTTAACCAAAATAAAACAATATAAAGCCCCACATAATTTGACTGGCAAAAGGGACCACATAAGAAATACAGATATCGCGTCTACAAATAATAAATGCTGGAGATGGTGTGGAGAAAAGGGAACCCTCCTGCAATGTTGGTGGGAATGTAAATTAGTGCAGCCACTATGGAGAACAATATGGAGGCTCCTTTAAGGAAAAAAAAAAAAAAATATATATATATATATATATATATTTATATATAGCTTATGATCCAACAATCCTACCCCTGGGCATATATCCAGAAAAAAAACAAAAACTCTAATTCAAAAAGATACATGCACACCAATATTCATATATTCACGAATATTCAGCACTGTTTACAATAGCCAAAACATGTCAGTGACCTAAGTGTCCATCAACAGAGGAAATAGATAAAGAAAATGTTGTGCACGTATACAATGGAATATTTTTTGTTGTTGTTCAGTTTGCTAAGTTGTGTCCAACTCCTTGCAACCCCATGGACTGCAGCAAGTCTTACTCCTCTGTCCTCCACTGTCTTGCAGAATTTGCTTACATTTATGTCCATTGAGTCAGTGATGCTATCTTACCATCTCATCCTCTGCTTCCCCCTTCCCCTTTGGCCTTCAGTCTTTCACAGCGTCAGAGTCTCTTCCGGTGAGTTGTCTCTTCATATCAGGTAGCCAAATATTGGAGCTTCAGCTTCAGCACCAGTCCTTCCAGTGAATATATTCAAGGTTGATTTCCTTTAGGACTGACTGGTTTGATATCCTTGCAGTCCAGGAGACTTCCAAGAGTCTTCTCCCAAAACCACAATTCAAAAGCATACATTCTTTGGTGTTCAACCTTCTTTATGGTCCAACTCTCACATGGGTACATGACTACTGGAAAAACCATAGCTTTGACTTATATAGACTTTGTCTGCCAAGTGATGTCTCTACTTTTTAATACACTCTCTAGGTTTGTCGTAGCTTTCCTTTCAAGGAGCAGGCATCTTTGAATTTCATGGCTGCCGTCACTGTCCACAGTGATCTTGGAGACTAAGAAAATAAAATCTATCACTGCTTCCACCTTTTCCCTTCTATTTGCCATGAAGTGATGGAACTGGATGCCATGATTTTTTTTTTTTCTAATGTTGAGTTTTGAGCCAGTTTTTTCACTGTCCTCTTTCCCTAGAGATTATCATACTCAGTGAAGTTAATCAGACAAAGAAAAATAAATATCATATGCTATAACTTATATGTGGAATCTTATGCAAATGAAGTTATTTGCAAAATAGAAACAGACTCACAGATATTGAAAAAACCTATGGTTACCAAAGGAGAAAGGGGAGGGTAGGAGGCATCAATCAGGAGTTTAAGATGAACAATTACATACCACTATATAAAATAGTTATTTTATGACACTGTAAATCAACTTCAATTTAAAAAAATCAATTAATCAAAAAATCAATTAAGGGGGCTTCCCTGGTGATCTAGTGGTAAAGAGTCCACTTTGTGGTGCAGGGGGCACCAGTTAGATCCCTGGCCTGGGAGGATCCCACATGCCACGGAGTGACTGGACCGGTGTGTCCAATTAGGAGCCAGCGCAGTTCAGTCCCGGAGCCTTCATGGCCAACTCCTTGCAACCCTATGGACTGCAGCAAGTCTTACTCCTCTGTCCTCCACTGTCTTGCAGAATTTGCTTACATTTATGTCCATTGAGTCAGTGATGCTATCTTACCATCTCATCCTCTGCTTCCCCCTTCCCCTTTGGCCTTCAGTCTTTCACAGCGTCAGAGTCTCTTCCGGTGAGTTGTCTCTTCATATCAGGTAGCCAAATATTGGAGCTTCAGCTTCAGCACCAGTCCTTCCAGTGAATATATTCAAGGTTGATTTCCTTTAGGACTGACTGGTTTGATCTCCTTGCAGTCCAGGAGACTTCCAAGAGTCTTCTCCAACACCACAATTCAAAAGCATACATTCTTTGGTGTTCAACCTTCTTTATGGTCCAACTCTCACATGGGTACATGACTACTGGAAAAACCATAGCTTTGACTTATATAGACTTTGTCTGCCAAGTGATGTCTCTACTTTTTAATACACTCTCTAGGTTTGTCGTAGCTTTCCTTTCAAGGAGCAGGCATCTTTGAATTTCATGGCTGCCGTCACTGTCCACAGTGATCTTGGAGACTAAGAAAATAAAATCTATCACTGCTTCCACCTTTTCCCTTCTATTTGCCATGAAGTGATGGAACTGGATGCCATGATTTTTTTTTTTTCTAATGTTGAGTTTTGAGCCAGTTTTTTCACTGTCCTCTTTCCCTAGAGATTATCATACTCAGTGAAGTTAATCAGACAAAGAAAAATAAATATCATATGCTATAACTTATATGTGGAATCTTATGCAAATGAAGTTATTTGCAAAATAGAAACAGACTCACAGATATTGAAAAAACCTATGGTTACCAAAGGAGAAAGGGGAGGGTAGGAGGCATCAATCAGGAGTTTAAGATGAACAATTACATACCACTATATAAAATAGTTATTTTATGACACTGTAAATCAACTTCAATTTAAAAAAATCAATTAATCAAAAAATCAATTAAGGGGGCTTCCCTGGTGATCTAGTGGTAAAGAGTCCACTTTGTGGTGCAGGGGGCACCAGTTAGATCCCTGGCCTGGGAGGATCCCACATGCCACGGAGTGACTGGACCGGTGTGTCCAATTAGGAGCCAGCGCTCTGGAGTTCATGTGCCCAGAGCCAGTGCTCTTAGAGAGGCCACTGCGGTGGGAGGCCCACACAGGCCAAAGAATAAAGATGGATGGAAACAAAATAAATAAAAAAACAATAAAAGAGGCCCCCAAAAAAGATCAATTAATACTTTTGAGAAAGAAATGAAGAGTGGCAGCCTGGTGAGGATATTGAACAATTTTACCAAATCATTCTTTCTATAATGTTCAGTCTATGGAAATAATGCTAACTTTACTGAACACTTGGAGAGTTACCTCATATTTCAGATTTGGTTGTGGATGTAAAAGCATAAAACAATACATAAGCATATGGAACAAAAAGGCAGACTTGTTTGGTTGTTATCGGGTCACACTGGGAGTGGGGGGCAGTTTGCCTGTGCATGAGGCACAAGTCTCTGTGTGTCACAGTGGCAATCTGTCCTTTTCCTTGGAGCGGTAGGGCTGTTCCACAGCTACTTAGAGAAGACCAAAGGCTCCCTGAAGGCAGGGCCATCTGTCCCTCCTTTGTCTTACCCTAGTCTTTCCCATGGATTTTTCCGTTCTCCTAATGCACCAGACAGCTCTCAGTAAGACATTCCTCAAACTGGATTTTTCTTATGGTCAGCAAACTTTCTCCAGCCCTCCCTCACCCCTCTTACCTGGCTGAGAAATTGATTGGCAGATCAGAGTGCAGGCTCTGAGAGTTACTTGGCCCCCTAAAGAGATGCAGTAGGAGGGACCAGAATTACTTGTGAAACATGCTTAAAATCTTTAGCCCAAATCTAAGCCAGCCTCTACCTCCAGTTTATAGAAATAAGAGGAATACAGAAACAAGTTAAATCACAGCATGAGGAGACAATCCGATGAATCAAGAGAGCTAAGTATTCTGTAAGACAGCAGGTCTAAAATAGGGCTTCTCTGGTGGTGCAGTGGGTAAGGACTCTGCCTTGCAGTGCAAGGGGTGCCAGTTCGATCCCTGGCCTGGGATGATCCCACATGCCACGGAGCGGCTGAACTGATGTGTCCAATTACCAAGCCAGAGCTCTGGAGTTCACGCACCCAGAGCCTTTGCTCTGTGATGAGAGAGGCCACTGCAGTGGGAGGCCCACACAGGCCAAAGAACAAAGATGGATGAAAATAAATAAATGAAAGATCAATAAAAGTGGCCAAAAAATGAAATAAAACAATAATAAAAGGGTCTAAAATACATTATTAACCAAAACATAAGAAAACAAACAAAAATACATAACAACTGTATGTTGTGTGTGACCTTCAATTGTCTCCTGGGTTAAACAAAGAAGTTAAAAGGTGTTTTAGAGGTTACTAAAGAAACTTGACTCTGGTGTGTTTGCTATTAGAATATTGGTGTTAATGTTCTTAGGTATGACAGTATTAGAGTGAGTAGGAGGAGAATGTTAATTTTTTCAAAGAGGCATGAAGGAATATTTGCAGATTATATTTTTTCTAAATAAAAGTCTACATATTTATATGTATGTATAGACAAAGCAAATATGACAAAGTGCTTACAGTTGTTGAATCTGGACAGTGGATATAAGGATAGTCACTGTTTTGTTCTTTTTACTTCTTTCTGTGTTTAAAAGTGTTCATAATGAAAAGTGGGAAAATAAAAATAAAAGAATAAGATGAAACTTGGATTCTTTTCATAATTGTGGGTCTCAAGCCAGTTATATAACCTTTTGAGGCTCAGTTTTCTTCTCTGTAAAATCTGGCTCATAGCAGCACCCACATGCCAGGGCTGTGGTGAAGACTAAGACCATTTCCACATTGCCTTTAATCCTGTGCTTGGTATGTTGACTTTATCCCCACACAGCCATACACAAAGGAGCACCAAGAGTCCTCTTTCCCTTTTAGCTTCATCCTTACTCAGAGACTGACTTGTCAGTCAACCAGCAAATCCGCCTGGAGGGTTGGGCTGAATGTCTTCTGCTTCTCTCCAGAGTCAGCATCTCCTTTTTCTGCCTTCTATGTGACCTGGGGGATGAGCTGGACTGGACTGCATGTTGGGCTTACTTCTCTCTTGTTTCTGATCTCTTGGTGGGTTCAGCCAAGGGGAGGCACCAGCTGAGGCTAGAAAGAGGGGGAAGAATGAGCTGGATTGCCTTGGTGGGCACTCTCCCTTCCTCCTGCCCTCAGGCTCCCCCATTAGGCTCACCCCAGGACACTACACTGGCCCTTGTTTCTTCCCTTTAAGTTTGTAAATTGAACCTTTATGAAACTTACTCATCCAATTGGAAATTGATGCCTTATTTCCTACCAGAACTCTGATGGATTCAGGGTCTTGTATTTGCCATCCATTGCACTAGGCAAGCCCCTGAGGGATGCCACCATTAGTAAACAGTGTCCTGTCGCTTCTGTCACTTATAATGTCTTTATTTCAGGCCTATCCCCTTTGAGTTTTCTGAACTGACACCGATTTCCCTATTCCACTGACTAGTGTACACCAAAGAACAAGCCAGCACCCCTGACTTACCTCCACCCGCTAACACACAGAGAAAGCCCATGTGGGTCCTGGGATCCCTTGGCTTATCCCAAACTGTTGTATCAACAAGGACATGTTGATATTCCAAGTTCCTGGGTCGGAAGAATCAATATTGTAAAAATGACCATACTACCAAATATCATCTACAGATTCAATGTGATTCCTATCAAATTACCAGTGACATTCTTCACAGAACTAGATGAAAGAATACCACAGTTCATATGGAAACATAAAAGACACTGAATAGCCAAAGCAATCCTGAGAAAGAAAAATGGAGCTGGAGGGATCAGCCTCCCTAACTTCAGACTATAGTACAAAGCAACAGTCATCAAGACAGTATGGTACTGGCACAAAAACAGAAATATAGACCAACGGAACAAGATAGAGAATCCAGAGATAAACTCATACACCTATGGATACCTTATTTTATATATAGTTTTTTTAAGATTTATTTATTTATTTATTTTGGGGGGATGAGGAGAGAGGGGGGCGGGTGGGCCACTGCTATTGGTCTTTCATTTCATTTTCATCCATCTTTGTTCTTTGGCCTGTGTGGGCCTCCCATCGCGGTGGCCTCTGTTGTTGCAGAGCTCTGGCTCAGTAATTGGACACATCAGTCCAATCTTCCCAGGCCAGGGATCGAACTGGCACCCCTTGCACTGCAAGGCGGTGTCCTTACCCACTGGACCACCAGGGAAGCCCCTGGATACCTTATTTTTGACAAAGGAGTTGAAAAGATAAAATGGGACAAAGACAGCCTCTTCAACAAATGGTGCTGGGAAAATTGGGCAGTTACATGCAAAAAAATGAAGTGGGAACATTCCCTGACACCATACACAAAGATCAACTCAAAATGGATTAAAGACCTATAATGTAAGACCAGAAACCATCAAACTCTTAGAGAAGAATATAGGCAAAACACTCAAGGACATAAACCAAAGCAAGATCTTCCATGACCCGCCTACTAGAATAGTGGAACTAAAAACAAAAATTAACATGTGGGACCTATTGAAACTTGAAAACTTTTGTACAGCAAAAGAAATCACAAAAAAGGTGAACCGACAGGCCACAGAATGGGAGAAGATCATAGCAAATGAAACAGCAGACAAAGAATTCATCTCCAAAATCTATGAGCAACTCAGAAAACTCAGCACCAGAAAAATGAACAACCCAATCAAAAAGTGGGAAAAAGACCTAAAGAGACATCTCACCAAAGAGGACATACAGATGGTCAAAAAGCACATGAAACTATGCTCAGCCTCACTTAGTATTAGAGAAATGCAAATCAAAACTACAATGAGATATCACCTCACACCTGTCAGAATCACCATCATCCACAAATCAACAGACAATAAATGCTGGAGAGGGTGCAGAGAAAAGGGAACACTCTTGCATTGCTGGTGGGAATATAAATTGGTACAACCGCTATGGAAGGCAGTATGGAGATTTCTTAAAAAACTCAAAATAGAAGCACCGTACAACCCAGCAATCCCACTCTTAGGCTTATACCCTGATGAAATCAAAACTGAAAGAAGCACCTGTACCCCAATGTTCATTGCAGCTCTATATACTGTAGCTACAACATGGAAGCAACCTAGATGTCCATTGACAGATGAATAGATAAAGAAGCTCTGGTACATATATACAATGGAATACTACTCAGCTGTTAAAAGAAATGCAGAAGAATCAGTCCTAATGAGGTGGATGGTTCTAGAACCTATCATAAAAAGTAAAGTCAAAAAGAGAAAGACAAGTACTATATACTAACACATATATATGGAATCTAGTAAATGGGTAATGGTAACACACACAGTGAAGCGATGGAAAAAGAGACATAGAGAACAGACATATGGACATTATGGGATGTGAACAGTGGCTGGGAGGCATAGAGGGAGTAACATGGAAACCTATACTATCATATGTGAAAAAGATAGCTATTGTCATTGCCCTGTGGGAATAGGAGATCCTACAGGGGTGGGGTGCAACAGCCTGGAGGGGTAGGTGGAGGGGACAGGGAGAGGGGAAGGTGCCGGGGACATGCATATGACTGACCTGGGAACATGTATGTCTGTGAACAGCAAAACTCTGTAATTTTTAGAAAAATAAAATTAATAATAATAAAAAAACGACAAGGACATGTTGGCTGTGCCCTCTTCCTCTTGTCCCTGTGTGTCTAGAAGCCGAGGAGCTCAGTGGAACCTGCTTAGGTGTCTGAGACCCACTGACAACAGGCAAGCAAATGTGGTAGCACTTAGCAGGAGCTGTGTGCAGTGTGAGGCTCAAAAGTGGGAAAAAGACCTAAAGAGACATCTCACCAAAGAGGACATACAGATGGTCAAAAAGCACATGAAACTATGCTCAGCCTCACTTAGTATTAGAGAAATGCAAATCAAAACTACAATGAGATATCACCTCACACCTGTCAGAATCACCATCATCCACAAATCAACAGACAATAAATGCTGGAGAGGGTGCAGAGAAAAGGGAACACTCTTGCATTGCTGGTGGGAATATAAATTGGTACAACCGCTATGGAAGGCAGTATGGAGATTTCTTAAAAAACTCAAAATAGAAGCACCGTACAACCCAGCAATCCCACTCTTAGGCTTATACCCTGATGAAATCAAAACTGAAAGAAGCACCTGTACCCCAATGTTCATTGCAGCTCTATATACTGTAGCTACAACATGGAAGCAACCTAGATGTCCATTGACAGATGAATAGATAAAGAAGCTCTGGTACATATATACAATGGAATACTACTCAGCTGTTAAAAGAAATGCAGAAGAATCAGTCCTAATGAGGTGGATGGTTCTAGAACCTATCATAAAAAGTAAAGTCAAAAAGAGAAAGACAAGTACTATATACTAACACATATATATGGAATCTAGTAAATGGGTAATGGTAACACACACAGTGAAGCGATGGAAAAAGAGACATAGAGAACAGACATATGGACATTATGGGATGTGAACAGTGGCTGGGAGGCATAGAGGGAGTAACATGGAAACCTATACTATCATATGTGAAAAAGATAGCTATTGTCATTGCCCTGTGGGAATAGGAGATCCTACAGGGGTGGGGTGCAACAGCCTGGAGGGGTAGGTGGAGGGGACAGGGAGAGGGGAAGGTGCCGGGGACATGCATATGACTGACCTGGGAACATGTATGTCTGTGAACAGCAAAACTCTGTAATTTTTAGAAAAATAAAATTAATAATAATAAAAAAACGACAAGGACATGTTGGCTGTGCCCTCTTCCTCTTGTCCCTGTGTGTCTAGAAGCCGAGGAGCTCAGTGGAACCTGCTTAGGTGTCTGAGACCCACTGACAACAGGCAAGCAAATGTGGTAGCACTTAGCAGGAGCTGTGTGCAGTGTGAGGCTCCAAGTCAAGTTCATGGTGAGAATGACTTGGAAAGCACATTTGTCTAAGACAGTAGAGTAAGCTCACACTCTTCAGATGTTTCCTCAAGTCTTTCAACATTTGCCTAAATGGCCCCCAAATGAAGAAGTTGGGGGTTATGAGCTCAGGGCCTTGTTTTATTTTTTAAATATGTATGCATTTCAGAAGACTCAGTGCTAATGAACTGGCTGGCTCTAGAACCTATCATAAAAAGTGAAGTAAGTCAAAAAGAGAAAGACAAATACAGTATACTAACACACATATATGGAATCTAGTAGGACGGTCTTGATAACACGCAGTGAACTCATGGAAAAACAGACAGAGCATAGACATATGGACATTGTGGGGAAGAAATAGGGATGGGGAAGCATGGAGGGAGTAACATGGAAACCTATACTGTTATGTGTGGAAAAGATAGCCAGTGTCATTGTACTAAGGGAATAGGAGTGCTGACAATGGCATGGGGGCGATGGCCTGGAGGGGTGGGATAGGGGGAACTGGGGGAGTGGGACCATGGATATGCATATGACTGATCTGGGAACATACATGTCTGTGAACAACAAAACTCTGTAAAACCTTTAAAATAAAGAATTAAAAAAAATATATATGTATGCATTTGACTGTGTTGGGTCTTAGTTGTAGCATGCGGAATCTTCACTGCAGCTCATAGACTTCTCTCTGTGGCACATGGGCTCAGTAGTTGTGGTACTGGGCTTAGCTGTCCTTTGACTTGGGGGAATCTTAGTTCCCTGATTAGGGATCCAACCTCATGGGCCCTGCATTACAAGGTGGGTTCTTAACCACTGGACCACCAGAGATGTCCCAGGGTTTTTGTTTTATGTCTGCTTGAAGAATGGTTTGGGCTTCCTTTTCACTGGTTCAGTGGTAAAGAACCCACCTGGTAATGCAGAAAATGCTTGTAGACCCGGGTTCAATCCCTGGGTCAGGAAGATCCCCTAAAGAAGGAAATGGTAACCAATATTCTCCAATATTCTTTCCTGGAAAATTCTGTGGACAGAGGATCCTGGCAGGCTACAGTCCATGGGGTCTCAAAAGAGTCAGATACAACTGAGCATGCATGTACATGCACAGGAAAATGGTTTCCCCTCCCCCACTGCAAATATGAAGAAATAAATATTATTTGTGAGTAAGATTCATTTGTGATAATTTGGTCACCAGTCCCCACCCTGGTCTCGCCCCCTGCTATGTTCAGTGAATTATTTCAGACCTCCTTGTGTTCACCCAGCTGGGAAGGAAGGTCCTCAGAAGGATGGGATTGGCCTTTTTGTGCCAGTACTGAAGGAGATGGGAGATGAGGCTAAGTCACCTTCTGGTTTGGTAGTTCAGAAAAGGATCCTCTCAGAGGGTGCTCATTCCTCTCAAACAGCCCAGTGACATAATTAAAATTTTTCCTGGTCTGTACTTCTCAAGGACCCCAGAAATCTGAAACCATATGGCGAGTTCGTTTGAATTTGGGTTCTGCCCCTGGCTCGATGTATTGGCTGCAAGGTTGCGATTATAGTTCCTCATTGTAAGCCTCACCCAGAGGCTCCTTGGTGTTTGCAGTGAGCATATGGACTAATGGGAAATAAACAATCCAGTGAATTTCTGGGGTGGGAGCTGGCTTACGACAAGATGCTGCAGAAAAGGGAGCAGTCTGGGCAAGTGGAACTTTAGCAAGTACACAGGAAACCACGGCTAAGGGTCCTTCTCCAGCACAGCTTCTCCATGGAGGACTGGTCCCATGAGATCACCTGATGCTAACTGATTGTTTATTGCATGCCCAACGCTGGGCCAAGCCCTTAACATGCATCTTCTCATTGGAACTTCACAGCAACCTCTGTGATAACTAAATGTTATTTTTAACAATAATGCTTGTCTCCATACTAAAACCCTACTTTACAGATGAGGAAATTGAGATGTAGAAGGCTAAGGAAAATTCTCCTAAGGTTGTACAGTTTGTACATGGGTAGACACAGGCTTTGAACTCAGGTCTAGTTTGCTTCAAAAACCATACCCTTCACCACTGTGCCACACCCATGGCCAGGTTGCCCAAGAGGCATTTTCTTGCCGCACAGATGGGGCACACAGGTGAGAGCGGAAAATGAGGACATAATCATCATAAGGATGGGAGTCTTTCTTTGTTCACCATGTGTCCCCAGTAAGTGGCCTGTATTCATTAAAACCAGTGATGACTACAATGCAAGAAACTGATTTTGGTCAGCAGTCTCTACCCAACATGGTTGTGGTCCTGGCATTGTAGTGTGAAGTCTACTGATTGGCGATAGGTTTGGATTTTAGCTCTGTGGGTTGAGGCTGCAGGTCTGCAAGAAGGAATGTTGCAGAGAGTTTACCAGGCATGCAGAGGCTGGCAACAGGTGACAAGCACCAGGACTGGGCCCCCTGCCCCGGAGCTTCCTGCAGATGGTAGGCATATTGGGGTTGGGGGTGGGGAGAGGAGGAAGAAGTGCTGGTGTGGGAAAATATAGGGGAGGGAGGAGGGAACAGACACTAGGAGTGAGGTTGGAATGCTCTGGTTACTGCTGTTCCTGAAGGTCAGACAGACTCCTAAGGCACCTCCTTCCTCCTGCTCCTTCTCCCATTGTTGGGCAGCCTGAGTGAGGACAATAGGAATGGAATCCTTCTTCCCCTCCCGCCTGGCAAGGCTGGGCCCGCTTCCTCCTCACCCCACCGAAAGGAATGCTTTCTTGTCTTGGCTGTGTGGTACCCGCAGGCAAGAATGGTGCTGGGGGCTCCCCAGGGATGGCAGGCTTGTGGCTTGAGCAGATGACAGTTGGGGTTGGAGCAGGGAGGGAGTGGGTGTGGAGGATCTTTTCAGAATTCCTCTTGGGTTTCTTGTGGGTGTTTCTCTGCTTTTTACTGACATATCGTGGGTTCTCTGCCCTGAAGCAGGCCACTGAAGCAGATCTGTGAACAGAGAGATGGAGCCCTTTGAGACAAGTTAGATGTGTTGGAGTTGGGGACGGTCGGGTGGTGCGGGGGTCAGAAGGGAGTATCTGTCTGAGTTAGGGGAGCCAGCATAACAATGTGAAAGAATGTCGGCTAAGAAAGCTTGGGTAGGTACTGTGTTCCAGTCCCGCCACTGCACTGTGGGACCAGGAGAGAGAGAGATACGGATGACACAGTGCTGAAGATCAGCACATACTGAGTTCTTCAGGATACTGATCACCACATTTAGCTCTCCTGGCTGCCAGCCTCCTGCGTTACCTATGTGGGAACCCATGGGGGCAGAGGACTGGGGTGTCTCTGCACGCCACGGGCAAACATTCACACTTCATTCCACTGTTGTCAGCTGAGCTGCTGCCCCCAGGAAAGAGACCCTCTGTGAATCCATCTTCAGAGAGTAAACCTCCCCGGTCCACCAGCCTTGGGGAGAGGCAAACCTGAGACTGTGCAGAGCAGAGTGGGATAGGAGTCTGGCTTCAACTTAACACAGCCTTTGGCTGGGCACATTCTATAGGCTTCACCTTACCCCTTCTTCTATGGATACTTGCTGTTCTCCACCCTGAGTCCTTTGCGGGCATCTGTGTGCAAATCCCATGGCCTCTCAGCCTGCCCTCCTCTGGCATAAGAGCCAGTTTTGTGGGGCCACCAAATGGAAGCCCACTCATGCATCTACTTTCCAGCTTTCTTGTTTTGTTGTTGTTGTCCTTAGGTTTTTGTTTGTTTGTTTGTTTTGTTTTGCTGCTGTCTCTTCTGTTCATGTTGTCCTTCTGGGTTTATATCTTTCTTAAAAACACACAAAAAATTCCTTCATCTTATGTTAGTGAGCTTTGGTATGTTAAGTGCATGTATTCAGTCTTCCTTTTTTTTTTTTTAATTTTAATTTTTGTCCTCTTTTATTTATTTATTTTTTAAAACTTTTCTTTTTGGGGGGCGGTTGGGGAGGGAGGGGAGCGGGCGGGCCACTTCTATTGGTCTTTCATTTGTCTATTTTCATCCGTCTTTGTTCTTTGGCTCCTGTGGGCCTCCCATCGCGGTGGCGTCTGTCGTTGCTGAGCACCGGCTCTGGGTGCATGCGCTCCAGAGCTCCAGCTTGGTAATTAGACACATTGGTCCAGTCCGCTCCGCGGCACGTGGGATCTTCCCAGGCCAGGGTTCGAACCAGCGCCCCTTGCACTGCAAGGCAGTGTCCTTACCTGCTGCACCACCAAGGAAGCCCCTTATTTTATTTATATATATATATATATATATGTATATTTTAAAATTTTTACAGAGTTTTGTTGTTCACAGGCATATATGTTACCAGATCAATCATATGTGGCTTCTTTTATTTTTATTTTATTTTATTCTCTTAGTTTTTATTTCCATCTATCTTTATTCTTTCGCCTGTGTGGGCCTCCTATTGCAGTGGCCCCTCTCTTTGCAGAGCACGAGCTCTGGGCGCCTGCGTTCCAGGGCACTGACTGGCAATTGGACACCCCCGTCCAGTCACATGTGTGATCTTCCTGGGCCAGGGATCAAACCAGTGCCCCTTGTACTGCAAGGCGGACTCTTTACCCACTTGACTACCAGGTAAACCTGTCTTCCATTTTTAAGTGGATGGAATTTATCCAGTCAGCAGATTTGTTCCTTTATCAAATATTGAAAGCTTTCAGACTTTGGGGTAACAGAAAACATTGTAAGTTGCAAGTCTTAAACATATTTCAATTTGAAAATTAATTTTGCATATAAATCAGTGTGTGTTGTCTCTTCTCTAAGCTCCTAAGACTTGCCTGCCAGTCTCTGCCTTCATTTTGGAGCTCAGAGCCCAGCACAGTGGCAGCCCTCCTTGGAGCTTGGCACCTGTGTGTTGGGTGATTGAATGACTTATGACCTAACTAGTCCCTGTCCTGTGGAATCATTCATCTAAGGAGAGACACTTAGCACACCAGAATGGTTAATCTTCATAAGCCTATACTTTCTTTGTTAACTCATTTTATTGAAAATAATATCAAAGACATCAAAAAATCTTTAAAAGGGACATGTAGAGTGTAAAGAGAAATAAGAAATTCCATTGAGCCCAGAATCCACTAAAACTCTACAACCTTACAAGCCCTGAGTCCCTCTTCCTTCCCAAAAATAGTCATAATCACTATTTTGTATTTGTCACTTGCTGTTTTTTATAGCTTTACTACCTGAGCGTGAAAACCTAAACAGTATATTATTTCCTTCACTTGTTTTTGAAATTTATGTAAATGGAAGCATATATTTGTACTTTTCTCTGACTTCTTTCACTTAACATTTTTTTTGGAGGTTCTTTCAAATCGGGCTATGCAGCTGCACTTTATTCATTTGATGGTCATGTTCCCTTGTGAGGTAATAGCAGAATTTATTCATGTATTCTACTGTTGATGGACATCAGGATGGTTTTCCTTTTTTTACCCTTCTGAACAGCAGAGCTGGGGCTACTTTGAGGCAAGAGAGGGCCTGTATAAGTTTCTGAAGCTGCCGTACAAATGACCATACATGGGGTGGTTTAACACAACCAAAACGTATTCTGTCCCAGTTCTGGCACTGACTGGCAATTGGACAGTCCATCACTTTGCCTGGGCCAGGGATCAAACCAGTGCCTTGTACTGCAAGGCGGACTCTTTACCCACTTGACTACCAGGTAAACCTGTCTTCCATTTTTAAGTGGATGGAATTTATCCAGTCAGCAGATTTGTTCCTTTATCAAATATTGAAAGCTTTCAGACTTTGGGGTAACAGAAAACATTGTAAGTTGCAAGTCTTAAACATATTTCAATTTGAAAATTAATTTTGCATATAAATCAGTGTGTGTTGTCTCTTCTCTAAGCTCCTAAGACTTGCCTGCCAGTCTCTGCCTTCATTTTGGAGCTCAGAGCCCAGCACAGTGGCAGCCCTCCTTGGAGCTTGGCACCTGTGTGTTGGGTGATTGAATGACTTATGACCTAACTAGTCCCTGTCCTGTGGAATCATTCATCTAAGGAGAGACACTTAGCACACCAGAATGGTTAATCTTCATAAGCCTATACTTTCTTTGTTAACTCATTTTATTGAAAATAATATCAAAGACATCAAAAAATCTTTAAAAGGGACATGTAGAGTGTAAAGAGAAATAAGAAATTCCATTGAGCCCAGAATCCACTAAAACTCTACAACCTTACAAGCCCTGAGTCCCTCTTCCTTCCCAAAAATAGTCATAATCACTATTTTGTATTTGTCACTTGCTGTTTTTTATAGCTTTACTACCTGAGCGTGAAAACCTAAACAGTATATTATTTCCTTCACTTGTTTTTGAAATTTATGTAAATGGAAGCATATATTTGTACTTTTCTCTGACTTCTTTCACTTAACATTTTTTTTGGAGGTTCTTTCAAATCGGGCTATGCAGCTGCACTTTATTCATTTGATGGTCATGTTCCCTTGTGAGGTAATAGCAGAATTTATTCATGTATTCTACTGTTGATGGACATCAGGATGGTTTTCCTTTTTTTACCCTTCTGAACAGCAGAGCTGGGGCTACTTTGAGGCAAGAGAGGGCCTGTATAAGTTTCTGAAGCTGCCGTACAAATGACCATACATGGGGTGGTTTAACACAACCAAAACGTATTCTGTCCCAGTTCTGGAGGCCAGGAGTCTGTAATCATGATGTCGGCAGGGCCACACTCCATTTGAAGGATGTAGGAGAGTCCTTGCCTCTTCTAGCGTCCAGTGGCTCCAGGTGTTGCCTGGTTGAAGGCCTGTGGCAGCGTAACGCCAATCTCTGCCTCCGTCTTCACACAACTGTCCCTCTAATCCCTATGTTTCTTCTTGGTGTGTCTCTTACAAGGACATTTGTCCCTGAGTTAGGACCCACTAAAATTATCCAAAATGATCTTCTCTCTAGATCCTTAACTTAATTATCTTTTCAAAGACCCTTTTTCCAGATTTGGTCACAATCACTGGTTTCAGGCCCCCTTTTGGGAGGCTACCATTCAACCCACTGCAGGCACTGAGAATATGATACCAGAGGCATTGGCCTGCAACAACCCTTGAGGGGATTGCCCACTTCGCTTTTGTGCCCCAGGAGCCTCTCTTCCCTCAGGTCCTGTCTCTGCTAAACAACTTTGCAATGAATATCTGTGTATGTTGCCTGGAACTCTTTGGGGAGGAGTTTATCTAGGGTGCATAGCACAGGAGCAGAATTGCTGCATGATAGAAAGTCAGCATATTAATATTTATTAGGTAAAATTAAGCTTTTTTCAAAGTGGTTGTACCAATTTATGTAAGCATAAATTCCTGTTGCTTCGCATCTTCTCCAAACCCTAGGTTGACTGACTTTCTTTCTTTTTTTAAGAAAAAATATTTATTTGTTTGTTTGTTTGGCTGTGCCAAGTCTTAGTTACTATGTGCAGTATCTTTGATCTTCATTGTGGCTTTGGGGGTCCTTTTTAGTTGCAGCATGTGGGATCTAGTTCCCAAACCAAAGACTGAACCTGAGTCTCCTGTATTGAGAGTGCAGAGTCTTAGCCAGTGAACCACCAGAGAAGCCCTTTGACTGATTTTCTAGTTAGAGTCAGTCTGGAAGGTGAGAAGGAGTAGGTGTGAAAGCCTAGGTGTGAAAGGGTAGCTCATCAAAGTTTCAGTGTGCATTCTCTCAGGACTAATGACATCGAGCATCTTTTCACTTGTTGGTGAGCCATTTGTGTTTCTTCTTCTGTGAAATGCTTTCTTAAGACTTTTTCTCATGTTTATAATTTATTTTTGCATTTTTAAAAATAAAAGTACTTTATATAGTCTCTGTATTAATCATTTGCTAGTGAAATATGTCCCAATCTTTTTCCAGCAAGTGGTTTTTTTGCAGTTTCTTTCTCCTTTTATTTATTTATTTATTTATTTTTGGCTGTGCTGGATCTTTGTCCCTGAGTTAGGACCCACTAAAATTATCCAAAATGATCTTCTCTCTAGATCCTTAACTTAATTATCTTTTCAAAGACCCTTTTTCCAGATTTGGTCACAATCACTGGTTTCAGGCCCCCTTTTGGGAGGCTACCATTCAACCCACTGCAGGCACTGAGAATATGATACCAGAGGCATTGGCCTGCAACAACCCTTGAGGGGATTGCCCACTTCGCTTTTGTGCCCCAGGAGCCTCTCTTCCCTCAGGTCCTGTCTCTGCTAAACAACTTTGCAATGAATATCTGTGTATGTTGCCTGGAACTCTTTGGGGAGGAGTTTATCTAGGGTGCATAGCACAGGAGCAGAATTGCTGCATGATAGAAAGTCAGCATATTAATATTTATTAGGTAAAATTAAGCTTTTTTCAAAGTGGTTGTACCAATTTATGTAAGCATAAATTCCTGTTGCTTCGCATCTTCTCCAAACCCTAGGTTGACTGACTTTCTTTCTTTTTTTAAGAAAAAATATTTATTTGTTTGTTTGTTTGGCTGTGCCAAGTCTTAGTTACTATGTGCAGTATCTTTGATCTTCATTGTGGCTTTGGGGGTCCTTTTTAGTTGCAGCATGTGGGATCTAGTTCCCAAACCAAAGACTGAACCTGAGTCTCCTGTATTGAGAGTGCAGAGTCTTAGCCAGTGAACCACCAGAGAAGCCCTTTGACTGATTTTCTAGTTAGAGTCAGTCTGGAAGGTGAGAAGGAGTAGGTGTGAAAGCCTAGGTGTGAAAGGGTAGCTCATCAAAGTTTCAGTGTGCATTCTCTCAGGACTAATGACATCGAGCATCTTTTCACTTGTTGGTGAGCCATTTGTGTTTCTTCTTCTGTGAAATGCTTTCTTAAGACTTTTTCTCATGTTTATAATTTATTTTTGCATTTTTAAAAATAAAAGTACTTTATATAGTCTCTGTATTAATCATTTGCTAGTGAAATATGTCCCAATCTTTTTCCAGCAAGTGGTTTTTTTGCAGTTTCTTTCTTTTTTTTTTTTTTAAACTTTTATTTATTTATTTTTGGCTGTGCTGGATCTTTGTCGATGTGTAGGTTTAGCTGCTCTGCGGTATGTGGGATCTTCCCAGATCAGGGCTCGAACCTGTGTCTCCTGCATTGGCAGACGGGTTCTTATCCACTGAGCCACAAGGGAAGCCCCTGCAGTTTCTTTTTAAAATGTCATTGAACTTATCAGTTTAGTCTTTTTCTGCTTGACTATATCCTTGAGCATATAAAAATATTTTTAGTGACCTTATAAAGATTTTCTGCTTTTATAATTCATTTTCAAGTCGCAGAATGGGTGGGCCTTTTGGTTTTTTGATATATGTTATGAGACAAGGATGCATTTTCACCTATTTCTGTTTAATTCACCAATTGTCTCAACACCATTTCTTAAATAGTTCAGGCTTTAATTACTACCTGAAATATCCACTTGGTCATAAATTGAATGTCTGCTTATACACGACTATGATTTGAGGTTCTCTGTTATGTTCTACTGGCCCGTCTCTGTCCTTGTTCCAGTGAACACTGTTTTAATTACTCCAGTTTTCCTTTTTTTTTTTTTTTTTTTGTCTTTATTGGTTCCAGTCTTTATTGTGGATCTCAGTTCATCCTCAACCACGTCCATGATCCGTTCTTTTTGGCGGGGGGGCACTTCTATTGATCTTTCATTTATTTAACTTTGTTCTTTGGCCTGTGTGGGTCTCGCATCGCAGTGGCCTCTTTTGCTGCAGAGCACCGGCCCTGGGCGCATGCGCTCCAGAGCTCCAGCTCAGTAGCTGGACACAACGGTGCAGCCACTCCACAGCATGTGGGATCTTCCCAGGCCAGGGATTGAACTGGCGCCCCTTGCACTGCCAGGCAGTGTCCTTACCCACTGGATCACCAGGGAAGCCATTCTTGACTGGCAAACTGACGTATCAATAGAATATTGAGTGCAGCCCTGAATAGAGATAATTGCCTTGCATTCATTACTCTAGTTTTAACAGTAAGTCATGGTACCTGGTTGGGTGCCCCTGCTAAACTCTTTTTCAAAGTCTTAGTTTCCTAGGACAGCTTGAACAGCTGCTCTACTGTATACATTATATATATATATATATATATATATATATATTTTTTTTTTAAATTTGGGGGCGGCGGGTCAGGAAGAGGGAAGGGGGCGGGTGGGCCACTTCTATTGGTCTTTCATTATCTATTTTCATCCATCTTTGTTCTTTTGGCCCATGTGGGCCTCCCATCTCAGTGGCCTCTGTTGTTGCAGAGCACCGGCTCTGGGCTCATGCGCCCCAGAGCTCCGGCTCAGCAATTGGACACATCAGTCCAGCCGCTCCGTGGCACGTGGGATCTTCCCAGGCCAGGGCTCGAACCGGCGCCCCTTGCACGGCAAGGCGGTGTCCTTACCCACTGGACCACCAGGGGAAGCCCCCATATACATTTTTGAAACAGCTTTTCAAGTTCCTTGAAAATACTTGTTGGGATTTTTTTTTTTTTTAAATTTTTGGCCACTTTTATTGGTCTTTCATTTATTTATTTTCATCCATCTTTTGTTTTTTGGCCTGTGTGGGCCTGTCATCACAGTGGCCTCTCCTGTAGCAGAGCACTGGCTCTGGGCACATGCGCTCCAGAGCACTGACTCATATTGGACACATCGGTCCAGCTGCTCTTCAGCATGTGGGATCTTCCTGTGCCAGGGATTGAACTGGCACCTCTTGTAGTGCAGGGCAGACTCTTTACCACTGGACCACCAGGGAAGCCCTGATGGGATTTTTTATACGCACTGCATTAAAGATATAGATGAGTTTGTCTAGAATTAATAGAATTATGATTTAAAATTTTCTTATCTAAGAATATTGTATTTCTCTCCATCTCTGTAGATCTTTTAAAGTGACATTTAAAGTTTGATCATTTTCTGCAAAGGGTTTGCATATCTTTTCTAGACTTATTCCTAGATACTATGTTATCACATGGCCTCTTCTCTGTACACGCAGAGGGAGCAGGCAAGCTCTGATGCCTCTTCCTCTTATAAAGACACTAATTCTGTCAGAGTTGGGCCCCACCCTTGTGAACTCATTTAACCTTTATTACCTCCTGATAGGCCCTAACTCCAAATATGTTTGGGGTTAAAGACTTTGATATATGAATTTGGGGGAACCCAATTCAGTCCAACTTACCCTCCTCTTTTCCAGATGAAGAAACTGAGGCTCCTCTAAGGAACTTAATTCCTCCCAGCACACTTTGGAAATTAGGAGCTTAGACCAGAGACTCTGTGCAGTTCTGGGCATAAGCACAGCTGCTCTGGTGTGACCTGGTAGTCCAGTAAAGTCCAGAGCTTAGCAGGGCCTTCCTGGCCTCTGCTCAGAACCCAGCATTCCACCTGGGCCTTGAGAAGGGTGGGGAGCTGTAGAAGCACCTGTGACTTCGAAGCACTGCAGACGACATTGGCATCTGCATGGACTTGGGACATTTTCCCCAAGGGGCTTTGTGAGTTGGAGCAGAAGAGCTGAGCAGACAGCATGTGGTGACTGCAGTCCGTGCACATGGGATTGGGGAACACCACGGGAACTGAGGGGCACAGAATTTCTGCTCTTGAGAGGCAGGGGAGTCTCAAGGTTGCAGACCTATGGGTCGGCTGCTGTAGATCACATTTATCAAGTTCTTGTCATGTGCCAGCTGTGCTGAGTGCTTTAGAAAGCTACATCATGGGACACCGCCCCTGCCCCATGACAACCTAGTGAGACAGGAGCTCAGGTAAGCCCCAGTGTGACACAGCAAGGAAGTGAGGGAGCCCAGACACACAGGCTGGTTGGTTCTGTGCCGGGGTCCCCCCAGTCCCTCCCTTCAAACTCCTACCTTCTCTAAAGTGGGAGACCAGCCTCTTAGTGATACCGCTGAACTCGCCAGGCCCCTTCCCACAGCCTGGTCAGACTTGGATGTCTCTCATCTCCAGGATGGAAGATAGGGAAGGGAATTGTATGTTGCTCTCCAGGCCCCATTTAGGAGTCAAACAGATCAAACAGGGTAGGGGTGGGGGTAGGGGGCTGGAATGTCCCAGGCTGTCTTTTCCCAAGTGGAGGAGCGGAAGCCATGACAGCTAAGGGGATTTGTGGAAATTCCTCCGCGCATTGTTACCAAGTAAAGGAAGTGTTTCTGAGCTGAACTCTCAGTTTCTGCCCTAGGGAGCCAGGGCCAGTTTCCGCTTCTGAAGCTTGTTTGTGGGAAACTGAAGGGGCCGTTTGAGGTTCTCCGTATGGGGAACTCCAAATATGTTTGGGGTTAAAGACTTTGATATATGAATTTGGGGGAACCCAATTCAGTCCAACTTACCCTCCTCTTTTCCAGATGAAGAAACTGAGGCTCCTCTAAGGAACTTAATTCCTCCCAGCACACTTTGGAAATTAGGAGCTTAGACCAGAGACTCTGTGCAGTTCTGGGCATAAGCACAGCTGCTCTGGTGTGACCTGGTAGTCCAGTAAAGTCCAGAGCTTAGCAGGGCCTTCCTGGCCTCTGCTCAGAACCCAGCATTCCACCTGGGCCTTGAGAAGGGTGGGGAGCTGTAGAAGCACCTGTGACTTCGAAGCACTGCAGACGACATTGGCATCTGCATGGACTTGGGACATTTTCCCCAAGGGGCTTTGTGAGTTGGAGCAGAAGAGCTGAGCAGACAGCATGTGGTGACTGCAGTCTGTGCACATGGGATTGGGGAACACCACGGGAACTGAGGGGCACAGAATTTCTGCTCTTGAGAGGCAGGGGAGTCTCAAGGCTGCAGACCTATGGGTCGGCTGCTGTAGATCACATTTATCAAGTTCTTGTCATGTGCCAGCTGTGCTGAGTGCTTTAGAAAGCTACATCATGGGACACCGCCCCTGCCCCATGACAACCTAGTGAGACAGGAGCTCAGGTAAGCCCCAGTGTGACACAGCAAGGAAGTGAGGGAGCCCAGACACACAGGCTGGTTGGTTCTGTGCCGGGGTCCCCCCAGTCCCTCCCTTCAAACTCCTACCTTCTCTAAAGTGGGAGACCAGCCTCTTAGTGATACCGCTGAACTCGCCAGGCCCCTTCCCACAGCCTGGTCAGACTTGGATGTCTCTCATCTCCAGGATGGAAGATAGGGAAGGGAATTGTATGTTGCTCTCCAGGCCCCATTTAGGAGTCAAACAGATCAAACAGGGTAGGGGTGGGGGTAGGGGGCTGGAATGTCCCAGGCTGTCTTTTCCCAAGTGGAGGAGCGGAAGCCATGACAGCTAAGGGGATTTGTGGAAATTCCTCCGCGCATTGTTACCAAGTAAAGGAAGTGTTTCTGAGCTGAACTCTCAGTTTCTGCCCTAGGGAGCCAGGGCCAGTTTCCGCTTCTGAAGCTTGTTTGTGGGAAACTGAAGGGGCCGTTTGAGGTTCTCCGTATGGGGAACTCCAAATAGTCCCCCATTATTCCCTCCCAGAGGTGAAGGGGGCAGAGGGTCCAGCAAGCCAGACAAAACAGCCCTGGAATCTGTTCCTCTGCTTTTTCCTTCCACTTTGGAGTGGATGGCTCAGAGCCGAGGCAAACGAACAGAAACATTTTTTCCAGGCATGCTGGTATTTGTTTCTGGCACAATCAGCACAAGACATTAGAGAAATAGATGCATTTTTCAGTCTGTGTTCATCCTCTGGACTGGACTTGATCACGCTCCAAGTGTGTGTAGCCCTCTATGGCCACCAGTCCACTCTGGAGGGACAGCCAGGTCTAACGTCCCTAGTGTAGCTGTCCACACTGTGCCAGCTGGTGGGTCAACTCCCAGTGTCTTGGGAAGGTTGTCACTGACTCACCAGAAAAGCTGTACCTGTGTCTACATATGGAGAAACCACTTATGGACACACATGTGTATACCTAAGTGTGTCCCATGACGACCTGCCTCCTCTCCACTGTCGTGCAAGGCTTCCTCTGGCTCCACTCTGAGGGAGGAGTGCTCTGTGGGAGTTCTTTGTGGATCCCAGAGGAATGGGAGGTTCACAGGGGCCCTGCCGGAAAGTCTGGTGGGAACCAGACACCGAGGGCTGTACCAGCCTGTTCTACCCAGGCCCTGCCAGGAAGACCCTTTCCTAGAAAATCATCTTTGAGGTGTGACAGAACCTGGTGGAAGAAGAAGGGGTATGTAGGTGCATAAGGTTGTTCTCAACCCCCACGCTCTCTCTGGCTGGAAAATGACGGTCTGTCAGCTGGGCTGAACAAACTGAGAAGCAGTCCCTAGCCTGTGGGAAAACTTCTTCAAGAGGAGCTAACTGAGCAGGAGATGCTCCCTTGCCTGCTTTTCTTCTCCCCTCCCCCTCCCTCATTCCTTTCCTCCCCTCTGTCTATTTCCCTCCCTCCCTCTTTCCCCTTCTCTCCTCCCTCTCCTCTTTCCTTCCTTTCTTCTTCCCTGGCCTTTCTTTTTATTCCCGCCCTGGGGAAATGGACAACCAAGCACCCCTGCTCTTTAATCTCTTAGTGTATCTGGCTCACTTGTGACCACTGAGATCAGAGGATGTGACAGACCACAGCCTGGGTCCCCAAGAATTACAAAGTGTCTTTCTCATTCAAAACTCCATGCTGGGGGCTTCCCTGATGGCTCAGTGGTAAAGAATCTGCTTACTGATGAAGGAGACACGAGTTTAATCCCTGATCCTGGAAGAGCGCACATGCTGCAGAGTAACTAAGCCCATGCACCACAACTAGTGAGCCTGTGCTCTAGAGGCTGGGAGCCACAGCTACTGAGCCCAGGTGCTGCAACTAGTGAAACCCGCCCGCCTAGAGCCTGTGCTCCACAACAAGAGAAGCCACCTGATGAGAAGCCTGCCTACTGCAACTAGAGAGTAGCCCCCTCGCCACAACTGGAGAAAATCCGTGCAACAGCGAAGACCCAGCACAGCCAACAATAAATAAAAAACTAACCAAATAACAACAACAAAAAAAAAAAAAAAAGAAAAACTCTATGTTGGGTGAGCCTTCAGGAAGGCCAGAGTTGAGCCTGTCATACCCTTACCTCCAAACTCCTTCCTTCTCCTGTGTGGAGGAAAAGGGTATTTGTGGAGCTCCAGGTGCAGACTGAGGATGCGAATGCCTAGGAGAAATGGAATTTGGGGTCAAACATCCTGTGACATAGTCTGTTTGAAAGAATTATGATTTCAGGGTTAACAGAGAACTTTTTTTTTTTCAAATGGTTTCTATCCATAAGACTTCTGGGAAAGGGATGGTTTCCCAGAGTGTAAAAGATGAATTTTTCAAAGTCAACATTCCTAATGTCCAAATACACTTTAGGACTATGAAAACTTCATGTACAATGATAGGTTGTTAGGAACTAAATCGTACTGAGCAGCGAGTTGTAAGAGGGCATTTTATGTTTTATTTTTATTTCCACGCGCGGTTTATTTTTGCTCTGACATTTTATTATAATTTCTTCCTACAGTAGGTGAAGTGCTTGGGAAGTTAATTTAAACCAGCCTGACTTTCTGTGTGTTTTTTAATATTTGTTTAAGCTTTTATTGAGCTTGTCAGGCAAGTCAGTGTGCAAAAATGCAGCCGAAAACCCCGTTTCCCTTCTGCGGTGCCTGCCCATTAATACTAGGTGGTGACAACAAGATTCGCGCACACTTCAAATGGGGGATTATTCTGGGTTTTCAAGGAAATTCGAGCCACCTGTTTCAGAAACCTCTTAGTGACTTAGTGAGAGGATGAAGGCTGTCTCCGCACTCAGCTGTCACTCAGAGCTCCAGCTCCTCAGGGAGGGGGCTCCCTCTGACCTGGCCAGGCTCTACTGGGGCAATTTGCATCACCAGTCAGAGGCCTGTCCTCCCAGCTTGTGGCTTGGCCTCAGCCTGGGCCAGAGAAGCAGCTGCCGTCTATCTGCCTGCGGGGAACTTTCCACAGCAGGCTGACTCCCCCTGGGTTTGGGCTGCCCAGTCTGGAGCTGTTTATCATGGACAGCAGGACGACATGGGATCACCTAGAGGAAGTGGGTTGTGAGAGCTGATTGTGTGGCCTACGTGTCGGGGAGCCACGCTACCCACAGATTTTGGCCAAGAGAGAAATAGAAAGTCAACATTTTCCAGCAGGCTGGGAAGCAGCTGAGTATGCGAATGCCTAGGAGAAATGGAATTTGGGGTCAAACATCCTGTGACATAGTCTGTTTGAAAGAATTATGATTTCAGGGTTAACAGAGAACTTTTTTTTTTTCAAATGGTTTCTATCCATAAGACTTCTGGGAAAGGGATGGTTTCCCAGAGTGTAAAAGATGAATTTTTCAAAGTCAACATTCCTAATGTCCAAATACACTTTAGGACTATGAAAACTTCATGTACAATGATAGGTTGTTAGGAACTAAATCGTACTGAGCAGCGAGTTGTAAGAGGGCATTTTATGTTTTATTTTTATTTCCACGCGCGGTTTATTTTTGCTCTGACATTTTATTATAATTTCTTCCTACAGTAGGTGAAGTGCTTGGGAAGTTAATTTAAACCAGCCTGACTTTCTGTGTGTTTTTTAATATTTGTTTAAGCTTTTATTGAGCTTGTCAGGCAAGTCAGTGTGCAAAAATGCAGCCGAAAACCCCGTTTCCCTTCTGCGGTGCCTGCCCATTAATACTAGGTGGTGACAACAAGATTCGCGCACACTTCAAATGGGGGATTATTCTGGGTTTTCAAGGAAATTCGAGCCACCTGTTTCAGAAACCTCTTAGTGACTTAGTGAGAGGATGAAGGCTGTCTCCGCACTCAGCTGTCACTCAGAGCTCCAGCTCCTCAGGGAGGGGGCTCCCTCTGACCTGGCCAGGCTCTACTGGGGCAATTTGCATCACCAGTCAGAGGCCTGTCCTCCCAGCTTGTGGCTTGGCCTCAGCCTGGGCCAGAGAAGCAGCTGCCGTCTATCTGCCTGCGGGGAACTTTCCACAGCAGGCTGACTCCCCCTGGGTTTGGGCTGCCCAGTCTGGAGCTGTTTATCATGGACAGCAGGACGACATGGGATCACCTAGAGGAAGTGGGTTGTGAGAGCTGATTGTGTGGCCTACGTGTCGGGGAGCCACGCTACCCACAGATTTTGGCCAAGAGAGAAATAGAAAGTCAACATTTTCCAGCAGGCTGGGAAGCAGCTGAGTATTTCTGGAGCCCAGGACTCTGGTAGAACAGTCTTATGGTAGCGAGAGGCAGAGAAGTGGTAGTGGCAGGGACGCAGCCTGATTTTGTCTAGGCTGGGGGCACTTTGATAACCCCTGGTCTGATTCAGGCCCACTGTTCAATCAATGGGAAATAGGCCTGATCTGGGGTCAGGGGGAATTACCATGAGCTTTTGTACTCAGTTTGTGGCAAAACCAGGACAAGGTCTGCCAGGCTAGGTTCTTTCTGCTGCTTCTGTCTCTCTTCCTGTTTTTCTGTATTCTCTTTTATTTATTTATTTATTTTTAATTTCTTTTTGGCTATTCTGGGTTTTCACTGCTGCCACAGGCTCTTCTCTAGTTGCAGAGAGTGGGGGCTTCTGTCTCGTTGAAGTGAGCAGGCTTCTTGTTGCGGGACTTCTCTTGTTGTGGCACTTGGGCTCTAGGACACATGGGCTCCATAGTTGCAGCTCTGAGGCTCTAGAGCACAGACTCACTAGTTGTGGCTCACGGGCTTAGTTACTCCACAGCATGTGAGATCTTCTTGGATCAGGGATCGAACCCATGTCTCCTGCATTGACAGGCAGATTCTTTGCCACTGAGCTACCAGGGAAGCCCCTGTGCTTCTTTTCTTGCTCGTCCATTTAGGTAAAACCAGTGATTTCTGGGATTCTACCAGTTTCCACACTTGATCTGCTCATCTCTGCTTTGGTTGGGGTTGCCCCTCTGCTCACTAAATAGCCATCTGCAAACTCCAGGGGAAATCTGTTCCCTATCTCCCAGGGCACATGTTGATCACTCAGAGATTGATATTTTGGTAAATGTTGTGAATAAGAGAGCAAAATGAATTCTCTTGGGATCTAAGAAAAAAGCAGGTCCTTCACAAGTTGAGTTCACTAAGCTTGGGCTCTTGCCCTGTGGCATTCTCTTTTAAAGGAGGGTGCTGGGCCTGCTTTTCCTGCTCAGGGAACAGAATTTTCTGCTTCATATGACAAAGCCCCTGATCATTGATATGGATCCAAGGGTGGCCTCCTGACTAGTGGAAGGGCATAGTCACACTGGCACAACATTTTCCAGCAGGCTGGGGCAGCTATTTCTGACCCAGGACTCTGGTAGAACAGTCTTATGGTAGCGAGGCAGAGAAGTGGTAGTGGCAGGACGCAGCCTGATTTTGTCTAGGCTGGGGGCACTTTGATAACCCCTGGTCTGATTCAGGCCCACTGTTCAATCAATGGGAAATAGGCCTGATCTGGGGTCAGGGGGAATTACCATGAGCTTTTGTACTCAGTTTGTGGCAAAACCAGGACAAGGTCTGCCAGGCTAGGTTCTTTCTGCTGCTTCTGTCTCTCTTCCTGTTTTTCTGTATTCTCTTTTATTTATTTATTTATTTTTAATTTCTTTTTGGCTATTCTGGGTTTTCACTGCTGCCACAGGCTCTTCTCTAGTTGCAGAGAGTGGGGGCTTCTGTCTCGTTGAAGTGAGCAGGCTTCTTGTTGCGGGACTTCTCTTGTTGTGGCACTTGGGCTCTAGGACACATGGGCTCCATAGTTGCAGCTCTGAGGCTCTAGAGCACAGACTCACTAGTTGTGGCTCACGGGCTTAGTTACTCCACAGCATGTGAGATCTTCTTGGATCAGGGATCGAACCCATGTCTCCTGCATTGACAGGCAGATTCTTTGCCACTGAGCTACCAGGGAAGCCCCTGTGCTTCTTTTCTTGCTCGTCCATTTAGGTAAAACCAGTGATTTCTGGGATTCTACCAGTTTCCACACTTGATCTGCTCATCTCTGCTTTGGTTGGGGTTCCCCCTCTGCTCACTAAATAGCCATCTGCAAACTCCAGGGGAAATCTGTTCCCTATCTCCCAGGGCACATGTTGATCACTCAGAGATTGATATTTTGGTAAATGTTGTGAATAAGAGAGCAAAATGAATTCTCTTGGGATCTAAGAAAAAAGCAGGTCCTTCACAAGTTGAGTTCACTAAGCTTGGGCTCTTGCCCTGTGGCATTCTCTTTTAAAGGAGGGTGCTGGGCCTGCTTTTCCTGCTCAGGGAACAGAATTTTCTGCTTCATATGACAAAGCCCCTGATCATTGATATGGATCCAAGGGTGGCCTCCTGACTAGTGGAAGGGCATAGTCACAGGCTGGCTAGGAATCTCCAAGAACCATAGACTTAAAAAGATGATCTGGGAAAAAAAAAAAGATGATCTGGGCCAATCGCATTCCTCCCCTGGGAGTTCAAAATTGGGAACCTCAGAGGCAGGGACCATTTCCAATAGAGATCAAGGCTGAAAGGCTGTTTGGGATTGCATGATGTGGAAGGGGCATGAGTATCCCTGAGGGGCCATGTGCAGACTCCAGGCAGGCAAGGGAAATTGAGGAAAGCAGCAGTGGAAAGAGACCAGGAAGAAACAGACAAGCAATAATCCCACAAGAAAGAACTGCAACTACAGTCTTAGTTCCCCTGAGGCCTGATTTCTCTGTGGTTTATCTCCCTGGCATCTGGCACATTCCCCGATATGTCTTGACCACAAACATCCTTTGCGTGAGCTAACCTGAGTGGATCTCTATTCCTTGCAAGTTTCTAGAACAGAGATTGGCAACTTTTTCTATAAAGGGCTGATAGCAAATGTTTCAGGCTTGCTACATGGTCTCTGTTGAAACTGCTCAGTGCTCCTCGAGACGCCGGCCACACAATCAGTTCCCCAATTTATTACCCAGCTGGCAGACCAAGCATATGCACAAGGTATCTGCAAAGCAAGGACACTCCTAAACTCAGCTTTTCTTATGAACGAGGCCAAATTTTACACAAAGGAAATCTTGTCATTTCAACATATTAGGAGTCTTGTAATATACTGAAAAAGCAAATAAAATACTTAAATGACTTTTTCACAATGATTACCATGAAACAGCGTTAAACGATAGCGAGTGGTGGAGACTGTGGCAGACTGGTTGAAGGAGAATTAAACCACCCTGTCTTACAAACCACCACCGTTCCCTATCTCCCAGGGCACATGATCACTCAGAGATTGATATTTTGGTAAATGTTGTGAATAAGAGAGCAAAATGAATTCTCTTGGGATCTAAGAAAAAAGCAGGTCCTTCACAAGTTGAGTTCACTAAGCTTGGGCTCTTGCCCTGTGGCATTCTCTTTTAAAGGAGGGTGCTGGGCCTGCTTTTCCTGCTCAGGGAACAGAATTTTCTGCTTCATATGACAAAGCCCCTGATCATTGATATGGATCCAAGGGTGGCCTCCTGACTAGTGGAAGGGCATAGTCACAGGCTGGCTAGGAATCTCCAAGAACCATAGACTTAAAAAGATGATCTGGGAAAAAAAAAAAGATGATCTGGGCCAATCGCATTCCTCCCCTGGGAGTTCAAAATTGGGAACCTCAGAGGCAGGGACCATTTCCAATAGAGATCAAGGCTGAAAGGCTGTTTGGGATTGCATGATGTGGAAGGGGCATGAGTATCCCTGAGGGGCCATGTGCAGACTCCAGGCAGGCAAGGGAAATTGAGGAAAGCAGCAGTGGAAAGAGACCAGGGAAGAAACAGACAAGCAATAATCCCACAAGAAAGAACTGCAACTACAGTCTTAGTTCCCCTGAGGCCTGATTTCTCTGTGGTTTATCTCCCTGGCATCTGGCACATTCCCTGATATGTCTTGACCACAAACATCCTTTGCGTGAGCTAACCTGAGTGGATCTCTCTATTCCTTGCAAGTTTCTAGAACAGAGATTGGCAACTTTTTCTATAAAGGGCTGATAGCAAATGTTTCAGGCTTGCTACATGGTCTCTGTTGAAACTGCTCAGTGCTCCTCGAGACGTCGGCCACACAATCAGTTCCCCAATTTATTACCCAGCTGGCAGACCAAGCATATGCACAAGGTATCTGCAAAGCAAGGACACTCCTAAACTCAGCTTTTCTTATGAACGAGGCCAAATTTTACACAAAGGAAATCTTGTCATTTCAACATATTAGGAGTCTTGTAATATACTGAAAAAGCAAATAAAATACTTAAATGACTTTTTCACAATGATTACCATGAAACAGCGTTAAACGATAGCGAGTGGTGGAGACTGTGGCAGACTGGTTGAAGGAGATACCACCCTGTCTACAACCAGTGCCAGCCATTACTCAGCTCTGGTTCATTGTTTCCTTTGGGAATGAAACCCATCTGATGTTGTTAGAGTTTCCAGTTCCTGAAGATCTGAACTTTTTAAAATATAAAACCTTCTTTCTCTTTCTTCCTTCTTCTCTTCCCTCTCCTTTCCCTCTCTCATTCTCTTTACTGTTAGCAACTAGTTTAAGTTTCGGGGAAAAAATAGTTCTTTTAAACTGATGTCTTCAAATCATACTCAACCCATGAATCTCAGGGCCAGTTTTCTCAGGGTGGTTCAACTTTTACCTGAACCCATGTTGGACCGAGCTCCCTTTGGTATATTTCACTCCACCCCTCAGAAAAGGAAAGCTCTGCCCACATCTCTGAAGTCTTGAGAAGGGAACTGAATCCATAAGGAGTGAGTAGCTTGCTTACGGTTTTTTGAGTCAGAACCAGAGATGAGCTGAAACCACATAGGCTCCAGGTTTCCACTTGAAGTCTGCCCTTCATCTCAAACTGAAGCTGGCCTTAGAGCATTTCTCTCCACTAGCTCGCGCTTTCTACATGTGGGCTGCATTCTCAGCGGTATCTGCCTGTGGTTGCTGCAGTTGGCAGGAGGACCTCTGAGAACCCGGAAGAGTTTGGATATAGTTAAGTCAGAACATGATCTCATCCTGCAACAAGAACAACTCTTGTCCTGCCATTGAAGCCAGTGTGGAGAAACGGACCTTTCCCTGATCCTTGCATGGAGTCCCCCACTGTGTGTCTTAGGTGATTTTTTTCAAATTGGGGAATATATTTTCATCTTTCAACAGGAAGAAATATGCTATTTGCAAAACAGACTTTATAAATGAGACTTAGGAAGAAGTGGTGTGGGTGGATATTGTTTTTCTAGAGAATCTGAGGGATGCCCTGGCTCTGGGCAGCTGGAAGGGCAAGCGATCCCTTGAGAATGCCTTGCAGAGAATTTCAGCCCTGGATGCAGATTGGGGCAAAGTCCAGATGGTTTGAATGTTGCTGTTCCTCTGAGAATATGTCTCTGGCTGTATTCCTGAGCCAAATGAAAATGGTTTTTACATTATCCAGTGTTTTGTTTTAATTCAGGCCTCATCTTCCTTCCATTAGTGCAAGGCAACCCGTTGTTACCAGTATTGGTTCAGTAATTACTAGTTGTCATTTAATTTTTCTAGGGTCAGTGAAGATAGTGGTGACGTTTGGAGTCAGATTGTCTAGGTTCTGATCCTCACTCTACCATTATTAGTCACATCACTTTGGAAAATTACTCGATCTACCTGTGCCTCCATTTTCCCATCTGTAGAATGGGAACAATAACAGTGTCTACCTCATAAGATTCTTGTGACATTAGAATGAGAAATACATTCAATCAATTCTGATATTGAGCACCTGCTTCTAGGAAATATAGGAAGAGACCTAAACAGGCAATACTCCTCCTCTTAAGACGCCAGCGTTCTCATGTGTGCTCAGCAAATATTAAGTGCCATTATTCTTGTTGATGTTTGATTGAGGCTGTTGTTATTGATGTTCTTGTCACCCAGGCAGAGGGCCAGGGAGAGAGATTATCCAGTCTGTGGCTTGTTAGTTTTCCATTGTCAATGAGGTCTGAAAGATCCATCCCTCATCGTATGATAACCATTTCTCAGAGCCTGCTTGGTGTCAAGCTCCAAATGTTACCTGGACTCTTGCAATATGCCCACAAATTATTTCATGTTCCCCTCATTAAGAAGTAGACCTGAATTGCCCACCGTCTGATTTGGGGTTTTACTTAGTGATTCTTTTCTAACAAATGAAATGTGGCTGAAACGATGGGGTGTGTGACATCTAAGGTAGGTCACAAAACACACTGTAGCCTCCTCCTTGCTCTTTCTGGAATCATTTGTCCTAGGGGGAGCCAGCCGCCATGTTGTGAGGATACTCAAGCAACCCTAGAGAGAGGGTCATATGGTGAGCAAATTAGGTCTCCTTCTAACAGCTGGAAAGACACTGGGATCTCTTGATAACAGCCATGTGAGGGATCCTCTTTGAAGAGCAGCCTCCATCCCATCAAGCTGTCAGATGGCTGTCACAGCCCCACCCAGCATCTTGACCACAACCTCGTGAGAGACCCTGAGTCAGAACCAACCAGTTTCAGCTGCTTCTGGATTATTGACCCACAGAAAGTACAAGGAGGTGAGGGGATCACCCCCTCTTATTGGAATCAGAACCTGACAGAATTGGTGCAGCACGATAGCTTGGTATTAATTCTGTAAGCCTGAGCAGTCTTGAATGTGCTGGAGATGTAGAGTGAAGGTTTTCAAAAATTCCATTTCCATGTCCAAAGATGGTGGTGACGTTTGGAGTCAGATTGTCTAGGTTCTGATCCTCACTCTACCATTATTAGTCACATCACTTTGGAAAATTACTCGATCTACCTGTGCCTCCATTTTCCCATCTGTAGAATGGGAACAATAACAGTGTCTACCTCATAAGATTCTTGTGACATTAGAATGAGAAATACATTCAATCAATTCTGATATTGAGCACCTGCTTCTAGGAAATATAGGAAGAGACCTAAACAGGCAATACTCCTCCTCTTAAGACGCCAGCGTTCTCATGTGTGCTCAGCAAATATTAAGTGCCATTATTCTTGTTGATGTTTGATTGAGGCTGTTGTTATTGATGTTCTTGTCACCCAGGCAGAGGGCCAGGGAGAGAGATTATCCAGTCTGTGGCTTGTTAGTTTTCCATTGTCAATGAGGTCTGAAAGATCCATCCCTCATCGTATGATAACCATTTCTCAGAGCCTGCTTGGTGTCAAGCTCCAAATGTTACCTGGACTCTTGCAATATGCCCACAAATTATTTCATGTTCCCCTCATTAAGAAGTAGACCTGAATTGCCCACCGTCTGATTTGGGGTTTTACTTAGTGATTCTTTTCTAACAAATGAAATGTGGCTGAAACGATGGGGTGTGTGACATCTAAGGTAGGTCACAAAACACACTGTAGCCTCCTCCTTGCTCTTTCTGGAATCATTTGTCCTAGGGGGAGCCAGCCGCCATGTTGTGAGGATACTCAAGCAACCCTAGAGAGAGGGTCATATGGTGAGCAAATTAGGTCTCCTTCTAACAGCTGGAAAGACACTGGGATCTCTTGATAACAGCCATGTGAGGGATCCTCTTTGAAGAGCAGCCTCCATCCCATCAAGCTGTCAGATGGCTGTCACAGCCCCACCCAGCATCTTGACCACAACCTCGTGAGAGACCCTGAGTCAGAACCAACCAGTTTCAGCTGCTTCTGGATTATTGACCCACAGAAAGTACAAGGAGGTGAGGGGATCACCCCCTCTTATTGGAATCAGAACCTGACAGAATTGGTGCAGCACGATAGCTTGGTATTAATTCTGTAAGCCTGAGCAGTCTTGAATGTGCTGGAGATGTAGAGTGAAGGTTTTCAAAAATTCCATTTCCATGTCCAAAGATGGTGCCCAGTGTACTCCAGGTCTGCACTGATCCATTGGCTGGTAATGACATCTTCACCGCCAGAGGACTCCTTTCTGATAGGAGCTATCTCCCTCTGGAGCTACTTTTCTAGAGATGGGGGAAGACAGAGGCTGCAAGAGAGTCTGAGTGCTGAGGCAAGGACTCACCTTTCCCCTCCATAGCGCAGCATGCACCATGCCTCTGGCCTCTCCCAGTTCTACCCTCTTCACCTCTGCCATATGGCCTTAAACTAGGCTGCTCAGTATATATCTCTTCCTGGAACACAAGACCCCCTCATTCCCTACTTCCCTTTCTTACTCTCCACCTGTGCTGTTCAGTTTTATGTGTCCTCTTGACTGGCCCACAGGAGGGTGTTTCTGAATGAGATGAAGATTTGATGATGGACTGAGGCCTCCAGCTGGCCTGCTTTTGATTCTCAGGCCTTTAGACTCAGACTCGAAGGGCAGCTTGGCTCTCCTGGTTCTTCCAGCAAGACGACAGCAGATCTGGGGACTCCCCAGTCTTGATGGTCATGTGAACCAGTTCCTTACAGTAATCTTCCTGTATATATATGTATATGTGTCTGTGTATATATGTGTGTGTGTGTGTGTGTGTGTGTGTGTGTATCCTTTATGGTTCTGTTTCTCTGGAGAACCCCGACTAACACAGCCGCATCCAACCTATCAACGTTTCTCCATCACCAGTTTACCATCACTGTCTCTTACCTGCATAGCTACTGAATGTCCTCACAGATCTATCTAGTGGCTTGAATGGTACCCCACAAAAGATAAAAACAATCCTAACCCCTGATAACTGTGATTGTCACCTAATTTGAGAAACAGGTCTTGGACTTGCATCGTGTGACCAACAGACCTCGCTGCAGAGGACAGCCCCACCCAGCATCTTGACCACAACCTCGTGAGAGACCCTGAGTCAGAACCAACCAGTTTCAGCTGCTTCTGGATTATTGACCCACAGAAAGTACAAGGAGGTGAGGGGATCACCCCCTCTTATTGGAATCAGAACCTGACAGAATTGGTGCAGCACGATAGCTTGGTATTAATTCTGTAAGCCTGAGCAGTCTTGAATGTGCTGGAGATGTAGAGTGAAGGTTTTCAAAAATTCCATTTCCATGTCCAAAGATGGTGCCCAGTGTACTCCAGGTCTGCACTGATCCATTGGCTGGTAATGACATCTTCACCGCCAGAGGACTCCTTTCTGATAGGAGCTATCTCCCTCTGGAGCTACTTTTCTAGAGATGGGGGAAGACAGAGGCTGCAAGAGAGTCTGAGTGCTGAGGCAAGGACTCACCTTTCCCCTCCATAGCGCAGCATGCACCATGCCTCTGGCCTCTCCCAGTTCTACCCTCTTCACCTCTGCCATATGGCCTTAAACTAGGCTGCTCAGTATATATCTCTTCCTGGAACACAAGACCCCCTCATTCCCTACTTCCCTTTCTTACTCTCCACCTGTGCTGTTCAGTTTTATGTGTCCTCTTGACTGGCCCACAGGAGGGTGTTTCTGAATGAGATGAAGATTTGATGATGGACTGAGGCCTCCAGCTGGCCTGCTTTTGATTCTCAGGCCTTTAGACTCAGACTCGAAGGGCAGCTTGGCTCTCCTGGTTCTTCCAGCAAGACGACAGCAGATCTGGGGACTCCCCAGTCTTGATGGTCATGTGAACCAGTTCCTTACAGTAATCTTCCTGTATATATATGTATATGTGTCTGTGTATATATGTGTGTGTGTGTGTGTGTGTGTGTGTATCCTTTATGGTTCTGTTTCTCTGGAGAACCCCGACTAACACAGCCGCATCCAACCTATCAACGTTTCTCCATCACCAGTTTACCATCACTGTCTCTTACCTGCATAGCTACTGAATGTCCTCACAGATCTATCTAGTGGCTTGAATGGTACCCCACAAAAGATAAAAACAATCCTAACCCCTGATAACTGTGATTGTCACCTAATTTGAGAAACAGGTCTTGGACTTCCCTAGTGGTGGAGGAGATGAGAATCTGCCTACCAGTGCAAGGGATGTAGGTTCAGTCCCTGATATGGGAAGGTTCCACATGCCATGGAGCAGCTAAGCCTGTGTTCCACAGCCACTGAGCCCAAGCACCTAGAACCTGTGCTCTGCAACAAGAGAAGCCTGCACACTGCAATGAATGAAGAATAGCCCCTGCTTGCCGCAATTCAAGAAAGCTTGAGTGCAGCAACAAAGACCCAGTGCAGTCAAAAAATTTTTAAAAACTCATCCTGATACTAATAATATTTTTTTAAATGCTCAGTATTGCTTGTTATTAGAGGAATGCAAGTCAAAACTACAATGAGGTATCACCTCACACCCATCAGAATGGCCGTCATCAACAAATCGACAGACAATAAATGTTGGAGAGGGTACGGAGAAAAGGGAACACTCTTGTACTATTGGTGAGAATGTAAATTGATATAACCACTATCGAAGACAGTGTGGAGATTCCTTAAAAAACTAAGAATAGAAGCACCATATGACCCAGCAGTCCCACTATTAGATTTATACCCTGATGAAATCAGAATTGAAAGAGACACCTATACCCCAATATTCATTGCAGTTCTCTATACAATAGCTAGAACATGGAAGCAACCTAGATGTCCATCGACGAATGAATGGATACAAAAGCTCTGATACATATATATGATGGAATACTACACAGCTGTAAAAAGAAATGCAGAAGAATCAGTCCTAATGAGGTGGCTGGATGGAGAACCTATCAGAAAAAGTGAAGTAAATCATAAAGAGAAAGACAGGTACAGTATACTAACACATATATGTGAAATCTAGGAAGTTCATACTGAGAAATATACATGCAGAGCATCGATGGAAAAACAGTCATAGAGAACAGACTTATGGACACTGGAGAGAGGGAAAGTGGGTGAGAGATACAGAAAGAGCAATGCAGAGCCCTATACTGTCTTATGCAAAAGAGATAACTATTGTCGATGCACTGTGGGTCTAAGGGATCTTACACGGGGGCTGTGTGACAGCCTAGAGGGGTGGGATAGGGGGAATGGGATATACATATGACTAATCTGGAATTATACATATCTGTAAACAGCAAAACTCTGTAAAATCAAAAAAGCAAAATAAAAAAATCTTGTGATTGTGAAAAAATAAATAAATGCAGAAATTTAAAAAAAGAAAAAAGAAAAACAGGACTTTGCCAATGTAATTAAGTTACGAATCCTGAAACCTGGGGCTCTGCCACAGCCACTGAGCCCAAGCACCTAGAACCTGTGCTCTGCAACAAGAGAAGCCTGCACACTGCAATGAATGAAGAATAGCCCCTGCTTGCCGCAATTCAAGAAAGCTTGAGTGCAGCAACAAAGACCCAGTGCAGTCAAAAAATTTTTAAAAACTCATCCTGATACTAATAATATTTTTTTAAATGCTCAGTATTGCTTGTTATTAGAGGAATGCAAGTCAAAACTACAATGAGGTATCACCTCACACCCATCATCAACAAATCAACAAATGGCCGTCATCAACAAATCGACAGACAATAAATGTTGGAGAGGGTACGGAGAAAAGGGAACACTCTTGTACTATTGGTGAGAATGTAAATTGATATAACCACTATCGAAGACAGTGTGGAGATTCCTTAAAAAACTAAGAATAGAAGCACCATATGACCCAGCAGTCCCACTATTAGATTTATACCCTGATGAAATCAGAATTGAAAGAGACACCTATACCCCAATATTCATTGCAGTTCTCTATACAATAGCTAGAACATGGAAGCAACCTAGATGTCCATCGACGAATGAATGGATACAAAAGCTCTGATACATATATATGATGGAATACTACACAGCTGTAAAAAGAAATGCAGAAGAATCAGTCCTAATGAGGTGGCTGGATGGAGAACCTATCAGAAAAAGTGAAGTAAATCATAAAGAGAAAGACAGGTACAGTATACTAACACATATATGTGAAATCTAGGAAGTTCATACTGAGAAATATACATGCAGAGCATCGATGGAAAAACAGTCATAGAGAACAGACTTATGGACACTGGAGAGAGGGGAAAGTGGGTGAGAGATACAGAAAGAGCAATGCAGAGCCCTATACTGTCTTATGCAAAAGAGATAACTATTGTCGATGCACTGTGGGTCTAAGGGATCTTACACGGGGGCTGTGTGACAGCCTAGAGGGGTGGGATAGGGGGAATGGGATATACATATGACTAATCTGGAATTATACATATCTGTAAACAGCAAAACTCTGTAAAATCAAAAAAGCAAAATAAAAAAATCTTGTGATTGTGAAAAAATAAATAAATGCAGAAATTTAAAAAAAGAAAAAAGAAAAACAGGACTTTGCCAATGTAATTAAGTTACGAATGTCAAGATGAGATCATTCTGGATTAACAGGATGGGCCCTAAATCCAACAAGTACCCTTATAAGAAAAGGAGAAACACAGACAACCGGACAGAGGGAAGAGAGGAGCCCACACGAGGCAGAAGCAGAGACTGAAGCTGTGCGACCGCAGCCAGAGGGCCTCAGAAGCTGAAAGACACGAGAGTCTGTCCTGGAGCCTAAGAAGGGGATATGGCCTTCCTGATGCCTGAATTTTGGACATCTGGCCCCCAGAGCTGTGCAAATATGTTTCTGTTGTTTGAAGCCACCAGGTTTGTGTTGATCTGTTGTGGCCACCTTAGGAAATGAGTCCAGTCCCTCCTTCCAGCCTTGATCCACGGGAATCTTTCAACCCCAGCAGCCAGAGTGACCTTTGAGAAATTCAAGTCTGATGATAACTTCTACTAAAAATACTACAGTGCTATTTTTTAATAGCTAGATTTCTTTTCTTTTAAAGATCTTATTTATTTATTTTGGCTGTGCTGGGTCTTTGCTTCTGTGTGGCTTTTCTCTAGTAGCAGCGAGCCAGGGTACTCTTCAATGTCAGGTGCAGGCTTCTCATTATGGTGGCTCCTCTTGCTGTGGAGCACAGGCTCTAGGGCACATAGGCTTCAGTAGTGACCCTGCACGAGGTCAGTTGTTGCAGCTCATGGGCTCTAGAGTTCAGGCTCGGTAGTTGTGGCACACAGGCTTAGTTGCCCACAGCATGTGGAATCTTCCCAGACCATGGATAGAATCCATGTCCCCTGCGTTGGCAGATGGATTCCTAACCACTGAGAAACCAGAGAAGCCCCCCTAGTGTCTTCTTTAACCACATTTAACCACTGCCTCCCTTCTTCCTTCCAATAACCTACAAAGCCAACTGACCTACCCCCTGACATCCCTCTCACTTAGCAGTCCTGTCACCAGGTCATCAGTCTCTGTCTAAAGCGCACCAAGGGGCTTCCCTGGTGGTCCAGTGGGTAAGGACACCGCCTTGCAGTGCAAGGGGCGCCAGTTCGATCCCTGGCCTGGGAAGATCCCACGTGCCGTGGAGCGGCTGGACTGATGTCCAATTACCAAGCCAGAGCCCTGAAGTGCTTGCGCCCAGAGCCAGTGCTTTGCGACAAACAGAGGCCATTGTGATGGGAGGCCCCCACGGGTCAAAAGAACAAAGATGGATGAAAAATAGATAAATGAAAGACCAAAAGAAGTGGCCCGCCTGCCCCACTCCCTCTCTAACCCGCCCCCCCTCCCCACACACACACACAAAAATAAAAAATAAAGCACACCAAGGTCTCTCCCGCCTTGGGGTCTTTGCCTCTACCTATGATGCTCTTCCCCTAGGTCTTGTAGGGCTGGTCCTTTGTCATCCATCAGGCCTCAGTTTGGGCTTCCCAGGTTGTGCTAATGGTAAGGAACTGGCTGCCAATGCAAGAGATATAAGAGATGTGGGTTTGATCCCTGGGTTGGGAAGATCCCTTGGAAGAGAGCATACAAACCCACTCCAGTGTTCTTGCCTAGAAAATCCCATGGACAGAGGAGCCTTGTACTGCTCTGGAAGACACAACACCAGCCATTGGTGCCCCCTCCTCAGTGGTCTCTGTCCTGGAATGTGACAGGAGGTCCTCTCCTCACCTTCTAAGCTCAAATCATTCACTTAATTCCAACTCTTCCCTCAGTACCCTCATACTCACGGGAACGGGTGGCAGGAGCTGCCTGCAGTTACTACTGCCATGAGACCTTGGAGTGTTTACCTTTCAGTTAGCTGGTAGACAATTAATCACATTAACAATTCTTTATATTAAATTTTCTCTGATCAAATAACCATGTGGTTTCTGTTTCCTGGGTACCTTGGCTGATTCCGTCTCCTTCCCACATCCGTCCCCACTTCTCACTTAAGGTGATCAACAAACCGGGTGGTTGTATATCCTCCAGTGACCAAGTCCATTTTTGAGTCAGTTTCATCAGATGTGGAATAAGATGGAAACCACCAAACTTTGTTGATAAATAGGGTAATAATAACTAACTTTGTTGTTAATACCAGGTTCTGTGTAAAATGCTAGTTTGTATGGAAGATTTCATTATTCACTCTGATCTACAAATAAAGCAACTAAGGCGGAGAATGAGAAAGTGTCTCACTCCAGGTCGCACAGTGAGTGTCAGAAGCAGTGTTTAGTCCAGGCAGCTAGACTCTAGCATCCTGATACTTACCCAGTTTGCAATAGTCCTACCCTGTGGCAGTGTTGAGATCTTGGACTTTAAAACAGGAGGCTTGATTCCTGCTTATTACTGGCTAGTATCTTTGAGCACTCTCTGGTGTCTTTGGACCTTAATGCCAACATGTGTAAAAATGGGTAAAAATAAACATCTCCCTCATTGGGCTTTTACAAGGTTTTGTGAGGCAATGCACTAGAGCATCTAATGCACGGCATATCATGCGTGCATGCTCAGTGGCTCCAGTGGTGTCTGACGTTCGCGGCCCTGCAGTTCTTACCTGTGAATGTCAGCTCTGGTCATGAATGTCATCCCTGTGCCTTCTCTGTTCACTCGGTTGGTGTTTCCTTCCCCCTCTTTTAGCACACGTAGGCAGCAGTGTGCTGATAAATGTTTAATGACCAGCTTTCTGAAATTAAAACAGCCCTAATCCATAGCTTGCACTGATTTCTGGCAAGTTCATACTCCCACCATGCCCAATTTCAAGCTACCAGCACAGTAACAATTGGCTGGGAATTCCCTGGCAGTCCAGTGGTTAAAACTCCACACTTGCCCTGCCAAGAAGGCAGAGTCAATCCCTGGTAGGGTAACTGGGATTCCGAAGTGTGCTGTGGCCAATTAAAGAAAAACTAATTAATTAAGTTCCATGTAAGGAAAAACAGTTGACTTGCATATTTCTTAAAATGTAAGGACAAATAACCATGTGGTTTCTGTTTCCTGGGTACCTTGGCTGATTCCGTCTCCTTCCCACATCCGTCCCCACTTCTCACTTAAGGTGATCAACAAACCGGGTGGTTGTATATCCTCCAGTGACCAAGTCCATTTTTGAGTCAGTTTCATCAGATGTGGAATAAGATGGAAACCACCAAACTTTGTTGATAAATAGGGTAATAATAACTAACTTTGTTGTTAATACCAGGTTCTGTGTAAAATGCTAGTTTGTATGGAAGATTTCATTATTCACTCTGATCTACAAATAAAGCAACTAAGGCGGAGAATGAGAAAGTGTCTCACTCCAGGTCGCACAGTGAGTGTCAGAAGCAGTGTTTAGTCCAGGCAGCTAGACTCTAGCATCCTGATACTTACCCAGTTTGCAATAGTCCTACCCTGTGGCAGTGTTGAGATCTTGGACTTTAAAACAGGAGGCTTGATTCCTGCTTATTACTGGCTAGTATCTTTGAGCACTCTCTGGTGTCTTTGGACCTTAATGCCAACATGTGTAAAAATGGGTAAAAATAAACATCTCCCTCATTGGGCTTTTACAAGGTTTTGTGAGGCAATGCACTAGAGCATCTAATGCACGGCATATCATGCGTGCATGCTCAGTGGCTCCAGTGGTGTCTGACGTTCGCGGCCCTGCAGTTCTTACCTGTGAATGTCAGCTCTGGTCATGAATGTCATCCCTGTGCCTTCTCTGTTCACTCGGTTGGTGTTTCCTTCCCCCTCTTTTAGCACACGTAGGCAGCAGTGTGCTGATAAATGTTTAATAACCAGCTTTCTGAAATTAAAACAGCCCTAATCCATAGCTTGCACTGATTTCTGGCAAGTTCATACTCCCACCATGCCCAATTTCAAGCTACCAGCACAGTAACAATTGGCTGGGAATTCCCTGGCAGTCCAGTGGTTAAAACTCCACACTTGCCCTGCCAAGAAGGCAGAGTCAATCCCTGGTAGGGTAACTGGGATTCCGAAGTGTGCTGTGGCCAATTAAAAGAAAAAACTAATTAATTAAGTTCCATGTAAGGAAAAACAGTTGACTTGCATATTTCTTAAAAATGTAACATTCTTGAGACCTGGTGTTGAGGGGGTCCAGCCCACCATCCCACCTAAGTCTTTGTGAGAAATCTGAGAGTCAAGCCTTTTTTTTTTTTTTTTAATTTTTAAAAAAGATTTATTTATTTATTTATTTTGGGGTGTGGGGTGGGGAGGGAGGGGAGCAGGCGGGCTACTTCTATTGGTCTTTCATTTGTCTATTTTCATCCATCTTTGTTCTTTGGCCCATGTGGGCCTCCCATCGCGGTGGCCTCTGTTGTTGCAGAGCACCAGCTCTGGGCGCATGCGCGCCAGAGCTCCGGCTCGGTAGTTGGACACATCGGTCCAGCCACTCCGCAGCACGTGGGATCTTCCCAGGCCAGGGATTGAACCAGCGCCCCTTGCACTGCAAGGCGGTGTCCTTACCCACTGGACCACCAGGGAAGCCCAAAGCCTTTTTTATCTAATGAGTGCCTCAAAAGTTTAGACCTTCTCACCGGGTAAGGTTCAGGAAGGTGATCTGAACCGTGAAGAGCCCCTGCCGTTTGCTCTTGTATTCATGTGTCCAGCAGGTATCCCTGGGCTCCTGCTATTTGCTTTGTCTGGAAAAGTTTTTATTCAGGAATGTGAACCTGCAGCGGCCCTGCCGCACAGCCTTTGTCCTGGGCTGTGTTCCCATTCCTGTCCAGGGAGCATCCTTTTCCCTCCTCAGCAGCCCTTCCTTCCTCTCCTCCCCCAGCACCTCCATTGGGAGCCTACCTGCTGTCTCCCTTGGGCTCCCCTTTGCCAGTGCTCCAGATCCACTCACACACCCACACCCTGGCTCCCAGTTCCTCCCAGTTCCCCCAGGGCCTGCTTGGTTCAAGGGGCACCTCCTGTTTCTCTGATTAACTATTTGTTTACCTGACCATCCACAGCCTCTCACTAACTGTGTCCCCAGCCCCTCTCTCTGCCTAAGATGCAGTGTCATCCACCAGGCATTTGGGTCCACCCCAGACCAAACGAAGACCTTGAGAAGGGTCAGTGTCATGTTGTGTCGTGATTTATACTAGTTGTGTGAAGTCAAATGAACCTGGGATCACAGCTCAGCTCTGTCATTTGTCAGCACTGTGAACTTGGCTTAGGGAAGTTAATAAGTTTCATTTTCTTTCTTTCTTTTTTTTTCTTTCTTTTCTTCATGCCCTCTTCATCCCTCCATCTCCCTCTTTTGTTGCTTAAGAGTTGATGACTGTCTTAGTCTGTTTGGGATGCTATAACAAAACCCCACAGACTGGGTGGCCTAAAAACAACAGAAATTTTTTTCTCACAGTTCTGGAAGCTGGAAGTCTGAATTTCAGTCAGCATGCCAACATGGCTGGGTTCTAGTAAAGACCCTCTTCAGGATTAAAGGCAGCTCACAGTGTCCTCACATCACAGAAGTGCCTAGAGAACTCCCTGGGCTCTCTTAAAAGAGCACTAATCTTGTTCATGAGGGCTCCACCCTCATGACCCAATTACCTCCTGAAGGTCCACCTCCTAATACGGTCACATTGGGCATTAGAGATTTCAGTGTGTGAATTCAGACCATAGCAGTGGTTATACCTTTATGTTTTAGTTAGTTCTTTTTTTTAAGTCAGAGCACTAACTGTGCATATTAATAGTTTAGAGTCATATAAAACTATTTTAAAATGGCAGGTCTCCCCTAAGCCCATTTTCTCCTCCCAGAGGTGACTACTGTAAAGTCCCTCAACTCTTTTTGGTAATCACCTCTGCATATCTAAATAACATACTTAGATTGATACTTCCCAATTTTTCAGTTTTACACTGTATGTATTTTTCTGTTTGGCAGTATTTTCACATGGAAGACAATTGGGTCAAATAGTCATCTGAGAATTCTAGATTGGTACATGATGACTGTTCCTTTAGCATCTTTATCCCATCCCACCACATACAGACTCTCCACCCCCTTCCTGTCTCTCGGTATAGTTACATCTAACATTTAACAGCTCAGTATTCAGCATTTATACTATCATGACTGTGGAATGCTGTTCACAGCTGAGCCATGTTATATTCTAAAGAATTTTTACACCAGGCATTTGGGTCCACCCAGACCAAACGAAGACCTTGAGAAGGGTCAGTGTCATGTTGTGTCGTGATTTATACTAGTTGTGTGAAGTCAAATGAACCTGGGATCACAGCTCAGCTCTGTCATTTGTCAGCACTGTGAACTTGGCTTAGGGAAGTTAATAAGTTTCATTTTCTTTCTTTCTTTTTTTTTCTTTCTTTTCTTCATGCCCTCTTCATCCCTCCATCTCCCTCTTTTGTTGCTTAAGAGTTGATGACTGTCTTAGTCTGTTTGGGATGCTATAACAAAACCCCACAGACTGGGTGGCCTAAAAACAACAGAAATTTTTTTCTCACAGTTCTGGAAGCTGGAAGTCTGAATTTCAGTCAGCATGCCAACATGGCTGGGTTCTAGTAAAGACCCTCTTCAGGATTAAAGGCAGCTCACAGTGTCCTCACATCACAGAAGGGCCTAGAGAACTCCCTGGGCTCTCTTAAAAGAGCACTAATCTTGTTCATGAGGGCTCCACCCTCATGACCCAATTACCTCCTGAAGGTCCACCTCCTAATACGGTCACATTGGGCATTAGAGATTTCAGTGTGTGAATTCAGACCATAGCAGTGGTTATACCTTTATGTTTTAGTTAGTTCTTTTTTTTAAGTCAGAGCACTAACTGTGCATATTAATAGTTTAGAGTCATATAAAACTATTTTAAAATGGCAGGTCTCCCCTAAGCCCATTTTCTCCTCCCAGAGGTGACTACTGTAAAGTCCCTCAACTCTTTTTGGTAATCACCTCTGCATATCTAAATAACATACTTAGATTGATACTTCCCAATTTTTCAGTTTTACACTGTATGTATTTTTCTGTTTGGCAGTATTTTCACATGGAAGACAATTGGGTCAAATAGTCATCTGAGAATTCTAGATTGGTACATGATGACTGTTCCTTTAGCATCTTTATCCCATCCCACCACATACAGACTCTCCACCCCCTTCCTGTCTCTCGGTATAGTTACATCTAACATTTAACAGCTCAGTATTCAGCATTTATACTATCATGACTGTGGAATGCTGTTCACAGCTGAGCCATGTTATATTCTAGAATATTTTTATTTTCGTCTGTAATTGTTTCCACTGGAAATCATGCTTGCCCTAATTTTGTTTGTTTGCGAAGTGTTAGTACAGTTAGTTAGCATAAACTCATCCCACCCCCACCCCACGCAAAAAAACCACGAAAACTCAACCCATGGAATCCCGAATTGTGAGTCTTGTGTCAATACATTAAAATACATGGGACATTCAACTTCACCTCAGTGAAATCCCTAGAGATTCTCTGACCATCGGGCCTGGCCTGGTTTTCTGTGGGCTCCAGGCACAGCTGTGGTCTTGAGGTCCCCCTATACTGTTCAGGGCTCCTGCCACCACCCTCTGCTGCTGGATCCACCTTTTCCAGAATCCCCCATCTCCTGGTAGATCACATCATTCGGCAGCTTCCTCAGACTACACGTCTGGAAATCCCTTATTCTGCCCTTACCTTTAAGTGGTAATTTGGACGGAGAATTCTAGCTTGAAGATCGTTTCTCTTCAGAAGTTTGAAGACATGGTTTTGTGTTTTCTAACTTTCTGAGTTGCTTTTTTTGTGACCTGGTGTCATTATGTTTCTTCACTGGAAGCCTGTTTTTTCCTCTCTGGAATCTTGTTTTCTCTCTGTCCCCAGATTTTAGAAATTTCACAGTGATGTGACTTGCTGTGAGTGCATTTTCATATTCAGGTCACTCGGTGGACTCTCTCTCTCTTTTTTTTTTAATATATATTTTTTAAAGATTTATTTATTTATTTGTTTTGGGTGGGGGTCGGGTTGGGGAGGGAGGGGAGCAGGCGGGCCACTTCTATTGGTCTTTCATTTCTCTATTTTCATTCGTCTTCGTTCTTTGGCTCCTGTGGGCCTCCCATCGCAGTGGCACCTGTCCTTGCAGAGCACCGGCTCTGGGCGCATGCGCTCCAGAGCTCCGGCTCAGTGATTGGACACATCAGTCCAGCCGCTTCGCGGCACGTGGGATCTTCCCAGGCCAGGGCTCGAACCGGCGCCCCTTGCACTGCAAGGCGGTGTCCTTACCCACTGGACCACCAGGGGAAGCCCTCGGTGGACTCTCTTAATGAAAAATGCCTATTCTGATAAGTGGTTCCTTTGTGCTATGTCATCTTCGCTAAGCTGGAACCACGTCTCTTAGAACCCCCTTCTGTATCTGGTGTCAGGCTACTGTTGGCCATAAAGGATATTTTGTACCATTTCATCTGGAAGGTGAAAATAAAGCAGCAGCCATATTTGTATGCTCTGAACCTTGGTGTCTGGTGTCAGACAGAGGCATCACTGTGACCACCTGATTGGCTTGGGACAGCAGCTGGACTCGAAGCTCCATTAACCCCAACCATGTCTGTTCCTTCAGCCTCTCCAGCTTCTTTGGCTGGTGTGTGTGTAGCTCTATGGTGGTGAAAGGGTGCCAGATTCTCCAGTAGGTCACCAATGGCATTCAGGTTGGAGGGAGTGAGAGAAAGACATGGATTCCAGTTTGCCTTCTTGGGTTCCACCTGCTCTTTGCTCTGATCCACACCCAGTTTTCCTTCCCAACCACCAGTCTGTAGAGATCCTAGCGTCAATACCAGTTTGCAAACATAGCAGTCTGTATAGACTTCTGTACCACCAGCCCCACAATGGGGAAGGTCCTAACCCCTGAAACAAATCCCTTATCCTGTTTCACGTATGGTGGTACTATTTTTCTGTTCAGATCCTGACGGATTCCTTTATTCAGTGCTCGACTCTCCTTAATTTAACAGAAGATTGACCTCCCATGTATGTCCTCTGCTCTTCTTTCTATTTCTCTCTTATGTTCTACTTCTCTGGTTTTTTATTCTTTGTTCTAGGAGAGTTCCTTAGTTTTATCTTCCAGTCATTCTTCTGGCTTTTCAGTTTAAGCTATCCTATTTGCAGTTTCCAAGAGTTCTTTTTTATTCTCCTGATATTTCTTTGTTTGTAGCATACTTTTCTTTTTTCATGAATATAAAAAATCTCTTTAACACCCTAGACATGTTAATAGGAATGATATGTTTTTAAATTTATCTTATTTTTGGCATGCGACCCCTCTTAATCGTCCAGCGGCACGTGATCTTCCCAGGCCAGGGCTCGAACCGCGCCTTGCACTGCAAGGCGGTGTCCTTACCACTGGACCACCAGGGAAGCCCTCGTGGACTCTCTTAATGAAAAATGCCTATTCTGATAAGTGGTTCCTTTGTGCTATGTCATCTTCGCTAAGCTGGAACCACGTCTCTTAGAACCCCATTCTGTATCTGGTGTCAGGCTACTGTTGGCCATAAAGGATATTTTGTACCATTTCATCTGGAAGGTGAAAATAAAGCAGCAGCCATATTTGTATGCTCTGAACCTTGGTGTCTGGTGTCAGACAGAGGCATCACTGTGACCACCTGATTGGCTTGGGACAGCAGCTGGACTCGAAGCTTCATTAACCCCAACCATGTCTGTTCCTTCAGCCTCTCCAGCTTCTTTGGCTGGTGTGTGTGTAGCTCTATGGTGGTGAAAGGGTGCCAGATTCTCCAGTAGGTCACCAATGGCATTCAGGTTGGAGGGAGTGAGAGAAAGACATGGATTCCAGTTTGCCTTCTTGGGTTCCACCTGCTCTTTGCTCTGATCCACACCCAGTTTTCCTTCCCAACCACCAGTCTGTAGAGATCCTAGCGTCAATACCAGTTTGCAAACATAGCAGTCTGTATAGACTTCTGTACCACCAGCCCCACAATGGGGAAGGTCCTAACCCCTGAAACAAATCCCTTATCCTGTTTCACGTATGGTGGTACTATTTTTCTGTTCAGATCCTGACGGATTCCTTTATTCAGTGCTCGACTCTCCTTAATTTAACAGAAGATTGACCTCCCATGTATGTCCTCTGCTCTTCTTTCTATTTCTCTCTTATGTTCTACTTCTCTGGTTTTTTATTCTTTGTTCTAGGAGAGTTCCTTAGTTTTATCTTCCAGTCATTCTTCTGGCTTTTCAGTTTAAGCTATCCTATTTGCAGTTTCCAAGAGTTCTTTTTTATTCTCCTGATATTTCTTTGTTTGTAGCATACTTTTCTTTTTTCATGAATATAAAAAATCTCTTTAACACCCTAGACATGTTAATAGGAATGATATGTTTTTAAATTTATCTTATTTTTGGCTTCACTGGGTCTTTGTTGCCTTGCACCAGCTTCTCACTGTGGTGACCTCTCACTGTGAAGGCTCTAGGCACATGGGCTTCAGTAGTTGTGGCACACAGGCTCAGTAGTTGCAGCTTTAGAGTGTGGGCTCAGTAGTTGTGGAGCACAGGCTTAGTTGCTCTGCAGCATGTGGAATATTTCCAGACCAGGGATTGAACCTGTGTCTCCCTGCATTGGCAGGTGGATTCCTACCCACTATACCACCAGGGACGTCTGGTAATGATGGTTTTTCAAAGAAATTTCCTCTTCGGGTACTTTTTCTGCTTCCTACAAAATGCTTTTCTTGTGTTTACTTTGGTCTCTACCTTTTATTTGGCTTTCTTCAAATGTATTGTGACCCTTCTTTGTTCATATTTAAGAATGTGGTATTTTTTAGAAGCTGATCTGGTTGGCTCCATCATTGGGAAACTCCTGGTTTTAGTTTTCTCTTGGGCTAGTCAAATTCCCAGAGAAGGGCTTTCTTTTCTTCTGTTAGGAGAATGCAAGACTGACTGCCACTTTTTGGAAACTTAGGTAATAAGGGGGTTGGAGGCTCAGCATTTGGTATGTCACCATCACCGAGCCCCTCCATTTTCCCATGGTATTAACACCTTCATTCCCTAGCCCAAACTCCTCCTGAGTTTCTCCTGAGATTGTAAAGCTTAGGCTTATGCCCAAGTAGGAAAGAGGGAGTCACAAACTGCTGAGTCGAGTGGGTGATAGGCCCTGGGATCTACCAGCTCCTTAAACTAACTTAAACCAACCAGTCCCCTGTTTTTAGCTCCACCCCACCCCTACTTTAGGAGATAACTAGTGTTCCCCATCCTGAGCCTTTGGGGAAAATCTGAGCTATAATCTGACTGTTCTTTGGCTTTCCCCACAGCTGATTAGGATTCAGATTTCTCAGATCTGCAAAGTCCATTCATATTCATTTCAGCTTCCAGATTTTTTTTCAGTGTGAGCTCAGTGTCTGTTTTATTTACCTTGTAGGTTTATTAATTTTTTCATTCATTACTTTATTCATTTATTCAACAAATATTTATAAGCCCATACCATGTACGAGACATTCCTTGACTTAAAAAAAAAATCAATTAACACTTCTAATGGAGTTTTAGATGGGAGCAAAAACACATATATGTGTATTCAGCCCTTCATTTTACCTGGGAGTGAAAATCTTTTTTTTTTTTTTCTTTAAATTAGTTCACAAGGGTAATAATATTTACTCATGGGACTGAGAAAGGGTTAAGTGAGATAATGTGTATAAAGCATGTGGCATAGTGCTCAGCACATAATAAATGCCCAATAAATTATAATCACTGTGGTTAGCATTTTAGTTTTTACTAGTCTAAGGTAGACCCTAGTCTGGGTGGTTGGGAATTCTCTAGACATGTTGTTTTGTTAAGGGCAGTGTGTTCAAGTAGATTATGCACACTGTGAATTATGCTGCAAATGTTAAACTATCGGCAGGCCTCTCCCATTAGGCCATTAGAAATGTGCCCAGAGGACACTGTCTCAGCTTAGGGAAAGCTTCCGTGCAATTTGAATGGTGACTCTGCATTTTGGATGGAGAGGGAATTCTGCATAAAGATCCCAAGTCAGATAGACATCACTGTGAAAATTTTACTACTGGTCCTCTCCATTAATATGATAACTTGAAATTTTGTTCAATAAACAACACTCCTACAAACACAGCCACATTTATTCTTACGTCAGCTGTGACTGGTGGGCAGAGCTGGTGGTGCTGTCGCATTTCATGACTCAGGAAATTTAGTTTCCAAAAACTGATAGGCCTTGTCTATTGATGGGTAACCAACAGCAACTAAGCTGAGATTAGAGCACAGGGTTGTTCTCATTTTTCTCTCCACTTCTATCAAAGGAGAAGACCCTAGGAGTCCTGAACTTCTGTCTTATAGTCGTAATAAAGTTCAGGAAATAAACAGTTTCTAAAGGTCAGGAATCAGGAAAGTCTTGACTGGGCAGTACACACTTGGGGTTTCTCATGCCACTACAGCCACACATCAGCCAGAGCTGCAGCCGTCTGAAGGCTGGAGGGTCCAACATGGCGGACTCACATGCCTGCCACGTTGGTACTGGCTGGAGTCTTAGTACTAGCATGTGGCTCTTATCTCAACTACCTAATGCTGCATAAAAGATTATCCGTCAATTTAAGGACGTAAGAAGCAACCATAATTAAAAAAAAAAAAAAAATAAGAAGAAATAGGGCTTCCCTGGTGGTCCCGTGGGTAAGGACACCGCCTTGCAGTGCAAGGGGCGCCAGTTCCATGCCTGGCCTGGGAAGATCCCACGTGCCGCGGAGCGGCTGGACTGATGTGTCCAATTACCGAGCCGGAGCTCTGGAGCGCATGCGCCCAGAGCCAGCGCTCTGCGACAACAGAGGCTACCGCGATGGGAGGCCCACAAGAGCCAAAGAACAAAGATGGATGAAAACAGAGAAATGAAAGACCAATAGAAGTGGCCCACCCGTCCCCTCCCTCCCCAACCCGCCCCCCGCCAAAATAAATAAATAAATGTTTTTTTAAAAAAAATAAGAAATAGATTGAGGGCATAGGGTGGTGTTATTGCAAGATAACACCTATCTAGGAGATAACCTGGCTGAGGGCATTGGCAAATCAACTGCTGACATGGATGTGGAGCAAGAGGAATGCTCATCCGTGGCTGATGGGGTGCAGAGAAAGTTAGAGGGACTTTGAAAGGCAGTTTGGCAGTTCCTTACAAAACTAAATATACTCTTACCATGTGGCCCAGCTGTTGTGCTCCTTGGTATCTATCCAGATGAGTTAAAGATTTATGTCCAGGGCTTCTCTGGTGGTCCAGTGAGTAAAGAGTCCGCCTTGAAATGCAAGGGGCACTGGTTCAATCCCTGGCCAGGGAAGATCCCACATGCCACGGAGTGGCTGGACCAGTGTGTCCAACTATCAAGCCAGTGCTCTGGAACGAATGTGCCCCAGAGCCAGAGCTCTGCAATGAGAGAGGCCACTGCGATAGGAGGCCCACATAGGTCAAAGAATAAAGATGGATGAAAATAAATGGATAAAAAAATCAATAAAAGAGGCCAAAATTTTAAAAAAGCAACAACAACAACCTTATGTCCACACTAAAACCTGCACATAAATATCGGTAGCAGTTTTCTTCATCATTGCCAAAAGATGGAAACAACTAAGATGCCCTTCACTCAGTGAATAGACAATAGTGATACATTCAGACAATAGGACATTATTTATTAATTTTAAAAAGAGGCTATCATGCCATGAAAAGACATGGAGGAGACTTAAATGTGTATTACTGAGGAAAATAAACAGATCTGAAAATGCTGCTTGCTACGTAATTCTTACTATACGACATTCTGGAAAAGGCAGGACTATAGGAGCCATACAAGATCAGTCCGTGGGTGCCAGGGTCCTAGCGGGAGAGAGGGTTGCTTGAAAAATAGGTGGAGCACATGAGCTTTTAGGGCAGTGAAACCATCCTGTATATACTTCAGAGGTGGATACATGGCATTAATGCATTTGTCAAAACCCACTTTGTGTACAACAGAAAGAGTAAGCCTGGAGATAAGCTATGCACATTAGTCAATAATAGTGCATCAGCATTGGTTTATCAGTTGTAACCAATGTACCACACTAATACAAAGTGTTAATAATAGGGATGTAATATGGGAGAGAGTGAATAGAGCATGTGGACTTGCTTTTTGTTTTCTGTTCAATTCTTCTACTAACCTAAATCTGCTGTAAAAAAAAAAAAATGTCTATCAAAAAAATGAATGGCAACAACAACAACAAAAAAATGAATGGGGATTTGGGGTGGGTTGGTTACAAGAGAAAACTTTTCTAGAAAACATAGCCCAGATGTCCCTGAGTGTGTTGTGCTAAATGTTTTCTGAACAAATGAATTGTGGGATAAAGATGCTTTAAGGATGATGATGTGTTTGGGGTAATATTGCACCATCCTGAAATGAGGGCCTGGTTTGAGTGACTTTGTGATTGTTTGGAGATCTCTGTTTCTCTATTTGAACTGGAGGTAAGGAGAGAAGCTATTGATGTTCATAAGTTTCCCCTCCCATTCAGCCCGTCCTGCCCTGCTCTCTCTCTCTTTATTATCATTACCATATTTTCCTTCAAACCTGTGCCTTGAAGCCCCAGAGACCCAAAGGAGACCAGAAGTCTGTTCTAAAAAGACAGAGTGAGCCACGCTCAATGAATAGGAATTTTCACAGAGGGGCATTGTTCAAAGCCAGCTCTGATACCCTAGCCCCCACATCCACCTTGGTGACTCACACCATCACCTTTTGATTAGAAGTGCAGCTGAGGGTACCAAGCCCTCAGAGATTCTTGGGAGGCAGACGACACTTCAGATAACCTGACTGGCCACTGAGTGATACGTCTCCAGGGAGGAACTGCACCTGGCAGCGACCATAGGGCCAGCACTTGGCTGGGGCAGATCTAAAGCCGCCTTCCTAGACATGGTACTCAGCAGTTTATGGATCTCATATAGAACAGCTCCCACTTCAAAATTGTTCTTATTTGTTGAATGCTTTCTTGAGTTCCTTAGAACAGACACACTATGCTATGTGGGTGCCAGGGTCCTAGCGGGAGAGAGGTTGCTTGAAAAGTAGGTGGAGCACATGAGCTTTTAGGGCAGTGAAACCATCCTGTATATACTTCAGAGGTGGATACATGGCATTAATGCATTTGTCAAAACCCACTTTGTGTACAACAGAAAGAGTAAGCCTGGAGATAAGCTATGCACATTAGTCAATAATAGTGCATCAGCATTGGTTTATCAGTTGTAACCAATGTACCACACTAATACAAAGTGTTAATAATAGGGATGTAATATGGGAGAGAGTGAATAGAGCATGTGGACTTGCTTTTTGTTTTCTGTTCAATTCTTCTACTAACCTAAATCTGCTGTAAAAAAAAAAAAATGTCTATCAAAAAAATGAATGGCAACAACAACAACAAAAAAATGAATGGGGATTTGGGGTGGGTTGGTTACAAGAGAAAACTTTTCTAGAAAACATAGCCCAGATGTCCCTGAGTGTGTTGTGCTAAATGTTTTCTGAACAAATGAATTGTGGGATAAAGATGCTTTAAGGATGATGATGTGTTTGGGGTAATATTGCACCATCCTGAAATGAGGGCCTGGTTTGAGTGACTTTGTGATTGTTTGGAGATCTCTGTTTCTCTATTTGAACTGGAGGTAAGGAGAGAAGCTATTGATGTTCATAAGTTTCCCCTCCCATTCAGCCCGTCCTGCCCTGCTCTCTCTCTCTTTATTATCATTACCATATTTTCCTTCAAACCTGTGCCTTGAAGCCCCAGAGACCCAAAGGAGACCAGAAGTCTGTTCTAAAAAGACAGAGTGAGCCACGCTCAATGAATAGGAATTTTCACAGAGGGGCATTGTTCAAAGCCAGCTCTGATACCCTAGCCCCCACATCCACCTTGGTGACTCACACCATCCCCTTTATGATTAGAAGTGCAGCTGAGGGTACCAAGCCCTCAGAGATTCTTGGGAGGCAGACGACACTTCAGATAACCTGACTGGCCACTGAGTGATACGTCTCCAGGGAGGAACTGCACCTGGCAGCGACCATAGGGCCAGCACTTGGCTGGGGCAGATCTAAAGCCGCCTTCCTAGACATGGTACTCAGCAGTTTATGGATCTCATATAGAACAGCTCCCACTTCAAAATTGTTCTTATTTGTTGAATGCTTTCTTGAGTTCCTTAGAACAGACACACTATGTGCTATGCATTAGGTGTTGTGCTAGACATCGGAATACAAAGATGAATAAGGAATAGCCATTGTCACCATGTACTTACACCTTTCTGAGATGCTTGAAGAGATCGGTGGAATCCCAGAACTGAGATGGGAATCAGTGCACTGCCTGCATTTTCTGGTTGTGTCTGTAGCCTCGATTGCACTAACAGTGTTCTGATGTCCTGTGGGCAGGTCATGACTGCCCTTGCTCAGTTCTGGGTGGCATTGGCCAGCAAGCCTAGCTCCAAGGGTAGATCCTGATTGGGCTGAATTAATCAATATGTCCTATCTCATGACCATGATCATTGTTTGGAGAGGGGCATGTTCAACCCTAAAGCATAGAAGGCTGTGTAAGTGCCACTAGGAAGGCCCTCTTCCTTCTCCTAGAATGGGAACTGTAAAAGCACATGGTCTGAAACTGTGTTGCCATTTGGCTACTACAGAAGGGTGAAGCCCAAACTGTGGAGGCAGAGCAGAGACAGGAAGATAGGAAGTCCTTCATGATGTCAGTGGAAATGCTGGATCAAACCTACTCCATGACATTTTTAGCTACATTAGTCTGTATATCCTCATTACTATCTGAGATGTATTTTCCCATAATTTGTAACTGAATGTGTCATAATTTACAGTAAAGAAAGAAATATATAGAATAGGATAAGAAAAGTGATAGGTAATATTCCATATGTATGCAGGAAGCTCAAAGAAGTTGTCTATATCCCAGGAGTTAGGGGAACCAGTGTGTGAAAGCGATAGAGCTCCCTGAGACTAGCCAGCATCTGAACCTCTCTTGTGCTTTGGGATCCCTGAGGACTGCAAGAATCTGCACGAGTCAAGCCCTCAGAGATTCTTGGGAGGCAGACGACACTTCAGATAACCTGACTGGCCACTGAGTGATACGTCTCCAGGGAGGAACTGCACCTGGCAGCGACCATAGGGCCAGCACTTGGCTGGCGCAGATCTAAAGCCGCCTTCCTAGACATGGTACTCAGCAGTTTATGGATCTCATATAGAACAGCTCCCACTTCAAAATTGTTCTTATTTGTTGAATGCTTTCTTGAGTTCCTTAGAACAGACACACTATGTGCTATGCATTAGGTGTTGTGCTAGACATCGGAATACAAAGATGAATAAGGAATAGCCATTGTCACCATGTACTTACACCTTTCTGAGATGCTTGAAGAGATCGGTGGAATCCCAGAACTGAGATGGGAATCAGTGCACTGCCTGCATTTTCTGGTTGTGTCTGTAGCCTCGATTGCACTAACAGTGTTCTGATGTCCTGTGGGCAGGTCATGACTGCCCTTGCTCAGTTCTGGGTGGCATTGGCCAGCAAGCCTAGCTCCAAGGGTAGATCCTGATTGGGCTGAATTAATCAATATGTCCCATCTCATGACCATGATCATTGTTTGGAGAGGGGCATGTTCAACCCTAAAGCATAGAAGGCTGTGTAAGTGCCACTAGGAAGGCCCTCTTCCTTCTCCTAGAATGGGAACTGTAAAAGCACATGGTCTTAAACTGTGTTGCCATTTGGCTACTACAGAAGGGTGAAGCCCAAACTGTGGAGGCAGAGCAGAGACAGGAAGATAGGAAGTCCTTCATGATGTCAGTGGAAATGCTGGATCAAACCTACTCCATGACATTTTTAGCTACATTAGTCTGTATATCCTCATTACTATCTGAGATGTATTTTCCCATAATTTGTAACTGAATGTGTCATAATTTACAGTAAAGAAAGAAATATATAGAATAGGATAAGAAAAGTGATAGGTAATATTCCATATGTATGCAGGAAGCTCAAAGAAGTTGTCTATATCCCAGGAGTTAGGGGAACCAGTGTGTGAAAGCGATAGAGCTCCCTGAGACTAGCCAGCATCTGAACCCTCTCTTGTGCTTTGGGATCCCCCACTGCAAGAATCCTGATGGTAGGATCTATTTCGACTGCAGAAGCCCACTACATGCCTGGAGGTTAGGGTGGGCCAAGTGAGTCATGCTTAGCCATTCACACGTTCCCATTGGGGCCTGGGATCCAGGATAGGCAACGCAGAGAAGCTGGAAAAGAAAATTCCCCTAGGCAGTGGCAAACGTATCAGAGTGCTGCTTCCAACAGCGTCAATTGTCCAGTAATGTGGTAACAACCTTGGTGTCCTTACATGGGTAACTGGTCTACCTGGATTCCTGTTGTTTCCCAAGCTTGCTTGTTTACCTTTCTGGCAGTTTTGTGAGCTGCCAAACAATCAGAATTGGTTTCTAGTGTTTGTAGATGAGAACTGAGTCACCAGCATAGAGGTCAGTACTGCTAGGAAGAGAGGGACTGGTCAGGACTGGTCAGGAGAAGAAGCTGGGAGGTCTCCTGAAGAGAAACAGCCTCTATGCCAGTTGCCAGTTATGTGGGGAAAGACACACCCAGGTTGAGTCCTAGCACTGTCATTTACTCCGTGGTTAGTTGTGGACGATTGACCTTGATCTGTCTGAGCCTCCGTGTCTCACCTGAGACAACGTGGCAGTAGGACCTACCTTCCAGCACTATTGGGATGATTAAATGTAGCAGTCTTAGTCCAGATTTCAGCAAAGACTGGTCTTCAGGAAATGGTAGCTATTGCCATTACCTTGCTCACATGGGGCACCATTGCACCTTTCTGTAGTCTTTTTTTCCCCCAGCATGATTAGGAAGTCCTTCATGATGTCAGTGGAAATGCTGGATCAAACCTACTCCATGACATTTTAGCTACATTAGTCTGTATATCCTCATTACTATCTGAGATGTATTTTCCCATAATTTGTAACTGAATGTGTCATAATTTACAGTAAAGAAAGAAATATATAGAATAGGATAAGAAAAGTGATAGGTAATATTCCATATGTATGCAGGAAGCTCAAAGAAGTTGTCTATATCCCAGGAGTTAGGGGAACCAGTGTGTGAAAGCGATAGAGCTCCCTGAGACTAGCCAGCATCTGAACCCTCTCTTGTGCTTTGGGATCCCCCACTGCAAGAATCCTGATGGTAGGATCTATTTCGTACTGCAGAAGCCCACTCCATGCCTGGAGGTTAGGGTGGGCCAAGTGAGTCATGCTTAGCCATTCACACGTTCCCATTGGGGCCTGGGATCCAGGATAGGCAACGCAGAGAAGCTGGAAAAGAAAATTCCCCTAGGCAGTGGCAAACGTATCAGAGTGCTGCTTCCAACAGCGTCAATTGTCCAGTAATGTGGTAACAACCTTGGTGTCCTTACATGGGTAACTGGTCTACCTGGATTCCTGTTGTTTCCCAAGCTTGCTTGTTTACCTTTCTGGCAGTTTTGTGAGCTGCCAAACAATCAGAATTGGTTTCTAGTGTTTGTAGATGAGAACTGAGTCACCAGCATAGAGGTCAGTACTGCTAGGAAGAGAGGGACTGGTCAGGACTGGTCAGGAGAAGAAGCTAGGAGGTCTCCTGAAGAGAAACAGCCTCTATGCCAGTTGCCAGTTATGTGGGGAAAGACACACCCAGGTTGAGTCCTAGCACTGTCATTTACTCCGTGGTTAGTTGTGGACGATTGACCTTGATCTGTCTGAGCCTCCGTGTCTCACCTGAGACAACGTGGCAGTAGGACCTACCTTCCAGCACTATTGGGATGATTAAATGTAGCAGTCTTAGTCCAGATTTCAGCAAAGACTGGTCTTCAGGAAATGGTAGCTATTGCCATTACCTTGCTCACATGGGGCACCATTGCACCTTTCTGTGTCTACTTGTTCTCCCTCTTTACTCTTTATTTACACACAGAAGGGAGATAATTCTCATATTTGGTGGAAGACATTTCAGTTGGATGTTGGTAAATGTTTAACAGACAGCTTGCTGGGGAAATAGCACTAGTCTGTAGCATTTGCCGATTTCAACGGTATAAATACTCCAATGTGGCCAGCATGTGTTGCTCACCATGCAAATGGGAAGAGATGTTCTCTCTCAGCACTTAAGAGCACTGGCACACCACTGGCCCAGGGAAAGGTACCTTTAAAATGCTGGGGAAAATAGGTGGTTCCTAAACTCTGGTGCAGATTGTCAAAATAAACTCTTTAAATACTGCGACGAGATGGAGGATGGAGCCATATTATGCCTTAAAACTGCGGAGTTCTCTTTAAACAATACCCTTTGATACCCAACACTTAGAACTAGTCAGCTTCCCGGCCCTGCCTATCTATTCCTTCTTTAAAATATTCCCTGCATTCATCCACCCCTTCCTCTGTATATCCACCGTGGCTGCCCCTGCCCATGAGCCCAGCCTGTCAACTGTGCCACATTATCCCTTCTATACTGTTGATACAATGGACCAAGTCTGCCATCCCCAAGCTGGCTTTCAGGGCATCACCCTCCCTCAAGGTTAACAGTCCTACCCACCGTATATGATGCTGCCTGACTGTCCCAGTCTTCCCCGGGCTCCACGCAGTCTGGAAGTGGTCTGAGTGGAAGTCTTAGCTCCTGTGCATACTAGCTGTGAGCCTCCATGCTCATTACAGAACACTCTCCTAGCCTTAACTTCCTTACCTCTAACATGGTGAGACTAAAGGAACTTTCTTAGGGTTGTTTTGAAGATTGGTGTAATGCCCGGTCCATTGGAAATGTTGCCCTGAATCCCAGCTCTGTGATGAGGATGATGATTATTGCTGCTCCTGCTAGTGCAGAATGGTAGCTGGCTGAAGGATAGTCTTCTTCCCACCTGGAATTCTACCCTACTCTCCTTTGTTATTCCAGTTTCACTTTCCCTTCAGCTTTGGTTCTTTCTTTTTCTGATATGCTTTTTCTCTGCCCTCATTATCTCCTTTCTTTCCTCTGAGCTTCTGAAGCAGTTATACCTCACTATAAAACATTTAACTCAATACTGTCCCTATTGTTCCCCGTTGATGCCAATCAGATCTTCCTGGCTGCTCTAACCGTCTTGCAGGGAGTGGCCTGTCTCCTTCATTTTTTCCCCTGAAAGGTCTTGAATCAGCCAGCACAGAGCAGCAGCCAAAGTGGCTCATGTTGTTAATGGTCTAGAACTGAGCCTGATCTTCTTCACTTGCGTCATCTCATTTTATTTATTTCCATTCAACCAAGATTTATTTGTGCGCTAGTTATGTGCTAGGCACTAGGGTCACACAGTTAAAAAGAGCCTCTGTCTTCTAAGAGCTGCAGCTTATGGGGAGGACCTGGCTTCCAACAACGAAATCACCCAAACTGGCGTGCAATGATGGACAGGGCCTAGTGCTGTGAAGGGAAGAATAAGGTGTTGCAGAGGGTTAGATCAGGGGCCTGATTTGGAGAGGACTGGTATTAAGTTAAAAGTTAAAACTGGCAAGAGTTACCCCAAAAGACGATTTTCTAGGAAGCTTGTACAATACGTGCTGAGTGGGATGGCTCAGAGTGCTAAGGACCTAGATAAGATCAGAGAGCCTGAGGTCCAAGCAGGAAGGACAGAGCAGGCTGCCATAGCAGGCAGGCTCCTAACCCAGAGCCTGCTGGGCTTCCCAGGCCAGGCGGGTATGTTGGTCTCTCTCCTAAGAGCAGGAAGCATTTGTCTTCTCAGAAATCTTATGAGGTAATCACTATGATCAGCCCCATTTTACTGGGGGGCCGGGACCCCAACCTACTGAGTGACTAATGGCAACGCTGACCACTCAAGACCCACCAGCCTCATCTTTCCCACAGGCTCTTTGGAAAGGGCCCTCTAGTTGGGTTTTTTCTGAGAAGAACCAGCCTGACACCCACCGGGCACACAGACCCAGTGTGGCGAGAAGAAGACGACCGCAGTTCCGATGTAATAGTCGGGTGTGTGCAGGGCCTGGTTTGCACACGCTGTATCCCACGGTCTTGGCCCCTTCCAGGTTCCGCTGAGAAACTCTGCATTTGTTTTTGTTGTCTCCACCCGTATCCATTTCACCTTCAGCTTTGGTTCTTTCTTTTCTGATATGCTTTTTCTCTGCCTTCATTATCCCCCGAGCTTCTGAAGCATTAACCTCACTATAAAACATTTAACTCAATACTGTCCCTATTGTTCCCCGTTGATGCCAATCAGATCTTCCTGGCTGCTCTAACCGTCTTGCAGGGAGTGGCCTGTCTCCTTCATTTTTTCCCCTGAAAGGTCTTGAATCAGCCAGCACAGAGCAGCAGCCAAAGTGGCTCATGTTGTTAATGGTCTAGAACTGAGCCTGATCTTCTTCACTTGCGTCATCTCATTTTATTTATTTCCATTCAACCAAGATTTATTTGTCGCTAGTTATGTGCTAGGCACTAGGGTCACACAGTTAAAAAGAGCCTCTGTCTTCTAAGAGCTGCAGCTTATGGGGAGGACCTGGCTTCCAACAACGAAATCACCCAAACTGGCGTGCAATGATGGACAGGGCCTAGTGCTGTGAAGGGAAGAATAAGGTGTTGCAGAGGGTTAGATCAGGGGCCTGATTTGGAGAGGACTGGTATTAAGTTAAAAGTTAAAACTGGCAAGAGTTACCCCAAAAGACAATTTTCTAGGAAGCTTGTACAATACGTGCTGAGTGGGATGGCTCAGAGTGCTAAGGACCTAGATAAGATCAGAGAGCCTGAGGTCCAAGCAGGAAGGACAGAGCAGGCTGCCATAGCAGGCAGGCTCCTAACCCAGAGCCTGCTGGGCTTCCCAGGCCAGGCGGGTATGTTGGTCTCTCTCCTAAGAGCAGGAAGCATTTGTCTTCTCAGAAATCTTATGAGGTAATCACTATGATCAGCCCCATTTTACTGGGGGGCCGGGACCCCAACCTACTGAGTGACTAATGGCAACGCTGACCACTCAAGACCCACCAGCCTCATCTTTCCCACAGGCTCTTTGGAAAGGGCCCTCTAGTTGGGTTTTTTCTGAGAAGAACCAGCCTGACACCCACCGGGCACACAGACCCAGTGTGGCGAGAAGAAGACGACCGCAGTTCCGATGTAATAGTCGGGTGTGTGCAGGGCCTGGTTTGCACACGCTGTATCCCACGGTCTTGGCCCCTTCCAGGCTCCGCTGAGAAACTCTGCATTTGTTTTATCTGTCGGAAGTCTGGGTCTATGGAACCAAGTCAGGGAGGTGGTAGTTTATGGAGAGCAGATTTTCAGGAGTTTTACTGGGCTGGTCTTGGCTGAGAAGCCCAGGCACGAAGGACCTGAGGAAGTCTCGTGGAGACAGGATGTGCTCAGGAATCTGAACTAGGCAGCATTTGTCCTCACAGCTACTCCAAGTCCCTCCAGCCTAAGCCCCCTCCCTTGCTCACCACCCCCCAGGGAGATGCGGTCTGGAGCCCCTTCCTTGGGCCTCCATCAGAGCCTGGCCTCCGAGGCTCCTCCCTGAACATTAAAACTTACTTAATATGCTAATAGGTGATAATGACACCTCCCAGGGCCTGGGACCCTGGCCATACTTAAGGGTGGGAATTTCAAACACCAAATGGAACCAGCCTTTTGGCCCCCCTCAAGTCACCCCGTCACCCCTGGGAGATAACTCCTTTTATTTTCAGAGTCTTCCACAGTTGGGAGATGTCGCCTCATCTCTCAGGAGCACCCCCAACCCGCCTCTTGTTCTGTGGTGAGGAAGGAGCACGCAGCTCTGTGAGCAGAGAGAGGCCACTGGCCCAGCGAAAGGCAGGGAGAAAACCGAGGCGGTTGAGCCTCTGGGTGGCTTCCTGCAAGGGAAGGTCCCTTTGTTCACCCAGAGCCTGCCCCTTTGGCCCCAGCATGACCAGAGGCCCTTGGGTCAGGAGGCCACCCGCTTTATGGCCTTCTAATGGACCTTCCTTCCTGCCACTTGACCAAATGCCCCTGCCTGCGGAGGAGGGGCGACCCCATGGCTCTGCCATTGGTTTCCCTGAGGACCCCTCCCCCTCGTCTCCCCCTGAGAAAAAACTAGCACCTCCGGGGCTGGAAGTGGAGGATGTAGCCTGTTTTCCCACAGGCTCTTTTGTCTGAAGGAACTGGAAGGTTCCCTGTCTCCCCAGCCCTAAGGAGATAACCCAATCCCCCAGGCCTTTCTCTTTGTTGTTCAGTTACCTATCAGTTCACGGCTTCCTCGGGCCTGGTTTGCACACGCTGTATCCCACGGTCTTGGCCCCTTCCAGGTTCCGCTGAGAAACTCTGCATTTGTTTTGTTTTATCTGTCGGAAGTCTGGGTCTATGGAACCAAGTCAGGGAGGTGGTAGTTTATGGAGAGCAGATTTTCAGGAGTTTTACTGGGCTGGTCTTGGCTGAGAAGCCCAGGCACGAAGGACCTGAGGAAGTCTCGTGGAGACAGGATGTGCTCAGGAATCTGAACTAGGCAGCATTTGTCCTCACAGCTACTCCAAGTCCCTCCAGCCTAAGCCCCCTCCCTTGCTCACCACCCCCCAGGAAGATGCGGTCTGGAGCCCCTTCCTTGGGCCTCCATCAGAGCCTGGCCTCCGAGGCTCCTCCCTGAACATTAAAACTTACTTAATATGCTAATAGGTGATAATGACACCTCCCAGGGCCTGGGACCCTGGCCATACTTAAGGGTGGGAATTTCAAACACCAAATGGAACCAGCCTTTTGGCCCCCCTCAAGTCACCCCGTCACCCCTGGGAGATAACTCCTTTTATTTCCAGAGTCTTCCACAGTTGGGAGATGTCGCCTCATCTCTCAGGAGCACCCCCAACCCGCCTCTTGTTCTGTGGTGAGGAAGGAGCACGCAGCTCTGTGAGCAGAGAGAGGCCACTGGCCCAGCGAAAGGCAGGGAGAAAACCAAGGCGGTTGAGCCTCTGGGTGGCTTCCTGCAAGGGAAGGTCCCTTTGTTCACCCAGAGCCTGCCCCTTTGGCCCCAGCATGACCAGAGGCCCTTGGGTCAGGAGGCCACCCGCTTTATGGCCTTCTAATGGACCTTCCTTCCTGCCACTTGACCAAATGCCCCTGCCTGCGGAGGAGGGGCGACCCCATGGCTCTGCCATTGGTTTCCCTGAGGACCCCTCCCCCTCGTCTCCCCCTGAGAAAAAACTAGCACCTCCGGGGCTGGAAGTGGAGGATGTAGCCTGTTTTCCCACAGGCTCTTTTGTCTGAAGGAACTGGAAGGTTCCCTGTCTCCCCAGCCCTAAGGAGATAACCCAATCCCCCAGGCCTTTCTCTTTGTTGTTCAGTTACCTATCAGTTCACGGCTTCCTCGTCCAATGTGTTTGAAATTCTACCACCATTTAGTCAGGAGAGGTTGGCTGGCAGTTTGCATTACGCAGAAATGGTGTCAGCAGGTTCCAGGAGCCCCTGCGCACCCCCAACCACAAACCTCCAGCGGTACCTTCGGCTCCCCCTGAGACACCCCCTTGCCTTCTTTGTGTCTATTCATCCCCAGCATGCACCTTGTATCCTACTCCCCTTTTTTTGTCCTCAGAGCCACGCTTTAACTCAGCACCTACTTGGTTAATCTCTGAACTGTCTCCTGCCTCTCTTAAACATCCTGTAGACGGCTAGCATCTGGGTTGCTAGCATCACAGTTGAGCCCACACTAATCACAGCTGATGTCCTGTGACAATGTCCTGAGTCACGGAGCATGCTAGAAACGTGCACTAAGTTGACAGTATCGCCTCTCTGCACTGGAGGAAACAGCCCAAGTCATAAGCGGCAGAGCCAGGATTTGAACACAGCCAGAGTGCAGAGCCTGCGCTCCTGACCGTCACTTATGTGGAATTTAAAAATATTTTTCCAAAGTGTTTATTATGAAGAAAGCCGGAGGTCCTGCGAGCTTTTAAACACAAGTAGATGAAACATGCTTCCTCCTGCAGCTCCCACCTCCGGGAGCTGGTGATAACAGAGGTCATCTGGGAAGATGAGTAAGACGAGCCCAGACGTGACCTGCTGCGGGAGAGGGCAGAGTACGTGCCACAGAGAAGATACACAGAGGGCCTTTGGTACAGAGGATGGAGAAGCCACATCCGTTTGGGAGACTCAGGAAGTCAGGAAAAGTACCAGGGTGGGGGATGGTGTGGGAAGACAGATGGGGCTTGTAGCGTGGTCCTGGGGAGTGGAAGGACCACACTGGAGTGGGGGAAGGACCACATTGGAGGGTGGGGTGAAGCTGGGGGGCATGGGAAGGGCAGTCTGATGCCTGAAAACTGCTGAAGGACAAATTGGCCTATGTGGGCCTTCCATCGCAGTGGCCTCTCGCGCTGCAGAGCGCTGGCTCTGGGCGCATGCGCTCCAGAGCTCCAGCTCAGCAGTTGGACACATCGATCCAGCCGCTCCGCGGCACGTGGGATCTTGCCAGGCCAGGGATTGAACCGACACTCCTTGCACTGCAAGGTGGTGTCCTTACCCACTGGACCATCAGGGAAGCCTTGTTGGCTTTTTTTAAAAAGTTTGTTTTCATTTAATTAGACACAGGGGAGAGAGATTTAGCTTTATCCCATGGTCCTAACCACTAAACCTATGCCTCACTCATATTCCTCTATGGTGTTTGTTTCTGTGTGCTGTCCTGACCAGACCACGAGGCATTCCTTTCCCCTGACTCATGGAGTCCTGATGCTCTGACTATACCTCTGTCCATTCTTGCGCCATCTCTGACCAGACCAGGAGGGGTTCTGGATTATCTGGTGGGATTATCACTGGAATGCTAGGGGGCCTTGGCCTGGCCCTTCCTGGCTCACTGTCTCCCCGTCCTCCTTGTCTCTCTCTGTCCTGCTCCACCTGCCCCTCCAGTGGGAACACTGCCCCTTGCGCACTGACGGCCGACCTCTGATGACCTGTAGCACCTGGTTATGTGGTACGGTTGAGGGTGCCTTTCTCTGTTGCTTTAGACTGAACCAGTGTTATTCAGTGACTGTATCATTACTGTGACCCCTTTAAAATTCACCCCGGCCAGTGTCTACAGTCAGACTTAGCTGTGTGAGACCAGCAGAGTGCCCTCAAGGCTATCTCAGAGATGGGGTCTGACTCCTGCACAAAAGGGTGACATGGTTCTTGCCCTACATTATACCAGTTCCCCAGGGCAGGCCAGGCTGGGCTAAAACGTGGGCTCCACTTTTTACTGATTGTGGAACCCCAAGCAGAATCATTGCAGAGCTCTAGCCTCTTTTTTCTCATTTGCAAAGTGGTGCTGATCTTGATGGCTTGCTATGAGGATCAGATGGGAAATCAGTGGCCACTTTTGTGTTAGTTATTGATGTTAATTTGTTCAGAACACGAACTGAGTGAATTCACTCACTAGGCACGTACTATATGAACAGTTCTAGATTGTATGAGGAGACAAAAAGATAATATATAATCCTTGTACGTAGTCAGGTGTCACGTGGAAGGGGAGAGAAATGAGAATGAAAGCTTGTATTACAAGACAGAACTGTGGAGTGTCTCACAGTAGGCATGTGATAAGTATTTGTTGCATAAATCAAAGAAAACTAGGAAGACATTAACATTTAGGAGAGATTTCCATGGGGCAATAAATCGGAAGTGGCGAAATACAGAATAACTTGTTGGATTTTTTTAAAAAGTTTGTTTTCATTTAATTAGACACAGGGGAGAGAGATTTAGCTTTATCCCATGGTCCTAACCACTAAACCTATGCCTCACTCATATTCCTCTATGGTGTTTGTTTCTGTGTGCTGTCCTGACCAGACCACGAGGCATTCCTTTCCCCTGACTCATGGAGTCCTGATGCTCTGACTATACCTCTGTCCATTCTTGCGCCATCTCTGACCAGACCAGGAGGGGTTCTGGATTATCTGGTGGGATTATCACTGGAATGCTAGGGGGCCTTGGCCTGGCCCTTCCTGGCTCACTGTCTCCCCGTCCTCCTTGTCTCTCTCTGTCCTGCTCCACCTGCCCCTCCAGTGGGAACACTGCCCCTTGCGCACTGACGGCCGACCTCTGATGACCTGTAGCACCTGGTTATGTGGTACGGTTGAGGGTGCCTTTCTCTGTTGCTTTAGACTGAACCAGTGTTATTCAGTGACTGTATCATTACTGTGACCCCTTTAAAATTCACCCCGGCCAGTGTCTACAGTCAGACTTAGCTGTGTGAGACCAGCAGAGTGCCCTCAAGGCTATCTCAGAGATGGGGTCTGACTCCTGCACAAAAGGGTGACATGGTTCTTGCCCTACATTATACCAGTTCCCCAGGGCAGGCCAGGCTGGGCTAAAACGTGGGCTCCACTTTTTACTGATTGTGGAACCCCAAGCAGAATCATTGCAGAGCTCTAGCCTCTTTTTTCTCATTTGCAAAGTGGTGCTGATCTTGATGGCTTGCTATGAGGATCAGATGGGAAATCAGTGGCCACTTTTGTGTTAGTTATTGATGTTAATTTGTTCAGAACACGAACTGAGTGAATTCACTCACTAGGCACGTACTATATGAACAGTTCTAGATTGTATGAGGAGACAAAAAGATAATATATAATCCTTGTACGTAGTCAGGTGTCACGTGGAAGGGGAGAGAAATGAGAATGAAAGCTTGTATTACAAGACAGAACTGTGGAGTGTCTCACAGTAGGCATGTGATAAGTATTTGTTGCATAAATCAAAGAAAACTAGGAAGACATTAACATTTAGGAGAGATTTCCATGGGGCAATCAGGCAATCTTTGTGGAAGTGGCTGAATTTAAGGTGTCAGCATGACATCATAATTATTAAAAGATCTTTTTAGTGGACACCAGAGATATAATGGTATATATGACAGATAATACCCATATCTTTAAGGAGCTGACCCTTTAACGGGGAAGATGAATCATAGCAAAGACTTAAGCATAACTCATAACCACAGGTGTAAAGAGTGATAGGCAGGGGCTTCCCCTGATGGTCCAGTGGGTAAGGACACCGCCTTGCAGTGCAAGGGGCGCCGGTTCCATCCCTGGCCTGGGAAGATCCCACGTGCCGCGGAGCGGCTGGACTGATGTGTCCAATCACCGAGCCGGAGCTCTGGAGCGCATGCGCCCAGAGACAGTGCTCTGCAGCGAGAGAGGCCACCGCGATGGGAGGCCCACAGGAGCCAAAGAACAAAGACGGATGGAAATAGAGAGATGAAAGACCAATAGAAGTGGCCCGCTCGCTCCCCTCCCTCCCCAACCCGACCCCCGCCCAAAATAAATAAATAAATAAATCTTTAAAAAAAAAAAAAGAGTGATAGGCAGAGGTGCTGGGTGACCATCAACTCCTGAGAGACAGGAACTGGCCACTGGGTTTTGCTTTTCTCTTCTGCTCTGCTTATGTAAGCTAGACCTGAAGGACAAAAGTTTACATTTTCTTTGAATAGGTGTTACTTGTAAGTGGTACAGCAACTTTAAATGCCAAGCTTTCCGTGTGTTCCCTGCCAGAGGAGAGAACGCCACATGGCCTTGGGTATTATTCCAGTCGTCCAGCCATAATCCAGCCATGAGGAGTCAGAAAAGTGGGGTCATGCCATCCTCATTGGCTAACACTTACCTTTCTCTTGGAGATTGTTCTAAACCAGCACAGAATACAGCCGGTGGACACTCACTAGGCACGTACTATATGAACAGTTCTAGATTGTATGAGGAGACAAAAAGATAATATATAATCCTTGTACGTAGTCAGGTGTCACGTGGAAGGGGAGAGAAATGAGAATGAAAGCTTGTATTACAAGACAGAACTGTGGAGTGTCTCACAGTAGGCATGTGATAAGTATTTGTTGCATAAATCAAAGAAAACTAGGAAGACATTAACATTTAGGAGAGATTTCCATGGGGCAATCAGGCAATCTTTGTGGAAGTGGCTGAATTTAAGGTGTCAGCATGACATCATAATTATTAAAAGATCTTTTTAGTGGACACCAGAGATATAATGGTATATATGACAGATAATACCCATATCTTTAAGGAGCTGACCCTTTAACGGGGAAGATGAATCATAGCAAATACTTAAGCATAACTCATAACCACAGGTGTAAAGAGTGATAGGCAGGGGCTTCCCCTGATGGTCCAGTGGGTAAGGACACCGCCTTGCAGTGCAAGGGGCGCCGGTTCCATCCCTGGCCTGGGAAGATCCCACGTGCCGCGGAGCGGCTGGACTGATGTGTCTAATCACCGAGCCGGAGCTCTGGAGCGCATGCGCCCAGAGACAGTGCTCTGCAGCGAGAGAGGCCACCGCGATGGGAGGCCCACAGGAGCCAAAGAACAAAGACGGATGGAAATAGAGAGATGAAAGACCAATAGAAGTGGCCCGCTCGCTCCCCTCCCTCCCCAACCCGACCCCCGCCCAAAATAAATAAATAAATAAATCTTTAAAAAAAAAAAAAGAGTGATAGGCAGAGGTGCTGGGTGACCATCAACTCCTGAGAGACAGGAACTGGCCACTGGGTTTTGCTTTTCTCTTCTGCTCTGCTTATGTAAGCTAGACCTGAAGGACAAAAGTTTACATTTTCTTTGAATAGGTGTTACTTGTAAGTGGTACAGCAACTTTAAATGCCAAGCTTTCCGTGTGTTCCCTGCCAGAGGAGAGAACGCCACATGGCCTTGGGTATTATTCCAGTTGTCCAGCCATAATCCAGCCATGAGGAGTCAGAAAAGTGGGGTCATGCCATCCTCATTGGCTAACACTTACCTTTCTCTTGGAGATTGTTCTAAACCAGCACAGAATACAGCCGGTGGACACTTGGTCTGTTTTCTTTTTTTCTTCACTTAAGAGACTTTATTTTTTAAAGCAGTTTTAGGATACAGATAAATGAGAGTTAACTATAGAGTTTACATATTACCTCCAATTTTTCCTATTATTAACATTTTATATTAATGTGGTACCTTTGTTACAATTGATGACCGATATTGATACATTATTATTAACTAAAGTCCATAGTTTACATTATACCTGTTTGTTATACCTTCTGTGAGTTTGGACAAATACATAATGACGGGTAGCCACTGTCACAGTATCATGCAGGATAGTGTTCCTTCTCTAAAAGTGCCCCGTGTGTTCCCTCTTCATCCCTCCCTTCTACTTTGAAAGCACCTGGTGAAATGTGGTTTTCTTCCAATCAAAGTTGTTTGTAGTTTAGCTTTCAGAGCCTTTGTAACCTACTTGCAGCCCTTCTTTCCAGTCTCACCTCCTGCCCCTGTACTCTGGCCACCCTGCGTTGCTCCTGCTCTCTGAAACATGCTGGGCACTGAAACATTTTAGTGTCCCCTGTCCTGCACTCCTGGGGACGGCTCTGCCCACAGGGTGCCCTCATATGCCACCTTCTCTCTGAAGTCCAGTCTTACTTTTCGGCCCCAACAACAGAGTCAGGGTCCCTCCTCTGTGTGGTTCTTATGTTCATGTATTCATCCGTGCAGCTGATATTCAGGGAGTGCCTTCTATGTGCCAAGCAGGGCACTGGTACTGAGGATCTGGCAGGAACTTGGGCATAAAGCCCAGCTCTCAGATGGCCTAAAATTACTGAAGGAAATAAAACCAACTAACATGATGAAAGATGACAGCATGGTCAGGGAAGGACTCTTGGAGGCAGTGACACTCAGGGACCAGAGAAATTCAATGTGGGTAAAATAGCATCTGATGCAAGCCTGGTGGAACACTTTTCATCATCATTCACACAGCTGCTTCTCCTATTCTTTGAGGGAAGAGAACAACCCCTGGGCTAACCTGTGTGTGAGCAGCCCGGGGTCAGGGACCAGCGGAGAATAGGGAAATGAGCTGGTCTTGTAGGGGCTCCCAGCACACTCCCCACCTCCCTTACCCAGCTGGGTGCCTGCAGCTTTGTTTGCTGAAGCATTTGAGTCCTTGCTACCAAAACCCCAATTACCTGTGAGAAGGCTATTGCCTCTTTAAAGAGTTTTTTTAAAAACCTTCCAATTTTTCCTATTATTAACATTTCATATTAATGTGGTACCTTTGTTACAATTGATGACCGATATTGATACATTATTATTAACTAAAGTCCATAGTTTACATTATACCTGTTTGTTATACCTTCTGTGAGTTTGGACAAATACATAATGACGGGTAGCCACTGTCACAGTATCATGCAGGATAGTGTTCCTTCTCTAAAAGTCCCCCGTGTGTTCCCTCTTCATCCCTCCCTTCTACTTTGAAAGCACCTGGTGAAATGTGGTTTTCTTCCAATCAAAGTTGTTTGTAGTTTAGCTTTCAGAGCCTTTGTAACCTACTTGCAGCCCTTCTTTCCAGTCTCACCTCCTGCCCCTGTACTCTGGCCACCCTGCGTTGCTCCTGCTCTCTGAAACATGCTGGGCACTGAAACATTTTAGTGTCCCCTGTCCTGCACTCCTGGGGACGGCTCTGCCCACAGGGTGCCCTCATATGCCACCTTCTCTCTGAAGTCCAGTCTTACTTTTCGGCCCCAACAACAGAGTCAGGGTCCCTCCTCTGTGTGGTTTTTATGTTCATGTATTCATCCGTGCAGCTGATATTCAGGGAGTGCCTTCTATGTGCCAAGCAGGGCACTGGTACTGAGGATCTGGCAGGAACTTGGGCATAAAGCCCAGCTCTCAGATGGCCTAAAATTACTGAAGGAAATAAAACCAACTAACATGATGAAAGATGACAGCATGGTCAGGGAAGGACTCTTGGAGGCAGTGACACTCAGGGACCAGAGAAATTCAATGTGGGTGAAATAGCATCTGATGCAAGCCTGGTGGAACACTTTTCATCATCATTCACACAGCTGCTTCTCCTATTCTTTGAGGGAAGAGAACAACCCCTGGGCTAACCTGTGTGTGAGCAGCCCGGGGTCAGGGACCAGCGGAGAATAGGGAAATGAGCTGGGCTTGTAGGGGCTCCCAGCACACACTCCCCACCTCCCTTACCCAGCTGGGTGCCTGCAGCTTTGTTTGCTGAAGCATTTGAGTCCTTGCTACCAAAACCCCAATTACCTGTGAGAAGGCTATTGCCTCTTTAAAGAGTTCAAAAGCCCCAGACTTTTTTCTTTTTTTTATAAATAGCTCATATCCTTTCACCAGCCCTTAAGACTGCCCTTAAGGATTTATGGCCCACTTCCCCAGAAGCAGACAGACCAACAGACAGGTTACTTCCCTTGGAGTCCAGTTCCTACAATTGTGGGATGCTCCCACTTCCTCTTTGCATTTTATGACCTCCTGGCTGGCTAATCCTGCAGTGGGTTACACGGGAAGGAGGTGAACTGTGCACGACTACAGCTGCCTGGGAAGCCCTAGGGCCATGCAGACTCAGGAAAGGCCTGGCAGGGGTGGGGAGCCAGACGGCTCAGCCCCTTGGCCACTCTGGCTCTTCTGGTTCCCAGGGCCTTTTCCCAGCAAGACAGCCTGAGTGGAGACCTCAGCAGGATGTCTTCAGGGTAGCCTCTGCTGCAGAGGGACAGACAAATAACCTCAGTTCATAATCTCAAAATCTAGTGGGGGCAATGTGGTAAAATTGATGAGGAGTCACTTATCACAAAGAAACGTCCCTCTTTCACCTTTAAGGTGCAGGCACACTCCTTATAGCCTTCATTTTCGTTTTTACAGGACATTTCGTTTTACAGGGTAGTAGGTCTATGACATCCTCAGGACAGACAAGGAAACTGAAGCAGGAACTAGCGTTGGCTGCACAGCCAAAAAAGGGACAGATTCAGATTCTGATCTTGGTGACCAGTGCAGGGTTGTGGGGACGGAGGTACCGAGCGCAGTGGGAGCTCAGGAGGAGTGGTCCTGGATGGATGGGCCAGCTTTTAAGAGACCACGAGAAGGGGCTGGGTATTCTAGGAGGGGACTCAGCATGTGAGTGGTGAGACCACGGTGGGGACAGTGACACCATGCTGGAGCAGGGCCTGGGGAGGCACCGACATCTGGAGATTTCTCTGCAGATTTGTCTGCACGTCTCTTCCCTTGACTGCTGGCCTCTCCTTCCCTGCAGCTTTTTCTCTAGGTTCTGATGTCTCATACAGGAGGCCGTGGCAGTGGGCAGGAGCGTGGGCTGAGTTGGAATCCCTCTCACCAGCTGTGGGGCTTTCGGCCTGTGGCTGCATCTCGCTGATACTGGTCTAGAGCACAGCCTGATGACAGCCTTGGGCTCAGTGATGAGAGCAGGCACTATATTCTTTCTGGGGTTGTTGCCCCCCAGTCAGTGCGTCTGTCTCACATACAATTCCTAACTTGTGCCATTTGCCCTGCTCAACAAAACCGAGACTACATGTGCTATTTTGTCACTCAAGGCCCTAATGTCTGATCCTAAGTTCCCCACCGCAGAGCCTCTGTAGATGGTCTGAAGTCCTCAGGGGATGAGGACTTAATGTGTTAGTTCCCTATGACACAGCGGAAAGAAGAGGAGCTTGGCAGCCAAGAAAGGCCAGTTTAGATCCAGGCTCTTCCAGAAGCCCCCGTGTGAGGGGAACCGGACCCAGCAGAATCCAGCAGCCTTGCCCATACAGAGGGGCCTTGTCTTCCACCGGCTGCTCTGAGAGCCCAGGACTACAAGGTGCTTCATCTTCTGGAGCACCGCGGGTGCTCCTTCAGTGTGGTTCCTTCATTTCAGCACTCGTCTGTTCACTCTACACCGTCTCTGCTTTTCCCTGTAACCAAGAGGCTCATTAGCAGGTCTCAGACCTCGCTCCCATACCTGTCTTGTCTCCCCACCAAGGTGGCCAGGCTTCCCAAGAGTGAACCTCAAGCCTATCTTGCTCATCCCAGATCCTGGCCTGACAGCCAGGCAGCGCTTAGTAAATATTTGTCAGATGCATTAATTATTGAAGAGAAGCCCTGAGTGCTGCATTCAGTGTCCAGGAGGCATGTTTGAAACATGTGCTGTGAATAAACTCAAAGCGAATTCTTGCTCCTGATGGATGGGCCAGCTTTTAAGAGACCACGAGAAGGGGCTGGGTATTCTAGGAGGGGACTCAGCATGTGAGTGGTGAGACCACGGTGGGGACAGTGACACCATGCTGGAGCAGGGCCTGGGGAGGCACCGACATCTGGAGATTTCTCTGCAGATTTGTCTGCACGTCTCTTCCCTTGACTGCTGGCCTCTCCTTCCCTGCAGCTTTTTCTCTAGGTTCTGACGTCTCATACAGGAGGCCGTGGCAGTGGGCAGGAGCGTGGGCTGAGTTGGAATCCCTCTCACCAGCTGTGGGGCTTTCGGTCTGTGGCTGCATCTCGCTGATACTGGTCTAGAGCACAGCCTGATGACAGCCTTGGGCTCAGTGATGAGAGCAGGCACTATATTCTTTCTGGGGTTGTTGCCCCCCAGTCAGTGCGTCTGTCTCACATACAATTCCTAACTTGTGCCATTTGCCCTGCTCAACAAAACCGAGACTACATGTGCTATTTTGTCACTCAAGGCCCTAATGTCTGATCCTAAGTTCCCCCACCGCGAGAGCCTCTGTAGATGGTCTGAAGTCCTCAGGGGATGAGGACTTACTGTGTTAGTTCCCTATGACACAGCGGAAAGAAGAGGAGCTTGGCAGCCAAGAAAGGCCAGTTTAGATCCAGGCTCTTCCAGAAGCCCCCGTGTGAGGGGAACCGGACCCAGCAGAATCCAGCAGCCTTGCCCATACAGAGGGGCCTTGTCTTCCACCGGCTGCTCTGAGAGCCCAGGACTACAAGGTGCTTCATCTTCTGGAGCACCGCGGGTGCTCCTTCAGTGTGGTTCCTTCATTTCAGCACTCGTCTGTTCACTCTACACCGTCTCTGCTTTTCCCTGTAACCAAGAGGCTCATTAGCAGGTCTCAGACCTCGCTCCCATACCTGTCTTGTCTCCCCACCAAGGTGGCCAGGCTTCCCAAGAGTGAACCTCAAGCCTATCTTGCTCATCCCAGATCCTGGCCTGACAGCCAGGCAGCGCTTAGTAAATATTTGTCAGATGCATTAATTATTGAAGAGAAGCCCTGAGTGCTGCATTCAGTGTCCAGGAGGCATGTTTGAAACATGTGCTGTGAATCTCAAAGGCTGCTGAAAGCGAATTCTTGCTCCTCAGAGTCGACTCGGCAGGTACCTTACAGCCATGGAGCCTGGGCTGTGTGCTCACAACACGGATGGGATCCCTTGTGTGAGTGGCTGTCCTCAGCTTGGCCCTGATTGCTGGCTCAGGGTGCCCTCCCTCTAGGCAAATGAACTAACACATGACGGTGTCCCTACTATCTCTGTCCTTGGCGTTTTACAGCCCAGCAACAACTGGGTAAGGTGGGAATCACGATCCCCACTTTACAGATGAGAAAATCAAGGCAAAAAAAGGACAAGTAACTTGTGCAGATCTCCCAGTCAGTGGGCAGAAGAGCTGCACTCTGAAGCCAAGGCCAGCCTCTGAGCCCATCTCTTTGGACCAGCTACCCTCTCCTTCCTGCCTCGGCCCAGGGAGCCTGCTGTGGCTTTCACACTGTGGATCTTTCGTCCTTTTCTTGGCACTCGTTTCCCAAGCTAGCAGGACCCCCCTTTTGAAAGACCAGACCAACCCATCAGAGTTTGTTTCCAGCCTTGGACAAGCCCAAACTGCTCTGTGTGCTGGGTGCTGGCAGCGCTCAGCCTCGCGCTTCCGACAGTCCCCGAAGGGGGTTGAAACGCAGGGCAAGTGGAAACTTCCCCCAACGTGGTGTTCAGAGACGGATTTCTTTTTCCTCTCTCTTTCCCAGTTTTGAAACCATCAGGGATCGGGGCTGCTCTCTGGACGGGGCTCCTCCAGGCTGGATGATTTATTCATCAGGTGGCTCTGGGGCTCACATTCCTCCGTAGGAATTTGTTGTAGAAGGAGGTGGTAATACAGGGAGTCCCAGGGGCCCCCTGTCCCTGGCAGCCCCTCAGCCCTCACCCAGAGATGAATGATGGCAATGCTCCGGCTCTGCACCCCCACCCAAGCCAGGTGCTTGACTGCCAAAGTGATAGCATCTGGGCAGCAGGAAACCATTAGTTGCCATTATATTATTTAGGCTGGAGCCCGAGTGAGGTTGGGGACTGGGTGTGAGATTTGCAAGTTTATTAGCTCTCTCCTTCCCTTCTACACACAAATGTACACTAATCCCTTGAGCTAGGGTTGGCTAAGCCAAGAGTAAGGTCAAGTTGATTTCCTTCCTTCCTTCTACTTTGATTGCTGGCTTTACCACTTATTTGAGTGCCAATTTGCTGAAAGCCTCAGTTTCCTTATCTATAAAATGGCAACACTTACAGTACCTTGTGAGTTTGTTGTGGGGCTCAGATGAGTGAATCTATTTTAAGTGTTTTGCACCTGGCCTGGCATATTAAAAGGGCAAAATAAATGTAAGCTTTGCTTGTTACTGCTGTTGACTTAGCAAACAGTGATCATTAGCTGACCATGTGCCATGCATCGTGCTCGGTATTAGAGAGGGTCCATATCTTCCAGTAACACCCAGCTAGTAGGAGAAGATGGCATATTAAATAACCAATTACAACACAAAATAGTGAGTGAAAAGACAGATGAAAGATGATATGAGGACTTAGATGCCAGGCAGTTTTTGGAGGTCATTACTTACTTCATCTAATCTTTACAACAGTCTTATGAGGCTGGAACTTTTTCTTTATTATTTTTTTTTCCTGCACTTTTTGGATGCAAAAACTGAAGTGTAGAGGAGTGAAGTCACACACCCAAGGCCGCCCAACTGTTGGAAGGAAGGAAGACTGTTGAGTAGGAAGCCAGGCAGACTCTCTTGGTTGCCAGAGGGGCTCCTGGCCCGCCTGGGCAGGAGAAGTTGTTTGGAAGAAAAGATGTCTAAGTTGACCTGGAAGATCCATTAAGCCAGGAAGGCCAAGCAGGGGTGAGCAGGGGCAGAGGGAGCAGCATCTGGGGCCCCTTTTGCTCGGGCTCACCCTGCTGTAGGAGGTTCATTGGGGTGGGTTTCCTCTGGCTTTAGAACGGATCCCCACTGAGTAGTATGACAATTGGACAAAAGGATGTGCAGTATATAAAGCCAGAGATGAATGATGGCAATGCTCCGGCTCTGCACCCCCACCCAAGCCAGGTGCTTGACTGCCAAAGTGATAGCATCTGGGCAGCAGGAAACCATTAGTTGCCATTATATTATTTAGGCTGGAGCCCGAGTGAGGTTGAGGACTGGGTGTGAGATTTGCAAGTTTATTAGCTCTCTCCTTCCCTTCTACACACAAATGTACACTAATCCCTTGAGCTAGGGTTGGCTAAGCCAAGAGTAAGGTCAAGTTGATTTCCTTCCTTCCTTCTACTTTGAATGCTGGCTTTACCACTTATTTGAGTGCCAATTTGCCGAAAGCCTCAGTTTCCTTATCTATAAAATGGCAACACTTACAGTACCTTGTGAGTTTGTTGTGGGGCTCAGATGAGTGAATCTATTTTAAGTGTTTTGCACCTGGCCTGGCGTATTAAAAGGGCAAAATAAATGTAAGCTTTGCTTGTTACTGCTGTTGACTTAGCAAACAGTGATCATTAGCTGACCATGTGCCATGCATCGTGCTCGGTATTAGAGAGGGTCCATATCTTCCAGTAACACCCAGCTAGTAGGAGAAGATGGCATATTAAATAACCAATTACAACACAAAATAGTGAGTGAAAAGACAGATGAAAGATGATATGAGGACTTAGATGCCAGGCAGTTTTTGGAGGTCATTACTTACTTCATCTAATCTTTACAACAGTCTTATGAGGCTGGAACTTTTTCTTTATTATTTTTTTTTTCCTGCACTTTTTGGATGCAAGAACTGAAGTGTAGAGGAGTGAAGTCACACACCCAAGGCCGCCCAACTGTTGGAAGGAAGGAAGACTGTTGAGTAGGAAGCCAGGCAGACTCTCTTGGTTGCCAGAGGGGCTCCTGGCCCGCCTGGGCAGGAGAAGTTGTTTGGAAGAAAAGATGTCTAAGTTGACCTGGAAGATCCATTAAGCCAGGAAGGCCAAGCAGGGGTGAGCAGGGGCAGAGGGAGCAGCATCTGGGGCCCCTTTTGCTCGGGGCTCACCCTGCTGTAGGAGGTTCATTGCGTGGCTGGGTTTCCTCTGGCTTTAGAACGGGATCCCCACTGAGTAGTATGACAATTGGACAAAAGGATGTGCAGTATATAAAGTGCATGCTACAGTGTTAGGGTATATGCATGCTCAGTCAGTTCATTCATCCATCCATCCATCCAACATGTTTGTATTAAGTATTTACCTTGTCCTGTATAGGCACTGTCCTGGGCATTTGGAATATTGTGGTGGAAAGGACAACCTCCTCATCCTCACAGAGCTTACATTCTAGTGGGCATGACAGATGATAAACAATAAGCAATGTGTATGTAATGTAAGAGCAAGTGGTGTGAGATACAAAACAGTCCAAGGGGAGGCAGGAGGTTGAATGGAGAGACTATTTTGGACAGGGAAGTCTGCTAAAGTCTTTTTGAGGAGGTGACAGGCAGAGACCTGGATGACGTAAAGGGATGGCCTATGCAGCTATGCGGATGTCTGAACAAACGGCTTTTTGGATGTGGGACCAGCAAGTGCAAAGGCTCTGAGGCAGAGTGTGCTTGGTGTAAGGGTGGATACTGCAGAAGGAAGGCCATGTGGCAGAAAGGAAGTGAGTAAGAGGAGGGTAGTCTGAGGAAATACAGTCAGGGACTGATCATGTGAAGACCATAAGGCCACAGTGAGGCCTTTAGTTGCTGTTACAAATGAATGAGAAGCCACCAGGGAGGATCTGAGCAGAGGACTGACTTCTGGTTTGGGGCTGGGTGAGAAAGGTGGTCCATGAGTTCCCATTACACCCAGTTTAGTGAGAAGAGATGACTCTTAGAAAACTAGTTACCATATGGCATGATGAGGGTAATGACAGACTTACCGTATGTCAGACACTCTTATTTAATCTTCACAGTGGTCTCATGAGGCAGGTACGATTGTTTTCTCTCTTGTTTAGAGGGAGAGACTGAAGTACAGAGCAGTGAAGTCACCTGTCCAAAGCCCCCCAGCTGTTAAATGTCCTCAGCCAGTTCCCGCTGGCCACTGCACAATGAGTCAGTGAAATGAAGCGGCTACAGGAGGTGGCAGCAGAGTGGTCAGGAAGCCGGTGCACCGATTTAGAGGCAAGAGGTGGTAGGCGGCTTGGGTGCTGGCGGTGGCAGTGGAGTGGTGACATCTGAGTATAAACCAGTACGGTCTGCTGCTGGATGGGATACGGGGGGGAAACCAAGAGGAAGGCCAAGACCGAGCCTAAGGTTTTTGGCCAGAGCTACAGGGTAAAGTAAATATTTACTGAGATGGAGAAGGCTGTAGGAAGAGCAGGTCAGGAGAGAAAGTCAAGACTTTGGCTTGCTTCACATGTGTAAAAATACGTGTTTACTGAATGGAGACCACTGTCTGCTGAGCGTCCCGTATCCTCCCTTCCCACACGCTTTTATTACAGTTGAGGGGCATCTGTCGTTGGAATGGTTGGAAAGTCCTCTTCAGTCAAGTCCTTTTCACACCCTCCATCACCCCTGGGCTCCAGAGACCCACCCCCTGTGACCTTCTCACTTCGCTTTCCCACCTTTCATTTTGTTTTGGCAGCTTTGACCTGAAAAGAGTAGTTTCAACTCAAGCCTGTGTTCAGGGTCAAGGGGCGGCATCCTGCCTTGAACTCTTCCCCAGCGTCCCCTGGGCCCCCACCCCTAAGCATTTTGGGTTTTTTTTCGGTCTGTAGATTATAGTCCTGGTGGCCTTGGCAGAAGGTGGAGGTGGGTTAGGAGCCTGCAGGGCTGGGAAGTATGAAGTCCCCTACCCCCACAGCTGTCAGAGGAAGCCTGGGCGACTCAGAGAGCCGAGGGACTGACATTAGGAAGGAAAATAGAACACAGGGGGGCAAACCTCTATCTGAGCCATTTGTCTTTGCCCCCTTCCCGCCATGGAGGGGCGTCCCCAGGGGCTGGCAGCCTCCTCCTGCTATGCCTAGGAGGGGGGCAGTTGAGTTGTGAAAGGCTAGCTGTCTAGTTTGTCTCCGGCCCATTTTATTTGGGCAGTTCCTGCAGATTTTTCTTTGACTTCCCTTTGTGTTGAGTGTGTGTGTGTGTTAGGACCACGGCCTGGGAGGGCCTGGGAGTGAAGAGCATTTCTTTATCTTGAGGCTAGACCTCAGATTTCTTACTGGGGTTCAGCTCAAGTATGCCTTCCTCAGCGAGGCCTTCCCTGACCACTGCTTGGGTCATTCTCACCAGCTCTCCCAATTTCTTTTCCCCGAAGCACTCTTCACTCTTTGAAGTGATGTTGACCATCTCTCGAATGTGGTTCCCATCTGTTTTCACCCTGTGCCTGAGAGCTATGACAGTGTTGTGGGCGACAAGCCCTGAAGCCGATGACAGGGTAAAGTAAATATTTACTGAGATGGAGAAGGCTGTAGGAAGAGCAGGTCAGGAGAGAAAGTCAAGACTTTGGCTTGCTTCACATGTGTAAAAATACGTGTTTACTGAATGGAGACCACTGTCTGCTGAGCGTCCCGTATCCTCCCTTCCCACACGCTTTTATTACAGTTGAGGGGCATCTGTCGTTGGAATGGTTGGAAAGTCCTCTTCAGTCAAGTCCTTTTCACACCCTCCATCACCCCTGGGCTCCAGAGACCCACCCCCTGTGACCTTCTCACTTCGCTTTCCCACCTTTCATTTTGTTTTGGCAGCTTTGACCTGAAAAGAGTAGTTTCAACTCAAGCCTGTGTTCAGGGTCAAGGGGCGGCATCCTGCCTTGAACTCTTCCCCAGCGTCCCCTGGGCCCCCACCCCTAAGCATTTTGGGTTTTTTTTCGGTCTGTAGATTATAGTCCTGGTGGCCTTGGCAGAAGGTGGAGGTGGGTTAGGAGCCTGCAGGGCTGGGAAGTATGAAGTCCCCTACCCCCACAGCTGTCAGAGGAAGCCTGGGCGACTCAGAGAGCCGAGGGACTGACATTAGGAAGGAAAATAGAACACAGGGGGGCAAACCTCTATCTGAGCCATTTGTCTTTGCCCCCTTCCCGCCATGGAGGGGCGTCCCCAGGGGCTGGCAGCCTCCTCCTGCTATGCCTAGGAGGGGGGCAGTTGAGTTGTGAAAGGCTAGCTGTCTAGTTTGTCTCCGGCCCATTTTATTTGGGCAGTTCCTGCAGATTTTTCTTTGACTTCCCTTTGTGTTGAGTGTGTGTGTGTGTTAGGACCACGGCCTGGGAGGGCCTGGGAGTGAAGAGCATTTCTTTATCTTGAGGCTAGACCTCAGATTTCTTACTGGGGTTCAGCTCAAGTATGCCTTCCTCAGCGAGGCCTTCCCTGACCACTGCTTGGGTCATTCTCACCAACTCTCCCAATTTCTTTTCCCCGAAGCACTCTTCACTCTTTGAAGTGATGTTGACCATCTCTCTCGAATGTGGTTCCCATCTGTTTTTCACCCTGTGCCTGAGAGCGCTATGACAGTGTTGTGGGCGACAAGCCCTGAAGCCGAGGCCTGTGCCTACACATGTGTGGCCCTTGGTCCCCGGAAGCATGGGCAGAGTCCTAGGTCAGGGCCAGCCAGCAGGCATCGCCCCCTTCTCTCTGTGGGAGCTCCACTTGTCACGCGAGGACCCTATTTAGACTATGGAACATCTGTTACCCTTATCAGGTAGTGGGGGAACCAAGGTGAACATTCAGCTCAGCTCCTGGCATAAGTCCCAGACAGTGACTTATGGACCCTCTGCCAGGGGAAGCCCCCTTGCCCCTCCTCCCCAACAGGACTCCTGGACCCCAGCTTCTGGTATTTCTTTCTGGATCTGGGCTCTGTCTGTCTCTCGCTCAGCTCAGTATCTGTGATTTCCTTTCTGTCCCTCTGTTTCTCTCTCCATCTCTCTCTCTTCTAGCCCCCTTCCCCCTTTCTCTCCCTCCCCTCCTTTCCTTTATTCTGCCTTCTTTCATTTACTGAGTTCTATGCTCATGGTAAATCTGTCACTCACCCCTGACAAGAATCCATGTGAGACAAGTCACTATCATGCCCATTTTTCAGATGGGGAAATGCAAGCTCAGGGAGACTTGGTGTCTTGTCTGTTCCCATAGCCAGTGTGTGGTCCAGCGGGGACTGGAACCCAGGTCCTCTGGTGTTTCTACTCTGTGCTGCATCATGGTCTGACAGATAACCAATGCTACTCTGGGAGAATATGGAGACCTCAGGTCCACTGCTCCAACAGGCTTCTGAGCAGGGAGAGAAGAGTGAGGGAGACGAGGCCAGGCAGGCTGAGGGGTCTGAGTCGGGGGCTGTGAGATCAAACCCTGCAGTCTCCCCCCACACAGACTGTGTCTTTGAGCCCTGCCCAAGGAGAAAAGTGGGGAGCCCTTTGGGTCTCAGACCAGGTGCTGCCTGTGCCTGTAGGGGTTATTGATAAGCCCAAGGCCAGAGCAACTGGGGAAAGTTAGAGCTGAAAGGGGAGAGGCAGCTACCAGTTTATCAGTGACAGATGTATGTGAGAGGTTAACTCTAGCGCGTCCTTTTTTGGAAGGAAGTGGTGAGGACAGGAATAAAACTCTCTTCTTGTTCAACCTAATAGGAATATGAGCTCTTCAAACTTCAGCAGGAGGGTAGAAAGGCCAGGATGGGTCACATTCAACCATGATCTCCCAGACTGCATTTTCAAGAGGAGTTTAGGGGCAGCCTTGGAAAGAGTTCCCCCACAGCTCGCCTGGAAAGTGTCAATTATTGTTAGAGAGTCAGGGGAAAAAATGTACCTAATGCATTATGCTCCTGGCCCACTCAGTGGGCTGGTGATGGGTATTTACAAGGCTGGTTTACTCACGGCCACTGAAGCTAGGAGAGGCAGGATGGAGACAGAATCTAACAAACGAGTTATTTATATCTACATCCCCGACCTCAGAAGGTTATATTATTATCTACAAAACTCTGTGATTTCCTTTCTGTCCCTCTGTTTCTCTCTCCATCTCTCTCTCTTCTAGCCCCCTTCCCCCTTTCTCTCCCTCCCCTCCTTTCCTTTATTCTGCCTTCTTTCATTTACTGAGTTCTATGCTCATGGTAAATCTGTCACTCACCCCTGACAAGAATCCATGTGAGACAAGTCACTATCATGCCCATTTTTCAGATGGGGAAATGCAAGCTCAGGGAGACTTGGTGTCTTGTCTGTTCCCATAGCCAGTGTGTGGTCCAGCGGGGACTGGAACCCAGGTCCTCTGGTGTTTCTACTCTGTGCTGCATCATGGTCTGACAGATAACCAATGCTACTCTGGGAGAATATGGAGACCTCAGGTCCACTGCTCCAACAGGCTTCTGAGCAGGGAGAGAAGAGTGAGGGAGACGAGGCCAGGCAGGCTGAGGGGTCTGAGTCGGGGGGCTGTGAGATCAAACCCTGCAGTCTCCCTCCACACAGACTGTGTCTTTGAGCCCTGCCCAAGGAGAAAAGTGGGGAGCCCTTTGGGTCTCAGACCAGGTGCTGCCTGTGCCTGTAGGGGTTATTGATAAGCCCAAGGCCAGAGCAACTGGGGAAAGTTAGAGCTGAAAGGGGAGAGGCAGCTACCAGTTTATCAGTGACAGATGTATGTGAGAGGTTAACTCTAGCGCGTCCTTTTTTGGAAGGAAGTGGTGAGGACAGGAATAAAACTCTCTTCTTGTTCAACCTAATAGGAATATGAGCTCTTCAAACTTCAGCAGGAGGGTAGAAAGGCCAGGATGGGTCACATTCAACCATGATCTCCCAGACTGCATTTTCAAGAGGAGTTTAGGGGCAGCCTTGGAAAGAGTTCCCCCACAGCTCGCCTGGAAAGTGTCAATTATTGTTAGAGAGTCAGGGGAAAAAATGTACCTAATGCATTATGCTCCTGGCCCACTCAGTGGGCTGGTGATGGGTATTTACAAGGCTGGCTTACTCACGGCCACTGAAGCTAGGAGAGGCAGGATGGAGACAGAATCTAACAAACGAGTTATTTATATCTACATCCCCGACCTCAGAAGGAAAATTCCCATACTTAGGCATTCCTAGATGGCCTGCGACACAGGATATTTAAAGTAACAATGGGCCAAATTCTTGCTCACATTTTTGGCAGTACGCCAGTCTGAAAGTCCGTAAGAGAAAGACTTGTTGGGCTGTGTAGCTTTAGCGGGGTGGGGAGAATAATGACTTTCTAAATTGGGACTTATTTAAGATCTCACTTCCCCCCTCCTTCCTGGAATTAAACGGAAAACATGATTTTGATTTTAGAGACAGCGATCCATGTCATCTGCTTTGGAAGCTTTTTAGGAGCTCTGTGGGTACCCCAACCTTGAATAAAGGCAGGATGTTAAACGGACAGGACACCATTTGAGAGACCGTTGACCCCTTCCTCCATTTTTTTTTTTTTTTTTAAAAGATTTATTTATTTATTTATTTTGGCGGCGGGGGTGGGATGCGGAGGGAGGGGAGCAGGCGGGCCACTTCTATTGGTCTTTCATTTGTCCATTTTCATCCATCTTTGTTCTTTGGCCCGTGTGGGTCTCCCATCGTGGTGGCCTCTGTTGTCGCCGAGCACCGGCCCTGGGCGCATGCGCTCCAGAGCTCCGGCTCGATAATTGGACACATGGGTCCAGCCGCTCCACGGCACGTGGGATCTTCCCAGGCCAGGGATCGAACCGGCCGGCGCCCCTTGCACGGCAAGGCGGTGTCCTTACCCACTGGACCACCAGGGAAGCCCCCTCCTCCATTTCTTTACCTGGAGTTGGAAATAGCCACGGCCTGTGGGCAGTCGAACAGCCACACTCTGAATGGGGCAGACAGCTGTAAGGAGTTGGATGAACGTGGCTATCAGTCACTGGCCTACTGAAGACGTGACCCAGTGGTATTAGTTCCAAGGAAACCCCAGGAAGAGCTGAAAATGGTGACCTCTCGGACTTTCACAGCGGAAATGACAGTTGACTTCTTATAGCCCCTCCCAGGCCTATGATATTTCTAAGCACCAGCCTTGTAAAGTAGAAAAGCTACCAACTCTAATCAGCAAGGGTGCTTTTGACTGCAAGTCACCCAAATTACCCAGCTCATCTTAAATTACACGAAAGTGGGCCTTCCTTGGTGATCCAGTGGTTAAAACTCTGAGCTTCCCGATGCTGTGTGGCAGCCCGGATGGGAAGGGGGTCTGGGGGAGAATGCATACCTGTGTATGTACGGTGAGCCCCTTCTGCTGTTTATCTGTAACTGTCAGAACCCTGCTAATCAGCTATACTCCAGTCGGCAAAATAAAAAGTTCAAAAAATAAAAACAAACAATAAAAATTCTGAGCTTCCAATGTAGGGGGTATGGGTTTGATCTCTGGTCAGGGAACTAAGATGCCATATACTGAACGGCCACTATATATACATATATGAATTTATATGAAAATTTATTCACTTCGATAAAAGATGTCTTCAGGTAGAATAACTTCAGGACTAACTAATTAGGCAGCTCAGTGATGTCAAAAAGGACCCTGATTCTTTCTCTGTTTCCTCTCTGCCATCCAGTTTTTGGCCTTTGTCTTCAGGCCACCTCCGCATTCGGTACTAAGAAGGCTGCTGTTCATATGTCATAAGGCACTAAAGTGTCTTCCTTTCTTCTTGGTTTGTCATTTGAATAATTAAGAGACTTTTCCCAGAAGCCCCGAACAGATTTCCCCTCTCATCCTGTTGGTCATTTCTATATTACTTGTCCATGCATGAACCAACCACTAGCAAGGAGACTGGGATCAACATAATTTGATTACACTCCTTAGAGCTTATCCCTCCAGCTGTGAAGAGTTACTTCTGCCTGAACTATATGGCAAAGGCATGAACCCCAGAAGAAATTGTTGGCACCAAACAAAAACAGGGGATGGATATCAGTCAAGGTGTCTGCCTCATTAACTATGAGAGCAAAATTTTGGAAGCAACTTAAATGTCTGTCAATGGAAGACGGGTTCCTTTATAAAAAGGGAAAAAATTTTTGATAACTAGTATACCAAGAACTGTCTAGACCTACAGATATAGCAGTGAATAGAACTGCCCTCAATGGGGGGAAGACAGATAGCAAATAAGTACATGAACACATATGTACTTCATTGCAAATTAAAGTAAGCACAGTGCAGGAGAAGACTAGGACAAGAGACACCCCAGGGAGTTCCCTGGTGGTCCAGTGGTTAAGACTACTTGCCTCTGCTGCAGGAGGCACAGGTTCCATCCCTGGTTAGGGAACTAAAATCCCACATGCTGCACAGAGCAGCCGTAAACATTAATAAAATAAAGAAATCTTTAAAAAAAAAGAGAGAGAGAGAGAGAGACAGCCCAGGATGTCCTCACTGAGGAGGTGATGTTTCAGCTGAGAGAAGAGAGAAGTGAGTCATGCATAAAGGAGGGTAAGAATATTGAAGCAGGAACAGGAGGCTATGCAAGTGTGCTTCAGAAGCAGGAAGCGGCTTCTTGGGCATCAACAAGATGAGGGCGGGAGGGCCAGGCTAGGCAAGGTCTTGTGGACTCTGGTAAGGAGTTTGATTTTCACTCTAAATTCAATGGAAAGAAACTGAAGATATAAAAATACGTTTTTAGTTTTAAAACTTTTTATTTTATTTTTTTTAATTTATTTAAGGGCTTCCCTGGTGGTCTAGTGGGTAAGGACACCGCCGTGCAGCACAAGGGGTGCCGGTTAGATCCCTGGCCTGGGAGATCCCACGTGCGCGGAGCAGCTGGACGGATGTGTCCAATTACGCACAAATGTTTTTCGGTTTGCATGACCCAGAAGCCCGAACAGATTTCCCTCTCATCCTGTTGGTCATTTCTATATTACTTGTCCATGCATGAACCAACCACTAGCAAGGAGACTGGGATCAACATAATTTGATTACACTCCTTAGAGCTTATCCTCCAGCTGTGAAGAGTTACTTCTGCCTGAACTATATGGCAAAGGCATGAACCCCAGAAGAAATTGTTGGCACCAAACAAAAACAGGGGATGGATATCAGTCAAGGTGTCTGCCTCATTAACTATGAGAGCAAAATTTTGGAAGCAACTTAAATGTCTGTCAATGGAAGACGGGTTCCTTTATAAAAAGGGAAAAAATTTTTGATAACTAGTATACCAAGAACTGTCTAGACCTACAGATATAGCAGTGAATAGAACTGCCCTCAATGGGGGGAAGACAGATAGCAAATAAGTACATGAACACATATGTACTTCATTGCAAATTAAAGTAAGCACAGTGCAGGAGAAGACTAGGACAAGAGACACCCCAGGGAGTTCCCTGGTGGTCCAGTGGTTAAGACTACTTGCCTCTGCTGCAGGAGGCACAGGTTCCATCCCTGGTTAGGGAACTAAAATCCCACATGCTGCACAGAGCAGCCGTAAACATTAATAAAATAAAGAAATCTTTAAAAAAAAAGAGAGAGAGAGAGACAGCCCAGGATGTCCTCACTGAGGAGGTGATGTTTCAGCTGAGAGAAGAGAGAAGTGAGTCATGCATAAAGGAGGGTAAGAATATTGAAGCAGGAACAGGAGGCTATGCAAGTGCGCTTCAGAAGCAGGAAGCGGCTTCTTGGGCATCAACAAGATGAGGGCGGGAGGGCCAGGCTAGGCAAGGTCTTGTGGACTCTGGTAAGGAGTTTGATTTTCACTCTAAATTCAATGGAAAGAAACTGAAGATATAAAAATACGTTTTTAGTTTTAAAACTTTTTATTTTATTTTTTTAAATTTATTTAAGGGCTTCCCTGGTGGTCTAGTGGGTAAGGACACCGCCGTGCAGCACAAGGGGTGCCGGTTAGATCCCTGGCCTGGGGAGATCCCATGTGCTGCGGAGCAGCTGGACCAATGTGTCCAATTACCGAGCCGGAGCTCTGGAGCGCATGCGCCCAGAGCCGGTGCTCTAAGACGGGAGAGGCCACTGCGATGGGAGGCCCGCTCAGGCCAAAGAACAAAGATGGATGAAAATAAACAGATGAAAGACCAATAGAAGTGGCCCCCCAAAATAAATAAATAAATACAATTTAAAAAAATTATTTAAGGGCTTCCCCTGGTGGTCCAGTGGGTAAGGACACCGCCTTGCAGTGCAAGGGGCGCCAGTTCGATCCCTGGCCTGGGAAGATCCCACGTGCTGCGGAGCAGCTGGACGGATGTGTCCAATTACCGAGCCGGAGCTCTGGAGCGCATGCGCCCAGAGCCGGTGCTCTAAGACGGGAGAGGCCACTGCGATGGGAGGCCCGCTCAGGCCAAAGAACAAAGATGGATGAAAATAAACAGATGAAAGACCAATAGAAGTGGCCCCCCAAAATAAATAAATAAATACAATTTAAAAAAATTATTTAAGGGCTTCCCCTGGTGGTCCAGTGGGTAAGGACACCGCCTTGCAGTGCAAGGGGCGCCAGTTCGATCCCTGGCCTGGGAAGATCCCACGTGCCGCGGAGCGGCTGGACTGATGTGTCCAATTACCGAGCCGGAGCTCTGGCGCGCATGCGCCCAGAGCCGGCGCTCTGCGACAACGGACGTCACCGCGATGGGGAGGCCCACAGGAGCCAAAGAACAAAGACAGATGAAAATAGAGAAATGAAAGACCAATAGAAGTGGCCCGCCCGCTCCCCTCCCTCCCCAACCAGACCCCCGCCCAAAAATAAAATAAATAAATCTTTAAAAAAAAAAAAAAATTATTTAAGTAAATTGATTTACAATATTGTGTGTAATTTCTGCTCTATAGGAATGTGAGTTATACATATACACATTTATTCATATTATTTTCCATTATGGTTTATCACAGGACATTAAATATAGCTGTGCTATTCAACAGGACCTTGTGATCTATCTGTTCTATATATAATGGTTTGCATTTGCTAATCCCAGTTCCCAGTTCATCCCTCCACTTCCCGCTTGGCTGTCACAAGTCTGTCCTCTATGTCTATGCGTCTGTTTCTCTTTTGTAGAAAGTTCATTTGTGTCCTGTTTTAGATTGTACATTAAGTGATATCATATGGTATTTGTCTTTTTCTGACCTACTTAGTATGATAATCTCTAGGTTCAACTGTGTTGTTACAAATGGTATTATCTCATTCACATTCATGGCTGAGCAGTAGTCCATTGTATTTGTGTACAACATCCTCTTTATTCATCCATTGTTGATGTACATTTAGGTTGTTTCCATGTCTTGGCTATTGTGCATAATGCTGCTATGCATGTAGGGGTGCATGTATCTTTTTGAATTATATTTTTGTTGGGATATATGCCTGGGAGTGGGATTGCTGGGTATATGACAACTCTGTTTTTTAGAAAAAAGTTTATTCTGAAACAATTTCAGATTTACATAAGAGTTACAAAGACAACACAGAGAATTCCCTATATTCTTCACCCAGGTACTTCTAAAGGTAACATCTTACATAACATTGGAATTTATCAAAACTAGGAAATAAACATTGATATACTACTATACACTCTTTATTCAGATTTCATCAGTTTTTCCACCATGTTGCATGTCTCCTGTCTTTCCTAGTATGTGACAATTTCTCACTCCTTTGTTATGGCCTTGCTATTTTGAAGAGTACTGATCAGGTATTTCATAGAATCTCGCTCAATCTGAGTTTGTCTGCTGTTTTCTCATGATTCGACAGGTGCTGTGGATTTGCTGAAGAATAGGAGAGGTGACAGGCCTTCTCTTCATGTGATTTCAGAGAGTATAAGACAACAGTGTGACTTTTACTGGTGATGTTTAACCTTGGTCACTTGGTCAAGGTGGCATCTGCCAGGTCTCTCCACTGGAGAGTTTTACTGTTCTTCCCTTTCCATGCTCTCTTCTTTGGACACAAATTGCTAAATCCAGCCTACACTCAAGGGAAAGGAGGAGCAGGAAGGTTTTAAAGGGCAGTGGCAAGAAGTGATTTGATGAAGAGATGACTTAGAGTCCATGTCTCTAAGTAGTACAGACCTGGAGCTGCAGTGAAAGCTGTGTATCCAGAAGTCAGCTGCTTTTCACATCACCCTCTAGTTTATTTTCATGGTCATCTGTAAGGTGAAGGCTGCACTATCTAGGATTCTGCGCTGTATCAGAGATGTTTCACTTGGCAGTTCTGGGGACAGAGGACTTGTCTGTGTGCCCGTGACGCCCCCAGTGGACTGCCCTGTGCACAGCCCTGCTGCTCACTTCACTCCTTCACACACACACATCTCATGGGCCCAGTGAGGCTCCTGTTTTTGGCCAGTGGCCTCCTTGGGCAGGGTGAGAAGAGGGTATGTCTACTGTGGTTTAGCGGAGGCTGGTGGCTGGGTGTGGAGAGCCGGGCATATAAAAGAGGTGGGAAGAGGAAGTAGTGAGGCATAAAATAAAACGGCATGTAACAACCACTATTAAAAAATCAGAAAGTGGGGCTTCCCTGGTTGCCCAGTGTTTAAGAATCCCAGTAGTGGGCTTCCCTAGTGGTCCAGTGGGTAAAGCGTCCACGTCGCAGTGCAAGGGCACCAGTTTGATCCCTGGCTCAGGAAGATCCCACGATCGAAGTCATTTTTAAAAAAAAAGTAAACATTGATATACTACTATACACTCTTTATTCAGATTTCATCAGTTTTTCCACCATGTTGCATGTCTCCTGTCTTTCCTAGTATGTGACAATTTCTCACTCCTTTGTTATGGCCTTGCTATTTTGAAGAGTACTGATCAGGTATTTCATAGAATCTCGCTCAATCTGAGTTTGTCTGCTGTTTTCTCATGATTCGACAGGTGCTGTGGATTTGGTGAAGAATAGGAGAGGTGACAGGCCTTCTCTTCATGTGATTTCAGAGAGTATAAGACAACAGTGTGACTTTTACTGGTGATGTTTAACCTTGGTCACTTGGTCAAGGTGGCATCTGCCAGGTCTCTCCACTGGAGAGTTTTACTGTTCTTCCCTTTCCATGCTCTCTTCTTTGGACACAAATTGCTAAATCCAGCCTACACTCAAGGGGAAGGAGGAGCAGGAAGGTTTTAAAGGGCAGTGTCAAGAAGTGATTTGATGAAGAGATGACTTAGAGTCCATGTCTCTAAGTAGTACAGACCTGGAGCTGCAGTGAAAGCTGTGTATCCAGAAGTCAGCTGCTTTTCACATCACCCTCTAGTTTATTTTCATGGTCATCTGTAAGGTGAAGGCTGCACTATCTAGGATTCTGCGCTGTATCAGAGATGTTTCACTTGGCAGTTCTGGGGACAGAGGACTTGTCTGTGTGCCCGTGACGCCCCCAGTGGACTGCCCTGTGCACAGCCCTGCTGCTCACTTCACTCCTTCACACACACACACTCTCATGGGCCCAGTGAGGCTCCTGTTTTTGGCCAGTGGCCTCCTTGGGCAGGGTGAGAAGAGGGTATGTCTACTGTGGTTTAGCGGAGGCTGGTGGCTGGGTGTGGAGAGCCGGGCATATAAAAGAGGTGGGAAGAGGAAGTAGTGAGGCATAAAATAAAACGGCATGTAACAACCACTATTAAAAAATCAGAAAGTGGGGCTTCCCTGGTTGCCCAGTGTTTAAGAATCCCAGTAGTGGGCTTCCCTAGTGGTCCAGTGGGTAAAGCGTCCACGTCGCAGTGCAAGGGGCACCAGTTTGATCCCTGGCTCAGGAAGATCCCACGTATCGTGGAACGGCTGAACCGGTGTGTCCAATTACAAGATAGCGGTCTGGAGAATCGGTGCTCTGCAATGAGAGCGACCACTGCAATGGGAGGCCCACACAGGCCAAAGAATAAAGATGGATGAAAATAAATATAAATTTTAAAAAAGAGGCAGGGCTTCCCTGGTGGTCCAGTGGGTAAGGACACTGCCTTGCAGCACAAGGGGCGCTGGTTCGATCCCTGGCCTGGAAGATCCCACGTGCCGCAGAGCGGCTGGACCGATGTATCCAATTACGGAGCAGGAGCTCTGGAGCGCATGCGCCCTGAGCCGGTGCTCTGCGACGAGAGAGGCCACCGCGATGGGAGGCCCGCAGGGGCCAAAGAACAAAGATGGATGAAAACAGACAAATGAAAGACCAATAAAAGTGGCCCGCTCGCCCCTCTCCCTCTCCAACTGTTCCCCTCCCCAAAAGAGAGGCATGATGGGGAAAAGAAAAAATAACTTAAAGAAAATAATAATTAAAAAAATAAGATTAAGAATCCAAGTGGTTAAGTTTTGTAATGCAAGGGACATCAATTTGATCCCTGGTCCAGGAAGATCGCACATGCTGTGGAGCAGTTAAACCCTTGTGTCTCAACTACTGAGCTAGTGCTCTGGAGTCCATCAGCCACAACTACTGAAGCCTGAGCACCTATAACCTGTGCTCTGCAACAAGACAAGTCAGCGCAATGAGAAGCCCGTACAGGACAGCGAAGAATAGCCACCACCCTCTCGCCTCCGCTCACCTCAACTAGAGAAAGCCTGTGCAGCAACAAAGACCCAACCACAGCCAAAAACAAAAACAAATAAATGAATCTTTAAAAAAAAAAGATAAGAAAGTGGAATGATGGGATTATGTGAGAAAATCCAGATATGTTGCTGAGTGAAGAAACCATTTTGCAGGAGTAGTTTTGTGCAGTGTGATCCCATGTATGGCTTTAAAGATGGAAGGACAGTCCCTAGCACACCATGGACACTCACTGTTTGTTGAATGAATGAAGGAACATAGCAAAGTGTTAAACTGAGACAGGAAATAGGATTGGGAGTTTCTTTTTTTATCTCCTTTTGCTTTCTTTTTTGCAACATTCTTTTTTTTTTTTTTAATGTGTGGACACTTTTCTTTTTTAAAAAAATTATTTATTTTTTTGGGGGGTAGGGTGGGGATGGAGGGGGGCAGACGGGCCACTTCTATTGGTCTTTCATTTGTCTATTTTCATCCATCTTTGCTCTTTGGCCCGTGTGGGCCTCCCATCGCAGTGGCCTCTGTTGTCGCAGAGCACTGGCTCTGGGCGCATGCGCTCCAGAGCTCCCATTCCGTAATTGGACACATCCGTCCAGCCGCTCCGCGGCACGTGGGATCTTCCCAGGCCAGGGATCAAATCAGCGCCCCTTGCACTGCAAAGCGGTGTCCTTACCCGCTGGACCACCAAGGAAAGCCCTCATGTTGTTTTTTAAAAAGTCAAATATCAAAAAAAAAAAAAAAGTCAAAATATCCTTTGATTTTCCTCCTGAAGCTGATGAGTAATACTCTTATGCTGACTTGGTCTGAGTGGTGGATATTGAGCACTGCCTCTTAATAAATGCTTCTGGTAACCACACCTCTTCTAGAAAGGCCAGAAGAACCTAACAGCTTAAGTTCCTAGACTGACTTCCTTCTCTCCTCCTTAGGCATGTTCTGTCACAGGCAAGAGGTGAAGGGAGTGGAGAACTGGGAAGCTGCCAGATTTAGTTTGGCGAACTACTGGCCCCAAAGACCTCTGCATTCCACCAGTGATCCTACAGCATGCAGCCAGGGCTCAGGGCTATTCCCACACCTCAAATACCCTGCTTTGCCTCCTCCCAGTGTCCAGGGATGGGAGCTCAGGTAGGAAAGCAGGGGCTCTGGAGTCAAACCTGTGTGACCTTGGGCATATGACTTCACCTTTCAGGACCTTGGTTTCTTCATCTGTAAAATGGGGGTAATAAAAGTAAAACCACCGAGGACAAAGAAAAGCAATAATCATAAGTCAAAAGCATGTGGTTGGCATCAGGCCTTAAATACTCAAGTGTCAACCACCAGAAGTAAAAGCTGGTTATGTCGTTCACCTCATCCTGATTTTGTGATGGAAATCCTACATCCTCTCACAAGGCTGCCTTTGGGACAGAAATGGCCTGAGGCCACTTGTCCCTTCCCCTCTGACTCTCCTCTTGGTTTATCATTAATTAATTAACACATTTAACAAATATTTATTGACTGCTACATGCCAGATGCTGTGCTGGAAGCTTCCCAAGGGGCGTGGTGTGTATGGGAATGCTGATCCCCAAGCTCAGGGTGGTGTGTGTGGCTGGGGTAGAACAGAGCCCTGGACTCTGGAGTGCTGCCCGTCACCGGCAAGCGACTTGCTTTCTAAGTGCGCCGTGACAAAGGCCAGGTGGCCCTTAAGTTGAGACTAAGAAGCCTCCAAACGAGAGCTCTTCCTGAGGGAACAGGCAGGCTGTGAATAGACAGGTGTGAACAGGTCATCACAACACTGCGTGTGGTGGGAGTGCCAGGAAGTAGCCCAGGAAAGATCAGAGAGAAGCAGGGTGAGACTGAGAGCGGGGGAGGGCAGGTGCTGAGAGCATCATTACTGTTGCTATCACTTTGGGGGAATTTCTGGTAGGAGACACACAGACTGGCACATTAAGTGTTTGAAAATCCAGTTTCCTAGAGAGACAGAAAGCCTGGCTCTTCTTCTTGGCTTGACAGCTAAGCTGTTGTGTGACTTGGACAAGCCGCTTTCAGAACCTCATCCATAAGATGGAGGTGGGAGCATTGGACCAGCAATTCTTAACACTGTGGTAGGTCACATACCCCTCTAAGAAGCTGGAAAGTGTCTCTCAGACAAAAATCACAAATACAGAGAAATTTTTATCTACAATGTCCAAAGGCTCCTTTACCCCTCCCCCAAATCCTCGGCTAAAACTTAAGACTTTGCCTCTTCCCAGTGTCCAGGGATGGGAGCTCAGGTAGGAAAGCAGGGGCTCTGGAGTCAAACCTGTGTGACCTTGGGCATATGACTTCACTTTTCAGGACCTTGGTTTCTTCATCTGTAAAATGGGGGTAATAAAAGTAAAACCACCGAGGACAAAGAAAAGCAATAATCATAAGTCAAAAGCATGTGGTTGGCATCAGGCCTTAAATACTCAAGTGTCAACCACCGGAAGTAAAAGCTGGTTATGTCGTTCACCTCATCCTGATTTTGTGATGGAAATCCTACATCCTCTCACAAGGCTGCCTTTGGGACAGAAATGGCCTGAGGCCACTTGTCCCTTCCCCTCTGACTCTCCTCTTGGTTTATCATTAATTAATTAACACATTTAACAAATATTTATTGACTGCTACATGCCAGATGCTGTGCTGGAAGCTTCCCAAGGGGCGTGGTGTGTATGGGAATGCTGATCCCCAAGCTCAGGGTGGTGTGTGTGGCTGGGGTAGAACAGAGCCCTGGACTCTGGAGTGCTGCCCGTCACTGGCAAGCGACTTGCTTTCTAAGTGCGCCGTGACAAAGGCCAGGTGGCCCTTAAGTTGAGACTAAGAAGCCTCCAAACGAGAGCTCTTCCTGAGGGAACAGGCAGGCACAGGTGTGAACAGGTCATCACAACACTGCGTGTGGTGGGAGTGCCAGGAAGTAGCCCAGGAAAGATCAGAGAGAAGCAGGGTGAGACTGAGAGCGGGGGAGGGCAGGTGCTGAGAGCATCATTACTGTTGCTATCACTTTGGGGGAATTTCTGGTAGGAGACACAGACTGGCACATTAAGTGTTTGAAAATCCAGTTTCCTAGAGAGACAGAAAGCCTGGCTCTTCTTCTTGGCTTGACAGCTAAGCTGTTGTGTGACTTGGACAAGCCGCTTTCAGAACCTCATCCATAAGATGGAGGTGGGAGCATTGGACCAGCAATTCTTAACACTGTGGTGGGTCACATACCCCTCTAAGAAGCTGGAAAGTGTCTCTCAGACAAAAATCACAAATACAGAGAAATTTTTATCTACAATGTCCAAAGGCTCCTTTACCCCTCCCCCAAATCCTCGGCTAAAAACTTACGACTTCCATGACCTCAGTTGTCCTTCCGGGATTATGACTGTGCAGGGTGGGCATCCTTAAGAACCCCTCTAGATGGAGGTTGGGACATCTTGTTTTGGGTTCAGCTGTCTAAGGAGACCAGCCAGCTTCAGGAGCAGAGTCAGGAAGATGTGAAATAGGCAGACTAGACGAAGGGACATCAGGGTACAAACACCGTCAGCAGTGCCAACTGGCACTCAGCCCAGGGACAGTGAGATGGGTGGGGGATGCTGTGCAAGAGTGAGGGACCCTGCCTAGTTTGCAAAGGGTAGTTGCCTTTCAGCTCCAGCCATCTGCTGCCATGGGTGCGTGGGCGATGCCGGGCCCAGAGCAGCCAGCGCTCGTTCTTTTTCATGAGAAACTTTAGATATGGGTTTGGAAGCCTCATTTTCAAATGACAATCAACAGTTTTCAGAAACACTGGGCTGCTGTCTGTGATATCCTGCCTATGTGATCCATGTGTCTAGGCTATAGATGGAGAAACTGGGGCTAACAGGCAAGAAGCCCGAGTTCTTCTCTTCTAAGACATAAGTAATAGCATTCCTTAGTGCTGCGCACAGCACTGTCCACTCCTCCTCCTGTTGTGAGAAGGGACGCAACCCTTCCGAGGTCCGACGACAGAAGGCGGCAGAGCAGGGCCCGGAACAGGGGACCATGAGGCTCCGCTGCTCTTCCCCACACGAGGCCCCAGGGGAGGGCTCCGCGGAAGTGGCAGCCACTGCTCAGAGAGCCCCCAGGCCCTGGCTGTGCCCACTCTGGGAAGTGGCTCCGCCTGGATGGACACTAGTTCTTTAATCCGATTAGATCCGGCACCTCAGAGAGCCTTGGTAATCCAGGGCCGGCTGGAGCACTGCCTGGAAACCAGTCAAGCTGTAGCCTTGGCAGTTTGGGAGGTGCTCTACTTAGAAACACGCTGGTCCCCAAGCCTCAGCCTCACTGCCTTCTGTGTGTTCTCCCTTCCCCAACCCCAGCTGTAGCTCCTGGGTCTGTGCCTTCTTTGTGCTTTGCCCCAGGAAGCCCAGAGAGGGCCTTCGACTGGAGGGTGGGCCAATCCTTACCCCAAATCCTCGGCTAAAACTTAAGACTTCCATGACCTCAGTTGTCCTTCCGGGATTATGACTGTGCAGGGTGGGCATCCTTAAGAACCCCTCTAGATGGAGGTTGGGACATCTTGTTTTGGGTTCAGCTGTCTAAGGAGACCAGCCAGCTTCAGGAGCAGAGTCAGGAAGATGTGAAATAGGCAGACTAGACGAAGGGACATCAGGGTACAAACACCGTCAGCAGTGCCAACTGGCACTCAGCCCAGGGACAGTGAGATGGGTGGGGGATGCTGTGCAAGAGTGAGGGACCCTGCCTAGTTTGCAAAGGGTAGTTGCCTTTCAGCTCCAGCCATCTGCTGCCATGGGTGCGTGGGCGATGCCGGGCCCAGAGCAGCCAGCGCTCGTTCTTTCATGAGAAACTTTAGATATGGGTTTGGAAGCCTCATTTTCAAATGACAATCAACAGTTTTCAGAAACACTGGGCTGCTGTCTGTGATATCCTGCCTATGTGATCCATGTGTCTAGGCTATAGATGGAGAAACTGGGGCTAACAGGCAAGAAGCCCGAGTTCTTCTCTTCTAAGACATAAGTAATAGCATTCCTTAGTGCTGCGCACAGCACTGTCCACTCCTCCTCCTGTTGTGAGAAGGGACGCAACCCTCCCGAGGTCCGACGACAGAAGGCGGCAGAGCAGGGCCCGGAACAGGGGACCATGAGGCTCCGCTGCTCTTCCCCACACGAGGCCCCAGGGGAGGGCTCCGCGGAAGTGGCAGCCACTGCTCAGAGAGCCCCCAGGCCCTGGCTGTGCCCACTCTGGGAAGTGGCTCCGCCTGGATGGACACTAGTTCTTTAATCCGATTAGATCCGGCACCTCAGAGAGCCTTGGTAATCCAGGGCCGGCTGGAGCACTGCCTGGAAACCAGTCAAGCTGTAGCCTTGGCAGTTTGGGAGGTGCTCTACTTAGAAACACGCTGGTCCCCAAGCCCTCAGCCTCACTGCCTTCTGTGTGTTCTCCCCTTCCCCCCAACCCCAGCTGTAGCTCCTGGGTCTGTGCCTTCTTTGTGCTTTGCCCCAGGAAGCCCAGAGAGGGGGCCGCGCCCTTAACCGTGTATGAATCTCTCCCCACACAGCAGCTGCCGCCCCACCCACCCAACAAAGCCACCAGGCCACTTCTGAATTTTCTGGGGATACTTACAACTCCCCCCTCATTCTTTTAAGATTCTTGCCTCTGGCCGCCACAGCCCAAGTAATCCCACAGGTGGGGGAAGCAATTCCTCTTTTTGATTGCGGAGGAAATGAGAAAGGGTGGCCAAGAGCAACATTGGGAGGGTTGTTACCCTGTCATGTGGTGATGTGGCATCCTTCCTGAGACCAGTGTGGGGAGGGGGGCCTCAGTATTTTATATAGGGTCTTGTAAAGTGGTGCTTAGACCCGGGCTCCAGTCCCTTCCTCATCAGTCCATGTCATATTTTTAAAAAACAAAAAAACACCTTTTATTTATTTATTTTTGGCTGTGCTGGGTTTTTGTTGATGTGTGGGTTTAGCTGCTCTGTGGTATGTGGGATCTTCCTGGATCAAGGATTGAACCTGTGTCTCCTGCACTGCCAGACGGGTTCTTATCCACTGAGCCACAAGGGAAGCCCCCAGTCCATGTCATCTTGTTTAAATACCACCTACTGTACTGACTTCTGTAGCAACACACGGGGCATCCTGGGAGAGGTGCTATTTGGGGAGAGTCCGAAGACTAGAACAGGACCTCAGCATGTAGTACACAGGCTGTGGAGGAAGGTCCACCACTTACCAGCTATGTGGCCTTAAGTGAGTGACTTATTCTCTCTGAAGCTGGGCTAAGGGGAGGGGAGTTTCTCAGCTGTAAAAGGAGACTGATCATATCAACCTACTCTGATTGTTTTCAAGGTTGTAACCCCTTGCTCAGAAGCAACAGCTTCTGTAATGATTTCCTAAGGCCTCTTGACCTCTGTTACTCTGTCGAAGGCTTTCTAAACTACTGACTCGAAGTAGAGCATCACTTGGAGGTCTTCTCTAGCTTTGCCGTCCCCCACCTTCTCCCTCCCAAAGTCCGGTGAGAGGGCAGCCAGTCAGGAGACTGGTCACCTAGTCTCTGCAGGTACAGCAAAGAAAGAGGCCAGAGCCAAGGGAGAAGGTGGGGGAGGAGGGGAGCAGAGCAGGGAGGGCTCCCACCCTTACAACAGTTAAATGTTAATATAGGTGTCGGCATAGGAAGTGTCCTCTAATGACAGAAGGAAACGAGGGAGTTTTTCAATCATCTCCTGCTTAACAGATACAGATGTATTCATAATTATCCCTTGCCTGGGGCCTTGAGGCCCAGGTGGGCTCCAGAAGGCCTGTGTTCCTGCCAGACAACAGTCCTTAAGGAACGTCATGTAGACGACTGGAATGCCGTTTCTCCTACAAAACACAATAAAACCCTGAGCTCTCTTCCTGTCTCAGAGACCCATAAATTATCAAAATTATACCTGCCCCAGGGCATGGACATATTGTTTTATTAAAGTTCCGATGAATAAACTTAAGGCTCAGAAAACTGTCCTCTTAGCTTTCACCTGGCACACGCCTCTAGCACAGAGCTGTCTGCCGGGGTGGACAGTGAGCTCACGTCGGGAAGCAGAGCTCATTTCAAGGTGCAGGCTCCCCAGGATGCAAGGCCCAGCCAGGGAGCCACAAAAAGGGCTTGGGGCCTCCTGGCTTGACGATGACGTTGCCCTGGAGGCTCTTGTTTTCTGCCACCAGAGCAGGGACCCCAGCACACACCTTGTCGCTACGTTCTCTTTATTGGATAAGCATCAGCCTTGTGGTGCCGTCCTAGGAGGTGTGTGGCTATGGGTGTGGAGAGGGTAGAAATCTTTCTTCTTCTCTATTTTTAAATTTAGTCACTGGGGAGTCTCTTTAGTCCATCATGTGTTTGTTCCCCAAATTGAGCTGCTAAAGGTTCAATTCTCCATTTTACCCTTCAGATCTGACAGGCCTGTAACACCTCCTTTGGCCCTCAATATCTACATCTCTTAAGAGGTAACTAACAATGGTTATCGGCCAAGTATGTTCAAGGCTTTCTAAACTACTGACTCGAAGTAGAGCATCACTTGGAGGTCTTCTCTAGCTTTGCCGTCCCCCACCTTCTCCCTCCCAAAGTCCGGTGAGAGGGCAGCCAGTCAGGAGACTGGTCACCTAGTCTCTGCAGGTACAGCAAAGAAAGAGGCCAGAGCCAAGGGAGAAGGTGGGGGAGGAGGGGAGCAGAGCAGGGAGGGCTCCCACCCTTACAACAGTTAAATGTTAATATAGGTGTCGGCATAGGAAGTGTCCTCTAATGACAGAAGGAAACGAGGGAGTTTTTCAATCATCTCCTGCTTAACAGATACAGATGTATTCATAATTATCCCTTGCCTGGGGCCTTGAGGCCCAGGTGGGCTCCAGAAGGCCTGTGTTCCTGCCAGACAACAGTCCTTAAGGAACGTCATGTAGACGACTGGAATGCCGTTTCTCCTACAAAACACAATAAAACCCTGAGCTCTCTTCCTGTCTCAGAGACCCATAAATTATCAAAATTATACCTGCCCCAGGGCATGGACATATTGTTTTATTAAAGTTCCGATGAATAAACTTAAGGCTCAGAAAACTGTCCTCTTAGCTTTCACCTGGCACACGCCTCTAGCACAGAGCTGTCTGCCGGGGTGGACAGTGAGCTCACGTCGGGAAGCAGAGCTCATTTCAAGGTGCAGGCTCCCCAGGATGCAAGGCCCAGCCAGGGAGCCACAAAAAGGGCTTGGGGCCTCCTGGCTTGACGATGACGTTGCCCTGGAGGCTCTTGTTTTCTGCCACCAGAGCAGGGACCCCAGCACACACCTTGTCGCTACCGTTCTCTTTATTGGATAAGCATCAGCCTTGTGGTGCCGTCCTAGGAGGTGTGTGGCTATGGGTGTGGAGAGGGTAGAAATCTTTCTTCTTCTCTATTTTTAAATTTAGTCACTGGGGAGTCTCTTTAGTCCATCATGTGTTTGTTCCCCAAATTGAGCTGCTAAAGGTTCAATTCTCCATTTTACCCTTCAGATCTGACAGGCCTGTAACACCTCCTTTGGCCCTCAATATCTACATCTCTTAAGAGGTAACTAACAATGGTTATCGGCCAAGTATGTTCAAGGCCCGGCAAAAAGGAACCATTCACTACATGCTAAGTAAGCATTATTACTGCCCCAAGTCACTTCATAACTGGGAGCCAAGAGGAACAGGGTGAGTGGAGGAAAGACAACAAAGACAGAGAGGCAGGACTTTTTCTTTAGACACTGATTTTTAAAAAAAAAGCTCACGCTTGCTTAGCTCGTTTCCTCAAGGGCATTTGGGTGGGTGAGACAAACCCAACATCCTAAACAGGTTTTTGCTATTTTTAATTTCTAAAATGTAGAAAAAAACTTAGGCACAGGCCTGCCCCATGTCTCCACCTATCAGGACACGGGAGACAAGGCTGGGTGCAGTAACTGAGACCGAGCTGAGGCAAAAGAAAACCACGTCCAAGTGAGAGAGTGAAGGATGATGCTACTATCCAGGGGGGGCACCGGCCACAACGTCTGGCTGAGAGGAGCCTGTCCTTCCTCTGGAGCAGTTCCACAGCAGACAAGACCATTCCTGGGCATTGACCAGGGATCTTTGGGATGGGTTTGGGTGTCTTAAAGCAGAGCCCGAGGCTTTCAAAGGCTCTGAATATGCCATCTGTAGTGACCACAAGAAAACCCAGAACTGAGCCCCAGATTGCACCCCATTTAATTACTTCTCAATTTCTCTTATCACTCAGGAGGCATGTGTTCCATTTCAAAATAGAAGTCAGTGGTTCTTTGTGACTGGCATATGAATTGAAAGTAATGAAAATCTACTTCCCCCACCAAGCTACATCAATGCTGTGTGGTATGGGTATAGATAGAAGGTGTATTGGAAAGGCAGAGGCACTTGATCTAATAGACACCATGTCCTTAGAGGTCAAAGGGGATGAATTTTGCTCAATAAACCAAACCAAGTGTGTGGCTATGGGTGTGGAGAGGGTAGAAATCTTTCTTCTTCTTAAAATTTAGTCACTGGGGAGTCTCTTTAGTCCATCATGTGTTTGTTCCCCAAATTGAGCTGCTAAAGGTTCAATTCTCCATTTTACCCTTCAGATCTGACAGGCCTGTAACACCTCCTTTGGCCCTCAATATCTACATCTCTTAAGAGGTAACTAACAATGGTTATCGGCCAAGTATGTTCAAGGCCCGGCAAAAAGGAACCATTCACTACATGCTAAGTAAGCATTATTACTGCCCCAAGTCACTTCATAACTGGGAGCCAAGAGGAACAGGGTGAGTGGAGGAAAGACAACAAAGACAGAGAGGCAGGACTTTTTCTTTAGACACTGATTTTTAAAAAATAAGCTCACGTTTGCTTAGCTCGTTTCCTCAAGGGCATTTGGGTGGGTGAGACAAACCCAACATCCTAAACAGGTTTTTGCTATTTTTAATTTCTAAAATGTAGAAAAAAACTTAGGCACAGGCCTGCCCCATGTCTCCACCTATCAGGACACGGGAGACAAGGCTGGGTGCAGTAACTGAGACCGAGCTGAGGCAAAAGAAAACCACGTCCAAGTGAGAGAGTGAAGGATGATGCTACTATCCAGGGGGGGCACCGGCCACAACGTCTGGCTGAGAGGAGCCTGTCCTTCCTCTGGAGCAGTTCCACAGCAGACAAGACCATTCCTGGGCATTGACCAGGGATCTTTGGGATGGGTTTGGGTGTCTTAAAGCAGAGCCCGAGGCTTTCAAAGGCTCTGAATATGCCATCTGTAGTGACCACAAGAAAACCCAGAACTGAGCCCCAGATTGCACCCCATTTAATTACTTCTCAATTTCTCTTATCACTCAGGAGGCATGTGTTCCATTTCAAAATAGAAGTCAGTGGTTCTTTGTGACTGGCATATGAATTGAAAGTAATGAAAATCTACTTCCCCCACCAAGCTACATCAATGCTGTGTGGTATGGGTATAGATAGAAGGTGTATTGGAAAGGCAGAGGCACTTGATCTAATAGACACCATGTCCTTAGAGGTCAAAGGGGATGAATTTTGCTCAATATCCACCAATCCAGTGAAACTAAGGAAACTGCCAAGGGCTTTTGGGCTTGTCTTCTGCAAGCCTGTGTATGTGTGTGAAAATGTGCTTGAGGGGCACCAAGCAGAAAAGAGCTGCAGAACTTGTGTAAACTGGGCAGGTCGATGAACCTCTACCACTCCACAGTTGGCCACGTGTTACTGATTGAGAAAGTAGAGCTTTCCTCTAGGGGCCCTATGGTTATCCTCGAGGCAAGACTGGGCCCAGGAAGTCCTGTCCCCTTGCCACTCTGTCCGCCAAAGCTTGGTCACTCCATTTAGCAGGTGTTCTTTGGGTGAGGATGGTGGGAGTGTGAACACAGAAACACACGAGAAACAGCAGTCCTGTGTATATTTAACAATATATATTTATATATATTTTCTAGATCAGTACATTCAGTTTTTAACTTGATTTTTCTTCACAAACAGAAGAACTCTTACAATAGTAGACTTTCTAAAATAAATACTATTAAAATAGAGCTTCAAAATAAATATTCTATACAAAGGAAACCTTCTGTGGTAACTTTTGATGTGGGGCGAGAAGGGGTTACAGTGAAGAGGGAAAATGTGCCGGGTGGGACCCTTTAATAGCTTTTCTGTTTTTAACACGAAACCAAACTGTGGGGCAGTGAGAAGAGAAAGCAAGAGACACCACAGAGTTATCCACAGCAAAAAATGGCAGCGTAAGGTTTGTCATCGACTGTCACAGTAATCAGAGAACATGAAAATGCTTACCAAAGGCATGAGCCGGAAGGCCGGTGAAGTTCGTGGGATGCCCTAGTGACGTGTGCAGGGCAAAGTGGGGCTGCTCAATACCCCGCAGATACCTCCTGGGGCCTCACGGAGACCGTGGAGCGGACGAGGTCTGGTCCCAACCTGCACTTTCCACACTTGGACTCGTCATAATCTAACTGGACCTTGCTCGACGTCCAGCAGGGATGTACGTGGACTCCAGAGTGCTGAGAGAACCAGAGGCTCCACGTGACGGTCTTCCATCTGTCAGCTGTGAAGGGCCCACATCAAAAGCAGCGACTGGTCTTCACTCCCCCCAGACGGAGCTGGTGAGGAGTCTTGGTGTACCCCATCATCTACCCACAAGGGCTTGGCTCTCCTCGACTCAGTTCTCAAGGCGTTCACTGGAGTGTTGAGCCTTCACACACCTACCCTCCAGGGGAAGCAGCCATGACCCCAAAGGACAAGGGTCCTGGAGCCAGGCTTGTATGGATCCCACACCTAGTTCCAGGTAGAACCACCAGTCATCCCAGATTGAACCTTACCAAGAAGCAGCTGGCACTTTACAAAAAAAGGTCAAGATGAGGAGTAATCCAGCTAAGGAAGCCACTGGTCACAGGACACAAAATCAGCCAGAAGCGGCCACAGAAAGGCAGCGTGTTTCTGGGAGCTTGATCCCTCAGTGGCCCTTGACTGGCCCTTGGGGGCCACAGGCAAGCCAGTTTTCCTTTGTTTTTGTTTTTTTTTCTTTTTGCCAAGAAAAACACATTGAGGGACTGCTATGCAACAGAGCTGGAGAAGGAAAAGCTGAGCACACGGGACACAGAATTCTACAGATATCCATCCAGCAAGCTAGATGCAAACCAAAAACAAGCCAGAATAGGGGAAGGGAGAAAAAGAGAGCCAAAACCCAGAAAAATCCATGTTTACAACTATATACACAAAGTCAGGGTTCAGGAGGCCACTTGGCAGGCAACAAGGGTCTATGTAGAGACAGTGGGGCAGGGGTGTGGATGTGTGTGTACACAGCTTATGTAAGTCAGTTCTCCACAGAATGGGTGCATACGACACCAGAGATCACAGAAGATCAACTTGCCACTGGGTCAAGTTTCCCATGGAGACATTTGAGGCAGGGGCTTTGGGGAAAGTTCTGAGGCCTCACCAAGAGTGGACGTGCGCCCTCTCCTTTTGGGGATAATCTCTGTACACCTGTTCTGAGGAAGAACATCTCCCTTCAGTCCACAGCTGATACATTCAATTAGGATAAGTGGTTGACTGAGTGTTTTTTCTACCCTTCCCTCTGATTTGTGCAAGAACACCCATACATCCATGACAACTGTGGCAAGGATTAGCTACAGGAATCAGCCTTAGAAAACACAGATGCAGTATTTCATACTCGCCTTTTACAAGCTAGCAAGTGTTATATAAATAAAGCCTAAAATAATAAGACCCTCCCCTCATTTCCTCCAGTCAATAAATACCTACAGTTACAGTTAACTTATTCTAAAATCATAAGATGTGGCTACCAGTCTTCAAGAAGGTGGGGAAGAAGTCCTTGAGAAGAACTGGGGGCACGACCATCACAGCTACCTGCCTCCTTCCTGGAGGCTGTTTGGTTCCACTAGGACTAACTGGAAGCGCTTCCAACGCCGTGCCTAGTGCACTTCCAGCATCACTGGTGGTAGCTCTTCTGACCCAGGCCCCTTTCATTCACGGGGGGCAGGGATGGGGCAGAGCGGGGAGGCACAAAATACCACGTGAAGCAAAACCCCCCGCACACTAGCTAGGGAGGAAGGACCAGACACACTACAGCTTTTGCATGCAACAAGTACCTACCCATCGGATGAGCTGCGCTTTCTGAGTCCTTTAGCACCTTGAGAGAGAGTTGCTACGGCTTTGGGGGCTGCTGGGAGGGGCTCATGTGGCTATGCCCGGAAGCATGGCTCAATCCCAAGAAGCCCCCGGAGAATCTTTCCCTCACCCACATTCTTCTGACTCCTCTCCCGCCAGAGCCTCCTAACACTAAAAGAAGCTCTTTTTGTCATCATCTGTCTATTTACATTAAAGATACAGACACTGTACACACACAAAAGGCTAGGACAGCAAGCAGCAGAATCAGGAGAGAAGAAACCCACACCCAGCCGCCTCAGCCATCAGTCTGCCAGCACGAGGTGCTGCCTCTCTTCTCTGCTGTTAAAAATCTTCTTGGTGGGGAGGGGGATTGTATTCCTTGAGGTTGCTTGGCCCCCAGATTTTGAAATCAGCCCTTCCTGGGGGTGGCCCAAAAGGAAGCAAGTGTTTTGTTATTATTATTTTTTAAAACAGCGCTAGCATCTGGTATAAAAAAACATAATGACTGGATCCAGAGACCACAGCCTCAGACTCATTGGCAAAATGCTATTTGGTCTCGAATTTGCCGCCCCGGCCTTCTCTACCCATAAAGTTTCTGGAAAGTATCTGGGTAGAGAGAACTGGGGACACATAGCAGGCAGGTGAGTCTGTGACTCGGTAAGAGCCAAAGGATGGTATAACGGGTGGAACACCCCCCAGAGTTGGTAAGGAAGCTGGAGGGGAGGAAGTGTACTGTGCAGTGGTTCCTAGATCCATCCACAGCTCCAGGCAGAGCGAGGAATGAGGGCAGAGAGGGGCTGGGTCGGGGGCTCCCGAGTATATACAATAGGGATTCCCAGAGTCTAGAACTCCCCAGGATGTTGGGGCAAGCCAGGGTGGAGGCTGGGAGAAGATACAGATGGGTCTTCTTCCAAGGTCCCCTGGCCACTCAGATTCCTCCCTGGCAGCCAGAGAATGCAGAAGAGCAAGGAGAGAGAGAGGGAGGAGGAGGGCTGGGAAGGCATTCAAGCAGCTGCAACTTCCGGATATGTGTCCACATCTGTGTTCCATCTTCTGAAAAAGAAAAATTGCCCCCAAACCACGCCACGCCCCTGCCACTGTCTGTCTCGCACAAAGTTCCAGGACCCTGACCAGAACAACCCCAAAGTGGTTCTTCATCCTTCTGGGGAAGAGATGGGTGGGTGATGGTGGCCCCTGTTTCTTCAGCAGCTGGGGGGGTGGGGCGTGGGTGGACGACTGGGGTCAGCCTCAAGATGCAGACACCTCTGGCCAAGCCGTGGCGGCCTTCAGGGGTCAGAAGGGAACCAGGATTCCGGGTGGAGCGCTGGGACTTGAGGCTGAGCGTCAGAAAGGCTTGTCGGGTCCGCTGGCCTTGGCGTCCCCAGCGGCCGCCTTGCAGATGACGCTGTTCGTGTGCTTGCAGCGGCAGCCGGGACGGCGCAGGCGGTCGTAGCCGCGCTGGGCCAGCTTCACACAGCCAGTGGCGGGCAGATAGCAGAGCAGGCAGGGCAGCACCAGGGACAGGGCGCCCATGAAGGACCAGCGGGCGCAGCAGTTTGAGCGGGAGCAGGAGCAGGGGTGGTCGGCGCAGGAGCCCTCATCGTCCTCGTTGGTGCAGTGGTAGAAGACGCCCTGCACCAGGCACATGCAGGTGCCATAGTTGACGAGCGTCTGCGCTGAGCACAGGCACTCCTGGTTGCAGACCCAACAGGAGGGCAGTGTCCGGGGGGACGCGCACTCCTTACACTTACACTTCCCGCAGGCCTCGCACAGCAAGAAGTGCTTGTCCAGCTCTGGGGGGCCAGCCGGGCCCTTGAGGTCCAGCGGCTTGCAGTGGATGGCCTTGGGCTGGATGCGCACGGCCCTCGGGGAAGCCTGGTCCACCACGGGCGGGGGTGCCATGTGGTCTAAGAGGCGCTGGTCAGAGGACGTGCTGCTGCTGCTGCTCACAGAGCTGGGGCGCCCGCTGAAGGAGATCCAGTGGTGGGTGACGTCCTGGTCACAGCGGGCCAGGGTTGGGGCCAGCTCTGGGGCTCCACCCCGGGTCCGCTTGGGGCCGGAGGGGGCTGCCAGGCCAGGATTGTCGATGTAGTCGTTCTCCACATGGCTGATCTTCATCTGATCGATGGGGAGGATGGTGAGGGGGTGCTGCAGCCGGCTGTGGGCTGTACGGCTGTCCAGCAGGGGCTGGACCATGACTGAGCTGGGAGTCAAGGGGACGCTCTGTGGGATTGGGGGCTCCATGGGGCCGGAGGTCCTGGGCTGTGCGGAGAAACAGGCTTCTAGGGGCCCTGGGGGGATGGGGGAAAGGAAGAGAATGGATTCCAGGCATCAGTAGGTGGCCTGTTAACACCACTACCCACCATCAGGTCCTTGGGAGCCCAAATGAAATGGGATTCCTCTGGTGGACTCCCCAGCATTAAGGCTTAGATGATAAATAAAAACAGCCACAACAATAAAAATGATAGAAGTTATTTAGCACTTACTATGTGCGAAGGCTTCTTCTAAGCATCAAATTATAATGTTACTGACTTTTCACAATAACCCTGAAATGTAACTACTGTTACTATCCCTTTTTAAAAAATTTTGTCCTCTTTTTATTGATTTTTTATTTATTTATTTTCATCCATTTACTTGGCGCCCATGAAGGACCAGCGGGCGCAGCAGTTTGAGCGGGAGCAGGAGCAGGGGTGGTCGGCGCAGGAGCCCTCATCGTCCTCGTTGGTGCAGTGGTAGAAGACGCCCTGCACCAGGCACATGCAGGTGCCATAGTTGACGAGCGTCTGCGCTGAGCACAGGCACTCCTGGTTGCAGACCCAACAGGAGGGCAGTGTCCGGGGGGACGCGCACTCCTTACACTTACACTTCCCGCAGGCCTCGCACAGCAAGAAGTGCTTGTCCAGCTCTGGGGGGCCAGCCGGGCCCTTGAGGTCCAGCGGCTTGCAGTGGATGGCCTTGGGCTGGATGCGCACGGCCCTCGGGGAAGCCTGGTCCACCACGGGCGGGGGTGCCATGTGGTCTAAGAGGCGCTGGTCAGAGGACGTGCTGCTGCTGCTGCTCACAGAGCTGGGGCGCCCGCTGAAGGAGATCCAGTGGTGGGTGACGTCCTGGTCACAGCGGGCCAGGGTTGGGGCCAGCTCTGGGGCTCCACCCCGGGTCCGCTTGGGGCCGGAGGGGGCTGCCAGGCCAGGATTGTCGATGTAGTCGTTCTCCACATGGCTGATCTTCATCTGATCGATGGGGAGGATGGTGAGGGGGTGCTGCAGCCGGCTGTGGGCTGTACGGCTGTCCAGCAGGGGCTGGACCATGACTGAGCTGGGAGTCAAGGGGACGCTCTGTGGGATTGGGGCTCCATGGGGCCGGAGGTCCTGGGCTGTGCGGAGAAACAGGCTTCTAGGGGCCCTGGGGGGATGGGGGAAAGGAAGAGAATGGATTCCAGGCATCAGTAGGTGGCCTGTTAACACCACTACCCACCATCAGGTCCTTGGGAGCCCAAATGAAATGGGATTCCTCTGGTGGACTCCCCAGCATTAAGGCTTAGATGATAAATAAAAACAGCCACAACAATAAAAATGATAGAAGTTATTTAGCACTTACTATGTGCGAAGGCTTCTTCTAAGCATCAAATTATAATGTTACTGACTTTTCACAATAACCCTGAAATGTAACTACTGTTACTATCCCTTTTTAAAAAATTTTGTCCTCTTTTTATTGATTTTTTATTTATTTATTTTCATCCATCTTTATTCTTTGGCTTATGTAGGCCTCCCATTGCAGTGGCCTCCCTCGTTGGTTCTGGGCGCATGTGCTCCAAAGTGCTATCTCCTAATTTGACACACCGGTCCAGCTGCTCTGTGGCATGTGGGATCTTCCCGGGCCAGGGATCAAACCGGTGCCCCTTGCACTGCAAGGCAGATAGATTCTTTACCCATTGGGCCACCAGGGAAGCCCTATTATTATCCTTTTTCTAGTTACAGGAAGCTAACATCCAAAGTAACTTGCCCAGTCCCACAAAACCATCAGTAGCAGAACTAGGACTCAAGGTCCACATTCTTTCTCATAATCCCCGTCAAACATGCTTCTGATTTAAGATATAGCGTAGTGGTTATAAATGCAGGTCCTGTAATTTGATCCAAGTTCAAGTCCTCACCTCTGTCTAGCAGTGTGGCTGTGAATCCACTTCTTTAGCTTCTGTGCCTTAGTACTGTCATCTGTAAAATGGGTTCTGGTGAGAACTAAATGCATATCCAGGACCGCATGACACACAGCACATACTCTATAATTTACCACCATCCCAGAGAGCAATGGTGTAGATGCCTGAGTGCTAATAAGCACAACTAATGAGTGCCGAGTGTTATGCCGAGTGCTGAGGACGTGGTGACCACAGCAGTCAGTTCCTGTGTGCTCCTGTGGAGTTTATCACCAAGATACACTAAAGCCTTTATTTGAGATAGTCACAAGAAAAAGGAGGGCTGTACCTGATGCCTGCACCTCCAGGATATTAACTTATTACCATTACTTCCAAGAGCAGCAACCTCCAGTGGCTATTAAGCCCTGGGCAGGTGCCCTCTGACAACTTGGTTGGGAAATCCTCTTGAGGGGCACTCACATCACCCACTTCCAAGTGCTGAGCTGAACATTCAGCCTAAATGCTGTTTACTAGAATAGCTAAGCCAAGCCTGGATCAGTTTCTAATTTCACCAAGAGAGTGCAATTTTAAGTTGGAAACTGGCCAGAGATTCAACTGCAGTGCCTGACACGGAACCCCAGGAAGTCACTTAAATCAAAGAGCGGAAACGGCTTGGTTCAAATTTAGAAAGTGCACATTGTTTTCTATTAGAAGTGCCATTTCCTCGCCTGCTGACCTTTACATTCGGGAAATTTGGCTGGAGATCAATTTAAAGAAATAGCAACAGAGGCCAAGACCTCTGCCCAAAGGTACACAATTTGGAATCCCAGAGAAAGATTAGACTCTGGGAAGATTCCACCAGGCTTGTGGCTGGGGGACAAAACAGATATTCCCAGGGTGAAGACAGAAGGGGATCATAATCACCAAAATACCACAGTAGATTAATGTGCTATGGGGTGGGCTTTCAGTAAATGCTTTTTCAAGATGCTAATGATGTTCTTATTTGGAGAGTCAACCCTGTACCTCTGCTATTAGATTCATCTTGCCTCAAAGGTGATGCCCAGGGACTCCCCTGGCAGTCCAGTGGTTAAGACCAATTTGTTCAAGTCCTCACCTCTGTCTAGCAGTGTGGCTGTGAATCCACTTCTTTAGCTTCTGTGCCTTAGTACTGTCATCTGTAAAATGGGTTCTGGTGAGAACTAAATGCATATCCAGGACCGCATGACACACAGCACATACTCTATAATTTACCACCATCCCAGAGAGCAATGGTGTAGATGCCTGAGTGCTAATAAGCACAACTAATGAGTGCCGAGTGTTATGCCGAGTGCTGAGGACGTGGTGACCACAGCAGTCAGTTCCTGTGTGCTCCTGTGGAGTTTATCACCAAGATACACTAAAGCCTTTATTTGAGATAGTCACAAGAAAAAGGAGGGCTGTACCTGATGCCTGCACCTCCAGGATATTAACTTATTACCATTACTTCCAAGAGCAGCAACCTCCAGTGGCTATTAAGCCCTGGGCAGGTGCCCTCTGACAACTTGGTTGGGAAATCCTCTTGAGGGGCACTCACATCACCCACTTCCAAGTGCTGAGCTGAACATTCAGCCTAAATGCTGTTTACTAGAATAGCTAAGCCAAGCCTGGATCAGTTTCTAATTTCACCAAGAGAGTGCAATTTTAAGTTGGAAACTGGCCAGAGATTCAACTGCAGTGCCTGACACGGAACCCCAGGAAGTCACTTAAATCAAAGAGCGGAAACGGCTTGGTTCAAATTTAGAAAGTGCACATTGTTTTCTATTAGAAGTGCCATTTCCTCGCCTGCTGACCTTTACATTCGGAATTCGGCTGGAGATCAATTTAAAGAAATAGCAACAGAGGCCAAGACCTCTGCCCAAAGGTACACAATTTGGAATCCCAGAGAAAGATTAGACTCTGGGAAGATTCCACCAGGCTTGTGGCTGGGGGACAAAACAGATATTCCCAGGGTGAAGACAGAAGGGGATCATAATCACCAAAATACCACAGTAGATTAATGTGCTATGGGGTGGGCTTTCAGTAAATGCTTTTTCAAGATGCTAATGATGTTCTTATTTGGAGAGTCAACCCTGTACCTCTGCTATTAGATTCATCTTGCCTCAAAGGTGATGCCCAGGGACTCCCCTGGCAGTCCAGTGGTTAAGACCCGTGCTTCCAAGGCATGGGGAGCGGGTCTGATCCCTGTATGGGGAATTAAGATCCCACATGCAGCAACCAAAAAGGAGAAACATTCTTGAAGTGAACACAAATGAAAATACAACATATCAACCAACTTAAGAAAAATTAAACTTAAAAGAGACAATGCCTAAGAAGGGGACATGGATAGGAGTCCACTCCAAGTTCTAACCGCACATCCCTCCAGACTTGGGCCACAGCTGGTCATCCTAGTATTCCAGTTACAGGAGAAGGATCCCTGGCTCTGAGTGACTCATCCATGCCTATCAGTGTCCATAATAAAGAATAGAGAGAGAGAGAAGCCATTCAGGACAACTTGGTATTACACTTCCTCTGCCTGGAAACAATGGATTGATCAGAAATGGTTCAGTTTTGGGGGGAGGACTTCCTTAGATGCTTTCAAGCCTGTGAAATACAAGAACTAGGTCTAGATACAAAGGTCATGAAGTGGAAGAGAGGGAGCTTATCCGTGGGGTTCTCATCTGTATACTGCACAATTCAGAAAAAAATTAAAAAGCAGTCTTTTTCTGCAAGGTTCATTGCTTAGTCAACTTCACAAAGGCCACAAGTTATTGGCTTTGTTCCCATAGCCCTGTCTACTTAAGAAATGCTGGTATTTCTGCAAAGAGTTTTCCCCATCTTGGAGAAGAACTGCCTAAGGGTAGTCTGTCTCCTGCCTCCATGTTCCCTCCACACCTCAGGAAAGTGCCACCATCGGGTTTTCGGCTGGAGATCAATTTAAAGAAATAGCAACAGAGGCCAAGACCTCTGCCCAAAGGTACACAATTTGGAATCCCAGAGAAAGATTAGACTCTGGGAAGATTCCACCAGGCTTGTGGCTGGGGGACAAAACAGATATTCCCAGGGTGAAGACAGAAGGGGATCATAATCACCAAAATACCACAGTAGATTAATGTGCTATGGGGTGGGCTTTCAGTAAATGCTTTTTCAAGATGCTAATGATGTTCTTATTTGGAGAGTCAACCCTGTACCTCTGCTATTAGATTCATCTTGCCTCAAAGGTGATGCCCAGGGACTCCCCTGGCAGTCCAGTGGTTAAGACCCGTGCTTCCAAGGCATGGGGAGCGGGTCTGATCCCTGTATGGGGAATTAAGATCCCACATGCAGCAACCAAAAAGGAGAAACATTCTTGAAGTGAACACAAATGAAAATACAACATATCAACCAACTTAAGAAAAATTAAACTTAAAAGAGACAATGCCTAAGAAGGGGACATGGATAGGAGTCCACTCCAAGTTCTAACCGCACATCCCTCCAGACTTGGGCCACAGCTGGTCATCCTAGTATTCCAGTTACAGGAGAAGGATCCCTGGCTCTGAGTGACTCATCCATGCCTATCAGTGTCCATAATAAAGAATAGAGAGAGAGAGAAGCCATTCAGGACAACTTGGTATTACACTTCCTCTGCCTGGAAACAATGGATTGATCAGAAATGGTTCAGTTTTGGGGGGAGGACTTCCTTAGATGCTTTCAAGCCTGTGAAATACAAGAACTAGGTCTAGATACAAAGGTCATGAAGTGGAAGAGAGGGAGCTTATCCGTGGGGTTCTCATCTGTATACTGCACAATTCAGAAAAAAATTAAAAAGCAGTCTTTTTCTGCAAGGTTCATTGCTTAGTCAACTTCACAAAGGCCACAAGTTATTGGCTTTGTTCCCATAGCCCTGTCTACTTAAGAAATGCTGGTATTTCTGCAAAGAGTTTTCCCCATCTTGGAGAAGAACTGCCTAAGGGTAGTCTGTCTCCTGCCTCCATGTTCCCTCCACACCTCAGGAAAGCATCATCTTCCAAAAGATTTTCCTGTGGCAAGAGTCTGACTTCAGTGTCTCGCAGGTCTCCCACCAAGAAGCAGTCCTCTGCCAAGACAGCCTTCATTAGGGGTCCTGGGGTCATGGCAGGATAGGAGATGTCAGTTGAGCGTTTAGGCAGAGAAATTTTTTCCAAGGATCAAGCTGGTCATGGGACAAAACTTCAGGAAAGCTAAAGTGGGCTCAGGTTATTGTTTGCAGGGGGTCCAAAGCCTTGCTTCTAGAATAAATGAGTTTGGGGTCAAGAGAAGGGGATTAGGAGCCCCAGGACCCAGCCTGGAGGAAAAGGTGTGACTAGGCAGAAGAATAGAAAACGCTGACAGGAGGCACAGGAGACGACTCTCTGGCGCCAGCCAAGATGTGCCGCAGCCAGAACCCCCACCCCGGACAAAGACAACACGATTCCCTTATTCCAGAAGCTCAGGTCACAAAAACTCAGGGTCCTGCCAACAAAATGTCAGTTTGAAGGGTGTATTGCCCCACGTAGTTGAGTCTTTGTCTCTTAGGACCAGGGTTGGAACTTGCCAAGCTGTGGGTACTCCCTCCCCTAAACAGATTATCCACTCTCCCTCCCCCAATTCTGTTCCTGGGGTTCTTTAAAAAAAAAGGCAAATTTTCTATCAATGAAGCAAAAGGCACGGGTGATGCTTGGGTATTTTAATAGGCCTTGGAATCACTAGACAGATTCATAAAAGAGTCAAATTACACTTCCTCTGCCTGGAAACAATGGATTGATCAGAAATGGTTCAGTTTTGGGGGGAGGACTTCCTTAGATGCTTTCAAGCCTGTGAAATACAAGAACTAGGTCTAGATACAAAGGTCATGAAGTGGAAGAGAGGGAGCTTATCCGTGGGGTTCTCATCTGTATACTGCACAATTCAGAAAAAAATTAAAAAGCAGTCTTTTTCTGCAAGGTTCATTGCTTAGTCAACTTCACAAAGGCCACAAGTTATTGGCTTTGTTCCCATAGCCCTGTCTACTTAAGAAATGCTGGTATTTCTGCAAAGAGTTTTCCCCATCTTGGAGAAGAACTGCCTAAGGGTAGTCTGTCTCCTGCCTCCATGTTCCCTCCACACCTCAGGAAAGCATCATCTTCCAAAAGATTTTCCTGTGGCAAGAGTCTGACTTCAGTGTCTCGCAGGTCTCCCACCAAGAAGCAGTCCTCTGCCAAGACAGCCTCCATTAGGGGTCCTGGGGTCATGGCAGGATAGGAGATGTCAGTTGAGCGTTTAGGCAGAGAAATTTTTTCCAAGGATCAAGCTGGTCATGGGACAAAACTTCAGGAAAGCTAAAGTGGGCTCAGGTTATTGTTTGCAGGGGGTCCAAAGCCTTGCTTCTAGAATAAATGAGTTTGGGGTCAAGAGAAGGGGATTAGGAGCCCCAGGACCCAGCCTGGAGGAAAAGGTGTGACTAGGCAGAAGAATAGAAAACGCTGACAGGAGGCACAGGAGACGACTCTCTGGCGCCAGCCAAGATGTGCCGCAGCCAGAACCCCCACCCCGGACAAAGACAACACGATTCCCTTATTCCAGAAGCTCAGGTCACAAAAACTCAGGGTCCTGCCAACAAAATGTCAGTTTGAAGGGTGTATTGCCCCACGTAGTTGAGTCTTTGTCTCTTAGGACCAGGGTTGGAACTTGCCAAGCTGTGGGTACTCCCTCCCCTAAACAGATTATCCACTCTCCCTCCCCCAATTCTGTTCCTGGGGTTCTTTAAAAAAAAAAAAAAAGGCAAATTTTCTATCAATGAAGCAAAAGGCACGGGTGATGCTTGGGTATTTTAATAGGCCTTGGAATCACTAGACAGATTCATAAAAAGAGTCCCATGGAAAAGTCCCAACAGGAATCTAAGGTGGGAGCAGTGCCTGCAGGCAACAGGGATATTGGCCTTAGCCGCTCCCATCACCCTCCAGAGGCAGCTGTCAATGTCTGGGTCCTCACTCAGAGCCAGACGCGTGGGTGGGAGCTGGGTCCATGATGACTCAGCTCTCTTGGGACAAGCCACATCCAAGATGGCTCCAGCAGGCCTCTTCTAAAATGCGTCTTCTCCATTGGAATCCCGACGGAGGATTCCTTCCAGCCACAGCTCAGCAAAAGCCAGCAGCTGGCTCAGAACTACTGGGCTCTAACCTTCTCAGGCCTCATTTTCTAGTCAGCCACGACTGTCCACAGAAGGGCTGAATTCATTTGACTGACACACACACACCTTGCCAATACCTGCTGGATAACCCCTCAGTACAGCTAAATGAACTCTCAATCCTCCCTATTAGAAGATTGATCTCTATTCACTGGGACACACCCAGTCTACTCCACACTGCCAAACTTAAGTGCATTTAATATGTACTCTGCTTCCCCTGCAAGGAAGGAAAAGATTTATAATATAAATAGGAGAGGAGGCCTTTACTTCATGTAGGCCGTTTGGGAGACTGATGGCCCATTTGAAAGACTGGACAGAGAAACAAAGCCAGCACTCCACTTAGCCAGAAGCACTTCCTGTTGAATTAGCCCTATGGATTAGCATGAGGAAAGGAAACTTTCACCCCCACTCCAACTTTCTAATAATAATAGTTAGGGGAGCAGCTAGTATTTATGAAACATGTCTTGGTATCAGGCTGTATGCTGATCCTCAGTGATGTTCTCCTTCAGTCCTCACCGGCACCCTGAAGAGTAACACCCCTTTTGCCGAGGAAGTAACAGAACAGAGGGTCATGGAGCAGACAAGTGGTCAGGGCAGGACTTGAACCCAGTCAGCCCCACCACCCTGACTTGCAAGAACTTCTGGATATTCAAGGAAGGGCACAAAAGTACCCTTCTCTCTTATTGGCCAAGAACTCCGCCAGTCTCCCAAACCTATCGTCAGCCTTCAGGAACCCTCATCAGGCCATCTTCCGGCTCTTAACCCAATCAGCCTGGAAATGAAGCCAGACAGTGTTGTTATCAGAGTGGCCCCCCAGTTAGGGGAATTTTCAGCACGGAGAGTGGAGGCCAGTGGTTTGAAACCTGTCATTAGAGGGAGCTTAAAACATCTTTGCTTCCTTTCTTTGCTGTCTCTTTTGTCACCTCATACCCCGCCATTTTACTGTTTTCACAAGTTCGAAGGGGTTGGACTTGTAGGATCTCACCAGGAAACACTGCCTTAAAGGAAAGCAGTGTAGGAGGAAACCCCCTCTCCTCCCACCTACCAAGCTGAACTTCAGTGTCCCTACTGCACATTCATGGCTGTGGCTTCCTGGTCCAGGTCTGTGGGGAAGGGAGGAAGGGGCTAGGGTAAGAGGAAGGCAGGAGGAGAGGTACCGACTGAGTCAGCGGATATTTAAAAGCCCAGAGCACACCAGCCTGTATTTGTAGTTGTGGTACCCTGCACTGGGAGTCAGGGGGGGATAAAATTAAAAGCCCAGCCATCCAGCTACCCTTAGCCATTTGAGTTCCTGCAAGGAAGGAAAAGATTTATAATATAAATAGGAGAGGAGGCCTTTACTTCATGTAGGCCGTTTGGGAGACTGATGGCCCATTTGAAAGACTGGACAGAGAAACAAAGCCAGCACTCCACTTAGCCAGAAGCACTTCCTGTTGAATTAGCCCTATGGATTAGCATGAGGAAAGGAAACTTTCACCCCCACTCCAACTTTCTAATAATAATAGTTAGGGGAGCAGCTAGTATTTATGAAACATGTCTTGGTATCAGGCTGTATGCTGATCCTCAGTGATGTTCTCCTTCAGTCCTCACCGGCACCCTGAAGAGTAACACCCCTTTTGCCGAGGAAGTAACAGAACAGAGGGTCATGGAGCAGACAAGTGGTCAGGGCAGGACTTGAACCCAGTCAGCCCCACCACCCTGACTTGCAAGAACTTCTGGATATTCAAGGAAGGGCACAAAAGTACCCTTCTCTCTTATTGGCCAAGAACTCCGCCAGTCTCCCAAACCTATCGTCAGCCTTCAGGAACCCTCATCAGGCCATCTTCCGGCTCTTAACCCAATCAGCCTGGAAATGAAGCCAGACAGTGTTGTTATCAGAGTGGCCCCCCAGTTAGGGGAATTTTCAGCACGGAGAGTGGAGGCCAGTGGTTTGAAACCTGTCATTAGAGGGAGCTTAAAACATCTTTGCTTCCTTTCTTTGCTGTCTCTTTTGTCACCTCATACCCCGCCATTTTACTGTTTTCACAAGTTCGAAGGGGTTGGACTTGTAGGATCTCACCAGGAAACACTGCCTTAAAGGAAAGCAGTGTAGGAGGAAACCCCCTCTCCTCCCACCTACCAAGCTGAACTTCAGTGTCCCTACTGCACATTCATGGCTGTGGCTTCCTGGTCCAGGTCTGTGGGGAAGGGAGGAAGGGGCTAGGGTAAGAGGAAGGCAGGAGGAGAGAGTACCGACTGAGTCAGCGGATATTTAAAAGCCCAGAGCACACCAGCCTGTATTTGTAGTTGTGGTACCTGCAGGGAGGGGGCTGAACATCAAGGTGAGCACGCAGCTTAGTGCAGGCTGGCTGGAAAGGATCAAGAACCATGTTAAAACGTCAGCTCCAGCCATCCACTCCCTTCCCCCTTGGACTTACCCTGGGGAGAGGAGTTGGAAAATATTAGGAAAATCTGACAGTTGCACTTTGAAAACTAGGGGTCAGCTAATGCCAAGCTGGCAAGAAGCTCTGAATGAAGAGGCAGTGTCTGCACTGCCCCATTCAGTCCCAGCAGGTGCTTTCAGGGACGGTTCTTTAACCCTTTAAAAGCTCAGAAAAAGGTCTCTAAGCATTGAAGGAGATGCGGGTTCAATGCTTGGGTCTAGAAGATTCCCTGGAGAAGGAAATAGCATCCACTCTAGTTACTCTTGCCTGGAAAATCCCATGACAGAGGAGCCTGGCAGGCTACAGTCCATGGAGTCGCAGAATCGGACACAACTGACCGACTGGACAATGACAGGCTACAGGAGGGCCCACCCACTGCTATCTGCCACTATCCCTTGGGTTTTCTTTGGGACAACATCCCGGTTCATTAAGTTCTAATTTACTGCTTCAGAAAAGAAGCTAAAGGGAGGAACGGGTGAATTTCCCTTGTAATCCAGTGGTTAAGACTCCTTGTCCTCAATGCAGGGGGCGTAGGTCCGATCCCTGGTCAGGGAACTAAACTAAGCTCACTAATGACCCCTAAGATCCTGCATGACACATACTAAGATCCTGCAAGCCAGAGCTTGCCTCCCCTATACCCCACTGAGGGAGATCATCTCTGCAGAGAATACAGCATTTAGGCGGCTAGATTTGTCTGAGAATCCTTGCTCCTCCCCCCACGCTACAATAGCATTACGGAGCTGATCACTGGCTATAACCTGCCAAAGATCATAAAAGAAAATAGCTGCCTGTCCTCACTTTGTCCCTTCCCCAGTTATCAGTTCCTAAAGTTCTCTTCTTTCTCCACCACCAGTCAGCTGAGCTTCAAAGTCCCTGTGCAAGGCTGCGTGGCCTTGCTGTACTTTTTGGTCCTGGGTTATTGTAAACAGCTATACATTTTGGTTTTGATGTATTCCCCTCATAATTGTTGTATGCTCAGATCCCGTTAAAGAAGGATTCAAAGTCAAGAGTGAGAAAAGAACGGAGCTAGAGGAAGCCTGTTACCCACTGGTACAGTCTGGGGACCAGAGGCCTAAACCCCAGGGGAGGACCTGCCCTCACTGGCATCAAGATCATCTTACTGATCTCACTACCCTCCACTAAGAACTGGAGTCACAATAGTAGGTTTTAGCTTACTCCTGATTTGGGGCAGTAAATGCCTTCCCCTTCCCCCAACCAGAAAAAGACAAGGGAAGCCACTTTTCTGCAAATGGCCACCTGCCCCAGAAGGGCCCCTTCCCTCCTCCACAAGATCCAGCACATCTGTGCTCCCTCCCCGTGCCCTTGCCTCCTCCATCGACTGTCCTTGGAAAGAACAATCACAGCTGAACGGTGGAGCCTCTTAAGCCCAACCACATGTCCCGGATACATCCCCAGCCTTGTCAGCTGTCCGGATCCACAGGGTGGCCTGGGGCCCCCTTGAGAGCTAAACATTCTTCACCTCTTAGATCAAGCAGCACCCCACCCAAGTCTCCTGTGGAGAAAGAGGCTCCCTTACAACCAGGCCCTTACAACTCGTCACCACTAGTAACAAGGGCACAGCTTTACTCCCCCCTCCCCCGCACCTGGCTAGCTGCTGGGCTGGCCCTGGCCTCAGGAGGTGGTGGTTCTTCCCACTCTGCAGATGGGGAGACTGAGGCCCCCCTGCTGAGCACATTTCTGAGCCTCTCATCTGCTGACCCAGTCCTCTAGCTTGCTCTGGAAGAGGCATTACTGCCTTCCCTTACGTTGCCCTTCACCACCTTCTTCCTCTGGCTCTTTTGGAAGAGCAGATTATTCCAGCGAGTCACTGTTTTCCCTTCTGTCAGGTAAATCCAGGTTGGCCACTGGATGGAAGCTTCTCCACTCCTGCCCTTCCCTTTCCTTAAAAAAAGCAGTCAGATTGACATCCCAAGTCCAAAATTTTCAATTCTATCCATAGATCCAGAGGATTTCCTCACAAAGAAACTTCTACCTCAGTTGAAGCCAGGTAACAGACAACTCTGGATGCAGAACCAAACTGAATCTCAACTCTTTTTCAATGAATTTCTCTGAAGAGAGGGGGCTTCTTTCTAAGCACCCCCACCCCTGGTACCATTACCTGGGCCCGATGGCCTGGGGAAAGAAAAAGGCTTGTGGGGCCCAAAACTGGGGGCTGGAAGACACGACAGGAAAGCACTACCAGCATCAGAAATCAGAAGAGAATTCTAAAGTATTAAGCTCCAGAGCAGCTCAACCTCAAGGGCCATTTCTGGAGGTGTTAATGGGTGTTTTTTCCTCCCTTAATTTTAAAATCACTGACTTTTAAATTTTGCACTGAAAGGCTGCCTTATTTGTTACTCTAGTCAGCCAAACCTCTGGGCAAAGGCAATGTCAGGTTTTCCAGTGTGGGGGATGCAATTCCCTCTCCACCTCTTCTGGAAGGATAATGACATCTGCAAGCTCCAAATGTCCTCAGCCTCTGCCCTGCTTAACCAGGAATACTTCTATTCCCTGTGGTCAGTCTCCTCCCACCAAGCCCCTCCGAAGCTTTAAGGAGATGTTGCCATTTCAGTGGAGGCTAGAGAAGGTGGTAGGAATGAGCAGGGGAGCATTTACTCTCCGCACAACAAAGACTAAGAATCTAAAAAGAAAGATATCCAAGAGCTGTCTGTAAAGTCTTCCTCATCGAGCTGACCAGCATTTGTCCATCAAGGAGATTTTAGAGATCTGTCACCAAAATGCCTGCTACCCAGTACTGGCCATGCAGCTCAGTTGGTATGGATGTGCACTGTTCATATTAGAATTCATCTGGAGCCTTCTGATAAGTGAAGACCCTCCCAAGGGTTAGGAAAGAGCGCAAATTCAATTTTGCACTGAACGTGTCTATGACTTCTTTCTCACCCTTCTGCTGAAAGAGATAGAGGGAGACAGAGAAAGTCGGAGTGAGAGAGAGAGGAGGAACGTAGAAATGTAAAGGTGTCAATGTCTGCCCTCCTAGCCTGCCCCACACCCATACAATAAAAGAAAAAACTGAAAATGTTTCAGATGTTTATGCCCCATTTGTGTTAAGATCCAGGGAACTCTAAACATTGTGAAACACCAGTGCACTATTGGGTAGGGACTCAGGTCAGACCAAGCTCAGTAAGAGACTGATAAGCCCCCATTTCCTAAATGCTCTGGGCCTTCACCTTCCCAGCTTCATATCCCTGAGAGGCTCAGAGGCACTGGAGAGCCTCATTAGCGAACCAAACTGACATGTACTTTCTCTTACCCCATCCCCCAAACTGGAGAGAATCCTGCCACTGCTTTGGAGGCAGGGACGTTGGGGTTCACACTGGGTTTGGGCACCCCACTGAACACATGCCCTTCCCTTCTTCACAAATCATCCTGGGGCTGGGGGGGGGGTGGGGGGAGTGGTGCTCTGCGAGTCCTAATGGGCCAACAAGGCGGCTTTCTGCCCTCATCCAGGCCTGGCAAAATGGATACCCATCCAGCAGCTGGTGCATTAGGTAGCCAGCAGCTCTCCCGTCTGCCCATCATCCAGCCCTGTTCTCTTCTTTTGTCCGTCACTCGGCCCATGAAGCCATGCAACCATTTCCCACCTCTAGCCTCCTCTGCCCGCAACCCCCAGCCCCCAATCAAAGAGAATTAAGAAACCGTCTTCTTGCACAAGAGCAGCTACTGTCTAAAAGCTTTTTGATCGTCTGTAGGGAGGGGAAACTGGGCACAGCCCCGGCCCCAGTGATGGAGCCAAGCTCCAGCTGTCCTGGCTGGCCAAACCTGCCCTTACCCCCCTTCACTGCCCCCGAGGCCTTGGCGATTCAGAATTCTCAGAACGTACCGTCTCTGTCCTCCTCTCTCCTCGGTGGGTGATGTCAAGCCTGGTACCACCAAGAAGGAACGAGGGAAAGCGGGAGCCTTATCTCTCCTACGCACTCAACCTCTTCCTCCAGCTCCCACACGCCCGGCGTTATGTAAACGCACCTTCAGCCCCCACCACAACCCCAGCTTGGCCCGGGGGCCTCTGGGCCTGGCACAGCTCGGTGCCCAGGGATAGGGAGACACGAGGAGGCCGAGAAGCCTCCGGCCCTGTAGAGGCCAGAGAAGAGGAGACAACTGCAAGGCAACTGCACAGCATAAAATGCGGCAGCAGAGCAAAGGTCAGACGGCGAGGAACCGCCTCGCCAAAGAGAGAGACAGCAGAAATGCCCAGTCGCGGGCCAGCCCTGCGTTGACCATCGAGGGGGGGACAGAAGGAAAGAAAACCTAGTCCGTCACGGCTCCGAAGATTAAAGAAAATGCCCCGTCGAGCATAGGCCGCTGGGTAGATCTACGGCAGAGCTGGCACCGTAGGCAGAGAGCCCAGGGTGGGCGAGCCGCCCAGGGCGAGGGCGCCCGCCGGACCCAAGAGGTGGCTCCTAACGGAGCCCGGAGTCGCCTGTTCCAGCGCCCGAGGTGGGTGGTGGCAGGAGAGGCCAGGCCAAAAGCAAACTCCCGAGACACGCACGGGGTTTCCGAGTCATATAGAGTGGTGAAGCCCAGCTTGGCAATGTCCAGGGGTCGGGAACGATTGTGCCAGGCTGTGAGCACCCCTGGAGCCTAGCCGGCCCAGCCGAGGGCGTCAGGGAGCTGCGGCGCACCGCAGCGGATTCAGGAGGCGTAGGGAGCGGGAAGCAACACTGAGGCGCGTATAGAAATAGCGCACCATTTGCCCCAGCCCGAGGGGGAGTCGCATCGCGACTCATGAGAGGGGCAGCTTCACATCCCGAAACCGGCCGGGGACTTACTTTGAGGAGCCGCAGAGTCACAAGCATTGCTCCACGTCTGTGTAAATCCCTGAACCCGAACAGACCGGACACCGCTGTCCTCGCAGACGCCGGCCGGAGGAGCCGGCACGGCTCCTTGCGCTTCGCAGCGCGAGCACCGCGCTGTCAGCCTCTCTCACTGCCTCCGCGGCAATGTTGCAACCACTGCCTGGGAAAATGGCTTTTTTATGAATGGGAGGGAAGGGAGCTTCAGTGCGCACGCGCGCCGTTTGCGATTCTATGAATGGGTGGGCACAAGAGACCCCGCGCGCGCATGCGCTGCGTTCCTTTTTTTATGAATGGGGGGCCGGAAAAGAACTTAACCCGTGATTGCTGGGGCTGGCTCTCGCTCCTCCAGGGTCCGTCGTTCCTTTACAAAGAGGGGTGGAGGTTGTTGTTGCCTTTTTCTTTTTCTTTATGAATGGAGGGCGGCGGCGACTGCTGCAGCTGGCCAAGCTGCGCGGGCTGTACCCCCTCCCAGCCTGCGAGAGGAGGTAAAGGCCACCTTCACGCCACTGCGGATCTGGGCTGGAACTGTCCGTGTTACTGGGGGGCGGGCGATTCTGCGGCCTCAGGATCCTAGGCTAAGAGCTGGGTGGGGAAGGACACACCTAGATGCGGGGATTTCTACCCGCCGTAGGCAGCCGGAGGGCGGGGGAAAGGGAGCATCCCTGCTAAGGGCCTGCTCTTTCTAGAGTAGGGGCGTCGGGGTGGGGGTAAGGATCTCGAAGCTGTGTCTACCGGAAATTTAAGAAAATGTCAACCGTCCATATCAAAGGGCAGAGTGGGGGTTGCTGAGTGAATCTGGTTTCTTTCCTGAGGCTAAGTCTCCCTTAAGTAAGTGCAGACCACCCCTCCCCCGTTTCTCGAGTGTGGACTGGGACTGGGCCGAGGCCTCTTCCGGCTCTGGTACCCCCCGGGGTGATACCGGCTGCTCAGCTAGAGACCTGGGGCGCTGGCCTGGCAATGCCCTACTTCCTCCCGCCCCAGTGTAACCTCCGTAGTGCCCCGGCGTCCGCCTGCCCTCTGCTGCCCTGGCTAGCGCTCCCTCCACTCCCGCTCATTTCCCAGCCCTCACGGGCCGGGGGCTTCAGGACCCTGTATCCACCCGAGGCCGCTGCCTTCCCTGCTGTAAGCACTTCTCCCTATCCGCCCTGACTAGTGCCCCTCTGGAGAAGCGGGAGCAGCGGAGAATTGGCCAGGTGGATGGGTGGAGCCGTCCGCGCCAAGGATGCTGCCGGGGTGGCCGCGAGATTAAATAACAACAGGGCTCTTGAGCCGCAGAGGAAATGGAAATGGCCGGGATCTTTTCTTTGCAGTTAATGATGGGGCGGGCGGGGTGGGGGGAAGTGCATCAGCTCTGGCCAGTGAAAAGAAAAGCCCCCGCCATTAGGCCCGACTCCGGGAAGGCGGGGAGCCCTCGCAGCAGGCCCAGCTCCGCCCAGGAACGGAGGAGGCTGTAACCTCGGGGGAGTACGGGTAGGGGGTGGCTTTGATGCGGGGATAACGCTGGGCTAGGGCCTAAGTCCCCTGAAAGGTTTGTCTTGGTGTTTTCGCTTCACGGAGAGGTGGTTGAGGCTGGCTTTTTCTTCCTACGCCATCATAGTACTGCGCTTGTCAATTGTCAATGGAGAAGACGCAAAGCTCCCAGCTCAGGCCATAGGTCTGGCCTTGGGCTGAAGCCGGGACCCTGGGGACCAACAGCGGGAAAGACATTTTGCAAACCCAGACCAGAACCCAAGGTCACCAAGTCTAGGCTAAAATGGCTTCTGGTTAGTCAAACGCACCTGTGCAGTGTGATTTACTTACTCATCTCTTGGGGTCAGAGAAGGCCCTCCCCTAGTAAAGCTCAGTCTTCCTTTCAGAGCTAAAATCTGTACTGAATGCCGGGAGAAAAACTCTACTAGGATAAGAGAGTATTTTACAGTCGTTGAGTGCTTCCCTTTACAGGTACTATCCAAGCTTAGTGTCCTTATTCCTATTTGTCATAGGTAGAAACTGAGGCCAAGGGCCCTGCGTCTGATAAGTTTACTAAATTGTGGTGCTGATTCCTTACATCTTTGCAACTGGGATCTTTCTACCACCTCATCTCCATATAACAAACCTAAAACCTAGTCATTTGATTCTACTTTCAGCACTCATTTGCTTAGCGCTCCTCCACTCCCGCTCATTTCCCAGCCCTCACGGGCCGGGGCTTCAGGACCCTGTATCCACCCGAGGCCGCTGCCTTCCCTGCTGTAAGCACTTCTCCCTATCCGCCCTGACTAGTGCCCCTCTGGAGAAGCGGGAGCAGCGGAGAATTGGCCAGGTGGATGGGTGGAGCCGTCCGCGCCAAGGATGCTGCCGGGGTGGCCGCGAGATTAAATAACAACAGGGCTCTTGAGCCGCAGAGGAAATGGAAATGGCCGGGATCTGTGCTTTGCAGTTAATGATGGGGCGGGCGGGGTGGGGGGAAGTGCATCAGCTCTGGCCAGTGAAAAGAAAAGCCCCCGCCATTAGGCCCGACTCCGGGAAGGCGGGGAGCCCTCGCAGCAGGCCCAGCTCCGCCTAGGAACGGAGGAGGCTGTAACCTCGGGGGAGTACGGGTAGGGGGTGGCTTTGATGCGGGGATAACGCTGGGCTAGGGCCTAAGTCCCCTGAAAGGTTTGTCTTGGTGTTTTCGCTTCACGGAGAGGTGGTTGAGGCTGGCTTTTTCTTCCTACGCCATCATAGTACTGCGCTTGTCAATTGTCAATGGAGAAGACGCAAAGCTCCCAGCTCAGGCCATAGGTCTGGCCTTGGGCTGAAGCCGGGACCCTGGGGACCAACAGCGGGAAAGACATTTTGCAAACCCAGACCAGAACCCAAGGTCACCAAGTCTAGGCTAAAATGGCTTCTGGTTAGTCAAACGCACCTGTGCAGTGTGATTTACTTACTCATCTCTTGGGGTCAGAGAAGGCCCTCCCCTAGTAAAGCTCAGTCTTCCTTTCAGAGCTAAAATCTGTACTGAATGCCGGGAGAAAAACTCTACTAGGATAAGAGAGTATTTTACAGTCGTTGAGTGCTTCCCTTTACAGGTACTATCCAAGCTTAGTGTCCTTATTCCTATTTGTCATAGGTAGAAACTGAGGCCAAGGGCCCTGCGTCTGATAAGTTTACTAAATTGTGGTGCTGATTCCTTACATCTTTGCAACTGGGATCTTTCTACCACCTCATCTCCATATAACAAACCTAAAAACCTGCGAGTCATTTAAGCATGTTAAACAAGGAAAGTTGGAGCAGTAATTTTCCAGTCATTGGTTGCTCATGGCCTTGCTTAAACAACTGAAAGGAGGAGAATAAAGAAATCCTTCCTGAACTATACAAGAAGGTCAAGATGGGATAGTGGGGGGGTGCTGTCCTGTGTCCTTTATTAGAGAAATTAGTCAAGAATCAGTGTTTCTTCCATTCCCGGTCTTTTCTCACCTTTTCTGAGGGAGGGGTGAGGAGACCCCAGCTCTGGTGGGTTGGTGGGGCCATGAAGGAGCCCCCAGTCCTGAGTGGGGAGGAGCCTCTGATGGCTGAGCGGACTCTGACTCACTGTCTAAGAGGGCACTGGGGACCAAATTCCACTCCTTGGAATATAAGAAGGGGAGAAGTTTGGGGGTTACTTATGAGAAATCTGTCCCTCCATCCATTCATTCAATCATATATGCTGCACTGGAGCCTGCCCTGAGTCTGAGGACTCTCGCTTGTGAGGGTCAGACAGCTCTCCTTGCCCTGGTGAAGCTCACAATTTCAGGGGAAGACAGATGGTGCAACGTTAGTCTCGTAAGTGCTAGGAGGAAGATGTAGCAGGATCTGAGGGTATGTGGGGAGCCAGAAAGGAACGGATTTTAATTTGGCATGGGGAAGGGATCTCTTCCTGATAGGCAGCTGTGGTTATGAGTTGAGACTTGGAGACCGGGAAGTAGTGACCTGAAGGAGGGTGAGGAGACAGGCAGAGGGAGCCCAGCAGGGAGGGAGAGGTGGATAGGGCTGTCTGGGGAAAGCCTGTTAAAGCTGCCTCCAGGAGGCCCCTGAGGCCACAGCTTGGCAAGCAGGATAGAGATTGGCCTGGTGAGGAGTTCATACTCTCCTCTTCAGGGTTTTAAGCAGGGTCCCTACACAGTCTGATTTGTGTTTAATACTTGTTGAGGGTAAAGGGGGAATGCTAGGCATTTGCACCTTCCCAAGTTGACATGCTGAAACCGTTCACATTGGATTTGGGACTTGAACTTCAAACCCAGTTTGGGACTCAAACCCAGGTGGCCAAGACTGGACCCTAGCCAAAGCCCTGCCTGGGACTTGAACCCATGCGACTGGTTTTAGGACCGAACCCAGCCAAAATCCATGACACCTGGTTTTAGGACCTAATGGAGCTCAGGTTCCTCATGTCTCATCACAGAAAAGACTCAGTGAGAGAGAAAGTGATAGATAAGAAATGGATTTATTCAGATTCAGAGAAAAGCACAGTCCACAGACAGAGTATAGGCCATCCCAGAGGGCAAGTCCAGCTGCCTCAAAATGTGGCATGCTTAGCTTTTAAAGGCCGGGTAATTTCAAACGCTAGTAAGTGGGCTTGGGGAAAGGGCAGAACTGTCGTGGTGCCTCTTGGTGTGTCATTTAGCTTGCTGATGGAGGATCAGGGTCTAGTCCGCCATCTTGGACACATTTGATTCTGATGGGTTTATGTTGTGTCCTTGGGCTATGTCATTCTTTCAAAAGCTGTTCCCAGCCCCTTTCCCTCCTATTACAGGACCACCTTTATTCTCTGAATAGAGTGGCAGGTAGGCCTGCATTGGATTTTTTTTTTCTTTTCTAGTTCCTGTGACTTTGTTCCACAGCTGCCCTGCCTATTCCCCAGGTATAACTCCCCTGCTAGAGGTGGATCCTCACAGCCCTGCATTCCTGCCTGTGCAGTTACAGCCCTTTCACTCTAACCTGGGCGTACACGTCTTCACCTCTACCAGAGTGTGTCCAGGGAGTCCAGTGGCTTCAGTTCTGGGCTTTGTCCTTTGGTTAAAATGGGAGCTGACTGCAGGAATGAGGAGAGGCAGGAATTCCCATTCAGTGACAGAGCTTTATGGAGCACCTACTGTGTGCCCTTCCTGTGCTCAGCCTGTTTTCGTATGTCATGGTGCTTGAAAAAACCTGTACTCTGAGTCTTATCTTCCCTCTTTTTTTCAGATAAGAAGTCAGAGGCTCTGTTTTAATTATTAATTCCACAAAGCATTATTCTATGCTTCCTGTTCATCAGGTGCCGTGCCAGGCGTTGGGTTTACAGTGAGGAAAGAGAAAGGTGCTGTTTTTGCCCATATGGTGACACCATGATGTCGTCCCTCATCTTCATCGGCGACCTCCTGTATTTCTGTATTCAAATGACTTTGCTCAACCTTGTATCAAATAGGAAGCCCTGGAACCAAGCCCCCAGCAGAGATGACCTGCCCCCACCTATATAGACACTCAGGAATTGCTACTATTTCTATACTCAGGAGAGGAGATAGAAGTTAACAAATAATGGTTAGTTTGTTTCAAAGAATGATTTAATTGCAGTTAACGTCCATGGTGCAAGACGACAGAAACCAAAGGAGGGGCCACAGCTTGCCGGCCCTGGAGATGGTTCCCGGTGAGGGGCGGCAGAAGTCCCAGGAGCGGGAGGGAGCTGTGGGGAGTATTCCTGAAAACTAAGAGAGTCAGGGTGACATGTCAGACCTCAGGTGAGAACTCTGTTCTGGCACTGGCCCCTAAGCTTTCTGGCTCAGTGTACTGAGGTGTTTTGGAGCCTGGAGAGCTTGAAAGACAGATGTACAAACATTGACCACAGGCTGCTGGGGCTCAGTTCCAGCCTTATGAGCTCCACAGCCTCGGACAAATTAGCCAAACTCTGTGTTCCTCAGTTTCTTCTTCTGTTATATAAAAACTAATAGTAGTACTTAGCAAAAAAGTCTGAGTGGACCATGACTCGAATAATGCGCACAAAGCACTTAGGACAGCCCCTGGTCCAAGCTGAGTGATGAATACTCATTTTGATGGTTATTCAACATGCCCAGCCATTTGTAATGTAGGGAGTGAAAATTTTAAGAGAAGCCTGTTTATCTGGGTGCCTCAAAACTTCAGAAACAGAAAAACACTCTAAAATGCAAACAAATCTTTCTTTATCAAGACAGAATTCAAACACTCATACCCTGCTATCGTTGCTGCTTTAACTAGAAAGTGCAGTTTTTGCAGGACAAGTATTTTTAACTGGGTGGCTGGGTATCTTAAATAGTTCAGAAAAGAGTTGATTTTTAGATGCTTGGCTTTCAGTGGTAGCAGATACTTTAATATGCTGGGAATGATGATTCTCATATATCGCTGTTGAGATGGGGTTTGTGACTTTACATAATTCTTAATCTCTTCAAATATTTCTCGTGAAAAATAAGATAGTCACAGTATCTGCTTCAGGGGTTATCATGAACCCTAAAGGACATGATGGTCTCCAAGTAATCTAGCTCAGAGCCAAGTGCAGAGCTAGTTTTGAGGTCTCCTCATTGCCCTAACAGGGAAATTTTGAAGATTTTAGTTTGATTTTGATAATACAGGTCACTAGCCTCCTTTTCCCCATTCTTCCTCTAAGACCGTCTGAGAACAGGGCTGTGGAAGGCTCTATGAAAGAAGCTTTCCTAAACTGTTATGTAGTCCAGAGTGGTTTCCTCAGCAGGTGTGACTATAAGGTCAGATTTGCCTTGTTTTATCTTTAACTGAATCAAGATTTTTATGAATATATTTAAATGGCACAGTTCAACTTTGTGTTAGTTTGAATTCACATATTGAAGCACACTGCTCATTTCAGATGTGGAAGCTAAATTCAGAGCAACCATTCAGAACAGTAAGTAGGAAGTGAAGGAGAAGGGGAAAAAAAGATTAAGAGTAACTCTCTTGGACCTTATTTGCAAATCATAGAAATTACCTGGTAATCTTGAAAACTCAGCTGATGCATTGGTGCAGTAAATGCCTCATAATTGTCTCCTTCATTGGCTTGGGGCCCGTAGAAATATGGACTTAGAAACAGTCCTGCGAATAATGCGCAAAGCACTTAGGACAGCCCTGGTCCAAGCTGAGTGATGAATACTCATTTTGATGGTTATTCAACATGCCCAGCCATTTGTAATGTAGGGAGTGAAAATTTTAAGAGAAGCCTGTTTATCTGGGTGCCTCAAAACTTCAGAAACAGAAAAACACTCTAAAATGCAAACAAATCTTTCTTTATCAAGACAGAATTCAAACACTCATACCCTGCTATCGTTGCTGCTTTAACTAGAAAGTGCAGTTTTTGCAGGACAAGTATTTTTAACTGGGTGGCTGGGTATCTTAAATAGTTCAGAAAAGAGTTGATTTTTAGATGCTTGGCTTTCAGTGGTAGCAGATACTTTAATATGCTGGGAATGATGATTCTCATATATCGCTGTTGAGATGGGGTTTGTGACTTTACATAATTCTTAATCTCTTCAAATATTTCTCGTGAAAAATAAGATAGTCACAGTATCTGCTTCAGGGGTTATCATGAACCCTAAAGGACATGATGGTCTCCAAGTAATCTAGCTCAGAGCCAAGTGCAGAGCTAGTTTTGAGGTCTCCTCATTGCCCTAACAGGGAAATTTTGAAGATTTTAGTTTGATTTTGATAATACAGGTCACTAGCCTCCTTTTCCCCATTCTTCCTCTAAGACCGTCTGAGAACAGGGCTGTGGAAGGCTCTATGCGAAAGAAGCTTTCCTAAACTGTTATGTAGTCCAGAGTGGTTTCCTCAGCAGGTGTGACTATAAGGTCAGATTTGCCTTGTTTTATCTTTAACTGAATCAAGATTTTTATGAATATATTTAAATGGCACAGTTCAACTTTGTGTTAGTTTGAATTCACATATTGAAGCACACTGCTCATTTCAGATGTGGAAGCTAAATTCAGAGCAACCATTCAGAACAGTAAGTAGGAAGTGAAGGAGAAGGGGAAAAAAAGATTAAGAGTAACTCTCTTGGACCTTATTTGCAAATCATAGAAATTACCTGGTAATCTTGAAAACTCAGCTGATGCATTGGTGCAGTAAATGCCTCATAATTGTCTACGTCCTTCATGGGACAGAATGGGGACCTTGGGAGAAGCACAGTAAGGAGGAATGGATATCGGGACTCTCGAGGGGTCAGCAACTTTTTGGAGGCTGACCTTGGCTTTCATGTTCCTTAAGAGAGGAAACGGGAACTTCACCTTTCTTTCCAACTTGACAGTGTTCTTTGGGCCACCTTTTCTCCCTTGGCCTCCACTTATGCCACTTCATTTTGTCTGTCATTCATTTGTTCATTCATTCAGCCAATATTTAAGCAGCTTCTGGTACAAGGAGCCATCCTGGGCCCTGAGGGTACAACAGTGAATAAGTCATAAGAGTCTTCTGCTATCATATACCTTAATCTAATGAGGAAAGCAAATACGAAAAAGTAAACACCCAAATAACATAATTTCAAATGTTGGTCAAATCCATGCAGGGGATAATAAAGGAATGTGACAGTTAGGGGGAAGATGGGGAGGATCTTTAGGGAAGTCAGGGAAAAGCTTCTCTGAGAAATTTGAAGGCTGAGGAGTGTAAACCTTGCAAATGACCAGAAAGGAGGTCATGGTGAGTGCAAAGAGCAGGGCAGGCGTGACCTGGTGTGTTCAGGAACACCGACACCGTGGGCCTGAGGCTGCAGTGGTTTGTTCATCTGTGCCCAAGGACATCCTGGCCTCCCTAGCTGACTTGCACGACACCAAGGCTGGCTAGATTCCGGACTGGGTAGTACATGGCCAAGTGCACCAGCCTCAGGCCCTGGGGAGGAGTTCATAACCATCCTGAACCTGCTTACCACCTGCCAAAGAGCCCTTGGAAGGCACAGGCTCTTTCTCCTAACTAGAGTTTTGCAAAGCCACGTACAAAGCAATTCAACCAGGCAGGATATTTTTTTTCTTAAGTAATTCTTTCATTGAAAGATAACGGCTAACAGTCAGTGACTTTTCATGGACAAGGCAGTATTTCCTGTGATTCAACATACATATATTATTTTACAACATAAAAGTATACAAATCAGAAGTGTACAACTGCATTTTCATAGAGCGAACACCACTGTGAAATTAGCCTCCAGGTCCAGAAACACAGTGTTACCTGATTCAGGCAGCCCTGCTCCAGCTCTTCCTGTGGTAACCCACCTCTACCCACAAGGGTAGTCACTATTTTTACTTTTTGCAACATAGAGTCATGTCGTCTATTTTAAACATCATTCTTTTATTTTAACTTTTATTTATTTATTTTTGGCTGTGCTGGGTCTTTGCTGATGTGTGGGTTTAGCTGCTCCGCAGTATGTGGGATCTTCCCAGATCAGGGATTGAACCTGTGTCTCCTGCGTTGGCAGATGGGTTCTTATCCACTGAGCCACAAGGGAAGCCCTTAAACATCATTCTTTAAAGGGATTTTTACAGATACTTTTTTCTTGGTGAGATTCATTCCCGTTGTTATGTGTAGTTTTATTTTCTTTTATGTTGCTATATAATTTTCCATTTTATGATTATATGGTGTTTATCCATTCTACTTGGTGGACCTTTAGATTGTTCTGAGAGTTTACTTTTAAGAATATTGCTTCTGTGAACATTCTTGCACTTGGCTTTTGTTGGACACATGTTTATACATCTGTGGATATAAACTAAAGACTGAGTCAGTGTTTGTATTTCCAAACAGTTATTCCAAGTGGCTGTACCAGTTCATAGTCTCTGTGCTGTTTTATTCATTGTCTCCCTACCGCCTAGCTCCTAGACCTAGGAGCTCCTAGGCTGAAGGTGAAGAATGAACATGGGGGTAGAAGTGGGGAGGGTACATGGGATGAATCTCAGTTTGCCAAGTCATAGGGCCATTAGCTTCCTCTCTTGATTGTAAAGCCAATCAAAGAGAACAGGAGGCAGTGACTAAGAGCACAAATCTGGGAGCAGCTAGGCTGGGTATTATTGTTACTCATTGCCTCTGTTACCCACTGCCTCTGTGAACTTGGACAAGCCACCCAGTGTCCCTGTGCCTCAGGTCCTTCATTGACAAAATGGTGTAAGTATAGTATCTCTTGCCTCACAGGGTCTTTCACATTTTTTTTTTTTTGACTTGAGAAATGTTTGTGGAAGGCCTGATAGGTGCTGGGCTCTGTTCTGGGCACTGAGAATTCAAGTAAACAAGACAGTCGAGACTTTGCTCTCATGGAATGTATGTTCCAGTTAGGGGAGACAGGTAATAGTGGAGCAGACAAAAAATTAAGATAATTCCAGATAATGATCCTTGCTATGGAGGGCATAGATCAGGGTACGGTGATGTCACCATGGGGTGAGGAGGCTGAGGGAATCAGGGAGGCAGTGACTTTGAGACCCAGATGACCAGCGTGAGGGCTTCTGAGGGATGAGTCCTCGAGGCAGAGGGGTGAACTGGTGCAAAGGCAATGAGATAGGAACAAACTTCACGTCTGTGAGTTACAGAAGGAAAGCTGATGCTGCTGGGACTAACTGAGGGGGAAGACCATTTGGGATAAGACAGCTGAAGTCATTCAAGTAGGACTTTGAAGGCCATGGTAAGGAGTTTGCATTTTATTTTAGTATCAGTAGTTGTCACTGGAAGGTTTTAAGCAGGGGACCACCATGAGCTGATTTATACAAAGATTAAGAGATATGACATATATGTGCATATGTATAAAGAACTGAGGACAGGGACTGTCGTAGATGATGTGCAGTAAGTGTTAGTTGCTGCCACTGCTATTACTGTTATTTAGTGATGCTCTTTACGAACCTAAAAATGTGCATCCTTGTTGAAGATGAGGAAGCCAAGGCTTAGAGCCATTACTGTGCACGTGTAAAGTCAAATCAAAGAACAGGGCGTAGATTTTAATAATCAAAGAAAATGCTTCTTGTCCCTTTCCTGAGTGGGAATTTTGAGGCAGAGGATTTTCTCTGAAGTTAGCAGTTGTCTGGAGTTAACCCAGTTCATTTCCTTCAACCCTAATTTGCCATAATGTCCAAATTTCAGTCACTTAGGTGCCATTGACTATGGCACCTAAGTGACCACCCTGGCCACCATTTAGGGTCCTGGGAAAGGCTCATAGTTGACTGTTTCAATCCATCTACCTTTGCTCTGGGTCTGTTGGGCCAAGAATGGGGAGGCATTCCCTGTTCACCACCTTGAGTGCCCACCAGGTGTACTGAGATGCTAGCCACTGCCTTGGCTCGAAGGCTCTCCCAGCATGTTCTTGTCATAAATTCAGAAAGGCTTTTGAAGGAATTCTCTCTGACACAGAGAAATGGCAAATGAATGAATGAATGTACATTGTGTAACTAAATTGGGCAAAGCCTCTTAGGGTATATTACGCTTGTTTCTGGGCAAAGTGCCCTTCCCTTAGTAAGGATATTTTCATGTCTTCATTCATCAATATGTATTGAGCTTCTCCTAGATCCCAGGTGCCACTGGACAGTAGTGAGCAAAGGCAATGAGATAGGAACAAACTTCACGTCTGTGAGTTACAGAAGGAAAGCTGATGCTGCTGGGACTAACTGAGGGGGAAGACCATTTGGGATAAGACAGCTGAAGTCATTCAAGTAGGACTTTGAAGGCCATGGTAAGGAGTTTGCATTTTATTTTAGTATCAGTAGTTGTCACTGGAAGGTTTTAAGCAGGGGACCACCATGAGCTGATTTATACAAAGATTAAGAGATATGACATATATGTGCATATGTATAAAGAACTGAGGACAGGGACTGTCGTAGATGATGTGCAGTAAGTGTTAGTTGCTGCCACTGCTATTACTGTTATTTAGTGATGCTCTTTACGAACCTAAAAATGTGCATCCTTGTTGAAGATGAGGAAGCCAAGGCTTAGAGCCATTACTGTGCACGTGTAAAGTCAAATCAAAGAACAGGGCGTAGATTTTAATAATCAAAGAAAATGCTTCTTGTCCCTTTCCTGAGTGGGAATTTTGAGGCAGAGGATTTTCTCTGAAGTTAGCAGTTGTCTGGAGTTAACCCAGTTCATTTCCTTCAACCCTAATTTGCCATAATGTCCAAATTTCAGTCACTTAGGTGCCATTGACTATGGCACCTAAGTGACCACCCTGGCCACCATTTAGGGTCCTGGGAAAGGCTCATAGTTGACTGTTTCAATCCATCTACCTTTGCTCTGGGTCTGTTGGGCCAAGAATGGGGAGGCATTCCCTGTTCACCACCTTGAGTGCCCACCAGGTGTACTGAGATGCTAGCCACTGCCTTGGCTCGAAGGCTCTCCCAGCATGTTCTTGTCATAAATTCAGAAAGGCTTTTGAAGGAATTCTCTCTGACACAGAGAAATGGCAAATGAATGAATGAATGTACATTGTGTAACTAAATTGGGCAAAGCCTCTTAGGGTATATTACGCTTGTTTCTGGGCAAAGTGCCCTTCCCTTAGTAAGGATATTTTCATGTCTTCATTCATCAATATGTATTGAGCTTCTCCTAGATCCCAGGTGCCGCACACTGGACAGTAGTGAGCAAAGGGTACAATTCTTGCCCTCATGGAGCTTCCAGTATAGTGGAACACATTCATTGAACAGTTGCACAAATATGAATAGAAAATGACAATACTGATAAGTGCTCTGCAGGAGAGAGATTAATGTCCTGAAAGTATACAGTGAAGGTGGGACTTTGAGAAAGTTCTCTAGTAAGTGACACTTGAGCTCAGCCCAAAAAGGTGAGTAGGGGAAAGCACATTTAGAGGGTAGAGTGAGAAGTATTCGGGGCAGAGAACAGCACATGCAAAGGTCCTGAAGTGGGAACGAACAGTCACGGTGAAGTCAATATATAAGAGAGAGAGAAAAAAAAATGTTTATGTATATATATATATATATATATATATATATATATATATAAGAGAAGGCCACTGTGACTAAAAGGCTGGAAGTGAGATGGCCTCTAGTCCCAGAATAAGCTGAGGATATGGCAAAGAGGGATTCTCTCGTAGCTCGGCTGGTAAAGAATCCGCCTGCAATGCAGGAGACCCCGGTTCGGTTCTCGGTCAGGAAGTTCCCCTGGAAAAGGGATAGGCTACCCACTCCGGTATTCTTGGGCTTCACTGGTAACTCAGATGGTAAAGAATTCACCTACAATGCCGGATACCTGGGTTAGGAACATCCCCTGGAGAAGGGAAAGGCTACCCACTCCAGTGTTCTTTTTCTGTTTTGGTTTTAGGTTTTTTGATGTGAACCTTTTTTTTTTTTTTTTTTTTACAAACAAAACCACTCAGATGGGGAGGCATTCCCTGTTCACCACCTTGAGTGCCCACCAGGTGTACTGAGATGCTAGCCACTGCCTTGGCTCGAAGGCTCTCCCAGCATGTTCTTGTCATAAATTCAGAAAGGCTTTTGAAGGAATTCTCTCTGACACAGAGAAATGGCAAATGAATGAATGAATGTAAATTGTGTAACTAAATTGGGCAAAGCCTCTTAGGGTATATTACGCTTGTTTCTGGGCAAAGTGCCCTTCCCTTAGTAAGGATATTTTCATGTCTTCATTCATCAATATGTATTGAGCTTCTCCTAGATCCCAGGTGCCGCACACTGGACAGTAGTGAGCAAAAGGGTACAATTCTTGCCCTCATGGAGCTTCCAGTATAGTGGAACACATTCATTGAACAGTTGCACAAATATGAATAGAAAATGACAATACTGATAAGTGCTCTGCAGGAGAGAGATTAATGTCCTGAAAGTATACAGTGAAGGTGGGACTTTGAGAAAGTTCTCTAGTAAGTGACACTTGAGCTCAGCCCAAAAAGGTGAGTAGGGGAAAGCACATTTAGAGGGTAGAGTGAGAAGTATTCGGGGCAGAGAACAGCACATGCAAAGGTCCTGAAGTGGGAACGAACAGTCACGGTGAAGTCAATATATAAGAGAGAGAGAAAAAAAAATGTTTATGTATATATATATATATATATATATATATATATATATAAGAGAAGGCCACTGTGACTAAAAGGCTGGAAGTGAGATGGCCTCTAGTCCCAGAATAAGCTGAGGATATGGCAAAGAGGGATTCTCTCGTAGCTCGGCTGGTAAAGAATCCGCCTGCAATGCAGGAGACCCCGGTTCGGTTCTCGGTCAGGAAGTTCCCCTGGAAAAGGGATAGGCTACCCACTCCGGTATTCTTGGGCTTCACTGGTAACTCAGATGGTAAAGAATTCACCTACAATGCCGGATACCTGGGTTAGGAACATCCCCTGGAGAAGGGAAAGGCTACCCACTCCAGTGTTCTTTTTCTGTTTTGTTTTTTGGGTTTTTTTTTTGATGTGAACCTTTTTTTTTTTTTTTTTTTTACAAACAAAACCACTCAGATGGCATTCTCTCCCTCTTGCTCTCCCAAATGGAGAGAAGAACGATCATCAGTGGCCAATGGCAGCTGTAGAAACTGCACCAAGAACTGCCTTCACACTCAGGAGAGACCGCTGTGTCTCTTCCTCATGGTTTTGGGTGCACTATGCATTCAGAGAAACTTTTCTAGTAGTGAACTATAGAAATGATCCCTGAAAGTATAGTCTTGATGCGAACCATTTTTAAAGTCTTTATTGAATTTGTTATCATATTGCTTTTGTTTTATGTTCTGTGTTTTGGCCTCAAGGCAGGTGGGTGCTTAGCTCCTCCCCAGCCAGGAATTGCACCCACACCCCCTGTATTGGAGGCAAAGTCTTAGCCACTGGAACACCAGGGACATCCCCCACTCCAGTATTCTTGCCTAGAGAATTCCACAACTTGTCCATGAGTCGCAAAGTGTTGGACACAACTGAGCGACTTTCCCTTCAGAGAGGACTGATCACAAAAGGCTTTAGAAACTATGTTAAGGCAGTTTTAACCTTCTCAAGGACTATGGGATGCTCTTACAAGACTTGAAGCTATAGATGTTTGCGAGCGAGTATGTCACTACAACTATTGTGGAAGATGGATAGGAAGGAGCCAGAATGGGTTCTCATAACTGCCCAGCCTTCCTTGGCCCTTCAGTCCTCAAGGTGGTAACAGGGCCCTGTATTTCCCAGTTCCGGGGCGTTGTGCTGTCCCTGTGGCTTCTTTACACTCTGCCCACATGTTTGCAAATAGTTCCTTCATCACACTGTCATCATGTGACCACATTTGTTCTGGTTCACTTTATGGAAAAGTCACATATGGATAAAGCAGAAATAAACTAACAGCTCCTTAACCTAGCTCTTTTACTTGTAATATGCCCCTGTCACTGGATTTTGTTTTCTGGTTATTCTGACAAGCTTTGTCTTTTCTGTGCAAAGCAAAAGTGTTCAGTCAGAATGAATTTATGTAAGAGTTGAAGTATTCTTGGGCTTCACTGGTAACTCAGATGGTAAAGAATTCACCTACAATGCCGGATACCTGGGTTAGGAACATCCCCTGGAGAAGGGAAAGGCTACCCACTCCAGTGTTCTTTTTCTGTTTTGTTTTTTGGGTTTTTTTTTTGATGTGAACCTTTTTTTTTTTTTTTTTACAAACAAAACCACTCAGATGGCATTCTCTCCCTCTTGCTCTCCCAAATGGAGAGAAGAACGATCATCAGTGGCCAATGGCAGCTGTAGAAACTGCACCAAGAACTGCCTTCACACTCAGGAGAGACCGCTGTGTCTCTTCCTCATGGTTTTGGGTGCACTATGCATTCAGAGAAACTTTTCTAGTAGTGAACTATAGAAATGATCCCTGAAAGTATAGTCTTGATGCGAACCATTTTTAAAGTCTTTATTGAATTTGTTATCATATTGCTTTTGTTTTATGTTCTGTGTTTTTGGCCTCAAGGCAGGTGGGTGCTTAGCTCCTCCCCAGCCAGGAATTGCACCCACACCCCCTGTATTGGAGGCAAAGTCTTAGCCACTGGAACACCAGGGACATCCCCCACTCCAGTATTCTTGCCTAGAGAATTCCACAACTTGTCCATGAGTCGCAAAGTGTTGGACACAACTGAGCGACTTTCCCTTCAGAGAGGACTGATCACAAAAGGCTTTAGAAACTATGTTAAGGCAGTTTTAACCTTCTCAAGGACTATGGGATGCTCTTACAAGACTTGAAGCTATAGATGTTTGCGAGCGAGTATGTCACTACAACTATTGTGGAAGATGGATAGGAAGGAGCCAGAATGGGTTCTCATAACTGCCCAGCCTTCCTTGGCCCTTCAGTCCTCAAGGTGGTAACAGGGCCCTGTATTTCCCAGTTCCGGGGCGTTGTGCTGTCCCTGTGGCTTCTTTACACTCTGCCCACATGTTTGCAAATAGTTCCTTCATCACACTGTCATCATGTGACCACATTTGTTCTGGTTCACTTTATGGAAAAGTCACATATGGATAAAGCAGAAATAAACTAACAGCTCCTTAACCTAGCTCTTTTACTTGTAATATGCCCCTGTCACTGGATTTTGTTTTCTGGTTATTCTGACAAGCTTTGTCTTTTCTGTGCAAAGCAAAAGTGTTCAGTCAGAATGAATTTATGTAAGAGTTGAAGATTATTAAATTAGATTTCTTTCTGTTTTACTTTGTGCTATTTGTCCCAGGTATGCATGTGTGTGTTTAACACATACATTTTTTTAAAGGAGGGATTTTTTTTAATTTTTATTTTACTTTTACAGAGTTTTGCTGTTTACAGATATGTATGATCCCAGATTAGTCATATGTATATCCCCCCCCATCCCACCCCTCCAGGCCATCGCACAGCACCCCTGCAGGATCCCCTTTTCTCACAGCGCAATGACAATAGCTATTTTTTCACATATGATAGTACAGGCCTTCATGCTACTTCCTTTACACCTCCCACCCACTGTTCATTCTCCTTTAGAGGAGCTTTAGCATACTTTTTTTTAGAGGAGCTTTAGATTTATAATGAAATGGAAAGGAAGGTACAGAAAGTACCTATATACCCCATGTCCATACACATACACATACATATACACCCCATTCACATAGGTAACTTCTCCTGTATCCTGGTTTTTATTTTTGATTTTTCCTTCTACTTTCTTATCTTTTCACGGATTGAATTTGTTTTAATTACCCCATTTTTCCCCATTGATAGACTTGGAAGTTAGAGTCTATTTATTCTTTTAGTGGGTCCTCCAGATATTTAAATTTTCAATCATAATTTTTAACTTCTTTAACAAAAAAATAAATGTGTGCTATGTTCACTTGTGTGTGACTCTTTTCACCCCTTTGGATGGTAGCCCACCAGGCTCCTCTGTCCATGGGATTTTTTTAGGCAGGAATACTGGAGTGGGCTGCCATGTCCTCCTTTAAGGGATCTTCCCAACCCAGGGATTGAACCTACATCGCCTAAGTCTCCTGTACTGTAGGCAGATTCTTTACCAGTGAGCCATTGGGGGAATCCAAACAAGACAATAAAGGACTGAAAACTGCTTTAAGTTACATTCCTTCCACCCCATCATTGATTTCCTGTTATAGTCCAGTGTTTTCACACATTTTTTTTTAATTTTAGCCTCTTTTATTGGTTTTTATTTGTTTGTGTATTTATTTTCATGCATCCCCACTCCTTGGCCCATGTGGGCCTCCCACCGCAGCAGCCTCTCTTGCTGCAGAGCACCAGCTCTGGGACGCATGTGCTCCAGAGTGCTGGCTTGTAACTGGACATACCCGTCCAGCCTCTCCATGGCACATGGGATCTTCCTGGGCCAGAGATCGAACCTGTGCCCTTTGCACTGCAAGGCAGACTCCTTACCCACTGGACCACCACTGAAGCCCCACTCTTATTTTTTTTTTTTCCCCAGGACAAATGAGACATCATTGTTTCCTTTTATATATATATTGGCGAGAGGGAGGGAAGGGGACGGGTGGGCCACTTCTATTGGTCTTTCATTTCTCTATTTTCATCCATCTTTGCTCTTTGGCCCGTGTGGGCCTCCCATTGCAGTGGCCCCTGTCGTCGCAGCGCACCGGCTCTGGGCGCATGCGCTCCAGAGCTCCGGCTCAGCAATTGGGCACATCGGTCCAGCCGCTCCGCGGCACGTGGTATCTTCCCAGGCCACGGTTTGAACCGGCACCCCTTGCACTGCAAGGCGGCGTCCTTACCCACTGGACCACTAGGGAAGCCCCATCATTGTTTCTTTACACAGTCAAATGCTGTTTATTGGTGGCTGACAGAATCACCAATCTCTTTGTTCACAGTTCTTTTTTTTTAATTATTAATTTTTTATTTTTGGCTGTGCTGGGTTTTCATTGCTGTGCTGAGTCTTCATTGCAATGGTTTCTCTTATGGCCGAGTTCGGGTTTCAGTAGTCATGGTACACGGGCCTATTTGCCCCGTGGCATGTGGAGTCTTCCCGGGCGGTGGATCAAACCTGTGTCTCCTGCCATTGGCAGTTAGATTCTTAACCACTGGACCACCAGGGAAGTCTCTGCAGTTCCTTTTTATAAGAGTATCCATCTGAGATTGCCTTCTTTCTGCCTGAAATTCATCCTTTAGTGTTTCCTTCAGTAAGGGTCTAGTGGTAGTACATTCTTTCAGTTTTTGTGAATTTGAAAATGACTTTGTTTCACTGTCATATTTAAATTTTTGAATGAAGTTATCGATTGCCAGTTGTTTTATCTCAGTGCCCGAGGATACCATTCTGGCTTCCACTGTGGCTGCTGGGAAGTCTGTGGTTCGTCTAATTGTAGTTTCTTTGTTACTGATCTGTATTTGTCCCAAGCCCTCTGCAATTTTCACTTTGCTGTAGATGCACATGAATGTATTTTTATTTATTCTTGGAATTTCTGGATCCAGAGTTTGGTGTCTTACAACAATCTGGACAAATTCTCATCAGGGCCAGCGCTCGTGTGTGGCCAATGATGTGCCTAGAGCACTGCATCTTAAGAAGGTGCTCCTTCTTGAGTTTATGCAAAAGCAGGCTGGGCTCTAAGAGTGATTGCAATAAATTTCGTGGCCTAGGCCCCTCACTTTGCTCCCTCTAGTTCTGGTGTTGACTCTATAAGTACCTTTTCTTCCTTATTCTTTCCTTTATTTTCTTCTGTAAATACAATTAAATGTATATTCGACCATCTTACTCTACCCTCCAGTGTCATAGATGTAGTTCTTTTATTCTTTATCTCTTTGTACCCCTGGTCACTTTCTAAATTTCTTTAGATCCACCTTTTAGTAAATGAATTCTGCCTTTAACAGTATCTAATCTGCTCTGTACTCCATTCTAGTTCATTCTTCCCTGACTTTTTATAGTCCTTTAGTCTTTTGCTCCTGGCTCATATATTTAAGGCTCACATTTATTGTACTTGATAATTTCTGTATCTCAAATTTTAGTGAGTCTCATTACACTGTTTGTTTTCTGATGGTTTTCACTTATAGTACTTTGTTTCCTTGTGTATTTTGTGATTTTTAACTTTAGGCACAATTTCTTAGAACTTTGTGTGCATTCTTTGAGGCAGGAGCTGAAACTGTAGCCCTACAGAGAGGATTTATATTTGCTCTTAACAGTTACTGGGATTTAATTCCCGCCTGAAGCTCCCCAAATTAAATTTTATGCTTGATGTTGTTAAGTTTATTACATAGAGTACAGGTAATCTGAATTCAGTTTATAAACTCATGTGAAGGCTGGTTTGTAGTTGTGAATTTTCAGAGAGATACTGTTTTCTTCAGTCATCCAATATCAAGTTTTGGTCAAATAGATTTCCTTGCAGTGCCTTCTGTGCCATGAATTTATTTCTCATTGACCCTTACAGGGGTTATAACTCTTTGTGCACCTTTTTGTAGGGTTTCTACTAGACTTGGTATCCACGGTTTAAGCTTTATCTCCTATCCTACTCATCCCTTGTATTTATCAAAATGGAAACTTTAAATCACCAGGTTTGGGCAGATACCTTTAGCCTAATGCTTTCTTTGGTGCTCACTTAAGTTCCAGAGTTCCCTTTTTATGTATTTTTTGGGCTTTACATATTTCTTACTATTTTGCCAATTCAATGCATTTTTAAAAACAATTATACATTTTATTCAATGTTTGTAATTGTTATCATTGGGAAGGTTACCCGGGGTACATTGGTCATGATTCTGTCTGAAACTGAACCAGTTTTTTTACATTCCCAGAGAAAGAGGGTATAAGTTGTAACATAAAGAGTTTTGTTTTAGTCATAAAAGAGTTTAGTCTAAAGAGTTTTGATATCAGACTATATTGAGTTCAGATTCTCATTTAATTCTTGTAAGAATGTACTATGATGTACCTATGATGTAAGTACCATTGTCCATCTCCATTTTATAGGTCACAACGTCTAATCCCATACAATGAAACCAGGAGCCAAAACTGTGTGAAAAACTAAAGCCTTTACCCTTAACTTTTCTAACAAAATAGGCTACTAAGGCTTAAATATGCAATACTTACGTAAATATAAATACACTGAACTATTTAATCAGTCAAGGAAAATCAAGGTAAAACTAAAACTCTGGACAAGAGCTCTCATGATTTTGGAATCCACTTGATTGGCTATGAGACGAAAGAAAAGAAAAGATGAGTCCACATTTTTGAATAGTGACCACCAGAAGGATGGTGCTTTTAGGAATAGGGTGGTTAGGAAGAAAGCTGTATCATTTTCCATTGTTTGTTTTGTTTAGTCTCTCAGTTTCCTCATCTGTAAAGCAAAGTGGTTGGGCTGACCTTTAAGGCTTCTATACCTCTCAACCTCTTGAAATTTAAGGACTGGCAAAAAATTAATTAATCAATCAATTAAATCAGGAAGAATTGTCTGGCAGGCAGTTGAAATTCAGAGCTGGAATGAGACTCCAGGCCTTGGTGTGTGGACGTGTTGACCTGGGCAAGAAACAAGGGAGAACAGAGATGATGAATGAAGCCATGTAAGCGGATTAATAGGTGGGATCTTTGGGGGTAGTGGCTCATACAATACCGGGTGTGTGTCACTTTGCTAGGGCTACAATAACAGAGGACCGTAGACTGGCTGGCTTAAACAACAGAAATGAACTTTCTCACGATTGTAGAGACTAGAAGTTTGAGATCAAAACGTTAACAGGATTGGTTTCTCCTGAAGCCTCTCTTTTACCATTTGTCGACGCCATCCTCTTCTTGCCTTCACATGGTCTGCCCTCTGCCTGTGTCCTAATTTCCTCTTATAAGGATACTAGTCATGTTGGATTAGGATCCATCCTAATGACCTCATTAATTAATTTTTAAAGATCCTTTGTTTAAGTATCACCACATTCTGAGGTAGAGGAGGTTAGGACTTCAACATAGGGATTGAAAAGAGGTAGAGGAGACACAATTCAGCTTAAGGCACAAAGCAAAAATCAGGACTGAGAGGAAAGACAGGAGGATAACCGAAGAATGTAGTATCCCAGACAATGAAACCAGGAGCCAAAACTGTGTGAAAAACTAAAGCCTTTACCCTTAACTTTTCTAACAAAATAGGCTACTAAGGCTTAAATATGCAATACTTACGTAAATATAAATACACTGAACTATTTAATCAGTCAAGGAAAATCAAGGTAAAACTAAAACTCTGGACAAGAGCTCTCATGATTTTGGAATCCACTTGATTGGCTATGAGACGAAAGAAAAGAAAAGATGAGTCCACATTTTTGAATAGTGACCACCAGAAGGATGGTGCTTTTAGGAATAGGGTGGTTAGGAAGAAAGCTGTATCATTTTCCATTGTTTGTTTTGTTTAGTCTCTCAGTTTCCTCATCTGTAAAGCAAAGTGGTTGGGCTGACCTTTAAGGCTTCTATACCTCTCAACCTCTTGAAATTTAAGGACTGGCAAAAAATTAATTAATCAATCAATTAAATCAGGAAGAATTGTCTGGCAGGCAGTTGAAATTCAGAGCTGGAATGAGACTCCAGGCCTTGGTGTGTGGACGTGTTGACCTGGGCAAGAAACAAGGGAGAACAGAGATGATGAATGAAGCCATGTAAGCGGATTAATAGGTGGGATCTTTGGGGGTAGTGGCTCATACAATACCGGGTGTGTGTCACTTTGCTAGGGCTACAATAACAGAGGACCGTAGACTGGCTGGCTTAAACAACAGAAATGAACTTTCTCACGATTGTAGAGACTAGAAGTTTGAGATCAAAACGTTAACAGGATTGGTTTCTCCTGAAGCCTCTCTTTTACCATTTGTAGAGGCCATCCTCTTCTTGTCTTCACATGGTCTGCCCTCTGCCTGTGTCCTAATTTCCTCTTATAAGGATACTAGTCATGTTGGATTAGGATCCATCCTAATGACCTCATTAATTAATTTTTAAAGATCCTTTGTTTAAGTATCACCACATTCTGAGGTAGAGGAGGTTAGGACTTCAACATAGGGATTGAAAAGAGGTAGAGGAGACACAATTCAGCTTAAGGCACAAAGCAAAAATCAGGACTGAGAGGAAAGACAGGAGGATAACCGAAGAATGTAGTATCCCAGAGAAACCCAGAAAGGAGAAATGTGCTGAGAGAGAGGTGTCGTCGTTCAGTCGCTAAGACGTGTCCCACTCTTTGCAATCCCATGGACTGCAGTGTGCCAGACTCCCTTGTCCTTCACTGTCCCCAGAAGTTTGCTCAAATTCATGTCCACTGAATTGGTGATGTCAAACCATCTCATCTCTGCCACCCTCTTCTCCTTTTGCCTTCTATCTTCCCCAGAAACAGGGTCTTTCCAGTGAGCTGGCTCTTCACATCAAATGTCCAAAGTATTAGAGCTTCAGCATCAGTCCTTCCAGTGAATATTCAGGGTTGATTTCCTTTAGACTTGACTGGTGTGATCTTCTTGCAATCCAAAGGACTCTCTAGAGTCTTCTCCCGCACCACAATTCGAAAGCATCACTGTTCGGTTCTTGGAGAGAGATAGTCAGGAGCAAGAGTGGAAGATTAACCTTGAAGTTTCCTGAGGGACTTCCCCCTACCTACAAGGAAGGCATTCAGTAGAGAGGTGAGGGCAGCTTTGAGGGGTTGAGGTGGATGCTAATATCGGAAGAGAGCATACCAGGCAGCGCCAAGAAGGGCTCTTTGGGTTTTATTTTCAGACCCAGTAGATGCTCCTTAAATGTGTTTTTTGAAAATATTTATTTATTTGACTGTGTCAGGTGTTACTGGGCACTTGGGATCTTTGTTGTTGTGCGAGATCTTTCCCTGTGGTTCCATGGATGGCAGCCGTGGCTTGCAGGGCTCAGTGGTTGCACCACATGGGCTTAGCTGCCCAAAGGCATGTGGGGTCTTAGTTCCTTGACCAGGGATCGAACCCTGGTCCCTGCACTGCAAGACAGACTCTTAGCCACTGGACTACCAGGGAAGTCCCAGATGTTCCTTATTTGTATTTATTGAATGGATAAGTAAATTTCCTTTCCTCTTTCCTCTGATGTTCCTTGCTCCTGGGACACAGTTTCTCTTTAGAAATTGAAATGAGGCTACATTCCTGGATGTTAGCCTTAAGCTCTTTCTTTTTATTTGTCTAGGTCTTGAGGTCAAGCCAGGGAGAAAAGGAAATCTTTTCTCCTAGGAATAGAGAGAGGGAGAGAAAGTGAGAACAGGGAGAAGTGAGGTTGGAGAGACCTTAGATGTCAGTTTTCAATTTTCTTATATGCCCTCCAGAAATGAAGAGGTTATTCATTCATTCATTGAAAAAAAAAAAAGAAAGTCTTGGGCTTCCCTGGTGGTCCAGTGGGTAAGGACACCGCCTTGCAGTGCAAGGGGTGCCGGTTCAAAACCTGGCCTGGGAGGATCCCACGTGCCGCGGAGTGGCTAGACTGATGTGTCCAATTACCGAGCTGGAGCTTTGGAGCGCACATGCCCAGAGCCGGTGCTCTGTGATAACAGAGGCCACTGCGGTGGTGGGTGGCCCACACGGGCCAAAGAACAAAGATGGATGAAAATAGATAAATGAAAGACCAATAGAAGTGGCCCGCCTGTCCCCCTCCCTCCCCACCCCCCCTAAATAAATAAATGTATGTTTAAAAAAAAGAAGAAAAAGTCTTCATTAATCACCTACTCTGAATTGGGCACTGTGCTAGGCAAGGGGGATGTACACCGTTGAAGCAAGTATCAGAGGCTGATTGACTGCTTATGGAATGCCAGGCCCTGTCTTAAATATGTGATGTATTTCCTGCTCTCAAGGGTGGTATAAGACAGGAACTGTTGATGTTGATTTTGTTTGTCCGTTTGTTTACGGATATGGAAGTGGCCTAACTGAAGCTTAGAATGGTTTGGTAACTCACTGTAAGCAACTTGAACTCAGCTCAGGGGCACTTCTTCTAGCCCTAGCTTCTCCTAAGCCCCTGGAGCTTCTCCCAGGGTAAGTGACTGGCTTAAGGTGTCCTGCATGAGTCAGGCCAAACAGAGGATAAGCAGTCCCAGTTCCTGCCCTTCCATCCTGTCTTTGCCTGAGAAAGGACGCTGAGTCAAGGGATGGATGTAAGTTAGGACAGTAGTCCTGAGTCACTGTCCTTGCTCCTGGGAACCCAGATGTTCCTTATTGAATGAGGATAAGTAAATTTCCTTTCCTCTTTCCTCTGAGCTTCTTACATTTTTAAAGAAGGCTACATTCCTGGATGTTAGCCTTAAGCTCTTTCTTTTATTTGTCTAGGTCTTGAGGTCAAGCCAGGGAGAAAAGGAAATCTTTTCTCCTAGGAATAGAGAGAGGGAGAGAAAGTGAGAACAGGGAGAAGTGAGGTTGGAGAGACCTTAGATGTCAGTTTTCAATTTTCTTATATGCCCTCCAGAAATGAAGAGGTTATTCATTCATTCATTGAAAAAAAAAAAAGAAAGTCTTGGGCTTCCCTGGTGGTCCAGTGGGTAAGGACACCGCCTTGCAGTGCAAGGGGTGCCGGTTCAAAACCTGGCCTGGGAGGATCCCACGTGCCGCGGAGTGGCTAGACTGATGTGTCCAATTACCGAGCTGGAGCTTTGGAGCGCACATGCCCAGAGCCGGTGCTCTGTGATAACAGAGGCCACTGCGGTGGTGGGTGGCCCACACGGGCCAAAGAACAAAGATGGATGAAAATAGATAAATGAAAGACCAATAGAAGTGGCCCGCCTGTCCCCCTCCCTCCCCACCCCCCCAAAAATAAATAAATGTATGTTTAAAAAAAAGAAGAAAAAGTCTTCATTAATCACCTACTCTGAATTGGGCACTGTGCTAGGCAAGGGGGATGTACACCGTTGAAGCAAGTATCAGAGGCTGATTGACTGCTTATGGAATGCCAGGCCCTGTCTTAAATATGTGATGTATTTCCTGCTCTCAAGGGTGGTATAAGACAGGAACTGTTGATGTTGATTTTGTTTGTCCGTTTGTTTACGGATATGGAAGTGGCCTAACTGAAGCTTAGAATGGTTTGGTAACTCACTGTAAGCAACTTGAACTCAGCTCAGGGGCACTTCTTCTAGCCCTAGCTTCTCCTAAGCCCCTGGAGCTTCTCCCAGGGTAAGTGACTGGCTTAAGGTGTCCTGCATGAGTCAGGCCAAACAGAGGATAAGCAGTCCCAGTTCCTGCCCTTCCATCCTGTCTTTGCCTGAGAAAGGACGCTGAGTCAAGGGATGGATGTAAGTTAGGACAGTAGTCCTGAGTCACTGTCCATGGAAGCCCTGTGTGTTCCCCTTGTCCCCACCATCTCCTATGGCCCAGCGCAGCCACCATCCTTGTTGTCATACTCACATCCCTCCTGGCCTGACTGACAGCAGCTGGGGTTGTTCTCATGAACCAAAAACGTGTTTCCTTCCTTCTCTGGAACTTCCTTAGTGCCACCAGAGAACAGGGCCAGATTCTGAAATCCTATACCAGAGATTTCCCCCTGTGGTTCCAGAGAAAGAGAGAAAAAAGGGAGTTGTGTGACTCCTCTTGCGTGAGATCATGAAGGAAACAGTCCAGTGACCTCTTTCTTCTATTTTAAGGTGAAAAGCAATGTGGTCCTCCTGCTGACCAGTGAGTCAGTAGGTCTAGGGACTGAAGGCCAGGTGTGAGTGGAGAACTTGGGAGGTTGAACCAAAGTTGAAGAATCATCCTCAGTCTGGTCTAATCTGGCAATCAGAGGCCTTAAAGATTTAAGGAGTGTGTGGTTGGATTATAGGTGATATATATATATATATATATATATATATATATATATATAGTTTGTTTATCTTTTAATTTTTTAAAAAAGGTTAACACTCGGGCAATTAAAAAAAAAGATTTAAGGAATCCACAGTTTATATCTCTCTTTATACGTATGTATATATATATAGTGCATCCATGCACATACATAAGTAAGTATGTGTGTATAATTTTTTTTTCCATTTTTTTTTTCCTTTTGGGGGCTGGGTCTTCAATTTTGCAGCTGTTGGTATGGAATGCCAGGCCCTGTCTTAAATATGTGATGTATTTCCTGCTCTCAAGGGTGGTATAAGACAGGAACTGTTGATGTTGATTTTGTTTGTCCGTTTGTTTACGGATATGGAAGTGGCCTAACTGAAGCTTAGAATGGTTTGGTAACTCACTGTAAGCAACTTGAACTCAGCTCAGGGGCACTTCTTCTAGCCCTAGCTTCTCCTAAGCCCCTGGAGCTTCTCCCAGGGTAAGTGACTGGCTTAAGGTGTCCTGCATGAGTCAGGCCAAACAGAGGATAAGCAGTCCCAGTTCCTGCCCTTCCATCCTGTCTTTGCCTGAGAAAGGACGCTGAGTCAAGGGATGGATGTAAGTTAGGACAGTAGTCCTGAGTCACTGTCCATGGAAGCCCTGTGTGTTCCCCTTGTCCCCACCATCTCCTATGGCCCAGCGCAGCCACCATCCTTGTTGTCATACTCACATCCCTCCTGGCCTGACTGACAGCAGCTGGGGTTGTTCTCATGAACCAAAAACGTGTTTCCTTCCTTCTCTGGAACTTCCTTAGTGCCACCAGAGAACAGGGCCAGATTCTGAAATCCTATACCAGAGATTTCCCCCTGTGGTTCCAGAGAAAGAGAGAAAAAAGGGAGTTGTGTGACTCCTCTTGCGTGAGATCATGAAGGAAACAGTCCAGTGACCTCTTTCTTCTATTTTAAGGTGAAAAGCAATGTGGTCCTCCTGCTGACCAGTGAGTCAGTAGGTCTAGGGACTGAAGGCCAGGTGTGAGTGGAGAACTTGGGAGGTTGAACCAAAGTTGAAGAATCATCCTCAGTCTGGTCTAATCTGGCAATCAGAGGCCTTAAAGATTTAAGGAGTGTGTGGTTGGATTATAGGTGATATATATATATATATATATATATATATATATATATATAGTTTGTTTATCTTTTAATTTTTTAAAAAAGGTTAACACTCGGGCAATTAAAAAAAAAGATTTAAGGAATCCACAGTTTATATCTCTCTTTATACGTATGTATATATATATAGTGCATCCATGCACATACATAAGTAAGTATGTGTGTATAATTTTTTTTTCCATTTTTGCCTGTGCTGGGTCTTCAATTTTGCAGCTGGTGGGGGGGAGTGGGGGTGGGGATTGGGGTGGTTCTCTAGTTTTGGCCAGCAGGTGCTATTCTCTTAATTGTGGTGCACAGGCTTCTCATTGCAGTGGCTTCTCTTGTGGAGCATGGGCTCCAGGGCTTGTGGGCTTCAGTAGTTGCAGCCCGTGGACTCAGTAGTTGTGGTGCACCAGCTTAGTTGCCTGAGGCGCATGGGATCCTCCCAGATCAAGGATTAAACCTGTGTCCCCTGCACCGGGAGGTGAACTCCTCTAACAACTGTACCACCAGGGAAGCCCTGTATGTGTGTATAATTTTATACTTATGTGTATTTATATATGTGTGTGTATGTGTATATATATATATATATTCATCATAATGTTTTAGTGGTAGCAACCTGCCTGCCCATCTAGAGAGGAATTCATGAAATCAATAAAGGTTGCTCTCTACAAAAGAAATCTAAGCTGCCATTCATTACTGTGTGGTGGACCTATCAAGTGTGGGAGTATACGGAAGTGTGTTCCAGACTGTCATGTCAGTAAAGCAAGCCACAGAACGGTGCATGTGTATGTTAATTTTTCAGTAGCCACAGATGATTTTTAGAAATACTCGTGAGAAACTGCTAATTGGTTACTTCTTTTTTTTTTTTTTAAAGATTTATTTATTTATTTATTTCAGGGGGTTTGGGTGGGGAGGGAGGGGAGCAGGCAGGCCACTTCTATTGGTCTTTCATTTGTCCATTTTCATCTGTCTTTGTTCTGTGGCCCATGTGGGCCTCCCATTGCGGTGGCCTCTGTTGTCGCAGAGCACCGGCTCTGGACGCATGCGCTCCAGAGCTCCGGCTTGGTAATTGGACACATCGGTCCAGCCGCTCCGTGGCACATGGGATCTTCCCAGGCCAGGGATCGAACTGGCGCCCCTTACACTGCAAGGCAGTGTTCTCACCCAGTGGACCACCATGGAAGGCCAGGGGGTAAGACTTTTGCTCTTCATTTTACACCCTGCTATACTTTAAAAAGATACTTTTTATATATAATGAAGATGTATTGCTTTGTAATACAATAAGAATGAGAAGTATAAGAAAGAAGGGCCTAAGAGCTTTCACAAGCCAAAGACACCAAAATAATTTCAGTACTGAGTCCAGGAGTGCTGAGGGCAGGAGGAGCAACACAGTGGAGCCCAAGATGACCTTGCATGACGGAGCTTGCCTCTAGCCACTGTTTGCAGGGATATGCTTTCACTAGCCAGGGGTGGACACAGATGTAGGGACTGGCAGGAAGTCCCTATTTGCCAGGCTGACTCAGTGACCATAAGTCAAAAATAAAATCCAGGCCAAAGTTCTACTTTATGAATAGAGACTGGAGTCTCTTACAATCCTACCTAACATATATTGAATATTTACCATATTTTGAAGCATTGTACAAATTGCTTTACTTAGCACTATCTAGTTTGTCGTCACAGCAGCCCTCTGAGGTAGCACTGTTTTTATCCCAGTGTTACTGAGGTTGAGGGTACTGAGACTCAGAGGGTCCAAATCACTTGCCCAAATACACACAGTTAATTGGTTGGGCTGGGGTTAACCCAGGTCTGTCTATGGCAGAAAACAACTCTCTTACTACTTCCCAAGTACTACTACATGCTGAACTCTTAAGGATCCTCAGGTATAAGAACAGGACATCCTTACATCTGTGCCATCAAGGAGCAGCCAGGCTAGTTGGAGAAAACCACACCAACCTAGGTAGACTGTATAGTGACTTATATAAGACACACATCTGGATTTAATTGGGCTGCAAAGATCATAAGCTCTATTTGGATTTTCAAGGTAGAGAGATCAGCAAGGCCTGAAGTTGTCACTGAAGGCAACTTGGAGGAGAAGAGACGTACACCAGGTCTGGAAGGAAGGATGGAATCAAGGGGAGGGTGGGGAGAACATTCCAGAGAAGAGAATGTGCAAACTGTACAGAAGTCTGCTCTGTTGTTGCTGAAACAGTGAAGCATCTTGCCTAATTCAGCAGGAAAGTTGCATGTGTGTGATAAGTGAGCTGGTATGTGTAGAGAGGGAAACCAGAGCAATGGAAGTCATTCTGAAGGTTAAAAACTTGAAGAGGAGTCATGACTTAATGTGGAAAGAAATAAAAAGCCTCTGAAGGCATTTTGTGAGACCCTATCCAGAAAGGTTAATCAAATAGACCCTTCAAAGTCACAGTGAAAGAGGGAGCCATGTGAAAACCTAGATGTGGGGTGATGGGGACCTCAAGGGAGACACCAGCAAGAAAGGTGAAAAAGGAGGGCTGGTGTGAAAGCTGCTTGTGAAGGAAGAGCAGGCAACAGAACTTGATGACTGAGAAGAAACAGACTTGAAGGAGCAGGTCTGAGCCAAATAATCCCAGGGGTTCAAATCTAGGTGTCCAAAGAAGGGAACGCATAATCTAGAAAAAGGAATTGGGAAAGGATTTTGGTTTGCTACTGGAGGTGGGGTGGGCAGAGATGATAGATTGTGTTTTCATTCCAAATTCCTTTTTTTTAACCCAAGTTTTAAAGAAAAGTTAGGGACTTTTTCTCACTCAGTTTTCTTGGTAGTATAGTACATAGGACTTCCTTTGTCTGGGCCAGTTCATTCAGTCAACATCTGTTTATTAAGCTGTCATACGGTCTGGTTGTTGGGAATACAGCAGTGAGCAGGGCAGACCTGGTATCTGTCCTCATGGAAGACAGATTTAATGAACAAGAAATCTAAAGATTCTTTCTGTGCTCCTAATATCGAGGTAGCATTTCTTCCCCCAGACCAATTCTCGTCTATACCCCCTCAAAATCTAGAGCATTAAGGCCAAATGTTTTTTTAAATACTTTATTGAGTGGCACTGTGGCTCTGTATCTTTAGCCCTTATGTTTACAAACTAGTGGAGGAAAATCGCAAAACCCTGTGACGAAGGAAGAAGAGACGACACCAGGTCTGGAAGGAAGGATGGAATCAAGGGGAGGGTGGGGAGAACATTCCAGAGAAGAGAATGTGCAAACTGTACAGAAGTCTGCTCTGTTGTTGCTGAAACAGTGAAGCATCTTGCCTAATTCAGCAGGAAAGTTGCATGTGTGTGATAAGTGAGCTGGTATGTGTAGAGAGGGAAACCAGAGCAATGGAAGTCATTCTGAAGGTTAAAAACTTGAAGAGGAGTCATGACTTAATGTGGAAAGAAATAAAAAGCCTCTGAAGGCATTTTGTGAGACCCTATCCAGAAAGGTTAATCAAATAGACCCTTCAAAGTCACAGTGAAAGAGGGAGCCATGTGAAAACCTAGATGTGGGGTGATGGGGACCTCAAGGGAGACACCAGCAAGAAAGGTGAAAAAGGAGGGCTGGTGTGAAAGCTGCTTGTGAAGGAAGAGCAGGCAACAGAACTTGATGACTGAGAAGAAACAGACTTGAAGGAGCAGGTCTGAGCCAAATAATCCCAGGGGTTCAAATCTAGGTGTCCAAAGAAGGGAACGCATAATCTAGAAAAAGGAATTGGGAAAGGATTTTGGTTTGCTACTGGAGGTGGGGTGGGCAGAGATGATAGATTGTGTTTTCATTCCAAATTCCTTTTTTTTAACCCAAGTTTTAAAGAAAAGTTAGGGACTTTTTCTCACTCAGTTTTCTTGGTAGTATAGTACATAGGACTTCCTTTGTCTGGGCCAGTTCATTCAGTCAACATCTGTTTATTAAGCTGTCATACGGTCTGGTTGTTGGGAATACAGCAGTGAGCAGGGCAGACCTGGTATCTGTCCTCATGGAAGACAGATTTAATGAACAAGAAATCTAAAGATTCTTTCTGTGCTCCTAATATCGAGGTAGCATTTCTTCCCCCAGACCAATTCTCGTCTATACCCCCTCAAAATCTAGAGCATTAAGGCCATTGTCAAATACTTTATTATGGATTGTATCTTCTAATAATAATAAAAAATCTCAACCAGCTATTCCTCTGCTCTACAAATATTTATTGAGTGGCACTGTGGCTCTGTATCTTTAGCCCTTATGTTTACAAACTAGTGGAGGACAAATAAACAGACAATGATAATATTGATAGGTGATAGATGAGGGTAAATTACTGTGAACGGTGTTGGATTCTTGATCTCCAACAGAGAAGAATTCACATTGGGCTAAAACACTCGGCGATGGTTACTCAGAGCTTCATGCAGTGAAAAGTTTATTAAAGTAAGAAAGGATAGGGAAGAGCTTCAGCATAGACACTGGAAGAGGGATAGAAGAGTATCCCCCAAAGCCACTTTAGGCGGGGGGTTTTATACTTTTTCAGTTGGTTATTAACAGTAGTTTAAAAGAATATATTAAGGCGATAAAGGTCTTACCAGATCCACACCATAACATTCATCTTTAGATAGCATAGGTACAAGTTAAAAAAAAACATGTCCTCCAGCAAGATACATTGTTATACACCTTAGCTCTGGTCCTAGGTGTGGCAATCAAGGTGAAGGCACTTGGCTAAAAATGTTTGTTCCTCACCCTCCTCTTGTCCTTGGAACCTGCTGGCCTTACCAAGTCTGTCAATGAACTCCTTTCAATATGGTACAATAAGTGTAGTGAGGGATAAACACCAGGTGTTGTGGAAACGAGTAGGAGGCATTCTGGTGGAGATGTTAGGGGCAGGGGGTGAGGGTGACCGTATGTGTTCTATGCAAAGGGGATATGTAGTTCAAAGACTTGGGCACGGGAGAGGCCTAGACTTGTTGGGGAATGATTTATAACCTAGAATTTTATACCTAGCACAACTACCTATCAAAATGTGAAGAAAGAATCAAAGGAAAGGCATGTTTCAATATACAGGGTTTCAAAAAATTTGTCTCCTGTGTGTCTCTTTCCAGGAAGCTAGTGGAGGACCCGCACCAGCAAAACCAAGGAACAAAGCAAGTGGGCAGATACCACGGAAATAACTATGCAGAGCTCAGGTAGGAAGGGCTGGATCAAAAAGGGTTTTATAGGCGTAGTGAGGAGTCTAGAGCATTAAGGCCATTGTCAAATACTTTATTATGGATTGTATCTTCTAATAATAATAAAAAATCTCAACCAGCTATTCCTCTGCTCTACAAATATTTATTGAGTGGCACTGTGGCTCTGTATCTTTAGCCCTTATGTTTACAAACTAGTGGAGGACAAATAAACAGACAATGATAATATTGATAGGTGATAGATGAGGGTAAATTACTGTGAACGGTGTTGGATTCTTGATCTCCAACAGAGAAGAATTCACATTGGGCTAAAACACTCGGCGATGGTTACTCAGAGCTTCATGCAGTGAAAAGTTTATTAAAGTAAGAAAGGATAGGGAAGAGCTTCAGCATAGACACTGGAAGAGGGATAGAAGAGTATCCCCCAAAGCCACTTTAGGCGGGGGGTTTTATACTTTTTCAGTTGGTTATTAACAGTAGTTTAAAAGAATATATTAAGGCGATAAAGGTCTTACCAGATCCACACCATAACATTCATCTTTAGATAGCATAGGTACAAGTTAAAAAAAACATGTCCTCCAGCAAGATACATTGTTATACACCTTAGCTCTGGTCCTAGGTGTGGCAATCAAGGTGAAGGCACTTGGCTAAAAATGTTTGTTCCTCACCCTCCTCTTGTCCTTGGAACCTGCTGGCCTTACCAAGTCTGTCAATGAACTCCTTTCAATATGGTACAATAAGTGTAGTGAGGGATAAACACCAGGTGTTGTGGAAACGAGTAGGAGGCATTCTGGTGGAGATGTTAGGGGCAGGGGGTGAGGGTGACCGTATGTGTTCTATGCAAAGGGGATATGTAGTTCAAAGACTTGGGCACGGGAGAGGCCTAGACTTGTTGGGGAATGATTTATAACCTAGAATTTTATACCTAGCACAACTACCTATCAAAATGTGAAGAAAGAATCAAAGGAAAGGCATGTTTCAATATACAGGGTTTCAAAAAATTTGTCTCCTGTGTGTCTCTTTCCAGGAAGCTAGTGGAGGACCCGCACCAGCAAAACCAAGGAACAAAGCAAGTGGGCAGATACCACGGAAATAACTATGCAGAGCTCAGGTAGGAAGGGCTGGATCAAAAAGGGTTTTATAGGCGTAGTGAGGAGTCTGAACTTCATTCTAATGACAAAATTACTTAAAGTAATAACAGAATGATATTCTAAAGTAGTGCTTTACCCCCCTCTCCCCAACTTTGAATGCTAGGGTTGCCTTTGAGCAACATTATGATTGGCTTCAACCAGGAACAATAGTTTTAATCTATTTTTCATATTTTGTGTTCCTTTGAACAGGATGCTGCTGAGTTTTAAAGAATTTGGAAGTCATTGTATTCCAAATGATTTTTAGGAAACCTAAAAATGTGTGTAACTCCTTCTTTAGCAGCCTTGTACAATTTGGCGGGGGCCCACAAAAACTCCCAGCGTCAAGAGGTTGTAGAAATGTGAAGGCCTATGTAGGCGGCCAAGGGACTATGAAATGTCCTGGAGCCATGCGTTGTGGGAGAGGGGGGAATGGTATAGGGAGGCAAAGGCCAGCTTTCAAATCCCAACTGAACTCTTCGCTGGTCATTCTTCCTTCCACAGCAAAGGGGACCCCTAGAAGAACATTTCTGCTAGAACAGATCAGCTTACCAATAAGTGCTGAAGCCGCGCCCCCCCAATGACGTTCAGACTGCCCTGAAATAAAATTTAAAAAGGCAAGCACAGGGTAAGAGTAAACAGCATGACCAGAGCCCCTCTTCCGCTAAACTTTGCTGTAGCTAGAATAAGCAGTGTATGTTTAAGAGAGAGGGAAGGAAGGAGGGAAGGAGAGAGAGAGAATGTGTGTGTGTCTGTTCAGTGGCCTCAGAAGAAATTTATGGCTGTGTTATATTTTAGCAAATCACAGTCAAAGCCAGAGCAGGGATCCAGGTGTTCCCTAAATTTGAAGCCAAGTAGAACCTTTTATTTATGGATTCAGCAGACCAGACATTTGTTTTCTTTGTCATATCTGCATTTCAAATTTGGATGATAAAAAGATCATCCCAGAAACCAAGCAGCATGTTACTGTGTTTACTGGTTTTACTGGCTATAAAAATGGGCGTTCCTCAGTTCCCATAAACTGGGGATCCTCCGCCCTCCTGGGAAACCTCCCGACCCTCTCGCAACCACGGAAATAACTATGCAGAGCTCAGGTAGGAAGGGCTGGATCAAAAAGGGTTTTATAGGCGTAGTGAGGAGTCTGAACTTCATTCTAATGACAAAATTACTTAAAGTAATAACAGAATGATATTCTAAAGTAGTGCTTTACCCCCCTCCCCCCAACTTTGAATGCTAGGGTTGCCTTTGAGCAACATTATGATTGGCTTCAACCAGGAACAATAGTTTTAATCTATTTTTCATATTTTGTGTTCCTTTGAACAGGATGCTGCTGAGTTTTAAAGAATTTGGAAGTCATTGTATTCCAAATGATTTTTAGGAAACCTAAAAATGTGTGTAACTCCTTCTTTAGCAGCCTTGTACAATTTGGCGGGGGCCCACAAAACTCCCAGCGTCAAGAGGTTGTAGAAATGTGAAGGCCTATGTAGGCGGCCAAGGGACTATGAAATGTCCTGGAGCCATGCGTTGTGGGAGAGGGGGGAATGGTATAGGGAGGCAAAGGCCAGCTTTCAAATCCCAACTGAACTCTTCGCTGGTCATTCTTCCTTCCACAGCAAAGGGGACCCCTAGAAGAACATTTCTGCTAGAACAGATCAGCTTACCAATAAGTGCTGAAGCCGCGCCCCCCCAATGACGTTCAGACTGCCCTGAAATAAAATTTAAAAAGGCAAGCACAGGGTAAGAGTAAACAGCATGACCAGAGCCCCTCTTCCGCTAAACTTTGCTGTAGCTAGAATAAGCAGTGTATGTTTAAGAGAGAGGGAAGGAAGGAGGGAAGGAGAGAGAGAGAATGTGTGTGTGTCTGTTCAGTGGCCTCAGAAGAAATTTATGGCTGTGTTATATTTTAGCAAATCACAGTCAAAGCCAGAGCAGGGATCCAGGTGTTCCCTAAATTTGAAGCCAAGTAGAACCTTTTATTTATGGATTCAGCAGACCAGACATTTGTTTTCTTTGTCATATCTGCATTTCAAATTTGGATGATAAAAAGATCATCCCAGAAACCAAGCAGCATGTTACTGTGTTTACTGGTTTTACTGGCTATAAAAATGGGCGTTCCTCAGTTCCCCATCAGCTGGGAGAAATCCTTCCCGACCCTCTCCTGGCCAACCCCTCTCCCTCCCCCTAAGCAAGTGAATTTTAAATGCCACTCTAAAGTTGTTGGCTGGTGACCTGGAAAATTCCTTTTGCTTTGTTCTGCTGTTAATGGCCCATCAGTTTAAACCTCCTACCCTCAGAAACTTTCTTTCTCATAACTAGACTGAAGAAGGAGGAAGTAGATGTTTAAAAAAGAAGAAGAAAGAAAAGATTCCTATTCAAAGTGCTTTAGGATGATTCAAAGATGGCCTGGCCCGGATGAATGGAAGGAAGGAATTTTCATCTGTCTTGACCTGTCTGTATAACAGCCGACACAAGGGCATATGTAAATAGGGCCTTACTGAATGACTTTAGATGAAGGTGATGATTTTTGACTGCAGCAATAGCTTACGTTTGGTTTTAGTGGACACAGGTCTGGAAGACTTCCAATTCTGAAGGCCAAGATTTGGACTTAGGTTTGAGCTGTGGAAGCTAGTAAATATGTTAACACCATTGAGCCATTAAGCTTAGTAACCTTCCTCACTCTTACTGTATCATCTTTAAAGATACAGTTGATAACTGCTTTGGATCATATTATTGTTGGTTGTAAAAACCAACAATTATCATTGACTGTGTGTGCCAGGTATACGGCTCAGGATACTTCCCGTGTTACCTCATTTAATTCTCATAGAACAACTCTATGAGGTAAGTACTATTATTATTTCCATTTTAAAGCAGAGGAAACTGAGGCTTAGTGAGGGTGATAGAGTTGAGACTGGGTTCTCCTTCTATTAACAGCTCATGCCCTTAACTTCAATATTATTGTTTATAAACTACAAAGGTCCAAAGAAACATAAATAAGAGGAAGCCAGACTGGCCATGCAGTCTTCCCTCAAGCAGGACAGTTGGTCACCGAGGCCTTGAATTTGCTGAGCTGTCACTGGAGGGGATGGTTCTGCATATAAAGATGTAAGTGGGTCACTCCCCTGGCTGTTCAGATTTCTGGAATAAGGATCTGACCACAGATCGATCTTCAGGTCTTGGTCTGCCGCTTCCATTTCTCAGCTACCAAAACAACAACCTAGACACACAGAGAAATCAGAGCCTTTGAACCCCAGTGCCAACCCCCCCACCAAGTAGCACCAAGGGCTATTTCTGCCTCTCAAGTGAGTTTTGTCCTCTATTACGTCAGTTGGAGCTGGAAGCTCTCACATCCATCTTCTGTAACCCACAAAGGCCGTGGAACCCTTCCTAGCTGGAGGGGAGGCAGCTGACCAAGTGAGTGACTGCCACTGACCTGACCCACTGAGGACAAAGCAATTGTGGAAGAGCAGTGGGACTATTAACACCAGCTGGATAGCTCTGCAAAGATGGCCTTGTCGCGGGTTTGCTGAGCCCTCCCTCTAGGGCCCAGGAGTCACAACCCCTGGGGCCCGCTTGCCCTAGAGCCCACGCTCCACAGCAAGCGAAGCCACCACAGTGAGAAGCCGGTTCACTGCAGGTAGAGAGCAGCCCCTGCCTGCCGCAACTAGAGAGCCCTCAGGCAGCAACAAAGACCCAGCGTGGCAAAAAGTAGATAATAAATTTTAAAAAGTAACAACACCCAAATAAAATTACAAAAGGAAAAAACATGGCATTACTGTGGGTGTACCCTGGTGGAATTCCTAAGGCCCAGGGTGGGCTTTTATGCTCCCTGTTTAATATTATCTTTATTATATATCAATAGAAGTATCTTTATCTTTTAAAAATATACATGATTGTTGTCAACGATTTAAATAATATGGAGATTAACATAGAGAAATTTAAAGTATACCATTAACAAGACACACTCCCTCTCTCCCCTCCTCTGGTCACTGCCCCTCCCAAACCCCTGTCCTGGCGTGGCTAGTAACTGTTTGGTGTCTGTCCTTCCACACAGTTCTCCTGATTGTGTGTGTGTGTGTGTGTGTGTGTGTGTGTGTGTGGTGTCCACATAAATATCAGTGAGAAGATCCTATTCTGTACCATGTACATCATAGGTGTATTTCTAGTCTATCCTGTTTTGACAGCAGCCCAGTATTCCCCTGTAAGAATTGATCAACTTTCTTTTCTCCCCTTTTTTTAAAATTTTGCTTTTACAGAGTTCTGTTGTTTACAGCTCTATATAATCCCAAATCCATCTGTCATAGGTGTATCTTGGACCCTTCCCACCTGAGCTCCCCTCCCACCCTCCCCCTGCCCCCATCCCACCCCTCCAGGTTGTTGCATAGCTCCCTTTTCTGTTTTTATTTTCAGTTTTGGCTACACCATGTGGTATGGGGGATCTGGGTTCCCTAACCAGAGATTGGACCCATGCCTCCAGTAGTGCAAGTCTGGAGTCTCAACCACTGGACCACTAGGAAATTCCCCAACTTCCTTTTTTCCTAATCTCTGCTTTAACAGATCTTTTACTCTCCTGAGAACCTGTCTCAGCTCCCACCTAGCAGCCCCTTGCCTGGGTCCTGCCTCAGGAAACTGCACAGATGGGAAAGTGGTCAAGAGGTGAAAAGGACAGCGGTGGGCACCATATGGGAGAGTGTGGATGGGTTCAGTCTATCCTCACCCGGCTGGGGTACACAGGAAGCTCTTCTCTCCTTCGCCCTGCCAAACGGTTCCTCTGTCTAGCTAAGGCAAAGCTGCATGTTTATGGGAATATCCTTGAAAGTGATAGGGAGGATCAATTTAGAGAGACAGAAAAGCCTGTAGTCTTAGAGTCGCACTCTTAACATTTGAGACTTCCACTCTGGGCGTGCACACCTAGCGGCTGTCAGGATGACCAGAGGTCATCCAGGGCAGTCTCCTGCCTCTATTCAAGATGGACGAGCAGCCCCAGCTAAAAGCACCCCGTGCTCCTCTCTTAGAAGCTACTTTGTGTGATTAACAACTCCATTAGTTAGAAATGTGCTCTTTCTCCTGGAAAGGCACTGTAGCTTAGAAGATTCAGGCCAATACCACTTACTAGCTATGTGCTCTTGACCAAATTTCATATTTTTTCTCAGTTTCCTCATCTGAGGAATGGAGATAATAGTGCCTATGTAGTTTGGTAGGGTAATGTGGCCTTTTTCTTTTTTTTTTTTGGTAACTTAAAATGTATACATAGCATATTAGGTTTATTGTAGAGTAGAAGTAAGCACTCTATGATGGGAATGATTATACCCTGAGTCCAAGTAGTTATCACTGTGCTTTAAACCCAAACTTTAGACATCATCTAGATCACTGGCTTCTAATCCTGGCTGTGCACTAAATACACCTGAAAGAGAAAGTCTTAGTCATTCAGTCAGTGTCTGACTCTTTGCAACCCATGGACTATAGCCCGCCAGGCTCCTCTGTCCATGGAATTCTCCAGGCAAGAATACTGGAGTGGGTAGCCAGTCCCTTCCTCAGGGAATCTTCCTGACCCAGGGACTGAACCCTGGTCTCCTGAGTTGCAGGCAGATTCTTTACCATCTGAGCCACCAGGAAAACCCCAAATCTCACCATTTCCATTTCCAGTGGTTCTGATTCTGCTGGTCTGCAGTGGGATGGGGCCGGGGCTGGGGGCAGGGGTTGGGGGTGGGGTTGACTGTTTCTGAAAATCTCCCCTGAAATTCTAATTTGTACCAGGGTTGAGACCTGTGGAATCTAGTCCAGTGATCTCATTTTCCAGATAAGGCCTGGAATGGGTGTGGACTTACCCAGGTTATATTGCCTGACCAGAAGGACCCAGGACTCTCTTATCCTGGATGCCAATCTCCATGAAGGAAATCTGTTTCCTGGGTGCCCTTCAGGTGCTGCCTCAACATTTAGTCTCTTTCCTGAGAATATTATATGGACTCCTCAACTAACTTTTACCAGGAATGGCGCCTTTCCATCCTTCTGGTTCCAGTCAGATTGTCATCTGCACAGAGTTCTCCAGATCAGACGCTGCTGTTCTAGAAAACAGGATCACTTTATCTTAGCACTTAGTGTGAAATAATCCTGTTCATTCATTCAAGAATCTGAGCTCCTTGGGGGCAGGGACCAATTCTGTCTTGTTCCTGCTGTACAAGGGCCTAGAATGGTGACCGGCCCTTAGTTTAAAATACTCACTAAATGACTGAAGGAACGAAATCCCAGGAGGGCAGTTGAATATATTTTGTTTTTCTAGTCCTGGCCATCTGATTCTCATTACTCCTACAGCTTGGTAAGTCTCTCCACTTTGGCGTTTTATAAACCTCGTGTGCGTACGTCGACATTTTAACCATAAATCCAGACTTTAGGGGTGGAAACATTCGAGGCCAGGAGATTGCAGAAGGATAAAAACTACCCGGAGGTCGGAGGCTGGGACGGCGTTGCCCCCGGGTTGGGGAGAAGGGAAGGGAAACGGCAGGCGGGTGCTCTTCCGCCCGCTGCGGGTCCCCTTGGTTGGAGATAGCACCGGGCTGTGACAGCTCAGAGGGGTTGCGCGGCTACTGCCTTCTCTGTCTCCGGGTGGGGAGAGGAGGTGGGAGGATGCCCCGGGGAGGGGACAGGGCCCAGGTCGCGGCCAGAGGGGGCGGTCGCGCAGTTAGCCCCCTCATTCCGGCAGCGCACGCCCCGGGAGGTGGCGCCTTGGGGAGGCTGTATTTTTTTTTTTGGAGCCGCATGGGAGGGGGGCCAAGCGTGTGTCCCTTTAAGAGCCGGAGCGCTGCCCCCGCCTCGCAGGCGCCCGGAGCCTCACAAAAGAACAGGATGTTGTTGATTTGTCACCAAACCACAGAGAGGAAATGATTGTAAATTTCCTTTAAACATCCCCACCGCGCTCCAGCCGCCCCCGCTTCCGCCTCCGCCGCCCCCGCCCGGCCGGGCGCAGCGGGGCCTCGGCGCTCCCGCGGGGCGCCCTCTCCCCGGCCTCCCGGGCCAGGCCACAGGCCCCGGCCGGCTCCGGGGCGCCTGCGGGAGCAGCCCCCGCCCCGCCCCGCCCCTCCCTCCCTCCCTCCCTCCTCCCGTTCCAGTTGCTTTCTTCTGATTATTTTTTCAGCAGCTGTGTCAGAGAAAGGGCCTCAGCTCGTGTGCAGTCGCGCGCGCCGCCCTTCCCTCCTCGGCCTTTTCCTCCTTGAATGAATGAGACCCGTGCTGCGCCTGGGCCCTGCCCTGGAAGAGCTTGAGCGCGCCCCCAGCCGTGTTGAGCTCCAGAATTCCCTGCACACGCAGTGATCATTAGCTCCAGGGTCGAGGCTGGAGTGGTGTGGAGGGGTGCTGCGCACCGAGACCCAGGGACGTCATGGGGTAGCTCCCAACCGAGGAAGTTTGGTTTACCTTGAGCTTATGCTTGCAACCCTAGGGCCACACTGCCACTGGAACATCCTAGAAGTCTCAGGTCATCAATCGTGGCCGTTTACACTGGGAAGTCCAGTGTAACGGGTCTTAAGGTTATTTCATGAAGGGCATCTTCACCATTTCCAGCGACAGCCCTCTTTCAGGAGCTGTTCGTATCTTGGATCTCACTTGTGACTTTCTGCATCTTTACCTTTCCTTATCTCTCCCTATTTCTGGAAGCCTCTGGTAAAGTTTGTTTGCTCCCAACCTGAGGCCCATGATGGAGTAGTCGAGTCTGGTCTGTGGTCTAGGGAAAGGCTGCTTTTGCTGTACATAGTGCGCTTTTGGAGCAATTAACGCTTGTGATTCTGGCACTGGCTTAAATACTCAGAGCAGCAGCTAAACTCCCAGGCGTGGTAGTTAGCAAAGTCTCTTTTTATCCTTCCAATAGGTTCAGAGGTTCAGAGAGGTTGGGCACCTGACCCACTGGCACAGAGTAAGGCACTAGTGATGGGATTCACTTAGCCATCACTCTGTGGTTACTGGTGGTGTCTCTCTTTGGTGCTTCAAATCTGATTGAGGGGACTGGTAGTAAAAGGACGCAAGGGGTTTTGTTTTGTCTTTTGTCACCCCAGCCTTCAAGGAGCTCTGGGCCAGATCTTACTTTATGAGGGAAAAAAACTTAAGTGGCTGATACCCTCAGGCTAGAATCTGCACTTTGGGGACTGTATAAGGTCCTCAGTGACTTGGAGGAGGAGGGGGACTTGGTGTGGATTCTGAGTTCTTTCCGCTCTGTTTGAATGGGAAAATGGGATCCTTAGAAAAGATTTACCTGGTGCTGGATTGCTAAGGTCAAGTAGCCCCTTTCATTTCAAGACACTGGATTCTAAGCTCAGAGCTGGTGGGGTGGAGTGACGTTAGAGGAGAGTGTGTTTACCTCTGGACTTCATCAGTGTCCTACAGAACAGTCAGTGGTATCCTGTGCCTGCTGCATGCCGTGCACCGCCCATGTGCTGTATCTGGGCCTTCATATTGTATCCTTTGAAGAATCCTAAGAGATGAAAAGTTGTTTCCTAGAGAATGTTGGAGCTGGGGTTTCCATCCTTCCCCATAGGATCCCTGTGTGTGTGTAAGGGGGAGTTAGCCAGATACTCCAGAAAGAGAGCTGCAGTGCTTGCCTTTAGTTGGTGCAGAAAGCCAGGAGGGTCCTCTGTGCCGGTGGACTTTGAGACGGTGGTGCAGTGGCCTTTGGCTCCTTTGTGCTGCAGCTGTCTGAAGTTCCTCAACACTGAGCCCAATTGTTGATGGATTTCCCGAGAGGCTGCGGTGTCTCCACCTGTCCTTTTTGCTTTTATAGACTGCCAGTCCCTGGGCACTGGGTCTCGGGCACTTGGGAGGAAGAGTCATCTACTTAATTGTTTCTAGGCCCCAGATGAGGAACAGCGGGTACCAAGTTGTTGAGTCGTTGGTCTGAGCAGACTGGCTCAAGGCAGAGCAAGGCACCAGGAATCAGGGCTCATGGCTGCCACCAGCAGAGTTCCCAGGAGGCTGGAACCAGAGGGCAGGTCATCTGATATCTCTCGGCTTCAGTTTCCTACCCTGTGAAGACCTCTGGCCTGTGCTGTCTCTTGTGGCCCTTCTCATCACCATCATCAGAAAAGGAGCTTTTGTTTATTCTTTCAGTTAGTATTTATTAAATGCCTACTGTATGCCAGGAACCTCTGTTACAGGTGCTGGAGGTACAGCAGTCAACAAAAGAAAAGCTTTGGCTTCTTGGAGTTTATTTTTTTGAGAAACAAAAAATTACATGTGTGCATATATATATAATTTACTTATTTATGTAAATTTTAAAAATATACATACATTTGACCCTTTACACAGGGATTAGGAGCCCTTACCCCTCCCTACTCAGTTGAAAATCCACACAGTACTATCTCTGCCTCAAAAACAAAGGATTTGATAAATGACTCATCCAAGGACAAAAAACTAAAACAGGTTGGACAGAATCGAGACTCAAACTGCGAATTACGTGTGTTATCATCTCTAATTGAACACAAACTTTCCTCAGGCTTAATTTAAAGGTCTGGTATCCTGTGCCTGCTGCATGCCGTGCACCGCCCATGTGCTGTATCTGGGCCTTCATATTGTATCCTTTGAAGAATCCTAAGAGATGAAAAGTTGTTTCCTAGAGAATGTTGGAGCTGGGGTTTCCATCCTTCCCCATAGGATCCCTGTGTGTGTGTAAGGGGGAGTTAGCCAGATACTCCAGAAAGAGAGCTGCAGTGCTTGCCTTTAGTTGGTGCAGAAAGCCAGGAGGGTCCTCTGTGCCGGTGGACTTTGAGACGGTGGTGCAGTGGCCTTTGGCTCCTTTGTGCTGCAGCTGTCTGAAGTTCCTCAACACTGAGCCCAATTGTTGATGGATTTCCCGAGAGGCTGCGGTGTCTCCACCTGCCCTTTTTTGCTTTTATAGACTGCCAGTCCCTGGGCACTGGGTCTCGGGCACTTGGGAGGAAGAGTCATCTACTTAATTGTTTCTAGGCCCCAGATGAGGAACAGCGGGTACCAAGTTGTTGAGTCGTTGGTCTGAGCAGACTGGCTCAAGGCAGAGCAAGGCACCAGGAATCAGGGCTCATGGCTGCCACCAGCAGAGTTCCCAGGAGGCTGGAACCAGAGGGCAGGTCATCTGATATCTCTCGGCTTCAGTTTCCTACCTCTGGCCTGTGCTGTCTCTTGTGGCCCTTCTCATCACCATCATCAGAAAAGGAGCTTTTGTTTATTCTTTCAGTTAGTATTTATTAAATGCCTACTGTATGCCAGGAACCTCTGTTACAGGTGCTGGAGGTACAGCAGTCAACAAAAGAAAAGCTTTGGCTTCTTGGAGTTTATTTTTTTGAGAAACAAAAAATTACATGTGTGCATATATATATAATTTACTTATTTATGTAAATTTTAAAAATATACATACATTTGACCCTTTACACAGGGATTAGGAGCCCTTACCCCTCCCTACTCAGTTGAAAATCCACACAGTACTATCTCTGCCTCAAAAACAAAGGATTTGATAAATGACTCATCCAAGGACAAAAAACTAAAACAGGTTGGACAGAATCGAGACTCAAACTGCGAATTACGTGTGTTATCATCTCTAATTGAACACAAACTTTCCTCAGGCTTAATTTAAAGGTCTGTAAAAGAAAAATACAGGTGCGATAATTGAAAAAAGTGTGTATAAATGGACCTGCACAGTTCAAACCCATGTTGTTCCAACTCTTTGTGTGTGTGTGTGTGTAAAATGTCAAGTGGGCTTACCTGGTAACTCACCTGGTAAAGAATCCTCCTGGAACGCGGGAGACCCCGATTTCATTACTGGGTGTGGAGGGTTCCCTGGAGAAAGGATAGGCTACCCACTCCAGTATTGTTGGTCTTCCCTGGTGGCTCAGATGGTAAAGAATTTGCCTGCAGTGCAGGAGACCTGGGTTGAGAAGATCTTCTGGAGAAGGGGACGGCTGCCCATTCCAGTATTCTTGCTTGGAGAATTTCATGGCTTGTCTGTGGGGTCCCAAAGAGTTGGACATGACTGAGCGATTCTGACTTTCAAAACGTCAAGTAATGTTTTGCGCTATGGATGAAGGGGAAGTGCGTACAGGGTTTGTGTATGAGGTAGGGGAGTAGTATTATATTTAAGACAGTAAGGGAAGGCTCCCTGGTAAAGTTACGTTTGAGGTTTGAGGTGAGGGGAAGGGCTGAGCCATGCAGCTTTCTGGAAATTTGTTTTAGCAGTAGGCATAGCAAGATGAAGGTGGGGAAATGGGAGTGAGTTGCATAGTACTTAAGAGTGTGTCAGGCACTGTGCTAAGTGCCTTATGTTCTATATTTCATCCTATTATTGCTGAATTTTATTTGAAAAAGTTGAGGTTGAAAGAGATAAAGCGATTTGCCCAAGGCCACGCAGCTAGCAGGCAGTGGCGGTGGAACTCAAATACTCATCTTTTTTTTTTTTTTTGTAAGCTTTATTTATTTTTGGCTGTGCTAGGTGTTTGGCTGTGCTAGGTGTTTGTTGATGTGTGGGTTTAGCTGCTCTGTGGTATGTGGGGTCTTCCCAGATCAGTGATCGAACCTGTGTCTCCTGCATTGGCAGACGGGTTCTTATCTACTGAGCCATAAAGGAAATCCCCTTAAATTCTCATCTTAACCATCAGGTTGCCTCCCACTCGGGGACTCTTCTAATGGAACTGGTGCTGTATCTGGGCCTTCATATTGGATCCTTTGAAGAATCCTAAGAGATGAAAAGTTGGTTCCTAGAGAACCTACTTTATGACCTGCTTCCCCTCTCCCCCCAGCTAATTCCCCTCTCCCCCATGCTTGTAAAATCTTAGTTCCTGGACCAGGGATTGAACCTGGGACCATGGCAGTGGAAGTTCTAAGTTCTAACCACTGGACTGCCAGGGAACTCCCCGCAATCTGGTTCTTATGACTTTGCCAGGAGTTAAGTGTCAACAGTGGCCAGGGTGGCTCCTGGCCCCTGAGTTGCATGGTGCTTGGGAGTTCAGCTCAGGGCTTGAAATTCCATTTTATACATGGAAGGAGGTAATCTGTTTGTTGCTGGAAAACCCCATGTTGTGTTTATGGCTGAAGAGGGAAAAATACCTTCAGATTAGTGTAAACAAGAGAAATGGGAGAATGGGGTAGCCTGAATCCTTCCACCCCCCTCCTTGGTTTTAATTTCCCCGTTTTGGGTCCGACACAGCATGTTGTATTATACAGCGATAATGAAAACACTTGGATTAGTGAACTGCGATTTATAGGGCAGGCAGGAGCCAGAGGAGAAGACAGCAGTCATCTCTCTTATTTGCAGGCAGATATCCAAATTGTTACTTGCTAGCTTTTTCTTCCTGATACTATCACCTACTCTGCTTAATTAGATCCTTTTCCCTCATATCATCTCCAACTGCCACTCAGCAGCCGGCTGCTCAGCAAAGTTGGTGAAGCTGCGTGCAGAGCGTTTTCCCAGAGCCCAGGGACAATGAGTCAGAAACACAGCACATGGAAGCCAGGGACTGGATTTACGCATCACACTGTGAACCTGCCTGTTGATCAGCAACAGAGCTGCAGGATGAGGAGGGCTGGACCCAGGGCCTCGTGTTTCCCAGCTCTCCTCAGTTTCTCCCCTGAGCATCCTCTTTTTTTTTTCTCTCTCTCTTTTTTCATAGGCTCTTTGTGATTTTTTTTTTTTTTTTTAATTTTGACCTCTTTTATTGTTTTATTTATTTATTTTCATCCATCTTCATTCTTTGGCCTGTGTGGGCTTCCCACTGCAGTGACCTCTCTCATTGCAGAGCACTGGCTCTGGGCACATGCGCTCCAGAGTGCTGGCTGCTAATTGGACGCACCAGTCCAACTGCTCTGGGGCACGTGGGATTGTCCCAGGCCAGGGATCAAACCGGTGCCCCTTGCACTGCAAGGCGGACTCTTTACCCACTGGACCACCAGGGCAGCTCGAGTATCCTCTTTGTTGTAAGGAGCAGACACTAAGAGTTCCCCAGATAGCTAACCAGCCTCATTTCATATTCCCAAATCACATTGAAAGAGTTCAGTCCTCCAAAGGATTTATAGAATATTTTGTTATGTTCAAAGTATCATTCTAGACTTTGAGGAGGAGGAGCAGTGGCTAGTGACTGAGATGAACAGACTGCTGCTAAAATCCACAGTGGAGCACAGTACTGTGGAATGGCCAGGTGAATTTCTTCAGTAAATATTTATTGAGTACCTGCTATGTATCAGGCATTGTTCTAGGCACTGAGGAGACCCCATAATGACAAGGCACGCCAATAAGTCCCTGCGTACCTGTGGATTTACAGTTCACCTAACTTGGGGGAGAGGCAGGGCCGTTAATTCATTACTCAAGAGCCTGAGAACTATGGAGAAAAAACCAGGTGGGGGAGGTGGTGAGAGAGGGCTCGGCCTTGTAATTTGAAAAGGAAGTCAGTGAAGGGAGGGCAGTGTGGTGGACACTGGTAGATCTCACCTGGAATCTGGACTTTGATATCTATTAGTTTTATGATTTTTAAGCTTCTGTGATCAACTGATCTCAACCTTTATTTCTCCTCTGTGAAGTGGTCCTAGTTATAGTCACTTCTAAAGGGATTAAGTGAGGGAAAAAGAAAATGCATAGTTACTTATGGTTCTCTGTCAGCTGTTCTTCATATTATGTGTGCTTATAATAGGGTGATGGGAAGCTGAAGGGGTGAGCTAATCTTTGGGAAAAAAGGATCATTCTCTATGTCACCTTTCGTTTTTCTAGGAATCACAGTTTGCCCGACCACAAGGAGGAGGCAGGAATGGACAAACTCTTGAAGCTACAAATCAGATTGGAGGATTTTAGATAAGGATTTGGTATGGGAAATTACTTTTTTTTTAATTTTGACCTCTTTTATTGTTTTATTTATTTATTTTCATCCATCTTCATTCTTTGGCCTGTGTGGGCTTCCCACTGCAGTGACCTCTCTCATTGCAGAGCACTGGCTCTGGGCACATGCGCTCCAGAGTGCTGGCTGCTAATTGGACGCACCAGTCCAACTGCTCTGGGGCACGTGGGATTGTCCCAGGCCAGGGATCAAACCGGTGCCCCTTGCACTGCAAGGCGGACTCTTTACCCACTGGACCACCAGGGCAGCTCGAGTATCCTCTTTGTTGTAAGGAGCAGACACTAAGAGTTCCCCAGATAGCTAACCAGCCTCATTTCATATTCCCAAATCACATTGAAAGAGTTCAGTCCTCCAAAGGATTTATAGAATATTTTGTTATGTTCAAAGTATCATTCTAGACTTTGAGGAGGAGGAGCAGTGGCTAGTGACTGAGATGAACAGACTGCTGCTAAAATCCACAGTGGAGCACAGTACTGTGGAATGGCCAGGTGAATTTCTTCAGTAAATATTTATTGAGTACCTGCTATGTATCAGGCATTGTTCTAGGCACTGAGGAGACCCCATAATGACAAGGCACGCCAATAAGTCCCTGCGTACCTGTGGATTTACAGTTCACCTAACTTGGGGGAGAGGCAGGGCCGTTAATTCATTACTCAAGAGCCTGAGAACTATGGAGAAAAAACCAGGTGGGGGAGGTGGTGAGAGAGGGCTCGGCCTTGTAATTTGAAAAGGAAGTCAGTGAAGGGAGGGCAGTGTGGTGGACACTGGTAGATCTCACCTGGAATCTGGACTTTGATATCTATTAGTTTTATGATTTTTAAGCTTCTGTGATCAACTGATCTCAACCTTTATTTCTCCTCTGTGAAGTGGTCCTAGTTATAGTCACTTCTAAAGGGATTAAGTGAGGGAAAAAGAAAATGCATAGTTACTTATGGTTCTCTGTCAGCTGTTCTTCATATTATGTGTGCTTATAATAGGGTGATGGGAAGCTGAAGGGGTGAGCTAATCTTTGGGAAAAAAGGATCATTCTCTATGTCACCTTTCGTTTTTCTAGGAATCACAGTTTGCCCGACCACAAGGAGGAGGCAGGAATGCGGACAAACTCTTGAAGCTACAAATCAGATTGGAGGGGATTTTAGATAAGGATTTGGTATGTGGGATATAGGTGGGAGTTGGACTCTTTGTTGGTATTTTGCATCCTCTTTTAAAAATGATTTTCCACATGCTTTGTGTTTGCCCCAATACTCTGCAACAAGCTTGGCAGGGAGGCCCAGGCTGCCCATTAGATAAACGGGAAAACAGGCACAGGATGTGAGTGCCTAGCCAAGGTCACCTCCAGTCTCCAGAGGAGATCTCCTGCCGGCCTCCAGATGAGTCATCCTGGAGTGTTGCTCCCGGGGTGAAATCACAAAGGAAGGAAGGCTTGGATTTATTGCAGGCAGTCCGGGAAGTTTCCTGTTCTTGAGAAATCTCAGAAACAGTAACCCTGCACCTGAGGGGCCTTATTCTTCCGAGGACATCCTCCTGCATAGCCCCCAAACCCTCCATAAGGTGTGGGATCTGATTTGGGGTGGGGGAGAGGGTCTTAGAAGACTTTGGCATCAACAGAGGTAAAAGAAAGGAGATGTAAAGAGGGAGAATGTGTAGTGGTTCAGAGCTTGGGGTCTGGGTTTGGTGGTTCTGTTTGGTGGTTACCAGCTGGGGCAAGTCCTAGAACCTTCTCCAAGCCTCATTCCTCATTTGAAAGATGGCATAGTAATGGTCTCTAACGCCCAGGTTGTTGGCACAGTGGCATACAATGGTGAATGCCAAGGGTTTAGCACAGCGCCTGGCAGGAGGAGGCCCTTAGTAACGTGAACTGTTATTATTGGAGAGGAAAAGGAGGCTGTGCTAGGGAAAGGAGTGAGAGTGAGAGGGCCCCCTGGGTTACTGCATCTCCTGATGCTGAGCCATTCAGATGAGGTCTTTTTGTTTGTTTGTTTATTTGACTGCACCAGGTCTTAGTTGTAACATGGGAGATCTAGCTCCGGGATCGAATCGCAGCCCCTGCTGGGAAGCATGGAGTCTGCCCTGGACCTCTGTCAGCTGTTCTTCATATTATGTGTGCTTATAATAGGGTGATGGGAAGCTGAAGGGGTGAGCTAATCTTTGGGAAAAAAGGATCATTCTCTATGTCACCTTTCGTTTTTCTAGGAATCACAGTTTGCCCGACCACAAGGAGGAGGCAGGAATGCGGACAAACTCTTGAAGCTACAAATCAGATTGGAGGGGATTTTAGATAAGGATTTGGTATGTGGGATATAGGTGGGAGTTGGACTCTTTGTTGGTATTTTGCATCCTCTTTTAAAAATGATTTTCCACATGCTTTGTGTTTGCCCCAATACTCTGCAACAAGCTTGGCAGGGAGGCCCAGGCTGCCCATTAGATAAACGGGAAAACAGGCACAGGATGTGAGTGCCTAGCCAAGGTCACCTCCAGTCTCCAGAGGAGATCTCCTGCCGGCCTCCAGATGAGTCATCCTGGAGTGTTGCTCCCGGGGTGAAATCACAAAGGAAGGAAGGCTTGGATTTATTGCAGGCAGTCCGGGAAGTTTCCTGTTCTTGAGAAATCTCAGAAACAGTAACCCTGCACCTGAGGGGCCTTATTCTTCCGAGGACATCCTCCTGCATAGCCCCCAAACCCTCCATAAGGTGTGGGATCTGATTTGGGGTGGGGGAGAGGGTCTTAGAAGACTTTGGCATCAACAGAGGTAAAAGAAAGGAGATGTAAAGAGGGAGAATGTGTAGTGGTTCAGAGCTTGGGGTCTGGGTTTGGTGGTTCTGTTTGGTGGTTACCAGCTGGGGCAAGTCCTAGAACCTTCTCCAAGCCTCATTCCTCATTTGAAAGATGGCATAGTAATGGTCTCTAACGCCCAGGTTGTTGGCACAGTGGCATACAATGGTGAATGCCAAGGGTTTAGCACAGCGCCTGGCAGGAGGAGGCCCTTAGTAACGTGAACTGTTATTATTGGAGAGGAAAAGGAGGCTGTGCTAGGGAAAGGAGTGAGAGTGAGAGGGCCCCCTGGGTTACTGCATCTCTCCTGATGCTGAGCCATTCAGATGAGGTCTTTTTTTGTTTGTTTGTTTATTTGACTGCACCAGGTCTTAGTTGTAACATGGGAGATCTAGCTCCCGGGATCGAATCGCAGCCCCCTGCTTGGGAAGCATGGAGTCTTAGCCACTGGACCTCCACTAGATGAGATCTTGAAGTTCTTTTGGCCCGGGGCACTTAGAGTCAGTCACACAGTCTTGGCCCTCAAGGAGTTTCTGCCTCGACCAGCAGGAGATGTGTGTGTTGTCACTTCAGTTGTGTCTGACACTTTGCGACCCTGTGGTCTTTAGCTCACCAGGCTCCTCTGTCCATGGGATTCTCCAGGCACAAATACTACAGTGGGTTGCCACTTCCTCCTCCAGGGGATCTTCCCAACTGAGGGATCCAACGCACATCTCTTGGGTCTCCTGCATTGACAGGTGGGTTCTTTACCATTAGCGCCACCTAGCAGACAAATATCCTGTGTCCCCGGGTCCTTCCTCATTCCCTGGCATTTTGTGGCTCAGCGAACCCGGGTCCGGGAGCGTCCCCCTTGGTTCCCTCTCTCTCCCTTACCTTAACCTTTGCTTCTCTGGCTCAGACCTGCTATTTGTCCTCTTTCTATTGAATCCACAGAATGAAAATAGTGAGCCTGTCTCCACTGATAACTGTCTAGGAACAAATGAAATTCCCTCCCAGTCATTTGCCTCTGATTGAACACACTCTGCCTGCTGCAGACAGTCCCTCTGGAGCTTGGTGCCTAAACGCAGGCAGCAGGAACCCGTAGGCTAGGTGTCCTTTCAAGGGGATGGGGAGTGAGACCCCGCTGGACAGCCTCCAGGTTTGCTGAAGGTGTGTAAGGGTTCTGGGACCATGGCAGAAAGGTCCGAGAGTACCTCTCAGTGTTCACCCGAAACACTAATTATGTTGTCCAGTTATGAATCTGCTCTTCATCCTCCAGCTTCATCTTCTTGCTCCTCCCTGCCCCCCTTGGATATAGAATATTTCCTTAAGAAAACTGATTTCAGCCCTTTCCAAATGGGCTCAAGAGTGGCATGGGCTTGAGGGTGAGGAAGCTCCAAAGACTCCATATTTTTCTCATTTTTATAGAAATTCTCCCAAGAGCAGACCGCTTAGGAACAGCAGCTCTTAGCCTTAGGGAGAAGGGCAGGGTTATAGGTCAGAGGAACATTACTGAGTTGTATTATTCTGGTCCAGTAGATTCTAGTCCTGATGATATGTGTGTATTTTGTTAAGATATAACAATCTTGAATGAAAAACAAAACCCACCACGTCGTCTTCTCTCTGAAGGACCCTGCCCTTCTGCCTGGAGTCCCTTCTCATCTTTATCCTCACACATATTGTGAATTCTCTCACTAAGACCCTGAATTGTGCTAAAACTTTCATGAATTTTCCACCTAATTGCGAAGTAGCTCTAGGAGGAAGGAGTTATTATGCTATTATTTTGATGAGGAGACTGAGGCTCTGAGAAGTCACATGGTCATTGTTGGCAATTACTTTTTAAAATGGGAACGTAGAGAGTTCTTAAAAACTTCTTTTGGGCCTTTATGGGCAAGGTCATTGGCCAGGGGCCACAGAGCAGTGGAGGCAGTAAAGGGCCACAGCATGGGCAGGTGGAAGGTTGGGGCTGTTGGAAGTGGGAGCACATGGGATGTACAGCCCCTCGCTCCTGTTTTCTTGTTTTTCTTTTTTTTTTTTTTTTTGAATTTTTGGCCTCTTTTATTAGTCCTTCATTTATTTATTTTTATCCATCTTTGTTCTTTGGCCCGTATGGGCCTCCCATTGCCGTGGCCTCTCTCGTTGCAGAGCGCTGGCTCTGGGCGCGTGCTGGCTCGTAATTGGACACACCGGTCCAGCTGCTCTGTGGCATGTGGGATCTTCCCAGTCCAGGGATCGAACTGGCACCCTTTGTAGTGCAAGGCGGACTCTTTACCCATTGGACCACCAGGGAAGCACCCCCTTGCTCCTTTTTACATCAGGAGTTGGCATCTCTGCACTACCCGGTCATTATTTCAGCTGTGTGAATGGGTGTGGAGCTGGGCTCCCATGGCGGCAGCGCCAGTGAGGGAGGCAGGGAAGGGTCAAGGGAGGAATTTCTCCATCTTACCAATAAGGGATCTGCTCTCAGAGACGGCAGGCGATTTATTTGTCAAAGCCTAGGTCTGAAGTAGGAGGGTGAAGTGTAGAGCATTGGCATTTGGACTCCTGCTGCCTTTCTCCTCCATCGACCTAGTGTTTGTTTTAGGTTCATCTCCTTTGGTTCATCTCATCCAGGCGTCTTTTCTTCCTGAAACACTGAGATTGCATCCCAGGTAAACCTTAGGTGTACAAATGTTCCACATTTTACAGCGGGGCGAGCCCCACGTGGATAACCCATTCATAAAGAAGGGCAAAGTGATTGGCAGAGAAAATCAGTGCGTGTTTCCTAAAAACTTCCAGGTTGTCATGGGTTTTTGCTTGTTGGCCCAGGATGGAGATGGTAGCTCAGTTGCCTCCTCTAAATCTTCATGATTTAAAGAAACCTCTCATCCTCTGTCTAGAGCAGTGCTATCAACATCTTTCTTGAGTGCAGTGAGTGGTCACTGCATGTTTTCCTTTGCATGGGCATTGACAAACAGCATTGAGTTCTTAGGATGGCAAGCCAAGCTTGAAAAAACAAAATTGTTGTTAATGTCAGCTCTGCAGCTTATCAAAAATAAAATGAAGATTAAGATTTATTTATATGAACAGGGGCTTCCCTGGTGGTCCAGTGGGTAAGGACACTGCCTTGCAGTGCAAGGGGTGCCGGTTCGATCCCTGGCCTGGGAAGATCCCACGTGCCGCGGAGCGGCTGGACCCACGTGTCCAATTACGGAGCCGGAGCTCTGGAGCGCATGCGCCCAGAGCCGGTGCTCTGCAACAACAGAGGCCACTGCGATGAGAGGCCCACACGGGCCAAAGAACAAAGATGGATGAAAATGGACAAATGAAAGACCAGTAGAAGTGGCCCGCCCCTCCCCCCCCCACCCCTGCCAAAATAGTTATTTATATGAACAGACCATTTTGGGTGAGAGGTGTTAAAAAAATTGTATATCTTAAAAAAGAAAAACTGTGTATCTTTGCTAATGGAACCATTTCCATATTCACAATGAGAAAACAAAAAACAAAAACTCGAAAGAAAACATCAAGGTTCATACAAATTTCCCTGTCAACCAGAAAAAGAAGTGAATCCCCCAGAATACAAACTTGCAGTATTATCTTCATATATTAGCAACATTCTTCAAGCTTTTGAAAAGTATGTTGTGGAACTGGTCTGCTGTTCCGTGAATTTAGTATCTTCTTTTAATTTACTCCTTCTCTAGACTGTGTCTCTACACTCACTTTGATTTAGCCTATACTTGCCCATTTTGCACTCTCTGTGACATCCCAGGTTAAAAAATGTTCCACATTTTACAGCGGGGCGAGCCCCACGTGGATAACCCATTCATAAAGAAGGGCAAAGTGATTGGCAGAGAAAATCAGTGCGTGTTTCCTAAAAACTTCCAGGTTGTCATGGGTTTTTGCTTGTTGGCCCAGGATGGAGATGGTAGCTCAGTTGCCTCCTCTAAATCTTCATGATTTAAAGAAACCTCTCATCCTCTGTCTAGAGCAGTGCTATCAACATCTTTCTTGAGTGCAGTGAGTGGTCACTGCATGTTTTCCTTTGCATGGGCATTGACAAACAGCATTGAGTTCTTAGGATGGCAAGCCAAGCTTGAAAAAACAAAATTGTTGTTAATGTCAGCTCTGCAGCTTATCAAAAATAAAATGAAGATTAAGATTTATTTATATGAACAGGGGCTTCCCTGGTGGTCCAGTGGGTAAGGACACTGCCTTGCAGTGCAAGGGGTGCCGGTTCGATCCCTGGCCTGGGAAGATCCCACGTGCCGCGGAGCGGCTGGACCCACGTGTCCAATTACGGAGCCGGAGCTCTGGAGCGCATGCGCCCAGAGCCGGTGCTCTGCAACAACAGAGGCCACTGCGATGAGAGGCCCACACGGGCCAAAGAACAAAGATGGATGAAAATGGACAAATGAAAGACCAGTAGAAGTGGCCCGCCCCTCCCCCCCCCACCCCTGCCAAAATAGTTATTTATATGAACAGACCATTTTGGGTGAGAGGTGTTAAAAAAATTGTATATCTTAAAAAAGAAAAACTGTGTATCTTTGCTAATGGAACCATTTCCATATTCACAATGAGAAAACAAAAAACAAAAACTCGAAAGAAAACATCAAGGTTCATACAAATTTCCCTGTCAACCAGAAAAAGAAGTGAATCCCCCAGAATACAAACTTGCAGTATTATCTTCATATATTAGCAACATTCTTCAAGCTTTTGAAAAGTATGTTGTGGAACTGGTCTGCTGTTCCGTGAATTTAGTATCTTCTTTTAATTTACTCCTTCTCTAGACAGTGTCTCTACACTCACTTTGATTTAGCCTATACTTGCCCATTTTGCACTCTCTGTGACCTTGCATCCTCACAACCCACGTTTGAGACAGACAGGGCTCCTGTGTGCCTCACTCCATGTACACACTTCTTTGGTGGGGGGGGAGTGAGGTGGGGAGGGAGGGAAGCAGGCGGGCCACTTCTATTGGTCTTTCATTTGTCTATTTTCATCCATTTTTGTTCTCTGGCCCGTGTGGGCTTCCCATCGCAGTGGCCTCGGTTGTCACAGAGCACTGGCTCTGGGTGCATGTGCTCCAGAGCTCCGGCTCGGTAATTGGACACATCAGTCCAGCCACTCCGCGGCACGTGGGATCTTCCCAGGCCAGGGATCGAACAGGCGCCCCTTGCACTGCAAGGCGGTGTCCTTACCCACTGGACCACCAGGGAAGTCCGATGAACACACTTTAAGAACAGCTCCCCTTAGAATTTTGTGACATGGGACCCTGGAGGTGTAGTGTTGAGTGATGATCTAGCTCTGAAAGACTTCTGAGGAGAAGTGAGTGCCAGAGGTAGGATTTGAATCCAGGTCTAGATAGCTCATAGCACTACTGTTTTGCACTGCTCCTATTTCTGCCTTGAATGAGCAAATCTACGCTGAGCCTCTTCTTTAGAGCAAGACACCCTGGGTGAGTTGTACTGTTCTCTCTCTTCAAGCTACCTTCAATCTAGTGTCCATGGAGGATCTTCCTTTATTGTTTAGAAATGTTAATTTGTAAGATAAGGAAACTGAACCAAGTTGCTTGCTCAAAGTCACGCAGCTATGGTGAGACAATACTTCTATTAGGTGACTATTGCTAGCCCAGAAGTCTGAGACATTGATCTGGACCACCTCATTCCTGTGAAGCCGTGGACCTTGCATGAGCGAAAGAAAACATCAAGGTTCATACAAATTTCCTGTCAACCAGAAAAGTGAATCCCCCAGAATACAAACTTGCAGTATTATCTTCATATATTAGCAACATTCTTCAAGCTTTTGAAAAGTATGTTGTGGAACTGGTCTGCTGTTCCGTGAATTTAGTATCTTCTTTTAATTTACTCCTTCTCTAGACAGTGTCTCTACACTCACTTTGATTTAGCCTATACTTGCCCATTTTGCACTCTCTGTGACCTTGCATCCTCACAACCCACGTTTGAGACAGACAGGGCTCCTGTGTGCCTCACTCCATGTACACACTTCTTTGGGGGGTGGGGGAGTGAGGTGGGGAGGGAGGGGAGCAGGCGGGCCACTTCTATTGGTCTTTCATTTGTCTATTTTCATCCATTTTTGTTCTCTGGCCCGTGTGGGCCTCCCATCGCAGTGGCCTCGGTTGTCACAGAGCACTGGCTCTGGGCGCATGTGCTCCAGAGCTCCGGCTTGGTAATTGGACACATCGGTCCAGCCGTTTCGTGGCACGTGGGATCTTCCCAGGCCAGGGATCGAACAGGCGCCCCTTGCACTGCAAGGCGGTGTCCTTACCCACTGGACCACCAGGGAAGCCCGATGAACACACTTTAAGAACAGCTCCCCTTAGAATTTTGTGACATGGGACCCTGGAGGTGTAGTGTTGAGTGATGATCTAGCTCTGAAAGACTTCTGAGGAGAAGTGAGTGCCAGAGGCAGGATTTGAATCCAGGTCTAGATAGCTCATAGCACTACTGTTTTGCACTGCTCCTATTTCTGCCTTGAATGAGCAAATCTACGCTGAGCCTCTTCTTTAGAGCAAGACACCCTGGGTGAGTTGTACTGTTCTCTCTCTTCAAGCTACCTTCAATCTAGTGTCCATGGAGGATCTTCCTTTATTGTTTAGAAATGTTAATTTGTAAGATAAGGAAACTGAACCAAGTTGCTTGCTCAAAGTTACGCAGCTATGATGAGACAATACTTCTATTAGGTGACTATTGCTGCAAGCCCTCAGAAGTCTGAGACATTGATCTGGACCACCTCATTCCTAAGTGCAAGGCCAGTGGAGCCCTTACAGGTCAGACAGAGGCTGAGGTGCCAAAGGCTTGAAGGATTGGTTCATGCTCAGTGCTCCTGAACTGAGTGGAGAGTCTAAGACAGATTTATCCCCAACAGATGCCTCAAGGCTCCTGGGTCCATCGCTGTATGTGCCCCAGAACTCACACGCTCACCCACTGCTCTCTCCCTGTGAGGAAGGTTTCCTGTGTGGGCAAACCGACTCCGGAGACCTCCCATTCCCAAAGATTCTCTGAGGCCTGCTGAGTTGAGCTGTGCAGTATAGAAATACTTGCTTTAGGCTGCAGGAGCTGAGCAAAGCCTGGAGGGTCAGAGAAAGAAATCAGGGCTGGGGGATGCCCTTTGCTGTCAACGAGCTAGATATGAGCCGGAGGGCCCAGATTTTTCAGGCCTCACCGTCCAGGAACTTTGAGAACTCTCCCAGCCCATCCAGTGCACTCAGAAGTGGGCAGCTTGATAATGTGAACTCTTTTGGGAGGATAGATGAGAATTGGCTAAATGCACTCTTGAACATAAGACTAGATGCTCCACAAGGGTTTTCTTCCTTCCTCTTTCCCCCTTGCATCCCTTCCCTCTTAATCTCTAGCTGATTAGCCTTGTAGGACTTTGCTGCTGCCTTCACATCTGCTGTGACAGCACTTCCCTGTCTTGTACTTCCAGCACCCAAAGGCACACATGGAGCTCATTGGAGCCACTGCGGAAGAGTGAGTGCGGGCAGTTTTCGTAGATAGCTCATAGCACTACTGTTTTGCACTGCTCCTATTTTTGCCTTGAATGAGCAAATCTACGCTGAGCCTCTTCTTTAGAGCAAGACACCCTGGGTGAGTTGTACTGTTCTCTCTCTTCAAGCTACCTTCAATCTAGTGTCCATGGAGGATCTTCCCTTATTGTTTAGAAATGTTAATTTGTAAGATAAGGAAACTGAACCAAGTTGCTTGCTCAAAGTCACGCAGCTATGGTGAGACAATACTTCTATTAGGTGACTATTGCTGCAAGCCCTCAGAAGTCTGAGACATTGATCTGGACCACCTCATTCCTAAGTGCAAGGCCAGTGGAGCCCTTACAGGTCAGACAGAGGCTGAGGTGCCAAAGGCTTGAAGGATTGGTTCATGCTCAGTGCTCCTGAACTGAGTGGAGAGTCTAAGACAGATTTATCCCCAACAGATGCCTCAAGGCTCCTGGGTCCATCGCTGTATGTGCCCCAGAACTCACACGCTCACCCACTGCTCTCTCCCTGTGAGGAAGGTTTCCTGTGTGGGCAAACCGACTCCGGAGACCTCCCATTCCCAAAGATTCTCTGAGGCCTGCTGAGTTGAGCTGTGCAGTATAGAAATACTTGCTTTAGGCTGCAGGAGCTGAGCAAAGCCTGGAGGGTCAGAGAAAGAAATCAGGGCTGGGGGATGCCCTTTGCTGTCAACGAGCTAGATATGAGCCGGAGGGCCCAGATTTTTCAGGCCTCACTGTCCAGGAACTTTGAGAACTCTCCCAGCCCATCCAGTGCACTCAGAAGTGGGCACCTTGATAATGTGGACTCTTTTGGGAGGATAGATGAGAATTGGCTAAATGCACTCTTGAACATAAGACTAGATGCTCCCCAAGGGTTTTCTTCCTTCCTCTTTCCCCCTTGCATCCCTTCCCTCTTAATCTCTAGCTGATTAGCCTTGTAGGACTTTCCTGCTGCCTTCACATCTGCTGTGACAGAACTTCCCTGTCTTGTACTTCCAGCACCCAAAGGCACACATGAAGCTCATTGGAGCCACTGAGGAAGAGTGAAAAAATGCTGAAGTCCTTCTCCTTCCCAGCATAACATCCCAGGAGGCGGTCCTGTGAGGCCACTCTGTATTTGTCAGACTTTAGAGGCACTCAGTCTGGGTGTTCATCCTAGCCTTTGCCACATGGGCTGTGTGACTTGGAGTGTGTTATTTAATCTCTCTGTGCCTCTGTTTCCAGATGTGAAAAATGGGAATGAGGAGAGGACTGACTTCTTGGAGAGGCAGAGAGTGTTAAGATGCAATAGTGCATTATTTCCCCTGGCTCAGGTGAGTGCTGGGAACTGTTAGGTAAAACAGACACCAAATCTAGCTGTAAGGGACGTTAGACAGCAGAACCCACCTCTCTATTTTAACAAACAAATTTCTTTAAGTCACTGACAGTAACAAGAGCTAATAGCAATAGCTAACAGTTATTGAGCACTTACCATGGGACAGGCACTGTGCCAAGTACTTCTCATACATTAACTTATTTAAAAATGTGCAGGTTCAAATGGAGTGTGTGTTATTCCCACCTCAGTTCCCCTCCAAAGAGGCAGCCACTGTTTCCAACACTGTGTGTCTTTACTGGTGTCCTCTGTGCATGTGTGTGTGTGCGCGTGTGTGCTAGATTGCTTCAGTTGTGTCTAGTTCTTTGCGACGCTATGGGCTATAGTCCTACAGGCTCCCCTGTCCATGGGATTCTCCAGGCAAGAATACGGGACTGGGTTGCCATGGCCTCCTCCAGGGGAAAAGATTTTAATCTCTTATTTACTCCTTCAGCTTTAAATAGAGGAAGCTTGGGCTCCGGGAGGAAACATAGCAATTTGTCATAATAGTTCCTATTCTGTGTGTGGGGCACGGCTCCTGTCCTGTGTGATTTTGAATCTTTGCTCCAACCCTGCAAGAATGAACTGTATTGTATAGAATAAATGCTCCAAGGCTTAGTTTACCTCAGTGCATTAATTGAGGATTCAATTAGATAATCCATGTAAAGGGATTTATCCGCGTTCCTGGCATATCAGAACTGTTGAGAAGATGGTGGCCTTAGAGGAGCATTCAAGCTTTTATGGAGGCCCAAAGCTTCCAGTTAGAGAGCCATTTGTAAGAGAAATATTATAAAATTATGAATCCAGTGTTAAGAATACTTATTTAGAGTGAGAAAAGAGTTCCAACAATTTACACATTTTAAAAGCCACCAGATACCTCCAGCACTATAAGAATGAATAACAGAACATTTTTGTTAATTAACTGCCCTGCATGCCTCTATTTTACTTTTCATTCCTACATTTTCCAACTTCATACTCATTGTGATCACTCCATCATTTGATAACAATTTTCTAAAACAATTTTCTGGGAAGTTCCCTGGGGATCCAATGGTTAAGATTCCATGCTCTCACTTCTAGGGGCCCTGGTTCAATACCTGGTTGGGGAGCTAAGATCCTGTAGCCAAATAAACAAACAAACAAAAAACACTTCTAGGGCTTCCCTGGTGGTCCAATGGGTAAAGAGTTCACCTTGCAGTGCAAGGGGCACTGGTTCAATCCCTGGCCTAGGAAGCAGGCATGTGCCAAGTACTTCTCATACATTAACTTATTTAAAAATGTGCAGGTTCAAATGGAGTGTGAGTTATTCCCACCTCAGTTCCCCTCCAAAGAGGCAGCCACTGTTTCCAACACTGTGTGTCTTTAATGGTGTCCTCTGTGCATGTGTGTGTGTGCGCGTGTGTGCTAGATTGCTTCAATTGTGTCTAGTTCTTTGCGACGCTATGGGCTATAGTCCTCCAGGCTCCCCTGTCTATGGGATTCTCCAGGCAAGAATACGGGACTGGGTTGCCATGCCCTCCTCCAGGGGAAAAGATTTTAATCTCTTATTTACTCCTTCAGCTTTAAATAGAGGAAGCCTGGGCTCCGGGAGGAAACATAGCAATTTGTCATAATAGTTCCTATTCTGTGTGTGGGGTACGGCTCCTGTCCTGTGTGATTTTGAATCTTTGCTCCAACCCTGCAAGAATGAACTGTATTGTATAGAATAAATGCTCCAAGGCTTAGTTTACCTCAGTGCATTAATTGAGGATTCAATTAGATAATCCATGTAAAGGGATTTATCCGCGTTCCTGGCATATCAGAACTGTTGAGAAGATGGTGGCTGTAGGGGAGGATTCAAGCTTTTATGGAGGCCCAAAGCTTACAGTTAGAGAGCCATTTTTAAGAGAAATATTATAAAATTATGAATCCAGTGTTAAGAATACTTATTTAGAGTGAGAAAAGAGTTCCAACAATTTACACATTTTAAAAGCCACCAGATACCTCCAGCACTATAAGAATGAATAACAGAACATTTTTGTTAATTAACTGCCCTGCATGCCTCTATTTTACTTTTCATTCCTGCATTTGCCAACTTCATACTCATTGTGATCACTCCATCATTTGATAACAATTTTCTAAAACAATTTTCTGGGAAGTTCCCTGGGGATCCAATGGTTAAGATTCCATGCTCTCACTTCTAGGGGCCCTGGTTCAATACCTGGTTGGGGAGCTAAGATCCTGTAGCCAAACAAACAAACAAACAAACAAAAAACACTTCTAAGGCTTCCCTAGTGGTCCAATGGGTAAAGAGTTCACCTTGCAGTGCAAGGGGCACTGGTTCAATCCCTGGCCTAGGAAGATCCCACATTCTGCGGAGCGACTGGACCTGCATGTCCAATTATGAACAAGCACTCTGAAGTGCATCAGCCCAGAGTGGGTCTCTGCAGTGAGAGAGGCCACTGCAATGGGAGGCCCACACAGGCTAATGAATAAAGATGGATGAAAATAAATAAATAAAAAAAACAATTAAAGAGGCCAAAATTAAAAAAACAACAACTAACACTTCTAAAATAAGTTTATGAAGAGAAAATAAGAGATAATTCAGCCTTTTCTCTGGCACAGTTAATAAAAATTTGCTTCTTGTTACTGACATTTTATTTTTAAAATTTTTATGAAAGTATAGTTGACTTACAATGTTGTATTAGTTTCAAGAGAACAACAAAGTGATTCAGTTATATATCTATATATTCTTTTTAAGGTTCTTTTCCATTTTTGGTTACTACAAGATAATGATTATAGTTGCCTATGCCATGCAATAGGTCCTTGTTTATTTCTTTATACAGTAGTGTGTATATGTTAATTCAAAACTTCTAATTTAGCCCTACCCCCTCCTTCCTCTTTTGGTTACTGTAAGTTTGTTTTTTATGTCTGTGGGTCTGTTTATGTTTTGTAAATAAGTTCATTTGTATCATTTTTTTAGATTGCACATATAGTTGATATCATATGATATTTATCTTTGTCTACCTTCACTTTATATAATCTCTAGGTCTATCCATATTGCTACAAATAGCATTATTTTATTTTTTATGGCCAAGTAGTAGTCCGTTGTGTGTGTGTTTGTATATATATATATACATATACACACACATATATACCTATATATATATATATATATATATAGCATATCTTCTCTATCCATTCATCTGTTGATGGACACTTAGGCTGCTTCCGTGTCTTTCCCATTGTGAATAACGGTGCTACCAACATAGGAGTTGTTGCTGAGTTTAGTTGTGGAAAATGAGCAGATGCACACAGTCACACTCAAAAAAGAAGCTCTGGTGTGTTATAATTATAGTCATGGAGCGTGTTTCTGACAGAAGTCGACTTTTTTTTTTTTTTTTGAGAGGAAAGTAAAGTTTATTCGAGTGGGGGAAGGGAGAGTCGCTGCCAGTACAGCAGGCCAGTTTAAGGGAGAATCAGCATGGAAGACGCTGCTAGAACAGCGGGTTGGCTCAAAAGAGAACCGACCAGAAGTCGACTTTTGACAGAAGTCTGACAGAAGCTTCCCTCAGTTAGAGGAACCAAATCCTCCACTTAGGATTTTACAGGTCTAGGAATCAGAAGCATTTCCCAGAGGCTGGTGTCTGATGCTGTACATTTTAAGCCTTTCTGCTTTTTCCCTACCACATGTATCAGTGTTGGCCACTGCCAGACATGTTCATGTGGCTTCAGGAAGTAGCTGGTGGGCCTGGGTGCAGAAGGACTCCTGGAAATCAGGCCTGCCCTGGACATTAGCAGTACCTCAGCATGGATGGAGATGATGGTGAACCACATAAACAGAGCCCACTAACCCCAAACTTAGTGTCCCCCACAATTTGACTCCTACTTGAGGAGGCCTCGGATGCCACACCACTGTGACACCCCAGCACGAGCAAAAAACTGGGTGATACTGCGTGCATAGGTCCTTGTTTATTTCTTTATACAGTAGTGTGTATATGTTAATTCAAAACTTCTAATTTAGCCCTAAGTTTGTTTTTTATGTCTGTGGGTCTGTTTATGTTTTGTAAATAAGTTCATTTGTATCATTTTTTTAGATTGCACATATAGTTGATATCATATGATATTTATCTTTGTCTACCTTCACTTTATATAATCTCTAGGTCTATCCATATTGCTACAAATAGCATTATTTTATTTTTTATGGCCAAGTAGTAGTCCGTTGTGTGTGTGTTTGTATATATATATACATATACACACACATATATACCTATATATATATATATAGCATATCTTCTCTATCCATTCATCTGTTGATGGACACTTAGGCTGCTTCTGTGTCTTTCCCATTGTGAATAACGGTGCTACCAACATAGGAGTTGTTGCTGAGTTTAGTTGTGGAAAATGAGCAGATGCACACAGTCACACTCAAAAAAGAAGCTCTGGTGTGTTATAATTATAGTCATGGAGCGTGTTTCTGACAGAAGTCGACTTTTTTTTTTTTTTGAGAGGAAAGTAAAGTTTATTCGAGTGGGGGAAGGGAGAGTCGCTGCCAGTACAGCAGGCCAGTTTAAGGGAGAATCAGCATGGAAGACGCTGCTAGAACAGCGGGTTGGCTCAAAAGAGAACCGACCAGAAGTCGACTTTTGACAGAAGTCTGACAGAAGCTTCCCTCAGTTAGAGGAACCAAATCCTCCACTTAGGATTTTACAGGTCTAGGAATCAGAAGCATTTCCCAGAGGCTGGTGTCTGATGCTGTACATTTTAAGCCTTTCTGCTTTTTCCCTACCACATGTATCAGTGTTGGCCACTGCCAGACATGTTCATGTGGCTTCAGGAAGTAGCTGGTGGGCCTGGGTGCAGAAGGACTCCTGGAAATCAGGCCTGCCCTGGACATTAGCAGTACCTCAGCATGGATGGAGATGATGGTGAACCACATAAACAGAGCCCACTAATCCCAAACTTAGTGTCCCCCACAATTTGACTCCTACTTGAGGAGGCCTCGGATGCCCCACACCACTGTGACACCCCCAGCACGAGGGCGAGGGTGATAGAGGAAACTGGGGTGAGGAGAGATGGTGCTCTTTCCTGTCATGACTAAGACTTGACTATGGCAAATCTTAGAGAAACCCAAGATCATGTGAGCACATTTCTTTCCAGGTGCGCTTCTAGGGCCTTGGAAGGGGCTGCTGTGAACCAGGCCTCTGAAGCTTCAGGTCTCTGAGCTCCACCAGCACCTGGTTAACTGTTGTTTATGTTCTGGTTAAGAGACTGCCTCTGAGAGAGAGCCATGCAGCGCTCTTGGGAGCTGTGTGATCTTGTCTTATTGATTGCTCCCTGAACCTCCATAAGGAGTAAGCATGAAGCTAGGATTTACCTCCCTGGGAATGATAGCTCTGTGAGGGCAGGTACTGGTCAGTCCATGTCCACAGTGTCCACGGGACACACAGTCCACTCTCAAACATCTGCTTTGTGGGTTTAATGAAAAGCAGGGTGTTTGGATGTTGAGCCCCAAGCTCTCAGAGAAAAGGAATCTGAGACACAATGAGCGTAAGTCCCTTTCCTGTACTACAGGCTGCTTTGGTCAGACCCAAGGGAGACCTTGGTTCTCTAGGCCTCCTTTCATTCCCACTGATCCTCTCACATGAACTGAATAGGAAGGAGAAGCTTAACTCACTTCTGAGAGCCTGAGATAATCATCTGAGTTATTCCATTCATTATGGACATGAGCCAGGGTCCCTGGATCTCACCCCTGGAATTCACTCTGATTCATGGAATCCAGTGTTCAGAAACTCACCTGCCTTGTCCTCTTTCCTGACTTGACTTGGATCCAGGGCGATGGAGGGAGGCAAGGAAAGAGTTGGGAGAACCAAGGTGAATGGTTTTGAGCCGTGAAATAGCCTGAAAGTCAAGTCCGGAAGATCCATGGCTCTGGGGCTTAGCAGGGACAAGCCTTAGAATTATTGACGTTACTGCCCAAGAACTCCAGGAGCCCCCTCCCTAACAGCTCCCCTGGGTTCTGAGAGGTCCTTGAGCACAGCTGGAAATCTCTCTGTGCTGCAGAACCATGAAAGTGAGACTGGAGGGGCTACCTCAGTGAGTGGTCACCTTGTCATTGACAGAAGCTATGATCTAAAGAGCCAGATGGCTGCAGGTGGGCGCTCGGCCAGCTGTGCAGAGCAGGCGACAGAACTCCAGTCTGAGTCCTGCAGATGGAACACACCTCTTTGTCCTACTTCCGCTCTGCCTAGCATAGATTTCTAGCCAGCTTCCACCTGTTTTATGACAAGCTGTCCTGATGGGGAAGGCCTGTGCTGGGATGCTTCCCTTTTGACGGGGAGTTCGGGGAAAGGATGGGCTTACTCACCGTCCCCTCCCCAACCCTGCATCATTAATAAGACAACTGGGACCTTGTAGCCTCTGCTTCCAGCCCGATTCCCTTTAATCTTGTCTTATTGATTGCTCCCTGAACCTCCATAAGGAGTAAGCATGAAGCTAGGATTTACCTCCCTGGGAATGATAGCTCTGTGAGGGCAGGTACTGGTCAGTCCATGTCCACAGTGTCCACGGGACACACAGTCCACTCTCAAACATCTGCTTTGTGGGTTTAATGAAAAGCAGGGTGTTTGGATGTTGAGCCCCAAGCTCTCAGAGAAAAGGAATCTGAGACACAATGAGCGTAAGTCCCTTTCCTGTACTACAGGCTGCTTTGGTCAGACCCAAGGGAGACCTTGGTTCTCTAGGCCTCCTTTCATTCCCACTGATCCTCTCACATGAACTGAATAGGAAGGAGAAGCTTAACTCACTTCTGAGAGCCTGAGATAATCATCTGAGTTATTCCATTCATTATGGACATGAGCCAGGGTCCCTGGATCTCACCCCTGGAATTCACTCTGATTCATGGAATCCAGTGTTCAGAAACTCACCTGCCTTGTCCTCTTTCCTGACTTGACTTGGATCCAGGGCGATGGAGGGAGGCAAGGAAAGAGTTGGGAGAACCAAGGTGAATGGTTTTGAGCCGTGAAATAGCCTGAAAGTCAAGTCCGGAAGATCCATGGCTCTGGGGCTTAGCAGGGACAAGCCTTAGAATTATTGACGTTACTGCCCAAGAACTCCAGGAGCCCCCTCCCTAACAGCTCCCCTGGGTTCTGAGAGGTCCTTGAGCACAGCTGGAAATCTCTCTGTGCTGCAGAACCATGAAAGTGAGACTGGAGGGGCTACCTCAGTGAGTGGTCACCTTGTCATTGACAGAAGCTATGATCTAAAGAGCCAGATGGCTGCAGGTGGGCGCTCGGCCAGCTGTGCAGAGCAGGCGACAGAACTCCAGTCTGAGTCCTGCAGATGGAACACACCTCTTTGTCCTACTTCCGCTCTGCCTAGCATAGATTTCTAGCCAGCTTCCACCTGTTTTATGACAAGCTGTCCTGATGGGGAAGGCCTGTGCTGGGATGCTTCCCTTTTGACGGGGAGTTCGGGGAAAGGATGGGCTTACTCACCGTCCCCTCCCCAACCCTGCATCATTAATAAGACAACTGGGACCTTGTAGCCTCTGCTTCCAGCCCGATTCAATTCTCCCTCCATCCCTGGGATAGTATTTATATACAAATGCTGGCTCTGATCTCCACCTGGGAAAACACCAGCTGTGACTGAAACTCTTTTTTGCATGTGATAGAGAGCAGAGCATGGGGCCTCATGTGGGCCCCTTGAGCTTCTCTGGAGGATGTTGGGGAACATTTTATTTGTGTTTTCCAAACTTATCCCAGGGCTGAGTCCAGGCAATTGAAGGTCTTTCAGAACCGAGAAAACATCTTATTCCTTTTTAAAAAAGACAAAGGGGATAGGTGTCCCAGGAACTTTGACAGTTTTGATGGAGCTTCTGTGGAGGGAAGGTTGAGTGCAGAAGTGACAGTGCCAAAGACGCAGGCAGCCAGTGTGGAGATGATGCCTGGAGATGCACACGTCCACTGTTTGTTGGCAGGAGTGTAAAGTAGTACAGGCTTTTGGAAGGAAATTGGGTACTGCCTTTCAAATAAAATGAGAATGACCTTTAATGCAGACATTCCATGCCTTGGAATCTACCCTAGACTGTGCCTGCCTGTGTATACAAAGACCCATGTTTACGAATGCTCACTGCAAAAAAGGTAGGAAATCACCTGTGTTTCTCAGCCAGAGGTTGGCTCAGTAAATTATGGTTCATCCAGATGATGGAGCACAACTGTCCATTAAGAAAGGAAGAACAGAGTAAATCATAATAATAGCCAACCAAAGCATAGAGAACTTACTCTATCCACTAAGTGTTTTCTGTATTTTTTTTTTTTCTATCTTTCTTTCTATTTTTTGGCCACTTCTGTTGGTCTTTCATTTATTTCTATCTTTGTTCTTTGGCCTGTGTGGGCCTCTCATCACAGTGGCCTCTCTCGCTGCAGAGCACGGCTCTAGGCACATGCGCTCAGAGCTCAGGCTTGGTAGTTGGACGCATCGGTCCAGCCACTCCAGCACGTGGGATCTTCCCAGTCCAGGGATGCTTCCCTTTTGACGGGGAGTTCGGGGAAAGGATGGGCTTACTCACCGTCCCCTCCCCAACCCTGCATCATTAATAAGACAACTGGGACCTTGTAGCCTCTGCTTCCAGCCCGATTCAATTCTCCCTCCATCCCTGGGATAGTATTTATATACAAATGCTGGCTCTGATCTCCACCTGGGAAAACACCAGCTGTGACTGAAACTCTTTTTTGCATGTGATAGAGAGCAGAGCATGGGGCCTCACGTGGGCCCCTTGAGCTTCTCTGGAGGATGTTGGGGAACATTTTATTTGTGTTTTCCAAACTTATCCCAGGGCTGAGTCCAGGCAATTGAAGGTCTTTCAGAACCGAGAAAACATCTTATTCCTTTTTAAAAAAGACAAAGGGGATAGGTGTCCCAGGAACTTTGACAGTTTTGATGGAGCTTCTGTGGAGGGAAGGTTGAGTGCAGAAGTGACAGTGCCAAAGACGCAGGCAGCCAGTGTGGAGATGATGCCTGGAGATGCACACGTCCACTGTTTGTTGGCAGGAGTGTAAAGTAGTACAGGCTTTTGGAAGGAAATTGGGTACTGCCTTTCAAATAAAATGAGAATGACCTTTAATGCAGACATTCCATGCCTTGGAATCTACCCTAGACTGTGCCTGCCTGTGTATACAAAGACCCATGTTTACGAATGCTCACTGCAAAAAAGGTAGGAAATCACCTGTGTTTCTCAGCCAGAGGTTGGCTCAGTAAATTATGGTTCATCCAGATGATGGAGCACAACTGTCCATTAAGAAAGGAAGAACAGAGTAAATCATAATAATAGCCAACCAAAGCATAGAGAACTTACTCTATCCACTAAGTGTTTTCTGTATTTTTTTTTTCTATCTTTCTTTCTATTTTTTGGCCACTTCTGTTGGTCTTTCATTTATTTCTATCTTTGTTCTTTGGCCTGTGTGGGCCTCTCATCACAGTGGCCTCTCTCGCTGCAGAGCACGGCTCTAGGCACATGCGCTCAGAGCTCAGGCTTGGTAGTTGGACGCATCGGTCCAGCCACTCCGCGGCACGTGGGATCTTCCCAGTCCAGGGATGGAACTGGTGCCCCTTGCACTGCAAGGCGGTGTCCTTACCCACTGGACCACCAGGGAAGCCCTGTTTTCTGTGTTTGGTAATATTTACATATTCACAGTGTTAACTCATTTAACCATCGCAAAAATCCTCTGGTTACTATTATTAGAACATTTTTAGAGATGAGAAAAGAGATGTTAAGTAACTTCTCCACGGTCACATAATAAATTACAGAGCTTGGGCTTCGAGTCTGCTGGCCCCAGGGACTATAACTGCCTCATGAGTCCCTGCATGTCCAGATATGGAAAGATGCCTTTGACTTATTAGTAAGTGAATAATTCAAGTAGCAGTGACCTACAGTGTGATATTATTGATGTAAAAAAATTGTGTGTGTGTGCACATGTGAACACACCCCACATATTGGTAAAGATCTGAAAGAACACATAGCCAATTCTTAGTTCCCTCCAGGGAGGGAGGCGAGAGTTAGTAAGTGAAGTTTTTTTTTTTTAACTTTTAACAAGATATAGTTCTTTCTTTTTTTTTCCGTTAGCATATGTATTTTATGTGTACACATACAAAAACCTTAGAATGGTCCTTAGGCATACATGAGTTAAATGCAAATTCTAAATTCTGATTGAGCAATGAGTATGGAGATTCCCCTCAACATTTACAAATGCCGTTTTTAATGTTGGGGAAGTAATATACCATGGTATCAAATTGTTTTCTGCTAAAGGAAGCAACTACAGAAAGCTTTTACTTGTTCAAAGCAACCAGTGCTACAAATGCAAAAAAAAAAGCCCACAAAAACCCAAGAACTTCCCTAATACTACTTCAAAAACGAATGTATCAAAATTGATTATTTTTTTTAAACCTTTATTTTACTTTTAACTTTTACAGAGTTTTGTTGTTTACAGATATGCATGTTCCCAGCAAACTTGATTTTCTTTAGAATGTAGTTATTTCTTCACACTAATAAACCGAAAAACCAAGGCCCAGATTTTATATATATATATAAATATAAACATATATACAAAGCAGTGCAAAAAATTATTGAGCCTCATCTTCGGCACAAGAATGCCAAGTTAGCCTCTCTTCATAAAAAGCAATTACAATCTGAGGACACTTCATATTTGCCTCTTTTGCCAGTACCAAGTCGGCCTCATCGGAATCTTTCTATTTCATAAGAAACATTAATTCTCCACTGCTGTTGGTGGCAACAATTGTTTGTTCAGGATTGAGGCCTCTGGCAAAACCTCTTGGTTTATCAGCGGCATCTCTTTTCTTCTTTGATTTTCTATCGTCAGATTCACTGTCAGACAGAGACTTCCTTTTTGTTCCATATTTTTCTTTACCAGCTTTTTGAGAATTAAGAAATGCTTCAATTAACTCTGGACAATCTAAATTTTCTTCCGGTTCCCAAATATTGTCTGCATATGTAAATCCCTTCCACTTCAGGAAATACTCCACCTTCCCATTCACTACACGATGGTCCAGTACTTTTTCTGCTACAAATTCTTCAGGTTCTGCCCCTTTGACCTTTTTACTCTTTCCATTTTATTCCTTTCCCATTTTCTGTAATGTAGTTTTATTGGAGGCCATTTTTTATTGCAGACTTGAGGGGCTATTATTCACCGCCTCAGAGCTGCTCCTGGTCCCGGGTCTGCATCGTCTCTGGCCCTGCACACCTCCTAGATATAGTTTTTAAAAAGATTTTTTTTAAGTTGAGATATAGTTCATGTATAAGTTTCAGGTGTACTGCATAGTGACTCACAATTTTTAAAGGTTATACTCCATTTATAGTTATAAAATATTGGCTGTATTCCCTGTGCTGTACAGTATGTCCTTGTAGTTTATTTATTTTATACATAGTTTAACTGTGTACAGTTTTATATTTTCTTGACCAAGTACTTCTGGAATTTTAGAGAAAGTGAGCTTGAGCACACTGTCAAGTTAATCATAATAAAATAATAATCATTTAGTTTCTATTTCTCAGTAGCCTTCTTATTTTAATTGAGAAAGAAGAGGCTTCCTATAAACACAGGCTCAGAGTAGACCTTGTGATTAACTCCAAAGTAAAAGACTTGGAACGAAGCCTAACAGACAGACCCTGCCATAAATTAGATGGAGATAAAGTCCAAAGGATTGGCTTCTGATTGGCTGAAAGGCCTTCTGTGATAATTGACCATCTCCAAGAATTAATTCTCCATTTTTGTTTTGTACCAAGTCGGCCTCATCGGAATCTTTCTATTTCATAAGAAACATTAATTCTCCACTGCTGTTGGTGGCAACAATTGTTTGTTCAGGATTGAGGCCTCTGGCAAAACCTCTTGGTTTATCAGCGGCATCTCTTTTCTTCTTTGATTTTCTATCGTCAGATTCACTGTCAGACAGAGACTTCCTTTTTGTTCCATATTTTTCTTTACCAGCTTTTTGAGAATTAAGAAATGCTTCAATTAACTCTGGACAATCTAAATTTTCTTCCGGTTCCCAAATATTGTCTGCATATGTAAATCCCTTCCACTTCAGGAAATACTCCACCTTCCCATTCACTACACGATGGTCCAGTACTTTTTCTGCTACAAATTCTTCAGGTTCTGCCCCTTTGACCTTTTTACTCTTTCCATTTTATTCCTTTCCCATTTTCTGTAATGTAGTTTTATTGGAGGCCATTTTTTATTGCAGACTTGAGGGGCTATTATTCACCGCCTCAGAGCTGCTCCTGGTCCCGGGTCTGCATCGTCTCTGGCCCTGCACACCTCCTAGATATAGTTTTTAAAAAGATTTTTTTTAAGTTGAGATATAGTTCATGTATAAGTTTCAGGTGTACTGCATAGTGACTCACAATTTTTAAAGGTTATACTCCATTTATAGTTATAAAATATTGGCTGTATTCCCTGTGCTGTACAGTATGTCCTTGTAGTTTATTTATTTTATACATAGTTTAACTGTGTACAGTTTTATATTTTCTTGACCAAGTACTTCTGGAATTTTAGAGAAAGTGAGCTTGAGCACACTGTCAAGTTAATCATAATAAAATAATAATCATTTAGTTTCTATTTCTCAGTAGCCTTCTTATTTTAATTGAGAAAGAAGAGGCTTCCTATAAACACAGGCTCAGAGTAGACCTTGTGATTAACTCCAAAGTAAAAGACTTGGAACGAAGCCTAACAGACAGACCCTGCCATAAATTAGATGGAGATAAAGTCCAAAGGATTGGCTTCTGATTGGCTGAAAGGCCTTCTGTGATAATTATTCTTTTTTCATAACCCTCAGAAGTCTCACCTCCTCCTGGAAACCTCGGCCCAAACAGTGGAAGAGTAATGGTGATTTTCTTGGCATATGGCCCTTCTCCACTCCATCTTCACTTCCCTACCCCCTGTATTTAATGAGTTCACTTAGTGCATTATTGTGTCTCATGTAAACACTCCAGGTACTTGGGCTTTGTTTAATCACTGTCCCTTCAGGGTCATCCTGTAAAAATGGACTCACGACGCATTACATTTTCAGGTGCCTTACAGCTTGCAAATCTTATCCTCATTCATGATTTCAGTGAACTAGGGCTGGTGCCTTGTCACGGCAAAGCCCTATGTACATCTCTTTCAGAGGTGACCAAGCAGGGGCTAGGAAAGGGGCTGATGAAGAAAATGAGGGCTATCAAAAATTTAATTCCTGTTTAAAAATCAGTTTGTGAAATGTGACCCAGAAGACAGAACATGGAAAAAAACCCTCTATTCACTGTGTCAAGTCAAAAAACATCCCATATTTCCATGTGCTTTCTTACTTTAATTCTCAAAGCAAATTTAGGGGATAATTTTTAACTCCCATTATTTCCAGGAGGAAGCTGAAGCCCAGGGAGTTTATATCAAATCCTCAGAGTTACATACGTGGACAGTAAGAGATGGGTTTAACACGTATGCCTGTCTGTCGGCAAAATCTGAGTTGCTGAGCCTAGAGAAAATAATAGAGAAAAAAGTGTCACTCAGATACTACCTCACTAATACACTGTTAGCAATTTTAAAAAAAAATTATTTATTTATTTTGGTGGGGGTGGGGTGAGGAGGAAGGGGAGCAGGCGGGCCACTGCTATTGGTCTGTCATTTGTCTATTTTCATCCATCTTTGTTCTTTGGTCCCTGTGGGCCTCCCATCGCAGTGGCCTCTGTTGTTGCAGAGCACCGGCTCTGGGCGCATGCGCTCCAGAGCTCCGGCTCGGTAATTGGACACATCGGTCCAGCCGCTTCATGGCACGTGGGATCTTCCCAGGCCAGGGATCGAACTGGCGCCCCTTGCACTGCAAGGTGGTGTCCTTACCCACTGGACCACCAGGGAAGCCCCACTGTTAGCAATTTAGTCTTGTTTCCTTTGTCTATCTATCTAAACAAAACTAAATTAGAAAAATGCCAATTTGGGAATCAGGAGTAATCATATCAAATGTTTATATCCTGTTTTTATTTTTATTATTTATTTTTGGATATTCTAGCTTTTCACTGCTGCCATAGGCTCTTCTCTATTTGCAGGGAGTGGCGGCTACCTTCTAGTTGCGGTGAGGGCGGGGGTCCAGGTACTTGGGCTTTGTTTAATCACTGTCCCTTCAGGGTCATCCTGTAAAAATGGACTCACGACGCATTACATTTTCAGGTGCCTTACAGCTTGCAAATCTTATCCTCATTCATGATTTCAGTGAACTAGGGCTGGTGCCTTGTCACGGCAAAGCCCTATGTACATCTCTTTCAGAGGTGACCAAGCAGGGGCTAGGAAAGGGGCTGATGAAGAAAATGAGGGCTATCAAAAATTTAATTCCTGTTTAAAAATCAGTTTGTGAAATGTGACCCAGAAGACAGAACATGGAAAAAAACCCTCTATTCACTGTGTCAAGTCAAAAAACATCCCATATTTCCATGTGCTTTCTTACTTTAATTCTCAAAGCAAATTTAGGGGATAATTTTTAACTCCCATTATTTCCAGGAGGAAGCTGAAGCCCAGGGAGTTTATATCAAATCCTCAGAGTTACATACGTGGACAGTAAGAGATGGGTTTAACACGTATGCCTGTCTGTCGGCAAAATCTGAGTTGCTGAGCCTAGAGAAAATAATAGAGAAAAAAGTGTCACTCAGATACTACCTCACTAATACACTGTTAGCAATTTTAAAAAAAAATTATTTATTTATTTTGGTGGGGGTGGGGTGAGGAGGAAGGGGAGCAGGCGGGCCACTGCTATTGGTCTGTCATTTGTCTATTTTCATCCATCTTTGTTCTTTGGTCCCTGTGGGCCTCCCATCGCGGTGGCCTCTGTTGTTGCAGAGCGCCGGCTCTGAGCGCATGCGCTCCAGAGCTCCGACTCGGTAGTTGGACACATCGGTCCAGCCGCTTCATGGCACGTGGGATCTTCCCAGGCCAGGGATCGAACTGGCGCCCCTTGCACTGCAAGGTGGTGTCCTTACCCACTGGACCACCAGGGAAGCCCCACTGTTAGCAATTTAGTCTTGTTTCCTTTGTCTATCTATCTAAACAAAACTAAATTAGAAAAATGCCAATTTGGGAATCAGGAGTAATCATATCAAATGTTTATATCCTGTTTTTATTTTTATTATTTATTTTTGGATATTCTAGCTTTTCACTGCTGCCATAGGCTCTTCTCTATTTGCAGGGAGTGGCGGCTACCTTCTAGTTGCGGTGAGCGGGCTTCTTGTGGTGGCTCACAGGCTTCAGTAGTTGTGGCACATGGGCTCAGCGGTTGCGGCTCTGAGGCTGTGGCTCATGGGCTTAGTTGTTACACAGCATGTGGGATTTTCCTGGATCAGGGACAGAACCTGTGTCTCCTGCATTGGCAGGCAAACTCTTTACTGCTGAGCTACCAGGGGAGCACCTGTTTTATTTTTTGCGCTATCTTCCTTGTCTTTGTGATGTCATTTTTAAATGATTGCATACTTCTTCCAACTCAATAGTTAAAGAAAAAGAAAAAAACAACTAATAACCTGGGACTTCCCTGCTGGTTCAGAGGTTAAGACTGCATTTCTACTGCAAGGAGTGTGAGTTCGATCCCTGGTTGGGAAACTAAAATTCCACATGACCCAGGGTCAGGCCTAAAAAAGAAAAACCAAATAACCTGATTAAAAGATTGTTTAAGAATTTGAATAGACACTTCTACAAAGAGGAATGATCAGTTGATAGAAATGATCAACTGATAACATGAAAAAAAATTGATCAGCTTTACAAGTTATCAGGGAAATGCAAATCAAACTACAATGAGATATTACCTCACATCTGTCAGGATGTCTGCTATCCAAAAACAAAGCACTCATTGAGCATCTCAAGAAGCAGAGTGAAAATTATGTTTGAAAACATTAAGCTTCTATTTTTGAGCCATAAATCTGAACTACTCCAGTCACTGATACCTGAGTGCTAAGGACAGTGAAGTGAGCCTTCGTTCCTTGTGGCCAATTTATTCTCAACTCTGGGGCATTTGTTTTACTCTGTAGAGGAAAGCCATGTACCAATTTGTGCTGTTTTGTTGGTTTCTTGCTTCTTAAATGTAATTGCTACTCTCTGATGAATTGTTCAGATTTCCTTGGAAGAGAATAAATAGCTATAAACACTCTAAAACAAAACAAACTGAAGAAAAGTATTGGCAAGGATGTGAAGAAATTGGAATCCTTGGACACTGTTGGTGGGAATGCAAAATTATGTAGCAGCTGTGGAGAGCAATATGGAGTTTTCTTCAGAAAAATACCAAGTAGAATTACCATATGAACCATCAGCCTCACTTGTGGGTATTATATTGAAATCAGAGTCTTGGGGCAATATTAGTACTCGTATGTTCATGGCAGCATTATTCACAATAGTGAAGACGTCGAACCAAGTAAAATGTACATCAACAGATGAAGGGCTAGAGAAACAGGTGTATGCACAAAATGGAATACTATTCAGTCTTTTATTAAGATTTTTTTGTGTGTGCCACTTCTATTGGTCTTTCGTTTATTTCCATCTTTGTTCTTTGGCCTGTGTGGGCGTCCCATCACTGTGGCCTCTCTCGTTGCAGAGCACCGGCTCTGGGCGCACGCGCTCCAGAGCTCTGGCTCGGTAGTTGGACACATTGGTCCAGCCGCTCTGTGGCACTTGGGATCTTCTCAGGCCAGGGATTGAATCGGCGCCCCTTGCACTGCAAGGCAGTGTCCTTACCCACTGGACCACCAGGGAAGCACCCTATTCAGTCTTTTAAAGGAATAAAATTCTGCAATATGTGACAACACGGATGAACCTTGAGGACATAGCACTAAATGAAATAAGCCAACTACAGAAAGACAGATACTACAGGATTCCACTTAACATGAGGTTTCTACAGTAGTCACATTCACAGAATCTTACTAGTGGAACAGGGGTTGACAGGGGCTGCGGGAGAAAGAACAGCGTGGTTCCTAATCAGTGTGCATAAAGTTTCAGTCAGACTTGATGAGTAAGCTCTAGAGACCTACAGTACGGCAGTGTGTCTAGAGTGAGCTAGAATGTACAGTATGTTTAAAAATTTGGGGGCCCCCTTCAATTTTCAACTCTGGGGCATTTGTTTTACTCTGTAGAGGAAAGCCATGTACCAATTTGTGCTGTTTTGTTGGTTTCTTGCTTCTTAAATGTAATTGCTACTCTCTGATGAATCGTTCAGATTTCCTTGGAAGAGAATAAATAGCTATAAACACTCTAAAACAAAACAAACTGAAGAAAAGTATTGGCAAGGATGTGAAGAAATTGGAATCCTTGGACACTGTTGGTGGGAATGCAAAATTATGTAGCAGCTGTGGAGAGCAATATGGAGTTTTCTTCAGAAAAATACCAAGTAGAATTACCATATGAACCATCAGCCTCACTTGTGGGTATTATATTGAAATCAGAGTCTTGGGGCAATATTAGTACTCGTATGTTCATGGCAGCATTATTCACAATAGTGAAGACGTCGAACCAAGTAAAATGTACATCAACAGATGAAGGGCTAGAGAAACAGGTGTATGCACAAAATGGAATACTATTCAGTCTTTTATTAAGATTTTTTTGTGTGTGCCACTTCTATTGGTCTTTCGTTTATTTCCATCTTTGTTCTTTGGCCTGTGTGGGCGTCCCATCACTGTGGCCTCTCTCGTTGCAGAGCACCGGCTCTGGGCGCACGCGCTCCAGAGCTCTGGCTCGGTAGTTGGACACATTGGTCCAGCCGCTCTGTGGCACTTGGGATCTTCTCAGGCCAGGGATTGAATCGGCGCCCCTTGCACTGCAAGGCAGTGTCCTTACCCACTGGACCACCAGGGAAGCACCCTATTCAGTCTTTTAAAGGAATAAAATTCTGCAATATGTGACAACACGGATGAACCTTGAGGACATAGCACTAAATGAAATAAGCCAACTACAGAAAGACAGATACTACAGGATTCCACTTAACATGAGGTTTCTACAGTAGTCACATTCACAGAATCTTACTAGTGGAACAGGGGTTGACAGGGGCTGCGGGAGAAAGAACAGCGTGGTTCCTAATCAGTGTGCATAAAGTTTCAGTCAGACTTGATGAGTAAGCTCTAGAGACCTACAGTACGGCAGTGTGTCTAGAGTGAGCTAGAATGTACAGTATGTTTAAAAATTTGGTAAGAGAGTAGATCTCATTTTGTCTTCTTGACACAATAAAATTAAAAACAAAAAGACTACATACTATTCTGGGAGAGTGGTATTCTTTGGAGAGATTTAGACATAGAATTGGTAGATCCAAGAGTGTGAATATTTTTTTAACTGTGATTTAAAAAATTGAGATACAGTTGACATGCAACATGTAATACAAGTTGAAGGTATACAAGATATTTTTGTAGTTTTGGATGCTCATTGCTAAATTGCTTTTGAAAAGGGCTGTAATAATTTGCACTTCAACCAACTGCTTTGAGTATCATTTTCATCATATATATTTTTTTCTTTTTCCCCATCATGCCTCTTTTATTTATATTTATTTTCATCCATCTTTTTATTCTTCAGCATGTGTGGGCCTCCTATTGCAGTGGTGTCTCTCACTGCAGAGCACCGGCTCCAGGCACGTGTGCTCCAGAGTGCTGGATCATAATTGGACATGCCGGTCCAGCTGCTCTGCCACACGTGGGATCTTCCCAGGTAAGGGATTGAACCGGTGCCCCCTGCACTGCAAAGTGGACTCTTTACTCACTGGACCACCAGCGAAGCCCCTCATTTGCATCATATTTTTGCAGGCATTAGTTATTATTAAAAAATGAAAACGCACAAAGTGACTTGTTTGCTTACTATGTACCGAACTATTCACAGTGGTTAGTTTGGAGAGTGGATTGTGGCTGGTGGTGGTGGTGGGAATGAAAGGGTTGTCCCTTCTCCATTTTATGTAATGTGGTGCTATTGCAAATATTTTACTATAGGCATGTATTTCTTGTGTAATATATATATTTTAGATTCTTGCAATAATTTTTCTTCCAGACAAGTTGCAAAAATAATACAAAGAATTGCCTTTGTAATATGCTTTTTTAAAATAAAATTTTTATTTTATTTACTTGTAGTTGTGCTGGGTCTTGGTTGCTGTGTATACGCCATCCCTAGTTACAGTGAGGGGGGCAACTCTAGTTGTGATGTGCAGGTTTCTTGCTGCATTGGTTTCTCTTGCTGTGGAGCACAGGTTCTGTGTGCTTGGGCTCAGTAGTTGCAGCTCATGGGCTCTAGAGCTTTGGCTCACTAGGTGTGGTACATGGATGGCTTGGTTGCTCTGAGGCATGTGGGATCTTCCAACACCAGGGATTGTGAACCCATATCCCCTGCATTGGCAGGCAGATTATAACTGAGCACCAGGAAAACCCTGTAATAATTTCAATTATTTTATCTTTTACTCTTTAAAAGATAATTAAAAGAAATGTGCCCCAAATGTCAGATTGTCAGACTTTACACTACCAAGGCTCTGTAAGTCAGAGTTTCTTATTAGGTAGGGTAAAACCTTACATAATAGCAACTTTGGGAAATGCTTATTAAGTTCCAGATTTGTAAGCCTGAGCAGGATCAATGAAATCAGAATATTTAGGGGTGAGCCTACAAATCTGCATTTTAAACACCCACCCTCTTCCATGATTCTGGGGCTCCTCAAGGGCTGAGAACTACTGTTAAAAAGATTCCTCCTTTTCATTTTATTTCTCTAGCAATATTGTGGCTTCCTTACTTGGAAAGCCCTCCAATGTTCAGAGATTGAGAAAAATAAGTGAAATCTGAGCATCCTTGTTGTAATTTTTCACACTTTGTGCTGCTACTGCTTAGCTACAGCCAAGCTGTCTGTAATTTGTTTCCTTAAAAGCCTGCTGTCTCCCTCCAACTAAAGAAGACCCTACTGGGGAGGCCTGGTTCAGAAAGCCATGTGGTATGGATTCTGGTTCTCCCCGCCCCCCTTCTTATCCTGGATGTTCCATGGAGTGGCAGCTGGAGGCCTGCCCTTTCCCGGCCCCCTTGCAGGTGCAGCCAGGAGGCCCTGAAATGGAGAGGGAGCCCAGATCCTGGCGCCAGGACCTTTTGCTCTTTCTTTTGTCTAATGCTGATGCTTTTCCATGAACACATTGTTTCCTTTGGCCACTGTGGGCATGGCCTTTCCCTGTGTGTGTTACATTGACAGAGCATATTCACAAGGGCCACCCCTGATCAGTTCCTTACCTGCCCCTACCTTCTGCACCGCCTGCCTTCACCATGCACCTTCCACTCTGTACACAGAGCTGTTCTTTCCAGATTGAGGACTGAACGACTATGAAAGAGGAATAGTTAAGAAATGTGGCCAGAAGGACAGCAGAAATCCAAACTGTGGAGAATTGAATTTAAGATGAAAGAATTGGTACTGTCCTAGACAGTTTGGTTGTAAGTTTGTTTTCCACACTAAAAAGGCACTATGCCTCACCCGCTGTTACCTGCCTGTATGACCTTTGAAATGAAAAGAAAAAGTTAAGGAAAAGAATGTACTCATAATATAGACAATTTGGAAAATAAAGTAGAAAGTAGAGGGGCAGTAAGTTGCCAGCTGTTTCACTAGTCTAGTCAAGCTACTGTCTGCTTTTGGGTGTGGTATAGCAGGAAGGCTAAGGGCACGAATTGGGCAAATCTGAGTTCAAATCCCTTATCCCCCCATTAGCTGTGGGCATCCATTGGGCAGCTTCATTATCCTTTTGTCGATTCAGTTTTCTCCTTGGTTGCATGGGGGTAAAAATAGTTCCTAACTTGTAGGCTTGCCGTGAAGGTCGAATGAGACAAGAAGGTAAAGCAGTTAGCAGGATGCTTGGTAAGAGTTCTTTTTCATTTTGTTCATATCCTTTCAGTGCTTTCACTGTGAGTAGTGTTTTGGTTTTCAGATAGTTGTGATCACACTATCTCTGTATTTAGTTTTATTTCCTGTGTGTTTTGATTAATATTGTAGCCCAAGTCGTTTCCATCCTATCTTTCAGCTCCTCATAAACACACATTTTAGTGGTTGCGTAATAGCCAATTGAGTGGGTGGATCAGGTACATCATAGCTTAGTTAGCTATTTCTTTATTGTCAATCATGGGTGTTATTCCAGGTCATTGTTTGAGATATGTGCAAACACAGTATGTAAAATGTCTAAGTCACTGCCAGTTACAACCACCTCAGGGAAATTCCTGGCGCCAGGACCTTTTGCTCTTTCTTTTGTCTAATGCTGATGCTTTTCCATGAACACATTGTTTCCTTTGGCCACTGTGGGCATGGCCTTTCCCTGTGTGTGTTACATTGACAGAGCATATTCACAAGGGCCACCCCTGATCAGTTCCTTACCTGCCCCTACCTTCTGCACCGCCTGCCTTCACCATGCACCTTCCACTCTGTACACAGAGCTGTTCTTTCCAGATTGAGGACTGAACGACTATGAAAGAGGAATAGTTAAGAAATGTGGCCAGAAGGACAGCAGAAATCCAAACTGTGGAGAATTGAATTTAAGATGAAAGAATTGGTACTGTCCTAGACAGTTTGGTTGTAAGTTTGTTTTCCACACTAAAAAGGCACTATGCCTCACCCGCTGTTACCTGCCTGTATGACCTTTGAAATGAAAAGAAAAAGTTAAGGAAAAGAATGTACTCATAATATAGACAATTTGGAAAATAAAGTAGAAAGTAGAGGGGCAGTAAGTTGCCAGCTGTTTCACTAGTCTAGTCAAGCTACTGTCTGCTTTTGGGTGTGGTATAGCAGGAAGGCTAAGGGCACGAATTGGGCAAATCTGAGTTCAAATCCCTTATCCCCCCATTAGCTGTGGGCATCCATTGGGCAGCTTCATTATCCTTTTGTCGATTCAGTTTTCTCCTTGGTTGCATGGGGGTAAAAATAGTTCCTAACTTGTAGGCTTGCCGTGAAGGTCGAATGAGACAAGAAGGTAAAGCAGTTAGCAGGATGCTTGGTAAGAGTTCTTTTTCATTTTGTTCATATCCTTTCAGTGCTTTCACTGTGAGTAGTGTTTTGGTTTTCAGATAGTTGTGATCACACTATCTCTGTATTTAGTTTTATTTCCTGTGTGTTTTGATTAATATTGTAGCCCAAGTCGTTTCCATCCTATCTTTCAGCTCCTCATAAACACACATTTTAGTGGTTGCGTAATAGCCAATTGAGTGGGTGGATCAGGTACATCATAGCTTAGTTAGCTATTTCTTTATTGTCAATCATGGGTGTTATTCCAGGTCATTGTTTGAGATATGTGCAAACACAGTATGTAAAATGTCACCCTCCTACTCCAAGTCACTGCCAGTTACAACCATTTCCTCAGGGGAAATTCCTAGAAGGAAGATTATAAAGTCAGAGGGCATGAACACTTATTAAGGTTTGGGACCTATGCTGCCAGATCTGCTCCTGTAAAGTTGGCCTCCACTTTTATTTTCAAGGGCATGGATGAGAGTCAGGCTGGGAGACCTGGATTTTGTTATGCGGGGCAGCTATTGAGGGTGTTGGGTGTCAGGGTTGGAGAAACACAGTCAGATGGAGTTTTAGTGGATGGATCTGGCAGTCACTGGGAGTGTGGATAGGGGCATGGCCAATGTTAGGGGGTTAGGTGAGGAGACTCTGCACCAGGGCAGTGGTGTCCTGATGTCAACCTGGCCCTCACCTCATGGCAACTATTGTTCTCATTTATAAGAGAATCTGCAGTCACAGTCTCATGACCCCACTTTCTTTTTTGTAGGTTCCATACAACTTTTTAAATTTGTTTTTCCCCTTAAAATATGAAGTATAGTTGATGTACAATATTATATAAGTTACAAGTATACAATATAATGATGCACATTTTTTAAAGGTTATACTCCATTTATAGTTAATAAAATATTGGCTCTACATGAAGTACCTTAGTTCCCTACTCCTATATTGGCCATCCCCCTTTTATAATCCCCACTGTACCTATGAGCCTGCTTCTTTTCTATTATATTCACTAGCTTGTTGTACATTTTAGTTTCCATATATAAGTGATAACATATAACATTTGTCCTTCTCTGTCTGACTTATTTCAGTTAGCATAATACACTGATTCCATCCATGTTGCTTCAAATGGCAAAATTACATTCCTTTTTATGGCTGAGTAATATTCATGTGTGTGTGTGAGAGAGATATCTCACATCTTCTTTATCTATTTATTTGTTGATGAACACAACTTGTTTCCATATCTTAAGAATAGTAAATAATGCTGCTATTGGGGTAAATGTATCTCTTCTAATTTGTGTGTTTTTTTTTTTTTTTTTAACACACACACACACTTCCATGGACTGTAGTTTGCCAGGCTTCTCTGTCCATGGAATTTTCCAGGCAATAATACTGGAGTGGGTTGCCATTTCCTTCTCCAGGTAGTGCTAGTGGTAAAGAATCTGCCTACCAGTGCAGGAGACAGGAGACTGAGAGTTCGATACCTGAGTTGGGAAGATTCCTCCTGGAGCAGGGCATGGCAACTCACTTCAGTATTCTTGCATGGAGAGTCATATGAACACAGGAGCCTGGGGGGCTACAGTCCATGGGGTTACAAGGAGTCAGACACAACTGAAGTGACTTAGCATGCACACACTACCTGCATGGCAGTGCTAGTTTTAGTTTTTTCAGAAATCTCTATACTTTTTTCCACAGTGGCTTCACCAATTTAGATTCCCACCAATAGTGTATGGAGGTATCCTTTTCTCTCAAAATCCTGCTTTCTTAGCGTGTTTCTCCAGATATGTGAATTTAGGTCTTTTCAGTCTCACATGGCTTCACATTGTTTTCTTCTTCTGTGATCAAAATGCTAAGGACTATATCTTTAGGGGCCACAGTGAATTAGTTTGTGAGCCCTGGTGTCACTGTACTGGGATGGCAACCCTGCCACATATTATGTGTGATTTTGGGCCTCAGTTTCCCAGTGTGGAAATGGTACCAACCTCATATATCATTCAAAACAAAGTATTGCATATATAGCACAGTGCTGTGGGGTTGGTATTATTCTTACCTATTTCCCTCTAAGTTAAAGACTGGTAGAGGGAGACTAATTCAACCACTAGATTCAACACTTTCCTTCCCTCGAAAACATAGCAAGGGCATCAGGATTAGGGAGCAATACCAGGAAACCTGCTTTGTCAAAATATGTACCCACATGAGACTGTGGGGAAGGGAGGGGATAAGGTTGGGAGTGAGTGAGTAGCCAACCATCCTGGGATGCAGGACTTTCAGTGCTAAAACCTGGATAGCCGCCAGCAGCCTCTGTGGCTGGTCAGCCTTGCATAATGGTGGGAGGTGACAGCATCTGGTAAAATAGCCCAAACGAGAGAGAACCAGAATCTGTAATATTTAAGAAGGGTTTCTAGTCCTTTAATTGTTGCATACGTGCTATAAGTCACTTTAGTTGTGTCCGACTGCGACCCTACGGACGTAGCCTGCCAGGCTCCTCCGTCCATGGGATTCTCCAAGCAAGAATACTGAGAGTCGGTTGCCATGTCCTTCTTTAGCGGATCTTCCCGACCCAGAGATCAAATCCGTGTCTCCTGAGACTCCTGCACGCAGGCAGATTCTTGAGCACCGAGCCACCTGGGGAAGCCCGGTTCCTTTCATCACTGGGCGAACTCATTAGGAAATTCATTTCACCTGAGCTTGAACTGACCGCCACTAATGAGGTCCACCTATGGTGGGGGCGGGGTGGGGGAGAGAACTGCTTCCGGGGGAGCGGGTCAGAGCGATTCAGCGTCGAAGCGTGTTGAGGGGAGTGAGTGACCCGGCGGCGGAGGCGGTGTGGAATTCGCGCTTCCCAGCCCTGGCCGGTATTCTGCTCTCGTGAAGCCTTCTTTCTTGGCAGGAAGGCGGGTCAGTAGCCCATTGGGGACGGCTGAGGGGCTTGAGGGTTGGTTCTCACTTCCGCACAGGTAACTTCCGGTTCTCTGGGTGGCTGTGTGAACGGCACCCTAGGCCAGACTCCAGGCGAGGGGCGAGGGGCGCGCCGCGGGCCAGGGCGGGGTGGGCGGTCAGTAGTTGCTGTTTCCTCTTTCAGCCCTTTCAAAGCATTTTAAAACAGGATTCGCTTTTTTGACAAGCCCTTGAAGGTTTGCGCTTCTCTGAGAGACTCGAAGGGCTGAGGAAGAGCCTTGATCTGTTTACTTTTCCTTTATGTGGAAACTTACTTGGGCCGGTTCTCCACCCAGTTTCCTCCCCCAGCGCGGCTGACTTTCTAGCCAGCCAGAACCCACCGGCCGCTCTGGCGTGGGCCTCCCTGCGTGGCTTTCGGGCCTGCTGGCTCCCACCCTTCCAGCCTCCCTGCCTCGAGCAGTAGAGCGCAGTAGGGCGCGGGGCGGCTCTCTGCCCCTCACTGGCCTTCTAAGTCTGTGGGGAGTGGAGACAGGAGCCGAGAGGGGCTGGCCTGTGGACTCCATCACCCTCCGCAGGGCAGCCGACAGAAATGGCGTCTTTGGTGGGAGTTGGGGGAGGTGGGAATGCAGGGGCAGAGAAAGGAAGATGGGGACAACGCTGGGTTTGCTTTTTTGTTTGTTTGTTTTATTTTTTTTTTTATTGGAATATAATTACTTTCCAATGTTGTGTTCTTTTCTGCTGTACAATGAAGTGAATCAGCTCTAGGTACACATAGATGGAGTCCCTTTTAAGCCTCCCTTCCACATCTCACTCTTCTGGGTCATCACTGAGCTGAGGTCCCAGTGCTGTACAGCAGCTTCCCACTAGCTATCTATTTTATACATAGTAATGTACATATTGTCAGTCCTGGTCTCCCAGTTTGTCCCACCCTCACCTTCCGCTCCTCTGTCCAGACGTTCCTTTTTTGCGTTTGGTTTTAGAGCGCAGAGAGCTGGCCCCAACAGGACTCTTCTTCTCCCCCTTTATAAAAAAATTTTTTTTTTTTTGCCATGTTGGACATCGTGTGGGATAGAGCAAAGAGAAAGTAATGGGGATGGATTTTATGAGCAAAGCCTGTCTAAGGGGGTTATTTTCTAGCAGAAATTTATATCATGTGAGGGAGTGGGTATTTCAACCACCCAGAAGAAGGTGCTCTGGGTAGAGGTAAGAGCAAAGGCCCTGGGGCATATTGAGGAACAGCTTGGAGGAGGTAACTTGTAAGGTCTGAGGAGGGACTGGGCCAGGGTAGAATACACAGAGCTTTGCTGATTGTGATAAGGGGTGGTAGGGCAGGAAGAAGGGGTAATTTGGAGTCCAAGTAAGAGGGAGCCAGTAAGGATTCTCTGTTGCTTTAGCATAAAAAAAGAGGTATGTGCCAAGGAGCATGGGGGAGTGCAGGACAGGGAGGGCAGCAAGGAGTATTTTTGAAATCCTAGGTGTTCAGTGTGGGAAAAACAAAGGAGGTAGCTGTGGGGCCAGAGGAGAACTGGGAGGGGCAATCAAGGGGGTCCTTTGCGATCTTCTCAGTCAGGGTTTCTCAGTCATTTAAAGGAGAGCTCTGTCCTTGTGTGAAAATCAGGCAATTCATGGGGAAGGCCTCTTCCTATGGTCTGCTTAATATGAAGGAGAACTGCAGAAGCTGGAAAGAAGAGCTGGTTGAAGTTGGAGCTTGTCTAGCCCAGGTGGCTGCCCTTCCTGTAAGCATCGCCTTCACCATCTTGGAAAGGCATCAGTAGGGCTCTTGGAGCTACTGGGGAAGTTCCTGTAGGGATGTGCTGGCCTTGGGTGCGTGTGTACTTGTGTGCCTGTGTAGTGCCTGCAGGCAGGACGGGAAAACGCAGGATGCGTTCAGGCCACTCAGCCCACTCATTTTATCCTCTGCGGTGGCCCCACTTCCCCTGAGGATCCTGGCTTCCCTTTGGCAGTTCATCAGCTAAGGAATCTGCAGAAGTCATTGGCAAGTCTAAGAGCGAATCTTTTGTGCCAGAGGGGTTGGTGGTGTGGTGTAGAGGGCTGGGGGGCTCCTTGCCTGAACCAGGAGGCCCTTCTCTAGTGGTGAGCCCTGCTGAGCACTGAGGTTCTGGGGGGAGGTGGGGAAACGGGATTGGGCAGCCAGGGTGATTTGGCCACATGTGAGTTAAAAAGCAGATGAAAAGCCACAGAATAACCAGACGTTCTTCTCTTTGCATGCGAGATCCTGCCTAATGTTGGAAGAGGAAGGAATATTTTTCTTACTTTTTAGACATTACATCCTGTGAGGGGAAGATTTGGAACAGATGGGGGCCAAGGGGCCCCATTGTATTTGCTTGATTCCCTCTCCCTTCCTCCCACAACCAGAAATGTTTCTTTTTTTTACCTAGTGAAGTTAACTCAGGAAAAAAAAAAAAAATTAAAAGTCCTGTAAAGTAGGCAAGTAAGATATCAGGGGTCAGGAAGAAAAATCCACAGAATTCCAGAAAGAATTTACTTTACGATGCAAAGCCTTCTTCTATGTCTAAAGACAGATAATTAAGTCAAAATTTCATTTTACGTTTAATGGCTGCTCCAGTGACATCTGCGTTTATGAGGAGGAAAAGAAAAAGGATCTTTCACAGATGAAGAAAGAGGCCCACCGGGTAGTTCAGAGTAAGGAGTGTTTCTGAAATGCTAGGCACACAATGTGGGAAAGAGGGGTGTTTCTTGAAATTTTCTAGGCACAAGGAATGGAACCTTTTGCTTAATATGAAGGAGAACTGCAGAAGCTGGAAAGAAGAGCTGGTTGAAGTTGGAGCTTGTCTAGCCCAGGTGGCTGCCCTTCCTGTAAGCATCGCCTTCACCATCTTGGAAAGGCATCAGTAGGGCTCTTGGAGCTACTGGGGAAGTTCCTGTAGGGATGTGCTGGCCTTGGGTGCGTGTGTACTTGTGTGCCTGTGTAGTGCCTGTAGGCAGGACGGGAAAACGCAGGATGCGTTCAGGCCACTCAGCCCACTCATTTTATCCTCTGCGGTGGCCCCACTTCCCCTGAGGATCCTGGCTTCCCTTTGGCAGTTCATCAGCTAAGGAATCTGCAGAAGTCATTGGCAAGTCTAAGAGCGAATCTTTTGTGCCAGAGGGGTTGGTGGTGTGGTGTAGAGGGCTGGGGGGCTCCTTGCCTGAACCAGGAGGCCCTTCTCTAGTGGTGAGCCCTGCTGAGCACTGAGGTTCTGGGGGGAGGTGGGGAAACGGGATTGGGCAGCCAGGGTGATTTGGCCACATGTGAGTTAAAAAGCAGATGAAAAGCCACAGAATAACCAGACGTTCTTCTCTTTGCATGCGAGATCCTGCCTAATGTTGGAAGAGGAAGGAATATTTTTCTTACTTTTTAGACATTACATCCTGTGAGGGGAAGATTTGGAACAGATGGGGGCCAAGGGGCCCCATTGTATTTGCTTGATTCCCTCTCCCTTCCTCCCACAACCAGAAATGTTTCTTTTTTTTACCTAGTGAAGTTAACTCAGGAAAAAAAAAAAAATTAAAAGTCCTGTAAAGTAGGCAAGTAAGATATCAGGGGTCAGGAAGAAAAATCCACAGAATTCCAGAAAGAATTTACTTTACGATGCAAAGCCTTCTTCTATGTCTAAAGACAGATAATTAAGTCAAAATTTCATTTTACGTTTAATGGCTGCTCCAGTGACATCTGCGTTTATGAGGAGGAAAAGAAAAAGGATCTTTCACAGATGAAGAAAGAGGCCCACCGGGTAGTTCAGAGTAAGGAGTGTTTCTGAAATGCTAGGCACACAATGTGGGAAAAACGAAGTGGGTAATGTCTTATGGGAGCCGTTCAAGTGTTTGCACGATTTTCACCACCACTTGTATTCTGCAGGATGACTTGCCTGACAGCAGACCATAAGAGAGTTGATGTAAGGTGGGTCATGATGTATTTGATTGGCTGCCAGGGAGTCCTTTGTAGAGTGATGTCTCTGGCGTAGCTGCGGGCAGTTGGACGACTGGTAGGATGTTAGCCCCAAACCATACCTGGTCCTTGATGCTGATGAATGTCCAGAGTAGGACTCTCTGGACAGATAAGAGATAAGAGACCAGATAAGTTCATTTAGAAGACTGAATTGAGCACCAGTTCTTTGAGAGGCCCTTTGGATGCCAACAGTGGAGGACAGAACACACCCAGGCCCCACCTCCTTGGAGCTCCTGTCTGCTCCAGTTAGATGGAGTTGTAAGAGGTTCTTGAGCTACAGGCTATGAGCAGGGCTGCAGCAGAGGACCTAAAGGATGCTGTGGGCCCTTCGCACAGATTTGGGGAATAGGGAATACCTTCCTGGAGAAGTGAAGTTCAAGTTAATATATGGTAAGAAGAGCTAACGATAGAGTGGTGACTCTTAGCTGGTCTGATAAGGTCCTCCGGTTTTTCCATTATTTTCTTTGTACCTTCTTTTACTCGGAAAAGTACTCAGTTAAGATGATGAATTGCATGGCACCCTACAATGTACCAAGCAGTGCAGCAAGAGCTTCATCGTTAGCTTCGTGTTGGCTCATAGTAAGTACTCAAAACTGAGCTATTCGCTGGTCATTTACCTCACGTCAATGCCTAACAATAGCTTTAATCACAGTGGCATTTACTGTTGATTAAACATGAAATCTGGAGACCTGGTGGTCCAGTGATAAGATTTTGCCCTCCAGTGCAGGGCATGTGAACTTGATCCCTGGTTTGGGAGCTAAGGACCATGTCTCATGGTCAAAAACCTGAAACACAGAAGCAATATTGTAATAAATTCAACAAAGACTTTAAAAGTGGTTCACATCAAAAAAAAAAAAAAAATCTTAAAAAAAAAAGAAAAAAACTCAGAAACAAGAAATCCGAAGTTGGTGCGCCTAAGGCTGGCAGTGGCTAGCCACTGACAAAAAAGGATGAAGATTCTTTCTGCTCTGCCATCAGGGCCAGCTATGTTAATTTGTGGGGCCCAGTGCAAAGTGAAAAGTGTGAGACACTCTTTCAAAAGGCAGGGAAAAAATGGCCATTTAGAGTACTTTTGTTGTCTCTCTTGTTACTTTTTTTTTTAGTTTGCTGTTGAACATTCTAGGTAAAGAAAAATTAACTTATTTACATGAGTTTTACCATTTATCTTTATATTGTGCAGTGCCAGTTTTATGTTCAAACATAAGAGCATGTACTTTGCCTACAGAATTATCCAAAATACACAATTATATTCAAATTAGGTAATAGTCAAATGGTTTTTTAAAGAATCTGTTTTTCTTCTAAAATGTTCAAATTTATCTATTAAAAATAAGACTCAGAACATAATTTTTTAAAAAAAATTTGGCCTCTTATTTATTTATTATTTATTTTCATCCATCTTTATTCTTTGGCCTGTGTGGACTTCCCATGCCAGTGGCCTCTCTTGTTGCAGAGCACTGGCTCTGGGCGCACATGCTCCAGAGTGTTGGCTCGCAAGTGGATACACTGGTCCAGCTGCTCCACAGCATGTGGGATCTTCTCACTCCAGGTATTGAACCAGTGCCCTTTGCACTGCCAGGCGGACTCTCTACCCACTGGACCACCAGGGAACCCCAAGAAGTTTTAATTAGTATTAACATTTTAATCATAATTCTTTAAAAGCCAGAAGGCATTTAATGTTTTGAACATTAAATGTTAGTTTCAGTTTTTAAAACTTAATGTCTGCAATTACAGTGCTCAATTGTCCATTTTATTTCCAAAATAAAGAATTAGTATTATGCTTCATGCATGTTCATATATGTGTGAGCTGTGTATCTGCATATAACATATATCTATGCAAAATGATATAATTTTGCAAAACGTTGCTCAGCGACCATATACCACTGGTGTTAATAATATAGTATGAATCTTTGGAACCATGAGTAGGAACAGAAACAAGAAAAGTGATGTTCAGCCCTCCTGAATTTCTGTACTTCATTTTGCAGGAACGTGTTGCATTTGTGCTGGGAGGAAGGGTTTGACAAGCTCATTTGTCTGCCCTCCTCCTAAAGTGCTTCCTACACTCCACGGCAGTGTTGGTCTCTACGGCTGGCCAAAGCACACCTACACACCTTCTCTACTGGACACAGTTACCTTTGGTTTTGAAGACCTAGGGCAAGAGGTAGGAAGGGTTTCTATGGGGTATGAACCGTGTTAGTCTTCACAGCAGATGTCAGGGGTTATGGGTGATGCTGTGTGAGTCTAAGGGATGGGGTGCCCATGTGCTCTTTAACTTGTACCTGTGGTCTGTGGTTCAATGGGACCCTCTCAAGTATGAGGCCCTGAGCGGGGACTTCTCTTGCCTGCTTCTAAGAATAGTACTGTGTTTTCAGAAGTCTACTATAGACTTCTTCTTACATTCCATTGGCCAGAATCAATCACAGGCCAAAAGAAGTTAGGTTTATATAAGTTATACCAGTCATGATGGATTCTCTGGAATGAGCACATGACCCCTGAAAGACTGGGGTTCTGTTAGGAAGGAGAAGAAATGGTTTGGTACTTGAACAGCGATGTCTCCTCAGTTATCACTCCCATTTTCCTGAAGGGCAAATGGAAGCTTAGAAGGGCTAAAGAGACAAACCTAGGAAGTGGTGGCACTGTGGTTGGAACCCAGTAAACCTGACTGTACTGTCAACCTCTCCACTCTGCTGACTGCTTCTTGTGGCTGGTGAGTAGGGGTTAACAGAGTGGAGAGTGAGGAAATAAAGAGGGGGCATAAAGAGCTTGCTGGGCAGAAGAAAAGGCATGTGCAGAAGCCTAGAGGGAGGCAAGAGATGGTGTGGTTAGCTGAGGACTGAAGTATCCTTGGTCTATCCTGTGAGGGAAGGCATTCAGGGATAAGGCTGGGGGGTGTTTGCAGCTGGGGGTGCTGGTTTGCAGACAGGAGGCGGCAAGACTGGAATCAGGCTGGGCTGGGAGGCTGTTGAAAGATTTCAGTAGCGAGAAAGAACAGTAACTGAAATAGAGGAGCGGGAAGAGAATGAATGCAGTCAAGAGATACTTAGAGAACAGAATGGATAGAATTTCTCCATCAGGGAAAAGGAGAAAGAAGAACCAAGGATGACACCTGAGTTTATGACTTGGAAATGGGTCACTGGATGTGCCAGTCAGATACAGAAAACAGGAGATGATGCCATGAGGGAGAGGTTTGGGAATGTGAGTCCAGTGTTTTCTGTTTAGTTTGATTTTGGACATGTTGAGTTCAAGGAAATAACAGTGGAGTTGCGCTGTAGACATTACAGTCTGAAACTCAGGAGAGAAGTGCAGACAACAGAGAGGTGAGGACTTCTTCCCCATGTAGACCCTATGGGTTCCACTGAGGGTGAGCATGGAATGTGTGGAAAGAGTGCAAGACAGAGCCTCAGGATCCCAATGTATGAGGAAAAGGAGCACACTGCAAAGGAGTTGCCTCCAATACAGTAAGCCAGGAAATTGGTGTCACTGAAGCCAAGCCAAGAGAGCTTCAAGATGGAGAGAAAGATGGCACTTGAGAAGTGAGTGCCAGGAAGATCACTGATGACTGTAGCAAGAGCAGTGTCCTTGAGTTCAGGAGGAGACATCCAGGGAGCAGGGAGCTGACCAGACACTGGGAGGTGAAGAGGTCGAGGGAAGGTGGTATATATCATTCAAGGTTCGTTGGTCAGGAATGTGAAGAAAAGGGTAATGGTGTGGGAGGATTTGGGGAAGGCTTAAATCGCTGGGGAAGACTGGAGCATGTTGAATTGCAGGAAAAGAGTAGAACTCTGGAAGACCAGAAGTTGAGGAGGCAGAGAGGAGATGGGGACTGAATAGTACAAAAAACTGAGTAGGTGGGAGTAGATGGGGTCCAGGGCTGAGGTGGGGACTGTCTGAGGGAGGCGTGTGGCTCCCATCTGAGCGGGAGTGGATGTGGCTGTGGAGAGGATGTGGGACAGAGACTGATACTTGTTTCCTCTGTAAAGTAGCTGGGAGAGAGACTGACATATGTCCTATGCAATATTTGGGACATACTTTGATTAAAAAAGATTCATTGTGTATCTGAAAATCAAGTTTAACCTATCTCATCTGGCAGTCCTAACGGGACTGGCAAAGGATGTGGCTGGTCCTGCTGGGGAGACAGAACTATAGCAGGATGGCGTCTCAGGCTCTGAGGAGCTTGCTCTGTGATGTGTCAGAGCAGGGGAGGTGGTGCCATGAGGGAGAGGTTTTGGGAAAGGGGTGATGTGCCAGTGTTTTTTTCTTTTTTTAGTTTGATTTTGGACATGTTGAGTTCAAGGAAATAACAGTGGAGTTGCGCTGTAGACATTACAGTCTGAAACTCAGGAGAGAAGTGCAGACAACAGAGAGGTGAGGACTTCTTCCCCATGTAGACCCTATGGGTTCCACTGAGGGTGAGCATGGAATGTGTGGAAAGAGTGCAAGACAGAGCCTCAGGATCCCAATGTATGAGGAAAAGGAGCACACTGCAAAGGAGTTGCCTCCAATACAGTAAGCCAGGAAATTGGTGTCACTGAAGCCAAGCCAAGAGAGCTTCAAGATGGAGAGAAAGATGGCACTTGAGAAGTGAGTGCCAGGAAGATCACTGATGACTGTAGCAAGAGCAGTGTCCTTGAGTTCAGGAGGAGACATCCAGGGAGCAGGGAGCTGACCAGACACTGGGAGGTGAAGAGGTCGAGGGAAGGTGGTATATATCATTCAAGGTTCGTTGGTCAGGAATGTGAAGAAAAGGGTAATGGTGTGGGAGGATTTGGGGAAGGCTTAAATCGCTGGGGAAGACTGGAGCATGTTGAATTGCAGGAAAAGAGTAGAACTCTGGAAGACCAGAAGTTGAGGAGGCAGAGAGGAGATGGGGACTGAATAGTACAAAAAACTGAGTAGGTGGGAGTAGATGGGGTCCAGGGCTGAGGTGGGGACTGTCTGAGGGAGGCGTGTGGCTCCCATCTGAGCGGGAGTGGATGTGGCTGTGGAGAGGATGTGGGACAGAGACTGATACTTGTTTCCTCTGTAAAGTAGCTGGGAGAGAGACTGACATATGTCCTATGCAATATTTGGGACATACTTTGATTAAAAAAGATTCATTGTGTATCTGAAAATCAAGTTTAACCTATCTCATCTGGCAGTCCTAACGGGACTGGCAAAGGATGTGGCTGGTCCTGCTGGGGAGACAGAACTATAGCAGGATGGCGTCTCAGGCTCTGAGGAGCTTGCTCTGTGATGTGTCAGAGCAGGGGAGGTGGTGGGTGTGGAGGCGGGGTTTGCTGTGGCTCTCTTGGGAGGCCATGGCAGGGCCTCCTGCATGTCTATGTGAAGAAGACAGAGGGTGTGTGGTGTCTGGATTAGACCGTTTTCCATCTCACTTGGGTGAAACCTAAAGGCCCCATCACCTTGGTCTGTGATGAGCGGTCTGTGATGAGAGGTCTTGCCCTCTCTCACCACATCTCCTGCCCTGTCCCACTCTTGTGCTCCCTGCAGCCTCTGGGCAGCTTGCTGTTCCAAGTGTATTTAGATCTCAGACCTCCCCTCTGGTGGTTCCTTCTTCTTGGATTGCTCCTCCTCAAGGCCCTTAAAAGGCCGTTACAAGGTGTCTGGCCCTTGCTTACTGTGCATTCCTCAGAGGCTTTTCCTAATCCTTTATTGCAATGGCACCATCCTCTCCACGTGGCAGCCTGCTCTGTTTAGGTTCATGTCATTTCTCACTTCTTGATATACTGTGTGTGTTTGCCCGTTTTTGGTCTCTTACCATTAAAATGAAAATGCCACGAGAATAAATATGTTATCTTACTCTTAGAAGTAGCCCATGTTCCTGGGTGTATAGGTGTATAGAGGAAACTGAAGCATTTGAGGATGTATGTGTGCATCAGTAACCAGCAGTGAAACGAGTGAACTACTTGGTACATGCACCAACATAGATGAATCTCAAGTGAGTTCTAAATGAAAGAAGCCGGACCAAAAGGCTACACACTGAAGAACGTCGTGACAGTCTGGAAATATCGCTTCATGTTACTCAGTTACAAGGCTGTAAAGCAAATTAGTGGTTGCCAGGGGCTAGGAGTGGGGGATATGGTAATGTTCTGTATCCTGATTATGGTGGTGGTCACACACAGCTGCATGCATTCACTAACATTGGTAGAACTCCTTGTTAGAAAAGGGTGAATGTGTATAGATCATACCTCAAATATGAGTAAAAAATTAGTGTTCTCACTTAGATTTTTGTTGTAGTATTTGGGCATTTCTTGTGAACGTGGGCTAATAATTCATTTTTCCCAGGTGGCAGAGTAACCCCAGCTTAATTGTGTTATCCACTGTGCCAGTGAATGCTTATGCCAAGAAACTAAAGTGTTCTGAAAGTGGGAGAGATTTGTTAAGGTGGTACTCTGTTGGTTTCCTTTCCAGCATCTCCTACTTTCTTCTAGGAAGAGAACACCTTTTCCTGTGTGACTGGAAGGGACTGACTTTTGCCCTGTGCCCCTAGGAGTGAGCTGTTGAATGTAGCCAGTTGAATCCTTCCCAGCACTTCTCTGCCAGAGCTTTTGGGGAATTTTATTTACTTTCGCTGGAATTGGTAGGCTGTAGATGCAAGCTTGTTGGTGAATATTTCTTTTATTTAAAAAAAACGTCTTCTGGGGCTTCCCTGGTGGTCCAGTGGGTGAGGATACCACCTTGCAGTACAAGGGGCGCCAGTTCGATCCCTGGCCTGGGAAGATCCCACGTGCCGCAGAGTGGCTGGACTGATGTGTCCAATTACCGAGCCGGAGCTCTGGAGCGCATGTGCCCAGAGCCAGTGCTCTGCGACAACAGAGGCCACCGCGATGGGAGGCCCACACAGGCCAAAGAACAAAGATGGATGAAAGTAGATAAATGAAAGACCAATAGAAGTGGCCTGCCTGCCCGCCCCCACCCCCCCAAATGTCTTCCACTGAAGGCAGTTTACTGATTCTGTTGGTGGATATCTTGGTCACTAAATGGAGAAAGACAGACAAATAGAACCCTGATGTTTGAGCCTGGACAACCCAGTAAGTGAGCTAATACATTCCAGTTTTCTCTACTTAAGCCATGTCAACTTTGGTGGCTTCTGTTAATCATGGCTGGGTGATACGTTGAAAATAAGAAACCCTGATGGGTTTGAGGAAGGAGTTTTCTGAAGGATGTGCTGGGCAAGGGGCCTGTGGCAGATTTGTGGCTGCAGTTTTCTTCAATGCCTTTTACATATTAGAAGGAAGGAAAGACATCTCTTTTCTTTTCTGTTGTTTAATAAACAAGGTAGAGTTTTTCTGAATATAAAAGAATTGCTAATTTGTTTACAGATTTTGAAAATCCAGAAAACTAAATGTGAAAACCAGTTATGATCATGCCACTTCCAGATGTAATAGTGGTAATTCTTTTGTGTGTCCTTCCAGTATTTATTTGTGTGCTGATGTGTATTAGAGATGGCTTATATGTAAAATTGGACTCTACTGTCTGTATAGCTTTAGAATTATTCACTTAATAAGTAACACAAACATTTCCCTTATCTTTGTGTTTTTTTGCAGCTTTTTTTTTAGTTTTGTTGTATTTCACCAGAGATGTGTCCTTCTCATTAGATAGAAAATCAGTGCCAATTTTTACAGAATTTTAGAAATAGAATTGATCACGTGGGTGTCCACTTAAGAGTTTTTGTTGTCATCTGGCCAGGTTGCCACTGGCTAAGTCAGGCCACCTTGCCGTCTACTGATGATGCACTAGGACCTAAAATTTTGTGAGTCCCAGACCTTGCTGGGTATTACTGAGTTTTTAGGAAATTGCTAATTGACATGTGCGAAAACCTCTCTCATTTTTATTTTAATTATGCCCTTTTTCCCTTTTGCTGGTTATCAGTAAGGATTCCCATTCCTAAGCCCACCATAGAATTAAGCGATTTGTTTATTTTTGTGAATTGCTCTTCATGTCCTTCATTCATTTTCCAGTTGGGGTGCTTGTTTTTTTGGTTTTCTTTACTGATTTATAAGAACTGTGTTTACAGTGACATTATTAGCCCCTTTGTGGGGATTGATATATTTTTAAGAGTGTGATGAAATGTCCTAATAATTGATCTTTTTTTTTTTTTTTTTAAACTTTTATTTATGTATTTTTGGCTGTACTGGGTCTTTGTTGATGTGTGGGTTTAGCTGTTTTGCGGTATGTGGGATCTTCCTGGATCAGGGATTGAACCTGTGTCTCCTGCATTGGCAGACAGGTTCTTATCCACTGAGCCACAAAGGAAGCCCTGATCTCTTTTTTTTAACGGATTTTTTTTTTTTAAATTTTTGGCCATCTTTATTCTTTGGTCTGTGTTGGCCTCCCATTGCAGTGGCCTCTCACTGCAGAGCACCCACTCTGGGCGCATGCGCTCCAGAGCACTGGCTCGTTACTGTGGGACTTCTTTACCCACTGGACCGTCAGGAAGCCCCTTAATAACTGATCTTTTATCAAGGTTAAGGCAGAAGGCTAGATTTTGGTGGGGACAGGATGGAATCTGATAATGTCCACCCGCTTCCTGCACACAAATCCAGAAAGAGTATCTCACTGTGTCTCTGAGGGCAGCAGTCTTTTTAGCGTTATTTCACAGACAGTTATCCTTAGCACAGAGAGTGGGAACTGATGTAACCCCTAGAGCTGGGGCTCCACGCTTGTGCTCAGCAGCTTTTTAGTTTTGTTGTATTTCACCAGAGATGTGTCCTTCTCATTAGATAGAAAATCAGTGCCAATTTTTACAGAATTTTAGAAATAGAATTGATCACGTGGGTGTCCACTTAAGAGTTTTTGTTGTCATCTGGCCAGGTTGCCACTGGCTAAGTCAGGCCACCTTGCCGTCTACTGATGATGCACTAGGACCTAAAATTTTGTGAGTCCCAGACCTTGCTGGGTATTACTGAGTTTTTAGGAAATTGCTAATTGACATGTGCGAAAACCTCTCTCATTTTTATTTTAATTATGCCCTTTTTCCCTTTTGCTGGTTATCAGTAAGGATTCCCATTCCTAAGCCCACCATAGAATTAAGCGATTTGTTTATTTTTGTGAATTGCTCTTCATGTCCTTCATTCATTTTCCAGTTGGGGTGCTTGTTTTTTTGGTTGTCTTTACTGATTTATAAGAACTGTGTTTACAGTGACATTATTAGCCCCTTTGTGGGGATTGATATATTTTTAAGAGTGTGATGAAATGTCCTAATAATTGATCTTTTTTTTTTTTTTTTTAAACTTTTATTTATGTATTTTTGGCTGTACTGGGTCTTTGTTGATGTGTGGGTTTAGCTGTTTTGCGGTATGTGGGATCTTCCTGGATCAGGGATTGAACCTGTGTCTCCTGCATTGGCAGACAGGTTCTTATCCACTGAGCCACAAAGGAAGCCCTGATCTCTTTTTTTTAACGGATTTTTTTTTTTTAAATTTTTGGCCATCTTTATTCTTTGGTCTGTGTTGGCCTCCCATTGCAGTGGCCTCTCACTGCAGAGCACCCACTCTGGGCGCATGCGCTCCAGAGCACTGGCTCGTTACTGTGGGACTTCTTTACCCACTGGACCGTCAGGGAAGCCCCTTAATAACTGATCTTTTATCAAGGTTAAGGCAGAAGGCTAGATTTTGGTGGGGACAGGATGGAATCTGATAATGTCCACCCGCTTCCTGCACACAAATCCAGAAAGAGTATCTCACTGTGTCTCTGAGGGCAGCAGTCTTTTTAGCGTTATTTCACAGACAGTTATCCTTAGCACAGAGAGTGGGAACTGATGTAACCCCTAGAGCTGGGGCTCCACGCTTGTGCTCAGATGACCAGTTTGCATCACCTGGGATGTCTTTTCTCCAGTCTTAACCCTCCATGGAGGCTTTGGGGCCTAGATGATATGTGTGTTTTTGTTTTTTCTTTCTCTTTTTCCCATCATGCCTCTTTTATTTGTTTATTTGCCTCTTTTATTTATATTTATTTTCATCCATCTTTTTATTCTTTGGTTCGTGTGTTCCTCACATTGCAGTGGCCTCTCTCACTGCAGAGCACCCGCTCTGGGCTCATGCACTTCAGAGCGCTTGCTCGTTATTGGACATACTGGTCCAGCCGCTCCGCGGCATGTGGGATCTTCCTGGGCCAGGGGTTGAAACAGTGCCCCTTGCACTGCAAGGCGGACTCTTTACCCATTGGACCATAGAGAAGTCCCCATATGTATTTTGATACTAGCCATTCTACTAGAAGACAGAATCTCTGTGAAAGCTGTGTTACAGGTTTTTCCAGAACTTCCAGCTTTTCAGAATCCACCTGTTACCTTTGCCCTCAGTATTTAACACTTGAATTTCCCAATCAGCGACTTCTTTTGTACCATCCATTCACTGAGCCTAAAGGGACCCTTCCCCTTCCCAGGATTTGGTCCTTCTGTTGGGGGCTTGGTGGGTGGAGTCCTTTCCTCTGACTTGGGGCAGCTTCCCCAAGATTGCTTCCATTTTTGCAGGTCACCAAGAATGTGGACTCTCTCCCTCTCTCAAAGATTCTTTCATTTAAATATATGCATACTTTTTTTTCTCCTGTCCCTCTTTCTTCCTGAAAGAATAAAGTTAGAGGCATCGGTTGATAAATTGAGCTCTTGCTGATGCATTGGCCCTTCTCATCGGCAGTCTCCTGTCTCCCAGTTTCTCTTAGCCTCACTTTGGGTAGACGAACACCATCACATCCTATATAATGTTTAGGTATGAGGCATTTCCAGATGGGAAATGCGTTCCTATATTTTCGTGTTCTCTGCGTGCATTTACAGCTGGGAAGTGGGGGGCTGGCAGCCAGCCTTCAAGAGGCAAAGATCCACAGGGCGGGGGAAGCAGTGCAGTGGTTGTTAGAGGTCTGGTCACGCTGAGCAGGAGAGAGGGGTGGCTCTTAGGAGTTCAGGGATGGGGACACGACTGGAGAATTTTCAAGATTGGAGGCCTTCCTATCTGACGCAAGCCTTAGGGTTGTTAAAGAAAAAATTATTTGGACACTTGTTAGAATGATAAGGAATATTTTATTCAGGGATATTGCAGTAGGGGTACTGCAGTATTGGGTTGAACTCTTAACACAAGGACAGGTGGGGATTTGTCCCCAAAGAGCAGGGAGAGGGCCTCAGTGGATGGAAAATTACCAAGAGGAGGCATCCAGGGCAGGGAACTCTTGCTAACCTGATCTAACAAAATTCTTGCTAAAGGCAGCCCAAGGACTGACACATCAAAGGTGGGAGATTCTCTCTGAGCTGACTTAGCAGGATTCTTGCAGAGACTGGGCTGTGCAGGCCTGGCAAGGAAGGCCAAGGTTAAGGCCCTTTGAGAAGAGGGCTTGGGGCTTAGAGAAGCCTAACGAAAATCTGATCAAGGGGAGGGTCTTATCATTCGTCCTCTTGTTAAAGGACAGAGGAGAGTGAGGAGTCTTTTGAACAGTCTAAGTTCATTGCTCGCTCAGTCACCTTTTGTTCATTAAGGACTAGCTGAACCATCTGTGGAGGGTGTTTGCTGGACGGTGTGAACTATCAGGCATTTAAATGAGAGAGTTCATGATCTGTTGTGGTGATGAGTCTTTTGAAGTTTTTATCACATTGTAGTCTGCAGGAGCTTCATGACTGAAAGAATGTGGACTCTCTCCCTCTCTCAAAGATTCTTTCATTTAAATATATGCATACTTTTTTTTCTCCTGTCCCTCTTTCTTCCTGAAAGAATAAAGTTAGAGGCATCGGTTGATAAATTGAGCTCTTGCTGATGCATTGGCCCTTCTCATCGGCAGTCTCCTGTCTCCCAGTTTCTCTTAGCCTCACTTTGGGTAGACGAACACCATCACATCCTATATAATGTTTAGGTATGAGGCATTTCCAGATGGGAAATGCGTTCCTATATTTTCGTGTTCTCTGCGTGCATTTACAGCTGGGAAGTGGGGGGCTGGCAGCCAGCCTTCAAGAGGCAAAGATCCACAGGGCGGGGGAAGCAGTGCAGTGGTTGTTAGAGGTCTGGTCACGCTGAGCAGGAGAGAGGGGTGGCTCTTAGGAGTTCAGGGATGGGGACACGACTGGAGAATTTTCAAGATTGGAGGCCTTCCTATCTGACGCAAGCCTTAGGGTTGTTAAAGAAAAAATTATTTGGACACTTGTTAGAATGATAAGGAATATTTTATTCAGGGATATTGCAGTAGGGGTACTGCAGTATTGGGTTGAACTCTTAACACAAGGACAGGTGGGGATTTGTCCCCAAAGAGCAGGGAGAGGGCCTCAGTGGATGGAAAATTACCAAGAGGAGGCATCCAGGGCAGGGAACTCTTGCTAACCTGATCTAACAAAATTCTTGCTAAAGGCAGCCCAAGGACTGACACATCAAAGGTGGGAGATTCTCTCTGAGCTGACTTAGCAGGATTCTTGCAGAGACTGGGCTGTGCAGGCCTGGCAAGGAAGGCCAAGGTTAAGGCCCTTTGAGAAGAGGGCTTGGGGCTTAGAGAAGCCTAACGAAAATCTGATCAAGGGGAGGGTCTTATCATTCGTCCTCTTGTTAAAGGACAGAGGAGAGTGAGGAGTCTTTTGAACAGTCTAAGTTCATTGCTCGCTCAGTCACCTTTTGTTCATTAAGGACTAGCTGAACCATCTGTGGAGGGTGTTTGCTGGACGGTGTGAACTATCAGGCATTTAAATGAGAGAGTTCATGATCTGTTGTGGTGATGAGTCTTTTGAAGTTTTTATCACATTGTAGTCTGGCTTCAGCTTGTGAAGCTTCTTTAGATCTTGGTGGGGAAGGTCAGCCATCACTGGCTTGGACTTCCAACAAGGAACTGCGCTGTTAGGTTGTAGTTCTCAAGGAATTCATGCCAGAAGAGTGGGAGAAAATGGGTAACTAAAAGAGTGGAGAATCTGGTGAGGACAGAAAAGTGTAACATGGCAGGATCCAATCCAATTTACAGAGAAGTAACGAAGTAAAAAGTGTAATTTACCAAGAGGTGAAAAATAGCTCAGTGACAAAGAGCAGGACCAGAATTGAATATCCATAAGGATGTGCTGTCGGTTTTTTTTTTTTAATTTTTTAAAATTGAAACATAACATTTCTCTCTACTGTGTCCAGCACTGGTCACTGATTGGGTGTGTTAATGTCAGCATGGAACTGGTCTGGGATCAGGCAGGCTGAGGTCAAATCCCTGAACCAGCTGAGAGATACCAAGCAAACTGGTAACCTTCCTTGTGTCTGTGTTCTGGGTTACAAAATAGGGTGAATCATGAGGTAACATTTATTGAGTGTTTCTCATGGGGTAGGTACTACTGTAAGTGTTTGATGTGTTTCACCTCTGTGAATAAAAATTGATGACAGGTAAATGACCGTCTCGTCTATAGAAAGTAAACAGGCTTTAATAATCACATAACTTGCCCACAGATGATGCTGACATGCAGGGTGAGATGTACTTAAAGTGAGTTGGGCACTTACTAGGTGCTGGCAGAGCCCGTGTCTTCTGCTTTTTGCCTTGTGGCTCTCCTATGAAGGAGAGGGAGCCTAGAACCCACCCCTTGGTGGCCACCTGACAGGACCCAACTGGCAGAAGTGGGCTAACATGTGTCTCTCTGGTCCAGAGGCCATGCTCTCTGCTTTGCTATGCACCCCCAGTGACCAGCTAGGGGAGAGCCCATGTAGGACTCAGAGGTACTGGTGAAATAGTTGGTGATGGCATGGCCTTTGAAATCAGACATACCTTTCAAATTCTTAGCTCTGCCACTTAGTTGTATGAACATGAAAAGTGAGTTAACCTGTCTCACCCTTGGTTTCCCCTCTAAACCAAGGTGGTCATAACTATGAAGGAGAGTGCGGGGAGGACATGAGAGAGTCTGTACATAAGCATCCAGTATGGCTATCCCTGGTGGTTCAGTGGTAAAGAATCCGCCTTCCAATGCAGGAGATGCAGGTTTGATCCCCGATCTGAGAAGATCCCCTGGAGAAGGAAATGGTAACCCACACCAGTATTCTTGCCTGGGAAATCCCATGAACAGAAGAGCCTGGCATGCTACAGTCCTTGGGGTCACAAAGAGTCGGACATGACTGAGTGACTAAACAACAAACATCCAATACATGGTGTCTGCTGTGGTTGTGTAGGACTTGATGAGCCCTGTTTATCCTTAGGGAGGGCAGACTCTGGAGGGCAGGCCTCTCAGATACAGAAGAGACTTTGGACTTTGCTTGCTTGTCTTGGGATATGTCTCTGGGAACTGATAGTCAGAAATAAAGCCACTGAAGTTTGGAAGAATGATGGGGGAGACCGGCTGGATATGGCACCTCTAGAGCGGTCCAGCTCCAATCTTCTTGTTGATGGTCCAACAGGAGAGGCCAGTAGGATGTGGTGAGGATTAAATGCCCATGTACATGACACTCTTAGCCCCATACTTCACCCGAGAGGAGTCCCCAGTTTCTAACTGCGGCTCATTGATTTGATTCTGGCACTGTTTTAGATTCAGAGTTCACAGTGATAAGCAAAACAAAGTCCCCATCCCCTGAAAATCAATTCTAGTGAAGTAGATAAACAATAAAAACGTAGTCAAATAGATTTGAATGCAGTATTGGGGAGTGCAGAATAATGCAGCAACATAGGGAGCAGAAGTCTTTCAGGGGGTGATCAGGAAGGTGACATGTGAGCAGAGATCCTAGTGAGGAGAGGGCCAGTCACGGGAGTGTTGTTGGGGGAGCACATCCCAGGCAGAGGCCCTAAGGTGGGGCTGGTACAGAGGGAAGGCTCCCAGGAGTTGGGGAATGGATTGGTGGGAAATGAGACCAGCATGGAAACTGCCAGATGACATCAGCCTTACATGATTAAGGCTATTTTAGATATTGCATTATTTCCATATCTCCGCAGGCAAGTTGAGCTCTCCTTCCCGTGTCTGTGTTGTGTGTGGGCACAGACATTGTAGCAGAGATCAGAAAGGGACTGTTGCTGTTTGCCTTGTGAGCCCTTTAAGCCAGCAGCCATGTTGATTTTGCTTATACCTGGCACCTAGCATGAAGTACGTGCTTCACACACTTAAGAATGAATTTGAGTGATAATGGGTGCTGACTTTCAGGTGGTTTCTATGTGCCAGTTACTATGGTAAGAATTTTCTGTATTTCATTGTGGTGTTCAATCATTGGAGTAGCCCCTCCCTGAGGTGTTGTCCTCATTTTATATGTTAAAAAAAAAAAAAACAGCTCTAAGACTATCCTGTGTCCCTATGATACATATGGAGAATGCTGTGGGGCTGGGATTTGATACCAGGACTGGCAGGGCCATGCTTTCAACTGTGACAAAGCCAGGAGCAGCTGCAGTTTCTGCCCTTCCCAGGGCTGTGGTGTGCCTTGCTGAGGGTCCTGGCATCACTCAGTTTTCTCAGTCCCTGAGGGGTCACTTTGCATCCCTGTCTGCCTGTGGCATGCTGCGGTGCCATCCCTCAGCCCTCCTCACTGCTTCATATCACAAATGGAAAAGTGGCACTTAGAGCAAATTTATTCAGGTGGGAGCTCGTAAGACATGAAAATAAGGCTTTTGAGCTGCTGCACTTAAACTGGAGTGCAAATGAAAAGCTTTTATTTGGTTTTGGAATTGAGCAGCCAGGGGGGGATCAAAATAAGCAAACAAGTCCCCACCCACTGAAAATCAATTCTAGTGAAGTAGATAAACAATAAAAACGTAGTCAAATAGATTTGAATGCAGTATTGGGGAGTGCAGAATAATGCAGCAACATAGGGAGCAGAAGTCTTTCAGGGGGTGATCAGGAAGGTGACATGTGAGCAGAGATCCTAGTGAGGAGAGGGCCAGTCACGGGAGTGTTGTTGGGGGAGCACATCCCAGGCAGAGGCCCTAAGGTGGGGCTGGTACAGAGGGAAGGCTCCCAGGAGTTGGGGAATGGATTGGTGGGAAATGAGACCAGCATGGAAACTGCCAGATGACATCAGCCTTACATGATTAAGGCTATTTTAGATATTGCATTATTTCCATATCTCCGCAGGCAAGTTGAGCTCTCCTTCCCGTGTCTGTGTTGTGTGTGGGCACAGACATTGTAGCAGAGATCAGAAAGGGACTGTTGCTGTTTGCCTTGTGAGCCCTTTAAGCCAGCAGCCATGTTGATTTTGCTTATACCTGGCACCTAGCATGAAGTACGTGCTTCACACACTTAAGAATGAATTTGAGTGATAATGGGTGCTGACTTTCAGGTGGTTTCTATGTGCCAGTTACTATGGTAAGAATTTTCTGTATTTCATTGTGGTGTTCAATCATTGGAGTAGCCCCTCCCTGAGGTGTTGTCCTCATTTTATATGTTAAAAAAAAAAAAAACAGCTCTAAGACTATCCTGTGTCCCTATGATACATATGGAGAATGCTGTGGGGCTGGGATTTGATACCAGGACTGGCAGGGCCATGCTTTCAACTGTGACAAAGCCAGGAGCAGCTGCAGTTTCTGCCCTTCCCAGGGCTGTGGTGTGCCTTGCTGAGGGTCCTGGCATCACTCAGTTTTCTCAGTCCCTGAGGGGTCACTTTGCATCCCTGTCTGCCTGTGGCATGCTGCGGTGCCATCCCTCAGCCCTCCTCACTGCTTCATATCACAAATGGAAAAGTGGCACTTAGAGCAAATTTATTCAGGTGGGAGCTGCGTAAGACATGAAAATAAGGCTTTTGAGCTGCTGCACTTAAACTGGAGTGCAAATGAAAAGCTTTTTATTTGGTTTTGGAGCCAGACTTTGAGCAGCCAGTGGGCCGTGCGGTCTGGAAGTGAGCGTTATGGGCAGTGGGTTGAAACAGGGGCACTTTGAATGGTGAGGAGGGCGACTGGCTCTGGCACAGCCAGACCAGCCAAAAGGCCGGGATGTCAATAAACAGGACACAGAAAGCCTTTTCCTAAGAGATGGAAGGCAGAGAGGAGAGGAAAGGCCATGCCTCGCTCCTGGCGTATTTGAGAAAGAACATGCTTGAGGTAACCCGTGTTGGCAGCTTTTATAGCTTCCTCCCAATAATATGCTAGGTAGGCCCAGAACAGCCTGGCGTTTTATTTTCACGTAATGGAGCCCAGTGGATCAGGAGCAGCTATCTAGCAGCGGCTCTCCTGGGGCCCTGCCTAAGGAGGGAGGCAGGGGTGCTTGGGTCCAGGGCAGTGAGACACCCTGTCACCCCTGCTGTTAACGGCTTGCTGCCAGGTAAGCCTCAGGGAGGCAGGGGCAGGATGCCTGGTTGCCTCTGGATGCTGACTTAGATGGTTGTAGTTCTTCAGCATGGTCCCCTGTGGTTGGCGTCAGGGAGGGAGGTGGTGGTAGCAGGAGAAAGCAGGCAGGCTCAGGTCCACACTAAGCGCTGAGGGTTGGCACCTATGTAAGGAGCCGTAGCGTGGGGGAACCTACAGAACTGTCTCTGTGCCTTTGGTTGCTGCTTGCTAAGGCACTTTCCATGATTAGATGGAAACCCCCTACAGCGAGTCAAAGCCAGAGCAGCTGCAGTTTCTGACCCTGGCAGGGCCATGCTTTCAACTGTGACAAAGCCAGGAGCAGCTGCAGTTTCTGCCCTTCCCAGGGCTGTGGTGTGCCTTGCTGAGGGTCCTGGCATCACTCAGTTTTCTCAGTCCCTGAGGGGTCACTTTGCATCCCTGTCTGCCTGTGGCATGCTGCGGTGCCATCCTCAGCCCTCCTCACTGCTTCATATCACAAATGGAAAAGTGGCACTTAGAGCAAATTTATTCAGGTGGGAGCTGCGTAAGACATGAAAATAAGGCTTTTGAGCTGCTGCACTTAAACTGGAGTGCAAATGAAAAGCTTTTTATTTGGTTTTGGAGCCAGACTTTGAGCAGCCAGTGGGCCGTGCGGTCTGGAAGTGAGCGTTATGGGCAGTGGGTTGAAACAGGGGCACTTTGAATGGTGAGGAGGGCGACTGGCTCTGGCACAGCCAGACCAGCCAAAAGGCCGGGATGTCAATAAACAGGACACAGAAAGCCTTTTCCTAAGAGATGGAAGGCAGAGAGGAGAGGAAAGGCCATGCCTCGCTCCTGGCGATTTGAGAAAGAACATGCTTGAGGTAACCCGTGTTGGCAGCTTTTATAGCTTCCTCCCAATAATATGCTAGGTAGGCCCAGAACAGCCTGGCGTTTTATTTTCACGTAATGGAGCCCAGTGGATCAGGAGCAGCTATCTAGCAGCGGCTCTCCTGGGGCCCTGCCTAAGGAGGGAGGCAGGGGTGCTTGGGTCCAGGGCAGTGAGACACCCTGTCACCCCTGCTGTTAACGGCTTGCTGCCAGGTAAGCCTCAGGGAGGCAGGGGCAGGATGCCTGGTTGCCTCTGGATGCTGACTTAGATGGTTGTAGTTCTTCAGCATGGTCCCCTGTGGTTGGCGTCAGGGAGGGAGGTGGTGGTAGCAGGAGAAAGCAGGCAGGCTCAGGTCCACACTAAGCGCTGAGGGTTGGCACCTATGTAAGGAGCCGTAGCGTGGGGGAACCTACAGAACTGTCTCTGTGCCTTTGGTTGCTGCTTGCTAAGGCACTTTCCATGATTAGATGTAACCTGCATTTAAAATCTCCTTTGGGCTTCCCTGGTGGTCCAGTGGGTAAGGACACCGCCTTGCAGTGCAAGGGACGCTGGTTCGATCCCTGGCCTGGGAAGATCCCATGTGCCATGGAGCGGCTGGACTGATGTGTCCAGTTACCAAGCTGGAGCTCTGGAGCGCGTGCGCCCAGAGCTGGTGCTCTGCGACAACAGACGCCACCGCGATGGGAGGCCCACACGGGCCAAAGAACAAAGATGGATGAAAATGCACAAATGAAAGACCAATAGAAGTGGCCCGCCTGCTCCCCTCCCTCCCCACCCTACCTGCACCAAAATAAATAAATGAATAAATCTTAAAAAAAAATCTCCTTTCTTTGGTAATGTGTACATATGTATGTGAGGTATATTTGGACATGGGATTACGTGTGTGGTAAAAAATGTATCTCCATTACGTTTTTGACCTGAATGGGTATGTTCTGCAACATTTTTTGAGAGCAAAGGGCTGGGGAACACACACAACTAGCTAGTATGACACACTAACAAAAGTCAAACTTGTGCGGTGAGGGTAGGCGCTGCTCTTTTGTTTTTGTTATAGACTCTTTCTCCCAGTTTTCTCCCATGTGTTCTATGGAAACACTACACTTATTTCAAATTTGTAAAAGCATTTATTTTTATCCTGAGAACTTTAGGTTTGTTTTTAACTGGTATTAATTGTGGAAAAATGATAATATCAACAAAAATAAGTCCTTTGCAATCTTATCATTCATTACTGTATTTAATAGAGCAAAACAGCATGTACCTGCTATATAGCACAGAGAAATAAATTCAGTATAAAATGGAAACAAATCTGAAAAAGAATAGATCTATGTATAACTGAATCACTTTGTTATACACCTGAAACACTGTAAATCAACCATACTTTTATTTCTTAAAAATTCTGTTATTCAAGATAATGACTGATGCTGGTTTTGGTGTTTGTATGTTCTTCCAGACTCTTTCCTAATAACTGTAAAGTAATGTGAAGTAGAATCTAATTGATGGCTAACATTTGAATGCTATTACCAGCTGGCACTTTTGATGTATGCACCGATTTAGTCACTCAGCAATCCAGTGATAGGTTTTATCATTAAACCTCCTATGCAGTGAGAAAACTGAGACCCTGAATGTTAAATAAGTTGCTTAACAAACCAATCTGAAATTTGAGTGCAGGAGTCTTGTTTAATAGCCTATACTTTTAGCTACTCACTATGCTATCTTTAAAAGAATAGGGTAAAACTATCTACACTGAGGCTCATGTAATACATGATGACCCCCTCCTTTTTTTTTAACCTTTGTTTTATTTTTAACTTTTACAGAGTTTTGTTGTTTACAGATATGTATGTCCCCAGATGAGTCATATGTATATCCCCCCTACCAACCCCTCCCGACCATCACACTGCACCCCGAAGGATCCCCTTTTCTCACAGAGCAATGACTATAGCTATTTTCTTCACTTATGATAGTACAGGTCTTCATGCTACTTCCTTTACGCCTCCCACCCTCTGTTCCTTCCCCACAGTGTCCATATGTCCACTGTCCATGTCTGTCTTTCCATTGCTTCACTGCGTGTGCCATCATCACCATCCTACAAGATTCCATATATATGTGTTAATATACTGTATTTGTCGTCTTTCTGACTGACTTCACTTTTTATGATATGTTCTAGATCCAGCCACCTCATTAGGACTGATTCTTCTGCATTTCTCTTTACAGCTGTGTAGTATTCCATTGTATTTATGTATCAGGGCTTTTGTATCCATTCGTTCGTCAATGGGCATTTAGGTTGCTTCATGTTCTGGCTATTGTATAGAGAGCTGCAATGAACATTGGGGTACAGGTGCTTCTTTCAGGTTTGATTTCATCAGGGTATAAACCTAAGAGTGGGATTGCTGGGTCATATGGTGCTTCTAATTTTAGTTTTTTAAGGAATCTCCATACTGTCTTCCATAGAGGCTGTATCAATTTACATTCCCACCAGCAATGCAAGAGTGTTCCCTTTTGTCGATTTGTGGATAATGACCATTCTGACGGGTGTGAGGTGATATCTCATTGTAGTTTTAATTTCCATTTCTCTAATACTAAGCAAGGTTGAGCATTGTTTCATATGCTTTTGGGCCATCTGTATGTCCTCTTTGGAGAGAAGTCTATTTAGATCTTTTTCCCATTTTTTGATTGGGTTGTTCCTTTTTCCGGTGCTGAGTTGTCTGAGTTGCTTGTAGACTTTGGAGAGTAATTCTTTGTCTGTTATATCATTTGCTATGATTTTCTCCCATTCTGTGGGCTGTCTGTTCAACTTTTTCATAATTTCTTTTGCTGTACAAAAGCTTTTAAGTTTCATGAGGTCCCACATTTTAATTTTTCTTTTTAGTTCCACTATTCTTGTAGGTGGGTCAGAGAAGATCTGGCTTTGATTTGTGTCCTTGAGGGTTTTGCCTATATTCTCCTCTAAGAGTTTGATGGTTTCTGGTCTTACATTTAGGTATTTAATCCATTTTGAGTTTATCTTTGTGGATGGTGTCAGGGAATGTTCCCACTTCATTTTTTTACATGTAGCTGTCCAATTTTCCCAGCACCACTTGTTGAAGAGACTGTCTTTGTCCCATTTTATATGCTCGCCTCCTTTGTCAAAAATAAGGTACCCATAGGTGTGTGGGTTTATCTCTGGGTTCTTGATCTTGTTCCATTGGTCTATAGTTCTGTTTTTGTGCCAGCACCATACTGTCTTGATAACTGATGCTTTGTAGTAGAGTCTGAAGTTAAGGAGGCTGATCCCTCCAGCTCTGTTTTTCTTTCTAAGGATAACTTTGGCTATTTGGGGTCTTTTGTGTTTCCATATGAACTGTGTTATTCTTTGGTCTAGTTCTGTGAAAAATGTCAGTGGTAGTTGAATAGGTATTGCATTGAATCTGTAGATGGTATTTGGTAGTACGGTCATTTTCACAATATTGATTCTTCCGACCCAGGAACATGGAATATCTCTCCATCTGTTTAAGTCTTCTTTAATTTCTTTCATGAGTGTCTTGTAATTTTCTGTGTACAGTTCTTTTGTTTCTTTGGGTAGGTTTATTCCTAGATATTTTATTCTTTTTGGTTGCGATTGTGAAGGGGGTTGCCTCTTTGATTTCGTTTTCTGATTTTTCGTTGTTTGTATATAGGAATGCCAGTGATTTCTGTGTATTGACTTTGTATCCCGCGACTTTGCTGAATTCGTTGATTAGCTCTAGTAGTTTTGTAATAGTGTCTTTGGGGTTTTCTATGTATAATATCATGTCGTCTGCAAAAAGAGAGAGCTTTACTTCTTCCTTTCCAATCTGGATTCCTTTTATTTCCTTCTCTTCTCTTTTACTGCTGTTGCGAGAACTTCCAGGACTATGTTGAATAGTAGTGGTGAAAGTGGACACCCTGTCGTGTTCTTGATCTTAGAGGGAATGCTTTCAGGTTTTCACCATTGAGGATAATGTTTGCTGTGGGCTTCTCATATATGGCTTTTATTCTGTTGAGATAGGTTCCTTCTATGCCCATTTTCTGAAGAGTTTTTATCATAAATGGATGTTGTACTTTGTCTAAGACTTTTTCTGCATCTGTTGAGATGATCATGTGATTTTTGTCTTTCAATTTGTTGATATGGTGTATCACATTGATTGATTTGCAGATATTGAAGAATCCTTGCATGCTTAGGATGAACCCGACTTGATCGTGATGAATGAGCTTTTTGATGTGTTGTTGAATTCTGTTTGCTAGGATTTTGTTGAGGATCTTGACATCTAAGTTCATCAGAGAAATTGGCCTGTAATTTTCCTTTTTTGTGTTGTCTTTGCCTGGTTTTGGTATCAGGGTGATGGCGGCCTTGTAGAATGTGTTTGGAAGCGTTCCTTCCTGTGCAATTTTTTGGAAGAGTTTTAGAAGGACAGGCATTAGCTCTTCTTTAAATGTTTGGTAGAATTCACCTGTGAAGCCATCTGGCCCTGGGCTTTTATTTTGGAGTAGATTTTTAATCACAAATTTGATTTCTAAGCTTGTGATTGGGTTGTTCAAAGTTTCTGTTTCTTCCTGGCTCAGTCTTGGGAGATTAATCTTCTCCAAGAAACTGTCCATTTCTTCCACATTGTCCAGTTTGTTGCCATATAGTTGTTCATAATAGTCTCTTAGAATCCTTTGGATTTCTGCATTCTCTGTTGTAATCTCTCCTTTTTCATTTTTGATTTTGTTGATCTAGTTCTTCTCTCTCTTTTTCTTGATTAGTCTGGCCAGTGGCTTGTCAATTTTGTTTACCTTTTCGAAGAACTAACTTTTTATTTATCTTTACTATTGTTTCTTTCATTTTTTTCTCATTTATTTCTGCTCTGATCTTTATGATTTCTCTTCTTCTGCTGGCTTTGGGGTGTTTTTGTTCTTCTTTCTCCAATTGTTTTAAGCATTGGGTTAGGTCATCTGCTTCATATTTTCCTAGTTTCTTGAGGTAGGATTGTATTGCTGTAAGTTTCCCTCTTATAACTGCTTTTGCGGTACTCCATAGGTTTTGCACTGTCGTGTCTTCATTGTCATTTTCTTCTAGGAATTTTTAAATTTCTCCTTTGATTTGCTCAGTAATCAGTTGGTTTTTTAGATATTTATTGTTTACTCTCCATGTGTTTGTGTATTTAGCATTTTTTTTTCCTGTAGTTGATCTCTAGTCTCATTGCATTGTGGTCTGAGAAGATGGTTGATATAATTTCAGTTTTCTTGAATTGACTGAGGTTTGATTTGTGGCCCAAGATGTGGTCTTTCCTGGAGAATGTTCCGTGAGCACTTGAGAAGAAAGTGTAGTCTGCTTTTGGATGGAAAGTCCTAAAGATATCAATGAGGCCCATTTCTTCTAGTGTGACATTTAAGGCTTGTGTTTCTTTATTAATTTTATGTTTTGATGATCTGTCCATTGGTGTGAGAGGGGTGTTAAAGTCTCCTACTATTACTGTGTTATTGTTGATTTCTTCTTTTATGTCTGAGAGTGTCTTATGTATTGAGGTGCCCCTGTGTTGGGTGCGTAGGTATTCATGACAGTTATGTCTTCCTCTTGGATAGATCCCTTAATCATGATGTAGTGACCTGTCTTGTCTCTTAGAATCTTCTTTACTTTAAAATCTATTTTGTCTGATATGAGGGTTGCTACTCCTGCTTTCTTTTGATTTCCATTTGCGCGAAATACCTTTTTCCAATCTCTCACTTTCAATCTGTGAGTGTCTCTAGGTCTGAAGTAGGTCTCTTGTAAACAGCAAATATATGGGTCTTGCTTCTGGATCCATTCAGCCAGCCTGTGTCGTTTGGTTGGAGCATTTAGTCCATTTACATTCAAAGTAATTATTGATACGAATGTTCCTATTGTCATCTTCTTAGAAATTTGGGGTTTGATTTGTAGACTTCTCCTAATCTATCAGGCCCTTTAACACTTGTTGTAGGGCTGGTTTTGTGGTACAGAATTCTTTTAGTTTTCTTTTTTTCTGTGAAGCTTTTGACTTCGTCATCAATTCTGAATGAGATTCTTGCTGGGTAGAGGATTCTTGGTTGGAGGTTATTCTCTTTTAGCCGTTTAAATGTGTCTTGCCATTCTCTTCTGGCCTGCAGGGTTTCTGTTGAAAGATCCGCAGTTAAACGTGTGGTGTTTCCTTTATATGTTATTTGTTGTTTGCTCCTAGCTGCTTTTAGTCATCTGTCTTTATATTTAGTCTGCGTTAGTTTGATTAGAATGTGCCTTGGTGTGTTTCTTCTGGGGTTTATCCTGTGTGGAACTCTTTGTGCTTCTTGGACTTGGTTAACTATTTCCTTTCTCATGCTGGGGAAGTTTTCAACTATAACCTCTTCAAGAATTTTTTCATAGCCTTTCTTCCCCTCTTCTTCTTCTGGAACTCCTATAATTCTAATGTTGGTGCATTTGATATTGTCCCATAGGTCTCTGAGGCTATCCTCAGTTCTTTTGATTCTTTGTGCTTTGTTCTGTTCTTCAGCACTTATTTCCACCATTCTGTCTTCCAGCTCACTTATCTGTTCTTTTGCCTCTGATACTCTACTGTTGAGACCTTCTATAGTATTTTTGAGTTCAGCAATTGAGTTGGTCGTCTCTATTTGTTTATTTTTCATTTCTTGCATGTCTCTTCTCAGTGTACTAATTTCCTCTAATATTCTGTTTTCGGTGTTTTGAATCCTCATTAGTTTAGCTTTTCTGAATTCTCTTTCAGATAATTGGTCTATCTCTTCCTCTGTCATTTGAAGCTGTGTTTCTTTCTTTTTTTTTTTTTTTTAAAGATTTATTTATTTATTTATTTTGGGCGGGTGTCGGGTTGGGGAGGGAGAGGAGCGGGCGGGCCACTTCTATTGGTCTTTCATTTCTCTATTTTCATCCGTCTTTGTTCTTTGGCTCCTGCGGGCCTCCCATCGCGGTGGCGTCTGTTGTCGCAGAGCGCCGGCTCTTGGCACATGTGCTCCAGAGCTCTGACTCGGTGATTGGACACATCTGTCCAGCCGCTCCGCGGCACGTGGGATCTTCCCAGGCCAGGGATCGAACTGGCGCCCCTTGCACTGCAAGGCGGTGTCCTTATCCACTGGACCACCAGGGGAAGCCCCTGAAGCTGTGTTTCTCTAGCTTGTTCCTTCATTTGTGCAGTGTTTCTCTGTCTTTTCATTATTAGGTTAATTTTTGTGTGTGTGTGTGTGTGTGTGTGTGTGTGTGTGTGTGTAGTTCTTTTTCCCACCAGGCTTCTTGGTTGAATTCTCCCTTTGGGTCTCTGTCCTTGTAGAAGGGTTCAGTGGTTTGTGTCTTGGGTGGCGTTGGGTCTTGTTTGCAGGTGAATAATCTCTAGTGTTGTATGTTCTTTGATAGTGTGGGGTCTTGGAATCAGGGCTTCCACTCCGAGGATCCTTGGTTTGATGTCTGGTCAGGGGGTGTAGGCTCTATGTCTGGTTTGCTATGGTGTTCAGTGATATTAGTTCAAATACTAGCATCTGAGGGACAAGAGGTGCATCCCTGATGGGTGACAGTCATAAAAGCATCCAGATGTTTTCTAACATAGTTGTAAGATATACATACATACACAGCAACTGACCAGTCTTACAGACATAAAGCATAGGAAATTTTTCTGGCACACGGCACAATCAAAGATGATACCTGCCCGTTAAGCTCTGAATTAATTAAAATAGTGCCTGGAAAAATAGATCCAGGGCAAGGTCCTGGCTTGGACTATTACAATGAAAGCAATTTTTAACTAAGATGTGTTGGGTGTGAGGAGGAGGAGAGTGTATGGGTAATGAGAAGGGATAGATTCATCTTGGAAGGATTTTGTAGGGTTATGTAGCCAAGATTAGTGTGTTGTATTGTTTAGTGCAGCTGGAAGAGAATAGTGGAGACTGGAAGATAGGAAATATTTATCTAGAGGATAGTGGTAGATAGGAAAAGATTTTACATTTAGAGCATAGAGGGAGGAAGCAGTGGCAAAGAGGAAAGAAAATTAAAAGTTACCAAAAATTAAAATTTTTTAAAAAAATCAAAAATAAGAAAAATAATTAAAAAAGGAGAAAAAGTTAATAAGAAGAGACCAAAAACAACAACAACAACAACAAAAAACCACACAAAAACCCCACAAAACCCCAAACCAGACCTGTCAATTGAATAAACAAAACAGTCCACAACAAATAAACAAAAAAAGCTAAATACTCTCCCTGGTTGTTGCCTTCTCATCTGCCTGGTGGAAACCAATCTGCTCTCTATGGTGTTGTCTTGATGACATAGTCTTTCCCTTACAGCGCCAGTTGCTATGGTTTCTGTTTTTGATTTCAGCAAAACAAAGGCTTTGCTGTGAGCTCAGGTGCTGGCCTGGGCAGCGGGCTGATCCCAATCCGTCGGGCGGGGGTCGCGGCGTGCGCAGTCCATGCTGCAGGGGTGGGCCTGGGCTCCACTGTGCACCTGCTGGTAGCCTCCAATCCCTGCTCTTCTCCCAGTTTCCTCCGCTGCAGCTGCAGCTCTTGCGGGGCATGGGCGCCTCAGGCTGCTGGCGCGTGCTCACTGCCAAGTTACTCGACCAAGTCCCAAACGCGGGCACGAGCTTTCCCGTCCGGCTCGAGCCCGGTCCCTGGTCAGCAACCCGTGGGCGACTTCCCCTCTCCGTTAGCAAGCACCCCACTAGGAGTGTTTGAATTTACCCTGCATCCTGTCGGGCTCTATCCAGGTCTCTAGGCAGCACTCGCAGGACTTCCCAGCTGCGTTCCGCATGCCCCGCTCGCAGTATCTTATCTTTGCAATGTCACAATTCTGTCTGAAATCCAGCTGGATTTTGAATTTTGCGCTGAGCACTGCCTCTCTGCCCGGACCCTCCCAACTGCGTTGGGTGTGAGGAGGAGGAGAGTGTATGGGTAATGAGAAGGGATAGATTCATCTTGGAAGGATTTTGTAGGGTTATGTAGCCAAGATTAGTGTGTTGTATTGTTTAGTGCAGCTGGAAGAGAATAGTGGAGACTGGAAGATAGGAAATATTTATCTAGAGGATAGTGGTAGATAGGAAAAGATTTTACATTTAGAGCATAGAGGGAGGAAGCAGTGGCAAAGAGGAAAGAAAATTAAAAGTTACCAAAAATTAAAATTTTTTAAAAAAATCAAAAATAAGAAAAATAATTAAAAAAGGAGAAAAAGTTAATAAGAAGAGACCAAAAACAACAACAACAACAACAAAAAACCACACAAAAACCCCACAAAACCCCAAACCAGACCTGTCAATTGAATAAACAAAACAGTCCACAACAAATAAACAAAAAAAGCTAAATACTCTCCCTGGTTGTTGCCTTCTCATCTGCCTGGTGGAAACCAATCTGCTCTCTATGGTGTTGTCTTGATGACATAGTCTTTCCCTTACAGCGCCAGTTGCTATGGTTTCTGTTTTTGATTTCAGCAAAACAAAGGCTTTGCTGTGAGCTCAGGTGCTGGCCTGGGCAGCGGGCTGATCCCAATCCGTCGGGCGGGGGTCGCGGCGTGCGCAGTCCATGCTGCAGGGGTGGGCCTGGGCTCCACTGTGCACCTGCTGGTAGCCTCCAATCCCTGCTCTTCTCCCAGTTTCCTCCGCTGCAGCTGCAGCTCTTGCGGGGCATGGGCGCCTCAGGCTGCTGGCGCGTGCTCACTGCCAAGTTACTCGACCAAGTCCCAAACGCGGGCACGAGCTTTCCCGTCCGGCTCGAGCCCGGTCCCTGGTCAGCAACCCGTGGGCGACTTCCCCTCTCCGTTTAGCAAGCACCCCACTAGGAGTGTTTGAATTTACCCCGTGCATCCTGTCGGGCTCTATCCAGGTCTCTAGGCAGCACTCCGCAGGGGACTTCCCAGCTGCGTTCCGCATGCCCCCGCTCGCAGTATCTTATCTTTGCAATGTCACAATTCTGTCTGAAATCCAGCCGGATTTTCGGAATTTTTGCGCTGAGCACTGCCCTCTCTCCCCCCAACGCTTTTCTCAGGGTCTCTCCTAGGTCACTTCCTAGCGCTCTCTGCCGGTCTGGCGTGGGGTTTGGGATAGACGGTTCTCAGAACAGAAGCTCCAGGAAAGTTCTGGCTGTTCAGTCTTCGACCCTCGCAGACCTAAGGAGTTCTTCTGTCGTCTAGTGGCTGGTTTGTTGGTGGTGGTTCATTTCTTGATTAGTTCTGGTGATTCTGTTGGGGAGCTGGTGAAATCTTCCCCTCATTCCTCCGCCATCTTGGCCTCCACCTCGCTTTGTTAAATATAGTCTGCAAGTAAGAAGAAATTGTCATTGACCTCTGTCAGGCCCTTTCTTTTACTACTTTCTCTTCCACCTTCATTCAGAGCTCTAGCTGCCAGTGCATTCCATTTCTGTCACCGCCCAAACAGACACAATCCACCACTTTTCCCTGCCTTCAGTCATGGCCTGTCAGCAGGAGGTAAGGCTCACATATGGAATTGCGTGCTTGTGTTTCTCGGGGAAATAAGGGTGTGCTCTAGCTGACCCGGCGGGAGCCTGTACTCTGCCCAGAGTGCTTCTGGAGTTTTGTGTGTGGAGCTGTGGGAGTGCAAAGCAGGGTAGCTCCAGGCCTCATCCTGGAGGGGATTAACTTGCTCTGGCCTTGGACCTGCACTTCCATAGCTCCACATAGCTCAGTCTGCAGGGTGAAGAGCTTAACCTCCCTGAACAAGGATGAGGACATTCCAGCCAGCAGGTGATAGGCGACTGCCAGAGGGTCTTTCTGAATGGCAACTTTGGGAAATAGCAAGAGTTCAGTGCTCTAGTTTTTAAAGTAGATTGCTGCATTTTAATATTCACTCTTTCTTCCAGTCTTAGACCATGTAATATACAAACATGAATAAGACACAGTCGCTGCCCTCAGTGGAGATGGTTCTTGGTCCAGTAGCATTAGCAGCCCTTGAGGACCTGTTAGAAATGCAGAATCCCAAGTTGCATTCCAACTTTACTGTATTAGAATTTACTTTATCACAGGCTTATATTGTCCAGGAGGCCCACCTCATGCTTCACATCCCCATCCATGTTTGAATGTATTTAGCCCTTCACCTGTGACAGACAGCACTTGTCTATCAAAGTTTTTCACTAATTATATGCTTGAGTTAGCACATGGGGTAAAACTTCTGTTATCCTTGTTGGAATAGGATGGAACTCACTAGAAAATAATTAGAAGGCAGTGAAGTACAGGCTGTGAGCAGCCAAAAGAGGGACCAGCACTTTCTGTGTGAAGTTAGGTGCTATATTAATGTCTCCACAAATGATCAGGGTCTCTTAACCCCCACTACCTCAGAATGTGACCTCACTTGAAAGTAGAGCCTTTGTGTATGTTAATGGTTAGTAGACTGGGCCCCTGATCCCACGTGACTGGTATCCTTATAAGAAGAGGAGATGGAGTATTGAGAAGGCCATGTGGACATGGGACAGAGATTGCAGTTACATAGCTGCAAGCTAAGAAGTGTCAAGGATTGTTGGCAGACACCTGAATCAGAGAGAACGGCATGGAACGGTTCCTTCCCTAGATCCTTCAGGGGGCACATGGCTCTGTTGACACCTTGACTTGGACCTCTAGCCTCTAGCACTGAGAGAATACATCTGTTGCTTTAAGCCCTGCAGTTGGCAGTACCTGGGTATGGCAGCACTAACACAGGAAGTGTGGAGGATAACAAACAAGGGCAGGTGAGTGGTTTTGCTGGGCACTGTCAAGGGAGGCAGAGGCAGCCAGGGGAGAGGGATCCAGAGACTTGTTCAGATAGTCAGAGGATGGGTGCTTGAACTTTAAACAGGGAAGCGACAGATCTTGATGTTTGGACAGAGGAGCTGGGGCTGAGATCTAGAAAAGCAGTGAGGTTGTGTAGGACTACCTTAGTGTAAACATAAAAATACTTTAAGCATTTTAGGTAGGAAAAAAAAAGAGGAGCAAGAATCCTCATCTGTAGAACAGGTAAGTAGTAGGACTTCCATGAAGCTTTTTCATTCTCTTGCTGAATGTTTGCTGCATACTCTGTGCCTGGTATTGTGATAGCAGGGGGATGTAGTATAAGGTCAAACAGGGATCCTGCCCAGAGGAGCTAATGTTGCTCGTGGAGTGCAGATGATAAGCCCGGGAAAAAAACATGCAAACAAGATAGCTGTGGATGGTGATAAAATCCTTTGAAGGGAATAACCAGGTGATAGGAGAGAGTGATCTTGCATGGGGCAGTCAAGGAGTTGAGGATTAAATGAGAAAACTCCCTGTAGCATGTGATAGGTGCTGGATAAGGTTATTACCCTTCAAGGATGAATATTTTATCTACTGACTCTCTTTGGGGTTTGTAATTTGCAGCAGTAGATAATGGATTTCTGCCCCCCAACAAACCCTCTTTCCTTGATACGCTGGGAGTAGCCTAACATTTGTCTTCCTGTGGTGATGGCCAAATGGGCTTCTTAGCCTCTGGTCACAAAATCCACTTGTGTTGGCTTCTTTGTCAAAACAAGGGTCTAAAGTGTGTAGAGAGGATTTCAGAGCCTTCTGGTGTCTTCTCCAGTATTGGTAGTTTTTCCATGTAAAAGCTTTGCAAGCTAAGAAGTGTCAAGGATTGTTGGCAGACACCTGAATCAGAGAGAACGGCATGGAACGGTTCCTTCCCTAGATCCTTCAGGGGGCACATGGCTCTGTTGACACCTTGACTTGGACCTCTAGCCTCTAGCACTGAGAGAATACATCTGTTGCTTTAAGCCCTGCAGTTGGCAGTACCTGGGTATGGCAGCACTAACACAGGAAGTGTGGAGGATAACAAACAAGGGCAGGTGAGTGGTTTTGCTGGGCACTGTCAAGGGAGGCAGAGGCAGCCAGGGGAGAGGGATCCAGAGACTTGTTCAGATAGTCAGAGGATGGGTGCTTGAACTTTAAACAGGGAAGCGACAGATCTTGATGTTTGGACAGAGGAGCTGGGGCTGAGATCTAGAAAAGCAGTGAGGTTGTGTAGGACTACCTTAGTGTAAACATAAAAATACTTTAAGCATTTTAGGTAGGAAAAAAAAAGAGGAGCAAGAATCCTCATCTGTAGAACAGGTAAGTAGTAGGACTTCCATGAAGCTTTTTCATTCTCTTGCTGAATGTTTGCTGCATACTCTGTGCCTGGTATTGTGATAGCAGGGGGATGTAGTATAAGGTCAAACAGGGATCCTGCCCAGAGGAGCTAATGTTGCTCGTGGAGTGCAGATGATAAGCCGGAAAGAAACATGCAAACAAGATAGCTGTGGATGGTGATAAAATCCTTTGAAGGGAATAACCAGGTGATAGGAGAGAGTGATCTTGCATGGGGCAGTCAAGGAGTTGAGGATTAAATGAGAAAACTCCCTGTAGCATGTGATAGGTGCTGGATAAGGTTATTACCCTTCAAGGATGAATATTTTATCTACTGACTCTCTTTGGGGTTTGTAATTTGCAGCAGTAGATAATGGATTTCTGCCCTCAAACAAACCCTCTTTCCTTGATACGCTGGGAGTAGCCTAACATTTGTCTTCCTGTGGTGATGGCCAAATGGGCTTCTTAGCCTCTGGTCACAAAATCCACTTGTGTTGGCTTCTTTGTCAAAACAAGGGTCTAAAGTGTGTAGAGAGGATTTCAGAGCCTTCTGGTGTCTTCTCCAGTATTGGTAGTCATTTCTCTTCTGATGGCCTCTGACGTCTGACCCAGTCCTGCTCTACATCTTGGAGGAAGGCTTTTTCAGTTCTTTTTTTTTTCTTTAAACATTTATTCTATTTATTTATCTTTTGAGGGGGTGGGGTGGGGAGGGAGGGGGATGGGCGGGCCACTTCTATTGGTCTTTCATTTGTCTATTTTCATCCGTCTTTGTTCTTTGGCTCCTGTGGGCCTCCCATCGTGGTGGCGTCTGTCGTTGCAGAGTGCTGGCTCTGGGCGCATGCGCTCCAGAGCTCCAGCTCGGTATTTGGACACGTCAGTCCAGCCGCTCTGCGGCACGTGGGATCTTCCCAGGCCAGGGATTGAACCGGCGCCTCCTGCACTGCAAGGCGGTGTCCTTACCCACTGGACCACCAGGGGAAGCCCGCTTTTTCAGTTCTTACACTGTCTTCTCCTGTCTTCCCTTGGAAGCCAGGTCCCCTTCCCCTTTCTGAGTTGGCCACACATCTTCCCTCATCACCCCTCTGCCTTTGTCTGATCACACTAGTGTCTGTAAGTCTCCCCTTCCCTGGTCCTCTCCTTGTTGTTTGAATGCATATTCTGTGCCTGGCCTTGCACTCAGTGCAGGGAGTTGAGTCTCTGACTGAAGAGGCGTGACTCCTATCCCCAGAGTATAAATGCATAGACTTAAGATTTTGCTCCCACTGTCCAACAAACCAAAGGAAAACCCCCCAGGACCCTTGCTGGCTATGAGATGGGTGATTAGTACTGTGAGAGTCTATAATGGGAGATCTGGCGTGGTTGGGAAGGCTTCCCCTGGGAGCTGAGGTCAAGGGCACAGCATATGCAAAGTAAGGGAGTGAAGGTTGGAAGCTTCCTGGGGACAATGAGGGAGCCCTGCCTACCTTGTCTTTGCCAGACAGCACTTCAAATAGCCTGGCTGACTGCTCTTCTAGCCTCTGTTGTCCAGTTGACTGGTGACTTCTCCAGCCTTGTCTTAGTTGACATGGGGGTAGTGTCGGGCACAATTGATTGCCCTCTTCTCTTTGGAACAGTTTTCCATTTGGCTCCCAGGATACCACACTCTGCTGATATTCTTCCTGCCACCCAGAAACTCCTTCTCAGACTCCCTTCTTTATCCTCTGCTTCCTTCAGGCCTCACCTGTTGAGGTCTCCAGGATTTTGTCTTTGGATCTCTTCTACCTACCCTCATTCTCTTGATGACTTTCAACTCTAGCTTCAAATAGCCTCTCTCAAGGGACCATCACCAACTCTGATCTGACTTCTCACTGTCAGATTCATATATCCAGCAACTCACTTAGGCTCCCCTCTGGAATATCCAGTAAGTCATCTTAAAACTAACAAAGCTGGCAGAGTCGGCGGCGGCTGCGGCGGGAGACTTTGGCGCGATGTCACACACCATTTTGCTGGTACAGCCTACCAAGAGGCCAGAAGGCAGAACTTACGCTGACTATGAATCTGTGAGTGAGTGCATGGAAGGTGTTTGTAAAATGTATGAAGAACATCTGAAGAGAATGAATCCCAACAGCCCCTCTATCACATATGATATCAGTCAGTTGTTTGATTTTATTGATGACCTGGCAGACCTCAGCTGCCTTGTTTACCGAGCTGATACACAGACATACCAGCCGTACAACAAAGACTGGATTAAAGAGAAGATCTATGTGCTTCTTTGTCCGCAGGCCCAACAGGCTGGGAAGTAGTTGAGTTTGGAAGCACGAGGGGAATGGGGGTGGGCTTGGAACACAGGTGTGTATAGCGTGTGTAGTGGCAGTTTTGTATTACAGGTACCCTGTTTCCATTCTGGTAAACCCTAGCCAGGGTTGAATGTAGTAGATAAAATGTGATGGACCTTGTTCAATCTGAAACCACCTTTGCTCCCTCCCCCGCCTCCCATTTTTTACTTAACCATTTTTATGATGATTTAGATGGAAGTTGCTTTTTGTCAATTAATGTTGGTTCCAGACCCTCAAACTGTTCATGTCGGCTTTGTAACATTCACTGTACTGACCATTCTTCAAATTGGGGTGGGAGGTGGTGGTGCAGTTTACTTATGTCCTCAAGATGAATCTTAGTGAAAAACGAATAAATGTTCTTTAGTTATAAAAAAAACAAAACAAAACACTAACAAAGCCCAGAAGGGTTTGTCTGCTTCTCCCTACAACCTTGTTCTTTCTGTAGCCTTCCCTGACCCTGGAAAGTAATTATTCCACAGTGTAGTCAAGCCACAAACGTTGGAGTCAACCTGGACCCCTGTCCACTTATACTCAGTGCTTCAGCGGACCCTGTGCACTCAGTCTTCAGAGTTTATCTGGAGGCCCTTCACTTCTTTGCACTCTGTCACCCTCCTTGCTCTAAGCCACCAGCATCTCTTGCCTAGAATATCGTGATCAGACAGACCCTAGCTGCACTTCTGTTCCTGCCTCTGCCATTCTCAGCATGCAGCCAAAAGATCCTTCTTAAGTATAATCAGGTCATGATCATGTCACTCTGTTCAAACTCCTTCAATGGCTGCACATGTCACTGGAATAAAAGCCAAAGTCTTTAAAAATGACAGTGGCCTACAAAACCATGCCAGAACTGGCCATCTGCTGTTTCTCTGATCTCGTCTACTGCTCCCCTCCCCCTGCTCACTCTGCCCCAGCTCTACTGCCCTCCTTGTTGTTCTTAGAACATTCTAGGCTTACTCCCACCTCACAAATTTTTGTTATTTCCTCTGCTTGGAGTACTTTCCCCCCAGGTAACGATAAGCCTCACTTCCAGTATTTTACCTGGTCTTTAAGGTGGCTCCAGCCCATCTGAGTTTTCATTTTTGGTCATTTCTTATCCTCTTCCCTGTACTGTTTTCTTCCTAGCACTTCAGGTACCCTGTTTGGCAGTTTTGTATTACAGGTACCCTGTTTCCATTCTGGTAAACCCTAGCCAGGGTTGAATGTAGTAGATAAAATGTGATGGACCTTGTTCAATCTGAAACCACCTTTGCTCCCTCCCCCGCCTCCCATTTTTTACTTAACCATTTTTATGATGATTTAGATGGAAGTTGCTTTTTGTCAATTAATGTTGGTTCCAGACCCTCAAACTGTTCATGTCGGCTTTGTAACATTCACTGTACTGACCATTCTTCAAATTGGGGTGGGAGGTGGTGGTGCAGTTTACTTATGTCCTCAAGATGAATCTTAGTGAAAAACGAATAAATGTTCTTTAGTTATAAAAAAAACAAAACAAAACACTAACAAAGCCCAGAAGGGTTTGTCTGCTTCTCCCTACAACCTTGTTCTTTCTGTACCCTTTCCCCTGACCCTGGAAAGTAATTATTCCACAGTGTAGTCAAGCCACAAACGTTGGAGTCAACCTGGACCCCTGTCCACTTATACTCAGTGCTTCAGCGGACCCTGTGCACTCAGTCTTCAGAGTTTATCTGGAGGCCCTTCACTTCTTTGCACTCTGTCACCCTCCTTGCTCTAAGCCACCAGCATCTCTTGCCTAGAATATCGTGATCAGACAGACCCTAGCTGCACTTCTGTTCCTGCCTCTGCCATTCTCAGCATGCAGCCAAAAGATCCTTCTTAAGTATAATCAGGTCATGATCATGTCACTCTGTTCAAACTCCTTCAATGGCTGCACATGTCACTGGAATAAAAGCCAAAGTCTTTAAAAATGACAGTGGCCTACAAAACCATGCCAGAACTGGCCATCTGCTGTTTCTCTGATCTCGTCTACTGCTCCCCTCCCCCTGCTCACTCTGCCCCAGCTCTACTGCCCTCCTTGTTGTTCTTAGAACATTCTAGGCTTACTCCCACCTCACAAATTTTTGTTATTTCCTCTGCTTGGAGTACTTTCCCCCCAGGTAACGATAAGCCTCACTTCCAGTATTTTACCTGGTCTTTAAGGTGGCTCCAGCCCATCTGAGTTTTCATTCCTTTCTCTTGGGTCATTTCTTATCCTCTTCCCCTGTACTGTTTTCTTCCCTAGCACTTATCACCGTGTAAAGTACATATTTTGTTTATTTTGTCTTTCCTGATTAAAATGTAAGCCCTGTGGGGGGGGGAGGAGGGATTTTTTTTTTTAGTAAATCTTTTTCACTAATATGTGTTTGGTATCTGGAACAGGGTCCAGTACATTTTGTTGTTCAGTTGCTAAGTCATGTCCTGCTCTTTGTGATCCCATGGACTGCAGCATGCCAGGCTCTTCTGTCCTCCATTGTGTTATAAAGTTTGCTTGGATTCATACCCATTGAGTTGGTGATGCTGTCTAACCATCTAGTACATAGGAGGTGTTAAAACATATTCAAATGAACTAATCCATGCTGACAAATTATTTATAGATTCAGCTTAAAAATAGTGAATATTCACATCTGTGTATATGATAGACCTCTCTGTTTAATTTGGTCTTTTTTTCTCTTGGCAGTGCTTTGTAATTTTTGGTGTATAGGCCATGCATGACCTTTGTTAAATTTATCTGTATTTTAAGTTTTTAAAGTGTTGTTGTTAATGACATTATTTTAAATTAACATTCCAATTGCTTATTCTTGGTATATAGTAATACAATTGATTGCTATATGTTAAGTATTTTGACTTTCTATCCTGCGACTTTGCTAAATTTGCTTATTAGTATTAGTAATTATTTCTATAGTTTCCTTAGGATTTTTTACATATATAACCAGGTTGCTTACAAATTATAGTTTTACTTGTTCTTTTCCAATTTTTATGCATTTTCTTTATTTTTCTGGTTTTATAGCCCTGGCTGGGATTCAGTCCAACGTTGCGATGCAGAGTAGACACTTTTGCCTTATCCTATAAGTGGGCAAGTTTCTTTCCTTGCTACCTCTCTCCTAGCCCATATCTGTATGTCTTTAGTAGTTTTACAGTCTCCTATACACTGCCTCTGAGGACTCAGAGTCGGGGCTTGTTTTAGTGGTTTGGTACCCTGCCTTTTATGGTGACACTGGAAATGTGGCAGGAGCAATGCACGGCTCTCCTGCGTCAGCTGTCAGGTCGTCTGCATCTTTCATCTTCTCAGGTGTGTAACTGTAAGTGAGTCTTAGGATAGATAGGCAGAGGCCCTGGGCAACTTAATTTAAAAAAAGTTATTATTTTTTTGGCTGGTCCTCAGGGGAAGGACACTGAATGAAGTATATTTTTTTGTGTATCAGGAAGATCCCCTGGAGAAGGAAGTGGTAACCCACTCCAGTAATTTTGCCTGGAAAATCCCATGGACAGAGGAGCCTGGCCAGCTGCAGTCATGGAGTCGCAAGAGTTGGACATAACTTCACGACAAAACCAAGACACAGCCTTGTCATCTATCTGTGCAAGGCTCCTGCCTCTCCTATGATACTATTATTACCTATTCCTCCTCCTCCCTTGCTTCCATTTCCTCCTTTCCTTAGGTCACTGTGTGTAGAAAGGATAGGGCTTGCTACGCATTTTTAGAAAGCTTGTATAGTTAATTTATGTGCAAGTCTCTAAAACCTTTAATTATATAATTGTGATAATTTAATATTTAAGTGGTATTGTTACATAAGTCATTTTGATTCACCACTCAGTTTCAGTTCAGTGTCTTTAATCTCTTTGTGTTGCTAATGTATGATAACATAGCCAGCTACATACACAAGATAAAAGATTAATCCCATAATTGAATATAGGGAGAAATGAAATTAGCTTATAATAAAATATATAGTTTGATAGATAAATGCACAAGCACAAATGTACTAGAAGACATGATGAAATGGCTGCTTTTAAGGAAAAATTTTAGATTTAAGAGATTCAGCTAAAATTTAATTTTTGTTTGGATAGATAAATGCACAAGCACAAATGTACTAGAAGTTTATGCATTTTCTTTATTTTTCTGGTTTTATAGCCCTGGCTGGGATTCAGTCCAACGTTGCGATGCAGAGTAGACACTTTTGCCTTATCCTATAAGTGGGCAAGTTTCTTTCCTTGCTACCTCTCTCCTAGCCCATATCTGTATGTCTTTAGTAGTTTTACAGTCTCCTATACACTGCCTCTGAGGACTCAGAGTCGGGGCTTGTTTTAGTGGTTTGGTACCCTGCCTTTTATGGTGACACTGGAAATGTGGCAGGAGCAATGCACGGCTCTCCTGCGTCAGCTGTCAGGTCGTCTGCATCTTTCATCTTCTCAGGTGTGTAACTGTAAGTGAGTCTTAGGATAGATAGGCAGAGGCCCTGGGCAACTTAATTTAAAAAAAGTTATTATTTTTTTGGCTGGTCCTCAGGGGAAGGACACTGAATGAAGTATATTTTTCTGTGTATCAGGAAGATCCCCTGGAGAAGGAAGTGGTAACCCACTCCAGTAATTTTGCCTGGAAAATCCCATGGACAGAGGAGCCTGGCCAGCTGCAGTCATGGAGTCGCAAGAGTTGGACATAACTTCACGACAAAACCAAGACACAGCCTTGTCATCTATCTGTGCAAGGCTCCTGCCTCTCCTATGATACTATTATTACCTATTCCTCCTCCTCCCTTGCTTCCATTTCCTCCTTTCCTTAGGTCACTGTGTGTAGAAAGGATAGGGCTTGCTACGCATTTTTAGAAAGCTTGTATAGTTAATTTATGTGCAAGTCTCTAAAACCTTTAATTATATAATTGTGATAATTTAATATTTAAGTGGTATTGTTACATAAGTCATTTTGATTCACCACTCAGTTTCAGTTCAGTGTCTTTAATCTCTTTGTGTTGCTAATGTATGATAACATAGCCAGCTACATACACAAGATAAAAGATTAATCCCATAATTGAATATAGGGAGAAATGAAATTAGCTTATAATAAAATATATAGTTTGATAGATAAATGCACAAGCACAAATGTACTAGAAGACATGATGAAATGGCTGCTTTTAAGGAAAAATTTTAGATTTAAGAGATTCAGCTAAAATTTTTGAAACTTTTCTTAGAACTTTTGGTATTTTGAAACAAGAACTAAATAGTTACCCATGTGGCTGTAAGCAGTTTGCCCACATGAATGTTTGACAGGAGCGTGGGGTATGTGTTCCCCGTGCACTGTGAGTCCTTGAGCCTCCCTGCCCACCACTTGCTGGATGAACTCCTTTCCTCATCACTGTGACAAAAACGCTCCCACAAGTATCCAACATGTCCCCTAGAAATGGACCATAAGCCTAAATCTAAAACCTAGACTATGATGCTGCTAAAGGAAAACATGGGAGAGAAATCTTTGTTATCTTTGTTAAGGCAAAAATTTCTTAGATATGACACTAAAAACCTGACCCATCAAACAAAAAATGGATAAATTGGACTACTACATTAAAGCTGAAAACTTTTTTTTTCTTAAAAAAGATGTTATCAATCTTTTATTTAACTAAGCATTTGCCCTTCATTTGGAAGGAAATGATACAATTTCAAATCAGAACCTCCTTCTCATGAAGTGGTATGAGAACATAACATTGATTTTAAGGATACTGTTAAGGGAATGAAAAGGCAAGCCACTAGACTAAAGACAAGCCACTGGACTAGAAGAAAATATTTGCACAGCATAATTCTGATAAGGGGTTTGTATCTAGAATATATAAAGATCTCTTAAAAGTGAATAATAAAACAAACCAATTAAAGAAAAATGAGGAAATAAAGTGAAAAGATCCTCCATCAAAGAAGATATATGGATAACAAACAGATGAAAAGATGTTCAAGATCATTAGTCATTAAGGAAGTACAAATTAAAACAGTTTATATGTTGACTGATATACACAGTGAGGTAACAGTGGTACCTGTTAGAATTGCTGGAAATGGAGAGACTGACCATACTAAATGTTGGCCAGGATGTAGCTCCTGGACTCTTGCTACACTGCTGGTGGGAAAGTGAAATAGTAAGGCCACTTTGGAAAATAGTTTGCTGTTTCTTAAAAAGTTAAGAACAGGGCTTCCCCTGGTGGTTCAGTGGGTAAGGACACCGCCTTGCAGTGCAGGGGGCGCCAGTTCGATCCCTGGCCTGGGAAGATCCCACGTGCCGCAGAGCGGCTGGACCGATGTGTCCAATTACCGAGTCGGAGCTCTGGAGGACTTGCACCCAGAGCCGGTGCTCTGCGACAACAGACGCCACCGCGATGGGAGGCCCGCAGGAGCCAAAGAACAAAGATGGATGAAAATAGAGAAATGAAAGACCAATAGAAGTGGCCCGCCCCCTCCCCTCCCTCCCCAACCCGACCCCCGCCCAAAATAAATAAATAAATCTTTAAAAAAAAAAAAATTAAGAACACACCTACCTCCTTTGTTATCTAGCCATTCCACTTCTGGTTATTTACCCAATAGAAAGAAAGGATGCAAGCTGGCTTGTATATGAATATTCACAGTAACTTTTTTCAAAACCCAGAAATGACCCTAAAGTCCATTTACAGATGAATGGATAAAGAAACTGTGATATAGTCAAAATGTCCCTAGAGTGGTATTTCTCCTCTGACAACCTCAAAGCTAACTTTCTAAACTTCATAATCAAGGCCCTTCAACCTCAATTTCTCTTTCTTTTCAATTTCTCTTTCAGAATTTCTCTTTGAGAAATTGAAAATTTCAGTTTCTTTTTCTGTCATTCTTCCCTGGCATTTCCCTTCTGAAAGCTCTCTGTAATGAATTCTCTTAAGTTCTCTGGACAACCTGGCTTTCCCCCCGCTCCCCCCCAATCATGCCTCTTTATTTTATATTTGTTTTCGTCCATCTTAAAGAAAAATGAGGAAATAAAGTGAAAAGATCCTCCATCAAAGAAGATATATGGATAACAAACAGATGAAAAGATGTTCAAGATCATTAGTCATTAAGGAAGTACAAATTAAAACAGTTTATATGTTGACTGATATACACAGTGAGGTAACAGTGGTACCTGTTAGAATTGCTGGAAATGGAGAGACTGACCATACTAAATGTTGGCCAGGATGTAGCTCCTGGACTCTTGCTACACTGCTGGTGGGAAAGTGAAATAGTAAGGCCACTTTGGAAAATAGTTTGCTGTTTCTTAAAAAGTTAAGAACAGGGCTTCCCCTGGTGGTTCAGTGGGTAAGGACACCGCCTTGCAGTGCAGGGGGCGCCAGTTCGATCCCTGGCCTGGGAAGATCCCACGTGCCGCAGAGCGGCTGGACCGATGTGTCCAATTACCGAGTCGGAGCTCTGGAGGACTTGCACCCAGAGCCGGTGCTCTGCGACAACAGACGCCACCGCGATGGGAGGCCCGCAGGAGCCAAAGAACAAAGATGGATGAAAATAGAGAAATGAAAGACCAATAGAAGTGGCCCGCCCCCTCCCCTCCCTCCCCAACCCCACCCCCCCCCCAAAAAAATAAATAAATAAATCTTTAAAAAAAAAAAAATTAAGAACACACCTACCTCCTTTGTTATCTAGCCATTCCACTTCTGGTTATTTACCCAATAGAAAGAAAGGATGCAAGCTGGCTTGTATATGAATATTCACAGTAACTTTTTTCAAAACCCAGAAATGACCCTAAAGTCCATTTACAGATGAATGGATAAAGAAACTGTGATATAGTCAAAATGTCCCTAGAGTGGTATTTCTCCTCTGACAACCTCAAAGCTAACTTTCTAAACTTCATAATCAAGGCCCTTCAACCTCAATTTCTCTTTCTTTTCAATTTCTCTTTCAGAATTTCTCTTTGAGAAATTGAAAATTTCAGTTTCTTTTTCTGTCATTCTTCCCTGGCATTTCCCTTCTGAAAGCTCTCTGTAATGAATTCTCTTAAGTTCTCTGGACAACCTGGCTTTCCCCCCGCTCCCCCCCAATCATGCCTCTTTTTATTTTATATTTGTTTTCGTCCATCTTTTTTTGTTGTTGTTTGTCATCCATTCTTTGACATGTGTGGGCCTCCCATTGCAGTGGCCTCTCTCACTGCAGAGCACTGGCTCTGGATGCGTGCACTCCAGAGTGCTGGCTCGTAGCTGGACACACTGGTCCAGCCGCTCTGCAGCATGTGGGATCTTTCCGGGCCAGAGATCAAACAAGTGCCCCTTGCACTGCAAGGCGGACTCTTTACCCACTGGACCACTAGGGAGAAGCCCACCCTTGGTGTTTTTATAAGATCTTGTAAAATCAAGTTGCCCTGTCCCTTAATTTAGCTTTCTTATCTCAGCAAACTCCTATTGCAGGTACTTCTTAGCTGTTTCTGCTCATGCACCTGGATGTCTTCAAAGTGACATGCTCCTTCGCTTTAACCTAGAAGAGCTAGTAAACATCATATAGAATACACTGTGACTGTGTCTGTCCCCTGAATCCTCAGGTTGTCACGTGTAGGAAGGGAGGCTTGGTCTTTGGCTGTTTAGCCTTTTGGGGTTAGGACAGAGTTTGGGAGACACAAGTACTTGAATGAATAAGTGAGTGAACAAATGAATTTTTTGGTGTTCAGTTACATGTTTGACTGTTGCAAAGCTAGTGATCTTTGCAGTTATGATGGTATTATTATATACATTGGATCTTTTACTCAGCTGAAGATAGACTTTCTTTCTGCACCAATATCAGACATTATAGCCTTCATCAGTTGATGGGTCACTGGGACACATACTGTCAGCTAAAGGTTCTTATGATGTATGTGACTGAAATAGCAATAATCCAAGTGTTTTTTAAGTAACTGATTAAATTTTAGTTCATGCGTATAATGTTGTTGTATTGATTGAAAAGACAGGTAGTTCAGTAGAAACTTTGGGGAAAAAGACTGAGAAGGTATTTCTCCTCTGACAACCTCAAAGCTAACTTTCTAAACTTCATAATCAAGGCCCTTCAACCTCAATTTCTCTTTCTTTTCAATTTCTCTTTCAGAATTTCTCTTTGAGAAATTGAAAATTTCAGTTTCTTTTTCTGTCATTCTTCCCTGGCATTTCCCTTCTGAAAGCTCTCTGTAATGAATTCTCTTAAGTTCTCTGGACAACCTGGCTTTCCCCCCGCTCCCCCCCAATCATGCCTCTTTTTATTTTATATTTGTTTTCGTCCATCTTTTTTTGTTGTTGTTTGTCATCCATTCTTTGACATGTGTGGGCCTCCCATTGCAGTGGCCTCTCTCACTGCAGAGCACTGGCTCTGGATGCGTGCACTCCAGAGTGCTGGCTCGTAGCTGGACACACTGGTCCAGCCGCTCTGCAGCATGTGGGATCTTTCCGGGCCAGAGATCAAACAAGTGCCCCTTGCACTGCAAGGCGGACTCTTTACCCACTGGACCACTAGGGAGAAGCCCACCCTTGGTGTTTTTATAAGATCTTGTAAAATCAAGTTGCCCTGTCCCTTAATTTAGCTTTCTTATCTCAGCAAACTCCTATTGCAGGTACTTCTTAGCTGTTTCTGCTCATGCACCTGGATGTCTTCAAAGTGACATGCTCCTTCGCTTTAACCTAGAAGAGCTAGTAAACATCATATAGAATACACTGTGACTGTGTCTGTCCCCTGAATCCTCAGGTTGTCACGTGTAGGAAGGGAGGCTTGGTCTTTGGCTGTTTAGCCTTTTGGGGTTAGGACAGAGTTTGGGAGACACAAGTACTTGAATGAATAAGTGAGTGAACAAATGAATTTTTTGGTGTTCAGTTACATGTTTGACTGTTGCAAAGCTAGTGATCTTTGCAGTTATGATGGTATTATTATATACATTGGATCTTTTACTCAGCTGAAGATAGACTTTCTTTCTGCACCAATATCAGACATTATAGCCTTCATCAGTTGATGGGTCACTGGGACACATACTGTCAGCTAAAGGTTCTTATGATGTATGTGACTGAAATAGCAATAATCCAAGTGTTTTTTAAGTAACTGATTAAATTTTAGTTCATGCGTATAATGTTGTTGTATTGATTGAAAAGACAGGTAGTTCGGTAGAAACTGATGTGGAGATATGTAAAAACTACTACAAGACTGAGGAAGAAGAAGTTTCAAAACTGTAGAATACTATCCTAATTTTAAGAAAGAAAATTGTGTATGCACATGTATCTATATGTACATGATATTAGTATTTTCTTCTTCTTTTTTTAAAGATTTATTTATTTATATTTATTTTGGGCGGGGGTCGGGTTGGGGAGGGAGGGGAGCAGGCGGGCCACTGCTGTTGGTCTTTTCATTTCTCTGTTTTCATCCGTCTTTGTTCTTTGGCTCCTGTGGGCCTCCCATTGCGGTGGCCTCTGTCACAGAGCACCGGCTCTGGGCGCATGCGCTCCAGAGCTCTGGCTGAGTAATTGGAAACATCAGTCCAGTCGCTTCACGGCACGTGGGATCTTCCGAGGCCAGGGATCGAACTGGCACCCCTTGCACTGCAAGGCAGTGTCCTTACCCACTGGACCACCAGGGATGCCCCCACTGGCTTTTCACACCCTGAGTATCTTTCAAGATTTTTCCAAGAAAATACTAATATCGGGGCTTCCCCTGGTGGTCCAGTGGGTAAGGACACCGCCTTGCAGTGTAAGGGGCGCCAGTTCGATCCCTGGCCTGGGAAGATCCCACATGCCGCGGAGCGGCTGGACCGATGTGTCCAATTACTGAGCCGGAGCTCTGGAGCGCATGCGCCCAGAGCCGGCACTCTGCGACGACAGACGCCACCGCGATGGGAGGCCCACAGGGGCCAAAAGAACAAAGATGGATGAAAAAATAGATAAACGACAGACCAATTGAAGTGGCCTGCCTGCCCCTCTTCCTCCCCGTCCCCCTCCCCCCCAAAAGTCAATGGGGAAAGGTTCTTTCTTATTTTCTCCCTTTAGAAGACTTTATATGCTTCAGCATTATTTGAACTTGTAAGAGCACATTTTGCTTTAGTAATTAAAAAACCCATACAGAACTTCCCTAGTGGCTTAATGGTCAAGAATCTGCCTGCCAATGTAGGAGACATGGGTTCCATCCCTGATCCAGAAAGATCCCACATGTTGTGGAGCAGCTAAACCCGTTTGCCACAACTGTTGAGCCTGTGCTCTAGAGCCTCGGAGCTACTGCTACTGAGCCCATGGGTCACAACTACCGAAGCCCTAGAGCCTGTGTTCCATTACAAGAGAAGCCACTGCAATAAGAAGCCTGTGTACTGCAGCTAGAGAGTAGTTCCTGTTCACCACAACTAGATATTTCAGCATCAAAGACCCAGTACAGCCAGAAATAAATACATGAATAAATAAAACTTAAAAAACCTTAAATTTAAAACATATGCCTGACCACTAAGACTTATTATTGTAAACTTATTTCAGATACTTCCAAAAATTAATTCTTAGGTTAGTTTTAACGTTTTTGATTTATGTAGCATTTTCCTAAAATGTAAGCTGCTTTTACCTTAATGATCTGATTTTCACCTTCTGGTAAATTTTTGGGAGGTGTAGTGGGGAGGTGATGTCCAGGAGTGATGGATGCTCTGTCTAAGTTAGTGTCCGAGTGTGGACTGCCATCTTGTTCTCCTGCTCCTAGGAAAGCTCAGCTACCACTTGATGGAAATAGGATGTTCTTATTTCTTTATATGGGTAAGCACATGGGCTTTGCAACCGCACACCTGTTTTTGACCTCTGACTTTACCACCTACTAGCTGCTTGACCTTGGCTAAGATTCTTAAAGCCTATGAACTAGGTTTTCTCATCTAGAACATTAGGATCCTGGTAGTACCTGTGTCCTGGGGTGGTTGTGAAGCTTGGATATAAGGGTCTGAAATGAGTGTGGTGCTTAATAAATGTTAACTTTTTTTGCTACTATTATGAAGAAGGAAAGAATAGCAGTAGAAGGAAATGAGACAAGATTAAAGGAAATCAAAGGAAGAAAAACACTTTTTTATAAGGGTTGAAGATATGACTTCTAGTTGCTATCTCCCCTCAAACCCCTTTGTGTTTTTTTTAAACTAAGCCTTCTGTTGCTGAGTGTTAGCAGATACATCACTGTTAGCTCAGTAGGAATTGTAGGAAGAACTGGAGAAAACAGTCTGCAGTGTGAGGAGGGATAAGAGAATTGCATGAACTGGTTAAAAATATATACAGGCAAGGGACTTGGAAAATATCTTTGCAATTCTGTAGTGATCCAGGAAGCCAGGTGCACCATGCCTGGTAGCCCTCAGGGTGATGGTCATAAAAATATGGCAGAAGGACCAGTGCACTAACCCTGAGCTGAAAGCTCCATGAATTCCCAAGCAGGACTGAGCTTTCCACTAGGCTCCTAGTGCCCAGGACATTTCTGTGACTAAAGGTACTGCCGGAAGAGGCATCCTTAGCTGCCTGGCAGAGAGTGGTCCTCAGTCCACTCTCACCCCTGGGGAGTGAGGAGGACCAATAAGGAGAGATAACATGCAGTGGCCAGAGTCCTCTGTGGTCTAGTTGCATGGAGTTCCCAAGTCTCAGGTTGGCTGGCAGGTAGAAGCAGATAGAAGGTGCCTTCTCACCCAGCCTTCGCAACTGTATGAGGCCGAGTTGTGTGGCCCCATGAATGTATCAGAACTAAGGTCTCAAAGCATTGGCTTATAGGGGAACATTTTAAGAGAAGTTTCCCATTTGTTTACACATTATAAATTTGAAAAATATTTGTAGATGTGAATGAATGTTTTTAAAAGTGTGAGGTACTCCAAGATGGGGAGTGTTTTCAGCCCTTTCCAAGGTTCTTCACCTGTTTTTGACCTCTGACTTTACCACCTACTAGCTGCTTGACCTTGGCTAAGATTCTTAAAGCCTATGAACTAGGTTTTCTCATCTAGAACATTAGGATCCTGGTAGTACCTGTGTCCTGGGGTGGTTGTGAAGCTTGGATATAAGGGTCTGAAATGAGTGTGGTGCTTAATAAATGTTAACTTTTTTTGCTACTATTATGAAGAAGGAAAGAATAGCAGTAGAAGGAAATGAGACAAGATTAAAGGAAATCAAAGGAAGAAAAACACTTTTTTATAAGGGTTGAAGATATGACTTCTAGTTGCTATCTCCCCTCAAACCCCTTTGTGTTTTTAAACTAAGCCTTCTGTTGCTGAGTGTTAGCAGATACATCACTGTTAGCTCAGTAGGAATTGTAGGAAGAACTGGAGAAAACAGTCTGCAGTGTGAGGAGGGATAAGAGAATTGCATGAACTGGTTAAAAATATATACAGGCAAGGGACTTGGAAAATATCTTTGCAATTCTGTAGTGATCCAGGAAGCCAGGTGCACCATGCCTGGTAGCCCTCAGGGTGATGGTCATAAAAATATGGCAGAAGGACCAGTGCACTAACCCTGAGCTGAAAGCTCCATGAATTCCCAAGCAGGACTGAGCTTTCCACTAGGCTCCTAGTGCCCAGGACATTTCTGTGACTAAAGGTACTGCCGGAAGAGGCATCCTTAGCTGCCTGGCAGAGAGTGGTCCTCAGTCCACTCTCACCCCTGGGGAGTGAGGAGGACCAATAAGGAGAGATAACATGCAGTGGCCAGAGTCCTCTGTGGTCTAGTTGCATGGAGTTCCCAAGTCTCAGGTTGGCTGGCAGGTAGAAGCAGATAGAAGGTGCCTTCTCACCCAGCCTTCGCAACTGTATGAGGCCGAGTTGTGTGGCCCCATGAATGTATCAGAACTAAGGTCTCAAAGCATTGGCTTATAGGGGAACATTTTAAGAGAAGTTTCCCATTTGTTTACACATTATAAATTTGAAAAATATTTGTAGATGTGAATGAATGTTTTTAAAAGTGTGAGGTACTCCAAGATGGGGAGTGTTTTCAGCCCTGTTTTCCCCATGAGGTCATCATGTAGAATCACACAGACATGAGCTTTGTCCTGAATCCATTCTTTGGATATTGTATTAGTCTTCCTTGCTTTGGGGCCTGGGAGTTCCTCTGACCCTGTTAGAGGTACTTTGGTAAAGGGTGATAATTAGAGCAGAAGAAATTGCGATACTGAAGGAATCGAGTGTAAAATAGCCAACAGCCCACGTCTGTTTTTGTCTGTTCACAGAATAGACAGCTGCAGGGCATAGTCAGCTCTCTAGAACTATTCATTGAGTGAAAAATAGACCAAAAGAGTTATTCCTGAAGAGAAAAGCAGACCCCCGATCATTTAAGATATTAATGTACTTTACACATAGGAAACTACAGTTATAAATAAGAAAAATATATAAAAAAGGAGAGAAACCTGACAGTGTTTATTTCAAAAGTGAATCAGGACCTTGTATATAATTTTTAAAATATTTTGCTTACTGAACTCTCCCCTCCCCCTTTATTTCTAGAGGAAACGCCTTGCTTTTTCTAGTCAGTATCACCCAAGATTTTTTTTTCTTTTTGGAAAGAAAATACTGTGTGGTCCATTTTTCAGGCAACTTCATTTTAAAATTCCTAGAATCCTCTTGAAGAGGTTTGAATATTGGACCATGTGCTAGCTAACAAGAACAGCTGAGGAAGGAGGTTTTGGCCTGGTTATTGTCTAACCATGTGGGTTGGGGTCCTTGAACTTCCAGAAGTTTTTGTATTTCCAGCTGTATCAGGGGAACTAGTAGCTTGGTCCTACCTCATGGGAGCAAGTTTTATTGTTACCTCTTTTAAGGCTGAAACCGTGATGTTAGGGGGTTTCACACAGCACCATCTGCTTCAGGAGCTCAATGTGTTTAGTTTTCGCCCTGCTGTGACCCACCCCGTCCCCCTTCCAAGTAAGTTCTGTATTTGGAAGAGTGGATTTACTACTAATGTAGGAACAGATGTGCTTGATAATTCAGTCAGTTAGTTTTCAATCAATTCTGTGGTCACTGACCATCCAACAGGGGCAAGGTGGTGTACCAGACTGCTGCAGTGGGAACAAAGGTAACTAAAAGGTGGTCCCTGTCATAAGGGACATGGTTGGGGCATATAAGGCAAAAGCATGCAAGAATGTGGTAAGTTGTAGGCAATTAAAAGTTTAATAAGAAGCAAAAGAGAGAAGATGCAGCCCATGATGAATTTCCAGATGAAGGCCACAGATGTTAAAGACTAGAGGAAGTCTGAGTTCTTTTTGATAAGAGTCCTCCTTGAAAATCAGCAGAGTCCACAGTGAATGTGCACAGCACAATTAGAGGGACACTTTGAAGGGGAACAAAGTGTGCGGGAGCCAGGGGGAATGCTGGCCTCTTCAGCGTGGTTCGGAAGTTCATTCTGTAACAAAGAACTGTAATTCCAAGTCAGTGACACCTAAGTCCTCTCGGACTATGCCCAAAATTACAGAGGAGGAATGGTGAGTCAATTCTGTTCAGCTAGAACTAGGTAGCTGTGTACTTTGCTCAGAATGCCTGGGATCTGATGGTGATGGGACTGTAGCCAGGAGATAAAGTGAGTCAATACAGGACTAGGAGGACTCTGATGCTGGAGCAGATAACGAGGAAGGGGCCAGGATTTGAAAGCATGACCTCTAAGTATTCCTGTGTAATGAACAGAGCATAATGGAGAACTGAGAGCAGAGCCCCCAGTGCACCTGTGTCTGGAGCTGCCAAGCTAGCAGCCTGGCTGCATCCCTGGAGAACTTGGGTGAGCTCTGTGGGAACTTGACAGCCTCTGACTACCTTTACTGCTTATTGAAAAGAACAGCAGACCAGAGATTGTCTCTAGAGGCAGTAGGCATGTGACTTTGTGGTTAAGAACTTGAATGTTGGCATCAAGGCCTGGCTCCCCCATTGAGTGGCTATGAGGCCCTGAGCACGTCACTTATCTTTTCTGAGTTTCAGGTTCATCATCTGTAACACGAAAGAAAAAAAATATATAACCACTGTCTTATAACTATGAAGACAAAGATAAGGGATTTACAAAGCTGTATAGGTGTTTATGGCCCACATGAGTGCATGATAAATCTTACCTTTATTTTAGTAAAGTAGTTGATCATGAATTGACTATTATAAATTGCTTTTCATTCATTTAAGTTCTGGACTTGAATTCCAGACTGTGCAGTGGGAAAGGTACAAAAGGGATAAGGGACATGGTTGGGGCATATAAGGCAAAAGCATGCAAGAATGTGGTAAGTTGTAGGCAATTAAAAGTTTAATAAGAAGCAAAAGAGAGAAGATGCAGCCCATGATGAATTTCCAGATGAAGGCCACAGATGTTAAAGACTAGAGGAAGTCTGAGTTCTTTTTGATAAGAGTCCTCCTTGAAAATCAGCAGAGTCCACAGTGAATGTGCACAGCACAATTAGAGGGACACTTTGAAGGGGAACAAAGTGTGCGGGAGCCAGGGGGAATGCTGGCCTCTTCAGCGTGGTTCGGAAGTTCATTCTGTAACAAAGAACTGTAATTCCAAGTCAGTGACACCTAAGTCCTCTCGGACTATGCCCAAAATTACAGAGGAGGAATGGTGAGTCAATTCTGTTCAGCTAGAACTAGGTAGCTGTGTACTTTGCTCAGAATGCCTGGGATCTGATGGTGATGGGACTGTAGCCAGGAGATAAAGTGAGTCAATACAGGACTAGGAGGACTCTGATGCTGGAGCAGATAACGAGGAAGGGGCCAGGATTTGAAAGCATGACCTCTAAGTATTCCTGTGTAATGAACAGAGCATAATGGAGAACTGAGAGCAGAGCCCCCAGTGCACCTGTGTCTGGAGCTGCCAAGCTAGCAGCCTGGCTGCATCCCTGGAGAACTTGGGTGAGCTCTGTGGGAACTTGACAGCCTCTGACTACCTTTACTGCTTATTGAAAAGAACAGCAGACCAGAGATTGTCTCTAGAGGCAGTAGGCATGTGACTTTGTGGTTAAGAACTTGAATGTTGGCATCAAGGCCTGGCTCCCCCATTGAGTGGCTATGAGGCCCTGAGCACGTCACTTATCTTTTCTGAGTTTCAGGTTCATCATCTGTAACACGAAAGAAAAAAAATATATAACCACTGTCTTATAACTATGAAGACAAAGATAAGGGATTTACAAAGCTGTATAGGTGTTTATGGCCCACATGAGTGCATGATAAATCTTACCTTTATTTTAGTAAAGTAGTTGATCATGAATTGACTATTATAAATTGCTTTTTCATTCATTTAAGTTCTGGACTTGAATTAGAGACAAAATGGGAATTATTCCATTCTTCTTCCTTAGTTTTCCATGTGTAGCATTTGAGATGATAAATAATTCAAGCAGTGGATTGGGGATGGTGGGTTGAGGACAGGATATAGATTTAGAGAAGGATCCCTGCTTCAAAACCCTGACTGATTTAAAAGGGCAGATCTTGGACTTCCCTGATGGTCCAGTGGGTAGAGAGTTCACCTTGCAGTGCAAGCGACACTGGTTCGATCCCTGGCCCAGGAAGATCCCACGTGCCTTGCAGTGACTGGATTGGTGTGTCGAATTACGAGCTAGCGCTCTATGCATGTGCCTAGAGCCGGTGCTCTGTAACGAGAGAGGCCACTGCAATGGGAGGCCCACATAGGCCAAAGAATAAAGATAGATGAAAATAAATTAATAAAAAACCAACAAAAGAGACCAAAATTTAAAAAAAGGCGGGTGGGGCAGATCTCTGGAGGCTTAGGTGAATATTGCTACTGAGGGACAGCAGTATTGTTATTTCTCACCTCAAGAGAATGTTAGATACCTTAGAGCAGTGCTTCTTAAACACTGACATGTATGCAAGACTCCTGAGATTCTGCATTTCTAACAAGCTCCCAGGTGATGTTTCTGGTCCTCAGACCACCTGTTAAGAAGCAAAAACTCCACAAAGACCTCAGCTGCCTGAGTTCAGCATGATTGAACCTCTCTTTTACCTCACTGAAAATGCTCATCCAGTTTTGCTTGCATGCCTCCAGTGAAGATAAGCTCCCTTCTTGCCAGTCAGCCCTTTATGTTTCCAGATGGCAGTCATGATGTGTCTTTTTTTTTTTTTTAAAGAAAACTTTATTTTTCTAAGCAGTGATTCTCAGACTGTGTGTGATTGTTTTTTATTGAAATATATTTGATTTATAGTGCTGTTAGTTTTTGATATATAACCAAGTGATTCAGTTATACGTGTGTGTATATATATATATATATATAGTCTTGTTCATATTGTTTTCTATTATGGCTTATTGCAGGATAGTGAATATAGCTTCCTGTGCTATACAGTAGGACCTTGTTGTTTTATCTATTTTACATTTAGTAGTGTGTATATGCTAGTCCCGAACTCCTAATTTATCCTTTCTGCTGTCCTTCCCCGCTTTCCTTTGGTAACTATAGTTTGTTTTCCATATCTGTGAGTTTGTTTCTGTTTAATAAATAGTTCATTGTGTCGTATTTTAGATGTCACATGTAAATGTATCAAGTGGTATTTGTAATAATGTAAGTGACTTATCTCACTAGGTATGATAAGAAAAATAAATAAGTAAAATGATAAATTTCAATTAGTATGATAAAAAAAATGATAAATAAAGTAAGTGACTTGTTTCACTTAGTATGATAATCTCAATGCCACCCATAATGGCATTACTTCTTTTTTTTTTAAACATTTATTTATTTATTTATTTTCATCCAGCTTTGGCCTGCGTGGATCTTCCATCACAGTGGCCTCTCTCATTGCAGAGCACCAGCTCTGGGTGTATGCACTCCAGAGCACTGGCATGTAATAAGACATACTGGCCCAGATGCTATGCAGCACGTGGGATCTTCCCTGGCCAGGGACTGAACAGGTGCCTCTTGCACTGCAAGGAGAACTCTACCCACTGGACCACCAGGGAAGCCTTACTTCGTTTTTTGAATGACTGATATACTCTACTGTATGTGTGTGTGTGTGTGTACCACATCTTCTGTATACATCCCTCTGTTGATGGGCATTTTAAATTTCTTCTGTGTAGTGGTTATTGTAAATAGTGCTGCTGTGAACATTGGGGTTCATGTATCTTTTTGAATTAGAATTTTCTTTAGACATATGCCCAGGAGTGGGATTGCTAGATCATGTAACAACTCTGTTTTTTAAAATTTTAATTTAAGTTTATATATATATATATATATATATATATATATTTTAACATTTATTTTATTTATTTATCCTTTTTTTGGGGGGGGTGTGCGGTGGGGAGGGAGGGGGACAGGCAGGCCACTTCTATTGGTCTTTCATTTCTCTATTTTCATCCATCTTTGTTCTTTGGCTCCTGTGGGCCTCCCATCGCGGTGGCCTCTGTCATTGCAGAGCGCCGGCTCTGGGCGCATGCGCCCCAGAGCTCCAGCTCGGTAATTGGACACATCGGTCTAGCCGCTCCGCGGTACGTGGGATTTTCCCAGGCCAGGGATCGAACGGGCACCCCTTGCACTGCAAGGCGGTGTCCTTACCCACCGGACCACCAGGGGAAGCCCTAATATATATATATATTTTTTTACAATACTGCCACTGCGCAAAGCTCCTAATATATTTTTAATTGGAGGATAGTTGCTTTACAATATTGTGTTATATATCAACATGAATCATATGGTTAATAAACACATGAAAAGGTGCTCAATATCACTCATTATTATAGAAATTAAAATATTTTTGGTTTTTTAAGGAACCTCATGCTGTTTTCTATAGTGACTGTACCAGTGTAGGAGGGGGAATGGGTGTCTTTTACTGAGCTGCTGGTTGATTGCTTCTTTGTTAACAACATCCATTGCTCCTATTTCATTATTGTAGGAGGGGGCGGTGTAAGGACATTACACAGGTAGTGCCTAATCCTGGTGCAGATTTAATTTGGTTTTGATCTGCTATAGAGGAAGTCCATGGATGGGCTTCTATGGTAGTAATTGATGTTGGGGGTGGGGAGGCAGTAATCCCTTGAAAATAATTGCAGAATTTTGTTGGCCTATATCTTTTCCTGGAGAGAGTCTCTGTAGCTTTCAGCAGTTTTCAAGTGTGTCTGTTCCCTCTAGAAGATTAAGGAGTATTGACTTCCTACTTCATGGAATGCTGTGTGCCTTACAAATCTTCCCTTTGGAAGGTTAGACCCTCCAGAGTCTCCGTATCTCTTGACTGTGTGTCTTTCCTTTTAAAATTTCTTGTATGTAATTCTTTGTGTAACATGGTTTGAGGCACCCTGTTCATTCTGCTAAATGTTCCTAGTTTGTCCCTCTAAGGTTAGCCCCCAGGATTATGCACAAGCTAATCCAGGAGTAATCTGACCAGCCAGAAGGGTGAGACATCTTTCCTTGATTTGACGTGAGACTCCTTTCATTTCTTCTTTAAAGTATATCTCCTTTGGAAACCTTACCATACTTGACAGTGCTATATCTATTTGGAGTGTTTATGTTGCAGATTAAAAAAAAGAAAATGCAATATTTAGAGAGAATTTGTTGGTAAATATAACAGGGCTCTGGACTGGGGGTTGGCTTTGCTTTCAGGTGGAACTTGATCCAGAGGCTCAGACACTTTCCCCAAGGACCCAGCTTGTGGCTTTCCCTCTTCATAGACAGCAGAGTTCATGGTCATTTATGCATGTCCTGCGTTGAGCCCCATCTTCTTTCATCCTGAATGCTTTGTGTTGATTTTGGACCATGTATGCAAGACCTGGTATTTATCCCTTTGAAGTGTCTTGTTAGCCCATAGCCCTGACTGTATCATCTCTTCTGTCAGCCTCCCTGTTCAGCCTTAGGGTCATCTTCAGATCTGATCAGCATGCCAACAAATTAATGATGTTGAACCAGATAGGGTCAAGAACAGAGCCACAGCTTGCCTCTTGGACACTTCTGCCACGATTGATAACCTGTATCCTTTGGACTTGAACGAGCATTTCTCAGAGTATACTCTGAAGAACACTAGGGTTCCAAAAATGGAACTGTATAATCATATACATGGGGATAGGGCCTCAGACTACAACTCATTCTTAAAGGCTCATGGTGCTTATGAGTATATTAAAAAGTCTAATAAATTGTTAGACATAGTTCTCTAAATATATTTGACCATTAAATTCTCCTCCCCTGCCCTGCTAATAATGACCCCAATGTTACCCCTAGGGTAACATGAGCAATGATGTAAAATGCCTTGCTGAAAACTATCTTATCTTGACAGTCTGTCACCCATTCAGAAAAGAAATTATTTACCTGGGGCTGCACTTATCTTCAGTCTGCCCAGTGAAGCTTGGGGGTCCAATAGAGGGGTGTTTTCTCAGGTGTGAAGAGTAGAAGACAGACATACGAGAAGGCTCTCAGGGAAACCCAGAGCCAGGGAGTAGCTTGTGATCATTTGCAATAGTTATTAAAATATTATTATAACTATAACTCAGTTACTGAATGTTTACTTTCTGCCAGGCATATCACTCAATGCTTATATGTAATACCACACAGGAACTGCAGGAGTTGGTAATACAGTAATTCTTATTTTGTGAATGAGGAGCTGGAAGCATCAAGAGCTTGGAAGAGTTACTCACAGGGACACAGCTAATGAGAAAAGGAGCCAGGCGTCAGACCCAAGTTTGATTGACCCTAGAGCCCATATGCACATCAGTTTACTGTATTTCCTCCCCTACAATCATCCAGTCATCAGGCATTTATTACATGTTGATTTTGGATATGGCTCATTATTTGGTGAAATTGAAGGCACAAACAGAGTTAACAGTTCTTGCCTTAAGGGACTGGTGCTTCATGTGAGGAAACTTTCGTTGCTGAATGAAGACAATGCTTAGCAAGCAAAGAGAAGGGAATGTATGAAATGTGAAAGCCAGATACCACACGAGTAGCGTCTCCACAGTTTGCTTTCAGAGACCCACTTGCCTGTACATGTCTCCCTCCCATTCTGCGCTAGTGTTCTCACAAATTCCCTTCTTGGTCTCCATCTCTCCCTCATCATCCTGGCCTCCTCGTGTCCCCAGGGAAACCACTAACCTCTTGGCTTCTCCATTCTCGTTCAGTGGCGAACAACTGTCACCCACAGCACTTGGAGGTGACCTAGTTTAAGTGAAATGCTAGCTTTTCAGTTACATCTTCAATAGACTGAATTGGCGGCTTGTCAGCAGGCTTATGTCACCTCACAACTGTGTCAGTTCCCTCCTTGCCTCGCTTCCTGTTAGTATCTTAAGGATGCTCTTGGAAGCCAGAAGATGTAAGAGGCCTGGTAAGGGGGCCAAAAAGAAAGGGGGAGAAAAGCAGAGAAGATGTGCTCTTTCCTGGAAAAAAAAAATGGTACACTAAGAAAAAAAAAATTCTGATTAGAACAGAGGGAGATAAACTTGCAGAGAGGCGTCTCCTTGAGGACCAATTTTGCTTCAAGAAGGACATTAAAAATTTTTTTTTCTTTTGATCCACTCTGATCTCCTTTACCCTCCACTTTCCACTCCCTTCCTGTTTGGCACTTTTAAAATGGTATTACTTCTCTTCCACAGTGGTGACCTGCTGGGAGTAATAGCAGAGACATTTCCTCTCCTGTGGTTCCAGTTGTCTTTTTAATAACAATCCACTCCCCACCCCCTGCCCCTCTGTTGCCCTTCATAAACATGTTCCCAAGGGCATGGGTGAAAAAGCTTCAGGTGTGCACTTGTGTGCCCCAAAGCTTGGTTGTGTTTAAAGCTTGATTCCCCCCCATCTCTGGGGTTGCAGCAGCCCAAACCCTGCAGCCTGGCCACCTCCCCTTTGGATGGAGAACTGCAACCTCAAGTTTGGATGGTGAGGGAGATAGTAATTGTGTGAGCTCATTTCCAGGGAGGGTCCTCTGGGAATTCTAGTCCCTTCCAGCTCGATGGAGTTGGGGTAAGTTTCAAGCTTTGTTGGGGGTGCTTGCCAGCCCAGCCTTGCCTGGAGCAAGTCATCCTGGTCCTCTCCAAATACTGCCTGTTTAGAGGGCAAAGTTCATGTTCTCAGGAGTCTGAATGGATGAGCCAGTTGGAGTTTTCTGTAGATGAGTCTCTCCAAAAGCATGGGTTCATAATCTTGAAGTCTAGTCTCAGTTTTGTCCAGCAAATTACCATTACTCTTAGTAAAACTGTATCTCCTAGAGTTGAAGGCCTAAGGTAGCAGTTCTTCCTTTCCTGCCTCTTCCTTCTTTTGATCAATGAGTTCATTTTCTCAGTTGTTTATATGTTTAGTAAACATTTGAGCTTTTCATTGTCCAGTGCCAAGTGAACAAAACAGAAAGGTTTCAGTCCTCATGAGGCTTGTGAGGCAGTAGAGGAAACAGTGTACAGCTGTAGAAGGTGACCACTTGGCCACCAGCCGAGAGCCTTGCTGTAGAGGGGAAAGCCATGGTGCTGGCATGGAGAAGGGAGGAGACTCGGTGACACGGAGCCCAGATGGAGGACAAAGGGCCAGCTGGCTGGAAAGCTGGTACACTAAAAAAAAAAATTCTGATTAGAACAGAGGAGATAAACTTCTTCCTTGAGGACCAATTTTGCTTCAAGAAGGACATTAAAAATTTTTTTTTCTTTTGATCCACTCTGATCTCCTTTACCCTCCACTTTCCACTCCCTTCCTGTTTGGCACTTTTAAAATGGTATTACTTCTCTTCCACAGTGGTGACCTGCTGGGAGTAATAGCAGAGACATTTCCTCTCCTGTGGTTCCAGTTGTCTTTTTAATAACAATCCACTCCCCACCCCCTGCCCCTCTGTTGCCCTTCATAAACATGTTCCCAAGGGCATGGGTGAAAAAGCTTCAGGTGTGCACTTGTGTGCCCCAAAGCTTGGTTGTGTTTAAAGCTTGATTCCCCCCCATCTCTGGGGTTGCAGCAGCCCAAACCCTGCAGCCTGGCCACCTCCCCTTTGGATGGAGAACTGCAACCTCAAGTTTGGATGGTGAGGGAGATAGTAATTGTGTGAGCTCATTTCCAGGGAGGGTCCTCTGGGAATTCTAGTCCCTTCCAGCTCGATGGAGTTGGGGTAAGTTTCAAGCTTTGTTGGGGGTGCTTGCCAGCCCAGCCTTGCCTGGAGCAAGTCATCCTGGTCCTCTCCAAATACTGCCTGTTTAGAGGGCAAAGTTCATGTTCTCAGGAGTCTGAATGGATGAGCCAGTTGGAGTTTTCTGTAGATGAGTCTCTCCAAAAGCATGGGTTCATAATCTTGAAGTCTAGTCTCAGTTTTGTCCAGCAAATTACCATTACTCTTAGTAAAACTGTATCTCCTAGAGTTGAAGGCCTAAGGTAGCAGTTCTTCCTTTCCTGCCTCTTCCTTCTTTTGATCAATGAGTTCATTTTCTCAGTTGTTTATATGTTTAGTAAACATTTGAGCTTTTCATTGTCCAGTGCCAAGTGAACAAAACAGAAAGGTTTCAGTCCTCATGAGGCTTGTGAGGCAGTAGAGGAAACAGTGTACAGCTGTAGAAGGTGACCACTTGGCCACCAGCCGAGAGCCTTGCTGTAGAGGGGAAAGCCATGGTGCTGGCATGGAGAAGCAGGGAGACCTGGGCATGGTTGTCAAGGAAGGCCGGTCTGAGATGATGACACCGGAGCCCAGATGGAGAGGACAAAGGGCCAGCTGGCTGGAAAGCTGGCAGGGTCTGTGGAGCATTCCCAAGCAGAGGGTTACCGTGGGTGAAAGTCCTTGTTGGAAATGAACTTGGCACTTAGCAGAACTGAGAAGGAGCTGCAGTGGAGAGAGGGAGGTGGAGAAGAGCTTGGATGGGTGGGGGACCAAGGCCTGGGTGTTGAAGTCCAGTATGTCGTATTAAACCCAAAAAGAACAGAGTGCAGCTAACTCCATGGGGTTGCTTTGGGTTTTTTTTTTTTTTTCGTAAAGTGGTTTGAAGAAAGGCAGTATAGTGTAGTGGTTAACAGTGGACTTGAGATATATGCCTGACCGAACCCCAGTGTTGCTGCTTGCTGTTTGTAAGACATCAGGTAGTGCATTTAACCTTCCTGGGCCTCAGTTTCTACATCAGAAAATGGGGTCAACTCAGTACCCACTTTAGGGGCCAGTTTGAAGATTAAGTGAACTGACACGTGTGACTGAGACATAGCAAATAATCAGTGTTGTTATTTAGTTGCTAAGTTGCGTTTGATTCTTTTGTGACCCCACAGACTGTAGTCTGCCAGGCTCCTCTGTCCATGGGATTCTCCAGGCAAGAATACTGGAGTGGGTTGCCATGCCCTCCTCCAGGGAATCTTCCTGACCCACGGATTGAACCTGCATCTTCTTCATTGACAGGTGGATTCTTTACCACTGAGCCACTAGGGAAACCTGTTTTTAAAAAGCTTTACAGTATTAGATTGATTGCCCGAGAGGGTGTTCCTTCTTATCTGGTGGCTTTGGACAGTTCTTGGCATAAAGACATGCCTTCAGATGTATAAGTCCCATTTTCAGACGGACAGTTCTGAGGCTGTCTGGGCTGGGACAGCAGCTCTGGCCCGAGGCAGCTTCAGGGTAATGCCCGTTCTCTCCTTAGGCAGTGCTTAGGTGTTTTCCTGTTGCTCCAAGCAGCCAGGTCCCACATCTTCCAAGGCCCATCAACCTGGAACCTTTTGTTTCTTCTCTTTCTCAGACAGAGGAGCTCTTGGTTGAAATACCCATTGTGACTCTGTTAGAGAATTGGAGGTTCACTTCAGCTCAGCAAACGGCTTGCATTTAAGGAAGGCCGGTCTGAGATGATGACACCGGAGCCCAGATGGAGGACAAAGGGCCAGCTGGCTGAAACCGGTGGGTGAAATTTCCTTGTTGGAAATGAACTTGGCACTTAGCAGAACTGAGAAGGAGCTGCAGTGGAGAGAGGGAGGTGGAGAAGAGCTTGGATGGGTGGGGGACCAAGGCCTGGGTGTTGAAGTCCAGTATGTCGTATTAAACCCAAAAAGAACAGAGTGCAGCTAACTCCATGGGGTTGCTTTGGGTTTTTTTTTTTTTTTCGTAAAGTGGTTTGAAGAAAGGCAGTATAGTGTAGTGGTTAACAGTGGACTTGAGATATATGCCTGACCGAACCCCAGTGTTGCTGCTTGCTGTTTGTAAGACATCAGGTAGTGCATTTAACCTTCCTGGGCCTCAGTTTCTACATCAGAAAATGGGGTCAACTCAGTACCCACTTTAGGGGCCAGTTTGAAGATTAAGTGAACTGACACGTGTGACTGAGACATAGCAAATAATCAGTGTTGTTATTTAGTTGCTAAGTTGCGTTTGATTCTTTTGTGACCCCACAGACTGTAGTCTGCCAGGCTCCTCTGTCCATGGGATTCTCCAGGCAAGAATACTGGAGTGGGTTGCCATGCCCTCCTCCAGGGAATCTTCCTGACCCACGGATTGAACCTGCATCTTCTTCATTGACAGGTGGATTCTTTACCACTGAGCCACTAGGGAAACCTGTTTTTAAAAAGCTTTACAGTATTAGATTGATTGCCCGAGAGGGTGTTCCTTCTTATCTGGTGGCTTTGGACAGTTCTTGGCATAAAGACATGCCTTCAGATGTATAAGTCCCATTTTCAGACGGACAGTTCTGAGGCTGTCTGGGCTGGGACAGCAGCTCTGGCCCGAGGCAGCTTCAGGGTAATGCCCGTTCTCTCCTTAGGCAGTGCTTAGGTGTTTTCCTGTTGCTCCAAGCAGCCAGGTCCCACATCTTCCAAGGCCCATCAACCTGGAACCTTTTGTTTCTTCTCTTTCTCAGACAGAGGAGCTCTTGGTTGAAATACCCATTGTGACTCTGTTAGAGAATTGGAGGTTCACTTCAGCTCAGCAAACGCTTGTTTGTCATTGACAGTGTTCAGGCAAGGTACTGGGAAGTACACAGGATCAGGCCCACTTTGTACCTGGAAGAAGGTGGTACCTATTGGGGGCGTCAAGCTCCTGGACCCGTAATTCTGGTTTAAACTAGTTAAACTGGAGCCTGTGAGAACAGAGGGCAGGGTCTTTGGCCCCAGCTGGGGTTTTAGAGAGCATGTTCTAGAGGAAGTGCACAGTGAGTCGTGAAGAGTGTTAAAGAGCCAGCAGAGATGGGAAGGGCTGTCCGGGAGGTGGGAAAGATGGCAAAGGCCCGGGGTGAGGATGGGGGCGGGGTGGAGGGGGAGGGGAAGTTGCTATGATTTGGGTAGGATGAAGGAGGAAAGGACAGCCTAGAGGCTGAAGCTGCAGAATGAGTTGGGGTTTGTGTGCTTTCCCCAGCAATGTGGGATGGAGCCCGCAGGCCATGGGGTCCTGGAGGATCCCAGGAAGGGGCTGCTGTGCTCTGAGTGTTTTAGTCAGACCTTTCTGACTGCAGAGTGGAGAGTGGATGTGGGGACAGGTGGGGCAGCAGCGTGTGTAGCCAGGAAGACTGTGGGAGCTAGTGGTTCTAGCCAAGTTGAGAGGTGGTGAGAACGAAGATGGGGCTCTGGTCACTGGGGTGTATGGGTTGAACTAAAAGGAAATTAGGAGATACGGTTGGCTTTGGTGGAGAAAGGCTCCACCGGGGACAGATCCCACAGATGGCTTTCAATGATGTTGGGACACAGGACAGAGATCCTTCTTGTTCATGGGCCCAGGTGCTGATTCTGCTTCCTGCTTCCTCACCCCCACCCTGCCCCCTAGGATGATGATGTGTGTCCTGTTTAGGAACAGAAGATCCTCATGTGGGCAAATACTTCCCTAAACAGGAACACAAGAAGTTTTGAGCTAAACTCTTCTCAGTTGGTGATGTGTGTGTGTGTATGTATGTGTGTGTCTGTGTGTGTAAAGTATAAAAGACAGTAATGTTCAAAAACTCAGTCTTCTCAACCCTTGTTGGACCTTTGGGGAAGAGTGTCATTATGTCAGGTGTTTGGCTTGTGACGATCTGAGACCTAGGAGTGGCGAGGGGGGCTGAGGAATGAGAAAATGGTACGCAGCATCTGTGCCTGTTCTGTGTACCCATGTGGCCTCAGCAATTTTTCTAACCTTGATTGAGTACGTGATGAATTTCTGGCAGGTATCTGTGTGCTGTCTCTCCTAAATGAGCCTGTAACCCCCAGCAGGCCTGCACTTTGATATTCTCCCAACTCCTGCAGGTCATCCGTTGAAGGGAGTGGTTTCCTGAAGCATGTCACAGTTTTGTAGTACTCTGTGAAGTGTATATCATTTACAACATGCTGGGTTATATGATTATTGTCTTCATTTCTGTGTAGACTCATGAGGAAGATGTGGGCCACCATTCATGGTGACTGGAACTGTGTTTCCGAGAGGTTAAATAACCCACCCAGCTCACAGGCTATTGAGGGGAGGGAGGTGGGAATATACCTGCATATCAGATTGTTTTCTCCTCCATGTTGAGTTGCAGTTACCAAAATGGACACCAGTAGCATACAGTTCTTATGTTTGGAGTCTTATTGGGAAAGAATGGAACAAGTGAAAAACTTCCCCTTAGTCAAATTGTCAGAGCCCCCCAAGTGTGTATCCTGCAGATCTGCCCCTCCTGCCACCAGAAGGCCATTCTCTTTGTCCCACCCTGGTGAAACTTTAAAGCTGATCCTTTGGCTAGAATGACCAGATGGAGTGAGCGGTGTGTTATTATTATTTAATAAAGCATGTGTTCCCTACTTGGCAATGCAGCCAAGTCTGTTCTAGCAGGTGGTGGGTAATTAGACCCAAGCCCCTGATTCTGGCTCAGGAACTCCCTGGTCCAGCCTTTGATAATGGAACAAGAGGAGAAAACAGTGACATGGGACACTTCCTGTCCCAAATGGGATGTGATACAGGACACCTGAAACAACAGGCAGAAGAAAAACTTCACTAGAGCTGCTTGGGGAGAGCTGGCCTCAGCCTGCCCTCTGAGGGTCATCTGAGATCTGGTGAGGAGTGGGACTGGGCCAGGTTGCTCAGTGTATTACCATGTGTGCTCTGGGCTAGGCACAGGCTCACCAGTGACATCTGAGCTTTTGCTCTCATCAGGGGTGTGATCCAATGATGGGGATCAGCAAGCAGCCAGGCAATAAAAATTAGCATGATGAGGTTTAATTTTTTATTTAGAAAGGAAAGGGTTTTGGGAGTCCAGATGAAGGGTTCCTAAATTATCCTGGAGAGATCAGGGAAATCTTCCTGGAGGAAGAGGCTAGGCTGGAAGTTGAGGGTGAAATTCAGGTTGACAAGCTCTAATCCTGGAAGGGAGTGGTTTCTGAAGCATGTCACAGTTTTGTAGTACTCTGTGAAGTGTATATCATTTACAACATGCTGGGTTATATGATTATTGTCTTCATTTCTGTGTAGACTCATGAGGAAGATGTGGGCCACCATTCATGGTGACTGGAACTGTGTTTCCGAGAGGTTAAATAACCCACCCAGCTCACAGGCTATTGAGGGGAGGGAGGTGGGAATATACCTGCATATCAGATTGTTTTCTCCTCCATGTTGAGTTGCAGTTACCAAAATGGACACCAGTAGCATACAGTTCTTATGTTTGGAGTCTTATTGGGAAAGAATAGAACAAGTGAAAACTTCCCCTTAGTCAAATTGTCAGAGCCCCCCAAGTGTGTATCCTGCAGATCTGCCCCTCCTGCCACCAGAAGGCCATTCTCTTTGTCCCACCCTGGTGAAACTTTAAAGCTGATCCTTTGGCTAGAATGACCAGATGGAGTGAGCGGTGTGTTATTATTATTTAATAAAGCATGTGTTCCCTACTTGGCAATGCAGCCAAGTCTGTTCTAGCAGGTGGTGGGTAATTAGACCCAAGCCCCTGATTCTGGCTCAGGAACTCCCTGGTCCAGCCTTTGATAATGGAACAAGAGGAGAAAACAGTGACATGGGACACTTCCTGTCCCAAATGGGATGTGATACAGGACACCTGAAACAACAGGCAGAAGAAAAACTTCACTAGAGCTGCTTGGGGAGAGCTGGCCTCAGCCTGCCCTCTGAGGGTCATCTGAGATCTGGTGAGGAGTGGGACTGGGCCAGGTTGCTCAGTGTATTACCATGTGTGCTCTGGGCTAGGCACAGGCTCACCAGTGACATCTGAGCTTTTGCTCTCATCAGGGGTGTGATCCAATGATGGGGATCAGCAAGCAGCCAGGCAATAAAAATTAGCATGATGAGGTTTAATTTTTTATTTAGAAAGGAAAGGGTTTTGGGAGTCCAGATGAAGGGTTCCTAAATTATCCTGGAGAAATCAGGGAAATCTTCCTGGAGAAAGAGTCTAGGCTGGAAGTTGAGGGGTGAATAGGAGTTTGACCATGCACAGTTGCACAAGCTCTAATGGCCATAGGTGGAAAAGAAACAAGAAAGATTGTTTAATAATTTTAATAAAAATAGAAAGTTAAAGCTCCAGTGCAAGTCTTTGTCCCTCCACCAGTTCTGTAGCTCACTATTAGAAGTATAATCTGTGTAGCATGTGGGGGCAGGTAGAAAGGGCTTATGTTTAAATGACCGTCTCTGGGCTACATGTATGCAAATGAGAAGGCTTTTATTTTATAAGGTAAAATGTCTTGAAGCAAGAGTCCCAGATTAAGATCAGCCAACATTGTTTGGATTTCTTTAGGCTGGCACATATCCAACCAGTAATTCAGCTCAGGGCCCAGAAATTTACCTGTTTGAGACTGCCACAAGTCCAAGTGAGTTTGTTTGTAGTGGAAATGTAAAAAGCCTGGAAGTTTGGATATTTTCAGTCATAATCTCAACCCTCCCAGAGGCTATTCCATATGATCTTGCGTAAATCACATCACTTCAACCAAAAATGAGAAATAGAACTTTCTGGTTATTTATCCATGTTACCAGTTTATCTGCGCCCCCCCTTCCCGCCCCCCCCCCCAAAAAAAACCCTTTTTACTCTGAAAAACATAAAATCTATGCATGGAGAGAACAAATGCAATATGCGCTCAAGTGTCTGTCTGTAGACATACACCAATATGTTTGTTCTTGCTGAACTTCTGAAAGTAAAGTTGCAGACATCATTGTACTTCCTTCCTAGAGTATTTCAGCCTGCATCTTTCTCTTTTCCTAGCTTAGAATGATGGAATTATCAAACTCCGGAGATTTTACATTGATGCAATACTTTTTCTCTAATGTACAGGCCCATGTTAGAAGTTCCCTTATGGTCTCAGCCTTTTCCTTTATTAAAATTCTATTTCTGATTCAGTCTAATCAAGGATAAGTGGCATTCAGTCATCGTATCTCTTTGGTGTCCTCTGATCAAGAACAGTTCCCCAGCCTTGTTTCTCTGCTGAGTGGACATTTTGGAAGCATTAGCAAAAGGCAATTTGCAGAATCCAGAACATATTCATTCAGCAGTTTGCACTGATCAGACAGCTCCTGTGTGCCAGGCATTGTGCTGGTGTTAGGTAAACATCACCTTAGGGCCAGTGTGGTCTTTTTACTTTTGGAGCCACAGTCTAGTGGGATAGCCTGATGAGAAATGAGCGAATTGTAGGAAAGTAAAAAGTGCTGGGAAGAACTGGAGAGAGTTCCTGGTTGAACACGCATCTGAAAAAGAAAACAGGCTTGAGATGAGACTGAGTGGGAAAAGCATTACTTCTGATGATGCAACTAAGGAAGGCCTGTCTCTTAGGTGGTGGATTTTTAAGTTGAGATCCAAGGGAAGAGAAAGTGCCAAGGGAAGAGGAAGGAGGCAGGTGATGATTGCATTCCTGGCAGAGGGAGTAGCATGTGCAAAGGCCCAGAGGCTGGCGCTGTTTGGGCTGGTTGAGGAACTGAGCAAAAGGGTATTTTGGTTGCAAAATGATGGGCAGGGAGCAGGGAGATGAGATGAGCTTGATGGTATGGGTAAGGGCCAGATCATGGAGTGGGTTTTTTTACCTCATTTTAGATGCATTGGGAGCCCTTGAAAAATTGAAAACTGGGACATCTCATGAACTGAGACATGTTTTAAAAAGAGGTGTCTGAAGCACCTCTGAAGGTGGTTGCCAGATTGAAATGAAGTCTCTTCTACAAATTGAAAATGGTTGTACATTGAAGGTATTGTTTGCAAGAGCTCAGAGGTGCCACAAAAGATGATCTTAAAAATTCTGAGTTATGGGCTTCCCCTGGTGGTCCAGTGGGTAAGGACACCGCCTTGCAGTGCAAGGGTCGCCGGTTTGATCCCTGGCCTGGGAAGATCCCACATGCAACAGAGCGGCTGGACTGATGTGTCCAATTGCCGAGCCGGAGCTCTGGAGCGCATGTGCCCAGAGCTGGCGCTCTGCAACGACAGAGGCCACCACGATGGGAGGCCCACAGGAGCCAAAGAACAAAGACGGATGAAAATAGACAAATGAAAGACCAATAGAAGTGGTCCGCCTGCCCCTCTCCCTCCCCACCCCACCCCCCAAAAGATAAATAGATAAAATTAAAAAAAAAATTCTGAGTTATTTTTGTATTCAAAGTTAGACTCAAGTAATTTTTTTTTTTTTAATTTTGACCTCTTTTATTGGTCTTTCATTTCCTTATTTTCCTCCGTCTTTGTTCTTTGGCCTGTGTGGGCCTCCCATCACAGTGGCCTCGTTGCAGAGCACTGGCTCTGGGTGCACGCACTCCAGAGTGCTGGCTCGTAATTGGACACGCCAGTCCAGCCGTTCTGCAGCATGTGGGATCTTCCCAGGCCAGGGATCGAACCAGCGCCCCTTGCAGTGCAAGGCTGACTCTTTACCCACTGGACCTCCATGGAACCCCTAGACGTGAGTAATTTTGACTCTTCCTTCCAGAGAGCTTGGTGGGAACATGTCATTGATGGGAGCTGACATCCTCATACCCTGGAAACAGCCCAGTGGTCCCATTGCCTCCCAGGCAGCTTGTAACTTGGTGGTAGGCTGGTATCTCTGGGGAATCCTGCCCCTGCTGGCTGTGGAGCTCCTGTCTACCAGCTACCCTTATTCCATCCCCTTTCCAGAGCCCACCCAGCTTTGCTTCCACTCCTTCCAGTAGACCACACTGGTACCAAACCACGGAAGAAATAAGCTGGAGCACGGTGAGGTGGCAGCCTCTTGGACACTGGCTGTTCCCTCTGCTGGAATGCTTTTCCTGCCTCCCGCCCCCCAGCCCACTTGAGTAACTGCTGCCCTGGGAAACCTTCCTCCCCTGACCACCCTCATTATGCCTGATCACTTTATTACATCCATGTACAGGGGGACTCTTGCCTTTACAGTACATGATTCTGAGTAATGTGTGCATTAATGTATGTGATCATTTGATTACTGTTTGTCTCCCCTACTTGGCTGTAAACCCTATGAAGGTTGGGAACATGTCTGTGGTTGCTAATCACATCACCCCAGTGTACGCCCCCACCTCATCCCCGCTTAACCCTTTGGTGGCCAGGTTCTTCATAGCTCGGCTAGGCACAGATGGAAGCTTGGGAAGTGTGTGTACATGGGCGGCTCCCGAAGCTGGGGGCCACGTCTGTTTCTCCCCATGGCCTGAGCTAGTCTGTTGGCAGATCCTCTCCAGACTTCGGAGAATCCAGTAAGATGGAAATGAGAGAGGGTAGGGATGCTTAACATTAGAGAGTGTTGGGAGATACCGGACAGCTTCTGTCCTTCTAAACAGCAAGAGCCCAGGGCCCCTGAAGTAATAGCCACCCTATGTCTTTAGAGCAGGCCATCAGGAACCTTCTTCTTTGTTTTATTCATCTCTCTTGCCCACACTCCATTTTACATCTTGGCTCCTGTTCTAGAGAGGAGCCAAGGGTCTGTTTCGTCTTTCTCTTCTATGCCAGTTCTCCACAAGGGCGAAGAAGTTGTGCAATCAGAAGTGTTTTCCCTTCTCAGCTCCTTCGTAAAGGACTCTGCTCTGAAAGAACGTCCTGTTTTATTGAAGACCCGAGCCAGCCTCAGCAAGGGCCCTTAATTCACTCGGGTTGTATTTATTCCCCAATAGGAATAGATAAACTTGTGCTGGGCAGGTATGCTTCTGGGTCCCCACTTCCCTGGAGTGTCTGCTGGATGTGACGGTGGGTGGAGAGAGGGTAGCAGCAAAATGGAGGGAAGGACTCTTCTTGGGTGGGATGTCCCAGATTGGGATGCAAGCATGTAGCAAGTAGCCTATTGACCTCCCAATAAGAACAAAATATCAACAGAGATCAGAGGCTCAAATGTCTGTGAAGGCAAGGCAGATGGAGCTCTCCTATACTTGAAGGCTGTATTCTGTAATTAGCCCCAGTTTCCACCACTCCCTTTTGCCATGAAGATAAAACTGACTGCTGATTTTAAAGAAATAGGCTTCTTAGGGGGGTACGCAGCTGGGTTTCTGTTTGGGTTGTTAGGTGTTTGGGTCGAAGACTCTGGTGAACCAGAAGTCTTGTGGTTACTCTTGTGGTTATAGGAGGGCAGTGCCTCTGCCGAAGACAGTTGTTACTGCGTGAGAATGTGGACCCAGTTTCACCAGATAATTTGGCTTTCTGAGAGACATTTGCTATTTGGGTTTGGATGTAAAATTATCTAATTTTTCAATGTTGATTCCACACCCATATCTTGGAAAATTCTGTTTGGCTCAAACACAACTTTCCTGTGAGTCACCTTTTACCTGAAGATTGGCTGTCCCCAGACCAGCACAGGGTTAGGCATCAGGAAGAATCTGTTGCTTTGGATGGCATGAGCAAATGGGTGTAGATGAGAGAAGGACTTAAACCCAAAGAAGAGCGGCAGGGAAGCTGCCTGGGGAGGTGCAGGGAGATGGCTTTGGCTCAGAGTGACCCCATCGGTCCGCCTCCCTGAGCCCCAGCTTTCTAATATATGAAATGGAACTGGTGGTGTTCGTTTCTTAGAGTGTTTCTCTTTGCCCTGCCCAGTAGCTGTCCCTCCAGCAGTATGCTCTTCCCTTAATACGCTCACTCATGCTCCACTTGGCTTGGTCCCTGGATTTTCCTGCTGGTTTCTATACAGCCGCATGCTCCCAGTCCCCAGGTGGTCTCAGGTTTCCTCTGTTGTCCCTTAGGCATCTCAGGTCCTATCCCTTTTCTCTCTGCTACTCTTGTTGAATTCCTCACCTCCTCTTTACTTCTCCTGCTACCATCCCCTCCAGGTACTCACTACCTTTCTTGAATTGTATTGTTTCAGTGCCCCCAGCCTTGCTTCCTCCCAAATCCCTTGCTCCTGTCTCCAGACCATCTTCCTGAGGTGGAGCTGTGCCTGCAGCAGAGTCTGCTCTTTTGGACCTGGGTGGAGGCTTCCTGGCCTGGCCTGAGAGCTTCCTGCAACCTGGCCCCCCCTTTCCACCACCCTTTCTTCCCCCCTCTCTCGGGTTGTTAGCCTATTGACCTCCCAATAAGAACAAAATATCAACAGAGATCAGAGGCTCAAGGGACTCTCTATACTTGAAGGCTGTATTCTGTAATTAGCCCCAGTTTCCACCACTCCCTTTTGCCATGAAGATAAAACTGACTGCTGATTTTAAAGAAATAGGCTTCTTAGGGGGGTACGCAGCTGGGTTTCTGTTTGGGTTGTTAGGTGTTTGGGTCGAAGACTCTGGTGAACCAGAAGTCTTGTGGTTACTCTTGTGGTTATAGGAGGGCAGTGCCTCTGCAAGACAGTTGTTACTGCGTGAGAATGTGGACCCAGTTTCACCAGATAATTTGGCTTTCTGAGAGACATTTGCTATTTGGGTTTGGATGTAAAATTATCTAATTTTTCAATGTTGATTCCACACCCATATCTTGGAAAATTCTGTTTGGCTCAAACACAACTTTCCTGTGAGTCACCTTTTACCTGAAGATTGGCTGTCCCCAGACCAGCACAGGGTTAGGCATCAGGAAGAATCTGTTGCTTTGGATGGCATGAGCAAATGGGTGTAGATGAGAGAAGGACTTAAACCCAAAGAAGAGCGGCAGGGAAGCTGCCTGGGGAGGTGCAGGGAGATGGCTTTGGCTCAGAGTGACCCCATCGGTCCGCCTCCCTGAGCCCCAGCTTTCTAATATATGAAATGGAACTGGTGGTGTTCGTTTCTTAGAGTGTTTCTCTTTGCCCTGCCCAGTAGCTGTCCCTCCAGCAGTATGCTCTTCCCTTAATACGCTCACTCATGCTCCACTTGGCTTGGTCCCTGGATTTTCCTGCTGGTTTCTATACAGCCGCATGCTCCCAGTCCCCAGGTGGTCTCAGGTTTCCTCTGTTGTCCCTTAGGCATCTCAGGTCCTATCCCTTTTCTCTCTGCTACTCTTGTTGAATTCCTCACCTCCTCTTTACTTCTCCTGCTACCATCCCCTCCAGGTACTCACTACCTTTCTTGAATTGTATTGTTTCAGTGCCCCCAGCCTTGCTTCCTCCCAAATCCCTTGCTCCTGTCTCCAGACCATCTTCCTGAGGTGGAGCTGTGCCTGCAGCAGAGTCTGCTCTTTTTGGACCTGCGGGTGGAGGCTTCCTGGCCTGGCCTGAGAGCTTCCTGCAACCTGGCTTCCCACCACTTTCTCCATCTTCTCTGCTACCACCCTTTCCAGATTCCTCTCCTGTTCCCCACCCCTCTCACCTCCCCTGTGCACCCTTGTCTCTCCACTTTATGACATTTCCTCAAATTTGCCATGTTCCTTCCAAGAGTGTTCACTCTTCACTCAGTGAACCCTTGCAAGGGTCTCCTTCAGATTTCTCTGTAGTCACACCTCCTTATCTGCACTTGTCCTAAACTTTTCCTTGCCTCATATCCCAGTGGTTATGAGTATATATTAGTGGCATGCATAAACCTGTCTGTCTCTGGCTGTCTTACTAAACTGCAGCTCCAGAAGGCAGTACCAGGCTTGGTTGTCCTGTGCATCTTTCGTGTTCATTGAACAAATGCATTAATAGATGCCCCTTGCATCTCCTTGTTCACCTGCCTGTGCAGAGAAATGGAAGGACTCCTCGCTGTTCCCTGCACACAGGTCAGGTCGTTCTGTGCCTGGTTGCTGGTGTTGCCTGTCATCTTAGTCCCACTTCTACCCATCAGGGGCTGTCCTGTTGTTGAACAGGACATCCTGTCTGTCATAACCTCTTCAACTGTGAAATGGAACTGATAGTAGTACCTACTTGGCAGCATCCCTGCCCCACCTCCAGTTAGTGTTCCCCTGGGCACTTCACTTCCCCGCCCTTGGGCTTCCATGTGAGTGAGATGCGGCTGGGGGGACCCTTTCATCATCTAAATTTTGAGGAGTAAACCAGGGATCATAAGGCAGTGCTGGACTGCTGCCTGGTGTGTGCCCTGCACAGTAAGTGATTTTTACTGTTCTGATTGTTACTAGTGTAGCAGTGGTTCTGGCGCAAATCAGAGACCTGGGTTTCTGCTAATGCTTCAGGGCCATCTGTGGGAGGTAAATTCAGTCATCCTGGGATCCATCCTGCACTAACCTTTTCATGGTTTGGTGGGGGAGGTGGGGTGGAAGAGAGGATTAGATGGAACGACCCTCAGTCTAGTACTTCTTTGACTTATTCTCAAGCGCTTATTACTTGGACCTGTTAATTGCTTCTAAAATAAATAATTAACAAGATAGGTTTTTTTTTTTTTTTTTGGTCACTGGTGCAGCCTCAGGTCCTGTATCAGGGCGGCTTTCCTAATACCCCATCTGAGATCCTGTCCTCAGTCACTCTCTACCACCTACAAGGAAGGAAGTTAGTTTCCTTCAGAGGGCTTTTCCAATTGATAACATTATTGTCTACTATCTTCCTGCCTAGACTGTAAGTTCCATGAGGTCAGACTGCATTGTTCACTGTAGAAAGGGAAGTGGGAGAGTTGGAAGAAAAGAAAACCCTATGGAAGTCCTTAGATAAACTCCAAAGGTCTAGGATTTTGATCTGGTGTCATCTCTAACCTGGAGACTGGAAATGATGAGAAATAGGAAGACATCTTTCTCTTTATCAGTGTAGGATGACCTGGTCACTGGTGAATTCTCTAAACTTCATAGAGCTCTTCCCTTCTACATAGTTTGCAAGTTTCCAAGGAGGACACAAAGCCTCCTCAACCCATTCCAGCCAAAGATGTTTTCTCCTTGGTTATTATGCCTGTTGAGCACCTGCCAGACCACTGTCCTCGGGCTGTCTCTGGATGACCTAGATCATTGTGGGAAGAGAACAGATAGAAGGAATAATGGTAACTAACATTCACCTCTGGACCTTTTCCTCCATTCATAGTAACGTAATAAGACTCTTAATTGTCTCCATTTTATGGAGGAAGAAACTGAGGCTTAAGAAGCGTAAGTTGTTAGCCTAAAATTATAAAATTTATAAGTATCAGGGCCAACGTTTAAACCATGTCATCTGTCCCAAAAGCAAATGCTTAGCTGCTGAGCTGTAGAAGACTTCAGATCACTGAAGTTTGGCTGTGAGATGTGTCATGGGCAGGGAGAGAAAGGGGAGAGGGGGAAGGAAATGTTGGAGATTTATCTTCCTAATTTTCCTTGGCTTCAGCTAATATTAAAATTATTTTGAGCACTCCACTGACAAAGGCGGAAGAGAGAACCCAATTCGATATTAAATATTTGCAATGGAAAATTCACAAAGTCTTTTTGAATGGAAGATATTTCCGAGTAATTCCCATGGGACTAATTTGGCCAGTTGTTGCTTCTGCTGCATGCTTCCTGTGGTTGCTTCACTGTTCTCAGAAATGAACATTCCTGACTTTGAAGTCCTGGGGTTATGCCAGGCAAGATGCTGAACTCTGCCTTGGTTTCCCGGGTAATGCGTGAATAAAAGGGAGAGGGCTGTGCAGGGCATTTCATTTCTTGTCTTGTAATTCTGGGCTTTACAAAAATTACATTAAGCCCAGTGTCTCCGGGCAGGGAAGTGGGATTTATCACAGTCTGCATACTCTAGTGGCTGATGCTTAGTGCCATGAAGGGTGCCCAGAACCCCTTACCTGCCCTAACTCTTGCAATCCTCGTAACTGCAAGGTCCTAGTAACCCCTAGCCCTCTTTTATACACTAAGAAAGAGGTTCAGAGAGGGTAAAGTTCTGGACCCAGTTGGCATGTGTCAGAGCTGGGACAAGAAGCCAGTTGTGTTTGACTCAAAGATCCCATGGTGCAAACGACCATGCTCTGTTCCAGAACTGTCTTCAGAACTTAGAACTGGTTGATGGAGGGCCTGGAGATCATTCCAGAACCCCGGCCATGGTGCACCAGAATTGCCAGCATGAGGGAGGGGTGCTCTTTTTGTCCAGTTGAGTTGGCCTTTCCCCTGCTGCATCCCCATAGGTTACTCATGGCTCCCTGTTCCTAGCCAATGTGTTCATAGTAACGTAATAAGACTCTTAATTGTCTCCATTTTATGGAGGAAGAAACTGAGGCTTAAGAAGCGTAAGTTGTTAGCCTAAAATTATAAAATTTATAAGTATCAGGGCCAACGTTTAAACCATGTCATCTGTCCCAAAAGCAAATGCTTAGCTGCTGAGCTGTAGAAGACTTCAGATCACTGAAGTTTGGCTGTGAGATGTGTCATGGGCAGGGAGAGAAAGGGGAGAGGGGGAAGGAAATGTTGGAGATTTATCTTCCTAATTTTCCTTGGCTTCAGCTAATATTAAAATTATTTTGAGCACTCCACTGACAAAGGCGGAAGAGAGAACCCAATTCGATATTAAATATTTGCAATGGAAAATTCACAAAGTCTTTTTGAATGGAAGATATTTCCGAGTAATTCCCATGGGACTAATTTGGCCAGTTGTTGCTTCTGCTGCATGCTTCCTGTGGTTGCTTCACTGTTCTCAGAAATGAACATTCCTGACTTTGAAGTCCTGGGGTTATGCCAGGCAAGATGCTGAACTCTGCCTTGGTTTCCCGGGTAATGCGTGAATAAAAGGGAGAGGGCTGTGCAGGGCATTTCATTTCTTGTCTTGTAATTCTGGGCTTTACAAAAATTACATTAAGCCCAGTGTCTCCGGGCAGGGAAGTGGGATTTATCACAGTCTGCATACTCTAGTGGCTGATGCTTAGTGCCATGAAGGGTGCCCAGAACCCCTTACCTGCCCTAACTCTTGCAATCCTCGTAACTGCAAGGTCCTAGTAACCCCTAGCCCTCTTTTATACACTAAGAAAGAGGTTCAGAGAGGGTAAAGTTCTGGACCCAGTTGGCATGTGTCAGAGCTGGGACAAGAAGCCAGTTGTGTTTGACTCAAAGATCCCATGGTGCAAACGACCATGCTCTGTTCCAGAACTGTCTTCAGAACTTAGAACTGGTTGATGGAGGGCCTGGAGATCATTCCAGAACCCCGGCCATGGTGCACCAGAATTGCCAGCATGAGGGAGGGGTGCTCTTTTTGTCCAGTTGAGTTGGCCTTTCCCCTGCTGCATCCCCATAGGTTATCTCAGTCTGGCGTCCATCCAAGCAGAGAAAAGCGAGAGTAGCTGCTCACGTGATGCTGGTAGCCCACTCTGTGAGCCTTTGGGTGAAAAAACTCTCGTGTATGAAGTGGTCCTGTCCATTGCTTCATCATGGCCAGGGAGACTGAATTCCTGGTCACTCTGTTGGAGGTCGCTCTGCTGTTTCTGACAAGGCAGCGTCTGGGATGTAAACTGCAGGAGGACAGAGATTTTGTGAATTATGTTCACTTCTGTGTTCTTGGTATTGGGTATAGTACCTGGTGTGTTACGGAGCTTAATAGACATTGGTTGCATCTTTACTCGTCACAGGTCTTTTGTTAACTGTTGACCATTCTAGTCACTCCCCTCTTCAGTCAGACTTTCTCATATGCTGTTCTCTCTGTATAAAATGCTATTCTTTCTGCATAGCATGCTGTTCCCTACTCTTTGCCTGTCCTACTTCCTCTTCCCTTCAGCTTAAATGTCACCCCTTGAGATTGGGCCTTCCCAGAGCTCCAGATAGCCTGGTCCCCATGTCCAAATGGTGTCTGTGTTAATGCTCTTATAACACCCTATACTGCAAGGCATGTGGCCCAATTTATGATTATGCATATATGAGTGGCAGTGTTGAACATAGGGCTTCTCTGTGAATTTTTAGCTCCATAAGGGCAGAGGTCTGTCTGTCTGGCTCACTCTTGTTCTCCCAGTGTTTTGTAGGCACTCAACTAAACACTTGAGAGTGAGTGGGGTCTTCACCCTCCCCTCTGACACTGCACATCTGCCTCTGGAATGATGGGTTCTCATGTCGGTGTTTACAGCTGGATGAAGGGTTTTCACCCCCATGCTCACCCCTAACCACTTCCTTAGCATGAATCAGACTCACTGCATTGTAGAAGGAAGTGGTTTCCTTTCTCTTTGGATTGAGCACACTCGAGTTCACAGAAGGCCCCGTCTGCCCTCGTCATGGCTGCTATCTCCAGGCCAGGGGAGCCAGGGCTGCTCCTTTGAGAGCCACTGGCTATTTCCTGGATTCTTGAGAGTCATATATATTTAAAGAGACTTTGTTCTCAACCACTGAGTCAGTTGGTAAGATGGAAAAAGGTGTGTGTCTGCAAATCTCCCTGGCTACGTCTCTCTCTCTCTCTCTTTTTTTTTTTTTAAATTATTTATTTATCTTTTAGGGGAGGGGGGTGGGGAGGGAGGGGGACAGGCGGGTCACTTCTATTGGTCTTTCATTTCTCTATTTTCATTCGTTTTTGTTCTTTGGCTCCTGTGGGCCTCCCATCACTGTGGCCTCTGTCGTCGCAGAGCACCAGCTATGGGCGCATGCACCCCAGAGCTCCGGCTTGGTAATTGGACACATCAGTCCAGCTGCTCCGCGGCACACGGGATCTTCCCAGGCCAGGGATCGAACCGACGCCCCTTGCACTGCAAGGTGGTGTCCTTACCCACAAGACCACCAGGGAAGCCCCTCTCTCTCTTTTTGTCTTTCTTTTTCTACCTCATGGTATCCTGCTAGCCTTGAAATAAAAGAATCTTGCACTAGGAACAATGGAAGAGGTTGGAAAACCAAAGCCCATATCTTTCTCATCAAGTGGGAGCTGGCTTAGTGCAGTCTGGGGTTAACAGAAAACTTTCAAGTTTGAGGCCGGAGCAGGAGGGAAGTGCTTGAACAAAACCTTCAGCTGTTGCTGGGCTCCGGTGCCCTTGGCCTCTCTCACAAGAGGCCACTCTGAAGGATAAGAGCTGCAAGAGAGACCAGAAATCCTGCTGGGGGCCCTCCGGTCTGGCTCTTCCCCCTTTCCCTTTTCTTCTTATTGACGAGCACTGCTCAGGCTCATCCCCGCTTGGCCCTTCCTCGTCAGTATTGGCTTTCAGCTTGCCCGGCTGACATCCTGTGGATGCTGCAGTTCAGACAAACAGCAAGATCATCAAAGAGCAGAGCATGAATGAAAAACTGCTTTATGACATGCCTTCAAAGTGTCCTTTTAGGAGTTCAAAGGATGTGGAGAGGAGGCAGGGGAATCAAAGGAGACGGGGAGAGCAATGAACTCTCCAAGGAATCATTGGGTTTTTCATTGTATATTTTCTATGACGCTTGTGATGTAAAAATCAAAAGTAATCCCAGCCCTTAAGGGTTTGCTGTGTGCAGATCTGCACAGAAGGAAACAACGCACCTTGCTGGCTGGAGGGCTTTGACCCCTACCTTCTAAGTCACTCATTTGGCATCTGCGTTTCCTGTTTGGACCTTGATCGAACATTTTGATCTGGGAAGACTGTGCCCAGAGATGGAGATTGAATGCTGCTTATGTCGTTCAATGGAGATGAATAATTTAGTCTGTGCAGAAATTCCCCATTACCCTTTGCATTTAAAGACAGGCCAGAGTCCAACTATAGCAGTGGATGTGCAGAGCTTAGAAAAGATCTGGCATAGATTGCAAGATTCCAGAGAGTTCTGTTCTGACAGTTACAAGGGGAATTGAGACTAAACTTGAGGCTGGAGATGGACCTAATTAATATGCTTGTGGGAATATCATTGATATTTTGTTGTGAAAGAGCCTTATCCCACATTCACTTAGAATGTCTTGGCAGCTAACGTCATGCCATCCATGGAGGGTGCTTGAATGAAGTGAATGAGTGACCAAAACCAGTGGACAGCTCTGATGTGGTAATCCTAGAGCAGATTCTTTGATGACTATGTTTTCTCTTCCTTTGGGTCAGAACACAAGGACAGTCTTGAGCATGAGCTATTTCAGTCATGTTTACAAGGGACTTCAACTACAAGGGGCAGATATCCCAACTCAGACTGGATTGAGATAGAGGAGTTTTGTGGTTTATTAAAAACTCCAGAGAGAGGTTGGATTCCTGGCTTGGTCTGGTGCAGTAGACTGAATGTTTATGTCCCTACAAGATCAGTATGTTGTAACACCCCTAAGCCCTCAAGGTGATGGTATTAGGAGATGGGGGCCTTCGGGAGATGATTCGGTCCTGAGAGTGGAGCTGTCGTGAATGAGACTAGTGCCTTAGAGACTCCGGAGAGCTCTTTCACTTCTTCCACCATGTGAGGACACAGTGAGGTGACACCAGATACTGTCTGCCAGCACCTTGATCTTGGACTTGCCTTCCTATAGAACTCTGACAGACTTGTTGTTTATGTGCTCCCTAGACTGTGGTATTTTTGTTAAAGCAGTGATACAGTCTAAGATAACTGGTTCATCAACATGTTCAATCCTGAACATGTCCCTAGGATTCTGTTCAACTCTCTCTGCTGCTCAGCGGTACTGTGTGTGTTAATCTGTTTGCTACACACCAAGGTGATGCTCTAGGACACAGGAAGTGCTGTTTCATGGTTAAGGACACAATCTCAGGAAGTTCCTGGTGGTCCAGTGGTTAGGACTCCACACTTTCATTGTAGTGGGCATTGGTTTGATTCGTAGTCAGGGAACTAAGATCCCACAAGCTGTGTTGCATGGGCAACAAGAACACACAGGAACATCCTTTCTAGAGCCAGAGGCAGTCCAACTATAGCAGTGGATGTGCAGAGCTTAGAAAAGATCTGGCATAGATTGCAAGATTCCAGAGAGTTCTGTTCTGACAGTTACAAGGGGAATTGAGACTAAACTTGAGGCTGGAGATGGACCTAATTAATATGCTTGTGGGAATATCATTGATATTTTGTTGTGAAAGAGCCTTATCCCACATTCACTTAGAATGTCTTGGCAGCTAACGTCATGCCATCCATGGAGGGTGCTTGAATGAAGTGAATGAGTGACCAAAACCAGTGGACAGCTCTGATGTGGTAATCCTAGAGCAGATTCTTTGATGACTATGTTTTCTCTTCCTTTGGGTCAGAACACAAGGACAGTCTTGAGCATGAGCTATTTCAGTCATGTTTACAAGGGACTTCAACTACAAGGGGCAGATATCCCAACTCAGACTGGATTGAGATAGAGGAGTTTTGTGGTTTATTAAAAACTCCAGAGAGAGGTTGGATTCCTGGCTTGGTCTGGTGCAGTAGACTGAATGTTTATGTCCCTACAAGATCAGTATGTTGTAACACCCCTAAGCCCTCAAGGTGATGGTATTAGGAGATGGGGGCCTTCGGGAGATGATTCGGTCCTGAGAGTGGAGCTGTCGTGAATGAGACTAGTGCCTTAGAGACTCCGGAGAGCTCTTTCACTTCTTCCACCATGTGAGGACACAGTGAGGTGACACCAGATACTGTCTGCCAGCACCTTGATCTTGGACTTGCCTTCCTATAGAACTCTGACAGACTTGTTGTTTATGTGCTCCCTAGACTGTGGTATTTTTGTTAAAGCAGTGATACAGTCTAAGATAACTGGTTCATCAACATGTTCAATCCTGAACATGTCCCTAGGATTCTGTTCAACTCTCTCTGCTGCTCAGCGGTACTGTGTGTGTTAATCTGTTTGCTACACACCAAGGTGATGCTCTAGGACACAGGAAGTGCTGTTTCATGGTTAAGGACACAATCTCAGGAAGTTCCTGGTGGTCCAGTGGTTAGGACTCCACACTTTCATTGTAGTGGGCATTGGTTTGATTCGTAGTCAGGGAACTAAGATCCCACAAGCTGTGTTGCATGGCCAAAAAGAACACACAGGAACATCATTTCTAGAGCCAGAGGCAGTCTTGGTTCAAATCCCCAGGCCATCACCTGCTCGTTGCACAACTGTAGACATGTGTCTTTGCATCTCCTCCTTAGTTTCCTTGTCTTTAAACGGGATGTGATGGAGATGGTGACAGTGATGGCTAAACTTTTGAGCACTTGCTGTTCAGCCTGGTGTTTTTCCCAGTGCTCTATGTAAATAAGTTCACTAATCTTCACAACAACCTATGAGGTGGATGCTATTAGTGGCCCCATTTTACAGATGAGGGAAATGAGGCACAGAAAGTTTAAATGACTTACCTGATCCATGACTAGTAAATGATGGAGTCAGAAGTTAAATCCAGGTAGTTCCTCAGTCAGTACTATTGATCTCCAAACTGTGCTGTCTCATATAATAGAACTTACAGCTTACAGGTTTGATGTGGGAATTCAGTGAGACAGTACAGATTAAGACACTTAAGGCAGTTCTTGGCCTGTAAGGGTCATCTTAAAAAGGAAAAAACACTGCCAATAACTTCTGGCCTATATTTGATGTCTCAGTAACTGTAGCAGGGAATGATTCTCCCTTCTAAGAGTTCCATAAAACTCTCAGAACCAATCACTTTGGCTAGGAGATTGCAGTGTTCTGGTAAGCCAGGCTGGTACTGGAGGTAGAGCTGACACCAGCTGAACCACACCACAACTGAAAAATGAGGGAGGGTTGTTTGATAGAGTGAAGAAGCAGACTTACTAGAGGTAGGGAGGGAGGGAAGTGCGAGAAGCCCTCCTATGTCACGTGTCTGTTCTGGCAGTAGTGTTTGTCTGGATTTCTCTGGGAAATCAGTTTGTAGCTGACAAAGAAAGAGAAGGTGATTAGAGGCTCTACTCTAGGTCTACTGAGTCCTGCAGTATGAAGTGTGAGGGAAGAGGGTTGAACAGGTAGAAAAGAAGTACCATTTTTAAGGCTGAACTCTCCATATTACTCAGGGCAGCATGGTTAGGACTCCACACTTTCATTGTAGTGGGCATTGGTTTGATTCGTAGTCAGGAACTAAGATCCCACAAGCTGTGTTGCATGGCCAAAAGAACACACTGGAACATCATTTCTAGAGCCAGAGGCAGTCTTGGTTCAAATCCCCAGGCCATCACCTGCTCGTTGCACAACTGTAGACATGTGTCTTTGCATCTCCTCCTTAGTTTCCTTGTCTTTAAACGGGATGTGATGGAGATGGTGACAGTGATGGCTAAACTTTTGAGCACTTGCTGTTCAGCCTGGTGTTTTTCCCAGTGCTCTATGTAAATAAGTTCACTAATCTTCACAACAACCTATGAGGTGGATGCTATTAGTGGCCCCATTTTACAGATGAGGGAAATGAGGCACAGAAAGTTTAAATGACTTACCTGATCCATGACTAGTAAATGATGGAGTCAGAAGTTAAATCCAGGTAGTTCCTCAGTCAGTACTATTGATCTCCAAACTGTGCTGTCTCATATAATAGAACTTACAGCTTACAGGTTTGATGTGGGAATTCAGTGAGACAGTACAGATTAAGACACTTAAGGCAGTTCTTGGCCTGTAAGGGTCATCTTAAAAAGGAAAAAACACTGCCAATAACTTCTGGCCTATATTTGATGTCTCAGTAACTGTAGCAGGGAATGATTCTCCCTTCTAAGAGTTCCATAAAACTCTCAGAACCAATCACTTTGGCTAGGAGATTGCAGTGTTCTGGTAAGCCAGGCTGGTACTGGAGGTAGAGCTGACACCAGCTGAACCACACCACAACTGAAAAATGAGGGAGGGTTGTTTGATAGAGTGAAGAAGCAGACTTACTAGAGGTAGGGAGGGAGGGAAGTGCGAGAAGCCCTCCTATGTCACGTGTCTGTTCTGGCAGTAGTGTTTGTCTGGATTTCTCTGGGAAATCAGTTTGTAGCTGACAAAGAAAGAGAAGGTGATTAGAGGCTCTACTCTAGGTCTACTGAGTCCTGCAGTATGAAGTGTGAGGGAAGAGGGTTGAACAGGTAGAAAAGAAGTACCATTTTTAAGGCTGAACTCTCCATATTACTCAGGGCAGCATGCAGAACTTCGGTCAGGAAGTGAAGTGCTCGTTCATCTGGATCTGCAGGAAGGTAAATAGGACGTAATTACCCAGATGGCGTGTGGGCAGGCCCCGAGGCCACCTTGTGAGAAGTGCTGGGCAAAGACTCGCAACCACTAATGATGCCCTGACAGCCCTGGTGCTGCTCAGAGATGGCGCCACTGGCCATTCCCATGGTCCCCAGGGTGAGTCAGGCCACATTGAAGCCGAGGTCCCGCCTGATTCACCAGTCCCACTTCCTCCACCTACCCGGTGGTCCCCACCTACACAGCCACCACGCCCAACTGAGCACTGACCAGTTGGTCCAAAATTAGCATCTGAGGCCAAAATGGGAATCTTGGCCCAAGATCCTGTGGGTGTTGGAAGAATTGCAAAAGAGCCCAGAGGTACAGATATCAGTTTACCAGTTCCTGCTTAAGTCCCTACCAACTTCCCCTTCCTGGGCCATGTCTTGCTGGAAGAGACAGAGACATTGCCTTCAGTGACTGAGTCTAAGCAGCTGACTCCTGTCAACCATCGCAGGGTTAGTTTGGAAATGTGAGTGTATGGTGGCTACTGCCGCCATGAGTACAGCTCGGTGACGGACACTCAGCTGCCTTCTCACAATTGCTTATTTGTATGTGTGTCTGCATCTGGTCAGTTCTGCGTGTTCTTGCTGATGCTGGTTACTTCAGACTCCCCTCCTAACTTTTCTTCTTGCGCTGAAGACCTTGTTTAATAATTCATTACAGAAAGACAGAGTCACAACTTTCTCATAGGTTTTTACTGAGGCTCCAGAGCCATTTCCTCCTTTAAACTGGGTATTTATCCATAAAGTATGTTTCCTTCTCTTTCTCCCACTTTATTTATGATTTCTCTTCTCTGACTCTTGGCTTCAAACTTGTGTTAAAATGATCCATCCTACAAGTAATCGATCACTTTTCCTCAACTCTGCCTGGAGCTGTACTCTTTCTCTCACTCAGGGTCTTGAAAGAGAAGTTTGCTTATTATTCTCACTTCTTAGTAACTGAAAGATGCAACCACTAATGAAGTGACCCATTTAAGGCTGAACTTCCATATTACTCAGGGCAGCATGCAGAACTTCGGTCAGGAAGTGAAGTGCTCGTTCATCTGGATCTGCAGGAAGGTAAATAGGACGTAATTACCCAGATGGCGTGGGCAGGCCCCGAGGCCACCTTGTGAGAAGTGCTGGGCAAAGACTCGCAACCACTAATGATGCCCTGACAGCCCTGGTGCTGCTCAGAGATGGCGCCACTGGCCATTCCCATGGTCCCCAGGGTGAGTCAGGCCACATTGAAGCCGAGGTCCCGCCTGATTCACCAGTCCCACTTCCTCCACCTACCCGGTGGTCCCCACCTACACAGCCACCACGCCCAACTGAGCACTGACCAGTTGGTCCAAAATTAGCATCTGAGGCCAAAATGGGAATCTTGGCCCAAGATCCTGTGGGTGTTGGAAGAATTGCAAAAGAGCCCAGAGGTACAGATATCAGTTTACCAGTTCCTGCTTAAGTCCCTACCAACTTCCCCTTCCTGGGCCATGTCTTGCTGGAAGAGACAGAGACATTGCCTTCAGTGACTGAGTCTAAGCAGCTGACTCCTGTCAACCATCGCAGGGTTAGTTTGGAAATGTGAGTGTATGGTGGCTACTGCCGCCATGAGTACAGCTCGGTGACGGACACTCAGCTGCCTTCTCACAATTGCTTATTTGTATGTGTGTCTGCATCTGGTCAGTTCTGCGTGTTCTTGCTGATGCTGGTTACTTCAGACTCCCCTCCTAACTTTTCTTCTTGCGCTGAAGACCTTGTTTAATAATTCATTACAGAAAGACAGAGTCACAACTTTCTCATAGGTTTTTACTGAGGCTCCAGAGCCATTTCCTCCTTTAAACTGGGTATTTATCCATAAAGTATGTTTCCTTCTCTTTCTCCCACTTTATTTATGATTTCTCTTCTCTGACTCTTGGCTTCAAACTTGTGTTAAAATGATCCATCCTACAAGTAATCGATCACTTTTCCTCAACTCTGCCTGGAGCTGTACTCTTTCTCTCACTCAGGGTCTTGAAAGAGAAGTTTGCTTATTATTCTCACTTCTTAGTAACTGTTACACTTTGGGCTTCACTTCTCCCAGTCCATCCAAGCTGCCCTCTCAGGCTTGGCAACAACTGATTTAGAGGATTCCACATGTTTTAAATGATTCATCCCTATCAGTGAGAAAAAAAAAAAAAAAAAGAAGTATGTGCCTCAATATATGCATATTCACTTGTAAATTACAGTTGGCCCTTGAACAGCATGTTTTTAACTGTGAGGGTCTGCTTATACACAGATTTTTTTCAATAAATGTGAACCACATACTACCTGGCCTGCAGCTGGTTGAATCTATGGATGTGGAGGGTCAGCTGCAGAGTATACAAGGATTTTTTACTGCATAGGAGTTGACACCCCTCACCCCTGCCTTCTTCAAGGGTCAACTGTATATACATATGCTAGTGTACGTATTTTATACTATAAAATAGAAACCAAAATAAATATTTTAAAGGATGGTTTAAATATAGACATTTGAATATTTTCCCTAGTGGATAGTGTTTTTTATGCTTGGATCTAAATACTGATTTTAGTTTTATTTTTTTCTGCTTTGAGATATAATTTAATAAATACAACCAATTTTAAGTATACAAGTCAATGAGGTTAGGTAAGTATATGAAGTTTGGTAACCACTGCCCTAATTATGATGTAAAGCATTTCTATCGCCTCAGAAAGATCTTTCATTTGTCTTTGCAGTTAATCTCTGACCTCTCCTCTAGCCCTGGGCAACTACTGACTTGCTTTTTATCACTGTAATCTTGCCTTTTTTAGAATGTTGTGTAGATGAAATCACAGAACATATAGGTTTTGTGTCTCTGAATTCTTTCACTTACCGTGATAGTTTTGATATTCATTTATGCTGTGGTAGTTCATTTTAATGGCTAAGTAGTTACCACTGATGGACATTTAAGTGGTCTCTAGTGTTTGATTATTATACCTAAAGTTGCTATGAGAATTGACATGCAAGCCTTTGTTCATAGAAATGTGTTTTGATTTCTCTTGGGTAAATGCATAGGAGATGGATTTTTGGGTCGTATGCTAAGTGTATGTTTAATTTTATAAGAAACTACCAAATCATATTGTAAAGTGGCTATTCCATTTTGCATCCCCATTAGCAGTGTATGGGACTTCCAGTTGCTCCCACATCCTTGTCAACACTTGATATTGCCAGTCTTTTAAATTTTAGTCATTCAAATGGGTATATAGTGGTAGCAGTTATGTTGATTTCCCATTGATATCTGCTCTTTGATGAAATATCTCTTCTGCCCATTTTATTTTTTTCGAGTTCTGTATCCTTTGGGTATTATAAGAATTCTTCATACAGACTGTATAAATGTCTTATCAGATATATGCTTTGCAAATAGTTTTTCCCAGCATGCAGCTTTCTTGTTAATAGTGTCCTTTAAAGAGTAAAAAATGTTTAATTTCGATGAAATACAAATTATAAACTTTTTATTTTATAGTTCATATTCTATTTAAATTTTTTTTTGCCTCATCCCAATTCACTTAAATTTCATCCTGTGCTTTCCTTCTAGGGGTTTAATAATTTTAACTATTATTAAGTCTTTGATTGGTTTTGAATTAAACGTTTTTTGTGGTGTGAAGAAAAGTTTTTAAATGTTTATTTATTTGTTACTTACATAGGAATATCCAGTGGCTTCAGCATCATTTGGTGAAGAGATGTGGTTTTTTTTGTTTTTTTGTTTTTTTTTTGCGGCGGGTAGGTTGGGGAGGGAGAGAGGCGGGTGGGCCACTTCTGTTGGTCTTTCATTTGTCTCTTTTCATCTATCTTTGTTCTTTGGCCCGTGTGGGCCTCCCATCGCAGTGGCCTCTGTTGTTGCAGAGCACCGACTCTGGGCACATGTGCTCCAGAGCTCCAGCTCGGCAATTGTACACATCGGTCCAGCCACTCCGTGGCACGTGGGATCTTCCCAGACCAGGGATCGAACTGGTGATCCCTGGACCCATTGGACCACCAGGGAAGCCCGAAGAGATGTGTTTTTATTCACTGAATTACTTTGACAATTTAGTTGAAAATCAGTTGACCATAAATATTTGTATGTATGTCTGGATTCTATTCTGTTTCATTTTATTTGTATGACTGTTTTATACCTATAACATACTGTCATAATTTCTGTAGCTTTTTTTTTCTGTAGCTTTATAATAATTTTTAAAATCAGGTAGTGTAGTCCTTCCAACTTTTTTTTATCAGAATTATTCGGGTGGCTCTACTTTTTAAAATGTTTTAAAATCTATCATATTGCTATTTATTTTTTATTGGTCTAATCTGATTTTCGTTTTGATTTTTCTTTATTTTTGGACTACGTTATTTTTTAGCAACTTTCTTGAGTTATAATTTAGATATCATAAATTTACCTATTTTATTTATCAGCAGAGTGATTTTAGAATTAAGTTGTGCAGGCATCATCACCACAGTCTATGCTTTGCAATAGTTTTTCCCAGCATGCAGCTTTCTTGTTAATAGTGTCCTTTAAAGAGTAAAAAATGTTTAATTTCGATGAAATACAAATTATAAACTTTTTATTTTATAGTTCATATTCTATTTAAATTTTTTTTTGCCTCATCCCAATTCACTTAAATTTCATCCTGTGCTTTCCTTCTAGGGGTTTAATAATTTTAACTATTATTAAGTCTTTGATTGGTTTTGAATTAAACGTTTTTTGTGGTGTGAAGAAAAGTTTTTAAATGTTTATTTATTTGTTACTTACATAGGAATATCCAGTGGCTTCAGCATCATTTGGTGAAGAGATGTGGTTTTTTTTGTTTTTTTGTTTTTTTTTTGCGGCGGGTAGGTTGGGGAGGGAGAGAGGCGGGTGGGCCACTTCTGTTGGTCTTTCATTTGTCTCTTTTCATCTATCTTTGTTCTTTGGCCCGTGTGGGCCTCCCATCGCAGTGGCCTCTGTTGTTGCAGAGCACCGACTCTGGGCACATGTGCTCCAGAGCTCCAGCTCGGCAATTGTACACATCGGTCCAGCCACTCCGTGGCACGTGGGATCTTCCCAGACCAGGGATCGAACTGGTGATCCCTGGACCCATTGGACCACCAGGGAAGCCCGAAGAGATGTGTTTTTATTCACTGAATTACTTTGACAATTTAGTTGAAAATCAGTTGACCATAAATATTTGTATGTATGTCTGGATTCTATTCTGTTTCATTTTATTTGTATGACTGTTTTATACCTATAACATACTGTCATAATTTCTGTAGCTTTTTTTTTTTTCTGTAGCTTTATAATAATTTTTAAAATCAGGTAGTGTAGTCCTTCCAACTTTTTTTTATCAGAATTATTCGGGTGGCTCTACTTTTTAAAATGTTTTAAAATCTATCATATTGCTATTTATTTTTTATTGGTCTAATCTGATTTTCGTTTTGATTTTTCTTTATTTTTGGACTACGTTATTTTTTAGCAACTTTCTTGAGTTATAATTTAGATATCATAAATTTACCTATTTTATTTATACAGCAGAGTGATTTTTAGAAAATTTACAAAGTTGTGCAGGCATCATCACCACAGTCTATTTTTAGAATATTCCTAACACCATAAAAAAGATCTCTTGTGACAATTTGCAGTTCATATGATTCCATTTTCTCTCCTTTATTAGTTTAGTTGACTGTACTTCTTTTTATTTTTAGAGGTTCCTATAGAATTTACACTATACATCTTGGACTAGCCATAGTTTCTGAAGGAACATTCTGTCACTTCAAGTTTAGTATAAAGATCTTGAACAATCCATTTCCACCTTTTCTCCCTTTCTTCCCTTTGTGCCATTGTTATCATTCATTTTGTTTCTACATGTGTTATGAACCCCTCAAAGCACTGTTGCTAAATATATTTCGTTTAAACAGTTGTTTCTTTTGTAGGGAGATTTTTTTTTTTTAAGTAAGAAAAAAGTATATTATATTGCTCTGTAGAAGAAAAGCTATGGCAGACCTAGACAGCATATTAAAGAACAGAGACGTTTGTTTGCCAACAAAGGACCATACAGTCAAGGCTATGGTTTTTCCAGTAGTCATTGTGGATGTGAGAGCTGGACAATAAAAAACGCTGAAGACCAAAGAGTTGGTGTTTTCTAACTGTGGTGCTGGAGGAGACTCTTGAGCATCCCTTGGACTGCAAGGAGATCAAACTAGTCAGTTCTAAAGGAAATCAGTATTCAGGAATATTCACTGGAGGGACTGATGTTGAAGCTCTAATACTTGATGAGAAGAGCCAACTCATTGGAAAAGACCCTGATGCTGGGAAAGATTGAAGGCAGAATGAGAAGGGGATGACTGAGGATGAGATGGTTGGGTGGCATCACCAACTCAATAGACATGATTCTGAGCAAACTCAGGGAAATAGTGAAGTACAGGGAAGCCTGGTGGCTGCAGTCCCATGGGGCTGCAAAGAGTTGGACATGACTGAGCGACTGAACAGCAACAACATATTTTTCACCTCTGGTGCTCTCCATTCCAGTGTGTAGACCTGAATTTACATTCCTTGTCATTAACCTGTTTGAAAGACTTTCTTTAACATTTCTCTTGGTGGTGGTCTGTTCATGACGAATGCTTTCATTCTTTGTTTAAAAATGTCTTTATTTGACCTTTGTTTTTTGTGGTTTGTGTTAAATAAAGTTTATTATTAGCTTTATTTCCTATAATAAGATAGAACTTTGTTGTGCTTTTGCAAACAGAATACATTTCTTAAAGAAAAAAAACTGATCAAAATTTTCCATACATAGAGCTCTATATGAAAGAATACAGCACAACACTATTGTTACATACTTATATAAATACTATAGAACCCAAGAGCACAAGGTAAGCAAAAGAAATGCAATCCTGAGCCATTTGAACAAGATGATTTGATGAACCCTTGTTAAGTGTGGGTTTAGAAAACATGGAGGAGGGGCTTCCCTGGTGGTCCAGTGGATAAGGACACCGCCTTGCAGTGCAAAGGGCACTGGTTCGATCCCTGGCCTGGGAAGATCCCACGTGCCGCGGAGCGGCTGGACCAATGTGTCCAATTACCGAGCCGGAGCTCTGGAGCACATGCGCCCAGAGCCAGTGCTCTGGGACAACAGAGGCCACTGCGATGGGAGGCCCACACGGGCCAAAGAATAAAGATGGATGAAAATAGATAAATGGAAGACCAATAGAAGTGACCTGCCTGCCCCCCTCCTTCCCCCCCCACTCCAGAAAAATCTCTAAAAAAAAAAAAAAAAAGAAAACTTGGAGGAGGGGGAAAAATAATACATATACTCTGGAGCAGTCAGGAGTGAAATACATTACTACCTGTTTGGAAAGACACAGGTGGGGATAAATGGTGAATTTCAGACACACACTCACTCATTCTCCTATCTCTTCTCCAGCAACCCTCCCACCCCTGATAAATTCACTCCTACCGTTTTCCACAAGAAGAATAATCAGGCACTAAGTCCTAGTGACCCTCCCCGCCCCAATCTGCCTTGCTGGAGAACATTAAGTGACTGCTGAACTAAGAGTGTGGGTCATCGTGCATAACAGGAAACAGAGCCTGTGCTCTAAGCCAGTTCTCTTGGTTTCTGCCCTTTAGAAGTGGATGAAGCCTATGCTCACTACCGCTTAAATCTGTGTAGATCCTGAATTCATGAACAGCAACAACATATTTTTCACCTCTGGTGCTCTCCATTCCAGTGTGTAGACCTGAATTTACATTCCTTGTCATTAACCTGTTTGAAAGACTTTCTTTAACATTTCTCTTGGTGGTGGTCTGTTCATGACGATGCTTTCATTCTTTGTTTAAAAATGTCTTTATTTGACCTTTGTTTTTTGTGGTTTGTGTTAAATAAAGTTTATTATTAGCTTTATTTCCTATAATAAGATAGAACTTTGTTGTGCTTTTGCAAACAGAATACATTTCTTAAAGAAAAAAAACTGATCAAAATTTTCCATACATAGAGCTCTATATGAAAGAATACAGCACAACACTATTGTTACATACTTATATAAATACTATAGAACCCAAGAGCACAAGGTAAGCAAAAGAAATGCAATCCTGAGCCATTTGAACAAGATGATTTGATGAACCCTTGTTAAGTGTGGGTTTAGAAAACATGGAGGAGGGGCTTCCCTGGTGGTCCAGTGGATAAGGACACCGCCTTGCAGTGCAAAGGGCACTGGTTCGATCCCTGGCCTGGGAAGATCCCACGTGCCGCGGAGCGGCTGGACCAATGTGTCCAATTACCGAGCCGGAGCTCTGGAGCACATGCGCCCAGAGCCAGTGCTCTGGGACAACAGAGGCCACTGCGATGGGAGGCCCACACGGGCCAAAGAATAAAGATGGATGAAAATAGATAAATGGAAGACCAATAGAAGTGACCTGCCTGCCCCCCTCCTTCCCCCCCCACTCCAGAAAAATCTCTAAAAAAAAAAAAAAAAAGAAAACTTGGAGGAGGGGGAAAAATAATACATATACTCTGGAGCAGTCAGGAGTGAAATACATTACTACCTGTTTGGAAAGACACAGGTGGGGATAAATGGTGAATTTCAGACACACACTCACTCATTCTCCTATCTCTTCTCCAGCAACCCTCCCACCCCTGATAAATTCACTCCTACCGTTTTCCACAAGAAGAATAATCAGGCACTAAGTCCTAGTGACCCTCCCCCCCGCCCCAATCTGCCTTGCTGGAGAACATTAAGTGACTGCTGAACTAAGAGTGTGGGTCATCGTGCATAACAGGAAACAGAGCCTGTGCTCTAAGCCAGTTCTCTTGGTTTCTGCCTCTTTAGAAGTGGATGAAGCCTATGCTCACTACCGTTTAAATCTGTAGAGGGAAATGTCTTGAAAACTACACTGTTTTCTCTCCCTGTGTTTGACCTTTGTTTTTGATAAATAGTTTTGCTGAGTATAGAATTCTAGGTTGCTTTCTTCTAGTCCTTTTTGGTTTTCTTCTAGTCCTTGAAAGATATTACTGTCTTCCATGCTGCATTGTTTCTGAAGTGTATTGTCAATCTTTAGTTTCCTTTGTCTTTTTTTTTTTCTCTTTTCTAACCATTCAAAATATTTTTCTCTTTATCACTACTGATATGCAATGTGATTATGATATACCTTAATATGGTCATATTTATGTTTCTTATATTTGAGATGTGTTAAACTTACTGCATTTTATTGGTTTCATTAAATTTGGAAAATATGGAACCATTTTTTTCAAATACTTTTTAATTTCTCCACTTGTGTCCTCTTTTTTCTGGACTCCATTTACAAGTGTAATAGCCTACTTTATGTGCTCAACAGCTTAGTGATGACTGTCTTCTTTATCTTTTTTTTTCCTTTGGTGGGGGGCAGGTTGGGGAGGGAAGGGGTGGGCGGGCCACTTCTGTTGGTCTTTCATTTATCTATTTTTTTTCATTCATCTTTGTTCTTTGGCCCGTGTGGGCCTCTCATCGCAGTGGCCTCTGTTGTCGCAGAGCACCGGCTCTGGGTGCATGCGCTCCAGAGCTCCGGCTCGGCAGTTGGACACATTGGTCCAGCTGCTCTGTGGTGTGTGGAATCTTCCCAGACCAGGGATCGAACCGGCGCCCCCTGCACTGCAAGGCGGTGTCCTTACCCACTGGACCACCAGGGAAGCCCTCTTTATCTTTTTTTTTGCAGTGTTTTTTTTTTCTCTGTCAGTATTTCATTGTGGATGGCTTTTATTGCTGTGCCTTTAAAATCATTGATTTTATTTTTCCCCCTGTAATATTTTGTCTCTTAGTTCCATCCACTTTATTTTAATCATACATTGTATTTTTCATCTATAGAAATTTAACTTAAAACTTTTTTTTCTATCTTTCTCCTTAGACATGTTCCTGCTTTCCTTTGAGTTCATAGCATATAGTTACAATCTGCCTTGCGAGAACATTAAGTGACTGCTGAACTAAGAGTGTGGGTCATCGTGCATAACAGGAAACAGAGCCTGTGCTCTAAGCCAGTTCTCTTGGTTTCTGCCTCTTTAGAAGTGGATGAAGCCTATGCTCACTACCGTTTAAATCTGTAGAGGGAAATGTCTTGAAAACTACACTGTTTTCTCTCCCTGTGTTTGACCTTTGTTTTTGATAAATAGTTTTGCTGAGTATAGAATTCTAGGTTGCTTTCTTCTAGTCCTTTTTGGTTTTCTTCTAGTCCTTGAAAGATATTACTGTCTTCCATGCTGCATTGTTTCTGAAGTGTATTGTCAATCTTTAGTTTCCTTTGTCTTTTTTTTTTTCTCTTTTCTAACCATTCAAAATATTTTTCTCTTTATCACTACTGATATGCAATGTGATTATGATATACCTTAATATGGTCATATTTATGTTTCTTATATTTGAGATGTGTTAAACTTACTGCATTTTATTGGTTTCATTAAATTTGGAAAATATGGAACCATTTTTTTCAAATACTTTTTAATTTCTCCACTTGTGTCCTCTTTTTTCTGGACTCCATTTACAAGTGTAATAGCCTACTTTATGTGCTCAACAGCTTAGTGATGACTGTCTTCTTTATCTTTTTTTTTCCTTTGGTGGGGGGCAGGTTGGGGAGGGAAGGGGTGGGCGGGCCACTTCTGTTGGTCTTTCATTTATCTATTTTTTTTCATTCATCTTTGTTCTTTGGCCCGTGTGGGCCTCTCATCGCAGTGGCCTCTGTTGTCGCAGAGCACCGGCTCTGGGTGCATGCGCTCCAGAGCTCCGGCTCGGCAGTTGGACACATTGGTCCAGCTGCTCTGTGGTGTGTGGAATCTTCCCAGACCAGGGATCGAACCGGCGCCCCCTGCACTGCAAGGCGGTGTCCTTACCCACTGGACCACCAGGGAAGCCCTCTTTATCTTTTTTTTTGCAGTGTTTTTTTTTTCTCTGTCAGTATTTCATTGTGGATGGCTTTTATTGCTGTGCCTTTAAAATCATTGATTTTATTTTTCCCCCTGTAATATTTTGTCTCTTAGTTCCATCCACTTTATTTTAATCATACATTGTATTTTTCATCTATAGAAATTTAACTTAAAACTTTTTTTTCTATCTTTCTCCTTAGACATGTTCCTGCTTTCCTTTGAGTTCATAGCATATAGTTACAATACTGTCTTAATGTTTGTTTGTTTTTAATTTTATTTTTTTATTTTTGGCTATTCTGGGTTTTCACTGCTGCCACAGGCTCTTCTCTAGTTGCAGGGAGTGAGGGCTGCTCTCTAGTTGAGGTGAGCAGACTTCTTGTTGAGGTGACTTCTCTTGTTGTGGAACTCGGGCTTCTAGGACATATGGGCTTCAATAGTTGCGGCTCTGAGGCTGTAGAGCACAGGCTCCATAGTTGTGGCTCATGGGCTTAGTTGCTCCTCAGCTTGTGGGATCTTCCTGAATCAGGGCTTGAACCCATGTCTCCTGCATAGACTGGTGAACTCTACAATTGAGCCACCAGGGAAGCCCTGTCTTAATATTTTTGTGTACTGTTTCTATCATATATGACATTTCTGGGTCTGTTTTTCTCTCTCCTCATGATTGGATTTATTTATTTACTTATTTTAAATTTTGGCCTCTTTTATTGGTCTTTCATTTATTTATTTTCATCCATCTTCGTTCTTTGGCCTGTGTGGGCCTCCCATTGCAGTGGCCTCTAACATTGCAGAGCACTGGCTCTGGGTGAATATGCTCCAGAGTGCTGGCTCGTAATTGGACACAGCAGTCCAGCTGCTCTGTGGCATGTGGGATCTTCCCAGGCCAGGGGTCAAACTGGTGCCCCTTGCAGTGCAAGGCGGACTCTTTACCCACTGGACCACCAGGGAAGCTCTTTATTTTTACTTCGTTGCATGATTAGTAATATTTTTACTGGATTCCAAATATTGTGAATAATCTTGAGTGCTGGAATTTTTTTGCTCCTTATAAATGTTGTTGGGCTTTGTTGTTCTGGGGTGCTGTTACGATCCTTGGATTAATTTGATGTCTCTGAGGCTTGTTTTCCAGCTTTGCTAGAGATGATGGCCATTCTGACGGGTGTGAGGTGATATCTCATTGTAGTTTTGATTTACATTTCTCTAAAACTAAGTGAGGTTGAGCATCGTTTCATGTGCTTTTTGGACGTCTGTATGTCCTCTTTGGTGAGATGTCTCTTTAGGTCTTCTTCCCATTTTTTGATTGGGTTGTTTGTTTTTCCGGTGCTGAGTTGTCTGAGTTGCTAGTAAATTTTGGTGACTATTTCTTTGTCTGTTGTTTCATTTGCTATGATTTTCTCCCATTCTGTGTGTTGTCTGTTCAACTTTTTTGTAATTTCTTTTGTTGTACAAAAGTTTTTAAGTTTCATTAGGTCCTACATGTTAATTTTTGTTTTTAGTTTCACTATTCTAGTAGGCAGGTCATGGAAGATCTTGCTTTGGTTTATGTCCTTGAGTGTTTTTTAATTTTTTTCGGTGGGGTGGGGGGAGCAGGTTGGGGAGGGAGGACGGTGGGCAGGCCACTTCTATTGGTCTTTTATCCATCTTTGTTCTTTGGCCTGTGTGGGCCTCCCATCACAGTGGCCTCTATTGTTGCAGAGCACTGGCTCTGGGCGCATGCGCTCCAGAGCTCCTCTTCGGTAGTTGTACACATCAGTCTAGCCGCTCTGCGGCACGTGAGATCTTCCCAGGCCAGGGATCGAACTGGCGCCCTTTGCACTGCAAGGCGGTGTCCTTATCCACTGGACCACCAGGGAAGTCCTGTCCTTGAGTGTTTTACCTATAGTCTCCTCTAAGAGTTTTAGGATTTCTGGTCTTACATTTAGGTCTTTAATCCGTTTTGTGTTTTTGTTTATGGATGGTGTCAGGGAATGTTCCCACTTCATTTTTTTTGCATGTAGCTGTCCAGTTTTCCCAGCACCATTTGTTGAAGAGGCCGTCTTTGTCCCATATTATATTTTCGCCTCCTTTGTCAAAAATAAGGTATCCGTAGGTGCATGGGTTTATCTCTGGATTCTCTGTCTTGTTCCATTGGTCTGTATTTCTGTTTTTGTGCCAGTACCATACTGTCTTTTTTTCTTTTTTATTTTGGGCAGGGGTCTGGTTGGGGAGGGAGAGGACCGGGTGGGCCACTTCTATTGGTCCATACTGTCTTGATGACTGTTGCTTTGTAGTATAGTCTGAAGTTAGGGAGAGTTTGCCAACATCTTGTTGAAGCTTACTGGAGCTTAGTATTGAAGCAGTACCCTCCTTAGGACCTACCTGGTGCTCTCTGTATTAGTTTTTTCCATTTTTGGCAGTTGGAATATGAACATCTTCTGGCCCCTTATGAGCCTCTGGGGGTCATTCTCAGGCTTCATTAGCCCTTCCTGCACTGCAACATGGAAATGCTGTCCAGGCAGTGACTGGGGCACCCTTAGGGTTTAATCTGTTTCCCTTCTCTCAGGGGGTTATTCTCTTGTTTTTTCTGTTGTCCAGTGCTTGAAAATTGTTGTCTTATAAAGTTCGTTTGTGTCTCTGGTGGTTGTTATCTCCCCCATGTGTGATCTGTTTCTCTTCTTCTTTGATATCTGCCTTAAGTATTAGGCTAGCTGATAGTACTACCCTGGTCTTCCCCACTTCTTTCTTTCTCTGGTAGCCTCAGTTACCATCTTGATGGGGATGCAATGAATGCTTAGGAATTTAAAGTACTGTACAGCTTAGAGCTGTTCAGTCTTGGGTTGAAATCTTGGTTCTTGTTGTGATGTGGACGAACTCAGGTTCTCTGGGAATTAATAAGAATAATGCTGTTTTTTTTTTAAATTTTATCTTCTATTTTGATAATAACATTTAACATAATGTTGTTCATGGCATTGCCCCTAAGTCTGTCTGGAACTTGTGATATGATCAGAATCATTTTGTATTTGACCCTGGTAGAATAAATGGTGTTTTGCTTGATTTGCTTTTGACTAAGGACCACATTTTTTTTTTTAAAGACTTTTGTTGTTTACTTTCAAACATCAACATGAATCAGCCAAAGGTATACAAATGTTCCCTCTCTCTTGAATTTCCCTCCCGTCTCCTTTCCCATCCCACCCATCTCCCTTCCCAAAAGTACCTGTTTGAGTTCCCTTAGTCTTGCAGCAAATTTGCACTGGCTATCTATTTTACATATGTTAATGTAAGTTTCTATGTTACTCTTCTCATACATTACAGCCACTCCTCCCTCACCCCTCAATGTCCATAAATCTGTTCTCTATGTCTGTTTTTCCATTGCTTCCCTGTATATACATTCATCAGTACCAGCTTTCTAGATTCCATATATATATATATATCTATATATATATATCTATATATATCTTAATATACTATATTTATCTTTCTCTTTTTGACTGTCTTCACTCTATATAATAGGCTCTAGGTTCATCCACCTCACTGGAACTGAGTTAAATGCATTCCTTTTTATGGTTGAGTAATATTCCATTGCATATATGTACCACAGCTTCTTTTTTTTTTTAAATTAATTAATTCATTTATTTTGGCTTATGCTGAGCTTTGTTGCTGTCTAGTTTTGGCAAGCAGGGGATGCTCTACATTGAAGTGTTCAGGTTTCTCATTATAGTGGCTTCTCTTGTGAAAGAGCATAGCCTCTAGGGCACTTGGGCTTTAGTAGTTGTAGTGCATGGGCTCAATAGTTGTGGCTTCTGGATTCTAGAGCACAGGCTCAATAGTTGTGGCATATGGGCTTTTTAGCTGTTCTGCAGCATGTGGGATCTTCCCAGACTGGGGATCAAACCAGTGTCTCCTGCATTGGCAGGCAGATTCTGTACCATTGAGCCACCAGGGAAGCCTGTACCACAGCTTCTCTATCCATTCATCTGTCATTGGACATCTAGGCTGCTTCCATGTTCTCTCTCTCATAAATAGTGCTGCAGTGGACAGTGAGGTACATGCGTCTTTTTCAATTTTGGTTTCCTTAGTATATGCCTAGAAGTGGGATTGCTGGGTCTTATGGGATTTTATTCCTAGTTTTTTAAGGAATCTCCATACTGTCTTCTGTATTGGCTGTATCAATTTCTATTCCGTCTATGGCCATACCACCCTGAATACGTCTGATCTCAGAAACTAAGCAGGGTAGAGCTTGGTTAGCACTTGAATGGGAGTTTATCTTTGTGTATGGTGTCAGGAAGTGTTCCAACTTCAAGAGTAAATTTTTTTTTTTTGGTGCCCCTTTACATATGTTAATGTAAGTTTCTATGTTACTCTTCTCATACATTACAGCCACTCCTCCCTCACCCCTCAATGTCCATAAATCTGTTCTCTATGTCTGTTTTTCCATTGCTTCCCTGTATATACATTCATCAGTACCAGCTTTCTAGATTCCATATATATATATATATCTATATATATATATCTATATATATCTTAATATACTATATTTATCTTTCTCTTTTTGACTGTCTTCACTCTATATAATAGGCTCTAGGTTCATCCACCTCACTGGAACTGAGTTAAATGCATTCCTTTTTATGGTTGAGTAATATTCCATTGCATATATGTACCACAGCTTCTTTTTTTTTTTAAATTAATTAATTCATTTATTTTGGCTTATGCTGAGCTTTGTTGCTGTCTAGTTTTGGCAAGCAGGGGATGCTCTACATTGAAGTGTTCAGGTTTCTCATTATAGTGGCTTCTCTTGTGAAAGAGCATAGCCTCTAGGGCACTTGGGCTTTAGTAGTTGTAGTGCATGGGCTCAATAGTTGTGGCTTCTGGATTCTAGAGCACAGGCTCAATAGTTGTGGCATATGGGCTTTTTAGCTGTTCTGCAGCATGTGGGATCTTCCCAGACTGGGGATCAAACCAGTGTCTCCTGCATTGGCAGGCAGATTCTGTACCATTGAGCCACCAGGGAAGCCTGTACCACAGCTTCTCTATCCATTCATCTGTCATTGGACATCTAGGCTGCTTCCATGTTCTCTCTCTCATAAATAGTGCTGCAGTGGACAGTGAGGTACATGCGTCTTTTTCAATTTTGGTTTCCTTAGTATATGCCTAGAAGTGGGATTGCTGGGTCTTATGGGATTTTATTCCTAGTTTTTTAAGGAATCTCCATACTGTCTTCTGTATTGGCTGTATCAATTTCTATTCCGTCTATGGCCATACCACCCTGAATACGTCTGATCTCAGAAACTAAGCAGGGTAGAGCTTGGTTAGCACTTGAATGGGAGTTTATCTTTGTGTATGGTGTCAGGAAGTGTTCCAACTTCAAGAGTAAATTTTTTTTTTTTGGTGCCCTTAATATATACCTGGTGATGTACCAAGTATTTCGTTCATATCATCTCTAACCCTTCACAGTAATTCTGTCAGGTAGATACTTCTGTTACACCCATTTAAAATGGGGAAGCCAAGGTTCCAAGAAGTTAAGTCACTTTTCTCAGGGGCACAGGCCAGAATTTGAACCCACATCTGTCTGACCAGACTAGGCGTTCCTCCTGCCCTGGTTTTGCTAAAATCTCCCTGGTGCTAGCACTGAAATTCCTCACTAAGAAACCCCTCAATCCTGGGCACACCGGGTGTGTTTGGCCATCCAAGTAAATTGTTCAACTCTCCCTGGTTTTCTTCTCTATACCCACTGAATACATTCTGTGTAGTTTAAAAACTCTGTAAATTCATGTGAACTATTTTATGTAGTAAGGGCTACTGTAAAGGGCTATGTATAGTAAGGGCTTTCAAGTGGTAGCTGTTACTACTGTTCACATTTTGAATCTTTATAATTCTCTTGCAGCAGGCATTTGTTGCTGTAATTGGCCACCCACCATCTGAGCATCAGTCTTCTGTGTAGTGAATCTCCCACCTTACAAGGCAGGACCCATTTCCTACTCCAGAGACTAAGCCTCACCCCCATCCGCAACCTGGTAGCTAAACCACAAGGCAGGTGGTCCAGGTCTCATTTATGAGATGTATGTATCCTGATTCTGATCAGAAACAGGGTCCTTGCCGCATCCATCCTCTGACAGTGATGACCACATTCACAATTCAACAGTGCCCTGGAAGCAGAGTCCTGAGTCAGAGCTGTGAACCACAGTGTCTTTCCAGTGCTTCCAACAAAGAGTTCCTCACTAGACTAGGTCAGGAATGAATTTACTGCTTGCTCCTGGCTGCAACCCCTGTGGTTCTCTGCCCTGGATTTGCAGATCTGGTCAATTTTGGTTTCCTTAGTATATGCCTAGAAGTGGGATTGCTGGGTCTTATGGGATTTTATTCCTAGTTTTTTAAGGAATCTCCATACTGTCTTCTGTATTGGCTGTATCAATTTCTATTCCGTCTATGGCCATACCACCCTGAATACGTCTGATCTCAGAAACTAAGCAGGGTAGAGCTTGGTTAGCACTTGAATGGGAGTTTATCTTTGTGTATGGTGTCAGGAAGTGTTCCAACTTCAAGAGTAAATTTTTTTTTTTTGGTGCCCTTAATATATACCTGGTGATGTACCAAGTATTTCGTTCATATCATCTCTAACCCTTCACAGTAATTCTGTCAGGTAGATACTTCTGTTACACCCATTTAAAATGGGGAAGCCAAGGTTCCAAGAAGTTAAGTCACTTTTCTCAGGGGCACAGGCCAGAATTTGAACCCACATCTGTCTGACCAGACTAGGCGTTCCTCCTGCCCTGGTTTTGCTAAAATCTCCCTGGTGCTAGCACTGAAATTCCTCACTAAGAAACCCCTCAATCCTGGGCACACCGGGTGTGTTTGGCCATCCAAGTAAATTGTTCAACTCTCCCTGGTTTTCTTCTCTATACCCACTGAATACATTCTGTGTAGTTTAAAAACTCTGTAAATTCATGTGAACTATTTTATGTAGTAAGGGCTACTGTAAAGGGCTATGTATAGTAAGGGCTTTCAAGTGGTAGCTGTTACTACTGTTCACATTTTGAATCTTTATAATTCTCTTGCAGCAGGCATTTGTTGCTGTAATTGGCCACCCACCATCTGAGCATCAGTCTTCTGTGTAGTGAATCTCCCACCTTACAAGGCAGGACCCATTTCCTACTCCAGAGACTAAGCCTCACCCCCATCCGCAACCTGGTAGCTAAACCACAAGGCAGGTGGTCCAGGTCTCATTTATGAGATGTATGTATCCTGATTCTGATCAGAAACAGGGTCCTTGCCGCATCCATCCTCTGACAGTGATGACCACATTCACAATTCAACAGTGCCCTGGAAGCAGAGTCCTGAGTCAGAGCTGTGAACCACAGTGTCTTTCCAGTGCTTCCAACAAAGAGTTCCTCACTAGACTAGGTCAGGAATGAATTTACTGCTTGCTCCTGGCTGCAGAGGTGCCCACTGTGGTTCTCTGCTTGGTCTGGTAATTCTAGCCAGATGTCTAGAATATCCAGATGTCCTTTAGTAATTTCCTTATCTACTTGAATTAGCCAGAGCTACTTTCTTGTCTCTGCAGCTGAGAGCACTGATTGATATGCGTACTGTCCGGATGTTGTGAGCACTTCAAACTTAATGGGTTCCAAATAGAACTCATTCCCTGCCCTCAGAGACCTGCAGCATTTCACTCTGAATCTTAAGCACTGTTCCTTAGTACTTGCTGGATTTACGAAATTAGAAACCATAGTCATGTCCAACTCCTTCTTCCTAGGCCCCAGCCCCCTCACTGTTTACCAGAGAGGGTCCATCTCCCTTGACTTTTTCTCAGTTTTCACCGGGCTTTGTCGGGCACCTCTTGCCTTGTTCATGGCACAGCCTCAAATCTGGTCTTCTTTCTGGTGTTCTCAGGGCAGGATGCAGAGAATATTCAGCATGGCTTACATGGGTGGAAGATGAGGACAGAATACCAGAGAGAGTGAGGATGAAGTTGTATTCAAACCTGAGAAATTTATGCCTGGAGTGGAAGAAACAAAAGGAAAAAACTTTCTTGAAAGGTTTTAAAGGAGAAGAAAGTAAAACAGTTGATTTTTTTTTTTTTTTAATTGAGCCGCACATGGGTCTAAGTTATAGCACGTGGGATCTAGTTCCCTGACCAGGGAACGAACCTGGGCCCTCAGCATTGGGAGCACAAAGTCTTAGCCACTGGACCACCAGGGAAGTCCCACAGTTGATCTTTTTATTCATAGATAATGTAGTTTCAGTTTCACATACTCACTAAAATTTGCAACCCCCAAATCAATGCTAGTGATGATCTGGTGGTCATTTGGGACATGCTCAGTGTGGAGAACGTTTCCCAGCAGAGGTGAAACAGGATGATGTTTTGCTTTTCTTTTCAGCTCTTGTGCGGTAGACATATCTTTTTCACGTTCTATTTTGTGCCGCATTTTTTACATCTTTGGTGTTTTTTCATGGTGATTACCCTGTGTAAAATAGACCTCTAGAATAGTGTGAAAGTGTCAGCCAGTGTTGCTAAGTGCAAGAAGACTGCGATGTGCTTTATGGGGAAGATAGGTTATGTCAGATAAACTTCCTTGAGGCCAGAGTTACAGTGCTGCTGACCATGAGTTCAGTATTTTGTTTTTTCTTTATAGTAAGTTATTGTATGCTGCCATCAGTGTATATAAAATGATTACCCTTGTGAAACAGAAATTCATGAATATTCAGAGAGGTAGATGTTAAGGACTAACAAAAGTAGAAGTTTGTATAGTATGGCACGTGTTACAGAGAGAGGCTTTTGTGCAGGCTTCAAATTTAGCTTTTCTTTGAATATTCACTGGTTTATGAAAAGTGATTTAGAAAACCTTGTAAAGATTTGTTCTACTACAAAAAGGAACAGACTTTCTGGGGTCTGAAGGGATTTGTGCTTGAAGATACTCCAGTCAGCAGAGGGTCATGTTGAGCATTCTGCAGACAGAAGTTTTTCACATCTGCAGCTGCCCGGGAAACCTTCACCTGGTTGAGCCCGGCCTCCAGCCGGAGCTGCTGAACCACTTTCTTCATAGCGGTGACGCTGGACGAACCAGACATGGTGTAGTTGAAAGCAGGGCAGATGGGCGGGTGGTTGGTGGGTCTGCGATGGGATCGCAAGGCCAGGCGGTGGGGCGGGGGCATGAGTTCAGTATTAATCATACGTATTAAATAAGGTCATATAGAGAAGCACACATAAAGAACGTATTGATCAGTTGATGAAATGTAATGAGAGGCTCACAGGAACCTAACCATCTCTTTCCCTTAGGAACCATGATTCACTTTCATTAGATTAGGGTTCATGGTGGGTGACTGGAACAGAAGTCCTATGAATAAAAAGAACCAACTGCATTCTGGTGCACACATTTAGCCTCCTGATCCTTAATAGTGCTCTGTATGGAAAATGGGAAGTGGCTCATTGCATCCCACGTATACCCTCTGGGAAATGATCAGCTAGGATTCAGAGAAGCATAAACCAATAGGAATACCTATTCTAGTAGATATATTACAAGACTCATGTAATTGTGCAGGCTGGCTCTGTAAACCCCAAATCTGTAGGGCAAGCCATCAAGAAGGGAAAATGAGAAGCCAGCTGTACCCCCACAGGCATGGCAGAAGCTGCGGTCCACAGGCACTCAGAAAGGAAAGATCCAGCACGGCAGCTGTAGATCCAGCTGCTGTTGAAGTCTTTTTCTCCACAAAAAGTTCAGTCACTTTTAAGGCTCACCTGATTAGACTGGACCTGTTGAGGTTAATTATTCCTCCTGGATGCAACTGATTATAGCCTTTGAATGTCTTCACAGAAGTACCTACTGTAGTGGCTGAATCATTGGAAGGAGGTGTGTACGTATCACAAACTGGCCTCTGCCCTTTTCTGTTCTTGTCACTGGGGCTAGTCAAGTTAACCCCTCTGAAGACCATCACAGCAGTGCATCAAAGGTAGGTTTTGAGGCAGCCGATTTCTCAGAGCTGGGGTGATGGGTTCTGTGTGAGGGGAGTCACTGCCTTCACTTGGCTATCTTCAAATCAATCTGAGTTTTATGCACCCTTCACCCACACTTCTCTCCCAGGATCAGGCACCATTCTAAGTGTTTTCTATAGAGAAAGGTACTTTGACAACTTATATGTGGGGACACTTGAGCACAGAAGTTAGTTGGCTCAGTTAGGTGATGGTGCTGAATCATTCTCCAGGCAGACAGCACAGAGCCAGAGGCTGTGCTCTTCCTCTTTGTGATGTGCTGAGTCCCATTATGGCATTGCGACAAGTCGTTTTCATTCTGATCTCCCACACGTTTGGGAAGGCAGGATCTCTGCAGAACCACATGGGAGCCTGTGGGCCTTGTAGGTCTGGGGGCAGAGGGGGAATGCTTGCTTATCAGGGACATTAGTGTTCCTCGTAAAGGCTGGGCTGTTAGACTCTACTTCCAGAACTCTGGTCTCTTTGGCTTTTCTCTTGGGGCTTGTGCCACTCAGAATCTCTTGAACCGTCTCAGTTTTGCAGAGTCTTCGTTTGCCCCACAGTCAGGCCTTACTCCACAGACACTGTGCCAGATGTTTCCTGAGGCTTCAGCTAAATCTCTTGGCCAGGGTTAGACCCTTCATAGAACTTTCCTGTAAGGCTCTGGCCATTCATGCACCCAAGCAGCCAGTGTGGGGCACTTACTATGTGCCAGACAGCTTGCTGTGTTCTGAGGATGCAGCCATCAGTGGAACAGACAAGTCCTCAGAGCCGTCAGAGCCATTACATCCCCAGGACCCAGAGGAAAGGGCTGGGGAGTAGGCTTGCATACTGCCTTTCTTCCTCATTCAGCAGATATTTGCACTTTTGTGTGATTTTCTTTTATAGAACAGATTAAAGCAATTTTACATTGTTGAGTCCCTCTTCTTCATTCTACTTGTTCCTTTTCTCCCCCGCCCAACACAACAAAGGTGACTCTTATCCATTCTGCACTTACCTTTCCAGATCTTTCAGGTGTTTATAAACAAATACTGATATATTATATTTGAAAGTGTTTATAAGTGTATACAATAGTCATTCCATAAATCCTTATTGGTGGGTTGTTTTTTTTGCCTGTGTTTCCCCCAGTTTCCTTGCTACACTCCCTGACTTGTACCATCTCTTGTCAGAGTGGCTATGCAGATGAGGAGTGAGAGCCCTGGATACCTGGTTTTGCTTGTGACTGGCTGTGCACAGAAGAACTTGCTGTCTTTGTTAATTAGCTTAGACTGCCATAGCTAAATATCACAGGCTGGGTGACTTACAAAACAGAAATGTATTTCTCACATCTCTGAGTGCTAAGAAGTCTAAGATCAGGATGTCAGCATGGTTGGTTTCCGGTGAGAACTCTTCGAGTCTTGTAGATGGCTACCTTCTGGTTGTGCCCTCACATGGCTGGGGAGACAGAGCTCTTCCTCTTCTTAGAAGGCTGCAGTCTTAGTGGAGTAGGGCCCCACCCTGTGGTTTCATTTAGCCTCCGTTGCCTCCTAAGGATCCTGTCTTCAGATACAGTCAGATTGGGGTTAAGGGTTTCAGCATAAGGATTTGGGGCAGGGGCATAAGTCAGTCCAGAGTACTGTCTGTGATGTTTACACCAGGGACTTGTGTCCTACTCAGAATCTCTTGAACCGTCTCAGTTTTGCAGAGTCTTCGTTTGCCCCACAGTCAGGCCTTACTCCACAGACACTGTGCCAGATGTTTCCTGAGGCTTCAGCTAAATCTCTTGGCCAGGGTTAGACCCTTCATAGAACTTTCCTGTAAGGCTCTGGCCATTCATGCACCCAAGCAGCCAGTGTGGGGCACTTACTATGTGCCAGACAGCTTGCTGTGTTCTGAGGATGCAGCCATCAGTGGAACAGACAAGTCCTCAGAGCCGTCAGAGCCATTACATCCCCAGGACCCAGAGGAAAGGGCTGGGGAGTAGGCTTGCATACTGCCTTTCTTCCTCATTCAGCAGATATTTGCACTTTTGTGTGATTTTCTTTTATAGAACAGATTAAAGCAATTTTACATTGTTGAGTCCCTCTTCTTCATTCTACTTGTTCCTTTTCTCCCCCGCCCAACACAACAAAGGTGACTCTTATCCATTCTGCACTTACCTTTCCAGATCTTTCAGGTGTTTATAAACAAATACTGATATATTATATTTGAAAGTGTTTATAAGTGTATACAATAGTCATTCCATAAATCCTTATTGGTGGGTTGTTTTTTTTGCCTGTGTTTCCCCCAGTTTCCTTGCTACACTCCCTGACTTGTACCATCTCTTGTCAGAGTGGCTATGCAGATGAGGAGTGAGAGCCCTGGATACCTGGTTTTGCTTGTGACTGGCTGTGCACAGAAGAACTTGCTGTCTTTGTTAATTAGCTTAGACTGCCATAGCTAAATATCACAGGCTGGGTGACTTACAAAACAGAAATGTATTTCTCACATCTCTGAGTGCTAAGAAGTCTAAGATCAGGATGTCAGCATGGTTGGTTTCCGGTGAGAACTCTTCGAGTCTTGTAGATGGCTACCTTCTGGTTGTGCCCTCACATGGCTGGGGAGACAGAGCTCTTCCTCTTCTTAGAAGGCTGCAGTCTTAGTGGAGTAGGGCCCCACCCTGTGGTTTCATTTAGCCTCCGTTGCCTCCTAAGGATCCTGTCTTCAGATACAGTCAGATTGGGGTTAAGGGTTTCAGCATAAGGATTTGGGGCAGGGGCATAAGTCAGTCCAGAGTACTGTCTGTGATGTTTACACCAGTCTCAGGGCCACCATGTACAGAGCTGGGCTGCTCCAGTGCCCTGGTTCAGGCTCTGCCTGCAGTGGGCATGCTCTTGAATGATTGTTGAAGCATATATTTCTTAGGATAGAACTACGTGCCCTGGGACCTCAGGGAAATTGAGGGCCTCCCAGGGGCCTCCCATCCCCAACATTCCTTGTGAATTAGTGGAAATTTCAACCACCACTTTGTGAATGATTCCAGATGTGCAGGATTGGGGAGAGTGAGGTGACTGGAAAGCCAAGCTTGAATTAAAAGTTCAATTAAGCTTGAGTTGGTAGACAACTGGTATCTCCCAAGGATCCAGGGAACAGGGAACAGGAGCATCATGAGATGCCTCAGGCCTTTTGAAAATGGGGTCTAGCCCTACACCTTGATGAAATGAGTGACATGTGAAAGCCAGATAATTAACCTCATCCCTTGGCTGATATCCTGGTCAATTGTAAAGGCTTAGAAGGACAAAGACAGAAAGAAGCAAGAGAAGGAAAGAGAGAGTCCATGCGGAGTTGCTGAGAACAGAGATGAGTTCACTGGGAGACTGAGGGATAATTAGTGTTTGGAAGGCGATTTCAAAGGAGAAACTGTCAAGTTCTCACAGAGATCCTGTCATGGGGACTGTGAGTCAGTGGGGATGGCTCTTAGACACGTTTCTGTAGTGGTTCAGATGCTAGGATGAAAGAGGGTGATGTAGGGTTTTAGGGGGAAGGAGTGTTTGAGACTTGCGGAAGACTATTGGGGGGAAATGAGTTGCTGGCTTGATGTGGCAAGAATGCTTGTAAGGCAGGCCAAACACAAAGACTGTATATTATCCAGAAATGAAATGTCTGCTTGATGTGGCTGAAACATGTGGCAAATGCAACTGAAAGTTAGATCCGCAAAAACCGAAGTGTTGATCAAGTAATAGGACTGTGAAGCTAGTAACATGCTGTCTGGGTTGATCAACTTACATCAGTCATGAACTTGGACTTGGGGATGGTTGTTTAGCCTGGGCGTCCCTTCTGGGTGTCTCTTCTGGGTACCGGCAGTGGGGCTAGCCATTGTGCATCATCAGGTAATACGGAAAGAAGATAGCAGGATGGTTAAGGTCAAACAAACTCCAGCACTTTCTATGGGCAAGTCATCATCTCTGCAAGCCTCGGTTTCCTCACTGGTAAAGGTATGTGAAAATGGTACCTACCTATTAGGGCTGTTGAGAGGACTAAACTAGGAAACACCTGGTAAACACTTAACAAGTGTTAGCTGTAATTTTACAGTTTCTGGCCTTGGGATAAGGAAGGGCATTTTTACTTCCCTTTCTTAACTCACAAAAAATGGGCTCATAGAGAAAGAAATAAACGGAACACAGGTGCAATCAAATGGATTTTAGCCAAAGTCAGGCCAAAGGGAGCAGAGGAGAGGGCTCAGGCTGTGGTTGAGTGTTTATCAGTAAGGAGAGGGAATTGAGTAACACAGCAATAGGAGGGTTGAAAGGGAGAGAAAGGAGAAAAAGGAGGGAATCTTATTACTGTTAACCCTGACTGTCGGCAGCCTGGGTAGAGCACCTGCTCTGTGCAGTGTGGCCTGTTAGATAGGGATTACTTGGGGATAGAGAGGCTGGCCCTGTCACATGTCCTTGCAGCCCACCTTGTCAGGATCGGCAAACTGAGTGTAGCCATGACATGGGCAGGAGCAGAGTCTAGCAGAGGCCTGCTTCTACCTGAGGGAAGGCCCACACCCTCAGGGACTCTGTGTACCCGGGACAGAATTGGAGCGGCTGCTTCTGTAGTATACTTCACCAGCTGCTCTAGGAAGCTTGCAGCCTGAGCTCTGATTTTAGTCCAAGTTCAGAAGAAAGTACTTGAAGAGAACATTCAGAAGGCTTTGAAGAAGTTCCAGGCGAAAGGAGATGAACTCCAAACGGGGGTAAGTGGAATTGAAAAAGAGAGGTCATATGTGGGAGCCAGGAATCCAGTGTTGGCAGACATCAGCAGGACTTGGTGAGAATGTGAGAGAAAGGGGAAGAAGCCTGGGGGTCTGCTTTGAATGATGAGAACGTCCTGTTAGCAGAGCTGGGGACACTGGAGAAACTTGAACTAATGGTCCTCATTTTTTAGGATGTTTGAGTCACCTGTAGGGCTTACTACTACAGATTTCTAGCCCCATCCCAGATCTCCTGAGTCTAGATCTCTGCAGTGGGCCTGGAGTCTGCCTCTTTAGCAGGTATCCCCAGGATTTTGATATAGGTGGTCTGCACAAGCTTGGTCATGTCCGACTCATTGTGATCCCATGAACTGTAGCCCGCCAAGCTTCTCTGTCCATGGGATTTCCCAGGCAGGAGTACTGCAGTGGGTTGCCATTTCTTCCTACAGATGATCTTCCTGACCTAGGGACTGAACCACAGTCTCCTATGTCTCCTGCATTGGCAGGCGCATTCTTTACCACTGGGCCACTTGAGGAGCCAGGTCTACTCATCACACCTTGAGAAATACTGAATTAGAGAAGATAAACATCTTAGCCTGGCCCTGCTGAAAGCAGAGTGTGAGTTGGGGGCTGAGGTGGTTAGGCTCTATCCGGGAGATAAAACTCCCAAGAGTGGTAGAGGAGGTGGGGAAGATGCAACAGACACGTGGAATTTCTTGTTGGCCACTATTGCAGAGTAAGCTGTAGAGAATCAAGCAACTGTTACTTGGGGATAGAGAGGCTGGCCCTGTCACATGTCCTTGCAGCCCACCTTGTCAGGATCGGCAAACTGAGTGTAGCCATGACATGGGCAGGAGCAGAGTCTAGCAGAGGCCTGCTTCTACCTGAGGGAAGGCCCACACCCTCAGGGACTCTGTGTACCCGGGACAGAATTGGAGCGGCTGCTTCTGTAGTATACTTCACCAGCTGCTCTAGGAAGCTTGCAGCCTGAGCTCTGATTTTAGTCCAAGTTCAGAAGAAAGTACTTGAAGAGAACATTCAGAAGGCTTTGAAGAAGTTCCAGGCAAAAGGAGATGAACTCCAAACGGGGGTAAGTGGAATTGAAAAAGAGAGGTCATATGTGGGAGCCAGGAATCCAGTGTTGGCAGACATCAGCAGGACTTGGTGAGAATGTGAGAGAAAGGGGAAGAAGCCTGGGGGTCTGCTTTGAATGATGAGAACGTCCTGTTAGCAGAGCTGGGGACACTGGAGAAACTTGAACTAATGGTCCTCATTTTTTAGGATGTTTGAGTCACCTGTAGGGCTTACTACTACAGATTTCTAGCCCCATCCCAGATCTCCTGAGTCTAGATCTCTGCAGTGGGCCTGGAGTCTGCCTCTTTAGCAGGTATCCCCAGGATTTTGATATAGGTGGTCTGCACAAGCTTGGTCATGTCCGACTCATTGTGATCCCATGAACTGTAGCCCGCCAAGCTTCTCTGTCCATGGGATTTCCCAGGCAGGAGTACTGCAGTGGGTTGCCATTTCTTCCTACAGATGATCTTCCTGACCTAGGGACTGAACCACAGTCTCCTATGTCTCCTGCATTGGCAGGCGCATTCTTTACCACTGGGCCACTTGAGGAGCCAGGTCTACTCATCACACCTTGAGAAATACTGAATTAGAGAAGATAAACATCTTAGCCTGGCCCTGCTGAAAGCAGAGTGTGAGTTGGGGGCTGAGGTGGTTAGGCTCTATCCGGGAGATAAAACTCCCAAGAGTGGTAGAGGAGGTGGGGAAGATGCAACAGACACGTGGAATTTCTTGTTGGCCACTATTGCAGAGTAAGCTGTGGAGAATCAAGCAACTGACTCAGCATGGAGGCGGCTGCAGGCAGTTTTTTGGGAGGAATGGCACCTTAACAAAGTTGCACGGCGATGGATATAAGGGAGTCTGGCTCTCCCTCCACTCTGCCTGACTCCTGTTCCTATTGGTGAAAGTCACTCTGCTGAGAGCTCAACCACATGCCATTCAAGACTGTGTCTGCTCTCCCCTTGGTGGCCTTCAGGAGATACCATACCCTTGACAGTAGAGGGGTAACCAGGGTGGGTGGGGTTCTGGCCTAGAGAGAAAGGAAGAAGGAAGCAGTGAGAAAGGGCTCAGCATTGTCCTCTAATAGAGGAGAAAATCAGGCTAGAAAAGGTGGATTGCCACTTCCCATGATGAATTTGAGTTTTGAAGCTGGGTTGTAAGAAGAAAGATTTCTAAGGAAATGATCTAAATGGAATTACATTAACAATGGTAATAAGAAAGGAAGAATTTGCATCCGTAGCAAATGTCTTTAAATTTTTCTTTATTTGTATTTCTTGCCCCAGGAAAACTCTTAGTAAAAGAAGACATCGGTGATCGAATGACACGCGTGAACAGTGGTGGGTTTTTGCAAAAGAGAGGCATCAGAACTTCAAGGTATCACCTGTTTATTTTATATCCTAAATTAACGTTCTCCCTTCTCAGCCCAAAGTTCTAGTAGTAAGGTTGCACTTGGATTAAAGAGCAAATGAGTTTGTAAATCTTTCCCCTTTAAAAGTTTAGCCAAAAAAAAAAAGGAGTACTGCAGTGGGTTGCCATTTCTTCCTACAGATGATCTTCCTGACCTAGGGACTGAACCACAGTCTCCTATGTCTCCTGCATTGGCAGGCGCATTCTTTACCACTGGGCCACTTGAGGAGCCAGGTCTACTCATCACACCTTGAGAAATACTGAATTAGAGAAGATAAACATCTTAGCCTGGCCCTGCTGAAAGCAGAGTGTGAGTTGGGGGCTGAGGTGGTTAGGCTCTATCCGGGAGATAAAACTCCCAAGAGTGGTAGAGGAGGTGGGGAAGATGCAACAGACACGTGGAATTTCTTGTTGGCCACTATTGCAGAGTAAGCTGTGGAGAATCAAGCAACTGACTCAGCATGGAGGCGGCTGCAGGCAGTTTTTGGTAGGAATGGCACCTTAACAAAGTTGCACGGCGATGGATATAAGGGAGTCTGGCTCTCCCTCCACTCTGCCTGACTCCTGTTCCTATTGGTGAAAGTCACTCTGCTGAGAGCTCAACCACATGCCATTCAAGACTGTGTCTGCTCTCCCCTTGGTGGCCTTCAGGAGATACCATACCCTTGACAGTAGAGGGGTAACCAGGGTGGGTGGGGTTCTGGCCTAGAGAGAAAGGAAGAAGGAAGCAGTGAGAAAGGGCTCAGCATTGTCCTCTAATAGAGGAGAAAATCAGGCTAGAAAAGGTGGATTGCCACTTCCCATGATGAATTTGAGTTTTGAAGCTGGGTTGTAAGAAGAAAGATTTCTAAGGAAATGATCTAAATGGAATTACATTAACAATGGTAATAAGAAAGGAAGAATTTGCATCCGTAGCAAATGTCTTTAAATTTTTCTTTATTTGTATTTCTTGCCCCAGGAAAACTCTTAGTAAAAGAAGACATCGGTGATCGAATGACACGCGTGAACAGTGGTGGGTTTTTGCAAAAGAGAGGCATCAGAACTTCAAGGTATCACCTGTTTATTTTATATCCTAAATTAACGTTCTCCCTTCTCAGCCCAAAGTTCTAGTAGTAAGGTTGCACTTGGATTAAAGAGCAAATGAGTTTGTAAATCTCATTTAAAATTCCACAGCTCTTTTTTCTTCTGAGGATCTGTAAGTTTCCAAGACACTCTAAAATGAATATAAAAATAGTAATTGTAATTCTTAAGGGCTGCCAGTGGCATCCAGGGTTCCAGAGAGTAGTAACTTCACTAAATGTTTACCTGACGTTTTCCATCTGTGGAACTCAGTTAATATTACACACTGGCAAATGCGTTGATCTGTCATAGAAACAGAGGCAAGTTAGTTCCAGGAAGTTTAAATAGCGAGTCATGTTGTATAAGAAGCTGACAACAAATAGATGCTTAGATTAATTTTCTCCTATTATCATAAACAAAAGTATTTTATCATCCTGAATAAAAGTATTTCAGATGACTATGAGGTAAGATCCTAGGAAGAAATATCTCTTGACAGATACTGATAACTCAGTTGTGAGAGGTTGATTTTAGTTTGTATGTGTGTGTTTTCTGGGGGCAGGGGTGGGAATATGCAAGTGTTTTTTAAATTGATTTTATTGAAGTGTAGTTGATATGTTTATCTTATTGAAGTGTAGTTGATTTATAGTGATGTGTTCATTTCTTCTGTACAGCAAGGCAATTTATTTTTAAATATATATGTATACATACACACATACATATATTCTTTTTCATATTCTTTTCCATTATGGTTTCTTACAGGATAGTAAATATAATTCTCTGTGTAGTACAGTAGGACCTTGCTGTTTATCTATTTCCTCTGTATACAATTGTTGGCATCTGCTAATCCAAAACTCTCAATCTATCCCATTCTACTCCCTTTCTCGCTTGATAACCACGAGTCTGTTTTGTAGATAGATTCATGTGTGTCATGTTTTACTTTCCATACACAAGTGATGCCATATGGTATTTCTCTTTCTCTCTCTGACTTCACTTAGTATGATAATTTCTAGGTCCATCCATGTTGCTGCAAATGGCATGATTATATTCTTTTTTATGATCAAATAGTATTCCATTGTATATATGCACAATTCTTTGTCCAGTGATCTGTCAGTGGACATTTAGGTTATTTCCATGTCCTGGCTATTGTGAATAGTACTTGCAGCTGTAAGGCAATCACTGTGCATGTGAGTAGAGGTAAAGGATGGGTGAGGATTAGGTAGACAACTCATGATTTGATGTAGAGGTTGAAGTATAGACAAGTCAATAAAGTGTGGATAATTAAGTCCCTGTGGGCAATGTCATTACTTTGAATTAGTAAGTAAAGAACAGGTTTTGAGCAACTAAGATGGCAAGATGGGGAATAGAAAGAAATGTCGGGCTAATGTCATGTAAAGAAAGAGAAAAGCGTGGAGAAAGAGGGAGGGATTATTGTAGGAAGTAGAAGTAATCCACTAACACATTTGTTGCAAGAGATATTGGCCATACAGTAAGAAGACTCATAAGCTGCATGTTTTAGGGACTGGTTATTGAGAACTGGATCTATTATGCTCATTTAAAGTTTTACTGAGCCATGGTACGTGTTTAGCACTGAGGTAGTAATGAGAAGAGTTTGTCTCTTGCTTCCTGGGTTACATCTTTCTTCTCTGGACCATCAAGTACTACCTGTTCAGAAAAAGAAAGAAAATACGGCTTAAGAGGATGCTTTGTCCACAGGGTCTCTTCTAAATTCAGGGCACCAAGATCTGTACAGCTCCACTGAGGCTATAACAAGTATTTTCTGTGCAGGCTGGACCCCTGTAGGGTTGAATGGTGGTGGTTGTTTTAACGTCTTGCCTCCCAATCTTTTTTTCTACCAGATAGGCTCATTTATTTTTTTACAAGTTGACAGAAAGCCTAACTGAAGCCAGCTTAACCATGAAAGTAATTTATTGGCTCCCAGTACTGAAAAGTTGTGAGTGGATTTGTTTAGGAATGGCTGTATCCAGAACCTCAAGTGCTATCCCTGTGTTCTGAGTTCCCTCTTTCTCTCTCTTGGTTCTGCTTCCCCTGGCTTGTTTCCGTTTTCAAATCTGCTCTTCCCTGTGGCTGTGATGTGACTGCCACTCATCACATACCCACCTCCAGCTTGGCTAGGGAGCATGTCTACCCAAGCAGGAGCCCACACACATCCTGTAAGTCATTCCGATTGTACTGGTTTGGGTAAGATGCCCATCCTTGAATCAAATGTTGTGACCGGAGGGATTAAATTGTGCTGATTGGTCTTGCAGCTGTAAGGCAATCACTGTGCATGTGAGTAGAGGTAAAGGATGGGTGAGGATTAGGTAGACAACTCATGATTTGATGTAGAGGTTGAAGTATAGACAAGTCAATAAAGTGTGGATAATTAAGTCCCTGTGGGCAATGTCATTACTTTGAATTAGTAAGTAAAGAACAGGTTTTGAGCAACTAAGATGGCAAGATGGGGAATAGAAAGAAATGTCGGGCTAATGTCATGTAAAGAAAGAGAAAAGCGTGGAGAAAGAGGGAGGGATTATTGTAGGAAGTAGAAGTAATCCACTAACACATTTGTTGCAAGAGATATTGGCCATACAGTAAGAAGACTCATAAGCTGCATGTTTTAGGGACTGGTTATTGAGAACTGGATCTATTATGCTCATTTAAAGTTTTACTGAGCCATGGTACGTGTTTAGCACTGAGGTAGTAATGAGAAGAGTTTGTCTCTTGCTTCCTGGGTTACATCTTTCTTCTCTGGACCATCAAGTACTACCTGTTCAGAAAAAGAAAGAAAATACGGCTTAAGAGGATGCTTTGTCCACAGGGTCTCTTCTAAATTCAGGGCACCAAGATCTGTACAGCTCCACTGAGGCTATAACAAGTATTTTCTGTGCAGGCTGGACCCCTGTAGGGTTGAATGGTGGTGGTTGTTTTAACGTCTTGCCTCCCAATCTTTTTTTCTACCAGATAGGCTCATTTATTTTTTTACAAGTTGACAGAAAGCCTAACTGAAGCCAGCTTAACCATGAAAGTAATTTATTGGCTCCCAGTACTGAAAAGTTGTGAGTGGATTTGTTTAGGAATGGCTGTATCCAGAACCTCAAGTGCTATCCCTGTGTTCTGAGTTCCCTCTTTCTCTCTCTTGGTTCTGCTTCCCCTGGCTTGTTTCCGTTTTCAAATCTGCTCTTCCCTGTGGCTGTGATGTGACTGCCACTCATCACATACCCACCTCCAGCTTGGCTAGGGAGCATGTCTACCCAAGCAGGAGCCCACACACATCCTGTAAGTCATTCCGATTGTACTGGTTTGGGTAAGATGCCCATCCTTGAATCAAATGTTGTGACCGGAGGGATTAAATTGTGCTGATTGGTCAGGACGGGGCCACATGTTCCTATTGGCATATTGGGAGCCTGGGACAGCGTAACCAGGAGAATGGATTCTGGTGAGCCAAAAATTAATACTCAGTGAGACCTAGGGAGAAACCTGATGTTCTGATCCAAAAAACAGGAAGAGGTCAGAGGGGCAAGAAGGACTTCTAGTCCAGAAGCGGCTCAGAGATGGAATGACGTGTCCAGGGTAGCAGCTCACCACCCACTCAGCATGCTGTTAGTCCAATGGACTGAGCAGAGATTTTGTGTCACCCTGGTATATAGTTACTTTCAGGAGATTATGGGGCAGTATGTGTGCAGGGGGCTGGGGATCCTCCACTTCCTATTTAGGATTGCACTCCTCACCCTCCCCTCCCACGCAGGCCATATGTTCATTCCAAGCTCAGCATCCAGCCAGAAAAGCCCTTTGTGTTTTCTTGGCAAAACTAGGGCCCAGTAATTAAAGTCCGTATGCAAAGCTGCTCCCCCAAGCCCACACTGAGGACTTTTAATTAGTATGTAATTGGTCTGAGAGGTACTATCAAATCGCTCCCAGTCTGGCCGGCTGGAAATGCAGTATTTGAAAGTCCCAGACCAGAGAAGGATAATAAATGCTTTAAGTCCCATCTGTTGGAATGATTTGTTTAAGGTAGACAATTCTGTTCTGTTACTATTTTTTACAATTCTGCTTATAGTGTTACTTCAAACCATGTAACAACTACCAGAATATTCATATGAGGACTGTGAATACATCAAGTAGAAGAAGGCTTATTAGCAGACATATGTTTCTCCCTTTAAAGAAATTCGTAAAATTCAGTGGGAATGGGGAGGAAGAGAGGTGAGCTGGGCATTCGATTTGAGTGGCTGTATCCAGAACCTCACGTGCTATCCCTGTGTTCTGAGTTCCCTCTTTCTCTCTCTTGGTTCTGCTTCCCCTGGCTTGTTTCCGTTTTCAAATCTGCTCTTCCCTGTGGCTGTGATGTGACTGCCACTCATCACATACCCACCTCCAGCTTGGCTAGGGAGCATGTCTACCCAAGCAGGAGCCCACACACATCCTGTAAGTCATTCCGATTGTACTGGTTTGGGTAAGATGCCCATCCTTGAATCAAATGTTGTGACCGGAGGGATTAAATTGTGCTGATTGGTCAGGACGGGGCCACATGTTCCTATTGGCATATTGGGAGCCTGGGACAGCGTAACCAGGAGAATGGATTCTGGTGAGCCAAAAATTAATACTCAGTGAGACCTAGGGAGAAACCTGATGTTCTGATCCAAAAAACAGGAAGAGGTCAGAGGGGCAAGAAGGACTTCTAGTCCAGAAGCGGCTCAGAGATGGAATGACGTGTCCAGGGTAGCAGCTCACCACCCACTCAGCATGCTGTTAGTCCAATGGACTGAGCAGAGATTTTGTGTCACCCTGGTATATAGTTACTTTCAGGAGATTATGGGGCAGTATGTGTGCAGGGGGCTGGGGATCCTCCACTTCCTATTTAGGATTGCACTCCTCACCCTCCCCTCCCACGCAGGCCATATGTTCATTCCAAGCTCAGCATCCAGCCAGAAAAGCCCTTTGTGTTTTCTTGGCAAAACTAGGGCCCAGTAATTAAAGTCCGTATGCAAAGCTGCTCCCCCAAGCCCACACTGAGGACTTTTAATTAGTATGTAATTGGTCTGAGAGGTACTATCAAATCGCTCCCAGTCTGGCCGGCTGGAAATGCAGTATTTGAAAGTCCCAGACCAGAGAAGGATAATAAATGCTTTAAGTCCCATCTGTTGGAATGATTTGTTTAAGGTAGACAATTCTGTTCTGTTACTATTTTTTACAATTCTGCTTATAGTGTTACTTCAAACCATGTAACAACTACCAGAATATTCATATGAGGACTGTGAATACATCAAGTAGAAGAAGGCTTATTAGCAGACATATGTTTCTCCCTTTAAAGAAATTCGTAAAATTCAGTGGGAATGGGGAGGAAGAGAGGTGAGCTGGGCATTCGATTTGAGTGTAGCTGGGCGGGAACTTCAGGGTCACATCCATTCTCTACAGCAGCCATCAGGGAGACCAGCTTGTTGCCCATCTGTGGTCTTTGAAATGAAAAGCACTGTGTGCCCCAAAGCATCATGTGAGTGAATCCATCTCTGGGAGGAAGGACTTGGAATTCACCTTGGTGGACTGGGATCATTGACTGTGGAGAAGCCAAGGGAGCAAGAAGCGAGAAGGCAGAGATCTCCTTGCCTTGTGAAAGCCATTCAGAGTCAAGTGAACCTGCAGTAATGATGATGATGATAAGTAGTAGTATAGTAGCAGTAGTAATGGTCTCATCCTCCTCAGGGTAGCCAGTGTGTACTCCATGCTGTTTACTTGTCCCTGGGCTCTGCATCTTCTGTAGATTCTGATCTTCACACTATCTGTGGTGTTGCTCCCACAGCTCCACTCTTTCCTAGATGAGGAAGCTAAGTCTCAGTTGGCTGGGGTGATTTGCTTGAGGTCACTAGCTAGTAAGTAGCAGAGCTGGGGTTTGAACTCCAAAGGGGTTCTCAACCACCAGACTTGCTCCCTTCTCCCCAGTATCAGCAAAGGCCTTGATTTTGCTTGATGAATGTGTCCTGGAAGAAGGAAGGTGTGACAAGGTCTTTCTCAGCTCATATGTCTTCCCACCTAGCTCTCCAGTGTGGGGGTGAGGAGTGTGGGGGTGAGGAGAAATGCTGGTACCGACTGGGACCACACTCAGAGGAGTGGGTGAGAAACATGTTCAGAAGAGGTAGGGGGAAGAGTCTATAGAGTATTCAGGCCCCTGGAAGGCCCACATAACCTCAGAAGGGCCTCTCTCTCCCCTCATGTGACTGGAACGCTAGGGGTCCAGGCATTGTCCTGGCAATGGACTTTGTCTCCTGTATTCTTGCTCTGCTCCTTAGGGGCTAGAAGACAGCTCTGCTTTTGCCCTATTGGCCCTTTTAGATGGATGTCAGCTGAGCTTGTGCTCAGTCATTTGGCTTCAGGCCTATGTCCACTGGGAGAAGACCTGGCCATCTTTTTCCATCTTCTTGTATTTTGGTCTGTCTGTCCTTTCATTCATTCATTCATTCATTCATTCCTTTTTTTTTTTTTTTTTTTTTTAATATATTTGGCCACTGCTATTAGTCTTTCATTTATTTCCATCTTTTGTTCTTTTGGCCTGTGTGGGCTTCCCATTGCAGCGGCCTCTCTCATTGCAGAGCGCCGGCTGTGGGTGCATGTGCTTCAGAGCTCCACTCAGTAACTGGATACATCCGTCCAGCTGCTCTGCAGCACGTGGGATCTTCCCAGGCCAGGGATCGACCTGGCGCCCCTTGCACTTCAAGGTGGTGTCCTTACCCATTGGACCACCAGGGAAGCTGCATTCATTCATTCTTGGTCCTACCCTCCAGTGCACTCACTCCTTCTCCCTTGGTTACAAGGGATCTGGGGAGATGGCCTGGGTTTACTCTACTCTGGTCCATCACCCCATTTCCCTGCTTGTTTTCTCCCTTATGTATTGTGATGGTGGCTGGCTCTTGTTGGAAGCATGAACTGGGCCTGGGAGTGAACATTCAGGATCGACCCTCATGCTTACCTCACTCTAGTAGGGAGTGCACAGCCCAGCCGCTCTTACTGGAGTTCTGCTCAGAGCCCAAGGCCATCTCTAGCCAGTAATAAAGTGTTTCTTATCCTTGCTTTGTTCTCTGTGTGCCCCCTTTCCCCTGAGGAGCCTTGTGGGAACAGTGGCTGGTTTGTGGCAGGACTTGGATTTTTCTGTGTCCTGACCAGTCCCATCATGGTGCTGTGTTACTCTCACTCCTTCAGACTCCATGTGCACACACCCTGTACTTGCCCGCGAGCACTAGACAGACTGTTGCCAACCAAGATGGGTCAGTTTGGGTGAAATTTGTGCCTGCGTCATGGTGCCCTGAACAGATTGCAAGAGATAAAAGCGTTTGTATAAAGCAACATAGAACCAAACGGGAAAAGGAAGGGCGGGGAGAGGCAGTTATAGGAATAGACAAGAAAGCAAAGTCAGAAAGTCTGGCTTCTAGATGGAAATCCTTTGAAGAGAAAACTCGTGACTGTTTAAAATGCCATATTTAACATAAATTAGAGGGGATTAAGGCCAGAATCTATAGTGGATGTTACTTGTCTCACACTTAAATCCCTGCTTTTTAGAATGCCTTCTCAAAAAATAACTGTCCCAGGTTTGGTACGTGATGCTTATGAATAGATCTTGATTTAAAAGAATTATTTACTAGCTTCTCTATAAGACCATTTATAGTATCTTTCCTTTCTGTAACATCTAAAACAAAGGTTGATTTAAAAAAAAATTCTTCATAGCATTTCTGGTAGAACTAAGGATCTTGCCTGCATGTGGTTTGGTTTATAATCTAGGGATGGTTCCAGCATGCAAAGATTCAAAGTGGGTTTCTTTGTGGCTTGTCTGCACCTGCCGGAGATGTAGTGTACCGATTAAAGTTACAAGGCAGCTATTAGCCGCCAACTGACACCAAGATTATAGGTTAAAGTCTGAATTGGTTTAAACGGTGTCATGTGTCCACCAGGGCAAAGAATGAGGTGGGGGGGACATGTGTTTGGCAAATGTTAGGAAGCCACTGCAGTCACAGGAAGGAAGTCTTCTTTTTTATTATTTATATATTTTTGGCTATTTTGGGTTTTCACTGCTGCCACAGGCTCTTCTCTAGTTGTAGGGAGTAGGGACACGCTCTTTTTTTTTTTAAAGTTTTTTGTTGGAGTTGGGGTTGGGGAGGGAGGGGAGGCGGGCCAATTCTCTTGGTCTCTATTTTATCTATTTTTTTATCCATCTTTGTTCTTTGGCCCGTGTGGGCCTCCCATCGTGGTGGCCTCTGTCTCTGCAGAGCACCGGCTCTGGGCGCATGTGCTCCAGAGCTCCAGCTTGGTAATTGGACACATCGGTCCAGCTGCTCCGCGGCACATGGGATCTTCCCAGGCCAGGGATCGAACCGGCGCCCCCTGCACTGCAAGGCGGTGTCCTTACCCACTGGACCACCAGGGAAGCCCCCTGTGTAGATCTTAAAATAGAATGTTTCTGACTCACGTAAAATCTGTATATGCACCCTCAGACACATACACATCATACCTGGGGAAATATTGGTGTAATCCTTTGCTCTTCAAAGTGTGGTTGCTGGGCCAGCAGCATCAGTCCTCTGAGAGCTCGTTAGAAATGCAGACTCTCCTTGAGCATCTCCCACTTTCTCCCTTAAGCTAGCCCATTGTACTGGCAGAGACTCTCCTTCCCCTTCTCTAATACACTTTACCCTTGTCTCAACAAATAGAATGCCTTCTCAAAAAATAACTGTCCCAGGTTTGGTACGTGATGCTTATGAATAGATCTTGATTTAAAAGAATTATTTACTAGCTTCTCTATAAGACCATTTATAGTATCTTTCCTTTCTGTAACATCTAAAACAAAGGTTGATTTAAAAAAAAATTCTTCATAGCATTTCTGGTAGAACTAAGGATCTTGCCTGCATGTGGTTTGGTTTATAATCTAGGGATGGTTCCAGCATGCAAAGATTCAAAGTGGGTTTCTTTGTGGCTTGTCTGCACCTGCCGGAGATGTAGTGTACCGATTAAAGTTACAAGGCAGCTATTAGCCGCCAACTGACACCAAGATTATAGGTTAAAGTCTGAATTGGTTTAAACGGTGTCATGTGTCCACCAGGGCAAAGAATGAGGTGGGGGGGACATGTGTTTGGCAAATGTTAGGAAGCCACTGCAGTCACAGGAAGGAAGTCTTCTTTTTTATTATTTATATATTTTTGGCTATTTTGGGTTTTCACTGCTGCCACAGGCTCTTCTCTAGTTGTAGGGAGTAGGGACACGCTCTTTTTTTTTTTAAAGTTTTTTGTTGGAGTTGGGGTTGGGGAGGGAGGGGGGAGGGCGGGCCACTTCTATTGGTCTTTCATTTATCTATTTTTTTTATCCATCTTTGTTCTTTGGCCCGTGTGGGCCTCCTATCACAGTGGCCTCTGTTGTCGCAGAGCACCGTCTCTGGGCACATGTGCTCCAGAGCTCCAGCTTGGTAATTGGACACATCGGTCCAGCTGCTCCGCGGCACATGGGATCTTCCCAGGCCAGGGATCGAACCGGCGCCCCCTGCACTGCAAGGCGGTGTCCTTACCCACTGGACCACCAGGGAAGCCCCCTGTGTAGATCTTAAAATAGAATGTTTCTGACTCACGTAAAATCTGTATATGCACCGTCAGACACATACACATCATACCTGGGGAAATATTGGTGTAATCCTTTGCTCTTCAAAGTGTGGTTGCTGGGCCAGCAGCATCAGTCCTCTGAGAGCTCGTTAGAAATGCAGACTCTCCCTTGAGCATCTCCCACTTTCTCCCTTAAGCTAGCCCATTGTACTGGCAGAGACTCTCCCTTCCCCTTCTCTAATACACTTTACTCTCCTCTCAAAAAAAAGAAATGAAGACTGTCTTGTCTCACCCTGGGCCTCCTGCCTCAGATCTGCATTTTAAGAAGATCCTCAATTACTGATATAGTTTGGGAGTGAGGGTCATTAATCATTTTTTTTTTAATGAGGTGACATTCACATGTATACTTTTATGGTTTGAGAGGCATTAGTCTAGGGGATTTTTTTTTTCTGCCTTTTTTTAAATTTTGCTTTTTTTTGCTTTTACAGAGTTTTGTTCTTTACAGATATGTATAATCCCAAATTAGTCATATGTATATCCCATCCCTCCCATCCCACCCCTCCAGGTTATTACATTGCCCCCTTGTAAGATCCCTTAACCCACAGCAGATTGACAATAGTTATCTCTTTTACGTATGATAGTATAGGTTTCCATGTTAACTCTTTCCAAATCTCTTACCCACTTTTCCCTCTTCCCAGTGTCTATAAGTCTGTTCTCTATGCTTGTTTTTCCACTGATGCTCGGCATGTGTATTTATCAGTATGATCTTACTAGATTCCATATATATGTGTTAGTATACTATACTTGCCCTTCTCTTTTTGACTTACTTCACTTTGTATGATAGGTTCTAAATTCATCCATCTCTCTGGAGGGGTGGGATGGGGGGATATACATATGACTAATCTGAGAACATACATATCTGTAAACAACAAAGCTCTATAAAAGTTAAAAGTAAAATAAAAGTTAAAAAAAAAAATTCATCCATCTCATTAGGACTGATTCTTCTGCATTTCTTTTTGTGGCTGAGAAGTACTCCATTATATATATGTACCAGAGTTTCTTTATCCATTTGTTCATCGATGGACATCTAGGTTGCTTCCATGTTCTAGCTATTGTGTAGAGTGCTGCAGTGAACGTTGGGGTACAGGTGTCCCTTTCAGTTTTGATTTCATCTGGGTATAAGCCTAAGAGTGGGATTGCTGGGTCTTAGGATGCTTCTATTCTTAGCTTTTTGAGGAATCTCCATACTGTCTTCCATAGCGGTTGTATTAATTTACATTTCCATCAACAATTCAAGAGTGTTCCCTTTTCTCCATACCCTCTCCAGCATTTATTATTTGTCTGCAGATTTTTTTTTTTTTAAAAGATTTATTTATTTATTTTGGGCGGGGGTTGGGTTGGGGAGGGAGGGGAGCAGGCGGGCCACTTCTATTGGTCTTTCTCTATTTTCATCCGTCTTTGTTCCTTGGCTCTTGTGGGCCTCCCATCGCGGTGGCGTCTGTCGTCGCAGAGCACTGGCTCTGGGCGCATGCGCCCCAGAGCTCCGGCTTGGTAATTGGACACATCGGTCCAGCCACTCCGCAGCACGTGGGATCTTCCCAGGCCAGGGCTCAAACCGGCGCCCCTTGCACTGCAAGGCGGTGTCCTTACCCACTGGACCACCAGGGGAAGCCCTGTCTGCAGATTTTTTGATGATGGCCATTCTGACTGGTGTGAGGTGATACCTCATTGTAGTTTTGATATGCATTTCTCTAACAGTGAGCAATGTTGAACATCTTTTCATGTGTTTTTTGGCCATCTGTAAGTCGTCTTTGAAGTGGTGTCTGTTTAGGTCTTCTTCCTGTGTTTTGATTGGGTTGTTTGTTTTTTTGGTGTTGTCTGAGCTGCCTGTGTATTTTGAAAATTAATTCTTTGTCTGTTGTTTCATTTGCTATGATTTTCTCCCATTCTGTGGGTTGTCTATTCACCCTGTTTTCAGTTTCTTTTGCTGTGAAAAAGCTTTTAAGCTTCATTAGGTCCCACATATTTATTTTTGTTTTTATTTCCATTATTCTAGAGAGTGGGTCATAGAAGTTCTTGCTTTGATTTCTGTCCTTGAATTTTTTGCCTATGTTCTTCTCTAAGAGTTTTAGGGTTTCTGGTCTTACATTTAGGTCTTTAATCCATTTTGAGTTTATCTTTGTGGATGGTGTCAGGGAATGTTCCAGCTTCATTTTTTTGCATGTAGGTGTCCAATTTTCCCAGCACCATTTGTTGAAAAGACTATCTTTGTCCCATTTTATAGTTTCACCTCCTTGTCTAAGTCCCATAGGTGCATCTGGGTATAAGCCTAAGAGTGGGATTGCTGGGTCTTAGGATGCTTCTATTCTTAGCTTTTTGAGGAATCTCCATACTGTCTTCCATAGCGGTTGTATTAATTTACATTTCCATCAACAATTCAAGAGTGTTCCCTTTTCTCCATACCCTCTCCAGCATTTATTATTTGTCTGCAGATTTTTTTTTTTTTAAAAGATTTATTTATTTATTTTGGGCGGGGGTTGGGTTGGGGAGGGAGGGGAGCAGGCGGGCCACTTCTATTGGTCTTTCTCTATTTTCATCCGTCTTTGTTCTTTGGCTCCTGTGGGCCTCCCATCGCGGTGGCGTCTGTCGTCGCAGAGCACCGGCTCTGGGCGCATGCACCCCAGAGCTCCGGCTTGATAATTGGACACATCGGTCCAGCCACTCCGCAGCACGTGGGATCTTCCCAGGCCAGGGCTCAAACCGGCGCCCCTTGCACTGCAAGGCGGTGTCCTTACCCACTGGACCACCAGGGGAAGCCCTGTCTGCAGATTTTTTGATGATGGCCATTCTGACTGGTGTGAGGTGATACCTCATTGTAGTTTTGATATGCATTTCTCTAACAGTGAGCAATGTTGAACATCTTTTCATGTGTTTTTTGGCCATCTGTAAGTCGTCTTTGAAGTGGTGTCTGTTTAGGTCTTCTTCCTGTGTTTTGATTGGGTTGTTTGTTTTCCCTGTGCTGAATTGTCTGAGCTGCCTGTGTATTTTGAAAATTAATTCTTTGTCTGTTGTTTCATTTGCTATGATTTTCTCCCATTCTGTGGGTTGTCTATTCACCCTGTTTTCAGTTTCTTTTGCTGTGAAAAAGCTTTTAAGCTTCATTAGGTCCCACATATTTATTTTTGTTTTTATTTCCATTATTCTAGAGAGTGGGTCATAGAAGTTCTTGCTTTGATTTCTGTCCTTGAATTTTTTGCCTATGTTCTTCTCTAAGAGTTTTAGGGTTTCTGGTCTTACATTTAGGTCTTTAATCCATTTTGAGTTTATCTTTGTGGATGGTGTCAGGGAATGTTCCAGCTTCATTTTTTTGCATGTAGGTGTCCAATTTTCCCAGCACCATTTGTTGAAAAGACTATCTTTGTCCCATTTTATAGTTTCACCTCCTTTGTCAAAAATAAGGTACCTATAGGTGCATGGGTTTCTCTCTGGGTTCTCTTATCTTGTTCCATTGGTCTATATTTCTGTTTTTGTGCCAGTACTATACTGTCTTGATGACTGTTGCTTCATAGTATAGTCTGAAGTTAGGGAGGCTGATCCCTCCAGCTCCGTTCTTCTTTCTCAGGATTGCCTTGGCTATCTGGGGTCTTTTGTGTTTCCATATGAACTGTGTTATTTTTTGGTCTGACGAATGTCATTGGTAGTTTGATAGGGATCATGTTGAGTCTGTAGATGATATTTGGTAGTCTAGTCATTTTCACAGTATTGATTCTTCCGACCCAGGAACATGGAATATCTGTCTATCTGTTTATGTCATCTTTGGTTTCTTTCATTTACATCTTGTAATTTTCTGTGTGCAGTTCTTTTGTCTCCCTAGGTAGGTTTATTCCTAGATATTTTATTCTTTTGGTTGCAGTGGTGAAGGGGATTGCCTCTTTGATTTCGTTTTTTGATTTTTCATTGTTTGTGTATAGGAATGCTAGTGATTTCTGTGTATTGATTTTGTATTCCACGACTTTGCTGAATTCGTTGATTAACTTTAGTAGTTTTGTAATAGTGTCTTTGGGATTTTCTATGTATAATATCATGTCGTCTGTGAATAGAGTTTAACTTCTTCCTTTCCAATCTGGATGCCTTTTATTTGTTTTTCTTCTCTTATTGCTGTTGCTAGAACTTCCAGGACTCTGTTGAATAATAGTGGTGAAGGTGGATGCCCTTGTCTTGTTCCTGATCTTAGAGGAATGCTTCTTTCCCGTTTCCAACATGGTTCCTATGTTGAGATATGTTCTTCCTATGCTTTCTAGATTACTGTCCTTGAATTTTTTGCCTATGTTCTTCTCTAAGAGTTTTAGGGTTTCTGGTCTTACATTTAGGTCTTTAATCCATTTTGAGTTTATCTTTGTGGATGGTGTCAGGGAATGTTCCAGCTTCATTTTTTTGCATGTAGGTGTCCAATTTTCCCAGCACCATTTGTTGAAAAGACTATCTTTGTCCCATTTTATAGTTTCACCTCCTTTGTCAAAAATAAGGTACCTATAGGTGCATGGGTTTCTCTCTGGGTTCTCTTATCTTGTTCCATTGGTCTATATTTCTGTTTTTGTGCCAGTACTATACTGTCTTGATGACTGTTGCTTCATAGTATAGTCTGAAGTTAGGGAGGCTGATCCTCCAGCTCCGTTCTTCTTTCTCAGGATTGCCTTGGCTATCTGGGGTCTTTTGTGTTTCCATATGAACTGTGTTATTTTTTGGTCTGACGAATGTCATTGGTAGTTTGATAGGGATCATGTTGAGTCTGTAGATGATATTTGGTAGTCTAGTCATTTTCACAGTATTGATTCTTCCGACCCAGGAACATGGAATATCTGTCTATCTGTTTATGTCATCTTTGGTTTCTTTCATTTACATCTTGTAATTTTCTGTGTGCAGTTCTTTTGTCTCCCTAGGTAGGTTTATTCCTAGATATTTTATTCTTTTGGTTGCAGTGGTGAAGGGGATTGCCTCTTTGATTTCGTTTTCTGATTTTTCATTGTTTGTGTATAGGAATGCTAGTGATTTCTGTGTATTGATTTTGTATTCCACGACTTTGCTGAATTCGTTGATTAACTTTAGTAGTTTTGTAATAGTGTCTTTGGGATTTTCTATGTATAATATCATGTCGTCTGTGAATAGAGTTTAACTTCTTCCTTTCCAATCTGGATGCCTTTTATTTGTTTTTCTTCTCTTATTGCTGTTGCTAGAACTTCCAGGACTCTGTTGAATAATAGTGGTGAAGGTGGATGCCCTTGTCTTGTTCCTGATCTTAGAGGGAATGCTTTCCGTTTTTCACCATTGAGGATAATATTCGGTGTGGGCTTCTCATACATGGCTTTCACTATGTTGAGATATGTTCTTCCTATGCCCCTTTTCTGAAGAGTTTTTACATTAATGGATGTTGAATTTTGTCGAAGGCTTTTTCTGCATCTATTGAGATTATCATGTTGTTTTTGTCTCTCAGTTTGTCGATCTGGTGTATCACATTGATTGTTTTGTGGATATTGAAGAATCCTTGCATGCCTGGGATGAAACCCAACTGGTTCATGATGTATGAGCTTTTTGATGTGTCGTTGAATTCTGTTTGCTAGGATTTTGTTGAGGATTTTGGCGTCTAAATTCATCAGTAAAATTGGCCTATAATTTTCTCTTTCTAAGTTGTCTTTGCCTAGTTTTGGTATCAGAGTGATGGCAGCCTTGTAAAATGTGTTTGGAAGTGTTCCTTCCTGAGCAATTTTTTGGAAGAGTTTTAGAAGGACAAGCATTAGCTCTGCTTTAAATGTTTGGTAGAATTCATCTGTGAAGCCATCTGGCCCTGGGCTTTTATTTTGGGGTAGATTTTTTTTTTTTATTACAAATTTGATTTCTGAGCTTGTGATTGGTTTGTTCATAGTTTCTATTTCTTCGGGGTTTTTTTGCCTCTAAGTCATTATTTATTTTTTATTCTTTGGCATATGTGGGCCTCCCATTGCAGTGGCCTCTCTGGTTGCAGAGCACTGGCTCTGGGTGCATGCACTCCAGAGCTCTGGCTCGTAATTGGACACACTGGCTCAGCCACTCTATGGTACATGGGATCTTCCTGGGCCAGGGATCTAACCGGTGCCACATGCACTGCAAGGCGGGCTCTTTACCCATTGGGCCACCAGGGAAGCCCCTCTATAGGGGATCTTTAAAGTTCCTTCCAGCTTTGACACTAATGCCAAATGTTGGTGTTTCTGAGACCTGAGTCCATATTTCCAACTTAGATGTTCTATTCTCAGCCCAAACCTTGGCCTCTCTAAAGTGCTAAACAGCTTCTCTGGAGTGTGCCATCTTCCCAGAAGGACCTTATAACTAACCATCTTTAACTGTTTCCTTTCCCTTCCCCTGCTTCAGTTTCTGCCAGGTAGACCCAGTTCTGTCTTTATCAAGATCTTCTCAATTCTTACAGGTTTCCCAGCACTGCAGGTCCCTCTTCTGAGTGCTGGCCATTGTCCTCTCCCCAGGTTCTTTCCTCTAGGGAATCCTAGCAAGTTCTGTGTTCTTTAGACATAAGGGTAGTCATATCAACCACTGTTCTGTCAACTTGTGTTTCCTGTGACCTACCATTTAGCAGCCAGTCTCCTTGCTTTGCTGTTTAAGGCTCTCCATTCTGTCACTGATATCAGCCTCTTGTCTGCATATATCTTGAGTTGTAGACAACTTATACAAGTCACCATTTTACACAAAGCTTTCCCTGCCTCTAAGTCTTTGCTTTTGTGTTCCCATTTCTGAAAAGTGTTTCTCTCCAGCTTCATGACTTCACATCTCCACCTCTCAAAACTCTTCCTGTCCAGGACCCCTGCTCACCTTTCACCTCCTTCCTGAAGTGTGTCCTGTGACTCCCAGCTCCATAGCTCTCCTTAGTTTCCACCAAATGTGATGTCCTTTGCTTTTTGGCATGGTTGTATTAGCACTGATCTTAACTCTTCAGACCTGTAGGGCAGGTATAACTCTCAGTGCTAGCATGTCAGTTTAACTCTCTTTAACTCACCTTTTTTTTTTTTTTTTTTTAAATTTTAAACTTTTTTTTCTAAGTCATCATTTTTTTATTTTTCATTTGTCTTTATTCTGTGATATGTGTAGGCTTCCCATCACAGTGGCCTCTTGTTGCAGAGCACTGACTCTGGGCTCATGTGCTGCAGAGCAATGGCTGATAATTGGACATGCCGATCCAGCTGTTCATCGGCATGTGGGATCTTCCCAGGCCAGGGATCAAACTGGTGCCCTTTGCATTTCAAGGAGGACTCTTTACCCACTGGGCCACCAGGGAAGCCCTTCAACTCACTTTTTATTCTGAGCTCCCCATCTGCTTGCACATAGACCATCCCCATTCTCCATTACAATCCCCTTGGCCCCAGGCAGCATTCTGAATGCTAGAGGACTGGGGCCATCTGTGACGTGGTATATTGAGTCCTCAGATGCCATCAGTCCAGCTGGCATCCACTGGAATGTACGCTGTTCTGTTAAACCTTCAATCACTGGACACCTAAGTGGCTGCTGCCTGATCCATGTTTCCATTTGAAAAGCCTCTTTAGGTTCCACAGCTGTACTCTCTTTCCTGCATTGATGTCTCTCTTGTACCCCAAGGACCTTTGTCTGTCCTGGGCCATGCTGGAGCAATGTGACTCTGCACCACTGCCTGGCATTTTGTGGATCACGTAGCTCTACTGCATAGCTGAGGTCTGGGTACTTCCTCAAGCACAAATCAGCCCTGTGCTCAGAGCTTCCAAACCTATCTGGAATATTTGGTGTTTTCTTCTTCCCTAGAGGTCATCCAGTTTGAAAAGTTGGAGTCAGGAAGCCTTATGTTGTCATATATTCCCCCCCAGAGTGTGAATTACCGGAATATGCTCCATTTCCAATGGGGTATAGATTCTGAAGCTCAAAAGAAAATGTTTCTCTCTACTTTCTCATCTCCTGACTAGCCTATCAGACTGATTAGGGCAAGGGCTATGGATACAAAGAAACCTGGGGGGAAATCCACCATTAATATTATCAAATATTATCCTGCTCTATGATTTGTAAACTACTTGGGGACAGGGAACTCTTGTTAACTTGTCCTAGTACATCCCTAAAGTAACTGAAATAGTGCCTGCACAGAGAAGGTACTAAACACATAGTTGGCAGGCAAGAGAATAAGTATAGTTTGCCTTTTTTGATTCTATATTATTAGCATCACATACATGGTTTTTCATCTCTCTCCCTATGTGATAAAATAAGAAGAGGAAAAAAACCTAGCAATAGGGCTTACTGGCTAAAATCAGCTAAATAAATGAGAACAGTGATATCTGACAGTCATCTATTCATTTAGCCTGTTGAATGAGGACCTTCTGTGGGCCATTCACTGTTGTGAGGGGTACTGGGAAATATTTGTGGATGCCACATTAATGCCAATTGGGAAAAAATAAATTTGTGGAAAGCCACATTAATGCAGATAGACCATCCCCATTCTCCATTACAATCCCCTTGGCCCCAGGCATTGCTAGAGGACTGGGGCCATCTGTGACGTGGTATATTGAGTCCTCAGATGCCATCAGTCCAGCTGGCATCCACTGGAATGTACGCTGTTCTGTTAAACCTTCAATCACTGGACACCTAAGTGGCTGCTGCCTGATCCATGTTTCCATTTGAAAAGCCTCTTTAGGTTCCACAGCTGTACTCTCTTTCCTGCATTGATGTCTCTCTTGTACCCCAAGGACCTTTGTCTGTCCTGGGCCATGCTGGAGCAATGTGACTCTGCACCACTGCCTGGCATTTTGTGGATCACGTAGCTCTACTGCATAGCTGAGGTCTGGGTACTTCCTCAAGCACAAATCAGCCCTGTGCTCAGAGCTTCCAAACCTATCTGGAATATTTGGTGTTTTCTTCTTCCCTAGAGGTCATCCAGTTTGAAAAGTTGGAGTCAGGAAGCCTTATGTTGTCATATATTCCCCCCCAGAGTGTGAATTACCGGAATATGCTCCATTTCCAATGGGGTATAGATTCTGAAGCTCAAAAGAAAATGTTTCTCTCTACTTTCTCATCTCCTGACTAGCCTATCAGACTGATTAGGGCAAGGGCTATGGATACAAAGAAACCTGGGGGGAAATCCACCATTAATATTATCAAATATTATCCTGCTCTATGATTTGTAAACTACTTGGGGACAGGGAACTCTTGTTAACTTGTCCTAGTACATCCCTAAAGTAACTGAAATAGTGCCTGCACAGAGAAGGTACTAAACACATAGTTGGCAGGCAAGAGAATAAGTATAGTTTGCCTTTTTTGATTCTATATTATTAGCATCACATACATGGTTTTTCATCTCTCTCCCTATGTGATAAAATAAGAAGAGGAAAAAAACCTAGCAATAGGGCTTACTGGCTAAAATCAGCTAAATAAATGAGAACAGTGATATCTGACAGTCATCTATTCATTTAGCCTGTTGAATGAGGACCTTCTGTGGGCCATTCACTGTTGTGAGGGGTACTGGGAAATATTTGTGGATGCCACATTAATGCCTGTAGTGAGATTGTAAGGAAACAATTAACGTGCTCAAACAAACAGGGTACCTTCAGAGATAGGCAAGTGTGGTGGAGACAATCGCTCATATAAATGTGCACTTACAGAGAAGAGAAGGCACACAGAGACCTGGCAGGGATGTTTGTGCCAAGATCTGAAGAAGGGATAGGAATAAGCAGACAAAAAAGGGAAGGCGAGAGAGAGGAGAAGGGGTAGGGCATTGTAGGCAGATGAAAGCACATGTGCACTGGCCCTGTGGCAAAGAAAAGCACTGTGTGTGTACTTAGTATAGAGAGGAGAAGGGGTGTGTGAACACGAGGAAGGAGGTGAACAGAGGCAGGTTCATCCTTTCATCTTCTCATCCACTGGGCAACTATTTGTCGAATGCCCTCTATGTTCCAGGTACATACTGAGGCGCAGTAATGAACAAGATGGACACGGTCCCCATCCTTGTGGAGCTCACAGCCATTCAGTAGAGGGAATGCTTATGGCAAGCTAATGGATTGCTTAATTTATGCCTGTTATTTATGTAGGAACTCTTATCTTGCTAAATGTAATTTCTTCCTTTCATAAGAAATGACAGCATGTTCTTAGTCCTTACTGTTTTGGAATAATGTATTCCTGATGAGAACGTCACTTTTCAGTTAGATAAGTCATGAGGTTGAGACCAGAAGGGCCAGTATGAGTGCTGATTGTAGTTCATCTGCTTTACTCACAACCTTTGACAAGGTCTAGTGAAAACTCAGCATTTGCAAACGCCAAAGCGAGGCTGTCTGGTGGAGATGGGTAAGCTCTGAGTTTATTAGTTCACAGAGCACCAGCTGCCGTGAACAGATAGACACCAAAATTTCAGTGGCTTATGATGTGCAGGTTTATTTCTTACCAGATGTGTCTGGTCAGTGGATGGGGTTCCTCTAAGCAGTGCTTCAGGCTGCCAGATTCCTTCCATCTCGTGGCTCCACCCTCTTCAACATATAGCTTCCAAAATCACACAGAAGCAAAAGAAGACACCTTCTGTGGGTCATCTATTCATTTAGCCTGTTGATGAGGAGTGGACTGGGAGGGACAATATTTGTGGATGCCACATTAATGCCTGTAGTGAGATTGTAAGGAAACAATTAACGTGCTCAAACAAACAGGGTACCTTCAGAGATAGGCAAGTGTGGTGGAGACAATCGCTCATATAAATGTGCACTTACAGAGAAGAGAAGGCACACAGAGACCTGGCAGGGATGTTTGTGCCAAGATCTGAAGAAGGGATAGGAATAAGCAGACAAAAAAGGGAAGGCGAGAGAGGAGAAGGGGTAGGGCATTGTAGGCAGATGAAAGCACATGTGCACTGGCCCTGTGGCAAAGAAAAGCACTGTGTGTGTACTTAGTATAGAGAGGAGAAGGGGTGTGTGAACACGAGGAAGGAGGTGAACAGAGGCAGGTTCATCCTTTCATCTTCTCATCCACTGGGCAACTATTTGTCGAATGCCCTCTATGTTCCAGGTACATACTGAGGCGCAGTAATGAACAAGATGGACACGGTCCCCATCCTTGTGGAGCTCACAGCCATTCAGTAGAGGGAATGCTTATGGCAAGCTAATGGATTGCTTAATTTATGCCTGTTATTTATGTAGGAACTCTTATCTTGCTAAATGTAATTTCTTCCTTTCATAAGAAATGACAGCATGTTCTTAGTCCTTACTGTTTTGGAATAATGTATTCCTGATGAGAACGTCACTTTTCAGTTAGATAAGTCATGAGGTTGAGACCAGAAGGGCCAGTATGAGTGCTGATTGTAGTTCATCTGCTTTACTCACAACCTTTGACAAGGTCTAGTGAAAACTCAGCATTTGCAAACGCCAAAGCGAGGCTGTCTGGTGGAGATGGGTAAGCTCTGAGTTTATTAGTTCACAGAGCACCAGCTGCCGTGAACAGATAGACACCAAAATTTCAGTGGCTTATGATGTGCAGGTTTATTTCTTACCAGATGTGTCTGGTCAGTGGATGGGGTTCCTCTAAGCAGTGCTTCAGGCTGCCAGATTCCTTCCATCTCGTGGCTCCACCCTCTTCAACATATAGCTTCCAAAATCACACAGAAGCAAAAAGAAGACACCTAATTACCTGTGGGAGGTTTTAATGGGCCAGGCCTGAAATGGCATCTGTCACTTCTCTCTGTTCTACTGACCACAGCTCAGTCACATGGTCACACTGAATGAAAGGGAGATTGAGAAATACAGTCCAGGTATGAGCCCCAGAAGAAATGAAACTTTTAATGAATAATGAACTGGTTTCTGCCACCACCTGCAATTAATTAATCCTGGTGGTTCATATTTGTACTTGGGTTCACTTTATTCTGTGGTCTTTGTCTATTGCTTTAAAAAAGAAAAGCCTGAAGTTGGAAATACTTACATTTTTCTTTGTTGATATATGGTTTAAATAATGTTCAGGCGCTGAGTTGTGTCTTACTCTTTTGGACCCCATGAACTACGTGTAGCCTGCCAGGTTCCTTTGTCCTCCACTATCTCCTGAAGTTTGATGCCCCTAAAAAAGGTTCATTACTTTTACTTTCTTTTCTCTTTCCTCTCCTTGCTTCCTTCTGTGTTGAGAGTTAGGCATTTCCATTAATTCTGATTCTGAATTTACGGGTTTGAATATAACCAGCTTGCCTTTCATATATTTGTCAGTCTAACAATGTCAGTGGGCAATTAATAAAAATCTAGAAACCACTTATCTCCATTTTGAGAGGGAATTAGAAGGGTGTACTTAGCTTTGAGAGCATAAGATCATTTGGTCTTAGGGCCACCTCATCCTGACCCGGGAAAGGAGGGGGTGGAATTCAGGCTCTTCATGACTCAAACCTTCAGTATCTGTCTCCATTCTTTTTTTTTTTTTTTAACTTTTATTTATTTATTTTTGGCTGTGCTGGGTCTTTGCTGATGTGTGGGTTTAGCTGCTCTGCAGTATGTGAGATCTTCCCGGATCAGGGATTGAACCTGTGTCTCCTGCATTGGCAGACGGGTTCTTATCCACTGAGCCACACCATTCTTAATCACAGACAGGGAAGGGGAGCAGTAATGGGGCCTATTTATGAGAGCTGTTGGTTTTCTCCCTGATCATACAGGGTTGTAAAATGTGAATGACATAGAGACTCTGAGCACCATTTCCCTAAATGCCCTGTTGCCCACATGGAACCAGCCAATGACTGGAGTTGGCTTCAGATGGCTGGACAGGTGGCCTTGTAATTAAAACCTTTCTATCCTAACTTCAGGCCTTGTTTTGCCAGGAATCTGAGGTGAAGAGAATGTTCTAGTTTGATGCCTGTACCAGCTGCTTTGAAAGCTTCCTCACAGCTGTCCCCAGACCACAGCAAATAGCCACATCTCTGCTTTCAGAATCTTGGAGGCTTAGTGTTATTGGAGATGGGATAAGCAGGCATAGAGCTGAGGGAAGATTTCTTCCTGATGTCAGAAGTTCTGAGTCTTTTTGAAGACTGAAACAGCACAAAAGAAAGTATGGAATGTGTGCATTTCCTCTCTATATCAACTTTGAGAGACAGGGACCATTATTAGTCCTTGTGTTGTGGACGGGAATGCTGAAACTCTCAGGATTTAAGTAACTAGTTTGTAGTCATCGGTTTAGGTGTCAGAGTCAGGATTCACATCCAAGTAGACTTGACTCTAGGTTCAGTCTCTGGTAACTTCTACTCCTAAGCATTAGGTTCGAAAATTTAATTCCTGAGCATCCTCCCCATGTGTTCTCCATCTTCATTCTCCCTCCACCCTATTTCACAGGTCCCCCACCCTCCCATTTTCTCAGGCCAAAAACCTGGGAGTCATCCTTGACTTCTCCTTAACTCATCCTCCCAGTAGAATTTACCAGGAAATTCAGTTGATGGTGTTTACAGTCTTTATCCAGAATCTGGGCACATCTTACAGTTTTCAGTGCTATTGGCACCTTAGTCAAAGCTGTGTCTATTCCATCCTTGATTCTACAATAGCCTTGATACTGATCTCTGGCTTCTAGTAATGGTGTCCTCTCGTGTCTTCCTGACACATTGGCCAGAGTGATCCAGCCTTAGGGGCAGCTCTCCTCCCCAAGATCATCCTGGACCTGAGCTGCTACCTCTCTCGTGTACCTTTTCTAGGTGGCTCTGTTCATCTCTGTGGTCAGAGTTGCCTCAGCTCCTTGTCTCCTAGAAAGGGGGTCAGAGAGGAAATCTTGGTAAGCAGTTTCCTTTTAGACAAATCAAGCAAAATTTGTACACATCATTTCCACTCACACTTCACCAGCAAGTCAAGAGTCACATGACCAACCTAGCTGCAGGAGAGCCTAGGAAATGTATCTCAGAATGGATAGCCATGTTCCCAACTCCCCACAAAGAGGAGACTGGATTTAGAGATGACTAGCTGTGTACCGGAGTTCAAGAGGGGAAATGGGTAGACCGGTCAGGAGGCTGTTCAGGACCGTTCGGTGAGTGTTGACGTAGCTTGGCCTAGAGAAGAAGAGAGATGGACTGATTTGTGATGTGTTTTGGAGGTCGAACTGGGAGAAGAGATAGGGTTGAGGAAAAAGCAGAGATCAAGGCTCATTCTTGGTGACTTCCCAGGTGGCGTAGTGGTAAAGAATCCGCCTGCCAAAGCAGGAGACATAAGAGACTCTGGTTTGATCCCTGCGTCAGGAAGATTTTCCTGGAGTGGGGCGTGGCAACCTACTACAGTATTCTTGCCTAGAGAATCTCATGGACAGAGGAGCCTAGTGGGCTACAGCGCATGGGGTCACAAAGAGTAGGACATGACTCAAGTGACTTAGCACAGTACACAGGGGTAATTCCCAGGTATTTCTGTCTTAAGAGACACAGCAATGCCATTTTCTGAGCCGAGGAAGCAGTCTAGAGTGGCCACCTGGGAACCAGTGTGTGAGGCCTCTTGCTTAGGGACTCGACTTGTGTCATAATTGAAGCAACCATGGAAGATGGGAATGGCTCAGAGGGAAGGTCTGAGGGACCGTCAGCTAGATTGATCAAATGTGTTTTACGTTGAAATGCTTTAAACCAAGAGCTATCAATGCAGCCTGTTTTTGCCGCATTGATAGCCCTTTGTGCTACAAAGTGACGTTGATTCAGAGAAACCAGGAGCTGTGCAGCCCGTGTGGCATGTTGTTGTACTAGGGAGGTCAGCAGAGCTGCCAGTTTGAGGAAGGGAAGAGCTGGGTGAAGGTACTTACTTTAGGGCAGCTCTCCTCCCCAAGATCATCCTGGACCTGAGCTGCTACCTCTCTCGTGTACCTTTTCTAGGTGGCTCTGTTCATCTCTGTGGTCAGAGTTGCCTCAGCTCCTTGTCTCCTAGAAAGGGGGTCAGAGAGGAAATCTTGGTAAGCAGTTTCCTTTTAGACAAATCAAGCAAAATTTGTACACATCATTTCCACTCACACTTCACCAGCAAGTCAAGAGTCACATGACCAACCTAGCTGCAGGAGAGCCTAGGAAATGTATCTCAGAATGGATAGCCATGTTCCCAACTCCCCACAAAGAGGAGACTGGATTTAGAGATGACTAGCTGTGTACCGGAGTTCAAGAGGGGAAATGGGTAGACCGGTCAGGAGGCTGTTCAGGACCGTTCGGTGAGTGTTGACGTAGCTTGGCCTAGAGAAGAAGAGAGATGGACTGATTTGTGATGTGTTTTGGAGGTCGAACTGGGAGAAGAGATAGGGTTGAGGAAAAAGCAGAGATCAAGGCTCATTCTTGGTGACTTCCCAGGTGGCGTAGTGGTAAAGAATCCGCCTGCCAAAGCAGGAGACATAAGAGACTCTGGTTTGATCCCTGCGTCAGGAAGATTTTCCTGGAGTGGGGCGTGGCAACCTACTACAGTATTCTTGCCTAGAGAATCTCATGGACAGAGGAGCCTAGTGGGCTACAGCGCATGGGGTCACAAAGAGTAGGACATGACTCAAGTGACTTAGCACAGTACACAGGGGTAATTCCCAGGTATTTCTGTCTTAAGAGACACAGCAATGCCATTTTCTGAGCCGAGGAAGCAGTCTAGAGTGGCCACCTGGGAACCAGTGTGTGAGGCCTCTTGCTTAGGGACTCGACTTGTGTCATAATTGAAGCAACCATGGAAGATGGGAATGGCTCAGAGGGAAGGTCTGAGGGACCGTCAGCTAGATTGATCAAATGTGTTTTACGTTGAAATGCTTTAAACCAAGAGCTATCAATGCAGCCTGTTTTTGCCGCATTGATAGCCCTTTGTGCTAGCAAAGTAGACGTTGATTCAGAGAAACCAGGAGCTGTGCAGCCCGTGTGGCATGTTGTTGTACTAGGGGAGGTCAGCAGAGCTGCTTTCAGTTTGAGGGAAGGGAAGAGCTGGGTGAAGGTACTTACTTTCCAGCAACTGAGCCACAAAAGGTCATGCTCCCAGCACCTTGATGCCCCTTGACATTGAGGGCTCTTAAGTGTTTTCTGTCTCCTGTTTGCTTGAGTTTGAGCTTGGTGTAAGGAAATGTATTTGCAATTAGAGCAGTCAAGAGACCGAGGGTCTGGAAGCATGAGTGACTCACCCAGCTGGGCAGTTAGGAGGCCTACTCTGGTCATTTTGAGAGACAGTATGGATGGGGGCGGGCTGTGCAAGGCTCAGGAGCAGACCCATCTTGAGGCTGATCAACACTGAAAGAACCAACAAAGCCAGTTTGCTCACTTCAAGTGTGGGTCCGAGATGCTCAACCTGAGGTAACTCAGGCTGGTTCTGCCACTTCTGAGAGTATGCCAGGGCCAGGGCTGGTTTCTGTACATGGTACCCATTCAAAAATATGGCTTATCATTAATTTTTAAATCACTCAATATTATTCCATGTAAATTTTTTTCTTCAGCTCACAAACTGGCTCTGTCAGCATCTATAGGGTTAAGTGTCATCAGATCAGGGTAGGTCATGGTCCAAAGTGGTCCTGCAATTCAGAAAAAGGGCTCCGGGCATGAGTCACAGGTCTGGGTTTGAGGCCAGCTACCCTGTCTCTAGCTCTGGGAGCCTGGGCCTTGAGTTACTCCTGTGACCTCCTGAGGTCTGTTGTCTTTTCTTTAAAATGAGGAGTAAGCATTGCCTTGAGGGTATTGTTGAGAGAGCACCTCGAGATGGTGCCCAAGAAGCTAGTTGGAAGTCAGGAAGTATGTCACAAAGCAAGGTGTCTCTGTGATCTCAGAGATGCAATCAAAATATGAACTTGAGGGACTTCCCTGGTGGTCAAGTGGGTAGAGAGTCCACCTTGCAGTGCAAGGGGCACCAGTTCGATCTCCGGCCTGGGAAGATTTGGCGTGCCATGGAGTGACTGGACTGTTGTGTCTGATTACGAGCCAGTGCTCTAGAGCACATGCGCCCAGAGCCAGTGTGGTGAGAGAGGCTGCTGCGATGGGAGACCCACACAGGCCAAAGAATGAAGATGGATGAAAATAAATAAATAAAAAGCCAATAAAAGAGGCCAAAATTAAAAAAAATAAAATTAAAAACAAATGAACTTGAAGGCTTCAGTGCTTCTAATTTCTGCCTGTAGTTACCATTTGTGAGGAGGTAAAGGTGGTTTGCTGTTGGGAAACCCAACTTGTGTTTATAGTAAAAGAAAAAAAAATATCTTTAGATCAGTGTAAATAAGAGAAGGGAGGAAGAGCAATCATTTCCTGGTGATGACTGCTGTTATTTAGTGGCAGCTGAGATTCTGGGATAAGTGAACTTGTTTCTGTGGCCATGCTGTTACCCAGGGATCAAGAGCTGTGGGACAGAGTTGTTGTCAGGATTCTGTCCAGTAGAGGCAGGGAAGGCAGACCTGGGCCCACTGCTGCCTGACAGTATCTGAGCCCAGGGCTCACTCTGACCTACCATCTAGGGAGCCTCTGTTAAATTTCCCAGAGCTGAGCAAGCTTGGGGCTCCTATACCAGCAGCAGAGCTTGCCTCATCAGCCAGAGTGCTAACTTAGCAATGTAGCTGGGAGGAGAAAACCTGTGTTGTGCTTCCAGGCCTTGTGTTCTCAGTATGAAAAAACTGGACTGCTCTTAGTGAGTCTGAAATCAAAGCAAAGGAGTTAGTGAGACTTGGTGGGATATTTTATCTAACCTGTTTTAGACAATGACCTTTTGAGCTTTATCTTTGTCATTGACGATGCAGCAGAGCAAAAGTCTCCAGCCTACCATAGGCAGGGTCTCTGCTCAGGTCTTCTTATCCTCTTCAGTCTTTCCCTGGAATCACCAAAAACTTCTGTCATCACTGCTCTCCTCCCAGTTTCTGAGGTCTGACCTCAGAGACACTTGCTGCATTGAAACAAGTGTCTTCCTCTTGAGTCAGGAAACCTAAGGATCCTGTAGAAGTCACACAGTTAGGTATCATTTCTTATGTGGATAGATTTCTGGGGGGAAATAAGCACATTCAGTTAACCTATCTTTTATGTTGGGTCTTTTTAACTTCCATACGAGAATGAGGCATTTTCTTTCTTTTTTTTTTTTATTCCATACAAATTTTATTTATTATCATTATTCTTTTTTACAGGGTTTTGTTTACTTCCACACATTGACCCAAATCCACCATAGGTATACCTATGTCCCCCACTCCCGAACCTCCTCCCCATTCCCCTCCCCATCCCACCCCTCCAGGTTGCCACAGAGCCCCTGTTTGAGATCTCCTAGTCTCACAGCATAGTCCCCTCCCTCACACCAACGTCCATAAGACTGTTCTCCATGTCTGTCTCTCCATTGTTGCTCTGCATATTCGTTTATCAGCACCATCTTTCTAGATTCCATACACATGTGTCAGTATACAGTATTTATCTTTCTCCCTCTGACATACCTCACTCTGTATAATAGGTTTTAGATTCATCCACCTCGTTAGAACTCATTCCGATGCTTTTTTATGGATGAGTAATATTCCATCATATATGTGTACCACAGCTTCTTTGACCATTCATCTGTCAATGAACATCTAGGTTGCTTCCATGTTCTAGCTATTGTAAATAGTGCTTCAATAAACAGTGGGGTATATGTGCCTCTTTAAGTTTTGAATTCCTCAGGATATATGCCTAGTAGTGGGATTCCTGGGTCATATGGTGGTTCTATTCCTGGTTTTTTGAGGAATCTCAATATTGTCTTCCATAGTGGCTGTATCCATTCACGTTACCACCAATAGTGCAAGAGGGTTCCCTTTTCTCCACACCTCCTCCAGCATTTATTGTTTGTAGGTTTTTTGATGATGGCCATTCTGATTGGTGTGATGTGATATCTCATTGTAGTTTTGATATGCATTTCTCTAACAATGAGTGAAGTTTTTGACTGCCTCTGCTCAGGTCTTCTTATCCTCTTCAGTCTTTCCCTGGAATCACCAAAAACTTCTGTCATCACTGCTCTCCTCCCAGTTTCTGAGGTCTGACCTCAGAGACACTTGCTGCATTGAAACAAGTGTCTTCCTCTTGAGTCAGGAAACCTAAGGATCCTGTAGAAGTCACACAGTTAGGTATCATTTCTTATGTGGATAGATTTCTGGGGGGAAATAAGCACATTCAGTTAACCTATCTTTTATGTTGGGTCTTTTTAACTTCCATACGAGAATGAGGCATTTTCTTTCTTTTTTTTTTTTATTCCATACAAATTTTATTTATTATCATTATTCTTTTTTACAGGGTTTTGTTTACTTCCACACATTGACCCAAATCCACCATAGGTATACCTATGTCCCCCACTCCCGAACCTCCTCCCCATTCCCCTCCCCATCCCACCCCTCCAGGTTGCCACAGAGCCCCTGTTTGAGATCTCCTAGTCTCACAGCATAGTCCCCTCCCTCACACCAACGTCCATAAGACTGTTCTCCATGTCTGTCTCTCCATTGTTGCTCTGCATATTCGTTTATCAGCACCATCTTTCTAGATTCCATACACATGTGTCAGTATACAGTATTTATCTTTCTCCCTCTGACATACCTCACTCTGTATAATAGGTTTTAGATTCATCCACCTCGTTAGAACTCATTCCGATGCTTTTTTATGGATGAGTAATATTCCATCATATATGTGTACCACAGCTTCTTTGACCATTCATCTGTCAATGAACATCTAGGTTGCTTCCATGTTCTAGCTATTGTAAATAGTGCTTCAATAAACAGTGGGGTATATGTGCCTCTTTAAGTTTTGAATTCCTCAGGATATATGCCTAGTAGTGGGATTCCTGGGTCATATGGTGGTTCTATTCCTGGTTTTTTGAGGAATCTCAATATTGTCTTCCATAGTGGCTGTATCCATTCACGTTACCACCAATAGTGCAAGAGGGTTCCCTTTTCTCCACACCTCCTCCAGCATTTATTGTTTGTAGGTTTTTTGATGATGGCCATTCTGATTGGTGTGATGTGATATCTCATTGTAGTTTTGATATGCATTTCTCTAACAATGAGTGATGTTGAGCATCTTTTCACATGTTTGTTGGCCATGCGTATGTCTTCTTTGGAGAAATGTCTGTTTAGGTCTTTTCCCCATTTTATGAGTGGGTTATTTGTTTCTTTGGTGTTGAGTTGCCTGAACTGCTTGTATATTTTGGAAATTAACTCTGTCAGTTATTTCATTTGCTGTTATTTTCTCCCAAGAATGAGGCATTTTCTAATTGGCTATCTAAATTCTAGACTTCATCATCTTTAACCTCACCTCCCACCTTTGCCCTGAATAGTTTGACTCCATCCAGTGAGCATTTGACCCCCAATGGGGTCCTCCCATGTGAGAGAATGAAGCTTTATTAAAAGGCACAGGCTTTTGGATCATATCTAGGTTCATATCTCAACTCCACCACTTACTGACTGAAACGCCATAAGCAAGCTTTGTCTAATCTCAGTTTCATCTCCTGTAAAATGCAGTTAAGAGTACCCACCTATTAATAGGGTTTTCATGAGGATTGAATGCAATAGTGTGTATAAAGTACTTAGTTTAGTGGTTTTACTGGTAAGTGTATAACAAAAATAAACAAAATTTTAAAAATCTGTATAATACTCTTTGCATTTATTTGTATGTTTCTAAACGAGTATGTATGGTCCCCTGCATTGGCCAGACTGACTCTAGGCTCTAACGGGCAGCAGCAGGAAAACAGGATCCACGTCCTCCTAAAGCTCACATCTAGTTCAGATGTCAGCAGTAAGAATACCACAGCTTCTTTGACCATTCATCTGTCAATGAACATCTAGGTTGCTTCCATGTTCTAGCTATTGTAAATAGTGCTTCAATAAACAGTGGGGTATATGTGCCTCTTTAAGTTTTGAATTCCTCAGGATATATGCCTAGTAGTGGGATTCCTGGGTCATATGGTGGTTCTATTCCTGGTTTTTTGAGGAATCTCAATATTGTCTTCCATAGTGGCTGTATCCATTCACGTTACCACCAATAGTGCAAGAGGGTTCCCTTTTCTCCACACCTCCTCCAGCATTTATTGTTTGTAGGTTTTTTGATGATGGCCATTCTGATTGGTGTGATGTGATATCTCATTGTAGTTTTGATATGCATTTCTCTAACAATGAGTGATGTTGAGCATCTTTTCACATGTTTGTTGGCCATGCGTATGTCTTCTTTGGAGAAATGTCTGTTTAGGTCTTTTCCCCATTTTATGAGTGGGTTATTTGTTTCTTTGGTGTTGAGTTGCCTGAACTGCTTGTATATTTTGGAAATTAACTCTGTCAGTTATTTCATTTGCTGTTATTTTCTCCCAAGAATGAGGCATTTTCTAATTGGCTATCTAAATTCTAGACTTCATCATCTTTAACCTCACCTCCCACCTTTGCCCTGAATAGTTTGACTCCATCCAGTGAGCATTTGACCCCCAATGGGGTCCTCCCATGTGAGAGAATGAAGCTTTATTAAAAGGCACAGGCTTTTGGATCATATCTAGGTTCATATCTCAACTCCACCACTTACTGACTGAAACGCCATAAGCAAGCTTTGTCTAATCTCAGTTTCATCTCCTGTAAAATGCAGTTAAGAGTACCCACCTATTAATAGGGTTTTCATGAGGATTGAATGCAATAGTGTGTATAAAGTACTTAGTTTAGTGGTTTTACTGGTAAGTGTATAACAAAAATAAACAAAATTTTAAAAATCTGTATAATACTCTTTGCATTTATTTGTATGTTTCTAAACGAGTATGTATGGTCCCCTGCATTGGCCAGACTGACTCTAGGCTCTAACGGGCAGCAGCAGGAAAACAGGATCCACGTCCTCCTAAAGCTCACATCTAGTTCAGATGTCAGCAGTAAGAAGGTAGACTCTTACACATGATGCCAAAGAGCAAAAAATACCTTGAAGAAAAATAAAGCAGCGAAGGGGGACAGAATGACAGGGGTGTGGTAGTGGAGAGTCTGTTCCTCAAACTTGCCACCTAATGTAGAGCCTTTGCATTTGGCTGTCCCCTCTGCTGAGATGTCCTCCATCTCAGCCCTCATCCTCCAGGATTGCTCTTATTTCTTTCAGGGGTCTGCCTAAGCATCACCTCATCAGAGAGGCACCCCTTACCTAAAAAAAAAAAAAAAAGAAGAAACACACACAAAATACATAGATTTCATTCCTCCCTTTGAAGTTTATAGTCCTATAAAACTGACAAGTAGACAAATGACTATTCTTCCAGATGAAGGTAGTTGCCTTAACAGAAGTACAAATAAATAACATTCAGTTAAGGGAGTCGGGAAAGGCTGTTATTTTTAAAATGGTACTTGAGATGTTGGAGTTCCCAGGTGATTCAGTAGTAAAGAATTTGCCAGTGTAGGAGACACAGTGATGTGGGTTTGATCCCTGGGTGCGGAAGATAACCTGTGGAAGGACATGGCAACTCACTCCACTATTCTTGCATGTAGAATGGGAGCCTGGCAGCTACAGCCCATGGGATTGCAAAGAGTCAGACATGACTGAGTGACTAAGCATGTATTCACACACTTGAAATATTGCTTGGTTTAAAAAGAGCAAGGGCGGGCTTCCCCAGTGGTCCAGTGGGTAAAGAGTCTGCCTTGCACTGCAAGGGGTGCTGGTTTGATCCCTGGCACGGGAAGATCCCAGATGCAGTGCAGCGGCTAGACTGGTGTGTCCAATTACAAGCCAGCGCTCTGGAGCGCATGCGCCCAGAGCCAGTGCTCTGCTACAGGAGAGGCCACTGCAATGGGCGGCTCACAGTGGCCAAGGAACAAAGATGGATGAAAATAAATAAATCAAAGACCAATAAAAGTGGCTAAAAATTAAAAAAAAAAAATAAAAAAAGGAGCAAGGGCTTTGGAGTTGAAACAAGCCACTCTGGTGATCTTGGAGAAGGAAATGGCAAACCACTCCAGTATTCTTGCCTGGAGAATTCCATGGACAGAGGAGCCTGATGGACTATAGTACATGAGGTCGCAAGAGTCGGGCACAACTTAATGACTGAACCACTACCACCACTCTGGTGATCTTGGGCATCACTTGGAGTGTGAAGATAAGAACACCTACCTTAGAGGGTTGTTGTGTTCATTTAAAAACAAGTGAAGGGGCTCCCCTGGTGGTCCAGTGGGTAAGGACACCGCCTTGCAGTGCAAGGGAAGCCGGTTCGATCCCTGGCCTGGGAAGATCCCACGTGCTGCGGAGCGGCTGGGCTGATGTGTCCAATTACCGAGCCGGAGCTCTGGAGCGCATGCGCCCAGAGCCGGCGCTCTGCGACAACAGAGGCCACCGCGATGGGAGGCCCACACGGGCCAAAGCACAAAGATGGATGAAAATAGACAAATGAAAGACCAATAGAAGTGGCCCACCTGCTCCCCTCTCTCCCCACCCTACCCCCAACCAAAATAAATAAATAAATAAATCTTTAAAAAAACAAAAAACCAAAAAAACAAGTGAAGTCCCAACCACCTATAGTAGTAGATGAGGTTGGCTCTGAGTGGTGCCCTTTTACCACTAATAGATAATTAATAGTGGTATATGGGGTGGGTTTACATTAGCACTCAACTCTCTTAATGTGCTGTTATCTTATAACTGTCTATCTGGCATCTGACTCTACAAGGAGAAAAGGAGCTTCTCGCAGATCTGGACAGCTGTGTCCCTGGCATGGATGGCACCGTACCTGTTATGCAAGGGCAGTTGATCAAGGACAATGAGTACATCATCTCTCAGAAACAGAACTGTTCTACACAGACAGGGACCTCAGGGGATGGTCTGTTCTCTTCTCCATCTCTGTACCTCAGTACCCGCAAGTTGTTTCTGACAGATGGGCATTTAACATGTTCTTGAAAGACTCCACTTCTTCTCTAGGGAAGTGCGTGCTGGGTTTAGCTATGTAATTCAAAGTGGGCAGAATGATGCCACATGCCTCCCTTTTAGAGCCATGATTCTATTTTAATGCCTTCTGTTTTTGGAAGGAGTTAAAAAGTATTGATGTGTCCAGTGCAAGGGCTATAAACAGATGATTGTTTTTTTTTTTTAAAGATTTATTTATTTTTGCGCAGGGGTCAGGTTAGGGAGGGAGGGGAGCGGGCGGGCCATTTCTGTTGGTCTTTCATTTCTCTGTTTTCATCCGTCTTTGTTCTTCGGCTCCTGTGGGCCTCCCATCTCGGTGGTGTCTGTCGTTGCAGAGCGCTAGTTCTGGGCGCATGCGCGCCAGAGCTCCAGCTCGGTAATTGGATACATGGGTCCAGCTGCTCCGCGGCACGTGGGATCTTCCCAGGCCAGGGATCGAACTGGCACCCCTTGCCCTGCAAGGCGGTGTCCCCACCCACTGGACCACCAGGGGAAGCCCAGATGATTATTATTTTTAACATCAGAGATAGTATTTAAGACATGGAGGTTTTCAGTATCAGGGAAATCTCAGTTCTAGAGATGCCGAATATTAAGATAGTGGCCTTTCCAGGCATATTTCTCTGTCTTTATTTTTAAGAGTTATTTATTTATTTTTGCCTCATAGCAACTCACCCATAAAATAAGCACAGAAGAGTCAACCGAGTAATTATTCTTAGGACATTTCATTAAAACATGGGAAAAGAAAGAGAAAAGACTAGTCTACTGGCGGGCATGGTGATTCCTCGTCGGTGTACTTGGTCATCTCGCACCTCTGTCCTCTTGTAAACATTCTTTAAGGTGACAGTTACTGGGAATTTGGCAGTTGCATCTAGGCCTTGGATAAGGGTGGCACCTACATTTCCTGGGCTTCAGAATTGAGTGCAACCTCAGGCAGATGGAAACAACACGCTCTTTCTTCAGATATGTTGATGTACCTGTGGGGAAGGAGTGGGTATGCCCTGGCCTCTCTAAGTAGAATTATATTTACTGCTGCCTTGGCTGTGGTAGCTGCTTTCGGGGAGAGTTCAGCATAGGAGAGAGGTCAAGGCATTCATTCAAACCAGGGCATGCACCAGAGTGGACCCAGCATTGTGCTGTCATCCAGTGGGCACTTTCTTCTGCTCCGGGGCTTGAAAGGAGCTCTACCCTTCCCCATTGCTGCCTGTAGGTTAAGGTACGTGGCACTAGGCCTCCACAGGCTTCCTTCCCCAGCCTTTGTACCTAGTGGGAATGAATGGGCATCTGGGAGCATCCCTTTGAAAGGTTACTAAGCCCCTGACTGTGAAAGGTCCATTCCTGGGAGCCATCTGGGAAGGCTCTGCTTAACTACGGGCCGCTCGACCATTGTACCGACCCCTCAAGCTGCAGAAGGACAGCGAAGGGAGACTGAAGCTGAGCTGAGCCCTTCCCATGCGCAGTGCTCCAGCTCGGTAATTGGATACATGGGTCCAGCGCTCCGCTGCACGTGGGATCTTCCCAGGCCAGGATCGAACTGGCACCCCTTGCCCTGCAAGGCGGTGTCCCCACCCACTGGACCACCAGGGGAAGCCCAGATGATTATTATTTTTAACATCAGAGATAGTATTTAAGACATGGAGGTTTTCAGTATCAGGGAAATCTCAGTTCTAGAGATGCCGAATATTAAGATAGTGGCCTTTCCAGGCATATTTCTCTGTCTTTATTTTTAAGAGTTATTTATTTATTTTTGCCTCATAGCAACTCACCCATAAAATAAGCACAGAAGAGTCAACCGAGTAATTATTCTTAGGACATTTCATTAAAACATGGGAAGAGAAAGAGAAAGACTAGTCTACTGGCGGGCATGGTGATTCCTCGTCGGTGTACTTGGTCATCTCGCACCTCTGTCCTCTTGTAAACATTCTTTAAGGTGACAGTTACTGGGAATTTGGCAGTTGCATCTAGGCCTTGGATAAGGGTGGCACCTACATTTCCTGGGCTTCAGAATTGAGTGCAACCTCAGGCAGATGGAAACAACACGCTCTTTCTTCAGATATGTTGATGTACCTGTGGGGAAGGAGTGGGTATGCCCTGGCCTCTCTAAGTAGAATTATATTTACTGCTGCCTTGGCTGTGGTAGCTGCTTTCGGGGAGAGTTCAGCATAGGAGAGAGGTCAAGGCATTCATTCAAACCAGGGCATGCACCAGAGTGGACCCAGCATTGTGCTGTCATCCAGTGGGCACTTTCTTCTGCTCCGGGGCTTGAAAGGAGCTCTACCCTTCCCCATTGCTGCCTGTAGGTTAAGGTACGTGGCACTAGGCCTCCACAGGCTTCCTTCCCCAGCCTTTGTACCTAGTGGGAATGAATGGGCATCTGGGAGCATCCCTTTGAAAGGTTACTAAGCCCCTGACTGGGAAAGGTCCATTCCTGGGGGCCATCTGGGAAGGCTCTGCTTAACTCACGGGCCGCTCGACCATTGTACCGACCCCTCAAGCTGCAGAAGGACAGCGAAGGGAGACTGAAGCTGAGCTGAGCCCTTCCCTAGTGGTGAGAGACCTCCAGGGGGCGGTGGAAAGGAAGAAAGGGGTGTTGCAAAGTTCATGCGTGGGGTTATCCGGGACCATTTGCGCCTGGGGCCTGCTAAGTGAGCAAAGAGGACAAGGGCATTCTCAGTGGCGGTGGCAGTGATGCGGCCCTGCCCAACGCCGCGGCGCAGGGGCTAGTGGAGGCCGTCCAGCAGCTCTTGGAAGCCGGTGTGGATCCCAACAGAGTCAACCGCTTCAGGAGACGCCCGATCTGGGTCATAATAATGGGTAGCCCCCCGCGTGGCCGAGCTGCTGCTACTCCACCGCGTGAACCCCAACTGCGCGGACCCAGCCACGCTCACCCGACCAGCGCACGACGCCGCACGAGAGGGCTTCCTGGACACGCTGGTGGTCCTGCACCGGGCCGGGGCGCGGCTGGACGTGCGCGATGCCTGGGGCCGCCTGCCCGCGGACCTGGCTGAGGCGCAGGGCCACCACGAGGTCGCCCGCTACGTGCCGGCTGCGGGAGACTGAGGGTGCGGGCATCGCTGCCCGCAATAGGACTTTTTTCTTTCCAGTTCCCTACCCCAACTAAGTTCAAAGAGAGCTGCAAATGTGAAGCAACGGAAGTCTTCCTGGGCGACTGGATTCCTGGCAGGGAAGGAGGGCTTGACTGGGAATAAATTTTTGCTTCAAAAAAAAAAAGAACATCTTGGCCATGAAAACCTGCAGATAGGAGAGAGGTCAAGGCATTCATTCAAACCAGGGCATGCACCAGAGTGGACCCAGCATTGTGCTGTCATCCAGTGGGCACTTTCTTCTGCTCCGGGGCTTGAAAGGAGCTCTACCCTTCCCCATTGCTGCCTGTAGGTTAAGGTACGTGGCACTAGGCCTCCACAGGCTTCCTTCCCCAGCCTTTGTACCTAGTGGGAATGAATGGGCATCTGGGAGCATCCCTTTGAAAGGTTACTAAGCCCCTGACTGTGAAAGGTCCATTCCTGGGAGCCATCTGGGAAGGCTCTGCTTAACTACGGGCCGCTCGACCATTGTACCGACCCCTCAAGCTGCAGAAGGACAGCGAAGGGAGACTGAAGCTGAGCTGAGCCCTTCCCTAGTGGTGAGAGACCTCCAGGGCGCGGTGGAAAGGAAGAAAGGGGTGTTGCAAAGTTCATGCGTGGGGTTATCCGGGACCATTTGCGCCTGGGGCCTGCTAAGTGAGCAAAGAGGACAAGGGCATTCTCAGTGGCGGTGGCAGTGATGCGGCCCTGCCCAACGCCGCGGCGCAGGGGCTAGTGGAGGCCGTCCAGCAGCTCTTGGAAGCCGGTGTGGATCCCAACAGAGTCAACCGCTTCAGGAGACGCCCGATCTGGGTCATAATAATGGGTAGCCCCCCGCGTGGCCGAGCTGCTGCTACTCCACCGCGTGAACCCCAACTGCGCGGACCCAGCCACGCTCACCCGACCAGCGCACGACGCCGCACGAGAGGGCTTCCTGGACACGCTGGTGGTCCTGCACCGGGCCGGGGCGCGGCTGGACGTGCGCGATGCCTGGGGCCGCCTGCCCGCGGACCTGGCTGAGGCGCAGGGCCACCACGAGGTCGCCCGCTACGTGCCGGCTGCGGGAGACTGAGGGTGCGGGCATCGCTGCCCGCAATAGGACTTTTTTCTTTCCAGTTCCCTACCCCAACTAAGTTCAAAGAGAGCTGCAAATGTGAAGCAACGGAAGTCTTCCTGGGCGACTGGATTCCTGGCAGGGAAGGAGGGGCTTGACTGGGAATAAATTTTTTTGCTTCAAAAAAAAAAAAAAAAGAACATCTTGGCACCTGTATGGTTAATACCTGCAGCACCACAAAAAGCATATGCAACATTCAGCAGCACGGTACTTGGGGAAATAAAAATACGTAGGTCTAACTTTTCTGAGTATCCTCGTCTGCCGACAGGTTTACCTTCACCTCCGATCCCCTAGCCTCTGAATCCTTTGTGTGGTGAATCCAGGCACCATGCCTGACTGATGCAGCCCCCTGCTCCCACTCCTTCCTCTTGGCCTTGATTCTGTTTTTCATCCCCTTTCCTTAACGTCTGTGGCTTCCTCTCACCACTGACCTCTTTTTTCCCTCTAAGGCATCCAGATCTCTCCAATCCTACCAAAGGCCCCTGCTTTTACCCTTTATCTCTCCAGCTTCTGTTCATCCTTTCTCTTGCCTTTCTCACCTGAGCAATCCATGTGTACTGTATCTGTTTACCTCTCATACGCTGTTTAACCCATTGCCATTGGTTTCTTCCTTTGCTGTGCCACTAAGGCAACTCCAGGGCACCCACGTCTCATCGTCTCTCATTGCCATGTTTCCGTTGGACCCTTCTCTCCCTGGACCTCCTGTTGTCTCCAGCACACTGTGAACACTGCCTCCAACTCCAGACTCTTACTTTAACTCCTACCTTTGTGCTCACTTGCTCCATCCCCGTTTCTCTCTCCTACATGAAATTCTTTTTCTCCGTTTCTAAAAGGTTACTGGCTCCAGCATGACCATGTACCTCTCCTTCCACTTTGTTTTTGCATGATGGCATCCCCAGCCAGGGCTTTGACCACAGTCTAAATGCTAGTTGACTACTAGATGTCTGTCTGTGGCTCTGACCTCTTTCCCCTCCCACACATCCTGGAGTCTGAGCAAGGTGTCAGATAGTAATGCCGTGAGGAGCTGGCGGATAAAGTCACCAAGTGTAATGGATTAAGTGAGTATAGCAGGCCAGAGAAACTCTTGTTCTAGCTGAAAGGAAAGGCTGGGCTCCAGCCCAACTGTTGACATGTGGGAATTCAGGACCAGTGTTGCCAGATTTTCCAGTTTTCCCTGAGAATCCAGAAATATATAATCCTGTTTGGACTCTCTCAGTGATTAAATGTTGATTCAAAAATGTCTGTATGGACTGACACCCGTCTGAGAACCATGTCTGAGTATGGACCACCTCTCTGGGATAATAGTTTGACTCATACACTCCACTGACAGCCCAGCACAGTTATTCTGATGTCCACAGGCTTTTCACATTGATTGTGGCCCTAACCAACTTTTCCCCAAACCTTCTCCTCCTTCTCTTGCATACCTTTGCTCAATTACTGGCACTTATTTCTATCCATTGACCTGAGCTGGACATACTGGGAGGTGTCCTTCCTTCCCCTCGTCCTTCACATTCAATCCATCACCAAATGCCACTAACGTAACTTCCTCAAGAAATCTTGAATCTATTGTCATCCTCCATCTTTTACCACTACTATCATAGTTGAGGCTTCTAGCATCTTTTGCTTGGACAAGCAGTCTCCCAAGTATTTCAGGCGATGATTCAGAGTAGTTGATTCTTCCTATGTATAAATTATTATTCTAAGCCAAATACTTCATCTTATTTCCTTGATAGTGGTTGATTTTGGAATGGATTTGTGACCCAGTCTGGAACAGTGGGATGGAAGGGAAAGTTTTCTGGAAGCTCCTGGAAAAGTTTTCCCTGCTAAGAAAGAGACCAAAGAAGAGATGCCTCCCTTGTGTTGGCGAGTCACAAGGGAGTCTGTGCCTATGTGTCACTCTAGGAACTGCTGCCACCATCTTCCAAAGATGAGAAAAGGCAGTCTGCAGGCAGAGCCCACCATGGAAAGTGGTAAAGTGGAGACAGACAGTACCTGGGCCCATGGTGGCGTTGTTGAGCCCCTGAATCAAACACCTCTGCTGTTCGTCATGTCAAAGCTTGCAGCTGTCGTTGGACAATGAGTCTCTTGATGAGTTCAGCTGGTGAGAGTCAGGGCTTTGTGCAGAGGCATCCTGATAGGTACCCTTGTTTTCTGCCTACAGGTCTGTGTTCCATCACTCCACGTGAGACCTGGCAGGGTGGTCCCTTGGAAGCTAATCTGACCACATCACCTCCTGTTTATGCCTCCCGTTACCCACAGGATGAAGTCTCAGGACTTTGGCAGAGTATGTAAAGGCCTCTGCGCCAGGCGCCCTGCCTCCACAACCCAATCAGCTTATTCTCCTTATAATGCTGTATACCTGCTTTAATCTGATATTGCAGTTCACTGCATAATCATGCTGTTTTAACTCTTTCATTCATTTGATGAATTTATACAAGTGCCAATTCTGCTCCAGGAACAGTTCAGTGCATACCAGCTACTACCCACAATCCTCTGTTCCAACCATCCTCTGTCTCTGGAGTGCCTCCCTTCTGTATTTACCTGACTCCAATTTTTCTTTTACCAGTGTGGTATTTGCCCTTGTAATATGCACATACAACCACACATGCACACACATACATATGTGTACTTTAAATTGTTTATCCAGTGGTTTTTGAAAATGTATAAACATAGAGTAAAATAAGACAGTAGTACAGTGAATATTCATATACCTGGATTCACTAACCTTTTGCCATATTTGCTCTCTATTCTCCCACCCCCGTGTGTGTGCTTACTAAGTTGCTTCAGTTGTGACTGACTCTTTGTGAACCCATAGACTGTAGCCTGCCAACCTTCTCTGTTCATGAGATTTCCCAGGCAAGAATATTAGAGTGGGATTTCGTGTCCTTCTCCAGGGGATCTTCCCATCCTAGGTTTTTCTCTTACATCTCTGCTAAGAAAGAGACCAAAGAAGAGATGCCTCCCTTGTGTTGGCGAGTCACAAGGGAGTCTGTGCCTATGTGTCACTCTAGGAACTGCTGCCACCATCTTCCAAAGATGAGAAAAGGCAGTCTGCAGGCAGAGCCCACCATGGAAAGTGGTAAAGTGGAGACAGACAGTACCTGGGCCCATGGTGGCGTTGTTGAGCCCCTGAATCAAACACCTCTGCTGTTCGTCATGTCAAAGCTTGCAGCTGTCGTTGGACAATGAGTCTCTTGATGAGTTCAGCTGGTGAGAGTCAGGGCTTTGTGCAGAGGCATCCTGATAGGTACCCTTGTTTTCTGCCTACAGGTCTGTGTTCCATCACTCCACGTGAGACCTGGCAGGGTGGTCCCTTGGAAGCTAATCTGACCACATCACCTCCTGTTTATGCCTCCCGTTACCCACAGGATGAAGTCTCAGGACTTTGGCAGAGTATGTAAAGGCCTCTGCGCCAGGCGCCCTGCCTCCACAACCCAATCAGCTTATTCTCCTTATAATGCTGTATACCTGCTTTAATCTGATATTGCAGTTCACTGCATAATCATGCTGTTTTAACTCTTTCATTCATTTGATGAATTTATACAAGTGCCAATTCTGCTCCAGGAACAGTTCAGTGCATACCAGCTACTACCCACAATCCTCTGTTCCAACCATCCTCTGTCTCTGGAGTGCCTCCCTTCTGTATTTACCTGACTCCAATTTTTCTTTTACCAGTGTGGTATTTGCCCTTGTAATATGCACATACAACCACACATGCACACACATACATATGTGTACTTTAAATTGTTTATCCAGTGGTTTTTGAAAATGTATAAACATAGAGTAAAATAAGACAGTAGTACAGTGAATATTCATATACCTGGATTCACTAACCTTTTGCCATATTTGCTCTCTATTCTCCCACCCCCGTGTGTGTGCTTACTAAGTTGCTTCAGTTGTGACTGACTCTTTGTGAACCCATAGACTGTAGCCTGCCAACCTTCTCTGTTCATGAGATTTCCCAGGCAAGAATATTAGAGTGGGATTTCGTGTCCTTCTCCAGGGGATCTTCCCATCCTAGGGATCTAACTCATGTCTCTTACATCTCTGCATTGGCAGGCACATTCTTTACCACTAGCACCACCTGGGAAACCAACCCCCTGTATATACATATTTTACACACACACACACACACATCCTTTTCTGAACCATCCGAATATAATTTATACACCTGATGACTCCTCACTCATAAATAGTTGAGCTTGTATCTCCTAAGAACAAGGAGATTCTCTTATGTAACTGCAATGCTGTTATCACATCCAAGAAATCTAACATCAGTACAGTAACAGTATCTAATGTATAGTCCACATTCATGTTTCCTTAGTTGTCCCAAAAGTTTGTGGCTTTTTTTTTTCCCATTCAGAATCTTCTAGGCAAAATTCTCATCATTTCCAGGAGCATTCTCTCAACCCCTTCTGTTCCTCCATGCTTTCAGGTGCCTTGCGCAAGGTGCTGCAAATTCTCATCATTTCCAGGAGCATTCTCTCAACCCCTTCTGTTCCTCCATGCTTTCAGGTGCCTTGCGCAAGGTGCTGCTAGGGCGTTAACCACTCTATTTCTCTGTTCCCTTCTCTTCACATTGCGTCCTGTGCCATTTGCGTCTTCATGTTCTCTGTGACTAGCACAGTGTGCGGCGCATAGTAGGTGTTCAGCATTTGTTGGCTGAGTGGGTGATTAAGTGGCAGAATTAGAGATAAAGCCGTTTTCTTCCTTCCATGTTTAACTGCTTTTAGCTACAGTGATGTTAATAACACAAGAGCAGAAAGACTCACTTGCTCAATGGTGAGGAGAGAGGTAGTCCAGATAGAAAGCTGCGAACAATGAAAAGAGCCGACAATTAATGATGACCAAGGCTGTGCTTATACAGGAGCATGTCCTAGAGAGCTGAGAGCATTGGTGGAAAAAATCACCTGTTATCTATTGTTGCAAAGCCGTTGTATTTGCAGGTCCATCTGATAAACAGAAACCAGGATCTCTCCAAGTGAAATTGCTGCAAACCCTGGAGCTGTCCTTATTCCCAGAATGCATTTGTCTGATCATAACCAGGTGAAGGAAGTGTCTCTTAGCTCTAGTGACAGTATTCCTTCCCTCTCAGTTTGACATTTATTTTTAAAGTCAGGTCTGAGAAGTTATCTAAGTTTATAGTATCTTATACTATAGTGAGTATTTGGATTCAGGGACTCTAAATATGAACTCAGCGTTTTCATCATGCTACTGCTACTTCCTCAGGCGAGAAAAGATATCTCTTTTAATGTAACTGACTCCTCACTCATAAATAGTTGAGCTTGTATCTCCTAAGAACAAGGAGATTCTCTTATGTAACTGCAATGCTGTTATCACATCCAAGAAATCTAACATCAGTACAGTAACAGTATCTAATGTATAGTCCACATTCATGTTTCCTTAGTTGTCCCAAAAGTTTGTGGCTTTTTGTTCCCCATTGTGAATCTTCTAGGCAGAATTCTCATCATTTCCAGGAGCATTCTCTCAACCCCTTCTGTTCCTCCATGCTTTCAGGTGCCTTGCGAAGGTGCTGCAAATTCTCATCATTTCCAGGAGCATTCTCTCAACCCCTTCTGTTCCTCCATGCTTTCAGGTGCCTTGCGCAAGGTGCTGCTAGGGCGTTAACCACTCTATTTCTCTGTTCCCTTCTCTTCACATTGCGTCCTGTGCCATTTGCGTCTTCATGTTCTCTGTGACTAGCACAGTGTGCGGCGCATAGTAGGTGTTCAGCATTTGTTGGCTGAGTGGGTGATTAAGTGGCAGAATTAGAGATAAAGCCGTTTTCTTCCTTCCATGTTTAACTGCTTTTAGCTACAGTGATGTTAATAACACAAGAGCAGAAAGACTCACTTGCTCAATGGTGAGGAGAGAGGTAGTCCAGATAGAAAGCTGCGAACAATGAAAAGAGCCGACAATTAATGATGACCAAGGCTGTGCTTATACAGGAGCATGTCCTAGAGAGCTGAGAGCATTGGTGGAAAAAATCACCTGTTATCTATTGTTGCAAAGCCGTTGTATTTGCAGGTCCATCTGATAAACAGAAACCAGGATCTCTCCAAGTGAAATTGCTGCAAACCCTGGAGCTGTCCTTATTCCCAGAATGCATTTGTCTGATCATAACCAGGTGAAGGAAGTGTCTCTTAGCTCTAGTGACAGTATTCCTTCCCTCTCAGTTTGACATTTATTTTTAAAGTCAGGTCTGAGAAGTTATCTAAGTTTATAGTATCTTATACTATAGTGAGTATTTGGATTCAGGGACTCTAAATATGAACTCAGCGTTTTCATCATGCTACTGCTACTTCCTCAGGCGAGAAAAATGTGGAGTCAGGAGTGGGACTGGGGGGGTCACTGAGAAAGCTTCTGGCTGTTTGTGGGGAAGAGACTGCTTACTGTCTTCCTTGGAGATCTCATATTTCTTTCCTAACTGGCCACCTAACTGGTCTCTTTAAGACTCCCTGCATTCCTTGGTAGAATTCACCAATGAATTAAAAAATTCTTCATAAGCCATTCAAAAACATAGGGAGATAGTCTTCCCAGCTACCACAGGGACTGATCTAAAGACAAGGCAACCTAGCTATCTCACTGTTCCACTGGACAGAAACTCTGGGCATCTAAAAAGGGCCAGAAGCCTCTGCTTTCTGGAGCTCATCATCTACTGGAATAAGGAGATACCCAGAGTCTCCACATTTATGGGGAATGTAATGGGAGCTGTGTGGGCCACCAACTCAACGTAGGGAGGGTGAGGGAAGACGGACTGCTAGGCAGAAGCACGTATAGGATAGGTAGGAGTTAGGTAGGCAGTTTGGGGGCATTCTAGGCCTAGGGCAGGAAATGAGGCAATGATGGAGACTTTGATCCTCAATGGTGAACTTGGGGACAAAGTGGACATTCCCCCTGTGCAGGTGATGCTCAGACCGTGGCATTAAATTTTATTAATTATTATTATTATTTTTGACTGTGTTGGGTCTTAGTTGTAGCACACAAGATCTTTTGTTGCAGTGCAGGCTTAGTTGCCTCGGGACATGTGGGATCTTAATTCCCCAACCAGGGATCAAACCTATGTCCCTGAATTGCGAGGTAGATTTTCAACCCCCTGGCTGTGCTTATTGCGGTGGAGCATTGGTGGAAAAAATCACCTGTTATCTATTGTTGCAAAGCCGTTGTATTTGCAGGTCCATCTGATAAACAGAAACCAGGATCTCTCAAGTGAAATTGCTGCAAACCCTGGAGCTGTCCTTATTCCCAGAATGCATTTGTCTGATCATAACCAGGTGAAGGAAGTGTCTCTTAGCTCTAGTGACAGTATTCCTTCCCTCTCAGTTTGACATTTATTTTTAAAGTCAGGTCTGAGAAGTTATCTAAGTTTATAGTATCTTATACTATAGTGAGTATTTGGATTCAGGGACTCTAAATATGAACTCAGCGTTTTCATCATGCTACTGCTACTTCCTCAGGCGAGAAAAATGTGGAGTCAGGAGTGGGACTGGGGAGGTCACTGAGAAAGCTTCTGGCTGTTTGTGGGGAAGAGACTGCTTACTGTCTTCCTTGGAGATCTCATATTTCTTTCCTAACTGGCCACCTAACTGGTCTCTTTAAGACTCCCTGCATTCCTTGGTAGAATTCACCAATGAATTAAAAAATTCTTCATAAGCCATTCAAAAACATAGGGAGATAGTCTTCCCAGCTACCACAGGGACTGATCTAAAGACAAGGCAACCTAGCTATCTCACTGTTCCACTGGACAGAAACTCTGGGCATCTAAAAAGGGCCAGAAGCCTCTGCTTTCTGGAGCTCATCATCTACTGGAATAAGGAGATACCCAGAGTCTCCACATTTATGGGGAATGTAATGGGAGCTGTGTGGGCCACCAACTCAACGTAGGGAGGGTGAGGGAAGACGGACTGCTAGGCAGAAGCACGTATAGGATAGGTAGGAGTTAGGTAGGCAGTTTGGGGGCATTCTAGGCCTAGGGCAGGAAATGAGGCAATGATGGAGACTTTGATCCTCAATGGTGAACTTGGGGACAAAGTGGACATTCCCCCTGTGCAGGTGATGCTCAGACCGTGGCATTAAATTTTATTAATTATTATTATTATTTTTGACTGTGTTGGGTCTTAGTTGTAGCACACAAGATCTTTTGTTGCAGTGCAGGCTTAGTTGCCTCGGGACATGTGGGATCTTAATTCCCCAACCAGGGATCAAACCTATGTCCCCTGAATTGCGAGGTAGATTTTCAACCCCTGGAGCATGAGGGAAGTCCAGAGTTGTGCCATTTTTTATAACATAACATATGCCAGCACCAAGTCTGAAGGCTGTCTCTGAGCTGACTTCAGAAGACTGCTTCTTGGCTCTGAATGACCCTTTAATGTTACTCCCACTAAGGGTTAAAGGTAGGAGAGCCCCCTCCCACCAACCCCTAAAATTAAAAAAAAGTCAGTGAAGGTAATTACACCACCGTCTATTTAGCTGCTGAAGAATTTACCATTCAAGGAGATAGGACCCTACCTCACCAGAGGCGTTTAACAGTCCAGCACTATCACATTACCCAGATTGTATAAAGAGTATGAATGATTTCCGCTCACAGACCTCTAATGGAGGTATCTCTTTACAAAGCCCCTACTTCAGGCCAGCTGAATGCCTCAGCAGTGCCTCCGAAATCCCGCAGCCCTAATCCCTTTAGTAACAAAGATCTGTTTCTTTGCTTAGCATGAAGTAGGCCTCAGAGGTCTGTGTGTGTCTTCGCCTGTAGACCAGAAGCCTCCTGTTTACAATTTCCCTATTCCTGTTTTTAATGTTGTTCTGAGAGCAGCCACAAAGGGCTAGTTTTGTCCAACAGGAACAAGGGAGCTATTAGAGAGAGATGGAGGAAGGAAGGAAGGGCGATCGCAGGGAGGACTCCTCGAGGGATTAGCAGACACAGCTGTTCCCGAAGGGAGAGGACCTTTAGGCTGTTTATAATTTCCGTCACATTTACATGTTTTAATATTTTATTTCCTTAAATTTTTTTTCCGATCAGTTTCCCATCCATGATTTAAAGCAAGCATCTTGCTACCATATTGACCGACTTAGGGATGTGTTTTATATAAATTTAGTTGGGATTTGTCTTTTTCCTTCAGTGCTGTGCGGCTCTGATGTGGTGGTCTTGGCTTCCTGTGAGATCACAGACCCCAGACCACCAGGTGCCTGAGGATATCACAAGAGGGGACTGGTTTCATTTCTGGTCCCATTTGTACAAACCATTGAAATTCTTCAGGCTACAGTGACTCATTTTGATCCTGTACATCACCCTGTCCTCACTCACTTTTCAAATATACCTCATTTTTGTCCTGATGTTATTTTTCTAGCTCATGTGTTATACAGCATGTTAAGTGCAGGTAGAGACTCATATTCCACGTTGTGAAAAATACAATGACTTCATGAAAATTATTCATGGTTTCATCTAGAAAGCAAATAAGTTTTCATTTTTGTCATCTTCCGGTTCTTTGTGTGTGTTCAATTTTTGCACACTTCTGAAAAAACCATAGAATTTTAGTTTTAATTTTCCATATATTAGTCTGTCCGTATTTTTCCTATCCAGTGGCAGTCTGTCTCTTTTTTTAAAGCTCCCTTCCCTCCTTTTTCTTACCCTTTTCTCTGTCATGAAGATTGGCATCTCCATATCTTTTCACAGCTAGTTTCAATGCTCGGATAATCATATGGAAATTTTTTTGATCTTTGATTGAGAGGATTACAGTTTATTTTATTTAAATGGGATTATGTATTTACCTGCATCTTGCCTACCTTGCTTAACAGAGGAAATCACATTTAATATAATTTTAACCTTATGTGATCTGTGCACATTTGTTTTGTCTAAGAAAACTCTGACTCAAGTGATAGATGCCCATTTATGTGGCTATTTCATTTTCACTCTGTTTTTGTTAAGTTTGAGTTTTTCTCAGAGAGCTGTAGTCAAGAGACAGATGATTTTCTAAAATGTCCAGTCAGCCCACTGCTGACTCTTGAGGTTCTTGCTGTCTTGCGGTTTATGTTCCCGAAGGGAGAGGACCTTTAGGCTGTTTATAATTTCCGTCACATTTACATGTTTTAATATTTTATTTCCTTAAATTTTTTTTCCGATCAGTTTCCCATCCATGATTTAAAGCAAGCATCTTGCTACCATATTGACCGACTTAGGGATGTGTTTTATATAAATTTAGTTGGGATTTGTCTTTTTCCTTCAGTGCTGTGCGGCTCTGATGTGGTGGTCTTGGCTTCCTGTGAGATCACAGACCCCAGACCACCAGGTGCCTGAGGATATCACAAGAGGGGACTGGTTTCATTTCTGGTCCCATTTGTACAAACCATTGAAATTCTTCAGGCTACAGTGACTCATTTTGATCCTGTACATCACCCTGTCCTCACTCACTTTTCAAATATACCTCATTTTTGTCCTGATGTTATTTTTCTAGCTCATGTGTTATACAGCATGTTAAGTGCAGGTAGAGACTCATATTCCACGTTGTGAAAAATACAATGACTTCATGAAAATTATTCATGGTTTCATCTAGAAAGCAAATAAGTTTTCATTTTTGTCATCTTCCGGTTCTTTGTGTGTGTTCAATTTTTGCACACTTCTGAAAAAACCATAGAATTTTAGTTTTAATTTTCCATATATTAGTCTGTCCGTATTTTTCCTATCCAGTGGCAGTCTGTCTCTTTTTTTAAAGCTCCCTTCCCTCCTTTTTCTTACCCTTTTCTCTGTCATGAAGATTGGCATCTCCATATCTTTTCACAGCTAGTTTCAATGCTCGGATAATCATATGGAAATTTTTTTGATCTTTGATTGAGAGGATTACAGTTTATTTTATTTAAATGGGATTATGTATTTACCTGCATCTTGCCTACCTTGCTTAACAGAGGAAATCACATTTAATATAATTTTAACCTTATGTGATCTGTGCACATTTGTTTTGTCTAAGAAAACTCTGACTCAAGTGATAGATGCCCATTTATGTGGCTATTTCATTTTCACTCTGTTTTTGTTAAGTTTGAGTTTTTCTCAGAGAGCTGTAGTCAAGAGACAGATGATTTTCTAAAATGTCCAGTCAGCCCACTGCTGACTCTTGAGGTTCTTGCTGTCTTGCGGTGTGTTTTTGCACTCGGGCGTCTTTTAGATATGGCTGGCCTACTACTGTTACAGAAGTATTCCTGATGATTGTCTCAAAAGCTAAATGTATGTGATTTTCTTTTGCCAGGGCCCTGGGATATGAGCTAATCTTTAAGTCCAGGAGAGAAGGGACAGTGATTAACATTCTCCCAACTCACTCAGGAACAGCTGTTCCAAACCCTTCCTTCCTACTTAAAGTAGTAACTAGTTTTCAAGAGGAACTTTAAATTTTTTTTTTTTCCTTAAAGAAGAATATGGAGTTCTTCCAGGTTTGCTCAATTTTTTTTTTCTTTCTCGAAAGTAAAATAGTAGAAAGCACGTACCAGTCCAAGTGCACTGTCTGAATTTAGCCTCAGTGGAAATGTGGACCATTAGGTAAGATGCATAGCCTCGGGGATATTGTTTCCCAACACTGGCCAGGAAAAAGCCATGATTCTAGTTGCTCTGGTTTCCCCATGCATCTTAGAGAGGAGCTCTGAGGCTATCTGAGGGAGCGTGAGCTTCTGCATGCCCATCATCTGCTGCTGCTCTTGCACAGGCTCCTTTGGTGGGATTACGGACATGAGATGGTGATTATTGTTTTGGTGAAAATATGAATTATTTCTGATGAAAAAAAATTTTTAAATGTCTTCTGATTCCAAGTATAAGTTAAAGGTCTTGTGAATTCTAATAAATGCTTTTATTAAAAAACATAGAATTGCCCAATAGACACACATCCTGTAGGTTATGAGCATTTTGATTTTAGTAACCTATGCCAAAGACGTGTCCCAGAAAGATGCCTTGAATGAATATCTCTATTTCTTCTTACGAGAATGTGGTTATTTCTTTTGTCTTTTAATTACTTAAAAAAAAAAAATGGGAGTATAGTTGAGTTACAGTGTTGTGTTAGTTTCTGTTATATAGCAAAGTGAGTCAATTACACACACATACATCTACTCTTTTTTAGGTTCTATTACCAGAGAGGTCATTACAGAGTGTTGAGTAGAGTTCCCTGTGCTACCCAATAGGGTCTTACTAGGTATCTGTTCTATATATATGTCAATCCCAATCTCCCAATGTATTCCTCCTGCTGGAAATGTGGTTTCTTTGATGAGAGATAGTGGGAGGTATGTCTATAGGGTCATGATGGTAGGCAAGGCTCTCTGTCTAGACATTTAAAGAAACAGATCAACTCTATCCATTAGTGGGTGACATACATCTCAGTACAAGTGTCTTACATTCATAAAGATTATGTAAATGAAAACATAGGAGATAATGATAGGACTGTTTTATAACTATATGCTGCTGTTCAGTTGCTTAGTTGTGTCCAACTCTTTATAACCTCATGGACTGTACCCTGCCAGACTCCTCTGTCTGTGGGATTTTCCAGGCAAGGATACTGGAGAGGGTTGCCATTTCCTTCTCCATTATAATTATATAGTATCAATTTGACTTATTCCATAGAAATGTGTAGTAGTTGTATTACATTATAGGTGAAGGATAAGGAAGAAGAATTTTATCCCTTTTTTATCTTTTTCCACTTGCCAGTAGGCAGATAGTTGAAAAGAAATATTAACCAAAAAACAAAAGGGAATCTTGGTAAGATATTAACTTTTTTCTAAAAGGTAAAAACTGCTCTGGGGAAGGTAAATAATAAGCATGCAAATGAGACAGACTCCAGCAAAGTAAAAACAAAAATCAGCATTCTCAAATTATACTCCCCAGTAATTTCTATTTATGTGAGCTATTAAAATTAATTTAGGAGATGTCAGTTTATGCTCCTGTGGCCTAAAAAAGGACTAGCATTGAATGGTGTCAACTCAATTCATTGAAAAATGAAAAAACCTATTCTGAAGTTTTTATCCAGTCAGTAAAGGACGAAGATCACCAGGGAGAGGACAGAGTTCTCTAGAATCACTGCTTTACTAGAGCGATTTATCTTTTATCCATTTTGTATATTCAATTTCTGCCCAAAACACAGTATGTATTTTTATGGGAAATATGGGGGAAGGGAGGCAGGAGAGGAAGCATTCTGTGCTGCTAAAAATTATTTGAAAATAGTTATTTGAGAATTATTTGTCTAGAAGATAGCTATCTGTTTTTTTACAGCTTTAAAAATTATTGTACTGTTACACTAGTTTATTTATTTTTTATTGGGGCTTGGCTGTTTTACAACGTTGTATTAGTTTCAGGTGTACTGCAAAGTTATTGTTATATGCCTTTTACACAGTTTTGTTGTTTACAGCTATACATAATCTCAAATGAGTCATAGGTATATCCCCAACCCCTCCCACCTGAGCCACCCTCCCTTCCCCCCAACTTCCCATCCCACCCCCCAGGTTGATGCATAGCCCCCATGTCAGTTCTCTTAGTCTCACAGCTTAATCACAATGGTTATCTCTTTTGCTTATGATAGTGTAGGTTTTCATGTTACTCTTTCCATACCTCTCTCTTGATCTTCCCTCCCTGCACAAGATTTTTTTGTTTGTTTTAAAGTTTGTTTTTGCTTTTAAATTTTACAGTTTTGTTGTTTACAGATATGTATGTTCCCAGATGAGTCATATGTATATCCCCCCCATCCCACCCCTCCAGACTGTCACACAGCACCCCTGAAGGATCTCCTTTTCTCACAGAGCAATGACTATAGCTATTTTCTTCACATATGATAGTACAGGCCTTCATGCTACTTCCTTTATGCCTCTCACCCACTGTTCCTTCCCCACAGTGTCCATATGCCCACTGTCCATGTCTGTCTTTCCATCGCTTCACTGCCTGTGCCATCATCACCTCTTTTATCCACTTTCATCCATCTTTGTTCTTTGACCTGTGTAGGTCTCCCATCACAGTGCCCTCTGTCGCTGCAGAGCACTGGCTCTGGACACATGCGCTCCAGAGCACCGGTTGGGTAGTTGGACACAATGGTCCAGCTGCTCCACGGCACGTGGGATCTTCCCAGGCCAGGGATCGAATCGGCGCCCCTAGCACTGCAAGGCCATGTCCTTACCCACTGGACCACCAGGGAAGACCCCCTGCACTAGTTTTTTTTTTTTTTAAAGATTTATTTATTTATTTATTTAGGGTGGGGGTCGGGTTGGGGAGGGAGGGGAGTGGGCGGGCCACTTCTATTGGTCTTTCATTTCTCTATTTTTCATCCATCTTTGTTCTTTGACTCCTGTGGGCCTCCCATCGCGGTGGCGTCTGTCGTTGCAGAGCGCCGGCTCTGGGCGCATGCACTCCAGAGTTCCTGCTCGGTAATTGGACACATCAGTCCAGCCGCTCCGCGGCACGTGGGATCTTCCCAGGCCAGGGATCGAACCGGCGCCCCTTGCCCTGCAAGGCGGTGTCCTTACCCACTGGACCACCAGGGGAAGCCCTGCACTAGTTTTAATGCTACATTGATTAATAGTATTTTATTTGGGTCTCATGGGACAAAGTGACAGTTATGGCTATGAATGGAATTTTGGAAAGGCGAATGCTTTAGAATCGTTCAGATTTTGAATCTTTGAGAGCTTGTAGGTGATAAGCAAATATTTTTCTATGTTGAATATCAAGATAAAAAACAAGTTTCAAGTGCGCTAACATCTATCTATATTACAAATCTGTCAGAGCTCTGAGAATTTTTTCCTATAGGAAAAAATGGTGGCCATCCCTATAAAATGTTAACTTTGAGTTGTTAACAAATGTTGCTAGGCCACAGTCATGGTCCAGCAAATTAAGTTTGTGGAGTGAAGGAATCAGAGGTCTTCCTTCTGATTATTGATGGTTTGCCTTTTTCTCATTCTGATAAAACATTCTTTCCTTGGGATTTAACCAGTGACACGGTACAGAATTAGATCCACATGTGCCTGCTGATTTTTTCCATTCTCTTTATTTCCAGTTATTTTTTTTCTTAGAGTCTGAAGAAAAGGGACAGAACATCAGTCCTGGATTGCATACATCAGCTCTGTTAGAGAATTCTTTCCATAACAAATACTTTACCCTTTGTAACTTCAAGTACTGAAGTTACTCTAAAATATCCATTATCATCTTTACTTTCCTTTGCTTCTCACTTTCCAATAAGGTATCCTTTTGGGCTGAAACTTTCCATGCTTAGTTTCAGCTCAAAGGTGAATTTATTTTGGAAAGTTTGCACTAATCTAATTTAGGAACTTGGAAGGGATGTGCAAGTAAAAATATACCTTCTTCAATTCTAGAAACAAATGTTAAGACTTTGGTCATAGATAACTCCAGAGCAGCCAAGCAGCGGAACAATGAACAGGGCTCGGAAAATTTCTGTTCAAGTCAAGCAGGTTGAAGTGATTAATCACGAATTTCCTGTATGCACTGAATGGCCCGGGCTTCCTTGAAGCTCCATGGTTCCTTCTGAAGGATGACAGCCACAACAGGGAGCTTAGGGGTCTGCTTGGAAGAGATGAAAGATTTAGTTTGGATCAGAGCAAACTATTTTATGATCTACAAACACACTGATTATTCTGGAAGGCACTGCTTTGGACAAAGGGTTTAATAGAAATGCCAGAGGGACTAAATTACCCAAGCCTGCAACATGATGTCTGTGAGTACAAGTCCAGGACCCCTAGATGTTGAAGCATAATGATCTAGAACAGGGCCCCTGGCCTCCAGGATCTAATGCCTGATGATCTGTTCTATGCACAGGATGTGTAGCTGTGTCCTTGGCCTCCACATACTAAATGGCTGTGGTCACCTCTTCTCACCCCCACTCCTCCCCCACCTAAGTTGTAATTATCAAAAAATGTCTCCAGATGTTGTTGGATGTCTCTGGGATGGGAAAATAGCCCCCAGTTAAGAGCAACTGGTAAAAATTTGAATTTAGACCTACCTAAGCAAAGCATTTACAAGAGAGGAGAATCCATGCAGTGGACAGCCTGGCATTGCTTAATGAAGGCTTCATGTAAAGTAGATTTGGCCTTGCGGAGGAGTAGCCCTTGCATTCAGAGCTCCCTTCCCTCACTTGTGCCTCTTATCCCCTCTCTCTTCCACTTCTTTTGAGGAATAGGTTCATTAATTTTATGCCTTAAGTTTTTTGCATCTTGAATTCTTCCTTCTCCAGTGGAGCCTTTCCCTCAACCCTGAACCATATTTCAAAATATCCGTCTTAGAAAAAAATAGCTGTTTTCGTTATTAGAATTTTTAATGTAAAGAAGAACATTGACTTACTCAATCAGCAAAAGGGAGCACTAACCTAGCGTGTGTTCATTTTCTATTTTGGAAAGTTTGCACTAATCTAATTTAGGAACTTGGAAGGGATGTGCAAGTAAAATATACCTTCTTCAATTCTAGAAACAAATGTTAAGACTTTGGTCATAGATAACTCCAGAGCAGCCAAGCAGCGGAACAATGAACAGGGCTCGGAAAATTTCTGTTCAAGTCAAGCAGGTTGAAGTGATTAATCACGAATTTCCTGTATGCACTGAATGGCCCGGGCTTCCTTGAAGCTCCATGGTTCCTTCTGAAGGATGACAGCCACAACAGGGAGCTTAGGGGTCTGCTTGGAAGAGATGAAAGATTTAGTTTGGATCAGAGCAAACTATTTTATGATCTACAAACACACTGATTATTCTGGAAGGCACTGCTTTGGACAAAGGGTTTAATAGAAATGCCAGAGGGACTAAATTACCCAAGCCTGCAACATGATGTCTGTGAGTACAAGTCCAGGACCCCTAGATGTTGAAGCATAATGATCTAGAACAGGGCCCCTGGCCTCCAGGATCTAATGCCTGATGATCTGTTCTATGCACAGGATGTGTAGCTGTGTCCTTGGCCTCCACATACTAAATGGCTGTGGTCACCTCTTCTCACCCCCACTCCTCCCCCACCTAAGTTGTAATTATCAAAAAATGTCTCCAGATGTTGTTGGATGTCTCTGGGATGGGAAAATAGCCCCCAGTTAAGAGCAACTGGTAAAAATTTGAATTTAGACCTACCTAAGCAAAGCATTTACAAGAGAGGAGAATCCATGCAGTGGACAGCCTGGCATTGCTTAATGAAGGCTTCATGTAAAGTAGATTTGGCCTTGCGGAGGAGTAGCCCTTGCATTCAGAGCTCCCTTCCCTCACTTGTGCCTCTTATCCCCTCTCTCTTCCACTTCTTTTGAGGAATAGGTTCATTAATTTTATGCCTTAAGTTTTTTGCATCTTGAATTCTTCCTTCTCCAGTGGAGCCTTTCCCTCAACCCTGAACCATATTTCAAAATATCCGTCTTAGAAAAAAATAGCTGTTTTCGTTATTAGAATTTTTAATGTAAAGAAGAACATTGACTTACTCAATCAGCAAAAGGGAGCACTAACCACGGGTAGCGTGTGTTCATTTTCTATCTGGACAGTGTCACTCCATGATGGATACTGCCCTATCTTCATCTTCTAGGTGAGGAACTAAGCCACAGCAAAGTGAATTAATAGGTTAAAAATCACACAGAACTAACACAAAGTGGATTCAGATCTCAATTCCTGAGTCTACTTTCTTAACCACACTGTTCCATACTCTCCATTCCCGCATCTCTACAAGACCTCATTACTGTTACCACAGTTCAGTTAAGGTCAGTTGCTCAATCATGTCCAACTCTTTGCAACTCCATGGACTGCAGCACACCAGATTTCCTTGTCCTTCACTATCTCCCAGAGCCTGCTCAAACTCATGTCCATTGACTCAGTGATGCCATCCACCTATCTCATCCTCTGTTGTCCCCTTCTCCTTTTGCCTTCTATTTTCCCCACATTAGACTCTTTTCCAATGAGTTGTCTCTTTGTATCAGGTGGCCAAAGTATTGGAGCTTTGACATCATTCCTTCCAATGAATATTCAGGGTTGATTTTCTTTAGGATTGACTGGTTTGATCTCCTTGTAGTTCAGGGGACTCTCAAGAGGCTTCTCTAGAACCACAGTTCAAAGGCATCAGTTCTTCAGCCTTCTTTATGGTGCAGCTTTCACATTCATACATGACTACTAGGAAAACCATAGCTTTGACTATGTGGACTTCTGTCAGCAAAGTGATGTCTCTGCTTTTCAATACGCTGTCTAGGTTTGTCATAGCTTTTCTTCCAAGGAACAAGTGTCTTTTAATTTCACGGCTTCAGTAACCATCCACCGTGATTTTGGAGCCCAAGAAAATAAAGTCTGTCACTGTTTCCATTGTTTGCCTATCTGTTTGCTGAAGTGATGGGACTAGGTGCCATGATCTTTATTTTTTGAATGTTGAGATTTAGGCCAGCATTTTCACTCTCTTTTACCTTCATCAAGAGGATCAGCTAGGTTTTATGCCTTCAAGAATCTATAACAGATATTGAGTAAGACAATAACTTGATTCTTTTTTTTTTTAAAACTTTTGTTTTACTTTTAAGTTTTACAGAGTTTTGTTGTTTACAGATATATATGTTCCCAGATTAGTCATATGTATATCCCCCCCATCCCACCCCTCCAGACTGTCACACAGCACCCCTGAAGGATCTCCTTTTCTCACAGAGCAACGACTATAGCTGTTTTCTTCACATATGATAGTACAGGCCTTCATGCTACTTCCTTTACACCTCTCACCCACTGTTCCTTCCCCACAGTGTCCATATGTCCACTGTCCATGTCTGTCTTTCCGTCGCTTCACTGCATGTGCCATCATCACCATCCTTCTAGATTCCATATATATGTGTTAGTATATTGTACTTGTCCTTCTCTTTCTGACTAACTTCACTTTTTATGATAGGTTCTAGATCTGGCCGCCTCATTAGGGCTGATACTTCTGCATTTCTCTTTACAGCTGTGTAGTATTCCATTGTATATATGTACCAGAGCTTTTGTATCCATTTTTTCATCGATGGGCATCTAGGTTGCTTCCGTGTTATAGCTATTGTATAGAGAGCTGCAATGAAAATTGGGGTACAGGTGCTTCCTTCAGGTTTGATTTCATCAGGGTATAAGCCTAAGAGTGGGATTGCTGGGTCGTATGGTGCTTCTATTTTGAGTTTTTTAAGGAATCTCCATACTGTCTTCCATAGAGGCTGTATCAATTTACATTCCCAGCAGCAATGCAAGAGGGTTCCCTTTTCTCTGCACCCTCTCCAGCATTTATTGTCTGTCGATTTGTGGATGATGGCCATTCTGACGGATGTGAGGTGATATCTCCTTGTAGTTTCGATTTTCATTTCTCTAATTATAGGCGAAGTTGAGGATCGTTTCATGTGTTTTGGGCCATCTGTATGTCCTCTTTGGAGAGGTGTCTGTTTAGGTCCTTTTCCCATTTTTTGATTGGGTTGTTCATTTTTCTGGTGCTGAGTTGTGTGAGTTGCTTATAGATTTGACGATTAATTCTTTGTCTGTTGTTTCATTTGCTATGATTTTCTCCCATTCTGTGGGTTGTCTGTTCAGCTTTTTTGTAATTTCTTTTGCTGTACAAAAGCTTTTAAGTTTCATTAGATTCCACATGTTAGTTTTTGTTTTTAGTTCTGCTATTCTAGTAGGTGGGTCAGAGAAGATCTTGCTTTGATTTATGTCCTTGAGTGTTTTACCTATATTCTCCTCTAAGAGTTTGATGGTTTCTGGTCTTATATTTAGGTCTTTAATCCATTTTGAGTTGATCTTTGTGTATGGAAGACCTTGATTCTCTTACGGGTAGTGCAATGGTGAGCACAGTAGCAACCCTGCCCAAAGAATGGTCAGTGATCAGAAGACGTAAATAGATGTGAATCTCAGAAGACAGTGCAAAATGTGAACTGTTACTGTTACAAAAGTATGAGCCAAGAGCTGTTGGAGTAAAGAGGCTGGAGAGACTGTTAAACCTTGAGTGAGAGAAAATCAAGCATATAGATGTCATAGGCGTTCAACACTGTAGTGCCTTCTATGAGACTGCATTATATGGAAGGGACTGTTCTAGGAGGTGGATGGTGCTTACAATCCAGTGGGGATCTTGCAGACATGAATCAGATGATCACATGCCTTTAGGTGGGAGATGCTAGGTTTGAGAGTAACATGGTACCATGATGGTATCTGAAAGGCCCTGTACTAACTTTGGGATAGGGGTCAGGGAAAGTTTACCTGAGGAAACGATGACCAAGGTGAGAGGTGAAGGATAAGGAGGCGTTAGCCAGTTGTGAGGAGTGTGTATGTGTGTGGGTGTAGACCCCTGTCTGTGTATGTATATAGGCATGTAGTGGAGAGGGGAATGAGGATGTTTGAGGCAGAAAACAAACACATTCAGAGGTCCTGGAGTTAAAGAGGACACAAGGAGCACAGGGAATAGAGAAATCCCAGTGGGGCTGAAACACAGAGAGTGATGGGGAGCAGGGGCTAGAGCCTGCAGGGCCTTGAGGGCCATGATAAGGATTTTCCTCTTTATTGGGAGAGCAGTGAACATCACTAAGGGATTTGAGGAAGATGAGTGACATCATCGTATGTGAGTTTTCAGAAGATCTATTTGGGTATAGTGTAGAGAGTTGATTGAAAGGAGCCAGGATAGGTGTGGAGTTGTTTTGATGGTTCATATGGAAAAACCATGTAGCACAAAGGTCCATGAGCTTATTTGCATTTGTTCTCTTTCCTTGCAAGATTTTGCTGTTGTAGGGCTTCCCTGGTAGTCCAGTGGGTAAGGACATCGCCTTGGGGTGCAGGGGGCGCTGGTTCGATCCCTGGCCTGGGAGGATCCCATGTGCCATGGAGGAGCTGGACCGTTGTGTCCAATTGCTGAGCGGGAGCTCTGGAGCACATGTGCCCAGAGCGCGTGCTCTTCAGCGACAGAGGGCACTGTGATGGGAGGCTTACACAGGTCAAAGAACAAAGAGGGATGAAAGTGGATAAATGAAAGACCAATAGAAGTGGCCAAAAAGAAAAAAAAAAAGATTTTGCTGTTTTAATTCCCCACCCCCCCAAAAAAAGAACACAGAGTTCCATTAGGGTCCCATTCCCAGACAGCTGGTCCCATGCTTCTCTCCTTGCTTCCTGTGGTTGCTAACAGTTATCAGCATTCCTTGATTTGTAGATAACATGGCTCAATTCTCTGCCTCTGTCTTCACATGGCATTCTTCTCTGTGTGTATGTCTCTGTGTGTCTCCTCTTACAAAGATTTCATCGATTTAGAGACCACCCTAATCCACTATGCCATCTTTAATTAACCACATCTGCAAAACCCCTATTTCCTAATAAAGTCACATTCTGAGATTCCAGGTAGACATGGTTTAGGGGAACACTCTTCAGCCCACAACCTGGACTATTCTAACCATGTTTCAGGATATTGTGTATGAACTTACCTTTAATCAGAAGAGATCTGCAAAAAACTCTTCCAGAAAAGCATTCTAAAGTCACAGCCATTGACTAGAACAGATCGTAGATTCTCTCTTTCTCCAGACAAAGGTGTATCTTATTGTTGCTAGCCTGCTTTGAGCATTTATATTATCTGCCTGGCTCCCATAGCTATTTGAGTTTACAACTCCTGATTTAGAGTAAAACCTGAGCAATATCGAGATGCAGGGAAAATGGGAGGCTGCTGAGTAGTGTGTGGCAAGGGACCCAATTCCATAAGCATTGCTGAGTATATGAATGGCTCTGTTGGAAGAATGCAGCGGGGCTGTTCTGGTGATTCTTTCTTTGGAAGACCATAGATGATGTCTGTTATATCCCCATGCAGCAGCCATTACCTTGGAAACAGGCCATCCTGACAACGTGTCAAGGAAGTTGTTACAGGGAATTATTTCAGCCAGAAGAGATCTCTGCAAAGCAATCTGTTCCAGCCTACTGTGTCATAGAGTGGTCCCCATGTCCACAGGTTTTTTTTGCTGGAAATGCAGCAGCAACCAGCGTGAAGCCTACACCTGTCATGAGCTAATGTGCAATTTCTGCCAAGGTTTGCACTTGGGCTCTATTAACAGGGGAGAAGAGACCTTCCAGGGAAGTGTATTAATGTTTAACCCTTTATCCACAAATTCTCTCTTCTTGAAAAAGCTGCCACTTGCCAAACTGCCCCCAGACCGTTTAGGATTTTGCTTTTTAAAATTTTTTGGTTTGAGAGGTAGATTGGAGAAAGGCAAGTTAATAGACACTGACCTTCAAGGGGAAGGTCCACAGACCCTTTTTAAAAATCAAGGAAGAGGGTTTCCCCAGTGGGTAAAGAGTCCTCCTTGCACTGCAAGGGACACCGGTTCGATCTCTGGCATGGCAAGATCCCATATACTGCGGAGTGGCTGGACCAGTGTGTCCAATTATGAGCCAGCGCTCTGGAGCACATGCATCCAGAGCCAGCGCTCTGCTACAGGAGAGGCCACTGCAATGGGAGACCCACATGGGCCAAAGAACAAAGATGGTTGAAAATAAATAAATGAAAGACCAATAAAAGTGGCCAAAAAAAAAAAAAATCAAGGAAGAATGAATCTGAGCCTCGGCTGGGAGAGTATTTCTTGGAAGAAATGATATAAAGCTGAGATGAGAACGAAATCTCATTAGTGTCAGTTGTCTCCTCTTTCTCCAGCTGCAGCCAGAGCAGAACCTGGATGTTTAGGCGGGAGGTCAGCAGATCCCAAACTTCAAAATAACAAACTGCATTTTCTGTGTATAGCAGGGAGTAGGGGGTCAGTTTTCAAGTGGAATCTGTGTTTCACTGTGTGTTTTTCTACTACGAGGCATTGGGTGGGAAAGATTGGTGGGGAACACTCCTCCCCATTCCTAACCTGAGTAGACTTGGGAATGTTTGCCGTCATATCAGGGTGGACTAAGTAAATGCAGTTAAATGTTGCCAAGGCCGATGGTTACATTCATGTTTGCGGAGGAAGAGCTGAATCCCTGGAAGGACAGCTGAGGCTCAGGGTCAAAGCTTGGAAACCAGAGCCTCGGAGTCTGGGCGTTCCCAGTGGTAAAGGCCTTGGGCTTAGGAGCTGTACTGTGGAGAGTATTGCCGGAGACAGTTTCCCCTTCCACAGGTTTTTCTGGAAATGCAGCAGCAACCAGCGTGAAGCCTACACCTGTCATGAGCTAATGTGCAATTTCTGCCAAGGTTTGCACTTGGGCTCTATTAACAGGGGAGAAGAGACCTTCCAGGGAAGTGTATTAATGTTTAACCCTTTATCCACAAATTCTCTCTTCTTGAAAAAGCTGCCACTTGCCAAACTGCCCCCAGACCGTTTAGGATTTTGCTTTTAAATTTTTTGGTTTGAGAGGTAGATTGGAGAAAGGCAAGTTAATAGACACTGACCTTCAAGGGGAAGGTCCACAGACCCTTTTTAAAAATCAAGGAAGAGGGTTTCCCCAGTGGGTAAAGAGTCCTCCTTGCACTGCAAGGGACACCGGTTCGATCTCTGGCATGGCAAGATCCCATATACTGCGGAGTGGCTGGACCAGTGTGTCCAATTATGAGCCAGCGTCTGGAGCACATGCATCCAGAGCCAGCGCTCTGCTACAGGAGAGGCCACTGCAATGGGAGACCCACATGGGCCAAAGAACAAAGATGGTTGAAAATAAATAAATGAAAGACCAATAAAAGTGGCCAAAAAAAAAAAAAATCAAGGAAGAATGAATCTGAGCCTCGGCTGGGAGAGTATTTCTTGGAAGAAATGATATAAAGCTGAGATGAGAACGAAATCTCATTAGTGTCAGTTGTCTCCTCTTTCTCCAGCTGCAGCCAGAGCAGAACCTGGATGTTTAGGCGGGAGGTCAGCAGATCCCAAACTTCAAAATAACAAACTGCATTTTCTGTGTATAGCAGGGAGTAGGGGGTCAGTTTTCAAGTGGAATCTGTGTTTCACTGTGTGTTTTTCTACTACGAGGCATTGGGTGGGGAAAGATTGGTGGGGAACACTCCTCCCCATTCCTAACCTGAGTAGACTTGGGAATGTTTGCCGTCATATCAGGGTGGACTAAGTAAATGCAGTTAAATGTTGCCAAGGCCGATGGTTACATTCATGTTTGCGGAGGAAGAGCTGAATCCCTGGAAGGACAGCTGAGGCTCAGGGTCAAAGCTTGGAAACCAGAGCCTCGGAGTCTGGGCGTTCCCAGTGGTAAAGGCCTTGGGCTTAGGAGCTGTACTGTGGAGAGTATTAGGGAGTGAAGAGACGCCAGAGGGGTGCCTCTGTGATGAAGGCAGAGACTAGTTCTGCACGCAGTAGGCCCTCAGGGAATATTTGCTGAGAGGGAGAAATTACACGGGCAGTCTCTTGGGCTGAAGGAGAAGTTCTCTATTTTATTTCTTTTGGGTGTGTTCAGAGGGAGGGACCCCATTGCTATAAAAGACCTATCTGATTTATTTAAACATTTTAATATCATTTCTAGTTATGTAAGCAATGCACAAATATGTTGTGTTTATAAGCAAAGCCAGCCTCATATGCAGGATGGGACAATGAAGGGTGTCTACTTCATATGTATGTTGTGACTATGACATATAACGTGATTGCTGTATAGCAAGTGCTCAGTAAATGTCAGTTCTTATTATTATTTATATGTTTATGTTCATTAACCCAGAAATTCTGCTCCTAGGAATTCACTCTAAGAAATCATGGCTTTATTAAAAAGACAAAGCAAAACACTATTCCTTCAGCATTTTTTTTTTAAACTTTTATTTCCTTCAGCATTTTTTATAATGCTAAAATCTAGGTACAATCGAAGTATCCAAGGACAAAGAACTGGTTGAAAAAATTGTGATATATCCATAAAATGAAACACTGTTCAATAATTAAATACCAGTATATCTCTGGATATGACATGGAATGATGTCATGAAATATGATTAATACGTGATAAAAAGAAATATATATAATAGCAGCTTCCCTGGTGGTCCAGTGAATAAGAGTCCATTTTGCAATGCAGGGGGCACCAGTTTGATCTGTGATCAGGGAAGATCCCACATGTCACAGAGCAGCTAAACCCATGTGCCACAACTACTGAAGCCCATGTACCTAGATCCCATGCTCTGCAACCAGAGAAGCCACCAATGAGAAGTTCTACTACGAGGCATTGGGTGGGAAAGATTGGTGGGGAACACTCCTCCCATTCCTAACCTGAGTAGACTTGGGAATGTTTGCCGTCATATCAGGGTGGACTAAGTAAATGCAGTTAAATGTTGCCAAGGCCGATGGTTACATTCATGTTTGCGGAGGAAGAGCTGAATCCCTGGAAGGACAGCTGAGGCTCAGGGTCAAAGCTTGGAAACCAGAGCCTCGGAGTCTGGGCGTTCCCAGTGGTAAAGGCCTTGGGCTTAGGAGCTGTACTGTGGAGAGTATTAGGGAGTGAAGAGACGCCAGAGGGGTGCCTCTGTGATGAAGGCAGAGACTAGTTCTGCACGCAGTAGGCCCTCAGGGAATATTTGCTGAGAGGGAGAAATTACACGGGCAGTCTCTTGGGCTGAAGGAGAAGTTCTCTATTTTATTTCTTTTGGGTGTGTTCAGAGGGAGGGACCCCATTGCTATAAAAGACCTATCTGATTTATTTAAACATTTTAATATCATTTCTAGTTATGTAAGCAATGCACAAATATGTTGTGTTTATAAGCAAAGCCAGCCTCATATGCAGGATGGGACAATGAAGGGTGTCTACTTCATATGTATGTTGTGACTATGACATATAACGTGATTGCTGTATAGCAAGTGCTCAGTAAATGTCAGTTCTTATTATTATTTATATGTTTATGTTCATTAACCCAGAAATTCTGCTCCTAGGAATTCACTCTAAGAAATCATGGCTTTATTAAAAAGACAAAGCAAAACACTATTCCTTCAGCATTTTTTTTTTAAACTTTTATTTCCTTCAGCATTTTTTATAATGCTAAAATCTAGGTACAATCGAAGTATCCAAGGACAAAGAACTGGTTGAAAAAATTGTGATATATCCATAAAATGAAACACTGTTCAATAATTAAATACCAGTATATCTCTGGATATGACATGGAATGATGTCATGAAATATGATTAATACGTGATAAAAAGAAATATATATAATAGCAGCTTCCCTGGTGGTCCAGTGAATAAGAGTCCATTTTGCAATGCAGGGGGCACCAGTTTGATCTGTGATCAGGGAAGATCCCACATGTCACAGAGCAGCTAAACCCATGTGCCACAACTACTGAAGCCCATGTACCTAGATCCCATGCTCTGCAACCAGAGAAGCCACCACAATGAGAAGCCCACATACTGCAACTACAGAGCAGCCCCAGCACACCACAACTAGAGAAAGCCTGTGCACATCAACAGAGACCCAGTGTAGCCAAATAAATAAATAAATATTTAAAAAATTATACATACATATATATATATATATATATATATATATATATAATGGAAAAAAAAAGTCAGAAAATCTCAGGATAAGACTGAAGTTTTCTTTAACAACTAAGCCATATCCTGGGGCCCTTTCCCCATATTCTTTATAGGACCTAAGGTTTTTTCAGTTTGGTCTGTAGCCTTGCAAACCTTGATATGCCTTTATGTGTGTGTGTCTGTGTGTGTATAGCTATATAAAACATACGAATTTGCTTGTAGGTAAGAATGATGATAAATAAATCATGATGGGTATTAATCTGCCAGTTGCTTTTGTCACTCAGGAAAATGCCCTAGAGCTTCTCCAGGTCAGTCTGTATAGGTCTGCCTCGCTCTTTCTACCTGCACTGCTATGTTCCTTGGATTGACTATGTCATCGTTTATTGAAATCTATTCCCCCTGTTGATGGGGTATTTAGGTTGTTTTCAACTTTATGCTTTCACCAACAGTGCTATGCATAATAACCCCAGATATGCCTCCTTGTCAAGTATGTGGATTTAATCTGATTAAATAACCATTTGGAGTATGGCTGGCGTCCCTAATAAAATAGTTTGTGAACTTTGACAGTTGACTTGTCCTCTATCATAAGTGGATTTTATAGAGAAGGGACAAGTCAGGATAACTGATAAGAAAAAGAAAGATACCCCAGGGCTAGGGTCTTTAGAGACAAATGATTTACCATAGGCAGTGTCAGTGGAAAGTTTGTAGAGTCTGCAGGAAAACCATTTTAGATTAGAACATTGACTCTGGATATGACTGAATGTCATGAAATATGATTAATACGTGATAAAAGAAATATATATAATAGCAGCTTCCTGGTGGTCCAGTGAATAAGAGTCCATTTTGCAATGCAGGGGGCACCAGTTTGATCTGTGATCAGGGAAGATCCCACATGTCACAGAGCAGCTAAACCCATGTGCCACAACTACTGAAGCCCATGTACCTAGATCCCATGCTCTGCAACCAGAGAAGCCACCACAATGAGAAGCCCACATACTGCAACTACAGAGCAGCCCCAGCACACCACAACTAGAGAAAGCCTGTGCACATCAACAGAGACCCAGTGTAGCCAAATAAATAAATAAATATTTAAAAAATTATACATACATATATATATATATATATATATATATATATATAATGGAAAAAAAAAGTCAGAAAATCTCAGGATAAGACTGAAGTTTTCTTTAACAACTAAGCCATATCCTGGGGCCCTTTCCCCATATTCTTTATAGGACCTAAGGTTTTTTCAGTTTGGTCTGTAGCCTTGCAAACCTTGATATGCCTTTATGTGTGTGTGTCTGTGTGTGTATAGCTATATAAAACATACGAATTTGCTTGTAGGTAAGAATGATGATAAATAAATCATGATGGGTATTAATCTGCCAGTTGCTTTTGTCACTCAGGAAAATGCCCTAGAGCTTCTCCAGGTCAGTCTGTATAGGTCTGCCTCGCTCTTTCTACCTGCACTGCTATGTTCCTTGGATTGACTATGTCATCGTTTATTGAAATCTATTCCCCCTGTTGATGGGGTATTTAGGTTGTTTTCAACTTTATGCTTTCACCAACAGTGCTATGCATAATAACCCCAGATATGCCTCCTTGTCAAGTATGTGGATTTAATCTGATTAAATAACCATTTGGAGTATGGCTGGCGTCCCTAATAAAATAGTTTGTGAACTTTGACAGTTGACTTGTCCTCTATCATAAGTGGATTTTATAGAGAAGGGACAAGTCAGGATAACTGATAAGAAAAAGAAAGATACCCCAGGGCTAGGGTCTTTAGAGACAAATGATTTACCATAGGCAGTGTCAGTGGAAAGTTTGTAGAGTCTGCAGGAAAACCATGTGTCCTTTGAGGGATTTAGAACATTGACTCATAGTGAGCAAACTATAGGAGAAATTCTGGGCTTGAGAGGCATAGTCTTCTATGCTGACCTTCCAGCTCCCAATTTCACCTTTTCTCCACCATGGATGACACATGCAGTCTGTGTTTGCTTTGTTTCTTTCAGATGTGCCCAGGGGTAGGGAGTTCACATGTATCTTTATTTGTATTGTGTATGTGTAAATATGTTAACCCAAATCTGCCTGTTTATGGTTGCTATATACATTGTGGAGGATGTTCCATCTGTAGGTGGAGAAAATACCTGATGGCCTTTGCAACTGATGTGAGGTTGATTTTTTTTTTTTTTCCCTTCCCTCTGAGCTGAGGTTGGAGCCTCCACCAGTGAGATCCAACCTAGCTACTCTATTGAGCAATGAAGACTGTATCTATCTTAGACACAGAAGGAGTCAGGTCCCACTGGTGATCTCTTGTCAATTGGAAGCATTCTCTGTACTGTCCACCACACTGCTTTAACCTCTTCGGTGCTCTGTGCTGCCCAACATTAGGTCTGCAGCTCATTTGTGGACTAGGTTAATAATCCCATTACTGATATCCTCTTAATCTTCAGAGCAGTCTGAGACACATCTTCTCTGTAGATAACAAATAGGGATATCATCATTTCTTGCCATTTCTATGTATTCCAGGCTGCATACTCCTGATCTAGGAGCTTGGTGCTGAATAGATAGGGTAGGGAGGTTATTGACCATGGGACTATTTTCCTTGCATTGAATCTTTAGAAAGACTAGGATAAGTAAATGTAGATTCCATTTTCTTTTCTTTTTTTTTTTTTTACCCGTAGTGAAAACTCTTTAGTGATCACTGCTGACCGTGCTATTCGTAGAGTCTTAAAAGTCTCCAAAGATGACACCAGAAGACGTGTTCTTATCAGTGGTCCTGTCATCATTAGTCACCTCTGACAGACTTCTCTGAGGCAACTCGGTTTCCTGAAACAACTTGGACTTCCAGGGAACTCCTTTAACACACCTCTTGTTATTTAATTTGACTTTCATATTCCTGGCCAGACCCAGGAACCTTCAAAGTTTCTTTTTTTTTTGTCTGTCCTACCTGGGTTGTCATTGAAAGATTTTGAACCCTGGATTTATCACTTGGAAAGTCTCCTAATGATAATCTATGCTGCAGGTGTATTGTGAGAAGTAACAAGGCAGTGTGTATAAAACAGAATGCCAGGTGCACAATAAGATCTCAGAAATGATGATGAGGATGAAGTTGATGTTATTGAGTATTTTGAAGAAATCACCAGTCTAGGAGCTGAAAGAGGAGACTGGGGGGCTGTGGAAATAAGGGTGGAAAACAATCACTACTTTCCCCCAATTTTGCATAACTACATACTCTTTGATGTCCACAAGTGATGAGCCACAAACTTGTCTTTCTGATACTTTTAGGTGGTTTTCTAGAAAGCTTCAAGGCCAAGACCTATAATAAACAAGATATCCTAAAAACTGAGAATTCCCATTATTAATTGGAGAGAATATACATCAAACTTCTAACCCTCTCCTTGTTTTTGCTGAGAAATTGCCTGTCCTGTTTTTAAGGGAACTTCCTGGATCTGCTTCAATAGAAGAGTCTTCCCACAGGCTGTTCACTGAAGGTAGATGTGACAATAGGTCACAGAGACGTCCAGTCAAGCAGTTACAAGTGATGGACTCAAGACCTTTGAAGTCTCTGATTTAGCAAAAACACAGTCTCGGCCATTGGAGGGCTTCCCTGTTACATGTATCAGCTGCTGTGAGTTTTCTGAGAAATCACTTATTATAAATCAAGAGAAGGGAAAGAGGATGAAAAAAGTCTTCCTGAAAAGGCATTTCTGTAACCCCACCCCATGCTGGTCCAAATACCAGGTGACTGCCAGAGTCAACATAATCTGTTGCTAGATTTCATGCCAGCCTGATGTGGTCGATAGCGGTATTGAGGTTAGATGATTTCTTCCTTTTTTCCATTTTCATCTTGGCTCAAGCACCTGAAAACCCGTGGAAACAATTGTGCTAGGCTAGTGGTTTTTGAGCTTTTTGAGTTTTTTGTTTGTTATTTTTCTTGATCTGACACCCCAATCTATAGTCAAGGCCTGGAGGTGGCTGGACAGACACTTGGGAAGCACAAATGTAGGACAGAGTTTGAAAACCAGAATAGTGGGTAGCCTTATTCAAAATCCAAGTGGCCGGAAACACGATAGCATTTGACTGTAGGACCAGTGGATTCTTTCCCAAGGCAAATTTGCTTCTACCACTCTGTTGATGGCATGTCCATATTCCCACCTCACAGGAAATAAGTTATTTCTTACCAAGCAATGGAATTTTTAAAATAGTTATCAGGGTTTCCTTCTGGTTCATTTCTCTGTTGTTTAAGTTGGCTCAGCAGAGCTAAGACTGTACTGCCGCCATCTCCAGAACCTTCCATAATGTGCACTGCACGCTGGCGTTTTCTTTGAGAGGAAATCAGTATTCCTCCCAAGTCTGTTTTATGGTTGACATGGAATTCTTGGAGAAGTTTCTCCCTGTTTATTTATAGAACTAATATTTATGCAAAACTTGGACAAAGAGTTTGTTCCATTCTCATTTCAAGGCTTCTGGTGCTTGAAAATATGCAGGAAGGAAGGGCTGTGAAGGTCACTGTTGTGGAAAAGAGGAGCAGAGACCATGAACTTAGAAAGGACAGTGACAGAACGCACACACAGAGTGAAACGGGGGAGGCCACTGGAAGTGTCTACCGAGATGTCACAGAAAGATGGAGATCCACTGGGAATCTCAAGCATGAGTTCCTCTTCAGAGGGAAGTTGCTTCTCAGCTCACCAGGGTGCTGATAAAGCCTATCAGTGACTGTTCACCACTCAGCAGATTGTCTAGTGTGCATTGCCCCAAGCAAGGTATGGGAATCACTGGGCTAGAATGTATTTTCACAGCAACTGTGTTTCCTTTCTCATGGACCACATTGGTGTTGATATAATGAGACAAAAAGATGCACAGAACCATCTGCGAAGTCCATTTCCTGCAGCTATCTCTGCCACTCCTTTCTTGTTGCCTTGGAGTGAAGAATGCAGGCTAAGAGAAACTCTTGCCTGTGTGAGAGAAATCCCTGGCCTCTGCAGAGGCCCTCTCCTGCCAGCAGTGGACTTACTCAGATGGTTACGCCCTTGGCACAGATCTAAGCGGATTTATGTCTTCCTCACATTGCATGAAGGTGGCTGTGCTCTGTGTGTCCTAGTCAAAAGACTAAATACAGTCAGTGTAGGGAGTAAAGAATTATTGGCAAATATGGTAAATGTGTTTTTGTTTACACATTTTTCCCCACAATAAATTGTCCCAAAAAGTGACGAGGGAGGTCTTGCTTGTGATGGTTAGTGTGTGTTTTAGTTTCCTCAAATATATTAATATTTCAGAAGCCCCGTGTTTCACGCAAGGGAGCCAAACTCATCTTCTCTTGGACCCATAGCAGCTTTCAGAGTCAGGTTATAGGACCACGTGTTGGTAGGAGTTTCCTTGGTGCAGCCATTTTCAGTGTGAGCTCCAGGTTTTAGATCCTTTTAGCTTTACGCACAGTGCCTTATGGGGAGATTGTTATGGATCGAGGGAGGAAGGCAGGGAGGAAAAAAGAAAGAGTGGATGAGGCGGAGGGAGGGTGAGCGGGAAGGGCTCCATAGTTAGCATGTGGTAGAAAAGTGATTTTTCAAACTTGGGAGTGCGTAAGAATCCCCAGTGAGCTATGGCACCAGCGTAGACTCCTGAGCCTGGCTCCTGTGAACTTCCACTTCAGCCATCTACATTCTTGACTCCCCTTTGTGGTTTTGACGCAAGTAGGCCACTGGCCTCACACTGAGTAATGTTGTTATAGAAACTGTGAATGTGACTAATCAGTTTTACCTTGCAGAGTGTGACAGTGGGTGGATCAGCCACTAGAAATATTTCCTACAGCTATAGTCCTGACATGATAGAGAAGGAGGGTGATTTATAGAGTTTCACAGTGTGCTCGTGAGGGGACAAGCTGATTTACCATTTCAGTTTTCAGAGGGTGTAAGGATGTAATAATCACTGAAAGGTCAACATCTTTTAATCCCACAGGTAAATCCCACTGCGCACCTGGCCGTTTCCTTTTCCTGAGGCTCTTTGCTTCCCTTGAGATTCAAGCCAGCCATAGCACATGACTTGATTCAGGGAACAAGAACGTGCAGTATATCATAAATTTAAACTTCGCTGGAATTGGTTTGGCTGCTTCCTCAAGATGGAGATGTTATATAACCATGCTCTGCTGCTTGCCCTCTGCCCCAGATCTTCTCTGCTACTTGTATCTCTTGCAAAGTGGAACCTGCCACTAACAGGATTCTTTTCCAGATGTTTTGATCCCTTGTCTGACCTCTCTCTGCCCTCATCTTCCCACGTCAAAATGTACGAGGGGCACTGTTGTGCACCCATGCCCAGCCAGCCTGTGTGCTAGATGAGGTGGTATTTACTTGGTGCTGGAGCAACATGTGAAATGGTTTTATGTGAAAATAAAAAGTTATCCATCAGTTAAGTCACTTATGTGTTGAACTGCCTTCCACATACTGGCCTTTGGCAGATAAAAAAGATCTTTCACCTTGTGCCATCCTTGGCCTCTGGACTGAGGCAAATGTCTGTTGCTTTTGGCTTTTATGTTGGTTGCTGGTAGAGAAGTCAGCAGAAGGCTCCAAATATGCCCCAGCCTTGGTACAAGTAGGAAACCGAAGTAATTCCTGGGACACTGTGCTTGGAGGCCTCTTCTGCTTTTGTGATCCTGCAATCCAGTGGCACTGTTATTTCTATCTCTGATTTGGAAAGATTTCATTCAGGATGCCAGCCCAGGGATGTGGCTGGAGGAAGTTCGTGTTGATTATCTTACTGGAAAGACCAGATGGCAGCGGACTCTAGAGTTCTAAGTCCTGCTTTGCTCCAAGGTGGCTGAGCAATTGCAGCCCACTGACAGCTTGAAGTATGGTACACTGGGTAATTGGCTTCCTCATTTAGTAATTTGTCTGCTTTCTTTCCTCTTCCTCTGCTTCCTCTCTTCTTGTAAACTGATAGCCTCCTGCCTCTTCAGTAGACTGATAGAGAGTCCCCTGAGCAGTGGCTGAAGGGAGGGGGTGGCCAGAGCCTCAGGTGGAAGGTCATTTGGAAACTGACACAGAAAAGTCACCATCTTTCTTCCCTGACTTTCCTCTGGCTACCCTTCTTGGTTTTGTTGCTTTTTCGTTTTCTCCTGTCTTCTTCTGTCATTGTCCCTTTTTGTTACTTCACCCTCATGTTTTTCTTTCCCTGTTATGGATGGATTTCCTTATTTTGTTCCCCTTTCTACATTTTCTGTCTTTTTGTTTTTCTTTTCTTTCCTTTTTTTCTTTTGATTCCCCTCTTTCTTTGCCTTTGCAGTTTATCTAGTAAAATTCAGTTCAGAAAAGGAAATTGCACCACATTTATTCAGACCATCCTACCTTTTTCTTTCATTTTTTTTTTCCTCTATAGAAGAAAAAAATTAGGAAATACATTTCCAGCTCTTTTGGTCACCTTCATCCCCTCTAATGTGTTTGTCTTTAGGTGTCGGAAGTTCCAGGGCACCACATCTCTGCTTCATTGAAAGTACAGATGCACCACTTTGAGTTTTTACCCCTGGACCTGGGGAATGATGTCTGGTTTCACTTAGTAAGTCATTTTGTTCTCCAGGTGGAATTCAGATTATTTCATTGCAAAGTTAAGAGCAGATCTGACCCTAATGCTGGAAATGTTAAACATCTTTGCCCCTCTAGATTGCAAGCAGGCTGTGGCAGTGTTAACCACCTCTTCAACATGTTTTCCCCAGAGATTGGGCCATCCTGTTGGCAGAGATAGAAAAGGGTCACCATCTAGGCCTGATGGTAGTCCAGGTGGCTCCACCATCACAAAGCAGCCTGAGTGAACCCTGGGGACTCTGCTAGGAGGTAAAGAGAACAGCACACTTCCCCATTTTTGTCTTTAATTATAGTTTACAAAGGGCACCTAGGTCAGTGACTCCCATTCTGTTTTAGAGAGTAGAGGGCAGGCTTCAGAGTCACAGGCTCCAGAGTTCACATTCAAGCCCTACCAGCTGTGTGACCTTAGACAAATAACTTATCCTCTCTGAACTTTAGTCCCCATATAAGCTCCATGGAGAACTTTGTCCCCTTTTATAGAATTGTATCCCCAACATCTAATATACACAATGCATGGTATATGTTCAAGGAATGAATTTCAGGCACAAATGTAGTGGTTAAGAGTAAGCACTTCATGCCAGACTCTTAAGTTTTCAAATTCCAGTGCTGCCACTTAACTGACTTTTTACTGTATTAGTTTCCTAGTACTGCCTTAGCAGATTATCACAGACTTGGTGGTTTCAAACAACAGGAAATTATTCTTTCACAGTTCTGGAGGCCTGAAGTCCAAAATGAAGGTGTCTGAGGGACATACTCCCTCCATAGGCCCTAGGCAAGCATCCTTCCTTGCCTCTTCCAGCTTCTGGTGATTCCAGGTGTTCTTGGCTTCTGGTTGCATCATTGCAGTCTCTGTCTGTATCTTTGCACGTCTTTCCCTCTTCTCTGTGTCTTCTCCTCTTCTGCCGTTTATGAGAGCACTTGTTGTTGGATAATCCAACGCCAAATGTCCTCCTAGAGCCATAATCCAAGAGGATTTCATCTCAAAGTTTTTAACTTAAGTCTGCAAGGACCCCCACCCCCCTTTTTTTTTTTTGGCCACTTCTATTGATCTTTCATTCATTTATCTTTGTTCTTTGGCCTGTGTGGGCCTCCCATCACAGTGGCCTCCCTTGTTGCAGAGCATCAGCTCTGAGCACATGCGCTCCAGAGCTCCGACTGGGTAGTTGGACACATTGGTCCAGCTGCCCCGCAGCACGCGGGATCCTCCCATGCCAGGGATCGAACCAGTGCCCCCTGGCACTGCACGGTGGTGCCCTTACCCACTGGACCACCAGGGAAGCCCCCCTCCCCACCTTTTTTAAAGCAAACTTACATTAATAGTTTCTGATTAGACCATCATCATAGCTTGTTAGGGCCAACCTTAAACCCACTCCAGGTCTGTCTTGATCAATTGAGTTACCATATATATAAAGTCCTTAGGCTAGTGCCTTGCAGGTGGTGAGGGTGAAATAACTGCTTTTATTGACCTCACAGTCATCCTCTAATGAAAACTGAGACAAGGGTATGTAACGTTATACAGTGTGTGGCACACAATAAGAGGCCAGTGAGTGTTCTTAATTTAGTAAATTGGTATTGAAGGCCTACTGTGTGCCAGGTGCTTTGTTCTAAGTATTAGGGATACAGTGATAATAAATCATATCTAATAAGTAATAATAAAGGATAAAGAAAAGTCTTTTCCCTTGACTGTGCTTACATTCTTGTAGTTTTCATTAGTAATCTTTTGATCACCACCACTGTCATGGACACAAATCTTGTAATACTGAACCACCCTTAAACAAGATGCTGAAGAATGAGTTTCTTAGGCAGAAGAGGTCAGCACAGACAGCCCACACCTGAACCAGATTTCTGTTTGTTGTTCCAGAAGCATGAAAGATCAGTTTTACTTTTAGCAAAACTGAGTTCAGGGGTTTGGGGTTTGGTTTTCTAGGGAGCTTTTTTATTGTATCTATGGATGAGCAAGGGACATCAGTCTTTTCTGAAAACTGCAGCTAGCTCTTGGTCTGGCACTAGTGGCAGGCTGCTGGGGGCAGGGCACGGGTCACATCCTGGCCCAGGACAGACAAGGCTGTTGGAGAGGAGGCTGAGGCCTGTGGGCAGTGGGCTACAGGGTGCGTCAACCTCAGAGAGCAGCCTTGCTGGCCCCTGTTGCTGTGACAACAGTAGGTCATGCCAGCAATCCCAAAGAACGAATTAAGTGAAAGGAAATTGCTGGTGCCCTCAAAAGAGAAAAGAAATTAAAGCAGGCTTCTCAGGAATCCTTGGGTGTCTATTTGACCTCCGTACTCATGTTTAACATGTCAGCAAGAGTCACTCTCAAGGGTGCGGATGGGAGGGACTGGGGTGTCCTTCAGAGAACGAAGGTTAGATGGCGTGGTTCACAGACACTGGCTTTCCCCGAAACAAGTGTCCCACTTGGTGGTGGTGGTCTGGGCTCAGCTTCAGCCTGATGCTGGCCTGTTTTATCTTCCAGCTCATCCCACATCTGTTGAGTTTGCCCTGATGGGACACGGTGCCCTGGAAACTCACACAGAGCTCTGTTTCAGAATAGACTGTATAGAAAATAAACATGTGGGATAAATAAAGCACAAGGCAGGAAGTAATGGTTTGAAAAAGTTACCAGGAAAACCACGGGTGAGGTCAGCTTCAGAAACCGAATGGCTTTCGGAGGCCCTTGGTCCTGACATCACTCAGATGGCTCAGTAGAGACCTCCGAGTGGAGCGGTTGCGTTTGGAGTTGGCCCAGTGCTCAGTGTGCTAGCAGGCAGAAGAGCCCTGACCTACTTTTTTTCTTTCTTTTGTTCTTGTTTTTGAAGAAAGTTTTGCTGCTTGTTGTGAGACTTCCAACAGGGCAGTGAACTTGAAGAAATGGGTTTGGTTGGGGGAACTGTTTAATATGTCAGGTTCTGTATCTCCCTCATGGAGATGAGCCAGTCCCCCACAGTGGGCTTTGTGAGGATCTGGCTGAAGTGAGAGCCATGGCATACTGAGCCCTCTCCCTCTGGCCCATTCGGCTCAGGCTTCATCCCAGGGCACTGCGATCCCTGGTTAGGGTTCTTCCTTACAGGGAAAGAGGTAAAATGGCCTTTTTGAGCAGTCAGACCAGAGGACAGCCTGCTGCAGTGACACCTCCTGGTAACTGGATCATGGTTGTCATGCCCTCCTGCACAGAACTTAGAATAACACCCAGACTCCTTGCCATGGTCTTCACGGCCCTGCCTGACCTGCTTGCTGCAGATAGCTTTGATCTCAACCTCTGCCTCTCTCATGCCATTCTAGCTACTCACATGTTCTTTCTGCTTCTGAAGCACCTCAAGCTCATTTCCTCCCCAGATCCTCACCTCTGCTTGAAAAATTGTCCCAAGATCCCCATGTGCTCTCTCCTTCTCGGATTAGTGCTCAAATGTCATTTCCTGAGAGAGACTGGTGCTACCACCTTGTTCAAAATGATCCTGTGCCCCACTAGCCACTGTCCATCCTGGCACTTTGCTTTCTGCATGGCCGTTATTGCTCCCTAAGATCGTCTGTTTACTTCTTTGTTGACTCATTTATTGTTAACCCTCAGCCTCAAATGTTAGTTCCACAAAAATTGTGACTTTGTTGTTCTTGGTCACCCAACTTCTAAAAGAGTACCGGCTGATAGTTGGTACTTAAACTTTTTGTTGAGTGTGTGAGTGCTTACCAAAATTGTAGGCTTTCTGAAATGCTGTCCAAATGAGAGATTGAAAATTCTCAAGGGACAAATTTCTCTTGATCTGTGACCCCTATTTTAAACGATGTAGACCATCTTCACAAAGAGCTTTTGGCCAAGAGCTCACCTGAGGGAATCTGGAAATCAGTTTGGGGTTGGAGGTGTCTGTTGGGATAGTTTTTATGTTGACTTTTTATTTTTCATCCATCTTTTTATTCTTCAGCATGTGTGGGCCTCCCATCGCAGTGGCCTCTCTCATTGCAGAGCATTGACTCTGGGCACATGCGCTTCAGAGCGCTGACTTGCAGTTGGACACACCGGACTAGCTGCTCCATGGCATGTGGGATCTTCCCAGGCCAGAGATCTAATTGGTGCCTCTTGCACTGCAAGGCAGACTCTTTACCCACTGGGCCACCAGGGAAGCCCAACAAGTTTCTTTACCAAGAGAAAAGCCTTTTCAAAGCATACATTGCTCCATCAGCAAATGACAGGCTTGGAGACAGTCTTAAAACCCAGATTAAGTAAACCTTGGGGCCAAGTTGACAAAAAGCTTAGAGGGAAACAGTGGAGCAAAAGAGGATAAAAGCAGAAGTAAAGGGGAAAGAAAAAGTGGAAAGTTAATATGGTCCATGAGGATAAAGTTTTTCCAGGAGAAATATCACTTCCTTTTGTCTGGTTGCCTCAGCTGTCGCTTTATCGAGGCAGTTCTAGCACAATGTCCCCACCTCAAGCTCATTTCCTCCCAGATCCTCACCTCTGCTTGAAAAATTGTCCCAAGATCCCCATGTGCTCTCCTTCTCGGATTAGTGCTCAAATGTCATTTCCTGAGAGAGACTGGTGCTACCACCTTGTTCAAAATGATCCTGTGCCCCACTAGCCACTGTCCATCCTGGCACTTTGCTTTCTGCATGGCCGTTATTGCTCCCTAAGATCGTCTGTTTACTTCTTTGTTGACTCATTTATTGTTAACCCTCAGCCTCAAATGTTAGTTCCACAAAAATTGTGACTTTGTTGTTCTTGGTCACCCAACTTCTAAAAGAGTACCGGCTGATAGTTGGTACTTAAACTTTTTGTTGAGTGTGTGAGTGCTTACCAAAATTGTAGGCTTTCTGAAATGCTGTCCAAATGAGAGATTGAAAATTCTCAAGGGACAAATTTCTCTTGATCTGTGACCCCTATTTTAAACGATGTAGACCATCTTCACAAAGAGCTTTTGGCCAAGAGCTCACCTGAGGGAATCTGGAAATCAGTTTGGGGTTGGAGGTGTCTGTTGGGATAGTTTTTATGTTGACTTTTTATTTTTCATCCATCTTTTTATTCTTCAGCATGTGTGGGCCTCCCATCGCAGTGGCCTCTCTCATTGCAGAGCATTGACTCTGGGCACATGCGCTTCAGAGCGCTGACTTGCAGTTGGACACACCGGACTAGCTGCTCCATGGCATGTGGGATCTTCCCAGGCCAGAGATCTAATTGGTGCCTCTTGCACTGCAAGGCAGACTCTTTACCCACTGGGCCACCAGGGAAGCCCAACAAGTTTCTTTACCAAGAGAAAAGCCTTTTCAAAGCATACATTGCTCCATCAGCAAATGACAGGCTTGGAGACAGTCTTAAAACCCAGATTAAGTAAACCTTGGGGCCAAGTTGACAAAAAGCTTAGAGGGAAACAGTGGAGCAAAAGAGGATAAAAGCAGAAGTAAAAGGGGAAAGAAAAAGTGGAAAGTTAATATGGTCCATGAGGATAAAGTTTTTCCAGGAGAAATATCACTTCCTTTTGTCTGGTTGCCTCAGCTGTCGTCTTTATCGAGGCAGTTCTACTAGTTCAGTGGATGCTTACCAGGTGCTGTAATACGTTAAGACTCTCCTCAAGCACTGTCTCTCATTCATGAACCTTGTTCATTCTCAAAGGTTTCCAGAAAAGGAGGTTGTTTTCACTAACCTGCTAGCCCTGACTGTGACTTCAGGGGAAACTTTTGCCTAGGGTGCACCCAGAAGAAGAGGTAGCCCTCTGGGTCTTGATATGGTTTGCTTAGAAACCAGCCTCTGCCAGTCTGTGACCAAATGTATTTTTTCAGGATATCACAAAGGAGACCTTGGTTTTCTGGATTTCACACTGACTATTACAGGTCTCCTGATCTCTTTGGGTTCTTTGGTGCTATTTTTATGATGGATTTATTTGGTAAGAAAAATTGTAGCCACATTATCTTCTATCTGCTAAAAACACTTGGTTTCAAGACAGCATTTCACATGTGCTTTCTGTCAGCATCTCCTTTGCTCTTTCCATGAGTACTCTGATTTTGCTTTAACCAAATTCTGTAGGAGTTAGCTCTTGGAAAAATATTTTCATTTCTACTTCCCACCAAATTGCTTTGAAAAGACAGTGACCTAGACTTCCCATCTGGCTTCCTTCCACGTATCACACAACTGTGATAGACTGTGCCATTCTTACACAACCTGATAGTATCTTTTTGGTTAATTTTTTTTTTAATTTTTCTTGTCATTATGGAACATTTCAGCCTACACAAATAATACAGCAGACATCTGTCTACTCATCACTGAGATTAACATGTTAACATTTTGTTGTATTTGCTTCAGATCAGTTTTTAAAGATGTGAAATGTGATAGCTAAAGTCCATGCCCATAAGAAACCATTGTCAACTACAAATTGGCATTTACTAAATACATTGCCAGTGACTGGACAACAAGGACATTTGCCCTCTGCCTCTGCAGAGACCAGACCCTGTGCTGTTGAGAGCTGCTGACCTTCAATACCCCTAGATGGAGGTCAGGGTTGGGTAGAGGCAGGTCTCCAGGGAATCTGGTGGGGCAGGTCTTTAAATAGGTGGATGCTTTTAGGAACGGATTTTATTATCTCAATCCTTGCATCTCCTCATATTTAGAAAAGCACTAAATCTCCTCATGGTGACAACAAATCCTTGTGACTGACTGAAGACCCCTTTGTAAAATGACTGTTTGGTGATATTGAACTCCCCCCTCACCAGAATCCTTAAATATTGACCCTCCTCCTGCTGCCTCTTTGGAGCAGTCTCTCAGAGCTATCTCGGGTGCTGCCTCCCGGGCTGCAGTCATACGCCCTAAACCCTTAAATATTCGACAACCTTCCTCCTGCCAGTCTGACCAAATGTATTTTTTCAGGATATCACAAAGGAGACCTTGGTTTTCTGGATTTCACACTGACTATTACAGGTCTCCTGATCTCTTTGGGTTCTTTGGTGCTATTTTTATGATGGATTTATTTGGTAAGAAAAATTGTAGCCACATTATCTTCTATCTGCTAAAACACTTGGTTTCAAGACAGCATTTCACATGTGCTTTCTGTCAGCATCTCCTTTGCTCTTTCCATGAGTACTCTGATTTTGCTTTAACCAAATTCTGTAGGAGTTAGCTCTTGGAAAAATATTTTCATTTCTACTTCCCACCAAATTGCTTTGAAAAGACAGTGACCTAGACTTCCCATCTGGCTTCCTTCCACGTATCACACAACTGTGATAGACTGTGCCATTCTTACACAACCTGATAGTATCTTTTTGGTTAATTTTTTTTTTAATTTTTCTTGTCATTATGGAACATTTCAGCCTACACAAATAATACAGCAGACATCTGTCTACTCATCACTGAGATTAACATGTTAACATTTTGTTGTATTTGCTTCAGATCAGTTTTTAAAGATGTGAAATGTGATAGCTAAAGTCCATGCCCATAAGAAACCATTGTCAACTACAAATTGGCATTTACTAAATACATTGCCAGTGACTGGACAACAAGGACATTTGCCCTCTGCCTCTGCAGAGACCAGACCCTGTGCTGTTGAGAGCTGCTGACCTTCAATACCCCTAGATGGAGGTCAGGGTTGGGTAGAGGCAGGTCTCCAGGGAATCTGGTGGGGCAGGTCTTTAAATAGGTGGATGCTTTTAGGAACGGATTTTATTATCTCAATCCTTGCATCTCCTCATATTTAGAAAAGCACTAAATCTCCTCATGGTGACAACAAATCCTTGTGACTGACTGAAGACCCCTTTGTAAAATGACTGTTTGGTGATATTGAACTCCCCCCTCACCAGAATCCTTAAATATTGACCCTCCTCCTGCTGCCTCTTTGGAGCAGTCTCTCAGAGCTATCTCGGGTGCTGCCTCCCGGGCTGCAGTCCTAATTACGCCCTAAACCCACAGTTTAACCCACAACTCGCAAGTTGTTCATCTTTTTTAGTCGACACCATTAACGGAACATTGATATGCTTCATTTGCAGACATGCTTTACAGTTTTCATTATATAGCTAGTTGTTCACCTAACAATATATCCTATTCGTATGTTAAGGATTTACTTAAATGGTGTTCTATGCATAGCCTTTTGGAATACTCTTTTCTTTTGACACAGTGTTTTGCGAATCTATCCCTGTTTCGTTAATAAATCTACTTCATTTCAGTTGTTGCTCATGATCTGCTGTGTGGATATACACAGTTTATTTATTCACTGCCCCATTGATGGATATTTTGGCTTCTAAGAAAAGCATTCTCCTTATTTTCCTTTTTTCTTAATATATAATCATAAATACAACTGAAATGAACATTCTTATACACATTTCCTTGTGCACACATAGGAAATTTTCTTCACTATTTATTTGTAAATGGAATTGATGGGTCATAAGGTAATGTACATTTTACTGTTAAGTAGAGATTAAGAAACTGCTCTCTAAACTGATTCAGTGAATTTATAGTGCCATTAGGAATGTACAAGAGCTGTCATTTCTTAAGATTCTTACAAACATGTCATATCATTAGATTTAAAATAATTTTTCCAGGCTGGTTGGTATGAAAATATCTAATTTTTAAAAATGTTTGCATTTTCTGGAGTGTTAGTGAGATTGAGTTTGTTTTGTTTTTTTTTCATTTGCTTGTTGTGTATTTCATTAATTTATATTGTAAATTATCTATATTCTTTGTCCATTTCTATATTGGGTTCTCTATTTCCCACTGATTTGTAGGAGTTTTTTATTAAGTATGTATAGTAGACTTCTGTCAGCTCTGAGTCTTCTAAATATCTTCTCAATGGTTGTTTTATTTCAAATTATATTGTTAAATTTCTACTAAATTTAGAAAAGCACTAAATCTCCTCATGGTGACCATCTTTGGAGACAAATTTTTTCTCCCTCACAAGAATCCTTAAATATTGACCCTCCTCCTGCTGCCTCTTTGGAGCAGTCTCTCAGAGCTATCTCGGGTGCTGCCTCCCGGGCTGCAGTCCTAATTACGCCCTAAACCCACAGTTTAACCCACAACTCGCAAGTTGTTCATCTTTTTTAGTCGACACCATTAACGGAACATTGATATGCTTCATTTGCAGACATGCTTTACAGTTTTCATTATATAGCTAGTTGTTCACCTAACAATATATCCTATTCGTATGTTAAGGATTTACTTAAATGGTGTTCTATGCATAGCCTTTTGGAATACTCTTTTCTTTTGACACAGTGTTTTGCGAATCTATCCCTGTTTCGTTAATAAATCTACTTCATTTCAGTTGTTGCTCATGATCTGCTGTGTGGATATACACAGTTTATTTATTCACTGCCCCATTGATGGATATTTTGGCTTCTAAGAAAAGCATTCTCCTTATTTTCCTTTTTTCTTAATATATAATCATAAATACAACTGAAATGAACATTCTTATACACATTTCCTTGTGCACACATAGGAAATTTTCTTCACTATTTATTTGTAAATGGAATTGATGGGTCATAAGGTAATGTACATTTTACTGTTAAGTAGAGATTAAGAAACTGCTCTCTAAACTGATTCAGTGAATTTATAGTGCCATTAGGAATGTACAAGAGCTGTCATTTCTTAAGATTCTTACAAACATGTCATATCATTAGATTTAAAATAATTTTTCCAGGCTGGTTGGTATGAAAATATCTAATTTTTAAAAATGTTTGCATTTTCTGGAGTGTTAGTGAGATTGAGTTTGTTTTGTTTTTTTTTCATTTGCTTGTTGTGTATTTCATTAATTTATATTGTAAATTATCTATATTCTTTGTCCATTTCTATATTGGGTTCTCTATTTCCCACTGATTTGTAGGAGTTTTTTATTAAGTATGTATAGTAGACTTCTGTCAGCTCTGAGTCTTCTAAATATCTTCTCCAAGTTGGTTGGTTATCTTTTATATTTCAAATCATATATATAAAGAACTTTTAAAATTTCATGTAGCTAAATTGATAAATCATTCTTTTATACTTTGATATTTTTGTATCTTTTTCAGAAAAATCTTTCCCTATCATAGAATGAAAAAAAAAAAAAAAACTTCATTCCTCTTAAAGGGAAAGAATTGCTGATTTTTTTCATATTTAGTTTTTTCATTCACATATATAGTGTATGGTGTGAGTTAGAAGTTACATTTATTTTTTCATATGGATAACCAGTTGTTGTAATCACATATTTTGAACAATCTTACCTTTATTATGTATGCAGTAGCCTTGGCCTGGCTGAAAGTAGGGATCAAGGAAATATATTTGTTTATTTCTCAGTCTCAGTCCTGTAATATTCTTCCCATACCCTATGCTACTGAGTCTCAAACTCTAGGGCACCTGAGAATCACTAGGGGAGTCTTATCAGGAATACAGATTCCTAGGACCCAACTTTGATCACTAAATGAGAATCTCTGAGAGCAGGAGCCCAGGAATCTGTATGTTAAACAGATATCCCAGTTGAGTTCTATTCAGGTGATCTGTAGAGCACACTATAAGAAATCCTACCTTTAATTTAATACCAGCACAGTTATCTCTCTCTATACTGCACGTCTTCTAGGGGACACAGCTGAAAATGTTATGCTGTCTTTTATACACACATACTCTTAGTAAAGGGCCCCAACCAACCGCTTTGATAAAAATGGAAAAGATTCCAGTGTCTCCTGTGATTGCTGTGAGCTCTGTAAATCTCCTAAGGAAACCAGATAATATTTGTTAGGCTGATAAAAATGAACTGCTACGAGTCCAGAGAGGCCAGCAAATCAGAGGGCTGATTTGCTGCTCAGTTTGACCACCTTATGTATTCCATACTATTAATTCCTCTCTTCGTAATTTTGCTGTTTCCTGCTAAATCTGCTGTGTTACTCTGGTTGAACCTGGAAAGAGTTTTATAATTTGAAATAGTAATGAAACATGATGATTCACCCACAAGCCTCTATCTTGGGTGGTGGTTTCCATTGCTGCTGTCATCAGGGCTTTCCCAGGGGAGAGGCTGTGTAGCCTATGATCTGAGCCCTTTCTTGGGATATGTAGACTCTTCGGCACCATTGGGCCAAGGCAGCCTTTCATGCTTTAGGAGCAGGAAGATTGAGTTTCTCAGGCTGGCATGTATGTGTATGGAAGGCAATGTAGATCAGTTGCTGGTGGTTACAGTGCTTTGTCTGCTCATTTCGAATGATAAAGAGGCCAGAGAAGGAATTCTTCTTAGTGCAGGAGTATAGGAGCTCCATTTGCTGAGACAGTATGTAAAATTAGATGAACACTCAGAAGCCTTCCTTGGAATATATATGTTTTTAAACTTGTAAATGAGTCTCTGTTTTTCTCTCTTTCACTCTGAAGGTGTACTATTCATTTGATACTATAGTGCTTTTGACTGCCAGGGTAGCCTACCAAGTATATGTGAATCATTAGGGAATGTCTATTTTTCCTGTTGCTTCATTTTCAAGCAAATTCCACCCTCAAGTGAGAACAATGGGAAATCTGATCTTTGAATAAGTGACTCTCAATATAATTTCTAGGCACCAAACGTTTCCATTCTCAGATCTTTCCCTTTGACTTGAAATGGGAAATCTGATCTTTCCATTGATGTGGAGAGTGCTCTGTCTTTTAATAGGTTTCATGGAAAAGTATAACTTTTGCCTTTGTTCTGAATATTATTAGCTCTGATAAGGCAGAGGGGAAAAGAATGACCCATGTAGACAAATATGACCAATTGTTAGAAAACCAGTAGGAAATCTCAGGAAAGCATAATCTTTATAGCAGGTACATTTCTATCTGACATACCTCTTTGGATCTCTCTTGGGAAATGCTTTGTTGTGTGTTTTTCTGGTGATGACAACATTGATTCCATCTCCCTAGTCACAGATAAAAGAAGTTGTTCATTTTTTGACTTCTTGGACTTTGCACAGACACCTGCTTATGCAATTTAATGATCCCTGGTGGCCAGAAATTCTTGAACTAGCTCTCATCCGCAGTGCAAATACTGAGTGCAGGGATCAGGTCATCTGCATTCATTCACAGTTTTTGGTGCCGAGGTAGATTTTACAGAGGTTGCAGGATGTATTACCTACAGTTACATGTACAGGGCAGTCATTGAGACCAAGAATATAAACTTGGGTATAGAAATTAATTCTAGAAGATGTACATATAGTTGACTAGTGATCTGCGTTTATTATTTTAAAAATGGAGTATTAGAAAGAGGCAGAATCAGAACTTGAACTTGGGTCTGAGTGATACCAAAGTCTGTATTCTCATCACTACCTAGCATTGCTCCTCTAAGGATTGTAGGACAGGCCTGTGTAATTCATCACTAAGAGGATTGACAGCCCATATCACCCAGAGAAAATTCTCTTATTATACAGAGATTTTCATATATATGTATTTGACATTTTGTATAGGGTGTTAAATGTAGAACTGTTAGTGACCACAAGGTCTCTATCTGTTAATAATTACATGACAGTGGCATTCTGTATCCATTGATAAATGTATAGTTCCAACAGTCCTTATCTGTATCGAAGACAGTGAAATGTATACTTTCTCCTCGTTGGGGATGTGAAATATTAAAAGGGGAGCCAAGAACTGACAGGGTACTTTTGTATACAGCTATGTACACACAGTAATGGCAAGTGGATATTCCCTGGTGATTGTGGTTTAGTCACTAAGTCATGTCTGATTCTTGTGGTCCCAGTGAACTGTGACCTGCCAGCCTCCTCTGTCCATGGGGATTCTCCATGCAAGAATATTAGAGTGGGTTGCCATTTCCTTCTCCAGGATATTCCCTATCAGTATACAAACTTTCTTTTTTAATTGTTGTTTAGTATACAGATATTCTTGTAACTCCAGTATTTTTTCGTTTATTTGTTTTATTTATTTTAATTTGGCTGTGCTGGGTCTTAGTTGTGGCATGTGGGATCTAGTTCCCTGACTAGGGATCAAACCTGGGCCCCCTGCATTAGAAGCACAGAGTCGTAACCACTGGACCACCAGGGACGTCCCGTAACTCCAGTATTAAACTGAAAAAAGCTTTCTTTGATCTACATCCCCTTTGAGACACTGGCCAATTTCTTTCTTTTTTTGGCCAATTTCTTTCCCATTCGCTGTGTAACTTTTACAAATATTCTCCATAGTCACTAATGTGACATGTTCCTTCCTTTAGGTTTCTCCTTAAGGATGACCCACGTGGGCTTCAAACCCTCACTCACAGGTGAAGTTTAAAGGTTGTTCTCTGTCTTCATTTTCCTCAAATTCACAGCAGCAATCAACTTATGATTCCTTCTTTTCAGTCATCTCAGTCATCGGATACCTAAAAGAAATTAATTCTAGAAGATGTACATATAGTTGATTTCTGCGTTTATTATTTTAAAATGGAGTATTAGAAAGAGGCAGAATCAGAACTTGAACTTGGGTCTGAGTGATACCAAAGTCTGTATTCTCATCACTACCTAGCATTGCTCCTCTAAGGATTGTAGGACAGGCCTGTGTAATTCATCACTAAGAGGATTGACAGCCCATATCACCCAGAGAAAATTCTCTTATTATACAGAGATTTTCATATATATGTATTTGACATTTTGTATAGGGTGTTAAATGTAGAACTGTTAGTGACCACAAGGTCTCTATCTGTTAATAATTACATGACAGTGGCATTCTGTATCCATTGATAAATGTATAGTTCCAACAGTCCTTATCTGTATCGAAGACAGTGAAATGTATACTTTCTCCTCGTTGGGGATGTGAAATATTAAAAGGGGAGCCAAGAACTGACAGGGTACTTTTGTATACAGCTATGTACACACAGTAATGGCAAGTGGATATTCCCTGGTGATTGTGGTTTAGTCACTAAGTCATGTCTGATTCTTGTGGTCCCAGTGAACTGTGACCTGCCAGCCTCCTCTGTCCATGGGGATTCTCCATGCAAGAATATTAGAGTGGGTTGCCATTTCCTTCTCCAGGATATTCCCTATCAGTATACAAACTTTCTTTTTTAATTGTTGTTTAGTATACAGATATTCTTGTAACTCCAGTATTTTTTCGTTTATTTGTTTTATTTATTTTAATTTGGCTGTGCTGGGTCTTAGTTGTGGCATGTGGGATCTAGTTCCCTGACTAGGGATCAAACCTGGGCCCCCTGCATTAGAAGCACAGAGTCGTAACCACTGGACCACCAGGGACGTCCCGTAACTCCAGTATTAAACTGAAAAAAGCTTTCTTTGATCTACATCCCCTTTGAGACACTGGCCAATTTCTTTCTTTTTTTGGCCAATTTCTTTCCCATTCGCTGTGTAACTTTTACAAATATTCTCCATAGTCACTAATGTGACATGTTCCTTCCTTTTAGGTTTCTCCTTAAGGATGACCCACGTGGGCTTCAAACCCTCACTCACAGGTGAAGTTTAAAGGTTGTTCTCTGTCTTCATTTTCCTCAAATTCACAGCAGCAATCAACTTATGATTCCTTCTTTTCTTTTTTTGAAATTGAGTCATAATTGACATAATGTTACACATTAATTTTAAGTGTACAACATAATGATTTGATGTTTGTACATGTTATGAAATAATCACACAGTAAGTCTAGTTAACATCTATCATCATACATAGTTACATGATTTTTTTCTTGTGATGAGGACTCTTTTTTTGGCCACTTCTATTGGTCTTTCATTTATTTATCTTTGTTCTTTGGCCTGTGTGGGCCTCCCATCTCGGTGGCCTCTCGTCGCAGAACCCTGTCTCTGGGCGCATGTATTTCACAGCTCCGGCTCAGTAGTTGGACACATCCGTCCAGCCACTCTTTGGGCACGTGGGATCCTCTCATGCCAGGGATCGAACTGGCGCCCCTTGCACTGCAAGGAGGTGTCCTTACCCACTGGACCACCAGGGAAGCCCCGAATGAGGGCTTTTAAGATCTACTCTCTTGGCAGCATTCAGGTATGCTTTACGGCTTTATTAACTATGGTCGTGATGCTATACATTATGCATGCTACAGGCATGTTCAGTCATTCAGGCATGTCTGACTCTTTGTGACCGTATGAACTGTAGCCTGCCAGGCTTCTCTGTCAGTGGGACTTCTCAGTAAGAATACTAGAGCCAGTTGCCATTTCCTTCCCCAGGGTGTCTCTGACATTGACAGGCAGGTTCTTTACCACTGCGCCACCTGGGAAGCTGCTGTACACTATGTCCCTATACTATTTTATAACTGGAAGTTTATATTTTTTTACCCTCTTCACGCATTTTGCCCCTCTCCAACCCCAACCTCTGCTCAGACAACCACTGACCTGTTCTCTGTCTCTGTGAGCTTGGAGCTTAAGTGTTTTTGTTTGTTTGTTTAGATTCCATGTATAAATGGGATCATACTATATTTGTTTTTCTCTGTCTGACTTATTTAGCATAATGCTCTCAAGGTCGGCCCATGTTGTTGCAGATGGCAGAATTTCATTCTTTTTTATGCCTGAATAATGTTACATTATAAATACATGTATCACATCTCGTTTACCATTCATTATTGGTGGAGAAATAGGTTATTTCCATATCTTGGCTATTGTAAATAATGCTGCCTTGAACATGGGAATGTATATATCTTTCTGAGTAAGTGTTTTCATTTTCTTTGGATAAATACCCAGAAGTGGAATTACTAGATCATAAGGTAGTTCTAGTTAAAAATTTTTTGAGAATTTCCATACTTTTTTCCATAGTGACTGCACAAATTGGCAGTCTCATAAATAGTGCACAGGGATCCCTTTTTCCCACATTTTCACCAATACTTGTTATTTCTTGTCTTTTGAATAATAGTCAAATAGTATGTCGCACTGTCCTTTTCAGTCAATTGGCCTGTGTGGGCCTCCCATCTCGGTGGCCTCTCGTCGCAGAACCCTGTCTCTGGGCGCATGTATTTCACAGCTCCGGCTCAGTAGTTGGACACATCCGTCCAGCCACTCTTTGGGCACGTGGGATCCTCTCATGCCAGGGATCGAACTGGCGCCCCTTGCACTGCAAGGAGGTGTCCTTACCCACTGGACCACCAGGGAAGCCCCGAATGAGGGCTTTTAAGATCTACTCTCTTGGCAGCATTCAGGTATGCTTTACGGCTTTATTAACTATGGTCGTGATGCTATACATTATGCATGCTACAGGCATGTTCAGTCATTCAGGCATGTCTGACTCTTTGTGACCGTATGAACTGTAGCCTGCCAGGCTTCTCTGTCAGTGGGACTTCTCAGTAAGAATACTAGAGCCAGTTGCCATTTCCTTCCCCAGGGTGTCTCTGACATTGACAGGCAGGTTCTTTACCACTGCGCCACCTGGGAAGCTGCTGTACACTATGTCCCTATACTATTTTATAACTGGAAGTTTATATTTTTTTACCCTCTTCACGCATTTTGCCCCTCTCCAACCCCAACCTCTGCTCAGACAACCACTGACCTGTTCTCTGTCTCTGTGAGCTTGGAGCTTAAGTGTTTTTGTTTGTTTGTTTAGATTCCATGTATAAATGGGATCATACTATATTTGTTTTTCTCTGTCTGACTTATTTAGCATAATGCTCTCAAGGTCGGCCCATGTTGTTGCAGATGGCAGAATTTCATTCTTTTTTATGCCTGAATAATGTTACATTATAAATACATGTATCACATCTCGTTTACCATTCATTATTGGTGGAGAAATAGGTTATTTCCATATCTTGGCTATTGTAAATAATGCTGCCTTGAACATGGGAATGTATATATCTTTCTGAGTAAGTGTTTTCATTTTCTTTGGATAAATACCCAGAAGTGGAATTACTAGATCATAAGGTAGTTCTAGTTAAAAATTTTTTGAGAATTTCCATACTTTTTTCCATAGTGACTGCACAAATTGGCAGTCTCATAAATAGTGCACAGGGATCCCTTTTTCCCACATTTTCACCAATACTTGTTATTTCTTGTCTTTTGAATAATAGTCAAATAGGTATGTCAGCATCTCTTCTTAAAGCTTTTTTTTTTCCCGCTAGGATTTTTCTCATAGCTTACTCTTTGATACCTTTCTGAGTTCTTTTTTGCTGGCCTCTTTGCTGAGGTTGGTTCTTATGGCCACCTCTTTTCATCTCCACTTTCCTTAGTCCCACTGTGTTACATACCTTATATAAGCTGAAGACATCAACTCTGTACCTTCAACTGTAACCTCTGCCTTAAGCTTCTTGAGTCTTCTCTATCATGAAAAGAGACTACTATCTACCTAAGTGCTCAGGCTATAAACCCACCAGTCATTCTGGCATTTTCTCTTTCTCTCACTTACCATATCTAATCTTTTACCAAATCGTGTTGACTTTACCTTTACACATGAATTTTTCTGCTTTTCTCTATTCTGTACTTTCCATGGTATAAGCTACCCCAACTCTTTCCTGGACCATTAAAGTGGCCTTGTTACAGGTTTCCTTGCTACTGATTCCAGCTACAATTTATCCACCCCGCCCCCCCATATAGCAGCCAAAATTATATACTTTAGAAGTAAAGAAAATTACTTGGCACGCCTCCATTAAAAAATTTGCAGTGGACTGCTTCCAGTAATATCTAACTCCTATCAGACCAACCCTCACATAGAGAATAGCTATAAACTCTGCAAAAAACCAGATAAACAACTACCTGGAGGAACTGGAGAATCATCACAAGCAGATAAAACTGGGAAAGAGTCTGTGCTTAAAAACTGTGATAGAAAAAAAATGTGTCGCCTAGAGTTCTGGCTGATGTCTGACTTATGCTTGTATGGGGTAGACCCAAAAGAGCCCAGAATAAGACTTATAGAGCTCAACAGAGTTATCAACTGCTACCCGTCACAGGGGAGGCAGATTTTAGAGTTTCATGTTGGCCAAGTCAGTTGGTCTGCTAAAAGTGAACAAGATAATAAGTACTTGGAGAAATACAGCAGAGTCCAGGGATTTTACAGCATTTCTTTCTCTCTGGTCAGGAAATACTACAAAATTACTAAACATATGAAAGTAACAGAATAATGTGACATACACTCTAGCAAAGACAGTCTTTGGATACCCACCATCAGATGACCTATTTGTTGTATTTAGCAGACAAGATTTTAAAACAGCTATTATAACTGCATTCAGATGCCTCTAGGAAAATATTCTCACAATGAATGAACAAATGGAAATCTCAGCTGAAAAAGAGTAACTACAAAAAGAACTATGTCAGCAATCTGGAACTCAAATATAAAGTATCTGGAAAGATTCACTGGATGAAATTAATGGAAGATTGGATATAGCAAATTAAGACTTTTTAAACTTGGAGGAAGATCAGTGGAAATCATCCAAGCTGAAGAATGGAGAGGAAAAGATTTTAGAATCTTATGACCTGTGAACAATATTAAAAGGTCTAGCATACATTTAATTGGGGTTACAGAAGTAGAGGAAAGAGCACGGAACAGAAAAATATTTGAAGAAATAATGGCTGAAGATGTCCTATCCTTAGTTAAAGTTTTTACACTTCTGGATCCCATTTAAGTGGCCTTGTAAATTTTGCTACTGATTCCAGCTACAATTTATCCACCCCCATATAGCAGCCAAAATTATATACTTTAGAAGTAAAGAAAATTACTTGGCACGCCTCCATTAAAAAATTTGCAGTGGACTGCTTCCAGTAATATCTAACTCCTATCAGACCAACCCTCACATAGAGAATAGCTATAAACTCTGCAAAAAACCAGATAAACAACTACCTGGAGGAACTGGAGAATCATCACAAGCAGATAAAACTGGGAAAGAGTCTGTGCTTAAAAACTGTGATAGAAAAAAAATGTGTCGCCTAGAGTTCTGGCTGATGTCTGACTTATGCTTGTATGGGGTAGACCCAAAAGAGCCCAGAATAAGACTTATAGAGCTCAACAGAGTTATCAACTGCTACCCGTCACAGGGGAGGCAGATTTTAGAGTTTCATGTTGGCCAAGTCAGTTGGTCTGCTAAAAGTGAACAAGATAATAAGTACTTGGAGAAATACAGCAGAGTCCAGGGATTTTACAGCATTTCTTTCTCTCTGGTCAGGAAATACTACAAAATTACTAAACATATGAAAGTAACAGAATAATGTGACATACACTCTAGCAAAGACAGTCTTTGGATACCCACCATCAGATGACCTATTTGTTGTATTTAGCAGACAAGATTTTAAAACAGCTATTATAACTGCATTCAGATGCCTCTAGGAAAATATTCTCACAATGAATGAACAAATGGAAATCTCAGCTGAAAAAGAGTAACTACAAAAAGAACTATGTCAGCAATCTGGAACTCAAATATAAAGTATCTGGAAAGATTCACTGGATGAAATTAATGGAAGATTGGATATAGCAAATTAAGACTTTTTAAACTTGGAGGAAGATCAGTGGAAATCATCCAAGCTGAAGAATGGAGAGGAAAAAGATTTTAGAATCTTATGACCTGTGAACAATATTAAAAGGTCTAGCATACATTTAATTGGGGTTACAGAAGTAGAGGAAAGAGCACGGAACAGAAAAATATTTGAAGAAATAATGGCTGAAGATGTCCTATCCTTAGTTAAAGTCATACATATAATAATTTGTGAAACCAAATAAGCCCCAAGTAGAATAAGTAAAAAGAAAACTATATCCAAGGCAAAGCATCATAAATCTGAAGAAAACCAAAGATGAAGAGTAAATCGTGAAAGCAGCCAGAGAGATAAATTATGAATGACTGGGGACTTTGTTCCACTGTTTTCAGGCTTCTAGAGTTGACAGTAGTTTAAAATGCTAGAAGAAAAAAAAAACAGCCTAGAATGCTATATGCTGCAGAAGTACCCTTTAAGAATGAAGGGGGCACAGAGAGGACAAACTAAATAACATTAAGCTAAATAACATTAAGAGACTTCACTGCCAGTTGACTGCACTATAAGAAACGTTCTCCAGGTTGAAGGGAAATGATTCCAGAGGGAAATCTAGTCTATCCGGAAGGGATGAAGAACACTGGATATGGTAAATACGCAGATAAAGAGGAAACGCCTTTTTTCTTATAGTTCTTTTAAAGTACGTATGACTGTTTACAAGAAAAGTTAGAATGTGTTTGGGGATTTATTAACACCCCACATCCATAAAAATAAGAATGGGAATAGAGAAAATGGACAGTTGTAAGGGTCTTAATCTTATGTGAAATGGTATCACATTAGCTCTAAATAGACTGTGAAATGTTAAGGATATATATTGTAATCTCTCCAATAACCACTTAGGTAAAGTGAAACAAAAACAGATGTACCTAAAACACTAATTGATAAAATATAATTCTAAATATATTTCATTAACTCAAAAAAAGGTAGGCAAAGGAATGAAAGCAAAGAGGACAGGCAGAAAACAAAATAATAAAATGTTAGGCCTAAGTTCAGATAATCCTGAAATGTGAATAGAATGAGCTCTATCACTCAGTTGTGTCCGACTCTTTGTGACCTCACAGACTGCAGCCCACCAGGCTCCTCTCCATGGGGGTTTTCCAGGCAAGAATACTGGAGTAGGTTGCCATTTCCTTGTCCAGTAAAGAGAATAAACATTCCAATTAAAAGTAGAAATCAACGAACTGCATAAAAATATAAGATCCAAGTATATGCTATTTATTTGTAATGTATTTTAAGTGTCAAGGCACAAACAGATTGTAAACTAAATGGGTAGATTTAGTTATAACATGCAAATAGTATAAAATGGCTTGATTGGATTAATATCAAGTAAAGTAGAGTTTAAGATAAAGGAGTCAAGAGAGACATATCACAATGATAAAATGGCCAATTCATAACTGATCAGCCATAAGTATGCATGCAAAATATATGAAAAAAATTGATAGTGTTAAAGGGAGAAATAGACATATCCACAATCATTATTAGAAGGTAATAACTTTATAACTCTTCTCTCAGCAATTAATAGAACAGCTAGATGAAAAGATAGATAAAACCATAGAAGAAATGAATAACACTATCAACAGTTTTGACCCAATGGATGTTTATTAATGCTGTGCAACAACTGCAGAATACATGTTTTATTTTTCAAGTGCATATGGTACATACATCAAGATAGACCACATCCTGGGCCATAAAACACGTCTCAATAAATTTACAAGGATTAAAAGAATATTTTCTGACTACGTGAAAGTGAATGTGTTTGGGGATTTATTAACACCCCACATCCATAAAAATAAGAATGGGAATAGAGAAAATGGACAGTTGTAAGGGTCTTAATCTTATGTGAAATGGTATCACATTAGCTCTAAATAGACTGTGAAATGTTAAGGATATATATTGTAATCTCTCCAATAACCACTTAGGTAAAGTGAAACAAAAACAGATGTACCTAAAACACTAATTGATAAAATATAATTCTAAATATATTTCATTAACTCAAAAAAAGGTAGGCAAAGGAATGAAAGCAAAGAGGACAGGCAGAAAACAAAATAATAAAATGTTAGGCCTAAGTTCAGATAATCCTGAAATGTGAATAGAATGAGCTCTATCACTCAGTTGTGTCCGACTCTTTGTGACCTCACAGACTGCAGCCCACCAGGCTCCTCTCCATGGGGGTTTTCCAGGCAAGAATACTGGAGTAGGTTGCCATTTCCTTGTCCAGTAAAGAGAATAAACATTCCAATTAAAAGTAGAAATCAACGAACTGCATAAAAATATAAGATCCAAGTATATGCTATTTATTTGTAATGTATTTTAAGTGTCAAGGCACAAACAGATTGTAAACTAAATGGGTAGATTTAGTTATAACATGCAAATAGTATAAAATGGCTTGATTGGATTAATATCAAGTAAAGTAGAGTTTAAGATAAAGGAGTCAAGAGAGACATATCACAATGATAAAATGGCCAATTCATAACTGATCAGCCATAAGTATGCATGCAAAATATATGAAAAAAATTGATAGTGTTAAAGGGAGAAATAGACATATCCACAATCATTATTAGAAGGTAATAACTTTATAACTCTTCTCTCAGCAATTAATAGAACAGCTAGATGAAAAGATAGATAAAACCATAGAAGAAATGAATAACACTATCAACAGTTTTGACCCAATGGATGTTTATTAATGCTGTGCAACAACTGCAGAATACATGTTTTATTTTTCAAGTGCATATGGTACATACATCAAGATAGACCACATCCTGGGCCATAAAACACGTCTCAATAAATTTACAAGGATTAAAAGAATATTTTCTGACTACGTGAAAGTGAATTAGAAATTTAAAACAGTGGAAAGTCCAGAAAAACTCAAAAATTTGAAAGACAACACACTTCTGATAGGTTCCTTTTTCTTGTTTCAGGTTCACCTTAAAATTTGTCTCCCTTGGGGAGGAAGACAGGAGGCAGCTTCAAGAGGAAGGGGGTATATGTGTACGTATAACTGTTTCATGTTGATACCTGACAGAAAACAACAAAGTTCTGTAAATTAATTATTCTTCAATTAAACAATAAATTTTTAAAAATCTATAAAGTAAAAAAAAATTTACCTCCCTTTATTAGGCCTTCTCTGATAGGCAATTTAAGGTAAGCTTCCCAGTGAACTTTATTATGGCTTTGCTCTACTTTCACCATTGGCACTGTTGACCTTTCCAGGTATTTTTTAATTTGACCATTGGTTTAACTGTTAGTGTCTAAGTTCTCAGAAGGTAGAGATCTTTCTTTATTGTTCACTGCTCGAATGGTGGCAAAACACAGAAAATGCTCAATAGGAATTGCTGAATGTATGAACAATAAACATGTGTCCTCCACAATCCATCATAAGCCTGTCCAGATGCTGATGATGTGAATCATGATAACATCACTACTGATAATAACAAATAGCATTCTATTGGTATTATTATTGCTCAGGCAATTTAAATGCCATAATCCTTACAACTGCCTGTGCAGTAGTGCTTCTGGTATCCCCATTTTGCAGAAAGAGAGACTGAGCTACAAAGTATTGTAATCATTGTCACTTACCTAGTGAAGAGAAAGCTAAACATGGATTTTCTGATTCCAGAGTGCTCATTCTGAGCAACTAGTAGTTTGTGATGGGAGAAAGGAAAACTGGTGGCTATGCATGCGCATGGTATATGAAGTACCACTGACTCTGTCAGTTCTTAGAAACAAGGCTTTGGAACTCTGCCTCAGAGCCACAGCCCACTGTCAGATAAAGATGTAGAAAAATCTTTTCATTATTAAAGTCAGTTTCTTATTTCTGTAGGCCAGTCCTGATAATGACAGCATTTTAAACCAGTGGAGAAAGGATAGGTTAGTAAGTAAATGGTGTTGACACAACTGACTAATGTTTGCAAACAAACAAATTATATTACCACTTTATGTAATAAACCTAAACAATTTCTAAAAGAATTAAGGATTTAAGATTAAAATTTGAAATCATACATAAGGATGTTAGAGAAAAAATGCAAATGAATACTTAAGCTTGGATGAGGTGGGTCTTCTAAGTGCAGTAGTATGCCCTAGTTGAACCTGAACTGGGATTCAAATTTAGTGCCTTTTAGTGATCAAGTGGGCCAGCACAGAAGCTAAGGCATGTATCTGAGGGTTAGGAGGTAACCCTTTCAGGTGATTTTTTTTTCTTTTTGTTCTTTTTGACTAAAGAACATTTATTTGTTTTTCACTAAGACTTCTTGAGGACATAAGTAAACTGCACCACCACCTCCCACCCCATTTGAAGAAGGGTTATTAGTACAGTGAATGTTTTAAAGCAGATATGAACAGTTTGAGGGTCCAACATTAACTGACAAAAAGCAACTTCCATCTAAATTGTCATAAAAATGTCTAAATAAAAAAATGGGGCGGAGGGGGAGGGAGCAAAGGTGGTTTCAGATTGAACAAGATCCATCACATTTTATCTAATACATTCAGTTCTGGCTAGGATATACCAAAATGGAAACAGGATAGCTATAATACAAAACTTCCACTACAACACGCTGCACACACCTGTGTTCCAAGCCCACCCCTGTCCGCCTAATGCTTCCAAACTCAACTACTTCCCAGCCTGTTTGGCCTGCCGACAAAGGAGCATGTAGATCTTCTCTTTAATCCAGTCTTTGTTATAAGGCTGGTATGTCTGGGTATCAGCTCGGTAAACAAGGCAGCTGAGGTCTGCCAGATCATCAATAAAATCAAGCAGCTGACTAATATCATATGTGATAGAGGGGCTGTTGGGATTCCTTCTCTTCAGATGTTCTTCATACATTTTACAAACACCTTCCATGCACTCATTCCCAGATTCATAGTCAGCGTAAGTTCTACCTTCTGGCCTCTTGGTAGGCTGTATCAGCAAAATGGTGTGTGACATCGCACCAAAGTCTCCCGCTGCAGCCGCTGTCGACTCCTTTCACGTGATTTTTAACAGGCTTTTAACAACTGTTACAGCCTTCCTCTCTTTATCTCCCACTTCCAAAGGCAAAAGAGACTAGGGGTTTTAAACTATAAAATGATAAAGTCATTCATCCTTACCTTCTTGTCATGGGTTTCAGAGGAAGTGGTGTCTATCTTCTTGACCTAAGCCACTCCTATAGGTACTTCAAAATTTATTAGTTTGCAATAGGCAGTAGTACCATCAAGTGCACAGGTGCCATCCTAAAATGTGTGAAGTTTTGATTTATGTTTCTCTAACGATTAGTGATGTCGAGTACCTTTTCATATACCTTTTCATATTGGCTACCTGTCTTTTTTGGGAAGATATCTATTTAGATCCCCTGCTTTTAAAAAATTGAGTTGTTTGGGTTTTATTTATTTATATATTTTTTTGCTATTGAGTGGTGTTCCTTATATATTTTGGATATTAATCCCTTATCAGATGTATGGTTTACAAATATTTTCTTCCATTCAGTAAGTTACCTTTAATTTTGCTGATGATTCCCTTTGTCGTGCAAAAGATTTTTAGTTTGATGTAAACTAGTTTATTTTTCCTTTTGTTGCCTTTGGTGACAAATCCAAAAATAAATCATCATGAAGAATGTTGTCAAGGATCTTACCATCTATGTTTTCTTCTAGGAGTTTTATGATTTCAAGCCTTACATTTTGAGTTAATTTGGGGGTCTAGTGTAAGACAGTGATCCAGTTTTATTCTTTGGCATATAGCTGTCCAGTTTTCACAGCACTATTCACTGAAGAAATGTCCTTTCCCCATTGTACAGTCTTGATCTTTTTATAGTAAATTAATTGAATATAAATGTTTGTTTTGGGGCTATTTTGTTTCACTGATCTATGACTGTACTCTTTTGATTACTGTAACTTTATGATATACTTTGAAGCCTGAGAGCATAATGCCTCCAGCTTTGTTTTGCTTTCTCAAGAGAGCTTTAGCAGGGCTTCCCTGGTGGTCCATTGGGTAAGGACACCGCCTTGCAGTGCAAGGGGTGCTCGTTCGATCCCTGGCCTGGGAAGATCCCACGTGCCGTGGAGTGGCAGGACCGATGTGTCCAATTACCGAGCCAGAGCTCTGGAGCGCATGCGCCCAGAGCCGGTGCTCTGCGACAACAGAGGCCACTGCGATGTGAGGCCCACACGGGCGAAAGAACAAATAGATGGATGAAAATAGATAAATGAAAAACCAGTAGAAGTGGCCCGCCTGCCACCCCTCCCTCCCCAATCCCCCCCCCACCCCAAAAAAGAAAGCTTTAGCAGTTTGGGGGTCTTTTTGATCCTTGGGTGGAGAAGATCCCCTGGAGTAGGAAATAGCAACCCACTCCAGTATTATTGCCAGGAAAATCCCATGCACAGAGGAAGCTGGTGGGCTACAGTCCATGGGAGCACCAGGAGTCAGACATAACTGGGTGACTGAGCACACAAACACAGACATGCTTGTGGTTTCATATAAATTTTAAGTTTTTTTATGTTCTTGTGAAAAACATTATTGAGATTTTGATAGCGATTATATTGAATTTGTTGATTGCATTGGTACTCTGGTCATTTTAACAATATTAATTCTTTCAGTCCATGAACACCGAAGTATCTTTTTGTTTCTGTCTTTAACTTTTCATAAGTGCTTGAAAACTTGTGCTTTTCAGTACAAATCCCACACTCCCTTGATTAAATTTCTTCCTTGGTATTTATTATTTTTGATGCATATGTCTAATGGAATTTTCTTAATTTCTTTCCTCATAGTTTATTGTTAGTGTTTAGAAATGCAGGTTTTTGTATATTGATTTTGTATCCTGGAAGTTTATTAATTATTACTCATGACAGTTTTTTTGGTGGTGTCCTTAGGCTTTAAAGTATATGTAATATCATGTCATCTGCAGATAGCGACAGTTTTATTTCCTTCATTCTGATTTGGATGCCTTTTTTCTTTCTTTTTTTTTTTTTTATTGACTATTGCTCTGGCTAGGATTTCCAGTGCCTCAATATGTTGAATAGATGGTGAGAGTGGATATCCTTGTTCCTGATCGTAGAGGAAATGCTTTCAGCATTTTACCATTGAGTATGATGTTAGCTATGAGCTTGTTGTATATGACCTTTGTTATGTCAAGGTATGTTCCCTCTAAACCTTCTTTGTTGAGAGTTTTTGTCATAAATGGATGTTGAATTTTGTCAAATGCCTTTTCTGCTTCTATTGAGGTGATCATATGATTTTTTATCCTTCATGTTGTTAAATGGTGCATCACGTTGATTTACCTGCAGATAATGAACCATGCTTTTATCCTTGGGATAGATCCCATTTGGTTATGGTGTGTGATTCATTTAATGTATTGTTGAATTCATTTTCGTAATATTTTGTTGAGAATTTTTACATCTGTATTAGCCAGGAATATTAGTCTGTAAATTTTCTTGTGGTGTCTTTGTCTGGTTTTGATGATAGCCTTGTAATATGAGTCTGCAAGTATTCTTTTCTCTTCTGTTTTTCAAAGAATTTGACAGAATTGTTATTCATTCTTCTTGAAGTATTTGGTAGACTTTACCAGTGAAGCTGTCTGGTTTTGACTTTTGTTTGTTGGAAGGGAAGAATGTTTTACTTATCTTTATATTTCCAACCCCTTGGACAGTGCCTGATTTGTAAGGTGGATTGTGGTGAATATTTAAGGATAGGTTAATAATACCAGCTAACATTTAGTTAACATTTACTATTTTTTGAGCATATGCTAAACATTATATAGATGTACTATCTCATTTACTATCCACAAGAACCTGTAAGATGTAGTCTGTTATTTTCTTCATTTAGCAAATAGGGAGATCAAGAAAACTGGCTTAGAGATTACATGGTTTGATTGAGATCATAAAGTTAGTAAATAGCCGAGCCTGGATCTGACTTCTGAGCTGGTGATCTTTACATTCGGTTGCGACTACTATGTGACCTTGGGCAAATCATTTTCCTTCTTTGGTATTCCACTTCCTCATCGAAACTGATGGGGCAATCTAGACTATCTCTAAAGCCCTTTCAGCTTTACTACTCTATTATTCAATTAGAGGTAGAAGATAAAGTTTTAACAAATTCTATGAAGATGAAAACTCCTTATTAGAAAGATTCCCAAATCCCAAATAGTACTCCATTTATCTGCAGACACTAATCATTATGTTCATGCTGCCATTGAATCAAAGAGCTTTGATGGCTTCTTGGAATTCATTGCCTTTATACTTGGCCAACCCAATGGACAGAGACTTTGAGCAGGTTCTTCATCACCAGCCCCCACCCCCTCCAGCTAGTTAAAGCAGAAGTGAAATTTATCGAAGGATATTATGTGGTTCACAGGTTCTCCAGAGGGCTAAGCTAAGTATCAGGCTGTGGCCAGAAACAAGGCCCAAGTCACATGAACAGACTAGACTATCCAGGGAAAGCGCTGGGTTTGCCACAGCCAGGCACAGAGTGTGGTTCATACCATGATACTGGACCCTGGATGCCTAAGATTCTGCCAGGACTTTCCTCCAAGCACCAGATGCTTGGGCTCCCAGCCTCCCACAAAATGGATTTTGCATGTTACTCTTGAGAAGGCTCTCTGGGTATGATTAGAAAAGACCAATCCCACACTTGTAGTTCATCTTTAGGGAAGCCAGGTATGTGGGTAGGCGTCTTCTACCTCTAGGAAGCAGGAGTTAGGATGTGGGCCACTCCCTAAACTGGAAAATACATAGAAGTTGCTGGGTGACCACATGTATTGGAACAGTTGAGCACTGTGTGGATTTATCATACTGCTCTAGGAAGGCAGCTGGACTTCATAGTATAGTATGTGGCTTAAGTCTGGGAGCCTCCTGAGACTTCCCTGCCAATCCAGAGGTTAAGACACTGCTTTCCCAATGCAGGGGGGATGGGTTTAATCCCAGGCTGGAAACTGGGGGGGAACTAAGACTCCACAAGGGCACATGGAGAGGCCAACCTTGCCACCTGCCCCACCCCAGTCCAGGAACCTCTTTGAATCCAGACATTGAAACAATAGCTGATTACATGTACTCTGCATCAGACTTTCTGCTAAGCTATGTACACTTTCCATTTAGACCTCACAGGACTCCTGTGAGGAGTCTGCTATTGTCCTTAGTATAGACTACGACCCTCATCTGACAGTTGAGGATTCTGAGGCCCAGAGAGGAAGTACTGCATCCTACATTGCTCAGCTAGTATGTGGTGGAGCGTGGACTGAACCTGTGAGCCCCTCTATCGTTTTGCCTCAGGCAAAGAGACGAATACACATCTAGCTCTGGGCATCTTCAGATCTGATTTAGGGTGTGCCCAAACCACAGAAAATTTCTTGAGAAATGAGATTGACCAGATTTGAAAAAAGCTTTGTGCATCTTCCTCTTTTTTTTTTTTAATTTTTATTTTTATTTTTAATTTTGACTCCTTTTTATTGATTTTTAAAATTTACTTATTTTCATCCATCTTTTATTCTTTGGCCTGTGTGGGCCTCCCACTGCGGTGGCCTCTCTCATAGCAGAGCACCGACTCTGGGTGCATGCGCTCCAGAGTGCTGGCTCATAATTGGACACTCTGGTCTAGCTGTTCCGCAGCACATGGGATCTTCCCGGGCCAGGGATCGAACTGGCGTCCCTTGCACTGGGAAGCCTCGTCTTCCTCTTAATGTTTTCTGAGGTCAGCTGGTTTCAGACACTAGGATGCTCTTATGTCTAGTTAAAATTGAAGCTTTGAAAATGCTTAGGATCATTGTCCTTCACTCTGGTGTGTTGGGAACTGAGTCCCTATGAAAAACTATCACATAAATCCCTGGAGTCTCCGTTTAGTCCTGTACTGCTGCCTCAGGTTCACAGTTGCTGTAAAGTTCTGGAAACTTGGTTTAGGGGAAGAAAGGAAGTTTTCTTAACCCTCTTAGGATCCTTGACTCAATCTGAAAATTAACCTGACAAAGACAAATTAACAGGAGAAAAGCATGCAAGTGTAATATAACTTTTACGCGACACAGGATACTTCAGAAGGAAATGAAGACCTGAAGAAACTGAGTGTGTTTATGCTGAGTTTGAGCAAAAGCGGGCAGCTCTATAGAAACAAGATAGAACAAAATGTATGAGGCAGTAAGTGTAGTAAACTGGGGGAAAACTTAGCCAGGCCATTTTGATTTCTTCTCCATGTTTCTCTGACTTGGAGATAAAGATGCTTCTTTCCTCGAGTTATAGAGAAGGTACCTCCCACAAGAGGGTCTAATGACCTGCTTCAGGGAAGAAGGGCAAGGTCAGAGAGACCTTCCCGCTCCTGCCATTCTTTCAGATTCCTTCAGCTTAAAACAGTCGCTGTGCCAAGGTGCTGTTTGCTGAGGTAGTATGTCCTGAACCCCATCACTTGATAGAGTGTTCCTGTTCTCACTCCTTCACATATATTCTTGCAACTTTCCCAGACAGAGTCAGCAGCCAGTTTGGAGAAACAAATATTTAAGACAAAACAACCCCACCTTCCACCTTGCCATAAATATATGAGCGTAAAATTCAATGCTGGTTGTGAAATTCAATGCTTATTTGGCCTAAGGCAAAAAACTGTAAAGGAGTTTTATGAGCCCTATTCAGGATGGAGATAAATGCACAAATGAAAATACACAGAACTTGGGGAACAGACACAATTAGTGATCGCCCGAGGGAAGTACCCGCCTCCCTGGGGAAACAGCTCTCCTGCGTGGTATGGGTTAGAAAGAATTGGCGAGAGGCAGGAAGAGGAGATGCTGCTGCCAGAGCGTGAGAGGACAAGTAGAGCCAGGAGGGGAAGGAAGTGGGAGGAGAGGCCGGAGCAGAGGGCCATGATTTCACTATGAATTCCTGCCTATTCTGGGCAGATTGTCCCCAAATTTGTCATTAAAAGTGCAATTTCCTCTATGAAAACTATCTTTCCAAGGATCCCAGGAAGGATCCTGAGAACAGGAAGTGGGATATCCAGTTGTTCATGTGAATAATGAACTCTATTCTGTATTAATTATTTATGAATACTGTATTCTGTCCAATCTTTGTTTAGTAATAAAGTTAGTACTTTTTGTTCCTTCATTTGTGCGTTTGTTCGACAGACATTTAATTGACTTCCCACTTTGTTGGGACACTAGGTATACTGAGAGGTCCTGGTGACTGTCCTCTGATACTTATGCTGTACCAGGAGAGGCAGACATTAAGCATCTCATTACACACTGAAATTATACAGGTCGTCATGTACTGTGATGGGTCAAAGGATGTGATGAGAACGGGTAACAGGAGAGGCTGGCTGTGTCAGGGTCAGGAAAAGTGACATTTGAGCCTGAGGAAGAAAAAGCAAGGAATGAATTGTGAAAAGATATACAAGTGGTTTCTAAGCATGGGTTCATCTTCTGTTGTCTCATTGTCTTTAACTGCATGGGAGTTTCTCTAAGTGAGATCTGGAGCCACCTGCACCAGAGTCACTTGGAAGTGTGTTAAAAATTCAGATTCCTGGGCTTCCCCTGGTAGTCCAGTGGGTAAGGACACTGCCTTGCAGTGCAAGGGGCGCCGGTTCGATCCCTGGCCTGGGAAGATCCCACGTGCCACGGAGCGGCTGGATTGATGTGTCCAATTACCGAGCTGGAGCTCTGGGGCGCATGCGCCCAGAGCTGGCGCTCTGCGACGACAGAGGCTACCGCGATGGGAGGCCCACAGGAGCCAAAGAACGACGGATGAAAATAGATAAATGAAAGACCAATAGATGTGGCCCGCCCGTCCGCCTCCCTCCCCGCCTCACCCCGCCAAAAAGTTAAATTAAAAAAAAAAAAAAATTCAGATTCCTGCCCCCACTCCCGCAATCAGGACACTAAATCAGTATCTCTAGGAGCAGGATCCAGCAATCTGCACTTTAAATTTAGCACACTCCTCTCCTCTCAGTGATTCTTACCCACATTGTTTGATTTGAAAACCACTTCCTCACTGTAGAGGAAGCTTCATAATTCTTGCAATAGTTTCTGCTTAGAACACTCTTTAATCCCCACTGTGACCTTACATGACAAATGACATGTCCAAAACCTGGAATAGTGAAAGGTTTCCTGACTCATCAATGAGCCTTGTGCCTTTCTCCTTATACCACTCTGTCTCAGTGGTGGATTATAATGATACTTTACAGATGTGATGTGATACACCCAGGAGTGGATTGCAGGCTTGAAGACATAATTCCCGCACCATGATTGTTAGTGGCATAGTATCACCTAGTAGTTCAGCAGGTCTGAAATCAGATACACTTGGAGTCTAGTACCAACTCTTCTACTTCTGTCTCAGAGATTTTTGCAGAAATTAATGCCCATGGCCAGTGATTTGTTATATGAGTGAATACTGAAACACTCCAGTCAATAATGTTCAGATAGCAAAAGATGTACTAATATGTCTCTGGTCAGTAAGTTGTTAGTGACTGTGTGACCTTGAACAAGTTATCTATGCAGTTCACCCTTTGTTTAAGTTATCTCATTTGTTGAATAAGGATAATAACAGCACCTATACCACTGAGCTGTTATAAAGATTAATTAAGAGAAGTACTGCTGTGAAACACCAAGTATAAGCTTTTGAGTACTTAGTACTTTTTGAGTGTTAGAAAGGTGACAGCTGTTGTACCAGTGGTATTTAGGATCCATTGAATGTGCAGTAGCTACCAATTAACTGAAACCCAGATAGAAATCAACAAGAGATGTTACACATGGAAGGTTTAAATAAATGTTATGAGTCATTCGGGCAAAAACATTTGAGAAAACTCAGTATCAGTAAGCACATCTAGCACGCAAATCTTGGTTTCTAAGTACCATTATACACCAAAGAAACCAGGTTGTCTTGAAGAAGTACCACTTTAAGTTCTGCAGAAGAAAAGATGCAAGCTGATCTGGAGCGTTTTATTGTGCCACAAAGTAATGAACTACTTAAAAACTGATGGGGACATGTCAAAAAGACAATGAACTGGCCTGAATTGGCCGCCAACTATTGAATTTGGAACAGTTTGAACATCAGAAAAATAATGACAGGGATGTTGACTGTAACACATGAGAAAAACATGAGTTTACAGTGATGATTTAAAAGGTGGAATAGAGCTAGAAACTTTTTTTTTTTCTTCCAACAAAATTCCAGCAACTGTATGTGGAAGGAATTACAGAGTTAGAAAAGTCACAAAATTACTGCTTTGTGACACTTAATAATAATGAGATTCAGGTAAGAATCGTCATTGGAGGCTAAAATCTTTTGTTAAAGGTTGTTGAGAAAACATATGAAAGCAGTGACAGATTTTATTTTGGGGGGCTCCAGAATCACTGCAGATAGTGACTGCAGCCATGGAGTAAAAGATGCTTGTTCCTTGGAAGAAAAGCGATGAGAAACCTAGACAGCATATTAAAAAACAGTGACATCAATGAGCAGACAAAGGTAAAGTCAAAGCCATGGTTTTTCCAGTAGTCATGTATGGATGTGAGAGTTGGACCATATCAGGAAGGGTGAGCACCAAAGAACTTATGCTTTTGAATTGTACTGAAGAGAGTCCCTTAGACTGCAAGGAGATCAGTCAATTGTAAAGGAAATCAACCTCAAATACTCATTGGAAGAATAGACTCTGAAACTGAAGCTCCAATACTTTGGCCACCTGATGCAAAGAGCCAGCTCATTGGAAAAACCCTGATGCTGGGAAAGGTTTAAGACAAAAGAGGGCACCAGAGGATGAGATGGTTAGACAGCATCACTGACTCAACGGACATGAATTTGAGCAAACTCTGGGAGAGAGTGGAGGACAGAGGAGGGTGGTATACTGCAGTTCACAGGGTTGCAAAGAGTCAGATACAACTTAGTGACTGAACAACAACAAGAAAATGTTACACATGGAAGGTTTAAATAAATGTTATGAGTCATTCGGGAAAAAACATTTGAGAAAACTCAGTATCAGTAAGCACATCTAGCACGCAAAACTTGGTTTCTAAGTACCATTATACACCAAAGAAACCAGTTTGTCTTTAAGAAGTACCACTTTAATTTCTGCATAAGAAAAAATTCAATCTGATCTCGAGCGTTTATTGTGCCACAAAGTAATGAACTACTTAAAAACTGATGGGGACATGTCAAAAAGACAATGAACTGGCCTGAATTGGCCGCCAACTATTGAATTTGGAACAGTTTGAACATCAGAAAAATAATGACAGGGATGTTGACTGTAACACATGAGAAAAACATGAGTTTACAGTGATGATTTAAAAGGTGGAATAGAGCTAGAAACTTTTTTTTTTTCTTCCAACAAAATTCCAGCAACTGTATGTGGAAGGAATTACAGAGTTAGAAAAGTCACAAAATTACTGCTTTGTGACACTTAATAATAATGAGATTCAGGTAAGAATCGTCATTGGAGGCTAAAATCTTTTGTTAAAGGTTGTTGAGAAAACATATGAAAGCAGTGACAGATTTTATTTTGGGGGGCTCCAGAATCACTGCAGATAGTGACTGCAGCCATGGAGTAAAAGATGCTTGTTCCTTGGAAGAAAAGCGATGAGAAACCTAGACAGCATATTAAAAAACAGTGACATCAATGAGCAGACAAAGGTAAAGTCAAAGCCATGGTTTTTCCAGTAGTCATGTATGGATGTGAGAGTTGGACCATATCAGGAAGGGTGAGCACCAAAGAACTTATGCTTTTGAATTGTACTGAAGAGAGTCCCTTAGACTGCAAGGAGATCAGTCAATTGTAAAGGAAATCAACCTCAAATACTCATTGGAAGAATAGACTCTGAAACTGAAGCTCCAATACTTTGGCCACCTGATGCAAAGAGCCAGCTCATTGGAAAAACCCTGATGCTGGGAAAGGTTTAAGACAAAAGAGGGCACCAGAGGATGAGATGGTTAGACAGCATCACTGACTCAACGGACATGAATTTGAGCAAACTCTGGGAGAGAGTGGAGGACAGAGGAGGGTGGTATACTGCAGTTCACAGGGTTGCAAAGAGTCAGATACAACTTAGTGACTGAACAACAACAAGAAATACTATATAGAGAGAGAAGTATATTTTTTCTATGGGAGACCTGATAAATACCAGGTAATTAAATGGTCAAATTTAGCTTCACAAATTGAGACAAACTGACATAAATTATGAGTTTTCTGATATGAAGGCAACAGGAAATACACAACCTGATCCACCTGTGGCATTATTGCCAAAATTGTCTAACCCAAATCAAATTTTAGGAAACAGACAAATCCACAAAAACATTCTTCAGGAGAATTGGTTTGTACTCTTAAAAAAAAAAAAAATTACTGTTGTAAAAGATAAAAGGGAAAACAGGGGAAGAATTTCTAGAATCTAGAATAATGTTCTAGAATTAATGATATAAAATGATTAATGATTTTAATGAAGGGAAACTAAAGACATGGCAATTAAATGCATTGTGTAGTCCTTGATCAGATCCTGGCTTTTAAAAAGCTCTGCATGGGGCTTCCCCTGGTGGTCCAGTGGCTAAGGACACCTCCTTGCAGTGCAAGGGGCGCCGGTTCGATCCCTGGCCTGGGAAGATCCCATGTGCCGCGGAGCTGCTGGACCGATGTGTCCAATTGCCGAGGCGGAGCTCTGGCGCGCATGCGCCCAGAGCGGCGCTCTGTGATGACAGACGCCACCGTGATGGGAGGCCCACCGCGATGGGAGGCCCACGGGAGCCAGGGAACAAAGACGGATGAAAATAGAGAAAGACCAATGGAAGTGGCCCGCCCGCTCCCCTCCCTCCCCAACCCGACCCCTGCCCCTCCCCACCAAAAGCTGTGGATGTTAAGTTGCTTCATTCACGTCCGACTTTTTGCGACTCCATGGACTGTAGCCTATTCGGCTTCTCTGTACATGAGATTCTCCAGAGAGGAATACTGGAGTGGGTTTCCATTTTATTCTCCAGGAGATCTTTCCCACCCAGGAATGGAACCTGTGTCTCCTGCATTGGCAGGTGGGTTCTTTACCACTAGCGGCCCAAGATATAAGCAAAATATAGCATTTTTTAAAATTATTTTTTTAAACATTTTTTTTTCAAATTCATGCCACAAGCTCTTTATTTATTATTTCTATCCATCTTTATTCTTTTGGCCTGTGTGGGCCTCCCATTGCAGTGACCTCTCTCCTTGCAGAGCACCGGCCCTGGGTGCATGCGTTCCAGAGTGCTGACTTGTAATTGGGCACACCGGTCCTGCTGCTCCATGACATGTGGGATCTTCCTGGGCCCGGGATCGAACTGGTTCCCCTTGCATTGCAAGGCAGACTCTCCATCCACTGGACCACCAGGGAAGCCCAAAATGTAGCATTTTTGTACAGTGTGATGCATTTTTTTAAATTTGTTTATTTGCTTATTTTTGACTATGCTTCTTATGGGTCTTCATTGCTGCAAAGGCTTTTTTCTAGTTGTGGAGGGAAGGGGCTATGCTCCATATGCAGTATGTAGGCTTCTCATTGCAATGGCTTTTCTTGTTGTGGTTGGCGAACTGCACGGCATGGGGCTCAATAGATGTGGCACTCTGGCTTAGTTGCTCCGTGGCATGTGGGAACCTCTTGGGTCAGGGATCGAACCCATAGCATTGTGGAAGGCATCGAATCCATGTCTCCTGCTTTGATAGGCAGATTCTTTACCACTGAGCCACCAGGAAAGCCCCACGATGTAATATTTTTCAACCAGAAAAGGAATGAAGTAATATATGCTACAATATGAGTGAACTTCAAAAATGTTATGCTAAAGGAAAGAAACTAAACATAAAAGGCTACATAGTTTGTGATTCTGTTTCTATGAAATTTCCAGAATAGGCAAATCTGTAGAGACAGAAAGTAGACTACTGGTTGTCAAGGACTGAGGGTAGGGTGGGTGGGGAGATGGAAGGTGACTGATAATTAGTTACTTGGTTTCTTCCTGGGATATTGAAAATGTTTTGGAATTAGATATAGGTGATGGTTGTACAACCTTGAGAATATATTAAAACTCTGAATTGAACACTTGAAGTGAATTTTGTGGTACACGAATTATGTCTCAAAGATACAAGGACATTTATGGCAACAATTGGGGAAATTTGAGTATGAGTTGTCAGATGATATTTTGTCAATTTTAAATTCCTTAGATGTGATAACGGTGTTGTGGCTATATAGGAGTATGTTCTACCCCAGAAAAAATACTTAGGGACTATCCATCTTTATTCTTTTGGCCTGTGGCCTCCCATTGCAGTGACCTCTCTCCTTGCAGAGCACCGGCCCTGGGTGCATGCGTTCCAGAGTGCTGACTTGTAATTGGGCACACCGGTCCTGCTGCTCCATGACATGTGGGATCTTCCTGGGCCCGGGATCGAACTGGTTCCCCTTGCATTGCAAGGCAGACTCTCCATCCACTGGACCACCAGGGAAGCCCAAAATGTAGCATTTTTGTACAGTGTGATGCATTTTTTTAAATTTGTTTATTTGCTTATTTTTGACTATGCTTCTTATGGGTCTTCATTGCTGCAAAGGCTTTTTTCTAGTTGTGGAGGGAAGGGGCTATGCTCCATATGCAGTATGTAGGCTTCTCATTGCAATGGCTTTTCTTGTTGTGGTTGGCGAACTGCACGGCATGGGGCTCAATAGATGTGGCACTCTGGCTTAGTTGCTCCGTGGCATGTGGGAACCTCTTGGGTCAGGGATCGAACCCATAGCATTGTGGAAGGCATCGAATCCATGTCTCCTGCTTTGATAGGCAGATTCTTTACCACTGAGCCACCAGGAAAGCCCCACGATGTAATATTTTTCAACCAGAAAAGGAATGAAGTAATATATGCTACAATATGAGTGAACTTCAAAAATGTTATGCTAAAGGAAAGAAACTAAACATAAAAGGCTACATAGTTTGTGATTCTGTTTCTATGAAATTTCCAGAATAGGCAAATCTGTAGAGACAGAAAGTAGACTACTGGTTGTCAAGGACTGAGGGTAGGGTGGGTGGGGAGATGGAAGGTGACTGATAATTAGTTACTTGGTTTCTTCCTGGGATATTGAAAATGTTTTGGAATTAGATATAGGTGATGGTTGTACAACCTTGAGAATATATTAAAACTCTGAATTGAACACTTGAAGTGAATTTTGTGGTACACGAATTATGTCTCAAAGATACAAGGACATTTATGGCAACAATTGGGGAAATTTGAGTATGAGTTGTCAGATGATATTTTGTCAATTTTAAATTCCTTAGATGTGATAACGGTGTTGTGGCTATATAGGAGTATGTTCTACCCCAGAAAAAATACTTAGGGATGTATCTAAGTATGAGTACTGAGGGAAAGGAATCAGGAAAAAAGTTATTGGGAGAAAGCCTGTATGGTAATATTTGAACAACTGGTGATCCAGGTAAATGATATACACGAGTTTATTGAAGTGTTTTTTTAACTTCTTTTGGTAGGTTGAAATTTTTCAAAATAATACTGAAAGAGGGGCCCACTTACTGGATGTCTGTTACATAGCAGACAGGGGATGCAGGCCTTTGCAGACTGTGGCAAGGAAATTAGGAGCATGGAGGTACAGCCCCACCTCCTGAGCGAATCCTTGAAGGTGAGTGAATTGTATGCCTCTATTCTAAACTTCTCTTGGATGGACTTCCAAGGTGGTCCAGTGGTTTAAGACACTGCGCTTCCACGCAGGAGGCACTGGTTCCATCCCTCGTTGAGGAAGTTCCACATGCTGTGTAGAGTGACCAAAAAGAAAGAAAAAACAGTCTTCTCTTGGTCCCACTGGCATCAGAGACAAATGGTCAGGCTGTGTTCCAGAAAGTCATTCTGTTCTTGGGCTTCTTAGAGTGGTAGCATCTTGTCTGTGTTGTCTGACTTGATAGCACTGTCCAGGGGTCTTGAGATCTTTCAGAGATAAAGTGTTAGCTATATCAATGAAATCAGCAGGGTGATGAGATGCAGCAAGTAGGTTGAAGGTAAAGGACAGGGAAGAAGAAGGAGGTGGGCGTGAACACCTTTAGTAGGGAAGGCAAATGGTCCTGTCTGACAACTAAAGCTTGGCCATATTTAAGTAACAAACAGAAAGAGAGGTGAGCCAATGCCCCAGCCCCATTTGCAGAGTCTGAGTAGAAAAATTGATCCTAGGGTGCTTCCCTGTTTCCAGCTGCTCCTGGCTGCTGGTTAGAAAAGTTCCTTATTGTTCCACCTACTTACATTACCCCTTTCAACCAAGGAAACATTGTCATCTGTGGCCTCTTTTTTTGGCCTTTGTTCTGTTATTTTTCCCCAGGAGGAAAAATAACAGGAGGAGGATGCTAGGAGAGACCAGCTGTGGCTCGGTTAGAAAAGCTATATAGGAGTATGTTCTACCCCAGAAAAAATACTTAGGGATGTATCTAAGTATGAGTACTGAGGGAAAGGAATCAGGAAAAAAGTTATTGGGAGAAAGCCTGTATGGTAATATTTGAACAACTGGTGATCCAGGTAAATGATATACACGAGTTTATTGAAGTGTTTTTTTAACTTCTTTTGGTAGGTTGAAATTTTTCAAAATAATACTGAAAGAGGGGCCCACTTACTGGATGTCTGTTACATAGCAGACAGGGGATGCAGGCCTTTGCAGACTGTGGCAAGGAAATTAGGAGCATGGAGGTACAGCCCCACCTCCTGAGCGAATCCTTGAAGGTGAGTGAATTGTATGCCTCTATTCTAAACTTCTCTTGGATGGACTTCCAAGGTGGTCCAGTGGTTTAAGACACTGCGCTTCCACGCAGGAGGCACTGGTTCCATCCCTCGTTGAGGAAGTTCCACATGCTGTGTAGAGTGACCAAAAAGAAAGAAAAAACAGTCTTCTCTTGGTCCCACTGGCATCAGAGACAAATGGTCAGGCTGTGTTCCAGAAAGTCATTCTGTTCTTGGGCTTCTTAGAGTGGTAGCATCTTGTCTGTGTTGTCTGACTTGATAGCACTGTCCAGGGGTCTTGAGATCTTTCAGAGATAAAGTGTTAGCTATATCAATGAAATCAGCAGGGTGATGAGATGCAGCAAGTAGGTTGAAGGTAAAGGACAGGGAAGAAGAAGGAGGTGGGCGTGAACACCTTTAGTAGGGAAGGCAAATGGTCCTGTCTGACAACTAAAGCTTGGCCATATTTAAGTAACAAACAGAAAGAGAGGTGAGCCAATGCCCCAGCCCCATTTGCAGAGTCTGAGTAGAAAAATTGATCCTAGGGTGCTTCCCTGTTTCCAGCTGCTCCTGGCTGCTGGTTAGAAAAGTTCCTTATTGTTCCACCTACTTACATTACCCCTTTCAACCAAGGAAACATTGTCATCTGTGGCCTCTTTTTTTGGCCTTTGTTCTGTTATTTTTCCCCAGGAGGAAAAATAACAGGAGGAGGATGCTAGGAGAGACAGCTAGAGCTGAACTAACTGGTATTTATTCTAGAACCAAGATGGGGTTGGGGGGTGGGCAGGTAGTCTCGGTTTGGAGGAGGGGTCGGAGGTTTGGAGATGGCCAGGCAGCAGCAGCAACAATATAAAGTAAGTTTAATGAGGCCAGCTGGGAAGGGTGGGGAAGACTGGATTTCTGGTTTACCCCTAGCACTCGGGCCTTCTGTTTTTAAAATAGACATGCTTCATCCTTCCCAGAGTTGGGGCCAACGATGGGAACTGAAAATGCAAAGGGGAAATTAAGCTGTAAGAGCTAAGCGCCTAAAAAATATTGACTGTTTCTTTTTTTAAGTTAATATTCCAAATTTCTTATGAAAGTCAACTTAGACATCCAGGACACAGGAAACAAGACAAGAGGCCGCAGCCAGCTGCCTCAGAGGACCCGGGACACTTTCTTAATAATATCCAGATGGTTCCACAGAAATTGTTAACATCTTGAAAAAAAAAAACTGGGGGAGAAAGGAGATTCAAGTCGTTTAGGAAGGACAGCCTGGAGGAGAGAGTTCCAAGGGATGAAGGTGGGTCTGAAATAGAAACCTCTGTGGTGGGATTACTGCTTCCTATGGCAACACTGGACCGGAGTGGGTGAAAAAGTCCACGGTTTTAGCAGAGCCTTTGGAGAGCCCCAGCAGAACTGAACTTCTGGTCATACTTATCCATTTGCTAACCTGGGTTTGCCGTAACTTTTTACATGAATATTCTTTTGTTTGTTATGAGGTAAATGCAGCAAGTAGGTTGAAGGTAAAGGACGGGAAAGAGAGGGGGCTAAACCTTTAGTAGGGAAGGCAAATGGTCCTGTCTGACAACTAAAGCTTGGCCATATTTAAGTAACAAACAGAAAGAGAGGTGAGCCAATGCCCCAGCCCCATTTGCAGAGTCTGAGTAGAAAAATTGATCCTAGGGTGCTTCCCTGTTTCCAGCTGCTCCTGGCTGCTGGTTAGAAAAGTTCCTTATTGTTCCACCTACTTACATTACCCCTTTCAACCAAGGAAACATTGTCATCTGTGGCCTCTTTTTTTGGCCTTTGTTCTGTTATTTTTCCCCAGGAGGAAAAATAACAGGAGGAGGATGCTAGGAGAGACAGCTAGAGCTGAACTAACTGGTATTTATTCTAGAACCAAGATGGGGTTGGGGGGTGGGCAGGTAGTCTCGGTTTGGAGGAGGGGTCGGAGGTTTGGAGATGGCCAGGCAGCAGCAGCAACAATATAAAGTAAGTTTAATGAGGCCAGCTGGGAAGGGTGGGGAAGACTGGATTTCTGGTTTACCCCTAGCACTCGGGCCTTCTGTTTTTAAAATAGACATGCTTCATCCTTCCCAGAGTTGGGGCCAACGATGGGAACTGAAAATGCAAAGGGGAAATTAAGCTGTAAGAGCTAAGCGCCTAAAAAATATTGACTGTTTCTTTTTTTAAGTTAATATTCCAAATTTCTTATGAAAGTCAACTTAGACATCCAGGACACAGGAAACAAGACAAGAGGCCGCAGCCAGCTGCCTCAGAGGACCCGGGACACTTTCTTAATAATATCCAGATGGTTCCACAGAAATTGTTAACATCTTGAAAAAAAAAAACTGGGGGAGAAAGGAGATTCAAGTCGTTTAGGAAGGACAGCCTGGAGGAGAGAGTTCCAAGGGATGAAGGTGGGTCTGAAATAGAAACCTCTGTGGTGGGATTACTGCTTCCTATGGCAACACTGGACCGGAGTGGGTGAAAAAGTCCACGGTTTTAGCAGAGCCTTTGGAGAGCCCCAGCAGAACTGAACTTCTGGTCATACTTATCCATTTGCTAACCTGGGTTTGCCGTAACTTTTTACATGAATATTCTTTTGTTTGTTTTTTTGAGGATTATTTACCACACGAGTATATCTGTTAGGCTCTAGAGGCCCAGGGCTTAGATCTCATGAAGTTTTAAGAGTCTAAGACAATATCCAACCCTCAAAAAATATGAATGATATAACATTCTTGTAATCATGTGTGCATGAGAGATAGATAGCATAACATCCATGTATTTTTCACCATATGAAAAGAAGCTCTCAAAATTTAAATCACTAAATGTCTAATTAAATGCCAGCAGCAGTTAGCATCGTGGCAACTCAGTGAATTCTTAATTTTAGTGTCCATTAGATATATTTCATTGGAAAACAATTTATACTTACATTTTTGCATTTCTCACACTTTTGTTCAGACATCAGTTCCCTGGACCCAAATAATTTTTAAACTGAAAATTTTAAATCCTTACATAATTTTACCAGGGAAGAAACACATTTTTAACAGGGAATGTGAGTGTTTTGTAATGCATTTACATCAAGTGGGGAAGAGAACGGAGCCCCCCAAATGAAGAGCCCAGGGGCGCAGGAAAGCCTTAACACAATCCTCTTTTTCTAAAGAGGTCTGTGTTTCTTCCGCCCTCTCCTCTCTGTCGCCTTTCCCCCATGGAAGAGGAAATGACTTGTTAGTGGAATGTAACTGTTTGCACGCAAATCACTTATTTGGAAACAGAAGTAGGGGAGAGGGAAGTGGAAGCCTCAAATTCAGGGCTCAATCACCATTCAGCAAGCCGTCCCACATCATGTCTTTCACCTGGGCCACTCAAACTCCATTAGAGGCACCTCCTGCTTCCTACCCAGAGTGTACCCCTCACTGTAACAGGATTGGCTTCTTTGACCATAATAGTACGAGATTAGAGCTGTAGGGGCTGGTGAGGGCAGGTTGGTATGCCTTCCTTGTTATTCCCATGTCCTAAGTCAGGAAGCATGTAGGAGTGAAGAATGAACAGTAAGAATACATACATCCTGAAACTGTTGCTCTGAAATGCCTAGGGTATTCGGTATGAAAAATCTGTGTATAACTGCAAAAAAAAACCCAAAAAACAAAAAACCCAGAACAAAGCAAAAAATCTTAAGAACAGCTAATAGAGGAATTGAAATTTTCCACAACAAGCAACACTAACAAAGAAAGACCAGCAAAGAGAGCCCAGAATCTGGCTATGGAACGCTAACCAGGTAAAGTCATTACATGGAGGCATCTCTTTCCTTTGGGAGAACAGTGACATTGAAGCTTCGGCTTCTTGGGATTCAGCTGGAGGACGCTTTGGTAGAATGCAATGACTCCTTCCTTCCTCCCAAACTGAAATCCGGGCTATTACAATTCCAAGTGGACACAGAGTCCTGCCAAGTTTATAAGAAATTGGAATGACAGTGTAGGTTCCCACCGCTGGGGATAGTAGAAGCTGAAAGTGAGAATAAGTCACATTTCCCTTGTGATTCCCAAACACATCTATTTTTGTTTTAAGGGGCTCTGTGTTTTCATTCAGTTTTGTGAACTAAGGAATCCATATGGAATTTTCACCAGCTCTACTAAAATAAAAGCATGCAGCTTTTCAGCAGTATACTGAAATAGCCACTATGATAGCTCAGAAAGAATCGCAGAATTCACTTCTGAATTTCTGTGAGAGTTCAACTCATTTTCAGTGGGTACCTTCCAGGTGCACAGCAGAGTACAGTATTGATTACTAAATCCACAAATAGAGATACTGCCTTTGACAAGGTATAGTTCATCATTTAAAGGAAGTCATAAAGTGGCTGCTCGGAGCTTGTATTAATATATATGAAATATAAATATACATTTTTTTAAGTGCAGGATTTTTTCGTGGGGCCAAGGATTGGAATGAGACTTATAAGTAATGCGTGTTTAGTTGCTTAGTTGTGTCTCACTCTTTCTGACCCCAAGGACTATAGGCCACCAGGTTTCTCTGTCCATGGGATTACCCAAACAAGAATACTGGAGTGGGTTGCCGTTTCCTCCTCCAGGGAATTTTCCCGCCCCAGGGATTGAACCTGCATCTACTATGTCTTCTGCAATTGCAGGTGGATTCTTTACCTGCTGTACAATTGAGGAAGCATGTAGGAGTGAAGAATGAACAGTAAGAATACATACATCCTGAAACTGTTGCTCTGAAATGCCTAGGGTATTCTGAAAAATCTGTGTATAACTGCAAAAAAAAACCCAAAAAACAAAAAACCCAGAACAAAGCAAAAAATCTTAAGAACAGCTAATAGAGGAATTGAAATTTTCCACAACAAGCAACACTAACAAAGAAAGACCAGCAAAGAGAGCCCAGAATCTGGCTATGGAACGCTAACCAGGTAAAGTCATTACATGGAGGCATCTCTTTCCTTTGGGAGAACAGTGACATTGAAGCTTCGGCTTCTTGGGATTCAGCTGGAGGACGCTTTGGTAGAATGCAATGACTCCTTCCTTCCTCCCAAACTGAAATCCGGGCTATTACAATTCCAAGTGGACACAGAGTCCTGCCAAGTTTATAAGAAATTGGAATGACAGTGTAGGTTCCCACCGCTGGGGATAGTAGAAGCTGAAAGTGAGAATAAGTCACATTTCCCTTGTGATTCCCAAACACATCTATTTTTGTTTTAAGGGGCTCTGTGTTTTCATTCAGTTTTGTGAACTAAGGAATCCATATGGAATTTTCACCAGCTCTACTAAAATAAAAGCATGCAGCTTTTCAGCAGTATACTGAAATAGCCACTATGATAGCTCAGAAAGAATCGCAGAATTCACTTCTGAATTTCTGTGAGAGTTCAACTCATTTTCAGTGGGTACCTTCCAGGTGCACAGCAGAGTACAGTATTGATTACTAAATCCACAAATAGAGATACTGCCTTTGACAAGGTATAGTTCATCATTTAAAGGAAGTCATAAAGTGGCTGCTCGGAGCTTGTATTAATATATATGAAATATAAATATACATTTTTTTAAGTGCAGGATTTTTTCGTGGGGCCAAGGATTGGAATGAGACTTATAAGTAATGCGTGTTTAGTTGCTTAGTTGTGTCTCACTCTTTCTGACCCCAAGGACTATAGGCCACCAGGTTTCTCTGTCCATGGGATTACCCAAACAAGAATACTGGAGTGGGTTGCCGTTTCCTCCTCCAGGGAATTTTCCCGCCCCAGGGATTGAACCTGCATCTACTATGTCTTCTGCAATTGCAGGTGGATTCTTTACCTGCTGTACAATTGAGGAAGCCCATGACTCATAAGTAAGTTCTTGTATGTAAAACCAGGTATATACTGGTAATTTTTAGAAAATTTTCTTAAAATATATTATTATTAATAATTATTTGAAACAATCTTGTTTGATGATTGATGGTATTTTTTTCTGGCTTTTTCAACCTGAACCTCTACCTCCCTGTTCCCTCTGTACATATTTTGTATCTTGACTCTATACTCTTTCTTTTTTTTTTAATTTTTTTTTTGGCCACTTTTATTCGTCTTTCATTTATTTCCATCTTTGTTATTTGGCTTGTGTGGGCCTCCCATTGCAGTAATCCTCTCTCGTTGCAGAGCACCGGCTCTGGGTGCATGCACTCCAGATCTCCGGCTCGGTAGTTGGACACATTGGTCCCGCCACTCTGCGGCACATGGGATCTTCCCAGGCCAGGGATCGAACCAGCACCCCTTGCACTGCAAGGTGGTGTCTTTACCCACTGGACCACCAGGGAAGGAAGCCCTTGACTCTATACATGGGATCTTCCCAGGCCAGGGATCGAACCGGCACCCCTTGCACTGCAAGGTGGTGTCTTTACCCACTGGACCACCAGGGAAGGAAGCCCTTGACTCTATACTCTTGAACCAGAATAGTGCCTGAGACATAATAGGTGGTCAATAAATGGTTTCCCCCCCATTTAGCCAACAAAGAGAAACTTTAGTTCTCCTTCACTTTTTTTTGGCCACTTCTGTTGATCTTTCATTTATTTCCATCTTTGTTTTTTGTCCTCTGTGGGCCTCCCATCACAGTGGCCTGTCTCTTTGCAGAGTACTGGCTCTGGCCACATACACTGCAGAGTGCTGGCTCAGTAGTTGGACACATCAGTCCAGCTACTCCGCGGCACATGGGATCTTCCCAGGCCAGGGATGTAACCAGCAGCCCTTGCACTGCAAGGCGGTGTCTTTACCCACTGGACCACCAGGGAAGCCCCTCTTTTACTTTTAATGGGCTCATTATGGAAAACAACAACAACAGAATCCCCAAAACCAAAAAAGTTAGCTGTGAAAAGAAGACATGACACATTTTTGTATAGATGGCTGAGGTTTCTGTTGTCCTGGGCTTATTTGGCCTCACACCTTTGTGAGCTGGGCAGTGTGCAACATCATTTGTTTTTCAAGTGTTTGTCTGCTCCATACCAAGCACTGTTTAAGGGAGAAAATATCCCGTATTCACGGAACTTATGATTCAGTAGGGAGAGATGGACAATAACCAATAAATACATATTCTGTCAAGTTGGGATAAATACTATGAATAAAAATAGATAAGGTAAGCAGGTAGTTGGGGATTTCTGACTGGGGGGCTTTTGAGAGTGTCTGACAGGGAGTTTAGGGGTAGACTTGGCAGATGGATGGATGATAAGAGCAATGTGGGCAGGAATAGGTGCTTGCCTGGCTTGTGGAGGGGCAGGAGGCTGGAACACAGCCAGAGAAAGGCATGGGAGGTGAGGTGGGAGAGGAAGGATTGAGGCTGATATTGATAGAGACTTTTACTCCATCTGAAATGGGGAGGCCACAGAGGGTCTAAAACCAAAGGGTGTCCTGATTTGGCTTAGCCGAGGTGGGTGGGTTGATGAGAGGGAGCAGCAAGACAGGAGGCTTTGTAGTGACTCTTGTGAGAGGTTCTCCTGGACCAGCAGGAGTGGTGAGAAGTGGTCAGGCTCCAGACAGGCTTTGAAGGCAGGGCCAATAGGGTTGGCTGATGGTTTGGAGATGGGGTGCAAGAGAGGGAGCTTTTAGACCGAGCACTTGGCAGAACACCCTGTTCGTTTAGTAAACCGAAGACTGGGAGATGAAGGTTTGGAAAGAACTCAGGAGTTGATTTGGGGTCATGTCTTAGGTTTCAGCACCTGAATAGAACCTGAAGGGCACAGGCCCAGTAGGCAGTGGGTGGCATCCTAGCTTGACACATTCCCTGGCCGATGACCACTGAGTCTCAACCAGTCAAGGGCCCAAGAACATGGAGCCAAACATGGGGCCAGTGTCAGATGCTAATACTGATGTGAAATGAAGTGGTCCCAAATTCTCAAGTCTGGAGTGATGCGAAAAGGGGACCTCTGTTTCCTACCTCTCTGAGTTACCTTAATGTCACTGTTCTGTTCCTTTATTTCAATATTCTTACACTATTTATTGATCAAGAAACCCTAAAGTGACTTTTTAAATAAGACAGAAGACCACAACGTGGAGGTTCACTTTTAGGTTTAAGCATTGGGCGTTTTAAAAAATTTCATTCTGTTTTTCCCCATCATGCCTCCTTTATTTATATTTATTTTCATCCATCTTTTTAAAAATTCTTTGGCATGTGTAGGCCTCCCACTGCAGTGGCCTCTCTCGCTGCAGAGCACTGGCTCTGGGCGCATGCACTCTAGTCCAGCCACTCCTCAGCATGTGGAATTTCCTGGGCCAGAGATTGAACCAGTGCCCCTTGCACTGCAGGGTGGACTCTATACCCACTGGACCAGCAGGGAAGTCCTAAACATTGGGCTTTTTATTGCTGATGGTCCATAGGCTAGGACACACAAAAGCACTGTACTTGTAGCTCCTAGTGAGAACTGTCCTGTGTCTGGGAATTAGCTGTAAGTGACTGATATGGCCAGGGTAGGGACACTTCAGGCCCTTTGTTTTTTTTGTTTTTTTATATATGGTTAAATCTGACCTATTTCTTATTTATTTATTTATTTTTTAAAGTTTTTACAGAGTTTTGTTGTTCACAGACATGTGTGTTCCCAGATCAGTCATATGCATATCCCCGGGCCCTTCCCCTCTCCCAGTACCCCCATCCCACCCCTCCAGGCTGTCGCACCAAGCCCTTGTAGGAACTCCTATTCCTGCAGCGCAATGACAACAGCTATCTTTTTCACATATGATAGCATAGGTTTCCGTGTTACCCTCTACGCCTCCCACCCACTATTCATTCCTCACAATGTCCATATGTCTATTCTTTGTCTGTTTTTCCGTGAGTTCACTGCGCATGTTATCATTACCCGTTTACTAGATTCCATATATATGTGTTAGTATATTGTACTTGTCTTTCTCTTTTTGACTGATTTCACTTTCTATGATAGGTTCTAGATCCACCCATCTCATTAGGACTGATTGTTCTGCATTTCTTTTTACAGCTGTGTAGTATTGCATTGTATATATGTACTGGAGCTTCTTTATCTATTCATTCGTCGATGGACATCTAGGTTGCTTCCATGTTCTAGCTATTGTATAGAGAGCTTCAATGAACGTTGGGATACAGGTGCTTCTTTCAGATTTGATTTCATCAGGATATAAGCCTAAGAGTGGGATTGCTGGGTCATATGGTGCTTTTATTTGTAGTTTTTTAAGAAATCTTCATACTGTCTTCCATAGCAGCTGTATCAAGTTACATTCCCACAGCAATGCAAGAGTGTTCCCTTTCTCTGCACCCTCTCCAGCATTTATTGTCTGTCGATTTGTGGATGATGGCCATTCTGATGGGTGTGAGGTGATATCTCACTGTAGTTGTGATTTGCATTTCTCTAATACTAAGTGAGTTGAGCATCGTTTCATGTGCTTTTTTGGCCATCTGTATATCCTCTTCGGTGAGGTGTCTCTTTAGATCTTTTCCCCATTTTTTGATTGGACTTCAGGCCCTTTGTTGCAGAGACACTCTGAACCACCAGTCTTTGGTGACTCTGAAGGTGGGTATCCAGCAGGAATGCCTGGGGAGCTGCTATTATCTTTTCTGTAAGAAGAATTAGTCCTTCTTAATGTCAGGCAGCTCTGAAATCCCAATTCCTTCATAAATGTTAACAGTACTAGGCTTCCCCAGTAGCTCAGTCGTAAAGAGTTCGCCTGCTAATGTGGGAGACACGGGTTTGATCCCTGATCCAGGAAGATCCCATGTGCTCTGGAGCAACTAAGCCCGTGAGCCACAACTATTGAGCCCGGGCTCTAGAACATAGGAGCCACAACTACTGAGCCCATGTGCCACAACTGCTGAAGCCTGTGTACCCTAGAGCTCGAGTTCCACAGCAAGAGAAGTCACTGCAGTAAGAAACCTGCTCACCTCAACTAGAGAGTAGCCCCAACTCCCTGAAACTAGAGAAGAGCCTGTGGCAGCAGTGAAAACCCAGAATAGCCATCCAAAATAAATAAATAAATCTAAAAAAACCAGTACGATCCTTAGTCCCCAGGGATACTGTTTAATTAGCTGATGAATTCCTTTTTCCTTGATTCTGAATCTGAAGCCCCGCGGGCTTTCCCATAGTATAAATAGCATTCTGTCCCAATGTCTATTATCTCATTCACAGGAAATAGTCTTTGAATGATATCACTGACCATTTCTGCTGTTTTCTTTTGACGTTTATTGTGGAAGTATTGTGAGAATGACATAGATCCTGTCCCTAAAAGTTGGTACATCCCATCCATGTTTAAGATTATAGAGCTGGGTTCAGAGATGGGAGAAACAAGCCTCCAGGAAATTTTGCTGTCTTTTTATCATTAAAATATTATAAAACATTTTTCTGAGCTTATAAAAGTGGGTACATGGCAAAGCATTATGCTTTTCTTTAGCTGTGTCTTTTGCTGAAATGATGTTTATATTTGAAAAGTAGGTTAGGGGACAATGGAAGGTAGGTTAAGTCAGTGTTAGAGAAACCACTCAGCATCTCCCAATATCCATCCACTCTTCTATTCTTCTGTGGAATAACACACAGTCCCATTTCAATCTATGTATAGCCCCTTGGCACTAAAATGACATTTCCCAGGAGAATGCCACTTAAGAGGCATTATGTGTATGTACTATGCCCTTCTTCTTGTCTTCCTCCATCCTGCTCCCTGAAATGTAGAAGCTTCCATCTTGGACCATGAGGTTGAAGCCATGCATGATGAAGCAGTAAGAGAAAAGGCCAGTGCACTCTGCCCTGTCTTTGAGACCTTTGTTCTAATTTTCTATTTTTATTTTTTTGGTCACAGCGCATGACATATGGGATCCTAGCTCCCTGGCTAGGGATTATGGCCTAGTTCCCTGGGCCACAGCAGTGAAAGGCCAAAATCCTAACCACTTGACCACCAGGGAACTCCCCTGAGGCCTTTAATGTGAGGGAAAAAATGAGCTTCAGTCACATATAAGGTGCTGTTTGAGGTTTTCTGGTTCCTATAGCTGAGCCTGATCCCAGCTTCTACAACCAACTACACTTTCCTCAAATTGGAGGGCTCAAGGCATAATGTCATTCTCATCTGAGGAAAACAATGCACCCATTCTGCCAAGTAACTCATCTTTAGTCTCTCTAAGATACTGCATTATATCATGAAGATCATTCTTCATAAAAGCCTCATGTAGTGAGCGTCATTTACTACCTGGGGACTGAAAAGTGAAAGTAATGGTGTCTTACCCAGTGTGATTTGAACTCACATCCCTTCAGCCACAGGAATTTGTCCATTCCACACCACTGTCCTCTACTTTTGTGTGTCTGTCACTTGGACTCAGATATAGATGAATAAAACCAACAGAATTTCTAAACACAAGTGAGAGGGGCACCCACCACTCCTGGAGGGTGGTGTTTATGATCACAGAAGTAGCACATAGAAAAAAGTCAAAACTTTTTTGGCACAGGAAATGTGCTTCCTGTCCCTAGTCCCACCACCTCAAAGGCCTGGGGTCTGTCAGTTACCGAGCCGGAGCTCTGGGGCGCATGCGCCCAGAGCCGGTGCTCTGCGACAACAGAGGCCACCGCGACTGGAAGCCCACAGGGGCCAAGGAACAAAGACGGATGAAAATAGAGAAATGAAAGACCAACAGAAGTGGCCCGCCTGCTCCCCTCCCTCCCCACCCCACCCCCCTAAACTAAATAAATAAATAAATCTTAAAAAAAAAAAAAAGTCACAGAAGCTTTAGGAACATCCTTATAGAATTTTCCCATGTGTGTAGAGTCTTTCTTTTCTTTCTTTCTTTTTTTTTTTTTAAGATTTATTTATTTATTTAGTTGGTCTTTCATTTCTCTATTTTCATCCGTCTTTGTTCCTTGGCCCCTGTGGGCTTCCAGTCGCGGTGGCCTCTGTTGTCGCAGAGCACCGGCTCTGGGCGCATGCGCCCCAGAGCTCCGGCTCGGTAACTGGACACATCGGTCCAGCCGCTCCGCGGCACGTGGGATCTTCCCAGGCCGGGGATCGAACCGGCGGCCCTTGCACTGCAAGGCGGTGTCCTTACCCACTGGACCACCAGGGAAGCCCCTCTTTCTTTTTTAAAAAAAGAAAAAACAAATACATAAATGTATATGTACATAACATAAATGGGAACATACTACATATACTATAATACACTTTGTTTAAACATCTTTCTAAAACAGCATCTACACAATGACTTCTGTTTGAGACACAGTACTGTAGATGTCACATAATTTAATTTAGCCAGTCCCTTGTTATGGCCATTTGTTCCAGAGTTTTGCTGTGGTTAATGTTGCTGAACAGATTTTCTTGTATGCCTGTCTTTGTGCCTATGGACTGATACGTCTGTGGGGTAATTGATGGACTTGGAGTTGCTAGATGAGATGGTATGTTTGATATGTAAGCAGTGCCCTCTGCATCTATACTGGCACCAATGGAGAAAGGCGGTTTTTTTTTTTTTTTAAACTTTTATTTTGCAAGGCTGCTTTTTAAAACTCAGGTTCCCCTCATGAGGCACAATTTAACATTCAGTTTATTTCCTATTCACTTGTTACTTTTAAGATTTGGGTTTCTACTCAGATCAAGCATGGCATCTAATTTGCCAAAAGACAGACTATAGGTGGGTGCACAATCTGCTTCAGCTTAATACTGTATATTGTTTAAAGGGCATTATGAGCAAAAGCGCTGCCTGATTGCTAAGAGTATACTAGTGATTATTCTTGTTAAGGTCTTGAGAGGTAGCACCCTCTCCTGGGCTAAATCCAAATGTTTTCTGTTGGGCCTGCTAAGCCCTCAAGAAGTAAAGGAGATGGCTGGAAAGCTTTGGGGAGAAAGGATCAGAGGTGCAACCTGGAATATAGAGACCAGACTTCAAATCCCAGGCTTCAGAGACACTGTTTCACCACAAACACAAAGGGACTTTGAATGTCACTGGGAATAGGATACCTTATATAAGGATTGGAAGAAGATTTAAGGCTTATTCAATATCCCATGATCTCTAACCACTCATCCTTACATTGAACACTTCCTCTCTTTTCTCAGCATCTTTTAGAAAACCACCTTTGGATATGCATTGGTAGTACAGTGTTTTGTTTTGTTTTTTTAAATGTTATCCAGTGCCCAGAATGCCGCTTGAATAATGCTTGGGACCACAGAGGCAGCTTTGCATCTGCTGATCAGTTTATGCTCGCGGGACTCCTAACTGTGGTTTAACTGAGAAGAGGTCCTCAAATCCGAGGAGGGCACAGGGAGTCAGAGCCCTTGCCCTGCTCTGGTAAATGGGCCCCTCTGAAGCCCAGCCCCAGCCTCACTTCAGGGGACAGACCCTGCACAGCCTTCCTAGTGAGGTTGTCTTGGAAGTAGGTAGCACCCTCTCCTGGGCTAAATCCAAATGTATTCTGTTGGTCCTGAAGTCATCCAGGATAATAATCAGCATCTCCCTTTCTCTGGCAAGCTCTGCCCCATCACTGCCCCCTCCTGGTCTCTGCTAGTTTTTATTTGAATGATGCTCTGGACTGTTCAGCAAACCAGTCAACATTAGATATTACAGATTTCAGGTAAGATTTGTCAGGGAGTAAGAATTTATCGCATACTTACTATGGGCAGGACCTAGGGCACGGGTGTGAATGTAAAGAAATAAAAGCTTGCAGTTAGTATAGAAGCGGAATATGAAAAATGAATAACCAAATGCAGACAAAATACTATTTTAAGCAATTACAAGACAACAAAAGCATCGAAGAGATTCTACCCATGGCAGAAATCTTGGAGTGGTGAGGTGATGCTTGTTACCTAGCAGATGCCAGGAAAGGAGTTGTGCAAAGGAAGGGGGTAAATCCTCAGCCCTGAGAAATAGTCTCTGAAAATAGATGTACTGGAAGTTTCTTTTACTTGAACCAGTTAAAATAGGACTTCACCTTTTAAGCCTGGGAGAAAGGATCAGAGGTGCAACCTGGAATATAGAGACCAGACTTCAAATCCCAGGCTTCAGAGACACTGTTTCACCACAAACACAAAGGGACTTTGAATGTCACTGGGAATAGGATACCTTATATAAGGATTGGAAGAAGATTTAAGGCTTATTCAATATCCCATGATCTCTAACCACTCATCCTTACATTGAACACTTCCTCTCTTTTCTCAGCATCTTTTAGAAAACCACCTTTGGATATGCATTGGTAGTACAGTGTTTTGTTTTGTTTTTTTAAATGTTATCCAGTGCCCAGAATGCCGCTTGAATAATGCTTGGGACCACAGAGGCAGCTTTGCATCTGCTGATCAGTTTATGCTCGGGGACTCCTAACTGTGGTTTAACTGAGAAGAGGTCCTCAAATCCGAGGAGGGCACAGGGAGTCAGAGCCCTTGCCCTGCTCTGGTAAATGGGCCCCTCTGAAGCCCAGCCCCAGCCTCACTTCAGGGGACAGACCCTGCACAGCCTTCCTAGTGAGGTTGTCTTGGAAGTAGGTAGCACCCTCTCCTGGGCTAAATCCAAATGTATTCTGTTGGTCCTGAAGTCATCCAGGATAATAATCAGCATCTCCCTTTCTCTGGCAAGCTCTGCCCCATCACTGCCCCCTCCTGGTCTCTGCTAGTTTTTATTTGAATGATGCTCTGGACTGTTCAGCAAACCAGTCAACATTAGATATTACAGATTTCAGGTAAGATTTGTCAGGGAGTAAGAATTTATCGCATACTTACTATGGGCAGGACCTAGGGCACGGGTGTGAATGTAAAGAAATAAAAGCTTGCAGTTAGTATAGAAGCGGAATATGAAAAATGAATAACCAAATGCAGACAAAATACTATTTTAAGCAATTACAAGACAACAAAAGCATCGAAGAGATTCTACCCATGGCAGAAATCTTGGAGTGGTGAGGTGATGCTTGTTACCTAGCAGATGCCAGGAAAGGAGTTGTGCAAAGGAAGGGGGTAAATCCTCAGCCCTGAGAAATAGTCTCTGAAAATAGATGTACTGGAAGTTTCTTTTACTTGAACCAGTTAAAATACGACTGCAGCTTTTAAGCCTCTATGAACCCTGTAGTACCTAGCACCATTTTCTACATTATTCTCTTTTCTTCACTATACCTGAGTATCTGAATGAAATTTTCAGAAAATTAAGAGATTATAATGGTGCCTTCTCAATTTTACTGTGTTCCAGTTTGTTTCATCCAGGCTTTTATTCTAACTGAATATTGTTCTGTTTTATCTAACTCCATCTGCGTGCTGAAGACCATAGGCGTTGTTCATTTTATCTCATAAGTCAAGGATTATGTCTGTTTTTGCATATTCACTTTTCAGTACAGCAACAACAGCAAATATAGCTGTTGCTTAGTGGTCCTTACCTGAAGCCAGGTGCAAAATGACACTACATTCTTTCATATGATTGATGCTCACAGTTACTTGATGGAATAAGATCTCTATTATCCCTGCTTTTTTTTTTTTTTTTTTGTATACAGATGAGGAGTTTAAGACTCAGTGATGTTTGGTAACTTGCCAAGGTGGCAGAAATGAGATCTGAAGATTGAAAGTCTAGCTCTAGAGGCCTTGTTTTTATCTATGGTGCATATTTCCACCTTCACATTTGCAAGTAATTAATAAATGTGTGATTAAGGAAATAATTACATTAGCAGGTATAGTTCATTCCATAGAGATGTGATTTGGGTATCTTGAAATTGAGCTAAGGAGGAAATGAAGCATGCCTGATGGCTGGGGAGTGTTCTGTAGTTGAAGAGCTCTGGACTGTTCAGCAAACCAGTCAACATTAGATATTACAGATTTCAGGTAAGATTTGTCAGGAGTAAGAATTTATCGCATACTTACTATGGGCAGGACCTAGGGCACGGGTGTGAATGTAAAGAAATAAAAGCTTGCAGTTAGTATAGAAGCGGAATATGAAAAATGAATAACCAAATGCAGACAAAATACTATTTTAAGCAATTACAAGACAACAAAAGCATCGAAGAGATTCTACCCATGGCAGAAATCTTGGAGTGGTGAGGTGATGCTTGTTACCTAGCAGATGCCAGGAAAGGAGTTGTGCAAAGGAAGGGGGTAAATCCTCAGCCCTGAGAAATAGTCTCTGAAAATAGATGTACTGGAAGTTTCTTTTACTTGAACCAGTTAAAATACGACTGCAGCTTTTAAGCCTCTATGAACCCTGTAGTACCTAGCACCATTTTCTACATTATTCTCTTTTCTTCACTATACCTGAGTATCTGAATGAAATTTTCAGAAAATTAAGAGATTATAATGGTGCCTTCTCAATTTTACTGTGTTCCAGTTTGTTTCATCCAGGCTTTTATTCTAACTGAATATTGTTCTGTTTTATCTAACTCCATCTGCGTGCTGAAGACCATAGGCGTTGTTCATTTTATCTCATAAGTCAAGGATTATGTCTGTTTTTGCATATTCACTTTTCAGTACAGCAACAACAGCAAATATAGCTGTTGCTTAGTGGTCCTTACCTGAAGCCAGGTGCAAAATGACACTACATTCTTTCATATGATTGATGCTCACAGTTACTTGATGGAATAAGATCTCTATTATCCCTGCTTTTTTTTTTTTTTTTTTGTATACAGATGAGGAGTTTAAGACTCAGTGATGTTTGGTAACTTGCCAAGGTGGCAGAAATGAGATCTGAAGATTGAAAGTCTAGCTCTAGAGGCCTTGTTTTTATCTATGGTGCATATTTCCACCTTCACATTTGCAAGTAATTAATAAATGTGTGATTAAGGAAATAATTACATTAGCAGGTATAGTTCATTCCATAGAGATGTGATTTGGGTATCTTGAAATTGAGCTAAGGAGGAAATGAAGCATGCCTGATGGCTGGGGAGTGTTCTGTAGTTGAAGAGATGGTGGGAGTAAGATTGGCTACCTCTAACAACACACCCAGCACAGACCTTCGGGGGCACAGCCAAGATTTGAGTGCTTACTGTGTTCCAGGAAGCACTCTTGCTAAAAGCCTGGCCTGTTGTTTCATTTAATTCCACTGGACAGTCTCTTTGTACAAGACAGGCTCAGAAAGGTGAAGCAGGTTGCCCAGGGTCGCACAGCTCGTGATTGATGGAGTCAGGACACCTGACTGCTGAACTTCTCAGGTGCTATGAGGGTGCTTTTAAAAGCCTCACTTTCAGGCTTCCCTGGTGGTCCAGTGGGTAAAGAGTCTACCTTGCAGTGCAAGGGGCACGGGTTCGATCCCTGCCACAGGAAGTTTCCACGTGCCGTGGAGCGACTGGACCAGTGTGTCCAATTACGAGCAAGCGCTCTGGAGTGCGTGCGCCCAGAGCCAGTGCTCTACAATGAGAGAGGCCCTGCAGTGGGAGGCCCACACAGGCCAAAGAATAAAGATGGATGTAAATAAATAAAAAATCAATAAAAAGAGGCCAAAATTGAAAAAAAAACACACAAAAAACCCCTCATTTTCTCAACCTGTAAGGGAAAGGTCATATTTTACTGCACTGCCCCCGTCCCTGAACAAATGTCCTGCTACCTCTCAGAGAACCTTTTCTGAAATAGGAGTGGTGGGCAAAAGGAATGGAATGTGTCTGCTCCAGGCAAACCCAGAACGGGGCTGTTGTTGTTTAGCTGCTAAGTCTTGTTGGGTTCTTTTGCGACCCCATGAACTGCAGTGCGCCAAGCTTCCCTGTCCTTCACTATTTCCTGGAGTTTGCTCAAACACATGTCCATTGAATTGATGGTGCTATAAGACCATCTCATCCTGTTGCTCGCTTCTCTTCCTGCTCTCAATCTTTCCCACTATCAGGGTCTAGAATGGGCTGAGAAGTATCATATCAAGGGACTTCCCTGGTGGTCCAGTGGTTAAGACTCCATCTGCCAATGCAGGAGACAGGGGTTTGATCCCTGATTTGGGAAGATCCCCCATGCCTCGGGACAGGTAAACCTGCGCCCTGCAGCTACTGAAGCCTGCACTTTAGAGTTCTTGCTCTGCAACAAGAGAAGCCCACACACTGCAACTGGAGCGCCACCCCACCTCTCTGCAGCTAGAGAGCACCAGCACAGCAACAAAGCTCCACTCTGCCAAAAATAAATAAATAAATAAAAAAGAAGTAGATGTGAAGACTCAGGAGAAGACTGCAAATATTTTTGGGCTTTTAAGTCTGTATGTGCCCTCTCACTGTTTTTAGAAGCAGGAATGGGTCTTACAATTTCATAGTACCTAACTCTGCCAGTTGTGCCATCAGTATTTAATAGATATAAGGAAGGAAGGAAGAAATGAATGAATAGATAGATAGGTGGATGAATGATGGACAAGGAGAAGACAGTGCCTGTGTTTGGGTAGGAGTCTGCTTAGGAACCTCTTTCCACCATATACATATATAAAATAATGGCTCTGATGCTCTTATGACAAATATCCATCACATATGTTTTCAACTGGATTTTGAGTGTGAAGCTCTTGAGAAAGAATACATGGGTTCAGATTCTTGTTCTGCCACTCTGTTAATCTGTAGTATGAAAGTATCATACAGTTGTACACAAACCCCTCATTTTCTCAACCTGTAAGGGAAAGGTCATATTTTACTGCACTGCCCCCGTCCCTGAACAAATGTCCTGCTACCTCTCAGAGAACCTTTTCTGAAATAGGAGTGGTGGGCAAAAGGAATGGAATGTGTCTGCTCCAGGCAAACCCAGAACGGGGCTGTTGTTGTTTAGCTGCTAAGTCTTGTTGGGTTCTTTTGCGACCCCATGAACTGCAGTGCGCCAAGCTTCCCTGTCCTTCACTATTTCCTGGAGTTTGCTCAAACACATGTCCATTGAATTGATGGTGCTATAAGACCATCTCATCCTGTTGCTCGCTTCTCTTCCTGCTCTCAATCTTTCCCACTATCAGGGTCTAGAATGGGCTGAGAAGTATCATATCAAGGGACTTCCCTGGTGGTCCAGTGGTTAAGACTCCATCTGCCAATGCAGGAGACAGGGGTTTGATCCCTGATTTGGGAAGATCCCCCATGCCTCGGGACAGGTAAACCTGCGCCCTGCAGCTACTGAAGCCTGCACTTTAGAGTTCTTGCTCTGCAACAAGAGAAGCCCACACACTGCAACTGGAGCGCCACCCCACCTCTCTGCAGCTAGAGAGCACCAGCACAGCAACAAAGCTCCACTCTGCCAAAAATAAATAAATAAATAAAAAAGTAGATGTGAAGACTCAGGAGAAGACTGCAAATATTTTTGGGCTTTTAAGTCTGTATGTGCCCTCTCACTGTTTTTAGAAGCAGGAATGGGTCTTACAATTTCATAGTACCTAACTCTGCCAGTTGTGCCATCAGTATTTAATAGATATAAGGAAGGAAGGAAGAAATGAATGAATAGATAGATAGGTGGATGAATGATGGACAAGGAGAAGACAGTGCCTGTGTTTGGGTAGGAGTCTGCTTAGGAACCTCTTTCCACCATATACATATATAAAATAATGGCTCTGATGCTCTTATGACAAATATCCATCACATATGTTTTCAACTGGATTTTGAGTGTGAAGCTCTTGAGAAAGAATACATGGGTTCAGATTCTTGTTCTGCCACTCTGTTAATCTGTAGTGGATCACGGAACCTCTCCTAGGTCTCAGTATCCAGTGGAAGGTTGTCATGAGTTAATACAGGTGATGCGTCTGGCTCCTGAGCATTTGGTAAATGTCAGATACCGTTATCACAATCGCAGCGTGCCAGGCCAGCTGGAATCTGTTCAGCCACCTGTGCTTAACTCTCCTCAGTCCCAAGCTGAGCCCTAATATAGAGCAACAACACCTGGCCCCAAATATAATTTCCTCTTGCAGCTCTTTGCAGCCATGAGGAAGTCGTCCGGGGAGGGATAGGGAGGGTGGTGCGGCAGCCCCATAATTTCCAGAGCCCTTCTCCTAGACTGACACATAATTGTCAGATTGTTTTATGAGAGCAACTTCCTGCCCCCTTCCTGCCTAGCTTCCAAATGTGCTCATTCCCAAGGAAGCCTCACTTCTCCCTCTCGCCCTTAATCGCTCCTTTCCTGCCTGCCCTGGGGCTGGGCCGATTCCCTAAATCACTCAGAATTGGCTTCCAGCACTGACGCCCAGGGTGGGCTGCAGGAGAGGGGCGTTTGTTCTAAGTGGCTTGTGACCCGGAGGTCAGAGATGCTTCCATTCTGTTTGATGTCCTTCCCAGGGGGCCTTCCTTCACCTACCCCTTCTCCTTCCCTCTCGAGCTGGCTGTAATTCTAAGGTCAGGAAGAGATTAAGGAACCAAATCCTGCTGCTTTTCCTAACCAGTGTTCACTGAAGGTGCTGGTGGGAAAGGGGTTGGGGTGGGGAGGTAATAGGTACTGGAGGCTCTGCCTCACTCTTCAGCCCTTCAACCCCTTGCATAGTGGGGGTGGTTTCAAATATTCAAACTGAACCCTGGAAGATTCTTCTTCTGGGCATGCCCCTCTCTCTCCAAAAGCCCACACTTGGGCGGACTTGATAAGTCCTAACATTCTTAGCTTAATTTTTCCCACTTGAGGAATTTCAGAGGAAGCAGCATGGAGTGCTTTGTATTTTCACTTTTTTTTTTTTAAATTATTGCTAAAGCAATGCACAATCACAGTAGTAATTTCAGACAGAATTGTTTCCAGACGTAACCACAGGTCACAGCATTTTGTATATCCTTCCAGAAATGTTCTCAGCACACACAAGCATACAAATGTATATATATAATATGAATGGAAGCAAATTGGATGTCTTGTTCTACAACTTGCTATTTATCACTTAGCATGTTTTGGAGGTTTTCCATTTTAATAAATGTAGATTTACCCATTTAAAAAAAAAAACACTACATAGTGTTCCATTGTGTGGGTGTCTAATGTATTTTTGGGGGGTGGGTTCGGGAGGGAGGGGGGCCGGCGGGCCACTTCTATTGGTCTTTCATTTATCTGTTTTTTCATCCATCTTTGTTCTTTGGCCCATGTGGGCCTCCCATCGCAGTGGCCTCTGTTGTCACAGAGCACCGGCTCTGGGTGCATGTGCTCCAGTGCTCCGGCTCGGTAATTGGACACATCGGTCCAGCCACTCCGCGGCACATGGGATCTTCCCAGGCCAGGGATCGAACTGGCACCCCTTGTACTGCAAGGCAGTGTCCTTACCCACTGGACCACCAGGGAAGCCCCTGTCTAATGTATTTAACCCATTTCCTGTTAATGAATATTTAGGTTGTTTTACTTTATTACAAACAGTGCTGTAATAAGTATCCTAAATCTATATCCATATCCACGTGAGAGTAATTTCCACTTAGAGGTGTATTTTTTGAGTTAGAGTCTGAAGTTTTTTGATAGATGTTGTCAGATTGTTTGTTTGTCATAAAGGTCATACCAGTTTAAGCTCCAGACTTAATGTATGAGAATGCCTGATTGCCTAAACCATCACAAATAGCTGTGAAATCAAGCTTTTTAAACATTTTTAATCTTAAAATAAGTGTATATTTTAAAGTAATCTATTCTTCAGAGTGAACCTTACTCTCAAATAATGATCATTTATGGCTGTGAATTTCCTGCTCGTACATATTTGACCATTTTCTTGTATTATTTATCTGTATCTTAATGATTTGAGGATCTCATTATATATATAAACAAAAATAATCCTTTTCTGTCACAAGTATTATCAGTGGTTCCTCTTTGTATCAGTTGCTATTTGCTTTTATTTTTAATTTTCTTTATTTTTTAATTGATGGAAAATTGTTTTACAATTTTGTGTTGGTTTCTACCATACAAAAATGTGAATTAGTTATAATTATATATATGCCTTCACTTATGAGCCTCCCTCCACTCTGAGTCATCACAGACTGAGCTCCCTGTGTTATTTAGCAGCTTCCCACTAATTATCTGTTTTACACATGATAGTGTATATAAGTCACTGCTGCTTTCTCCCATTCAAGTACTAACCAGGCCCAACCCTGCTTAGCTTCCAAGATCAGATGAGATCAAGCACATTCAGGGTGGTATGGCTGTAGACCTATGTTCTCAGTTTGTCCCACCCTCACCTTCCCTCGCTGTCTCCACAAGTATGTTCTCTACTAGATTCATCAGTACCATTTTTCTAGATTTCACATATATGTGTTAGTATACAATGCTTGTTTTTCTCTTCCTGACTTACTTCGCTCTGTATAAGAGGCTCTGGATTCATCCACCTCACTATGACTGACTCAATTCATTCCTTTTTATGGCTGAGTAATATTCTACCGTATAAATGTACTGTATCTTCCATGTTCCGGCTATTGTAAATGCCATTTGGTTTTGTGTATGTTATTTTTTTCAGATAATATTTGGAGAATTATTTTAATGGCAAATTTATCAAATCCTTTTTTGTTTCTGAACATGCTTGGAAATTCTAACATAAACTAAGTTTTTTTTAAATCCCCATGTTTTCTACTTTTTTATATTTAAAATTTTAATTCTACTAAAATTTAGGGAGGGAGAATAAATGATATGATAGAGATGAACTTTATTTCTCCCATAAAGAGTTATTTCATACTATTTATTAACTAATGGATGTTTTCTTAGCACTTTAAAAGATGAAACTTTTTTTTTAATTTTACTTTTACAGAGTTTTGTTGTTTACTGCCATATATAAACCTGAATTAGCCATAGATATATACATGCCCCCTTGAAACTTCTTAATATAAGAACATTTACCATTCTGTAATGATGGGTTTCCCCATATGTGTTGCTCTTTAGAGAAGAAAGTAAGTTGACTAACTTATGAGGATGCAGAGACTTACCTTCCAGAAAGAAGTAAAAAATTTAAATTTCTAATTGGACAAGTCTTCATGAAATAAATGAATCCTAAGATGAATTTCTAGAGGCTTTGTTTTTCATTCATTCAGTCCAGAAGCCTTTTTTGACACCTTGTGCAGTGACCCATGGGGTCACAGAAAGAATTACCACAAGTATTTACCCACAGAAAGTTTATGATCTAATTGGAAAGTGGTGGGCTTTTCATTTTGTGGAGTGTGCCTCCATTCATGAGTATGCCCACATTCATGTGTTCTTGAGGGTCTTTCAGTTCCTGAGGCCTTGAAAATGGAAAAAGAGATTCAAATTTGTTTAATTGATTCTTTTGGGAAATACAGATGAGATCAAGCACATTCAGGGTGGTATGGCTGTAGACCTATGTTCTCAGTTTGTCCCACCCTCACCTTCCCTCGCTGTCTCCACAAGTATGTTCTCTACTAGATTCATCAGTACCATTTTTCTAGATTTCACATATATGTGTTAGTATACAATGCTTGTTTTTCTCTTCCTGACTTACTTCGCTCTGTATAAGAGGCTCTGGATTCATCCACCTCACTATGACTGACTCAATTCATTCCTTTTTATGGCTGAGTAATATTCTACCGTATAAATGTACTGTATCTTCCATGTTCCGGCTATTGTAAATGCCATTTGGTTTTGTGTATGTTATTTTTTTCAGATAATATTTGGAGAATTATTTTAATGGCAAATTTATCAAATCCTTTTTTGTTTCTGAACATGCTTGGAAATTCTAACATAAACTAAGTTTTTTTTAAATCCCCATGTTTTCTACTTTTTTATATTTAAAATTTTAATTCTACTAAAATTTAGGGAGGGAGAATAAATGATATGATAGAGATGAACTTTATTTCTCCCATAAAGAGTTATTTCATACTATTTATTAACTAATGGATGTTTTCTTAGCACTTTAAAAGATGAAACTTTTTTTTTAATTTTACTTTTACAGAGTTTTGTTGTTTACTGCCATATATAAACCTGAATTAGCCATAGATATATACATGCCCCCTTGAAACTTCTTAATATAAGAACATTTACCATTCTGTAATGATGGGTTTCCCCATATGTGTTGCTCTTTAGAGAAGAAAGTAAGTTGACTAACTTATGAGGATGCAGAGACTTACCTTCCAGAAAGAAGTAAAAATTAATTGCTAATTGGACAAGTCTTCATGAAATAAATGAATCCTAAGATGAATTTCTAGAGGCTTTGTTTTTCATTCATTCAGTCCAGAAGCCTTTTTTGACACCTTGTGCAGTGACCCATGGGGTCACAGAAAGAATTACCACAAGTATTTACCCACAGAAAGTTTATGATCTAATTGGAAAGTGGTGGGCTTTTCATTTTGTGGAGTGTGCCTCCATTCATGAGTATGCCCACATTCATGTGTTCTTGAGGGTCTTTCAGTTCCTGAGGCCTTGAAAATGGAAAAAGAGATTCAAATTTGTTTAATTGATTCTTTTGGGAAATAAGCTATTGAGTAAATGGAAACTGGAACATGACATCAGAAACTATTGTAAGGGAGCTGTACTGTAGGAATGGGGGTACTCTGTGTGTTTCGATTTGTCCTAGAAACAAAGTCCTTGCTGAGAAAAGCCCCCTCAGATTTAGAATTAAGGGATCAAAAGGTGAATAGCTATTGAGTACTATCTCCATTTTACTGGAGTCAAGCTTTGTGTCTTACCCATGGTTGCTGCTCAGTGGCAAAGGTAGTCCAACTCTTTCTACTCAAGAGCTGTGGTAAATATTATTAGTTGCCTACCAGTAGCTACCACCACAACCCTTCCTATTGGTGGAAGCACTGGTTTTGTGTGGGGTGAGAGTGCCAACATAAGATAGTCATGCCATCTCATTTCCTTTCCTAAGTCTTCCTTTTAGTGATCCTTTTGCAGCTAGGGGACTGTATTAATTAACTTGGCCTGACGTGAAAACAAACAAACAAAGACACCATAGACATTTGGCTTAAACAACAGACATTTATTTCTTACAGCGTGGAGACTAGTAGTCCATGACCAAAGTGTTGAGTGAACCACTTTCTTCTGAGGCCTCTCCCTTTGCTTACAGATGGTCGCCTTCTTGCTGTGCTTTCACGTCTTTCCTCTGTGTGCAGGCATCCTTGACATTATCAGTGTATCAAACTCCCTCTTATAAGAATGCCATTCGGATTCTGTCAGGGCCTATGCTGATGGCCTTGTTTTAACTTAATGCCCTCTTTAGAGCTCTTGTCTGGAATACAATCTCATTTTGAGATACACGGGGTAGAGCATCAGCTTGTGAATTGGGGGATGAGAAAGGAGCTCCATTCAGTCTATAAAAGGGACCAAACCTAGTTTGGCCAGTAAGACCTAAGGAGAAATCTTCTGGGTGCTCCCAGAGTGGATTTTCTTTCCAGATCAATAGACTCTTGTGAAGAGAAATCTTAGGATGGTGATGCCTGAAGCAGTGGCAGCTATCTTGTCATCACAAACTGAAAAATATAAGCACAGAAAGCCTCTATGCTGGATATGATTAAGCAGAAGGATAGACAGATTTGCAGCCTTCACATAATATTTGAGTTGCTCAATGGACCCTTTACTTAACAAGAAGTCTGGACCATTTCCAGACTTCTTGTTAAGTAAAGAATAAATATCCTGACAGTGATAATGCCATTTGGCTTTCTGTTATTTGTAAATGAAAGGATTTCTAACTAGTAGGTAACTTCATTATTTTTTCAGTGAATTTTACTTTCAAGGGAAGCATAGCTCAGCTTTCTCATGATAATCTTGAAACATGGGGATGCTTCTTCACTCAACAGCCTGCAAAGGTTCATCAGACAAGAATTCATCTTGAACCTTCCTGAGAACTTTTCCTTTTTTTTTTCTTTAGATGTCTTTTCCCATTTTTTCACTTTGAAAGTATTTGTGCCTTTGGATCTGGAAATGACTTTTTTCAATTATTTTTATTTACTTACTTGACTGCACTGGGTCATAGTTGTGGCATGCAGAATCTTCGATCTTCGTTGCAGCATGCAAACTCTTAGTTGTGGCATGTGGGATCTAGTTCCCTGACCAGGGATCAAACTTGGGCCCTCTGTACTGGGAGTGTGGACTCTTAGCTACTGGACCACCAAGTAAGTCCAGACTTTGACTATTTGTGCCAGTTCCCCAAAGAAAGAGTTTTAGGAGTTCACTTTGTGCTGAATCTGGCATTTTTGTATTTATAAAATTACTCCTATAAAGTTCTGAGAGCTGTCAGGGTTCTCATGTTCAAGGACTTGGTGAACAAATATTTATGGTTTCTGTGCATGAACTCTGACTTTCATGGGCTTTAAATACAACCTTTCTTACTCTGGTGATTACAACTAGAGGTTGAATATTCAGGGAAGTTTTTTTTTTTTTTTGGAGGAGGGCGGGTTCGGGAGGGAGGGGGCAGGCGGGCCACTTCTCTTGGTCTTTTGTTTATCTAGTTTCATCCATCTTCGTTCTTTGGCCCATGTGGGCCTCCCATCACAGTGGCCTCTGTTGTCGCAGAGCACCGGCTCTGGGTGCATGCACTCCAGAGCTCCGGCTCGGTAATTGGACACATCAGTCCAGCCACTTCGCGGCACATGGGATCTTCCCAGGCCAGGGATCGAACTGGCTTCCCTTGCACTGCAAGGCGGCGGTGTCCTTACCCACTGGACCACCGGGGAAGCCCCAGGGAAGTTTTGATTTTCATTTTAGACCCTTCTTTATGGCTGTGCTGTGTTTAATTAGTATTTAAAACATGAATGCAAATTGTAGTAACTTGGAAGAGGGCAGGAAACAATGCCCATCTCTTAATCTTCCTCATGGTTAATAAGAGCCCTAATAATTTACTCCTTTATTAGATGCGGTTTTATTCCTTTGTGTTTCTGTTCAAAGAAGCATTTCTCCATCCCGAGAAGGAAAGAAATGGTGGGATGGCAAGTGCTTGGCATGGCAAATAAGGAACAGGCTTTGGAGTTACTCTCTCTAGGTCTGAATTCTGCCTCTGCCCCCAACCAGTTTTGTGACTTTGGGTTTGTTAACTAACCTCTCTAAGGTTCGGTTCCCTCCACTAAGAAATAGGGATGAAATTAGGGTTCATGTCAGAGCGTTGTTGCCCTCATAGCCCCATTGGTAAAGAATCTCCATACAAGGCAGGAGACCCAAGTTTGATTCCTGGACTCTTAGCTACTGGACCACCAAGTAAGTCCAGACTTTGACTATTTGTGCCAGTTCCCCAAAGAAAGAGTTTTAGGAGTTCACTTTGTGCTGAATCTGGCATTTTGTATTTATAAAATTACTCCTATAAAGTTCTGAGGCTGTCAGGGTTCTCATGTTCAAGGACTTGGTGAACAAATATTTATGGTTTCTGTGCATGAACTCTGACTTTCATGGGCTTTAAATACAACCTTTCTTACTCTGGTGATTACAACTAGAGGTTGATTATTCAGGGAAGATTTTTTTTTTTTTGGAGGAGGGCGGGTTCGGGAGGGAGGGGGCAGGCGGGCCACTTCTCTTGGTCTTTTGTTTATCTAGTTTCATCCATCTTCGTTCTTTGGCCCATGTGGGCCTCCCATCACAGTGGCCTCTGTTGTCGCAGAGCACCGGCTCTGGGTGCATGCACTCCAGAGCTCCGGCTCGGTAATTGGACACATCAGTCCAGCCACTCCATGGCACATGGGATCTTCCCAGGCCAGGGATCGAACTGGCTTCCCTTGCACTGCAAGGCGGCGGTGTCCTTACCCACTGGACCACCGGGGAAGCCCCAGGGAAGTTTTGATTTTCATTTTAGACCCTTCTTTATGGCTGTGCTGTGTTTAATTAGTATTTAAAACATGAATGCAAATTGTAGTAACTTGGAAGAGGGCAGGAAACAATGCCCATCTCTTAATCTTCCTCATGGTTAATAAGAGCCCTAATAATTTACTCCTTTATTAGATGCGGTTTTATTCCTTTGTGTTTCTGTTCAAAGAAGCATTTCTCCATCCCGAGAAGGAAAGAAATGGTGGGATGGCAAGTGCTTGGCATGGCAAATAAGGAACAGGCTTTGGAGTTACTCTCTCTAGGTCTGAATTCTGCCTCTGCCCCCAACCAGTTTTGTGACTTTGGGTTTGTTAACTAACCTCTCTAAGGTTCGGTTCCCTCCACTAAGAAATAGGGATGAAATTAGGGTTCATGTCAGAGCGTTGTTGCCCTCATAGCCCCATTGGTAAAGAATCTCCATACAAGGCAGGAGACCCAAGTTTGATTCCTGGATCAAGAAGATCCCCTGGAGAAGAGAATGGCAACCTACTCCAATATTCTTGCCAGGAGAATCCCATGGACAGAGGAACCTGGTGGGCTAAAGTCCATGAAGTTGCTAGAGTCGGACATAACTTAGCCACTAAATCACCACATAGAGTTGTTGGAAGCCTAAATATCTACAGTCACTCGAAAGCTTGGCTCTGTTTGCAGAATATGATAAAAAATGTAGACGATGTCTGCTATTGCTGATGCTCTTAAGGTTTCCATGCTGTGCCATCATCATAGATTTTGCATTCTAAAAATTGTATTAAATTTTTTTTTTGCTTGTAGTTTTAGGTTTAAAGAAAAGTTGCAAAGAGGTACAGAGAGTTTTCATAAACCCCTCACCCAGTTTCCCCCATTTTTAACATCTCCTGTTGCCATGGTACATTTGTCAAAACTGAGAAACTAAGAGACTGGGTATATTAACTCAGCTCTACAATCCAGTTCTCCCCAGGCTCCTCTGGTCTACCAGTTGCTCAGTCTTGCTTTAAATGACCTTAACGGTCTCAAGGAGTGAACCACAGGCATTTAAGCAAAAGTAGAAAAATCCGGCTACTTCCCTTAACCTGTACCTTTTCTGTTCCAGAGTTTTCTGTGTCCACAGACAGGAGTAGAAGACACTGGTCAAAGGAGATGAACTACATCCTTGTCCTCTGAATGGATATGCACATCTGTTATTGGAGGAGATCCTTTAAGAAGACTCCACTTACAAATAGGTTCTATATATTGATGGAAGAGTGGTGTGTCCCAGGGGCTTTGATGTATTTGTGGTCAGCTGGGTAACTGGTAAGTCTTTTTTTTTTTCTTTTTTTTAAAAGATTTATTTATTTATTTATTTTGGTGGGGGTGGGGTGGGAAGGGAGGGGAGTAGGCGGGCCACTTCTATTGGTCTTTCATTTGTCCATTTTCATCCATCTTTGTTCTTTGGCCCGTGTGGGCCTCCTATCGCGGTGGCCTCTGTTGTTGCAGAGCACCAGCTCTGGGCACATGCCCTCCAGAGCTCCGGCTCAGTAATTGGACACATTGGTCCAGCCGCTCCGCAGCACGTGGGATCTTCCCAGGCCAGGATCGAACGAGCGCCCCTTGCAGTGCAAGGCGGTGTCCTTACCCACTGGACCACCAGGGAAGCCCACTGGTAAATCTTCATTTCTGTTGAGAAGTGGGCAACATCAGAAGCTCTTTCTCTCTGCCCTCATCCTAAACTCATCCTCTTGGCCCCATTGGATAGCCCTGTGGGCACCCCTTCGAGCTTAGGTGTCCTCGGGACAGAATTCATTTCTAAAGGGAAGAGAAAGTCTCTAGTTGGGCAGATCTACAGCCATGCAGTACCTTCTTGGGCTTAGTACTTTTCCATTCATGGTCATGTTCATACATCCATAAAGGACATCTCAGGTCCATTAAGTACAAATTTACATTCTTTTCCAACAAATGACAGTGCTTTAGAAAGTTTGTTTATTTAATGTAAAGTACACCATTTAGAGTCCTGGGTATTTCAAAACTGAGAAACTAAGAGACTGGGTATATTAACTCAGCTCTACAATCCAGTTCTCCCCAGGCTCCTCTGGTCTACCAGTTGCTCAGTCTTGCTTTAAATGACCTTAACGGTCTCAAGGAGTGAACCACAGGCATTTAAGCAAAAGTAGAAAAATCCGGCTACTTCCCTTAACCTGTACCTTTTCTGTTCCAGAGTTTTCTGTGTCCACAGACAGGAGTAGAAGACACTGGTCAAAGGAGATGAACTACATCCTTGTCCTCTGAATGGATATGCACATCTGTTATTGGAGGAGATCCTTTAAGAAGACTCCACTTACAAATAGGTTCTATATATTGATGGAAGAGTGGTGTGTCCCAGGGGCTTTGATGTATTTGTGGTCAGCTGGGTAACTGGTAAGTCTTTTTTTTTTTCTTTTTTTTAAAAGATTTATTTATTTATTTATTTTTGTGGGGGTGGGGTGGGAAGGGAGGGGAGTAGGCGGGCCACTTCTATTGGTCTTTCATTTGTCCATTTTCATCCATCTTTGTTCTTTGGCCCGTGTGGGCCTCCTATCGCGGTGGCCTCTGTTGTTGCAGAGCACCAGCTCTGGGCACATGCCCTCCAGAGCTCCGGCTCAGTAATTGGACACATTGGTCCAGCCGCTCCGCAGCACGTGGGATCTTCCCAGGCCAGGGATCGAACGAGCGCCCCTTGCAGTGCAAGGCGGTGTCCTTACCCACTGGACCACCAGGGAAGCCCACTGGTAAATCTTCATTTCTGTTGAGAAGTGGGCAACATCAGAAGCTCTTTCTCTCTGCCCTCATCCTAAACTCATCCTCTTGGCCCCATTGGATAGCCCTGTGGGCACCCCTTCGAGCTTAGGTGTCCTCGGGACAGAATTCATTTCTAAAGGGAAGAGAAAGTCTCTAGTTGGGCAGATCTACAGCCATGCAGTACCTTCTTGGGCTTAGTACTTTTCCATTCATGGTCATGTTCATACATCCATAAAGGACATCTCAGGTCCATTAAGTACAAATTTACATTCTTTTCCAACAAATGACAGTGCTTTAGAAAGTTTGTTTATTTAATGTAAAGTACAATTTAAAGAAGTTTTAGGTCCTAGAGTACAGGAGTTTATGTGACTTCATGTCTCTCTTTCTGGGGAAGAATAAACAAAACAGGGAAATGACAAACTCTGTATGGTTTATCCTTCCTCACGAATGGCTAGGGTTTGTTGTTGTTATAATACTGTGGGACAAAACTCCTATGTAGGAAGCAAAAAGAAGGGTTGTTTTCTCATGAATAGAGTTGTTTGTATTCATATTTCTGGAAGCTGATTGGTTTTGGAAAACCTAACACTTTGCTCATCACTTTTCACTTAACTTTATTCTTTCTACTTCAGTCTGGGAAATTACTTTGTAATTGTGTATGTGTCTGTGTGTTCATGTGTGTCCCGTCACCCTCTGTAGGGATCTGTCATAGCCTGTGGGATTGATAGGTCAGAGCGAAGCTTTTATGCTAGCTAAACCTGGAGCCCATAGCAAGGAGTTATCCCTGAAGTCAGGCAATCCATCCGAAAGTGGATTTCAGAGATCCTAAATTAAAAAAAAAAATAATAGCTTTATTGAGATACAGTGTACATGTATTGAATTCATGCTAAAAAATAGAGATTTAATTGACATATAAAATTATATCAGTTTTAGATATATGACATAAATACTTGATCCTTGTATATATTGAGTAATGGTCACCACAAGATGCCTAGTTAACGGTTGTTACCCAGGATCTTTTAAAAAGAGTCGTTGAGTCAAGAGATGCTGCTTTGAGGTGGAGCAGGTATCAAGAGAGAGGGGCACAGGGAAGGGAGACTTTGGGAGATCAGAGGAACAGAAAGATGACATGTAAATGACAGATGGTCATAATGATATTTAAGCAAGATGTGGATCTTGAAAAAAATTTATCAGTCACTGATGGGAATAATTTGTAGCCCGAGAGACAGAATTCATTTCTAAAGGGAAGAGAAAGTCTCTAGTTGGGCAGATCTACAGCCATGCAGTACCTTCTTGGGCTTAGTACTTTTCCATTCATGGTCATGTTCATACATCCATAAAGGACATCTCAGGTCCATTAAGTACAAATTTACATTCTTTTCCAACAAATGACAGTGCTTTAGAAAGTTTGTTTATTTAATGTAAAGTACAATTTAAAGAAGTTTTAGGTCCTAGAGTACAGGAGTTTATGTGACTTCATGTCTCTCTTTCTGGGGAAGAATAAACAAAACAGGGAAATGACAAACTCTGTATGGTTTATCCTTCCTCACGAATGGCTAGGGTTTGTTGTTGTTATAATACTGTGGGACAAAACTCCTATGTAGGAAGCAAAAAGAAGGGTTGTTTTCTCATGAATAGAGTTGTTTGTATTCATATTTCTGGAAGCTGATTGGTTTTGGAAAACCTAACACTTTGCTCATCACTTTTCACTTAACTTTATTCTTTCTACTTCAGTCTGGGAAATTACTTTGTAATTGTGTATGTGTCTGTGTGTTCATGTGTGTCCCGTCACCCTCTGTAGGGATCTGTCATAGCCTGTGGGATTGATAGGTCAGAGCGAAGCTTTTATGCTAGCTAAACCTGGAGCCCATAGCAAGGAGTTATCCCTGAAGTCAGGCAATCCATCCGAAAGTGGATTTCAGAGATCCTAAATTAAAAAAAATAATAGCTTTATTGAGATACAGTGTACATGTATTGAATTCATGCTAAAAAATAGAGATTTAATTGACATATAAAATTATATCAGTTTTAGATATATGACATAAATACTTGATCCTTGTATATATTGAGTAATGGTCACCACAAGATGCCTAGTTAACGGTTGTTACCCAGGATCTTTTAAAAAGAGTCGTTGAGTCAAGAGATGCTGCTTTGAGGTGGAGCAGGTATCAAGAGAGAGGGGCACAGGGAAGGGAGACTTTGGGAGATCAGAGGAACAGAAAGATGACATGTAAATGACAGATGGTCATAATGATATTTAAGCAAGATGTGGATCTTGATATTAAACATCTCAAGATGCTGTATCAGTCACTGATGGGAATAATTTGTAGAAAAAAGTTAGTACTTGAATAGTTTTTTCTCTTCAGTGTTAATACATTCAACTTGAAAAAAACTCCAAGGGATTATCAGACTTCTTGGGTTATCTTGGAGTTACATGGTATAAAATATTGTTAGAAATAAATGGGTACTGGGAGGAGTTTGAAACTATTTTTTGTTGCACTTATATTTGTTGTAATGGGATTTGGTCTACCTGGAACCAAAAGTCCCTGCTAATACAGCTTTGTTTAACTTCACACATCTATCACAGGTTTTAGCTGCCACTTAACAGTTGAGTTTTGGAATGCTATGAAAAATTGTCTGGTTCTCATTCAGAGGTGAGGGACACAGATTGAAGACTGGGCACCAAGTCATACAGCACACTGTTGACAGGCACAATTCCTGGCCACAGGCCTTTTCACGGGCTTTGGGAATCTGTGTTCTGAGCGTCTTTCCTGTTCTGCAGCCTGCTGCCCTTCATAAATAGCACTGGAAATGGGACTCAGGACTCCCGGAAAGATGAGCCTGATTGCTCTTGAATAAACAGTCTCGGGGTAGGTGTGGTATGTGGAGGTGAGGCCAGGCCTCGTGTAAAAATGGTCAGCCTAGAGGTGGGCCTGATGCTGACTGTCACTCCTCACTGCCCCATCCCCCAGTCCGAGGTGCCAGGCAAGCGTGGAAAAGAGGGCTCATCCTTTAACTTCCTTTCCTTTGAGACTGAGTCTTATTTTCATGCTGCTCTCTCCAGTCTTTCATCATGATTCTAACACCCATCCTGTCAACATACTATCTTTGGGAGTCTCTGAAAAGGCTCCACTTCTGAGGAACGTGCCAAAGGAGAGCAAGGGTGGCTCTCCATCCTGCCCCAGCCCCTGTGGCTCCTTTCCTTCAATAAGCCTGTTTAATGAGTCAAGGATATTCCATTAACCAAAAGGGTGCAGCTGCCAACAGGAGTGCTCCAAAGAAAATAAATGAAAACTTGTCTACTTTGCACTGTTTTGATGGGCAGTGTCTTTTTTCAGTCATAGTATCTGGGCTGTTTCTTTTCAGGTTGTAACAGAGTAGAATAAACTCACCACTGGAAGGCCTGGCAATATTTTCATGCAGTGATGATTTACAGCTCCAAATTTACAGGATTTTATACTGTTCTCTCCTCACTGCTTAAGGCACTACCTGGTATAAAACTAAACATTGAAGAAGATACCTTAAGCCTTTGGAGCCATTGACTTGCAGATCCAAACTCTGAATGTAGTCATGACAACAAAGAAATAGCAACTATTGTTATTTTAAAACATAATCTGTGAGCACCTTTCATGATGAATGCCCTTATATCTCTTCAAATGATAAGTCCTTGTCAGCCGAGTTTGAAAGAGTGAAGAAAACTCACATCAAATGACCAGTGCCATAATTTTCTCCACTTTGGGAAATATGGATTCTCTTGGTAGATACTGAAGACTAAAGCTGAAATACTGGAACTGCTAATGCACTTCCTCAAGTTCCAAATTCTCCTGCTCATTATTATCCCTACTTTTAGATGATCCTGCTTGTCTTCAGCTAACTAGTCAAAAGAAGCCATGTAATAAAGTGAATAAGAGTCTGTCTCAGACAGGTTTGAGTTCAAGCCCCCAGCTCTGCCACTTACAGTCTGAGTGACCTTGGGTAGATTCTGTAAGATCTCTGAGTCTGTACTTCACCTACTCCAAGTCCATACATGTTGTTGCAAATGACAAAATTTCATTTTCTTTTATGACTGAGTAATATTCCACTGTGTATATATTCCACATTTTCTTTATCCATCTTCTGTTGGTGGACACTTACAGATTGCTTCCACAGGTTGACAGTTTTAGATAATGCTGCTATGAATATTGGGGAGCATGTGTCTTTTCAAATTAGTGTTTTTTTGGTTTTTTTAGGTATATTTCCAGGAGTGGAATTGCTGGGTCATATAGTAGGTTTTGAGAAACCTCCATACTGTTTTCCTCAGAAGCTGTTCCGATTTACATTCCCAATAACAGTGTACAAGGGTTTCCCTTTTCCCCATATCCTCTCCAATATTTGTTATTTGCATTCTCTTTGATGATAGCCATTTTGACCCATGTGAGGTGATAGTTCATTGTGATTTTAATTTGCATAATAAGCATAGTTATTTTAAAGTACTTATCAGCTAACTCTGAAATCAAAATCATTTGTGAATCTGATTCTCTTCCCTGCCAGTGATCCTTATCCTTCATTTTATTATTTTGGTGTGCTACATTTATCGATTTGCATATGTTGAACTGGGGCTTCCCAGGTGGTGCAAGTGGTAAAGAATCTGCCTTGCCAATGCAAGAGCAACAGGTGCAGGTTTGATCCCTGGGTTGGGAAGCTCCCGGTGTAAGAAATGACAGCCCTTTCCAGTATCTTGCCTAGAAAGGAGCCTGGTGGGCTAATTTCATGGGGTCACAAAGAGTTGGACACAAATACACATAAAACACACATGTTTTCAAGTTACTAATACTGTCCGTACAAATTTTCTCCACTTTGGGAAATATGGATTCTCTTGGTAGATACTGAAGACTAAAGCTGAAATACTGGAACTGCTAATGCACTTCCTCAAGTTCCAAATTCTCCTGCTCATTATTATCCCTACTTTTAGATGATCCTGCTTGTCTTCAGCTAACTAGTCAAAAGAAGCCATGTAATAAAGTGAATAAGAGTCTGTCTCAGACAGGTTTGAGTTCAAGCCCCCAGCTCTGCCACTTACAGTCTGAGTGACCTTGGGTAGATTCTGTAAGATCTCTGAGTCTGTACTTCACCTACTCCAAGTCCATACATGTTGTTGCAAATGACAAAATTTCATTTTCTTTTATGACTGAGTAATATTCCACTGTGTATATATTCCACATTTTCTTTATCCATCTTCTGTTGGTGGACACTTACAGATTGCTTCCACAGGTTGACAGTTTTAGATAATGCTGCTATGAATATTGGGGAGCATGTGTCTTTTCAAATTAGTGTTTTTTTGGTTTTTTTAGGTATATTTCCAGGAGTGGAATTGCTGGGTCATATAGTAGGTTTTGAGAAACCTCCATACTGTTTTCCTCAGAAGCTGTTCCGATTTACATTCCCAATAACAGTGTACAAGGGTTTCCCTTTTCCCCATATCCTCTCCAATATTTGTTATTTGCATTCTCTTTGATGATAGCCATTTTGACCCATGTGAGGTGATAGTTCATTGTGATTTTAATTTGCATAATAAGCATAGTTATTTTAAAGTACTTATCAGCTAACTCTGAAATCAAAATCATTTGTGAATCTGATTCTCTTCCCTGCCAGTGATCCTTATCCTTCATTTTATTATTTTGGTGTGCTACATTTATCGATTTGCATATGTTGAACTGGGGCTTCCCAGGTGGTGCAAGTGGTAAAGAATCTGCCTTGCCAATGCAAGAGCAACAGGTGCAGGTTTGATCCCTGGGTTGGGAAGCTCCCGGTGTAAGAAATGACAGCCCTTTCCAGTATCTTGCCTAGAAAGGAGCCTGGTGGGCTAATTTCATGGGGTCACAAAGAGTTGGACACAAATACACATAAAACACACATGTTTTCAAGTTACTAATTACTGTCCCTTTGTTTCAGCTTAAAGAACTCTTTTTTAAAAAATATATTTTATTTTATTTTTAAAAAAATTTTTACTGAGTTTTGTTGTTCACAGACATGTATGTTCCCAAATCAGTCATATGCATATCCCTGGTCCCTTCCCCTCTCCTGGTCACCCCCCCTCACCCCACCATCCCACCCCTCTAGGCTGTCGCACCAAGCCCTTGAAGGAACTCTTATACCTGCAGTGCAATGACAATAGCTATCTTTTTCACATATGATAATATAGGTTTCCATGTTACTCCCTCTGTGCCTCCCACCCATTGTTCATTCCTCACAATGTCCATATGTCTATTCTCTATGTCTGTTTTTCCATCGATTCACTGTGCCAACAACATTTTTTGAAGAGCCTACATTTTCCTTCTTGAGAAGGGTGTCAGAGTCTTTTGACAGTAGCTCTGTGGGCTTGTTTATGAACTGTCAGTTCTATTTCATTTGTCTGTATGTCTTGTCTTTATGCCACTCCCATTCTGTTCTGATTACTGTAGCTTTGTAATAAATTTTGAAAAATTCAGAAAGTAGGAGTCCTCCAATATTATTCCTCCTTTTCTAGGTTGTTTTGGTTATTGGTGTGTCTTACAGTTCCATAGGAATTTTTTTTTTTTACTTTTATTTTACTTTTACAGAGTTCTGTTGTTTACAGATATGTATGATCCCAGATTAGTCACATGTATATCCCCTCATCCCACCCCTCTAGACCATTGCACATTACCCCTGCAGGATCCCCTTTTCTCACAGCACAATGGCAATAGCTATTTTTTTCACATATGATAGTATAGGTTTTCATGCTACTTCCTTTAAGCCTCCCACCCACTGTTTATTCCCCATAGTGTCCATATGTCTACTGTCCATGTCTGTTTTTCCATCGCTTCACTCCGTGTGTTATCACCATCCTACTAGATTCCATATATGTGTGTTAGTATATTGTATTTGTCCTTAAAAGAACTCTTTTAAACATTTATTGTACAGCAAGTCTAGTCGTGATGAACTTCAGTTTTTGTTTGTCTGGGGGACTCCTTTTTCAATTCCAAAGCGCAGCTTTGCTGGGTAGAGTATTCTTTTTTTTTGTTTGATTTTAAAGGCCACTTCTATTGGTCTTTCATTTATCTATTTTCATCCATCTTTGTTCTTTGGCCCGTATGGGCCTCCCATCGTAGTGGCCTCTCTCGCTGCAGAGCACCGGCTCTGGGCGCATGCGCTCCAGAGCTCTGGCTCGGTAGTTGGACACATTGGTCCAGCCGCTCCGTGGCACGTGGGATCTACCCAGGCCAGGGATTGAACCGGTGCCCCTTGCACTACAGGGCAGTGTCCTTACCCACTGGACCACCAGGGAAGCCCGGTAGAGTAGTTTTTATTGGGAGTCCTTTTTTTTTTTTTCCCCATCAGTTTGAATACATCATCTACTCCCTTCTGGCCTGAAATGTTTCTCTGCAAAATACACTGAACAAGGGTTCCCTTGTGCATAACAAGTAGCCTTTTTCAGGCTACTTTTTTGATTCTCTGTCTTTGTTGTCATTGTTCAGTCGCTCAGTCATGTCCGACTCTTTGCGACTCCATGGACTGTAGTGCACCAGGCTTCCCTGACCTTTACCATCTTCCAAAGTTTGCTCAAACTCATATCATTGAGTTGGTGGTGCCATCCAATCATCTCATCCTCTGTTGCCCCCGTCTCCTGCCTTCAGCCTTTCTCAGAATCAAGGTTTTTTGCAGGGAGTCAGCTCTTCCCATCAGGTGGCCCAAGTATTGGAGCTTCAGCTTCAGTATCAGTCCTTCCAATGAACATTCAAGGTTGATTTCCTTTAGGATTGACTGGTTTGATTTCCTTTCTGTCCAAGGGATGCTTAAGAGTCTTCTCTATGACCGCAGTTCGAAAGCATTGGTTCTTTGGTACTACTCAGCTTTCTTTAGGGTCCAGCTCTTACATGCATGCACGACTACTGGAGAAACCATAGCTTTGCCTGTATGGACCTTTGTTGGCAAAGTGATGTCTCTGCTTTTTAATATGCTGTCTAGGTTTGCCATAGTTTTTCTTCCAAGGAGCAAGCATCTTTTAATGTCATGGTTGCTGTCACCATACATAGTGAATGTTTGGTAATTTGATTATGCATCCTATTGTGGGTGTCTTAGGATTCTTTTTAGGTATGTTTTTGACTTCATGAATCTGGATGTCTGTTTCTTTCTCCAGGTTAGGGGAAGTTTTTAGTCATTATTTCTTTAGATAACTTTCTGCTGCGGTCTCTTTCTCTTTCTTCTATTTCTGAGACATTTGTATTATATGCATGCACTTAATAGAATGCCATAAGTCTTTTCAGCTATCTTCACTCTTCTTTATTATCTTTCTTTTTGTTCTTTTGATAGAATGTTTTCCACTATCCTGTCTTCAATTTTAATTTTCTTTTGCTTTAGCTAGTTAGTTGTTGAACCTCTGTATTGAATTTTTCAGTTTAGTTATTGTAATCTTGAGCTGCACTAACCAGGGAAGCCCGGTAGAGTAGTTTTTATTGGGAGTCCTTTTTTTTTCCCCATCAGTTTGAATACATCATCTACTCCCTTCTGGCCTGAAATTCTCTGTACTAAGGGTTCCTTGTGCATAACAAGTAGCCTTTTCAGGCTACTTTTGATTCTCTGTCTTTGTTGTCATTGTTCAGTCGCTCAGTCATGTCCGACTCTTTGCGACTCCATGGACTGTAGTGCACCAGGCTTCCCTGACCTTTACCATCTTCCAAAGTTTGCTCAAACTCATATCATTGAGTTGGTGGTGCCATCCAATCATCTCATCCTCTGTTGCCCCCGTCTCCTGCCTTCAGCCTTTCTCAGAATCAAGGTTTTTTGCAGGGAGTCAGCTCTTCCCATCAGGTGGCCCAAGTATTGGAGCTTCAGCTTCAGTATCAGTCCTTCCAATGAACATTCAAGGTTGATTTCCTTTAGGATTGACTGGTTTGATTTCCTTTCTGTCCAAGGGATGCTTAAGAGTCTTCTCTATGACCGCAGTTCGAAAGCATTGGTTCTTTGGTACTACTCAGCTTTCTTTAGGGTCCAGCTCTTACATGCATGCACGACTACTGGAGAAACCATAGCTTTGCCTGTATGGACCTTTGTTGGCAAAGTGATGTCTCTGCTTTTTAATATGCTGTCTAGGTTTGCCATAGTTTTTCTTCCAAGGAGCAAGCATCTTTTAATGTCATGGTTGCTGTCACCATACATAGTGAATGTTTGGTAATTTGATTATGCATCCTATTGTGGGTGTCTTAGGATTCTTTTTAGGTATGTTTTTGACTTCATGAATCTGGATGTCTGTTTCTTTCTCCAGGTTAGGGAAGTTTTTAGTCATTATTTCTTTAGATAACTTTCTGCTGCGGTCTCTTTCTCTTTCTTCTATTTCTGAGACATTTGTATTATATGCATGCACTTAATAGAATGCCATAAGTCTTTTCAGCTATCTTCACTCTTCTTTATTATCTTTCTTTTTGTTCTTTTGATAGAATGTTTTCCACTATCCTGTCTTCAATTTTAATTTTCTTTTGCTTTAGCTAGTTAGTTGTTGAACCTCTGTATTGAATTTTTCAGTTTAGTTATTGTAATCTTGAGCTGTGTGAATTCTCTTTGAGGGGGCTGTGTATCTGTCTGTGTATATATACCTTTTTTTTTTTTTTTGCTGAAATTCTCACTTTGTACATTGCTCTCCTGACCTTTGTGCTGTTGTTTAGTTGCTAAGTTGTGTCTTACTCTTTTGCACCCTGTGGACTGTAGCCAGTCACATTGCTCTGTCCATGGGATTTCCCCAGCAAGAATACTGAAGTGGGTTGCCATTTCCTTCTCCAGAGGATCTTCCTGACCCAGGCATCAAATCCACATCCCTGGCATTGGCAGGTAGATTCTTTACCACTTGAGCCACTAGGGAAGCCCTCTCTCCAGACCTTAGTGACCATTTTATGACCATTATTTAGAAGTACTATATAAATCACTTGTCTCCATTTCATTAAGGTTGTTTCTGGAGATTTACCTTATTCTTTTGTTTGGAACATATTCCCTTGTTTATTTATCTTCCTTAACTCTGTGTTGATTTCTACAAATTAGATAAAACAACCATCTCTTGGCCTTGATAAACTGTACTTGTATAGGAGAAGAGCCCAGCCTGATCTCTTAGTTGCCTCTCAAACCTTTATGATTGTCCAAGCCAAGCAACAATATCTATTTTTTTCAGATCCTTTTCAATCATAGGTTATTATAAGGTATGAATACAGCTCCCTATGCTATACAGTAGGTCTTATTGTTTATCTGTTGATATTTTCTATGTAGTAATGTATATCTGTTCATCCGAGGTCCTGATTTATCCTCCTCCTCTTTTCCTCTATAGTAACCATAAGTTTGTTTTCTAAGTCTGTTTCTGTTTTATAAATAAATTTATTTGTATCTTTCTTTAGATTTCATATGTAAGGAATATTGTATATTTGTTTTCCTAATCTCTGGATTTAGCCATGTTGCTGCAAATGGCATCATTTCATTATTTTAAATGACTGAAATGTGTGTGTGCATGTGTGTGTGTATACACACACGCACGCACACACAGACATACATGCCACATCTTCTTTATCCATTCATCTGCTGATGGAAGCTTAGGTTGCTTCCATGTCTTGGCTGTTGTAAATAGTGCTATTGTGAACAACAGGGTACCTGTATTTTTTTGAATTAGAGTTTTCATCTTTTCTGGATGTATGTCCAGGTATAGGATTACTGGCTCATGTGGTAGCTCTACCTCTAGTTTTCGTTTTTTTAAGTATTCTTTAAACTGTCATAGTCAAGCCACCATTTTTGTTTTTAGTGGTTCCCAGTATATGAGGATAAGCCAAGTTCTGTAAATGTATGAAAGACATGGGAAATGTCCACATGCTTGTTTAGATTCCCAAAGGACTACTAATTTCTTCCCCTTTCAGCTCCCCAATGCAGTCTCATTGGAATCCTGACATTCAGACAGCAGCTGGAAAAATGACGACATAATATATACAGTCTGGCTCCTGTCAGGAAGAAACTGGGATCTGGGTGCTTTTGTTTACTCACTCTGTGCTGAGCCATAGAGAATACTTAGGCACACAAACACTCCTACAGACTCGAACCATTTCTTTGTTTCATGAATGCTGAGCCCCACTAGTTCCCCAAGCTAGGTAATTTGGGGTAGCATTCATAATTGTTAGTGTGCTAGATGTATGAACAAGTTCCTTCCAAGGAGAGACTGGTACGTTGGTTTTAGTATTGGAGTGAGCTGTGGGTAGACAGTGGAAGATGTGCCCACTAGCTCTTTTGGGCTTCCAGGAGTATTCCTGTCAGTCCCTACCTGCTGGCTAGTTAAAAATCAGACCCTCAGAAAACAGCTGGAGAAGTTTGCAGTTAGGTCCCTTCCAAGGAGAAGCTGAGGAATGGGCATTTCTGTCTGATCCCTCTGAGCTGAGCTGGAAATTGGGGGAGTGGTAATAGCCAAAAAGTCCTCATGTACCCATTTAACAACTGCTTATTTATTTGTTCTAGTTTTTTATAGGATTTGTGAATGTAATCCCCATTGGCTCTCAGAACTAGGTGATATGGTGACCTGTACCTCAAGTGGTAGTCTTAAAAGTTGGGGCACTAGACTTGTGATCTAGATTCTTTGTTCTGTGGGTGAAGCTTGAAGATTGGAGTTCCCTCCCAACAGTAAGGTACTAAGCAGGGACTGGGTTTATGGGGAAAGTTTCTTAGCCTTTCCTACCCATTTTAATATGGGTATTTTCTCAGTCACCACTGTGTAGGAGTTACTCAACTAGATTTTGGATTTCTCAGAGGAAATTGATCTACCTGTTCCCTATATATTCGTTGTATTCATGGGAAGAGGGGAATGTCAGGGACTTTTTATGCCACTGTTGTTTAATGGGTATAGAGCTTTCATTTGTGCCCAACAATGTGAAATATCTTAATGCTCATGAATTGTACCTTTAAAATGGTTAAAAAGACAAATATTATTATATTTACTGTGATAACATTTTTTAAGGCCACAGTGCCAAAGTGGATTGGCAAAGTATCACAATTGCCCTTTCACACTACTAGTGTCTTTTGATTAACAAAGTAGTTTTGTATTAAAAACTGAAGTGCTCATTTTGTAGATCAAAACAATCCAGTGGCCAAATTTCCCCCTCTGTGGTAGAATGTTTGTGTCCTGTGTAAGAAATCTTTGCCTTCCCCCAAATCATGAAGATTTTCTGCTTAGTTTTATTGTAAAATCTATATTGTTTTATTTTTCACATTTAGATCTTCAGTCTGTCTGAAACTGACATGTGGCTTGAAGTAGGGTGTTGGGGTTCATATTTTCTATATGGATATCCAATCAACTCAGATCCTTTTATTGAAAAGAGTATCTTTCCTCAAAGTAAGACAAACACATGTGTGGGTCTGTTTCATTAGTCAGTCTATTTTTGTATGAATTAGTATAGCCAGTGAATGCCTTCACTAATGTAGCTTTATATTAAGTGTTGATATTTGTTAGTTTTAAGTCCCTCAGTTTTGTTCTGAATTAAAGATTGGCTGTTTTATTTTACCTCTTTGTTTTTCCATATAAATTTTAGAACCAGTTGGTCAGTTTCCAAAAAAAGAAAAAACAACTATGCTGAGATTTTGTTTGTACTTGCATTGTATCTGTAGGTGAGTATGGGGAGACATGTCATAATTGAGTATTAAAGTTTCCTGTCTGTGAACCTACCGTATCTCTTCCTTCTTTAGGTCTTCTTTTTCTCAGTAATGTTTTGTAGTTTTCAGTGCAGAGGTCTTACATATCTTTAATTATTTCCAGGTGTTTCATGCTTTTTGATCCTGTTGAAAATGGTGTCATTTTAATTTTACAATTTATTTGTTATAGAAAATAAACATATAGCTTATATATAGAAAAAAAAAGGTTTTTTGATATCAGCTGTAAACCAGTGACCTTGTTAAATTTGCTTATTGAACCTAGTAGATTTTGGATTTCTCAGAGGAAATTGATCTACCTGTTCCCTATATATTCGTTGTATTCATGGGAAGAGGGGAATGTCAGGGACTTTTTATGCCACTGTTGTTTAATGGGTATAGAGCTTTCATTTGTGCCCAACAATGTGAAATATCTTAATGCTCATGAATTGTACCTTTAAAATGGTTAAAAAGACAAATATTATTATATTTACTGTGATAACATTTTTTAAGGCCACAGTGCCAAAGTGGATTGGCAAAGTATCACAATTGCCCTTTCACACTACTAGTGTCTTTTGATTAACAAAGTAGTTTTGTATTAAAAACTGAAGTGCTCATTTTGTAGATCAAAACAATCCAGTGGCCAAATTTCCCCCTCTGTGGTAGAATGTTTGTGTCCTGTGTAAGAAATCTTTGCCTTCCCCCAAATCATGAAGATTTTCTGCTTAGTTTTATTGTAAAATCTATATTGTTTTATTTTTCACATTTAGATCTTCAGTCTGTCTGAAACTGACATGTGGCTTGAAGTAGGGTGTTGGGGTTCATATTTTTCTATATGGATATCCAATCAACTCAGATCCTTTTATTGAAAAGAGTATCTTTCCTCAAAGTAAGACAAACACATGTGTGGGTCTGTTTCATTAGTCAGTCTATTTTTGTATGAATTAGTATAGCCAGTGAATGCCTTCACTAATGTAGCTTTATATTAAGTGTTGATATTTGTTAGTTTTAAGTCCCTCAGTTTTGTTCTGAATTAAAGATTGGCTGTTTTATTTTACCTCTTTGTTTTTCCATATAAATTTTAGAACCAGTTGGTCAGTTTCCAAAAAAAGAAAAAACAACTATGCTGAGATTTTGTTTGTACTTGCATTGTATCTGTAGGTGAGTATGGGGAGACATGTCATAATTGAGTATTAAAGTTTCCTGTCTGTGAACCTACCGTATCTCTTCCTTCTTTAGGTCTTCTTTTTCTCAGTAATGTTTTGTAGTTTTCAGTGCAGAGGTCTTACATATCTTTAATTATTTCCAGGTGTTTCATGCTTTTTGATCCTGTTGAAAATGGTGTCATTTTAATTTTACAATTTATTTGTTATAGAAAATAAACATATAGCTTATATATAGAAAAAAAAAGGTTTTTTGATATCAGCTGTAAACCAGTGACCTTGTTAAATTTGCTTATTGAACCTAGTAGATTCTTCTATAGTATTACATGTATAGTCATGTCATCTCCAAATATTGACAGTATTATTTTTTCCTTTCTGATCCTTAGCCCCCCGCTTTTTAAAAAAATATTTGTTTTATTTATTTGACTGTGTCATGGCATGCTGGATCTTCGGTCTTCATTGCGGCATTCAAACACTTAACTGGGGCACGTGGGATCTAGTTCCCTGACCAGGGATTGAACCCAGGCCCCCAGCATTGGGAGCACAGAGTGTTAGCCACTGAACCACCAGGAAAGTCCCCTCTCTTTTTTTTTTATTTGCCACCTTATTGGTATTATTATTCTGAGAAGGCTTTCTGATAAAATATCAAAATCAGGTTTCTTAGTCTTATTCTGTCTCTCAAGCAGCAATCTTTCAATATTTTACAAATATTTCAGGTAGCCTTCACTGGGACAAGCCTTCCTTCCCCCCTATTCACCAAAACACAGTGGCTTAATATAGTAATGATTTATTCTTTCTCACCATTCTGTGGACCACTTGGGTAGTTCCTCTGCTGGGTTCATTTTAGCTCACTCGTGTGCCTGCTTGACTGTTTGCATCTAGGCTGTAATATCCGAGATGCCTCACTCATATTTCTGAGGGCTGCTGACTTGGGCATCTCCTGTCTTCTCCAGGAGGCTTTTCATCTTCCAGCAGCTGAAACTGGTTTTCTTAAAGATATCCTAAGGACAATGTTACAAGAGGCAGTTTGTTAGGAATTCCCTAGCAGTCCAGTGGTTAGAACTTGGTGCTTTCCCTACCTGGACCCTGGGTTTGATCCCCTGTTGGGGAAGTAAGATCACACAAGTCATGCAGTGTGGTGAACAGAACAATAACAAAAAAAATAATGACAGTAACAAAAACAAGAGGCTGCCTCTCTTTTTAACAAACCATGGTTAACAGTTGCAGTTAGACATGGCAGGTAGAAGGAGGGAGAAAGAAAAATTAAAGACCTGGAAATTCTATAGATGATTAGCTTATAAATAATCCAATGCAAGAGTTCTTTAAAAAAAAATGTCTGAAGCCTTTGGAAATAAACCTAGGTGCAAAGAAGTGGATGGAAATATAGGAAATAGGAAAAGTAGAATTATCATCTGGAATGAGAGAAGAATAGGAACCTCCCAGCCACTCACCTTTTAAAAATTATATTTCTCCTAGTGAAGAGTGAAATTACAACCCTGCCTCAGTCAAACCCTGACACAGTGATCAGTGGGACATCCTGGCACCACTTGCATTATTTCACAGAGTTGGATATAAAATAAAAAATTAAACCTTTGAGCCATTTTATTATGAAATCAAATAGCTTTATAGGGAGATTTTGAATTGGTATGAGCTCCAGTGATTTCTAAGGAGGCACATGTCTGTCTCTCCTCTGCCTGGGTATTATGCTGCTATACGTCCGGTTTCTAAGAAAAATATTTTATTCAAAAAATGTTAAGGGGAAAAAGGCTATTTAATAAGTTGCCACCACTTAGTGAAGAATCAAGAAGAGGGTATTTTATAAATTTCTGATAAACCATTTTTATTATTCCTGGAAAATCCCATCTTTAAAAATGAGTCCTGCTTAACCTAGAGATTTTCTGTGTATTTGTAACATTGATGTAGTTAAAGTTTTGTGTCTTTTTTAGTTTTGCCTGACTGTTTGCATCTAGGCTGTAATATCCGAGATGCCTCACTCATATTTCTGAGGGCTGCTGACTTGGGCATCTCCTGTCTTCTCCAGGAGGCTTTTCATCTTCCAGCAGCTGAAACTGGTTTTCTTAAAGATATCCTAAGGACAATGTTACAAGAGGCAGTTTGTTAGGAATTCCCTAGCAGTCCAGTGGTTAGAACTTGGTGCTTTCCCTACCTGGACCCTGGGTTTGATCCCCTGTTGGGGAAGTAAGATCACACAAGTCATGCAGTGTGGTGAACAGAACAATAACAAAAAAAATAATGACAGTAACAAAAACAAGAGGCTGCCTCTCTTTTTAACAAACCATGGTTAACAGTTGCAGTTAGACATGGCAGGTAGAAGGAGGGAGAAAGAAAAATTAAAGACCTGGAAATTCTATAGATGATTAGCTTATAAATAATCCAATGCAAGAGTTCTTTAAAAAAAAATGTCTGAAGCCTTTGGAAATAAACCTAGGTGCAAAGAAGTGGATGGAAATATAGGAAATAGGAAAAGTAGAATTATCATCTGGAATGAGAGAAGAATAGGAACCTCCCAGCCACTCACCTTTTAAAAATTATATTTCTCCTAGTGAAGAGTGAAATTACAACCCTGCCTCAGTCAAACCCTGACACAGTGATCAGTGGGACATCCTGGCACCACTTGCATTATTTCACAGAGTTGGATATAAAATAAAAAATTAAACCTTTGAGCCATTTTATTATGAAATCAAATAGCTTTATAGGGAGATTTTGAATTGGTATGAGCTCCAGTGATTTCTAAGGAGGCACATGTCTGTCTCTCCTCTGCCTGGGTATTATGCTGCTATACGTCCGGTTTCTAAGAAAAATATTTTATTCAAAAAATGTTAAGGGGAAAAAGGCTATTTAATAAGTTGCCACCACTTAGTGAAGAATCAAGAAGAGGGTATTTTATAAATTTCTGATAAACCATTTTTATTATTCCTGGAAAATCCCATCTTTAAAAATGAGTCCTGCTTAACCTAGAGATTTTCTGTGTATTTGTAACATTGATGTAGTTAAAGTTTTGTGTCTGAGTTTTAAAAATAGTTTTAAAATGAAAGCTAATTCTGTATGTAGAGTAAAATGTTAAATATACTTCAAAACTTCAGAAATCAAAGAAAGTCTCTTAGAGTTCACTTCTATACTGTAATGAAGCAAACCTCCATTCTTTTCATACAAACAGAAAGTCTCTTATAAAGATGTCCTATCTTCCATATGAAATTTCAGTTCTTGGGATTATTCACATAAAAAGGAGAAATAGAAAGTTTAAAATTAGGAATATGTACCAATAGATATATTTTAAGTTACAGTTACCATAAAATGTGTACAAAAAGAAAGATATTAGGGTTGTGATATTGGTCCTGTCTTTTCTTTGGCCTTCCAGTCCAATAAAATCTATAGAGTTCTTCCATATGGTTACTGTTGTTATAAGATATATTGTTATTATTGTTCTGTCACTAAATCGTGTCCAACTCTTTGCAGCCCCTGAACTGTAGCATGCCAGCATCCTCTGTCTTCCACTGTTTCCTAGAGTTTGGTCAAATTCATATCTCTTGAGTCATCGATGCTGTCTGACCATCTATCCTCTGCCGCCCCATTCTCCTGTTGTCTTCAGTCTTCCCAACACTCAGGATCTTTTCCTGTGAGTCAGCTTTTTTCATCAGGTGACCAAAGTATTGAGAGTTTCAGCTTCAGTAATAATCCTTCCAAAGAATATTCAGAGTTGATTTTCTTTCTTTCTTTTTTAAATTTTGGCCTCTTTTACTGGTATTTTGTATATTTATTTGATATTAAATCTTTGAGCCATTTTATTATGAAATCAAATAGCTTTATAGAGATTTTGAATTGGTATGAGCTCCAGTGATTTCTAAGGAGGCACATGTCTGTCTCTCCTCTGCCTGGGTATTATGCTGCTATCGTCCGGTTTCTAAGAAAAATATTTTATTCAAAAAATGTTAAGGGGAAAAAGGCTATTTAATAAGTTGCCACCACTTAGTGAAGAATCAAGAAGAGGGTATTTTATAAATTTCTGATAAACCATTTTTATTATTCCTGGAAAATCCCATCTTTAAAAATGAGTCCTGCTTAACCTAGAGATTTTCTGTGTATTTGTAACATTGATGTAGTTAAAGTTTTGTGTCTGAGTTTTAAAAATAGTTTTAAAATGAAAGCTAATTCTGTATGTAGAGTAAAATGTTAAATATACTTCAAAACTTCAGAAATCAAAGAAAGTCTCTTAGAGTTCACTTCTATACTGTAATGAAGCAAACCTCCATTCTTTTCATACAAACAGAAAGTCTCTTATAAAGATGTCCTATCTTCCATATGAAATTTCAGTTCTTGGGATTATTCACATAAAAAGGAGAAATAGAAAGTTTAAAATTAGGAATATGTACCAATAGATATATTTTAAGTTACAGTTACCATAAAATGTGTACAAAAAGAAAGATATTAGGGTTGTGATATTGGTCCTGTCTTTTCTTTGGCCTTCCAGTCCAATAAAATCTATAGAGTTCTTCCATATGGTTACTGTTGTTATAAGATATATTGTTATTATTGTTCTGTCACTAAATCGTGTCCAACTCTTTGCAGCCCCTGAACTGTAGCATGCCAGCATCCTCTGTCTTCCACTGTTTCCTAGAGTTTGGTCAAATTCATATCTCTTGAGTCATCGATGCTGTCTGACCATCTATCCTCTGCCGCCCCATTCTCCTGTTGTCTTCAGTCTTCCCAACACTCAGGATCTTTTCCTGTGAGTCAGCTTTTTTCATCAGGTGACCAAAGTATTGAGAGTTTCAGCTTCAGTAATAATCCTTCCAAAGAATATTCAGAGTTGATTTTCTTTCTTTCTTTTTTAAATTTTGGCCTCTTTTACTGGTATTTTGTATATTTATTTGCATCCATCTTTTATTCTTTGGCCTGTGTGGGCCTCTCATTGCAGTGGCCTCTCTTCATTGCAGAGCATTGGCTCTGGGCGCATGTGCACCAGAGCACTGGCTCATAATTGGGCACACTGGTCCAGCCGCTCCACGGCATGTGGGATCTTCCTGGGCCAGGGATTGAACCGGTGCCCTTGCACTGCAAGGCAGCCTCTCTACTCACTGGACCACCAGGGAAGCCCATGGTTGATTTTCTTTAGGATTGACTGGTTTAATCTATTTGCAGTCCAAAGGACTCTCAAGAGTCTTCTCCAGCACCACAGTTCAAAAACATCAATTCTTTGTACTCTGCCTTCCTTTTATGATCCAACTCTCACATCTGTCTGTGACTACTGGATAAACTGTGGCTTTGACTATATGGACTTCTGTCAGCAAAGTGATGTCTCTGCTTTTACTGTCTAGGTTTGTTGTAGATTTCTTTCTAAGGATCAAATGTCTTTGAATTTTATGGCTATAGTCACAATACACAGTGATTTTGGAACCCAAGAAAATAAAACCTGTCACTGCTTCCACTTTTCCCCTTCTATTTGCCATGAAGTGATGGGATTGGATGCCATGATCTTAGTTTTTTGAATGTTGAGGTTTCTTCTTAACATTTGAAATTATTTATTTACTTATTTATTTTCATCCATCTCAATTCTTTGGCATGTGTGGGCCTCCCATTGTAGCGACCTCTCTTGTTGCAGAGCACCGGCTCTGGGTGCATGCACTCCAGAGCGTTGGCTCGTAATTGGACACACCAGCCCAGCCGCTCCATAGCACGTGGGATCTTCCCAGGCCAGGGATTGAACTGGTGCCCCTTGCATTGCAAGGTAGACTCTTTACCCACTGTACCACCAGGGAAGCCCAAATGTTGAGGGATTTTTGCGGGGAGGGGATTCTTTTTATTTTCACAGAGTTTTGTTGTTTACAGATATGTATAATCCCAGATTAGTGAATGTTGAGGTATTTTTTTTTTTGATCACTTCTATTGGTCTTTCATTTATTTCCATCTTTTGTTCTTTTGGCTTGTGTGGACCTCCCATTGCAGTGGCCTCTCTGCAGAGTATCAGCTCTGGGTGCATGCACTCCAGAGCACTGGCTTGGTAGTTGGACACATCAGTCCAGCCGCTTCACAGCATGTGGGATCTTCCCAGGTCAGGGATTGAACCAGTGCCCCTTGCACTGCAAGGTGGTGTCCTTACTCACTGGACCACTGGGAAGCCCGAATGTTGAGTTTTAATTCAACTTTTTTACTCTTCTCTTTCACTCTCATCAGGAGGCACTTTCTTTTTTACCTTCTGCCATTAGAATGATATCATCTGTGTATCTGAGATTGTTGATATTTCTCCCAGTAATCTTGATTCCAGCTTGTGCTTCATCAAGCCTGGCACTTTGCATGATGTACTCTGCATAGATGTTAAAAAAACAGGGTGACAGTATACAGCCTTGTTGTTGGCAATTTGATTTCTGGTTACTCTGCTTCTTTGAAACCTAGCTTGTACACCTGAAAGTTCTCAGTTCACGTACTGCTGTAGCCTAGCTTGAAAGATTTTGAGCATGACTTTTCTAGCGTATGAAGTGAGTACAATTGCATGGTAGTTTGAACATTCTTTGGCATTTTCCTTCTTTGGGATTGGAATGAAAACTGACTTTTTCCAATTCTGTGACTACTGCTTAATTTTCTAAATTTTCTGACATATTGAGTGCAATACTTTAATAGCATCATCCTTTAGACTTTTCAGCAGCTCTGTTGGAATTCTGTCACTGCCACTAGCTTTGTTCAGTGGCTTCCCTGGTGGCTCAGTGGTAAAGAATCCCCTGGCCAATGTAGGTTGATCCCTGGATCAAGAAGGTCTCCTGGAGAAGGAAATGGCAAACCACTCCAGAATTCTTGCCGCAGAAATCCCATGAACAGAAGAGTCTGGCAGGCTACAGTTCATTGGGGTTGCAAAAGAGTCAGACACAACTTAGCAACTAAACAACAGTAGTGCTTTCTAAGGCCCATTTGACCTCATATTCCAGGATGTATGGCTCTGTAAGTGAACGACCACTTAGGTGAAAACATAATACATTTTATCCCCTTCATGGATCACAGCATTGTTGTGATGAAGGGACTTGTGTAACTCATTGAAGCTGTGAGCCATGCTGTGCAGTACCATGCAAGATAGATGGGTCACAGTGAAGAGTTCTGACAGAATATGGTCTACTGGAGGAGAGACTGGCAGACCACTCCAGTATTCTTGCCTTGAGAACCAATAGAAAGTATGAAAAGGCAAAAAGATATGACACTAAAAGATGAGCTCCTCAGGTTGGAAGGTGTTCAGTATGCTACTGGGGAAGAGTGGAGGGCAATTACTAATAGATCCAGAAAGAATGAAGCAGCTGGACCAAAGCAGAAATGACGCTCAGTTGTGCATGTGTCTGGTGGTGAACATAAAGTTCAGTGCTATGAAGAACAATATTGCATAGGAACCTGGAATGTTAGGTCCATGAATCAAGGTAAATTGGATGTGGTCAACCATGAGATGGTGAGTGAACATCAACATCTTAAGAATTAGTGAACTAAAATGTATGGGAATGGATGAATTTAATTCACATGAACATTATGTCTACTACTGTGGGCAAGAATCCCTTAGAAGAAATGGAGTAACACTCGTAGTCAGAGTTGTAATACTTAGGTGCAATCTCAAAAATGACTGAATGATCTCAGTTTTTCTCCAAGACAAACCATTCAGTATCACAGTAATCCAAATCTATGCCCCAACCACTAATGCCAAAAAAGCTGAAGTTGGACATTTCTGTGATGAACTACAAGACTTTATAAAACTAACACCCCCCCCCCCCCCCAAAAAAAAAAGATTTCCTTCTCATCGTAGGGGATTAGAGTGTGAAAGTAGGTCAAGCAATAACTGTAGTAACAGGCAAGTTTGACAATGGAGTACAAAATGAAGCTGGGCAAAGGCTAACAGAGTATTATCAAGAGAACACTGATCATAGAAACACCCTCTTCCAACAACTCAAGAGACGACTCTACACAAGAGTCAGACACAACTTAGCAACTAAACAACAGTAGTGCTTTCTAAGGCCCATTTGACCTCATATTCCAGGATGTATGGCTCTGTAAGTGAACGACCACTTAGGTGAAAACATAATACATTTTATCCCCTTCATGGATCACAGCATTGTTGTGATGAAGGGACTTGTGTAACTCATTGAAGCTGTGAGCCATGCTGTGCAGTACCATGCAAGATAGATGGGTCACAGTGAAGAGTTCTGACAGAATATGGTCTACTGGAGGAGAGACTGGCAGACCACTCCAGTATTCTTGCCTTGAGAACCCCATGAACAGTATCAAAAGGTAAAAAGATATGACACTAAAAGATGAGCTCCTCAGGTTGGAAGGTGTTCAGTATGCTACTGGGGAAGAGTGGAGGGCAATTACTAATAGATCCAGAAAGAATGAAGCAGCTGGACCAAAGCAGAAATGACGCTCAGTTGTGCATGTGTCTGGTGGTGAACATAAAGTTCAGTGCTATGAAGAACAATATTGCATAGGAACCTGGAATGTTAGGTCCATGAATCAAGGTAAATTGGATGTGGTCAACCATGAGATGGTGAGTGAACATCAACATCTTAAGAATTAGTGAACTAAAATGTATGGGAATGGATGAATTTAATTCACATGAACATTATGTCTACTACTGTGGGCAAGAATCCCTTAGAAGAAATGGAGTAACACTCGTAGTCAGAGTTGTAATACTTAGGTGCAATCTCAAAAATGACTGAATGATCTCAGTTTTTCTCCAAGACAAACCATTCAGTATCACAGTAATCCAAATCTATGCCCCAACCACTAATGCCAAAAAAGCTGAAGTTGGACATTTCTGTGATGAACTACAAGACTTTATAAAACTAACATCCCCCCCCCCCCCAAAAAAAAAAGATTTCCTTCTCATCGTAGGGGATTAGAGTGTGAAAGTAGGTCAAGCAATAACTGTAGTAACAGGCAAGTTTGACAATGGAGTACAAAATGAAGCTGGGCAAAGGCTAACAGAGTATTATCAAGAGAACACTGATCATAGAAACACCCTCTTCCAACAACTCAAGAGACGACTCTACACATGAATGTCACCAGATAGTCAGTACCAACATCAGATTGATTATCTTCTTTGCAGCTGAAGATGGAGAATCTATCAATCAGCAAAAGGAAGACTGGAGCTCAGATCATGTCCTTATTGGAAAACTGAGGCTTAAATTGAAGAAAGTAGAGAAAACCCACCAGGTCATTCAAGTATGTCCTAAATCAAATCCCTTATGATTATACAGTGTAGGTGACGAATAGATTTAAGGGATTAGATCTGATGGAGTGCCTGAAGAACTGTGGACAGAGGCTCGTAATATTGTGCATGAGGTGGCGACCAAAACCATTCCAAAGAAAAAGAAATGCAAGAAGGCAAAGTGGTTGTCTGAGGAGCCTTCCCAAATAGCCAAGAAAAGAAGAAAAGCAAAAGGCAAGGGAGAAAGGGAAAGATACACCCAACTGAATGTAGAGTTCCAGAGAGTAGCAAGGAGAGAAAGGAAGGCCTTCTTAAATGAGGAAAACAATAGAATGAGAAAAATTAATAGAGATCTTTTCAGGAAAACTGTAGATATCAAGGGAACATTTCATGCAAAGATAGGCATGATAATGGACAGAAACAGTAAGGAACTAATAGAGGCAGAAGAGATTAGGAAGAGGTGGAAGGAATACACAGAAGAACTACGTAAGAAAGGTCTTAATGACCTAGACAACCACCATGGTTTGATATGATGTATTATGTTTTCAGTTGGTGCCATAACAAATTACCATAAACCTAGAGGCTTAAAACAATACAGATTGATTATCTCACAATTGTAGGTCAGAAATCTGAATGAACTTGATTCTCTGTTCTCTGTCTCATAGAGTGAAATCAAGGTGTAGGCAGGACTGACTTCTCTCGAGGCTCAGGGGCAAGAAACCACTACCAGGCTCATTTAGGCTGTTAGCAGAATTTAGTTGCTTATAGTTGAATGACTGAGTTGCCCATTTCTTTTTTCTTTTTTATGAAAAGAACAAGAATTAGCATTTATTGAACATCTATTATGTGTCAAACATTGCATTAGGTGCTTTGCTTATAAATCCCATTTAATCTTACAGTTCTGAGATTTCCCATAACAAAAGTGATTTGCATAAAATCATACAGCTAGCTAGATGCAAATTTAGGTCTCAAACTTATGTATGTTTAACCTCAGTCCATACTCTTTTTGTTATAGAAAAAGATAAGTATAGACTGAAAATTTTAAATCTTAGTCTATAATCAGAAACTAGCATTCAGAGTAATACTGTTGATCTTTGCTGACATCTAAAACAATAATCAAAAAAAAAAAAAGCCAACCACCTTACTTATACCTGTTATTTTAGTATTCTGCCACCATGAGATGATACAATCCTGGTCCTTGAGAATTATAAAGGACACGTTTTTGTCTGCTACTTTTATGTGTGTGTGCTATTCCCTCCTCCATCTCTGAAAGTAAAGGTAAGGGTGCCTGATCTTCAGATAGAATTGTCTGCTAAAGCCCCAAGACATTAAACTTTCCAAATATTTTTAAATTTTTATTTATCAAAAATTTAACTGTGAGCATAATTCTGAAAATCAGCAATTTTCAAACAAGTCAATTACTCGATGAATTATAATTCTTTGTTACTGTCACACTGTACTGGGAGCTTGCAGGGTAGAAATTGTATGTTATTTGCCTTAACAACCCCAGCACCTAGAGTATCAGTACCTGGAACATAATGGACTTATAATAAAAGAACATAATTGATTCCAAATATTTTAGAAGGACTTTTTAAAAACTTTTACAGAGTTTTGTTGTTTATGATATATATATTTCCCAGATTTTCAGTCATGTATATCCAGCCCCATCCCACCCCTCCAGACCATCACACAGCACCCCTGCAGGATCCCTTTTCTCACAGAGCAATCTGAACTTGATTCTCTGTTCTCAGGGGTCTCATAGAGTGAAATCAAGGTGTAGGCCGGACTGACTTCTCTCGAGGCTCAGGGGCAAGAAACCACTACCAGGCTCATTTAGGCTGTTAGCAGAATTTAGTTGCTTATAGTTGAATGACTGAGTTGCCCATTTCTTTTTTCTTTTTTATGAAAAGAACAAGAATTAGCATTTATTGAACATCTATTATGTGTCAAACATTGCATTAGGTGCTTTGCTTATAAATCCCATTTAATCTTACAGTTCTGAGATTTCCCATAACAAAAGTGATTTGCATAAAATCATACAGCTAGCTAGATGCAAATTTAGGTCTCAAACTTATGTATGTTTAACCTCAGTCCATACTCTTTTTGTTATAGAAAAAGATAAGTATAGACTGAAAATTTTAAATCTTAGTCTATAATCAGAAACTAGCATTCAGAGTAATACTGTTGATCTTTGCTGACATCTAAAACAATAATCAAAAAAAAAAAAAGCCAACCACCTTACTTATACCTGTTATTTTAGTATTCTGCCACCATGAGATGATACAATCCTGGTCCTTGAGAATTATAAAGGACACGTTTTTGTCTGCTACTTTTATGTGTGTGTGCTATTCCCTCCTCCATCTCTGAAAGTAAAGGTAAGGGTGCCTGATCTTCAGATAGAATTGTCTGCTAAAGCCCCAAGACATTAAACTTTCCAAATATTTTTAAATTTTTATTTATCAAAAATTTAACTGTGAGCATAATTCTGAAAATCAGCAATTTTCAAACAAGTCAATTACTCGATGAATTATAATTCTTTGTTACTGTCACACTGTACTGGGAGCTTGCAGGGTAGAAATTGTATGTTATTTGCCTTAACAACCCCAGCACCTAGAGTATCAGTACCTGGAACATAATGGACTTATAATAAAAGAACATAATTGATTCCAAATATTTTAGAAGGACTTTTTAAAAACTTTTACAGAGTTTTGTTGTTTATGATATATATATTTCCCAGATTTTCAGTCATGTATATCCAGCCCCATCCCACCCCTCCAGACCATCACACAGCACCCCTGCAGGATCCCCTTTTCTCACAGAGCAATGACTATAGCTATTTTCTTCACATATGATAGTACCGGTTTTCATGCTACTTCCTTTATGCCTCCCACCCACTGTTCATTCCCCGCAATGTCCATATGTCTACTGTCCATGTCTGTTTTTCCATTGCTTCACTGCATGTGTCATCATTACCATCCTACTAGGTTCCATATATATGTGTTAGTATATTGTACTTGTCCTTCTCTTTTTGACTGACTTCACTTTTTATGATAGGTTCTAGATCCAGCCACCTCATTAGGGCTGATTCTTTAGGACTTTTGAACCTGATGCTTAGGGCACAATGACTTAGTGCTTCACTTATTAATACGTAATTTTCTTTTTTAAGCCACTCTTAACTGCTTGCTGACTTATTATAAAAAAACTTTTTCTAAGGTTGGTCATCAGCAGAAGCATTTCTCTCAGTGGTCAAGCACTTTCTTCTGCCTTAACCAGGGAGAGTATACCTTCATTATAAGGCCTGCCCTACTCAGCAGCCTAGTTTACCTTTTCAACTCTCTTATGCCTAGGAAGGTCACTTCCTTTCTCTACAAAAGGTGAAGAAAAAAATATGAAAAAACAAGAGGCATGAGTTGCCCGTTTCTTGATGGCTGTCATCTTGTGCTGCCCTTAGCTCAGAGACTCATCTCATGGGAAAGCCTTGCCTGCCCATCACCCCTCAAATAAAAGGCTTTAGGACTTAAGGGGGGAGGCTTTAACCCCTTGCAAACCTTGAGCCTGAACTCTAAGGGATTATCAAGAGATATTAGGCCCATGGCTTTTAGATGCAATGTATCTTCTTATTAGTTATTGAGTATTCAAGGATTTTCAGGATTTGAGTTGCTTATTTTATGCTGTTTCAACTGTCATTATCTTTCTCAAGACTACCCTGGTACCACTTCTAGGGAACCCTTGGTACTGTGATTATTTTTCTTTTGGCCAACCCTACCAAGTCTTTCAAAAATTAGAGCCTCTATTAGATAAACTTGCTTTCTTACATTTTTTAAAGGTCAAATTTATTGATCTATATTTTATATATAATAAAAAGCACCCATGTTAAGTGTACTTGTTGATAAGGTTTGAGAGAGTTATACATCCCTGTAACAATCACCATAATCATGATATACAGTGTTTCTGTCAGCCCCCCAAATTTCCTTGTGCCCATTCTAATAAATCCTCCCCCCCATCCTCCCTACCCTACTTCATCCCAGGGAACAAGCATATATATATATGCTATATATAGATATATGCTATATATATGTGTGTGCTATACATATATATATGTGTATGTATATATGTATATACATACATATATATGTGTGTATATATATCTGGCTTTTTTGCTTAGTGTAATATTTTTGAGATTCATCCATGTTGTCGTTTATATTAGTGTTTTGTTCCTTTTATTGCTGAGTAGTTTTCTGTTGTATAGATATACCCCAGTTATCCTTTTCTGTAACAGGATTAAATCTGCTAATATTTTGTTAAACACCTTTAAATTTATGTTCATGAGGGATGCTTGTCTGTAGTTCTGTTTCTTATAATCTTTGTCTGGTTTTAGTATCAGAGTAGTACTGGCCTTATATATTGATTTGGAAAGTGTTGGGGGGCATTTATTGCTGTTTCCAGGTGACCTTTTTTGGCCATCTGTGGGGTAGTACTTTGCATGAGGCATACAGATGTCCTTCAAAGAGCTTTTTCACAGCCCTAGGGAAGGCACAGAAGCCCTGGCACCGCTCTGGTGGTTTTGTGACTTAGCAAAGGTTCAGGGCAAGGATCACCAGTACAGTCCAGATGTTCAAGTACCATATATAGAAAATGCTTTTTTTTTTACCCCCTCTGAAACCTTGAGCCTGAACTCTAAGGGATTATCAAGAGATATTAGGCCCATGGCTTTTAGATGCAATGTATCTTCTTATTAGTTATTGAGTATTCAAGGATTTTCAGGATTTGAGTTGCTTATTTTATGCTGTTTCAACTGTCATTATCTTTCTCAAGACTACCCTGGTACCACTTCTAGGGAACCCTTGGTACTGTGATTATTTTTCTTTTGGCCAACCCTACCAAGTCTTTCAAAAATTAGAGCCTCTATTAGATAAACTTGCTTTCTTACATTTTTTAAAGGTCAAATTTATTGATCTATATTTTATATATAATAAAAAGCACCCATGTTAAGTGTACTTGTTGATAAGGTTTGAGAGAGTTATACATCCCTGTAACAATCACCATAATCATGATATACAGTGTTTCTGTCAGCCCCCCAAATTTCCTTGTGCCCATTCTAATAAATCCTCCCCCCCATCCTCCCTACCCTACTTCATCCCAGGGAACAAGCATATATATATATGCTATATATAGATATATGCTATATATATGTGTGTGCTATACATATATATATGTGTATGTATATATGTATATACATACATATATATGTGTGTATATATATCTGGCTTTTTTGCTTAGTGTAATATTTTTGAGATTCATCCATGTTGTCGTTTATATTAGTGTTTTGTTCCTTTTATTGCTGAGTAGTTTTCTGTTGTATAGATATACCCCAGTTATCCTTTTCTGTAACAGGATTAAATCTGCTAATATTTTGTTAAACACCTTTAAATTTATGTTCATGAGGGATGCTTGTCTGTAGTTCTGTTTCTTATAATCTTTGTCTGGTTTTAGTATCAGAGTAGTACTGGCCTTATATATTGATTTGGAAAGTGTTGGGGGGCATTTATTGCTGTTTCCAGGTGACCTTTTTTGGCCATCTGTGGGGTAGTACTTTGCATGAGGCATACAGATGTCCTTCAAAGAGCTTTTTCACAGCCCTAGGGAAGGCACAGAAGCCCTGGCACCGCTCTGGTGGTTTTGTGACTTAGCAAAAGGTTCAGGGCAAGGATCACCAGTACAGTCCAGATGTTCAAGTACCATATATAGAAATGCTCACACCCTGAACTTCGAAAAGATTTCAGCCACCTTCTTGAGTATGGCTGCTTCTGCTTCTTTTGTGTGAAGCAGAGGCCTCACCCTTTCCCTCTGGGATTATCTAGTGAAATCCTCCAAATCAAAAAGGCAGTTTTCTTCTAAAAGTAAGAGTAAGGGAGAGGGAACAGAGGAAGAAAGGATGGTGAGAGGGGTAGGATGTTCAGACCTTTATAAACAAGCTCAAACCTTGCTGGAGAGTGGAGTGGGAAAGTGAGGCATTTTATTGTTCCCATGCACGTACCCAGAAGCAAAAGTTCAACAAGAAAGTTAGCATTCCACCTAAACACTCTCTTTATAGGCTAACCAAGGAGAGTTTATATCTATACATAAACTTCTAGAGAAGGAATCTTACACATCATGTCTGTCCTCAACCATTCATCTTTTTTTTTTTTTTTTAGAATAATGGGAAGATTTTTTTTTTTTAAAGATTTATTTATTTATTTATTTTGGGTGGGGTGGGGAGGGAGGGGAGCAGGCGGGCCACCTCTATTGGTCTTTCACTTGTCCATTTTCATCCATCCTTGTTCGTTGGCCTGTGTGGGCCTCCCATCGCGGTGGCCTCTGTTGTCGCAGAGCACCGGCTCTGGGCGCACACACTCCAGAGCTCCGGCTCGGTAATTGGACACATCGGTCCAGCCGCTCCGCGGCACGTGGGATCTTCCCAGGCCAGGGATCGAACTGGCGCCTCTTGCGCTGCAAGGTGGTGTCCTTACCCACTGGACCACCAGGGAAGCCCTCAACCATTCATCTTTTACAAACATGGAGACTGTCTCTCATTTCCATCCCCAGGATAGCCAGATGTTTTGAAACTCTTCATTTTATGAGATTTTAGGGCCATAAAAAGCAAAGATGATTGCTGCTGACCTGGGCTGCTGCTTCAGATGTCCTGAGTTGGCATACAGGTCAGGCTTTCAGAACTCTGGCTAACAAAATCAGGATGTGTGCATGCTGAGTTGCTTCAGTCATGTCCAACTCTTTGCGACCTCATGGAGTGCAGCCCTCCAGGCTCCTCTGTCCATGGGATTCTTCAGGCAAAGGTACTAGCATGGGTTGCTATTTCCTCTTTCAGGAGATCTTCCCAATCCAGGGATTGAAGCTGTGTCTCTTATGTCTCCTGCATTGGCAAGCAGGTTCTTTACCACTGGCGCCACCGGAGAAGCCCCAAATCAGCCTAAAGGCATGCATTATGACGACTCAGTTTACTGCAACATGATATATAAAATCTCATGTTCTTCAAGTGCCTTTTTGTTGATATTTTTGGCTATAAGTTACAGCAAGAATAATCACCTTCAGTGTACTTGTTATAATTCTTCTTGTAAGAGTGAGATTGTGTGTGTTTACACATATGTATTCAAGTATAGTTATAACAGTTAAGATCAAGGCATTAGTCTATTAAGGATGCAATATATAATATTAAAAAAAATTTGAAGGGGGAATATACATGTGACTGATCTGGGAACATGCATGTCTGTAAACAACAAAACTCTGTAAAAGTTAAAAGTAAAGTACAGATTTAAAAAAAAATTTTTTTTACTTTTTGCCTGTGCTGAGTCTTTGTCGATATGTGTGGGCTTTCTCTAGTTTCAGCAAGTAGGTACTGTTTCTCATTGCGATGTGTAAACTTCTCTTGTTGTGGAGCATAGGCTTTAGGTGTTTGGTACATGGGTTTAGTAGTCCCATGGACCAGGGATTAAACCCGTGTTTCATGCGTTGGTTTACCCACTGTACCACCAGGGAAGTCTAGCACATAACATTTCTTTTTTTTTTTTTTTTTTTGGACAGACTCTTTACCTACTAGACCACCAGGGAAGCCCTATTTATTTTTTAATTGAAGGATACTTGCTTTACAATATTGTGTTGGTTTCTGCCATACATCAGCATGAATCAGCCATAGGTGTACATACGTCCCCTCCTGTCTTGAGCCACCCTGCTACCTTCCACCCCATTCCACTCCTTTAGGTTGTCACAGAGCACTCAGCACATAACATTTTGAGAATCTGTTTTCCTGTGTTGTTCAGGAGACTTACCATAGACTCCTAAATGGTCTAGAACCACAGCCATTCACAGAGACTCAAGGTTGTCAGTCCCCATTATCAGCAGTTCCACTGTGACCCAGACATGTTTAGATGGGAAACTAGGACTGAGTGGAAGGCTTACGAGAACAAAGGATTGATTTGCTGGAGTGGTTGAAGTTTGACCTTGAATACAGCAAGATATTTGGGTAAACCAGTTTCCACAACCCACAGAACCACTATGGTGCAAGGAGGCCTTGTAGTCGAGACAAGGAGGAGAGAACCTGCCTCAGGGTGGAAGAGGAAATCAATACCTTGTTTTAAAGAATTGTGTTTTAGGAGATTGAAAAAGACATAAAATAGAGAGTGGTCAAATTACGGTTCTGCCACTATCTCAGTTTTGTGGCCCAAGGCGTTCCTCTTACTTTCTTTGGGCCTTTGTTTCCTTACTTATAAAAAGAAAAAGAATTTGATAATTTGACTATGTCTGAATTTCAAGTCCTAAAATTGTCTATGAGGACATAAGGGTTCCTTATTAATGTTTTCTTGTTTTATGATGTAATGATAAAATTGTCAGCTGGTCTCAGACTTATAAATGAAAACAGATTATTTTATTTCCTTTTCAACTAGAGGCAGTGGCCAGGCATAGCAGAAAACCCATGAAGATGAGGCAAGAATCAGAGACTGCTGGGCATTCATTCCTTTTAGAAGATTTTTCTCTTGTTCTTTCAAATAACATTTCATGTGTTATTTAAGCACATGGTGACTCTCTTAAAAGAAGCTGTAAAAGTCCTGATATCCAAAGATGTAAGCAATGCCCTCAGAAATCTTGTAATTTTCCTTATTTATGAACAGTAAGGTAGGTCCTCTACATAATCATACTGAGCTATGAAAATTTAAGGGGGTTTGTAAAAGTCCTGATATCCAAGACCACCAGGGAAGCCCTATTTATTTTTAATTGAAGGATACTTGCTTTACAATATTGTGTTGGTTTCTGCCATACATCAGCATGAATCAGCCATAGGTGTACATACGTCCCCTCCTGTCTTGAGCCACCCTGCTACCTTCCACCCCATTCCACTCCTTTAGGTTGTCACAGAGCACTCAGCACATAACATTTTGAGAATCTGTTTTCCTGTGTTGTTCAGGAGACTTACCATAGACTCCTAAATGGTCTAGAACCACAGCCATTCACAGAGACTCAAGGTTGTCAGTCCCCATTATCAGCAGTTCCACTGTGACCCAGACATGTTTAGATGGGAAACTAGGACTGAGTGGAAGGCTTACGAGAACAAAGGATTGATTTGCTGGAGTGGTTGAAGTTTGACCTTGAATACAGCAAGATATTTGGGTAAACCAGTTTCCACAACCCACAGAACCACTATGGTGCAAGGAGGCCTTGTAGTCGAGACAAGGAGGAGAGAACCTGCCTCAGGGTGGAAGAGGAAATCAATACCTTGTTTTAAAGAATTGTGTTTTAGGAGATTGAAAAAGACATAAAATAGAGAGTGGTCAAATTACGGTTCTGCCACTATCTCAGTTTTGTGGCCCAAGGCGTTCCTCTTACTTTCTTTGGGCCTTTGTTTCCTTACTTATAAAAAGAAAAAGAATTTGATAATTTGACTATGTCTGAATTTCAAGTCCTAAAATTGTCTATGAGGACATAAGGGTTCCTTATTAATGTTTTCTTGTTTTATGATGTAATGATAAAATTGTCAGCTGGTCTCAGACTTATAAATGAAAACAGATTATTTTATTTCCTTTTCAACTAGAGGCAGTGGCCAGGCATAGCAGAAAACCCATGAAGATGAGGCAAGAATCAGAGACTGCTGGGCATTCATTCCTTTTAGAAGATTTTTCTCTTGTTCTTTCAAATAACATTTCATGTGTTATTTAAGCACATGGTGACTCTCTTAAAAGAAGCTGTAAAAGTCCTGATATCCAAAGATGTAAGCAATGCCCTCAGAAATCTTGTAATTTTCCTTATTTATGAACAGTAAGGTAGGTCCTCTACATAATCATACTGAGCATAAATATGGAAAACTCTTGAAGGTGGCAATGGATTATTTGACCAGCCTCTCCAACTTCCAAGAAGCCATTTCTGGCTCCTGAGATATGCTCCCTAGCCGCCACCCCCCATGCGTCTCCCCACACCCATCCACCTAGCCTCAGGGTGAACAGATGTATCTATAGAACATGGCCACCTGGCCACCTTCTATTTGCTGAACCTGTTGATTTTGAGACTAAGAAAGCATCTTGGGAATCACTTTGGAGTAATCTTTGCTTTGGAACTCTTGACTTTGCGTAAGTCAGTAAGGAGGAGGAATAGATTTGGGACTGAGCAGGAAAGAGCTAGAGCTTGCTAGGTGGTATTAGTACTAATGAACCCTCCTGCTAACGCAGGAGACTTAAGAGACACTGGTTCGATCCCTGGGTGGGAAAGAACCCATGGAAAATGAAATGGCGGTACATTCCAGCATTCTTGCCTGGAGAATTCCATGGACAGAGGAACCTGGCAGGCTACAGTCTATAGTGTCACAAAGAGTGGAACATGACTGAAGTGGCTTAACACACACATTCACAGGAGAGCTAATGACTTTCAGGGTGTTCACTGATCATCAAGATGGCAGTATCTAGTGGGTCATTAGATATATGGAACCACAACTCCTTAAAGAAGTGCACAGGTACAGGGTGAGGGGCACCAGGGAGGAGTTGTAGGAACAGCTATGGTCACCTAAGGAAAGTGATAGAGGCCAAGAACAGAACCTTTTGCTAAAAAAAAAAAAAAAAAGAGGGAAATCAGAAGAGATAGCAAAAGATGGTTAGGGCTATCGGCTGAGTCCTGTGTCACTGTCCTTTCTTCTCGGAGGAAACAGGCTGTGGCTTATTCACATGCCCTATTTCTGTTCTAGACATCACCAGTTTTCGATATTCTGTGTCTAGGATGTCAACATTTCCAGGATATATTAGTGGTCCGGCTTGTCTGCCACGTTTAGCCCAATCTGTCTTACATGCACCATTAAAAGAAGCTGTAAAAGTCCTGATATCCAAAGTAAATTTTTTCCTTATTTATGAACAGTAAGGTAGGTCCTCTACATAATCATACTGAGCATAAATATGGAAAACTCTTGAAGGTGGCAATGGATTATTTGACCAGCCTCTCCAACTTCCAAGAAGCCATTTCTGGCTCCTGAGATATGCTCCCTAGCCGCCACCCCCCATGCGTCTCCCACACCCATCCACCTAGCCTCAGGGTGAACAGATGTATCTATAGAACATGGCCACCTGGCCACCTTCTATTTGCTGAACCTGTTGATTTTGAGACTAAGAAAGCATCTTGGGAATCACTTTGGAGTAATCTTTGCTTTGGAACTCTTGACTTTGTAAGTCAGTAAGGAGGAGGAATAGATTTGGGACTGAGCAGGAAAGAGCTAGAGCTTGCTAGGTGGTATTAGTACTAATGAACCCTCCTGCTAACGCAGGAGACTTAAGAGACACTGGTTCGATCCCTGGGTGGGAAAGAACCCATGGAAAATGAAATGGCGGTACATTCCAGCATTCTTGCCTGGAGAATTCCATGGACAGAGGAACCTGGCAGGCTACAGTCTATAGTGTCACAAAGAGTGGAACATGACTGAAGTGGCTTAACACACACATTCACAGGAGAGCTAATGACTTTCAGGGTGTTCACTGATCATCAAGATGGCAGTATCTAGTGGGTCATTAGATATATGGAACCACAACTCCTTAAAGAAGTGCACAGGTACAGGGTGAGGGGCACCAGGGAGGAGTTGTAGGAACAGCTATGGTCACCTAAGGAAAGTGATAGAGGCCAAGAACAGAACCTTTTGCTAAAAAAAAAAAAAAAAAGAGGGAAATCAGAAGAGATAGCAAAAGATGGTTAGGGCTATCGGCTGAGTCCTGTGTCACTGTCCTTTCTTCTCGGAGGAAACAGGCTGTGGCTTATTCACATGCCCTATTTCTGTTCTAGACATCACCAGTTTTCGATATTCTGTGTCTAGGATGTCAACATTTCCAGGATATATTAGTGTTCCGGCTTGTCTAGCAATCTGTCTACATGCACCATTAATTCCTAAGTAGGTAAGATAAAATATCTGGCCTTGCTGTGTCTGCCACGTTTCCCATCCCTTCTGTTCCATTCAGATTGACTAAGGAATCCATTAAACCTTTTGGAAGGCATCCAAGAGGCTGGACGGCAGTGTCACAGCCCTGGTGACTTGCTCTAGGCCAAAGAAAATGGCTAAGTGTTAGAATTCATCTTCTGTCCTCTTGATTTCTTGTTTTGGTTGGGAAAGAAAATGGGCTCTGTAACTTTCCTCTTACAGGGGACCAAGGAAGGAAGGGCTGCTTCTTGTGGGCAAGCAAGAGAGCCTGAGATTCAAAGGACCTAGAGATTTGAATTCTGCCCTTGGATTTTGTGAAAGCACTTGGGATCTTCTCTGTCACACCAAATTCTCACCAGTACTGAAACAGAGTTGGATGCTTTGCCCCGGTAGAGTCTAGTAGGTTACTCTCATGTCTGCGATAGCAGAGACAGACTCAAACACAGAGAAATGTTGGTTTGGTTGAGTGAATGTTTCTGTATTTCACTTTAGCAATTTCAGAAAATAAATGGACATGGTTCCAGTTTGAACTATATTTCTAGGCTTTATTTATGTATTTAAAATCCAAGTTTAGTTTTTCCATTGAGAGGAAAAAAAAATACCTGGGCTCAGTTCAAAATTCATAAAACATCCAGCTTTTTGGTACACAGTATGTTTCAAATCCCTGGCTATTTATTCTCAGCTCTTTCCTTCAGAGAGAAGTGGGGTGATATCTTCCCCTTTACAAGAAACACCTATGAAAAATTGGTTATTATTTATTACTCCCCTTCTGTTTCCCTCTGGGTAGAAATGAATATTGCTAAATATAGTAAGGTCTAGGTAGATGATTTTCTGCTTGTCACGTTCTTCCTATTTTATTCATCATCTGGCACAACTCTTGTGGGGTTTTTTGTTTGTTTGTTTTCAGGCAAAGTATTCCTGTTTCTTTTTCTTCTCCAGTGTTCAGGATGGAACCGCTGTAGTAATTCCTAAGGCTCTTGCCCTCGACAGAAGAACAGTGACAAGGTTAATGAGGTGTCGGAAGATGGTAAAAACCAGCTCCAGTGTTAACGCTTTCCAACTTTTAAATTAGGAGCCCAGATGAATGGCCTGCTTGTAAAATATTCTTTCCCAAGGTGACACCCCTGCCCCAGGGAAGAGGTGAGGAAGAACCTGATGAGATCTAGCAGGACAGCTCCTCTCTGTCTACTTTCTCCCATCTCCCTGACTCCCACCCAGCGCCTGCGCTGCCATAAATAATGCCCCCAGGGGCTTCCAGAGACTTCCAAAGGCCAGGGCTGCCAGTGCAGCATGAATTGCCACGGAAACATGAGCTAGCTGGGAGCTTTCTCTTTCTGTTTTTCTCCTGCAGACCATTGGTTTGGATCCAGAGTTTCCCACGGCTTTTTGGTGTGTTTATTAGATGGAACCTTAGATGTAGACTCTGGTGGGACTGACTCCTTTCAGGTACTCATAGTCATGAAACCAGGAAGGTTTTTGTCGGGGGAGGGTCATGGGTGGTAGAGGCTATCATTGTTAAACAGCCTGGGAAGCTCCCCTGCGAGAACACAAATTTGTTGACTTTGTGCCTCAGAGGAAGTGCTCTGAGTATTCCCTTCATTGTGTTGTGACAGATGTGTGTTCCGATCACTTCCAGGAGTCTGTGGTTGGCAGCAGTGGGACACAGCCACATTTCTTTTCCTGGGTGATTTAAGTTTAATCCAGGAAAGGTATCAAGGCTAGAAAAAACAGACAGAGTGATCATATGTGGGTGGATGAGGTGCAGGGAAAAAGAATTCCTTCTAGGAATAGCAACATGAGCCCTTCATTATAATTTTACAAAGCATGTTTTCCAGTTTGTGATCTTTGGATATTTTAAGAGGTAGAGAAATGCATGGGAAATACAGTGGGGCATGAGCAAGTAAGCAATGATCAGTGTTTACAAGAGCCATGGTAGGAATGAATGCTATTTCTCCTTCTACCCCACGTTTTATTTTTTTGTAACTTAGCTTGAAAAAAATTTGTGATGAGTGGCTGTGACTTTTAACATATGCTTAGTTGCATATGACAACCACCACAATCAGGGTGACTTATGGTAAAACCATTGAGCTATCTCGCCCTGGCAACCACTGATCGGTTCTCTATCCTTCTGAGGTCCATCTGCGAAGAACAGTGACAAGGTTAATGAGGTGTCGGAAGATGGTAAAACCAGCTTTCCCAACTTTTAAAGTAGGAGCCCAGATGAATGGCCTGCTTGTAAAATATTCTTTCCCAAGGTGACACCCCTGCCCCAGGGAAGAGGTGAGGAAGAACCTGATGAGATCTAGCAGGACAGCTCCTCTCTGTCTACTTACTCCCATCTCCTGACTCCCACCCAGCGCCTGCGCTGCCATAAATAATGCCCCCAGGGGCTTCCAGAGACTTCCAAAGGCCAGGGCTGCCAGTGCAGCATGAATTGCCACGGAAACATGAGCTAGCTGGGAGCTTTCTCTTTCTGTTTTTCTCCTGCAGACCATTGGTTTGGATCCAGAGTTTCCCACGGCTTTTTGGTGTGTTTATTAGATGGAACCTTAGATGTAGACTCTGGTGGGACTGACTCCTTTCAGGTACTCATAGTCATGAAACCAGGAAGGTTTTTGTCGGGGGAGGGTCATGGGTGGTAGAGGCTATCATTGTTAAACAGCCTGGGAAGCTCCCCTGCGAGAACACAAATTTGTTGACTTTGTGCCTCAGAGGAAGTGCTCTGAGTATTCCCTTCATTGTGTTGTGACAGATGTGTGTTCCGATCACTTCCAGGAGTCTGTGGTTGGCAGCAGTGGGACACAGCCACATTTCTTTTCCTGGGTGATTTAAGTTTAATCCAGGAAAGGTATCAAGGCTAGAAAAAACAGACAGAGTGATCATATGTGGGTGGATGAGGTGCAGGGAAAAAGAATTCCTTCTAGGAATAGCAACATGAGCCCTTCATTATAATTTTACAAAGCATGTTTTCCAGTTTGTGATCTTTGGATATTTTAAGAGGTAGAGAAATGCATGGGAAATACAGTGGGGCATGAGCAAGTAAGCAATGATCAGTGTTTACAAGAGCCATGGTAGGAATGAATGCTATTTCTCCTTCTACCCCACGTTTTATTTTTTTGTAACTTAGCTTGAAAAAAATTTGTGATGAGTGGCTGTGACTTTTAACATATGCTTAGTTGCATATGACAACCACCACAATCAGGGTGCAGAACCATTCCATCGGCCCTGTAAAACCATTGAGCTATCTCGCCCCTGGCAACCACTGATCGGTTCTCTATCCTTCGAGGTTTTTGAGAATGTCATTAAATGGACTTGTATCGTGTATCACCTTCAGAAACTGGCTTCTTTCACTAAGCATAAAGCCCTTGAGATTCATCCCAGTTATTGTGTGTATCAGTAGTTCCATTGTTACAACTTTCACATGTACCGCGTTTGTTGATTCATGCACATGATGAAGGACATCTAGGTTGTTTTCAGTGATTTGAGTCCCTCATTTTTTTTTAAAAACATTTATTTATTTATTTGGAGGGGAGGGGAGGGAGGGGGTGGGCGGGCCATTCCTATTGGTCTTTCATTTGTCTATTTTCATACATCTTTATTCTTTGGCCCTTGTGGGCCTCCCATCGTGGTGGCCTCTGATGTCGCAGAGCACCGGCTCTGGGCGCATGCGCTCCAGAGCTCTGGCTCGGTAATTGGATACATCGGTCCAGCTGCTTCGCGGCACGTGGGATCTTCCCAGGCCAGGGATTGAACCAGCTCCCCTTGCACTGCAAGGCGGTGTCCTTACCCACTGGACCACCAGGGCAGCCCTGAGTCCCTCATTTTTTAAAATTGCTGTAACAAATATACATATAACACAAGAGTTGCCATTTTAGCCATTTTTACGGATACAGTTTTGTGGTATTAATTACATTCACAGTGTTGTGCAACTATCACTACTGTTTGTTCCAAAATGTTTTCATCACTTCACACAGAAACTCTAGCCATTAAGCAATAGTTCTCCATTCCCTCCAACCTCTACTAACCTCTTGCCTACTTCCTGCTTCTGTAAATTCGCATATTATATCTATCACAAATAAGCAGAACCATACAATAATCCTTCTTTTGTGTCTGGCTTATTTCATTTAGTATAATGTTTTCAAGATTCATCTCCACTGTGGCATGTATCAGCACTTCATTCCTTTTTGTGGCTAAGTAGTATTCCCTTACATGTATTAACCACATTTTGTTTATCCATTCATTTTCCCTTGGTTGGGTGGACACCTGGGTGGCTGACAACCACCACAATCAGGGTGCAGAACCATTCCATCGGCCCTGTAAAACCATTGAGCTATCTCCCTGGCAACCACTGATCGGTTCTCTATCCTTCGAGGTTTTTGAGAATGTCATTAAATGGACTTGTATCGTGTATCACCTTCAGAAACTGGCTTCTTTCACTAAGCATAAAGCCCTTGAGATTCATCCCAGTTATTGTGTGTATCAGTAGTTCCATTGTTACAACTTTCACATGTACCGCGTTTGTTGATTCATGCACATGATGAAGGACATCTAGGTTGTTTTCAGTGATTTGAGTCCCTCATTTTTTTTTAAAAACATTTATTTATTTATTTTGAGGGGAGGGAGGGAGGGGGTGGGCGGGCCATTCCTATTGGTCTTTCATTTGTCTATTTTCATACATCTTTATTCTTTGGCCCTTGTGGGCCTCCCATCGTGGTGGCCTCTGATGTCGCAGAGCACCGGCTCTGGGCGCATGCGCTCCAGAGCTCTGGCTCGGTAATTGGATACATCGGTCCAGCTGCTTCGCGGCACGTGGGATCTTCCCAGGCCAGGGATTGAACCAGCTCCCCTTGCACTGCAAGGCGGTGTCCTTACCCACTGGACCACCAGGGAAGCCCTGAGTCCCTCATTTTTTAAAATTGCTGTAACAAATATACATATAACACAAGAGTTGCCATTTTAGCCATTTTTACGGATACAGTTTTGTGGTATTAATTACATTCACAGTGTTGTGCAACTATCACTACTGTTTGTTCCAAAATGTTTTCATCACTTCACACAGAAACTCTAGCCATTAAGCAATAGTTCTCCATTCCCTCCAACCTCTACTAACCTCTTGCCTACTTCCTGCTTCTGTAAATTCGCATATTATATCTATCACAAATAAGCAGAACCATACAATAATCCTTCTTTTGTGTCTGGCTTATTTCATTTAGTATAATGTTTTCAAGATTCATCTCCACTGTGGCATGTATCAGCACTTCATTCCTTTTTGTGGCTAAGTAGTATTCCCTTACATGTATTAACCACATTTTGTTTATCCATTCATCTGTTGGTGGACACCTGGGTGGCTTCCACCTTTTGGCTATTGTGAATAGTACAGCTGTGAACATGGGTGTACAAGTATCTGAGTCCTTGCTTTTGATTCTTTGGTTCTTTTCCAATTTTATAGTTTTAATTGGCAGAGGGAAAGGTATATGTAAGAATTCTATTTTCTGCAGCCGCAGACTCAGACAAGCCACTGACAAGATATGTAGACCACTCCCCTGTTCATCAGTTAAAGGCTTCTGCTATGAGAAAGCAGATTTCTCCTCTTCAAGAAAGACTTTCTATAATAATTATTTTGTTTTTGCTATTTGCTCCTTGTATCTGCAATTACATGGTAGAGTTTGTCTCCAACTGTCTAAATGCTTTTAAGTTACAAATGATGGTTCAGGCTCCTATAACCTCCTCCAGCTATTACTTGAGACCCCTGGATCAAAGACCCTAATAAAGGGTAAGGAGACTATGTTGCCTCAGTAATTTAGGAACCATGCCCCTGCTCAGCTCCAAAAAGCCAGATGGGTCGTTTCCCCCTTCCCCTGGCAACATAATTCTCCTAAAAGAAAAAGGGAGAAATGAAAGGGGTTCAGAATGAAAGGTATTCATAAGCAAAATTGACAGGGAGGCTAGCTGGTTCCAAGGACAAAGAGGAGAAGAGGAAGAACAAGGAGCAATAAAGGCAAAGATCTTCAGTGTTGAAACTGAAAACGGCTAGTCTTATATTAATCTGGGCGTTTACATTAGAATGTCTTACCTAGCCCTGAGGCCTGGAGACTGTCCTATCCTAGCTAGTCTCATGTTAATGTTGTGGGTGTGGCCCCACAGGACCTTTACAACCTTAAGATACTCTTTTGATTTATTGTTTTGGTAACTGACTGGAAGATACAAATTGTCATGCTTCAACTGGCAAAGGGGAATACTGTTCTGTCCCCCTTCCAGTGTCTATGCTGGAAGCTTTTCCCTATCCTTTCTTTTTTTTTTGCTTTTCAGTTCTGCAGCCAGCTTTCTGTGCTCTGTTGCTTTATTTATTTAATTATTTATTTGCCACTTCTATTGATCTTTGTGGCTAAGTTAGTATTTCCCTTACATGTATTAACCACATTTTGTTTATCCATTCATCTGTTGGTGGACACCTGGGTGGCTTCCACCTTTTGGCTATTGTGAATAGTACAGCTGTGAACATGGGTGTACAAGTATCTGAGTCCTTGCTTTTGATTCTTTGGTTCTTTTCCAATTTTATAGTTTTAATTGGCAGAGGGAAAGGTATATGTAAGAATTCTATTTTCTGCAGCCGCAGACTCAGACAAGCCACTGACAAGATATGTAGACCACTCCCCTGTTCATCAGTTAAAGGCTTCTGCTATGAGAAAGCAGATTTCTCCTCTTCAAGAAAGACTTTCTATAATAATTATTTTGTTTTTGCTATTTGCTCCTTGTATCTGCAATTACATGGTAGAGTTTGTCTCCAACTGTCTAAATGCTTTTAAGTTACAAATGATGGTTCAGGCTCCTACAACCTCCTTCAGCTATTACTTGAGACCCTTGAATCAAAGACCCTAATTAAGGGTAAGGAGAATATTTTGCTTCAGTAATTTAAGGACCACACCCATGCTTAGCTAGAAGAAGCCAGATTGGTCGTTACTCCCTTCTCCTGGCAACATAATTCTCCTAAAAAGAAAAAGGAGAGAATGAAAGGGGTTCAGAATGAAAGGTATTCATAAGCAAAATTGACAGGGAGGCTAGCTGGTTCCAAGGACAAAGAGGAGAAGAGGAAGAACAAGGAGCAATAAAGGCAAAGATCTTCAGTGTTGAAACTGAAAACGGCTAGTCTTATATTAATCTGGGCGTTTACATTAGAATGTCTTACCTAGCCCTGAGGCCTGGAGACTGTCCTATCCTAGCTAGTCTCATGTTAATGTTGTGGGTGTGGCCCCACAGGACCTTTACAACCTTAAGATACTCTTTTGATTTATTGTTTTGGTAACTGACTGGAAGATACAAATTGTCATGCTTCAACTGGCAAAGGGGAATACTGTTCTGTCCCCCTTCCAGTGTCTATGCTGGAAGCTTTTCCCTATCCTTTCTTTTTTTTTTGCTTTTCAGTTCTGCAGCCAGCTTTCTGTGCTCTGTTGCTTTATTTATTTAATTATTTATTTGCCACTTCTATTGATCTTTCATTTATTTATGCTTGTTCTTTGGCCAGTGTGGGCTTCCCATCACAGTGGCCTCTCTTGTCTCAGAGAACCAGCTCCGGGCACATGCGCTGCAGAGCTCCAGCTTGGTAGTTGGACACATCCGTCCAGCCGCTCCGCAGCACGTGGGATCTTCCCAGGCCAGGAATCCAATCAGCGCCCCTTGCACTGCACGGCGGTGTCCTTACCCACTGGACCACCAGGGAACCCCCTCCCTGTCCTTTCTTACTTTAATAAACTTTTCACTACACACACACACACACACATACACACAAAAAGAATTCTATTTTCTAAGAATCTGGTGTTTTGTCTGAATCTATTCATTGTTCTTTGTACATAAAGGATTGAGGAATTCCACCAGTTTTTGTCCACTGGTTTCCTTGGGATCCTGGGAAGAGGAGGAGGCAGTCACAATTTGGGTGTAGGGACAGTGAACTCAGGTAATGGGCTAGAACCCATCAGTGGAGCCAGCCTCTGTGCAAGTTTCTCAGGCCAGGGCGTAATGTCTTGCCTGGGTGAGAGTTAAGTATTTCATGAGATATACTTTATGTGGTATTTGCTATATTTCACCAGTGTTTGCTGTGCTGGTAAGAGAGAACTTAAAGAGGGGGAGAAAATGCCAAGTGAGAAATAACTTTCTCTCTCAAGAGACTACTTTAATTTGTAAAATATGTTTACGTCGACTCAGATAACTCAGCTAATTCCATCCCTATTTAGAATAATAGTCAACAGGGCCAGTCTGAACTCTTAAGTATGAGGAATAGATTTTTTTTTTTAATTTTGGCCTCTTTTATTGTTTTTATTTATTTATTTGCTTATTTTCATTCATCTTTATTCTTTGGCCTCTGTGGGCCTCCCATTGCAGTGGCCTCTCTCGTTGCAGAGCACTGGCTCTGGGCACATGCACTCCAGAGCACTGGCTCATAACTGGACACACTGGTCCAGCTGCTCCGTGACACGTGGGATCTTCCCAGGCCAGGGTTCAAACCAGTGTCCCTTGCACTGCAAAGTGGACTCTTTACCCAGTGGACCACCAGGGAAGCCTCTTGAGGAATAGATTTTGATTACTTTCAAGGATGTACCTTTGAGACCAACAGCTTAATAGACTTTCCTTTATTATGAGATAGTGATAATTTACTTTTTTTTTTTTTTTTTTAATTTTGGCGGGGGTGGGGAGGGAGGGGGGTGGACGGGCTACTTCCACTGGTCTTTCACTTGTCTAGTTTCATCCATCTTTGTTCTTTGGCCTGTGTGGGCCTCCAATCGCGGTGGCATCTGTTGTCGCAGAGCACCGGCTCTGGGCGCATGTACTCCAGAGCTCCGGCTCGGTAATTGGACGCATCAGCCCAGCCGCTCCGCGGCACGTGGGATCTTCCCAGGCCAGGGATTGAACCAGTGCCCCTTGCACTGCAAGGCGGTGTCCTTACCCACTGGACCACCAGGGAAGCCCGATAATTTACTTTTAAGTAGCTGCATTTGTATATAATAGAAGCTAAAGTCATTTTAAAAAAATGGTTGTGTTTTTAAGTGGTAAAAATGTTTCTCCTCCTGTGTTGCAAGTTTGCTTATTAAAATTTCCTTGATAAACATTGCAGGGACAGTTCAGCACAACCTTTCTTATCATAAATTGCCATCCCATAAAGACTGAAACTGTCAAGATTCTGTTCTGTATGGCTGAACTTACCCTTTTGGTAGATTGAGTGTGTTGTTCGTGTGTTTGTTTTTTGTTTTTGTTTTTTAACGTGGAAGCATTCTTTTGCCCCTAAATGATGACATACCCTCTGTTTTTACCAGCCTTCTGCTACAGTCTTAAACCAAGTCTGGAATTCACCCCTGGGGAGACTCCTTTGGCTAAATCCGTTCTTTTCCTGGAAGTTGTTAAATCTGAGAGTGATGATGGTGGTGTGTGTGTCTATTTTTGGAAGAATCTTTAAAAAGGACTGTAAACCTGTTTTAGATCACCTGAATGATTACCCTTTGCCTCAGTTTGGCCATAGTCTTTTGGTTTTCAGGTTTTCATGGGAGTTTCTGCGCTCAGTGGTACTGAGGAAAGGCCACTGACATCCTGTTGCAGGGTAGACCACAGAGAAAACACGGTGTCCATATTAAGGCCTCGGGTGGCTCTCATTGACAGAGACATTGCAATCTCAAAAGCTGGGTGCCTTTTCCATTACAGGCAAAGATGCAGCAAAGAGCCAACTTTGTAAGTCCCAAGTTCATTAGAAATTTTTTTGTATTGTATTTTAGGGTGCCACATTAAATTGATTACCCTTCCCAAATAATGGAACAGAAGATATAATTGACTTAAAGAACAAGTTACAACAACAAAAACAGTAAGTTATAAAGCTTTTTTTATGGGCTAAGTACTTTGCTTGTGTTGTTGCTTTTAATCCTCAGAGCATCCCTCTGAGTTGGTACTCATCACATTTTAAAGAGGAGGTTTCACAGATTTTGCAGAGATTATGTCACTTGCCCATGTCACATCGTGGACAGTCAGCCTAGGCAACCTGACTCCAGACCCATTACACTGAGCCTCCTTTGGTGAAAGAGAAGACACACAACTATCTCTTACTGCTATTAAACAGAATTTCGTTTTCAGTTCATGATCTCAGAAAATTGTATCATCTGTCATATTTATGTCTGTACTTTGGATTTTATTGGGATTGCAATTTTAATTTTTAATTTCTTTATAAATAAGTCACATATGGCTTCCTAGCTGGTACAGTGGCAAAGAATCTGCCTGCAATGCAGGAGACCAGGGTTCAATCCCTGGGTCAGGAAGATCCCCTGAAGATGGGAATGCCTACGCACTCTAGTATTCTTGCCTGGAAAATTCCATGGACAGAGGAGCCTTGCAGGCTACAGTTCATGGGGTTGTAAAGAATTGGACACGACTGAGTGTGTGTACATGGAAATCACATATACTTACTTATAAATTTGGCTTAATATTCATGTATGAACTATAAGCATAAGAGTTTATACCTAGTTTTATATATTTGTGTGTATTTAAGTAATTTTATAATAAAAATGGCTTGAGTCAACACTGGCAGTCCACAGTATTAAGTCATTAACACCCTCAGCACATTAACACTGTTTACTTTAAATAAAATCCCTTAATAGCCTAAGAGACTGGACATATTTTGATGGACTGGGAGTGAATGCTCACAACAGAAGGTGCTGTTTAGCAATGACTCTGCAGCTGGTTACGAGGTACCAGCAAGGAGCAGGTTGAAATTTTTTCTTTCAGCTCTTTGAAGTCCAGATTCTACTCTCTTATGACCACTGTTGTGCTTAAAAGGTTGCTGCCAGTCTAAATGCCTGTTTAGAGGTAGTGGCTCTTTCCTCCTGCTGTTTTTTAGATATTCTCTATGTCATTCTCCATGCTCACAACTAGATGTGGATTTTTATTTATACTGCATAGGACTTCAAAACAGCAAAATTCAGGGCTTCCCTAGTAGCTCAGTGGTAAAGAGTTCACCTGCCAATTCAGGAGACGCAGTTCAACCCCTGATCCAGGAAGATCCCACATACTGCGGAGCAACTAAGGCTGTGAGCCACAACTAATGAGCCTGTGCTCTAGAGCCTTGGAGTCGTAGCTACTGAGCCCATGTGCTGCAACTACTGAAGCCCGTGTGCCCTAGGGCCCGAGTTCCACAACAAGAGAAGTTACCACACCAAGAAGCCTGCTCAACTCAACTAGAGAGTAGCCCCCACTCTCTGCAACTAGAGAAGAGCCTGTGGCAGCAGTGAAAACCCAGAAAAGGCAAAAATAAATAAAGAATTTTTTAAAGTATTGATTTATTTATTTTAACCGCTCTGGGCGCATGTGCTCAGAGCGCAGGCTCGGTAGTTGGACACATAGGTCCAGCCACTCCGCGGTACGTGGGATCTTCCCAGGCCAGGGATCGAACCGGCACCTTGCACTGCAAGGCGGTGCCTTTCCACATGCCAGGGAGACCAGGGTTCAATCCCTGGGTCAGGAAGATCCCCTGAAGATGGGAATGCCTACGCACTCTAGTATTCTTGCCTGGAAAATTCCATGGACAGAGGAGCCTTGCAGGCTACAGTTCATGGGGTTGTAAAGAATTGGACACGACTGAGTGTGTGTACATGGAAATCACATATACTTACTTATAAATTTGGCTTAATATTCATGTATGAACTATAAGCATAAGAGTTTATACCTAGTTTTATATATTTGTGTGTATTTAAGTAATTTTATAATAAAAATGGCTTGAGTCAACACTGGCAGTCCACAGTATTAAGTCATTAACACCCTCAGCACATTAACACTGTTTACTTTAAATAAAATCCCTTAATAGCCTAAGAGACTGGACATATTTTGATGGACTGGGAGTGAATGCTCACAACAGAAGGTGCTGTTTAGCAATGACTCTGCAGCTGGTTACGAGGTACCAGCAAGGAGCAGGTTGAAATTTTTTCTTTCAGCTCTTTGAAGTCCAGATTCTACTCTCTTATGACCACTGTTGTGCTTAAAAGGTTGCTGCCAGTCTAAATGCCTGTTTAGAGGTAGTGGCTCTTTCCTCCTGCTGTTTTTGAGATATTCTCTATGTCATTCTCCATGCTCACAACTAGATGTGGATTTTTATTTATACTGCATAGGACTTCAAAACAGCAAAATTCAGGGCTTCCCTAGTAGCTCAGTGGTAAAGAGTTCACCTGCCAATTCAGGAGACGCAGTTCAACCCCTGATCCAGGAAGATCCCACATACTGCGGAGCAACTAAGGCTGTGAGCCACAACTAATGAGCCTGTGCTCTAGAGCCTTGGAGTCGTAGCTACTGAGCCCATGTGCTGCAACTACTGAAGCCCGTGTGCCCTAGGGCCCGAGTTCCACAACAAGAGAAGTTACCACACCAAGAAGCCTGCTCAACTCAACTAGAGAGTAGCCCCCACTCTCTGCAACTAGAGAAGAGCCTGTGGCAGCAGTGAAAACCCAGAAAAGGCAAAAATAAATAAAGAATTTTTTTTTAAAGTATTGATTTATTTATTTTTAACCGGCTCTGGGCGCATGTGCTCCAGAGCGCAGGCTCGGTAGTTGGACACATAGGTCCAGCCACTCCGCAGCACGTGGGATCTTCCCAGGCCAGGGATCGAACCGGCACCCCTTGCACTGCAAGGCGGTGCCTTTACCCACTGGAATGCCAGGGAAGCCCAATAAATAAAATTTTTTTAAAAATCAGGCTGTAGAATTAAAAATAAAACAAACTGAAAAATTCTCAGTGAAAATCTCTCCAGATAACCTCAGTCCATATTGCCACCCATCTCTCATATCGCAGTTCTTCTTTTCATTCTATTTTCTTTGTCTCTTGTCCTCTCATTGATCTCACCATGTTACATTCTAGTTAATTTTTTCAGATTTATTTTTCTGTTTACCCAGATTCTCTTTTCAGATATGTCCATAATATTTAACCCATCTGTAAGGATTTTTTAGTGGAAGGGAGAGGTATTTTATCATTTATATGCTTGAACTTTATTGAGTTATAGTGTATGTACAGTAAAGCACATCTTTAAATTATACAGTTAGACAAGTGTTGATAAATGTATACACACAGGGAACTACCACCGTAATTAAAAAGCAAAACATTTTCATCACCACTAAGAGTTTCTTTGGTCTGCTTTGGGTAGTTTTCAACAATTATTTCTTCACATATATTTTTTCTGGCCCCTTATCTTTCTCTTTGCCCTTTGGAAATCCAATTTTATGTGTATTGAGCATTTGTACCTTGTTGTATTAGGTCTTTGGGATCCTCCTCAGTTTTCCTCAGTCTTTATTCTTTCTCCTGTTTAGGCATTTTTTTTTAACTTTTTTTTTTCTTTTTTTGGCCACTTCTATTGGTCTTTCATTTGTTTATCTTTGTTCTTTTGGCCTGTGTGGGCCTCCTATCACAGTGGCTTCTCTGGTTGCAGAGCACCGGCTCTGGGCGCATGCGCTCCAGAGCTCCGGCTCGGTAGTTGGACACATCAGTCCAGCCACTCCGCGGCACGTGGGATCCTCCCAGGCCAGGGATTGAACTGGCGCCCCTTGCGCTGCAAGGCGGTGTCCTTGCCCACTGGACCACCAGGGAGCCCCTGTTTAGGCATTTTTATAAACACTGTTTTCAAGTCGACCAGTTCTTTGTTTTGGTGTCCTCCAAATGTAGTTGAGCTCATCTAGTGAACTTTAAAATTCAGTTTTTCACTTTTCACCTCTAGAATTTCCATTTGTTTTGTTTTAAATTTCATTTATCTACTGAGAATTCCTAGCTGTTTATTCAGTATTATGCTGTAATTTCCCTTAATTCTTTGAATATATTTGTAGTGTTTGCTAAATCCAACACCTGGAACTGTTCAGAGTCCATTTCTTTTGGTTGCTCTTTTCCCTGAGTATGGAGCACACTTTAATGTTTTTTTGTATGTGTGGTCACTTTCGGCTGAAAATTGGGACTTGTAGATAATACATGATAGCAACTGTAGATTCTGTTGTATTCTTCTGAGTATGTGTGTGTGTATATTTGGTGATTGTAGGCAATTAACTTTTCTGAACTACAACTGCAAACTTTGTCACTCTTCTTATATGTAATAACTACTACCTCTGTTCTTACGGCTTTCCACTGCTGCTTTTTTTGCTAGTCCTTTGAAATTCCCCTCTCCCCCTTGTTTCTGTATATTTGTCGGTTAGTCAGGATTTCAAAAGAGATGAAGGTCATTCTTTTTTTAAGAAAATTTTTTTTGTTCTTGGAGTTACAAATTCCCTAATTTCTATTTGCCTGTCTTGGGCCTCTGTCTCTGATCTTTCAAGCCTGTAAGATCCAACTTTCTGACACCTGATTTGTGCATGGTTTGAAAGTATACTCAGTTAAAAAATGTTAAGCAGACTTACAGATAGGGCTGCACACAGCTCTGTTATTCAGGAGCAGATTTGTCTCTGGCTCCTGCTCACTTTTTCACCAGGACCCCTAGGGCCTCCTCCTGCACATACGTAGTTTAGCCCTTGGCCAGGAATTCGGGCAGAGCTTATACTCAAGAGTTGCATACTCCTTCTGTGGGGTTTTTGGTTGATTTTTTTTTTTTTTTTTGCTGCCAGTGTTTTGCCTCTAGACTTCTAGGCACTTTTTCAGCCTTGGCTTTTGATCCCTGACACCTTGACTAGTAAGGCTATGGTTTTCCGCAACTTTTTTTTTTTGTAGTAGTAGTTATAGCTGTAAGAGTTGAGCATTACCTCCAGCTAGGAAGACAAAAACTCTCAATTCTTGCCTTTTCCTATGGCAGTCTTTGGAGAGTGAACTCTCCTTCTTTCAGGCTGTCTCCAGGGTCTTTAAATGGTTGCTCTTTTAAAAATACTTCTTTAAAATTGTGTTTGATCATTGTTATCTGTGAGAGGATTTCATGATCTCTTCAGTCCTCTTACATTCCTGGAAGTAGTTCACCCATTTGCTTGTTAATGTCACTATCTCTGTTTTTTATTTGAAGTTCTGTTAGATTCCTTTCTGAATTAAATCTGCCTAGGGTCCATGGTAGTGTTTTTACTTCCCTCATTGTAAATCCCTTTTTTTTCTTTTTGACCCATTAAATTTCACTTTATTTAAATAAAATGCTGTGAATTAAAGAGTAAGTAAATGTGTATACTAAATAATTTTATGGGCTTATTTAAAGGAAAATTTTAATCAAACTACAGCAGTCCTGATATAGATACTACAGGCTGGTTAACTTTTCTGAACTACAACTGCAAACTTTGTCACTCTTCTTATATGTAATAACTACTACCTCTGTTCTTACGGCTTTCCACTGCTGCTTTTTTTGCTAGTCCTTTGAAATTCCCCTCTCCCCCTTGTTTCTGTATATTTGTCGGTTAGTCAGGATTTCAAAAGAGATGAAGGTCATTCTTTTTTTAAGAAAATTTTTTTTGTTCTTGGAGTTACAAATTCCCTAATTTCTATTTGCCTGTCTTGGGCCTCTGTCTCTGATCTTTCAAGCCTGTAAGATCCAACTTTCTGACACCTGATTTGTGCATGGTTTGAAAGTATACTCAGTTAAAAATGTTAAGCAGACTTACAGATAGGGCTGCACACAGCTCTGTTATTCAGGAGCAGATTTGTCTCTGGCTCCTGCTCACTTTTTCACCAGGACCCCTAGGGCCTCCTCCTGCACATACGTAGTTTAGCCCTTGGCCAGGAATTCGGGCAGAGCTTATACTCAAGAGTTGCATACTCCTTCTGTGGGGTTTTTGGTTGATTTTTTTTTTTTTTTTGCTGCCAGTGTTTTGCCTCTAGACTTCTAGGCACTTTTTCAGCCTTGGCTTTTGATCCCTGACACCTTGACTAGTAAGGCTATGGTTTTCCGCAACTTTTTTTTTTTGTAGTAGTAGTTATAGCTGTAAGAGTTGAGCATTACCTCCAGCTAGGAAGACAAAAACTCTCAATTCTTGCCTTTTCCTATGGCAGTCTTTGGAGAGTGAACTCTCCTTCTTTCAGGCTGTCTCCAGGGTCTTTAAATGGTTGCTCTTTTAAAAATACTTCTTTAAAATTGTGTTTGATCATTGTTATCTGTGAGAGGATTTCATGATCTCTTCAGTCCTCTTACATTCCTGGAAGTAGTTCACCCATTTGCTTGTTAATGTCACTATCTCTGTTTTTTATTTGAAGTTCTGTTAGATTCCTTTCTGAATTAAATCTGCCTAGGGTCCATGGTAGTGTTTTTACTTCCCTCATTGTAAATCCCTTTTTTTTCTTTTTTGACCCATTAAATTTCACTTTATTTAAATAAAATGCTGTGAATTAAAGAGTAAGTAAATGTGTATACTAAATAATTTTATGGGCTTATTTAAAGGAAAATTTTAATCAAACTACAGCAGTCCTGATATAGATACTACAGGCTGGTTAATGAGCAACTAAAGACTGGGAAACCCCACCACAGATAATTTGGCAAAGCGTGAGTGCTATGTAATCTCCAAGCCTTTCTGAATGTGGGGGAGAGCGTCCACTTTGACTGGAGATGCCCTACATGAACGTTTGGCTCATTTCCACCTTTATACCAGGTTTGGAAACTGAGGCCAAAGAAGAGGAAGGCATGTAAGTTCAGTTCACCTCAGCTGTGCGTCTTCTCTTCCTTCCCAGGACCAACCACTAAACCCTACCGTTCATTGCATTGTTCAGGTAGGATCTCTTGCTGGGTGCAAACCCAGAATGGCTTAGGCACAAGTCCCTTCCTCACCATCATTTAGGCATTCTTGAGTCCTGGATCTTGATTCATTGCTTCTTGGGCAAGACTACTTCTTCAGTGAATTTTTTTCAAGAAGGGTATACGAGAAGAAGTCTTTATTTTCCAGATCCTTCACCATGTGAGAGTGTTGGATTCTGCTGTTCTCACATGGTAACAGCCATTGAACTGGGTGTAAATGTCTTGGGCCACCATTGTGTTCTTTTAATTTTCCTTTTGGGGAGAATTTATTATGGTATAGGGGAAATCATGGCCTTTCAAAGATAAAATGGTTCTTTTAATGTTTTATTTTTTCCTGTCCAGATTCTTTTTTTTTTCTTCTTTTTTTTTTACTTAGCAACTTTAAAATTTTTTTTTATATTTTTAAAAATTTTTATTTTACTTTTTACTTTTACAGAGTTTTGTTGTTTGCAGCTATGTATGATCCCAGATTAGTCATATGTATATCCCCCCCATCCCACACCTCCGGGCCATCCCACAGCACCCCTGCAGGATCCCCTTTTCTCACAGTGCAATGACTATAGCTATTTTTTTCACATATGATAGTATAGGTTTTCATGCTACTTCCTTTACGCCTCTCACCCACTGTTCATTCCTCAAAATGTCCATATGTCTACTGTCCATGTCTGTTTTTCCATCGTTTCACGGCATGTGTTATCATTACTGTCCTACTAGATTCCATATATATGTGTTAGTGTATTGTACCTGTCCTTCTCTTTTTGACTTACTTCACTTTTTATGATTGGTTCTAGATCCACCCATCTCATTAGGACTGATTCATCTGCATTTCTTTTTATAGCTCTGTAGTATTGCATTGTATATACGTACCAGAGCTTTTGTATCCATTCGTTCATTGATGGACATCTAGGTTGCTTCCATGTTCTAGCTATTGTATAGAGAGCTGCAATGAACATTGGGATACAGGTGCTTCTTTCAGTTTTGATTTCATCAGAGTATATAAGCCTAAGAGTGGGATTGCTGGGTCGTATGGTGCTTCTATTTTTAGTTTTTAAAGAAATCTCCATACTGTCTTCCATAGCAGCTGTATCAATTTACATTCCCACCAGCAATGCAGGAGGGTTCCCTTTTCTCCACACCCTCTCCAGCATTTATTGTCTGTCGATTTGTGGATGATGGCCATTCTGACGGGTGTGAGGTGATATCTCATTATAGTTTTGATTTGCATTTCTCTAATTATAGGTGAAGTTGAGCATCATTTCATGTGTTTTGGGGCCATCTGTATGTCCTCTTTGGAGAGGTGTCTGTTTAGGTCCTTTTTCCATTTTTTGATTGGGTTGTTCATTTTTCTGGTGCTGAGTTGTGTGAGTTGCTTGTAGATTTTGACGATTAATTCTTTGTCTGTTGTTTCATTTGCTATGATTTTCTCCCATTCTGTGGGCTGTCTGTTCAGCTTTTTTGTAATTTCTTTTGCTATACAAAAGCTTTTAAGTTTCATTAGGTCCCACATGTTCATTTTTGTTTTCAGTTCCGCTATTCTAGTAGGTGGGTCAGAGAAGATCTTGCTTTGATTTATGTCCTTGAGTGTTTTGCCTGTATTCTCCTCTAAGAGTTTGATCATTTCTGGTCTTACATTTAGGTATTTAATCCATTTTGAGTTTATCTTTGTGGATGGTGTCAGAGAATGTTTCAACTCCATTTTTTTTGCGTGTAGGTGTCTAACTTTCCCAGCACCATTTGTTGAAGAGGTTGTCTTTGTCTCATTTTATATTTTTTCTTCCTTTGTCAAAAGTAGAGGTGTGCGGGTTTATCTCTGGGTTCTCGATCTTGTTCCATTGGTCTGTATTTCTGTTTTTGTGCCAGTAGCATACTGTCTTATGACTATTGCTTTGTAGTATAGTCTGAAGTTAGGCTAATCCCTCCAGCTCCATTCTTCTTTCTCAGGAGTGATTTGGCTATTCGGGATCTTTTTTGTTTCCGTATGAACTGTGTTATTCTTTGTTCTAGTTTTGTGAAAATGTCATTGGTAGTTTGATAGGGATCACATTGAATCTGTAGATACTATTTGGTAATATGGTCATTTTCACAATATTGATTCTTCTGACCCAGGAACATGGAATATCTCTCCATCTGTTTAAGTCTTCTTTGGTTTCTTTCAGTAGTGTCTTGTAATTTTCTGTGTACAGTTCGTTTGTTTCTTTGGTTAGGTGTATTCCTAGATATTTTATTCTTTTGGTTGCGATGGTGAGTGGCATTGCATCTTTGATTTCGTTTTCTGATTTTTCATCATTTGTTTATAGGAATATGAGTGGTTTCTGTGTATTGATTTTGTATCTGGCAACTTTGCTGAATTTGTTGATTAGCTCTAGTAGCTTTGCAATAGTGTCTTTGGGGTTTTCTATGTATAATATCATGTCATCTGCATAAAAAGAGAGCTTTACTTCTTCTTTTCCAATCTGGATTCCTTTTATTTCTTTCTCTTCTCTTATTGCTGTTGCTAGAACTTCCAGGATTGTGTTGAATAATAGTGGTGAAAGTGCCCTTGTCTTGTTCCTGCTCTTAAAAGGAATGCTTTGATTTATGTCCTTGAGTGTTTTGCCTGTATTCTCCTCTAAGAGTTTGATCATTTCTGGTCTTACATTTAGGTATTTAATCCATTTTGAGTTTATCTTTGTGGATGGTGTCAGAGAATGTTTCAACTCCATTTTTTTTGCGTGTAGGTGTCTAACTTTCCCAGCACCATTTGTTGAAGAGGTTGTCTTTGTCTCATTTTATATTTTTTCTTCCTTTGTCAAAAGTAGAGGTGTGCGGGTTTATCTCTGGGTTCTCGATCTTGTTCCATTGGTCTGTATTTCTGTTTTTGTGCCAGTAGCATACTGTCTTATGACTATTGCTTTGTAGTATAGTCTGAAGTTAGGCTAATCCCTCCAGCTCCATTCTTCTTTCTCAGGAGTGATTTGGCTATTCGGGATCTTTTTTGTTTCCGTATGAACTGTGTTATTCTTTGTTCTAGTTTTGTGAAAATGTCATTGGTAGTTTGATAGGGATCACATTGAATCTGTAGATACTATTTGGTAATATGGTCATTTTCACAATATTGATTCTTCTGACCCAGGAACATGGAATATCTCTCCATCTGTTTAAGTCTTCTTTGGTTTCTTTCAGTAGTGTCTTGTAATTTTCTGTGTACAGTTCGTTTGTTTCTTTGGTTAGGTGTATTCCTAGATATTTTATTCTTTTGGTTGCGATGGTGAGTGGCATTGCATCTTTGATTTCGTTTTCTGATTTTTCATCATTTGTTTATAGGAATATGAGTGGTTTCTGTGTATTGATTTTGTATCTGGCAACTTTGCTGAATTTGTTGATTAGCTCTAGTAGCTTTGCAATAGTGTCTTTGGGGTTTTCTATGTATAATATCATGTCATCTGCATAAAAAGAGAGCTTTACTTCTTCTTTTCCAATCTGGATTCCTTTTATTTCTTTCTCTTCTCTTATTGCTGTTGCTAGAACTTCCAGGATTGTGTTGAATAATAGTGGTGAAAGTGCCCTTGTCTTGTTCCTGCTCTTAAAAGGAATGCTTTCAGTTTTTCACCATTGAGAATAATGTTCGCTGTGGGCTTCTCATCTATGGCTTTTGCTATGTTGAGGTAGGTTCCTTCTATGCCAATTTTTTGAAGGGTTTTTTTTTTTTAATCATAAATGGGTGTTGAGTTTTGTCAAAAGTCTTTTCTGCATCTATTGAGATGATCATGTGATTTTTTCTTTTAATTTGTTGATATGGTGTATCACACTTATTGATTTGTGGATATTGAAGAATCTTTGCATGTCTGGGATGAACCCAACTTGATCATGGTGTATGGGTTTTTTGATGTCTTGTTGAATTCTGTTTGCTAGGATTTTATTGAGGATTTTGGTGTATAAATTCATCAGTGAAATTGGCCTATAATTTTCATTTTTTGTAATGTCTTTGCCTGGCTTTGGTATCAGGGTGATGGCGGTCTCATAGAATGAGTTTGTAGCTGTTCCTTCCTGTGTGATTTTTTGAAAGAGTTTTACAAGGACAGGCATTATCTCTTCTTTAAATGTTTGGTAGAATTCACCTGTGAACCCATCTGGCCCTGGGCTTTTACTTTGGGGTAGTTTTTTAATCACAGATTTGATTTCTGAGCTTGTGATTGGTTTGTTCATAGTTGCTGTTTCTTCCTGGTTCAGTCTTGGAAGATTAATCTTCTCCAAGAAGCTGTCCGTTTCTTCCAGGTTGTCCAGTTTGTTGCCATATAGTTGTTCATAATAGTCTCTTATAATCCTTTGTATTTCTGCATTATCTGTTATAATCTCTCCTTTTGAATTTTTGATTTTGTTGATCTACTTCTTCTCTCTTTTTTTCTTTTTTTAATTTATTTATTTTGGTGGGAGGTGGGGTGGGGAAGGAGGGGAGCAGGCAGGCCACTTCTATTGGTCTTTCATTTGTCCATTTTTCATCCATCTTTGTTCTTTGGCCTGTGTGGGCCTCCCATCGCAGTGGTCTCTGTTGTTGCAGAGCACTGGCTCTGGGCACATGCGCTCCAGAGCTCTGGCCCAGTAATTGGACACATCGGTCCAGCCGCTCTGCAGCATGTGGGATCTTCCCAGGCCAGGGATCGAACCGGCGCCCCTTGCACTGCAGGGCGGTGTCCTTACCCACTGGACCACCAGGGAAGCCCTCTCTTTTTTTCTTGATGAGTCTAGCCAGTGACTTGTCAATTTTGTTTACCTTTTTGAAGAACCAGCTTTTTTTTTTTTCCCAGCATTTGTTTTATTTATCTTTAATATTATTTCTTTCATTTCTTTTTATTTCTGCTCTAATCTTTATGATTACTCTTCTTCTCCTCACTTTGGGGGTTTTTTGTTCTTCTTTCTTCAGTTGTTTTAAGTATAGAGTTAGGTAGTCTGTGTGATATTTTTCTTCTTTCTTGAGGTACGATTGTATTGCTATAAGCTTCCCTCTTAGGACTGCTTTTGGAGTATCCCATAGGTTTTGCACCATTGTGTGGTCATTGTCGTTTTCTTCTATTAATTTTTTTATTTCTCCTTTGATTTGCTCAGTAATCAGTTTGTTTTTTAGGTATGTGTTGTTTAATCTCCATGTGTTTGTGTTTTTAGCAGTTTTTTTTTTTTTTTCCTGTAGTTGATCTCTAGTCTTACTGCATTGTGGTCCAAGAAGAAGGTTGATATAATTTCGGTTTTCTTGAATTGACAGGTTTGATTTGTGGCCCAAGATGTAGTCTATCCTGGAGAATGTTCCATGAGCACTTGAGAAAAAAGTGTACTCTTCTGCCTTTGGATGGAACGCCCTAAAGATATCGATGAGGTCCATCTTTTCTAGTGTGGCATTTAAGGCTTGTGTTTCTTTATTAATTTTCTGTTTTGATGATCTGTCCATTGGTGTGAGAGGAGTGTTAAAGTCTGTTACTATTATTGTGTTATTGTCAACTTCTTCTCTTATATCTGAAAGTGTTTGTCTTATGTATTGGGGTGCTCCTGTGTTGGGTGCATAGATATTTATGATTGTTATGTCTTCCTCTTGAATAGATCCCTTGATCATTATGTGATGTCCTGCCTTGTCTCTTATAATCTTCTTTAGTTTAAGGTCTGTTTTGTCTGACATGAGGATTGCTACTCCCGCTTTCTTTTGATTTCCATTTGCATGGAATATCTTTTCCCATCCCTTCACTTTCAGTCTATACTTGTCTTTAGATCTGAAGTGTGTTTCTTGTAGGCAGCATATGTGTGGGTCTTGTTTTTGTATCCATTCAGCCAGTCTGTGTGTTTTGGTTGGGTATTTATTCTGTTTACATTTAAGGTAATTATTGATACAAATGATCCTATTGTCATCTTCTTAAATGGTATGAATGGTTAGTTTTGTAGATTTTTTTTTTACCTTCTCCTCTGTTTGTTGTCAATAAAAGTCCCTTTAATATTTGTTGTAAAGCTGCTTTAGTGTTACTGAATTCTCTTAGTTTTTGCTTGTCTGTAAAGCTTTTGATTTCTCCATCAATTTTGAATGAGATCCTTGACGGGTAGAGTATTCTCAGTTGTAGATTTTTCTCTTTCAGTGCTTTAAATGTGCCTTGCCATTCTCTTCTGGCCTGCGAGGTTTCTGTTGAGAGGTCAGCAGTTAAACATATAGGATTTCCCTTGTATGTTGCCTGTTGTTTTTCCCTTGCTGCTCTGAGTATTCTGTCTTTGCGTTTAGTCTGTGTTAGCTTGATTAATATGTGTCTGGTGTGTTTCTCCTAGGATTTGTCTTGTATGGGACTCTGTGCTTCTTGGACCTGATTGACTTTTTCCTTTCCTATGTTGGGGAAGTTTTCTGCTATAATCTCTTCAAAAATTTTTTCATTTCCTTTCTTTTTCTCTTCTTCGTCTGAGATCCCTATTATTCGAATGTTGGTGTGTTTGATATTGTCTCAGAGGTCTCTGAGACTGTCCTCAGTTCTTTTCATTCTTTGCTCTTTTTTCTATTCTTCAACCGCTACTTCCACCATTCTGTCTTCCAGCTCAGTTATCTGTCCTTCTGCCTCAGATACTCTACTATTGAGTCCTTCCATCGTATTTTTAAGTTCAACATTTGAGTTGTTTGTCTCTATTTGTTGTTTTTTAAGTTCATCAACTGAGCTGTTTGTCTCTTTTAGTTTTTTCTTAATTTCCTGCATGTATTTCTCCAGTGTGCCAATCCTATTATTCTATTTCCAGAGTTTTGAATCATCCTTATTATTACTCTTCTGAATTCTTTTTCTGATAGTTTGTCTATTTCTTTTTTGGTCATTTGGATCTGTATGTTCATAGTTTGTTCCTTCATTTGTGTGGTGTTTCTCTGTCTTTTCATTATTATGTGCTTTTTGATGTTTTATGTTTGAGTCTGGTCATCGGTGTTTTCTCTCCGAATTCCTAGGATTGATCTTTGTCCAGTGTGTGGAGATTCCACCTGGTGGTGCCTCTCTAGGCTGCTGCTGTGCCTCTCTGGGCCAGCGGCTCCAGCAATGCGCCACGCAGTCCGCTGGCTCCCGAGGTCACATTCTTAATAGCAGAGTTGAGTGATACCAAGTTGATGCCCTGTATGTGGCAGGTAAGTGACAGGACACAGGCATAAATTACTTAGAAGAAATCAACTTTACTTACCCAGGAGAGACTTGAGATGGCGGGGGGTCGTGGGGTAGAAAGAGAAGTGAAAATTTAAATGGCATGCGTGATCTGCCTTGCCAGGCTACTCCATGGATGTGTGCTCCCAGGGGAGAAAGGGCAATGTAGGATTCTGCTCTTACCCACATTGTCCTGGGGTGCTTTGCCAGCTGAATGTGACCAGAGTGCTTACTTATTCACAACATTGCTCTGACACAGTTGGCCAGACCAATGCCAGAGACTTCCTGAGGTATGGTGCATCCATCTCCCTGTGGGCTTTTCAGGGTTACCGTTGACTGTGTTTGACTCCCTTATTTCACGCTGGCTCTCCAGTGCCTGATCCAAAAACGAAGTGAGACTGTGATCCTGCTTTCCTCTCCTACTTTTCCACCTGGCAGACATGTGCTCATCTTTTCCAACACAGGTTATACGGCACCTTCTCTGGGAAGCTTTCCCCATCTCCTTTGGGAAGAGCCTCTCTTCCCAGCTGGACTCCTGTGGTCCCCTGTACACGTTTCTTTCAGCATTCTCCCATGTGATCTTCCAACGATTTGTTCATATACCACGTTCTCCAGCCACGTAGCAGACTCCTCACTAGACCTCTTTTCTCACTTCTTTTTCCACTGTCTGCCACGTAGCAGAGTCCTCACTAGACCTCTTTTCTCACTTCTTTCTCCACTATCTGTTACTGTACCTTCTCTGTAGCAGTGGAAACTTGCTTCTTTGGTTGTCTGGAAGGCAGCTCTCTGTGCCTTCTAGAAAAAGGAGGAAGATCAATTCTGAATGGTTATTGTAATCAATCATGAGAATCTGGAAACCAAAAATAATCTGTTCTGTCTCTATTCTTTCTTTGGTTTTTTCTTTCTATGGGGTTGCTATTTGGTTATAGGTCCTTAAGAAGTCAGTTAACTGTGGGGTAACTTGGTCCATCAAGTTTTCCTTGTTAGAGCTGTATAAACATGCTTTTGTTATCTATTTTCATACCCAGATTAAGATATTTCATAAAACAGCCAAACCCCTCACAGACCCTGAAATTGGCACCATCCCTGAAGAGTTTCCAAGTTATTGTTCTGTTTTTCTGTCTTGTGAAGGATGTGGTTTTTGGTCGTGTGATTCTTTTTAAGCTGCTTCATTTGTTTTTGGATTGATTAATAGCATAGCTTCCCAAACTTGGACAGAAATGTTAAATTCAGAATCTCTGGAAGCAACAGCCCTAAGATGCTAATTAGTTGGTGTTTTACATATGAATGAGACTCAGATACACAATCGTTGCTTCCTTCCTTGTTTTATCTGTCACCCTGGACCACTCTGGCAAACCTTGCTTTCCTTTTGGCTGTAAGGGAGTTGTTGGGAACAAAAAGCATTTTCCTGTACTTCACCTGCTGGGTGGAATGAATAATAGCTCCTCCAGGAAAGATCTAAATATTTAACCTCAACCCCTGAAAATTTAAATCTGGAATACATTTTACAGTCCAGATTTGAACCCAGGCCAGGAACATGCTTGCTGATACTGATTATTTGTGTTCTTTGGCAGAGGATCGACAGAAGTGATTTAGTTCAGTTGTGTGGGAAAGGGAAAGGAGAGAGAGAATGATCAAGTTGATATAGCTTCTGCTTGGTTATCTGTATGTGCTGGACAGTGGAGACCTGCTGACTTCCCTCTTCCATGGCTGGGCTCTGCCTTGCTGGCCGACCTCAGTTTGCACTGTGTTCCCTGCCCCATCTTCTCCATTCTTGAGCCTGCTCCCTGTTGCCACGGGGCCTTACCACATGCTGCTGCCTCTGTCTGGAATGTTCTTCACAGCCTACACAGCCTACACACCACGTCCTTACTTGCTCAGGTCTTGCTCTCCTTGTGCATATCAGCTCACTTTCTCAAGGAAGCCTTGAGTAAGTTAAGCATCCCGTGATGTATTCTGAGGACACTGAATACTTCTTCTTTGTATGCACCTGTCCCACTTGGAGTTCTGTATGGAATTCTATACAGGAGTTCTCCTGTATGGTCCTTAGTGTACATTTTCTCCTACGGTGTGGCATCTGCATATGGGAAAGAATATGCAAGTATTGATTTGTTTTTCTTTTAAGATTCTCTGTTTAATAAATGTTAAAAAAATATCTATATATAGTGACTTGTCCTTATGTGAATATTTCTGCTGACAGTCGGCCTAAAGTAGATAAAACTGTGAGTCCACCTTTCATAGCCATATGAATAAGAAGTACCATAATCAGGCAATGGGCATATAGGCAGACATTTTAAAAGCAGTGTGCAAATAACTGGAATTCAGGAAATAGTGTGTTCATATGTTTCCTGTCACTAGAGTATAGGCTCTGGAAGAGAGCCTTATTGTGCACCGTTGTACCCCCCAGGCCTGGTGCATATTTGAGCCTTCATAAATATCTGTAGAAAGACTGGACAGATGACTGGACAAACAATTTAATGATTCAGGGAGTGCTCCTTGCAGTGACATCAGGCCATCCACAGGTCAGATGACTAGAAAGAAGGCCAAGATTTCTCTTGAAAATTGTATGGATGCAGAGTAGAGACAGGTTGGGACTTTGTAGACTTAGAACATTCAGCTTTGGGTGCCCATATATTGGGTAGGATCTCAGGGGTGTAGAGGACCTTTGCAGTTACCCTGCTCAGAGTGGTGCTTCTCGCCTCCTGGGAAGTTGCTGTCACAGACAACCTTCCCTGATAACAAACTCTGTGATGAACATTAGCACGCAGTTTAGTAGGGTCTTGCCGGAATTTACTGATTATTTGTGTTCTTTGGCAGAGGATCGACAGAAGTGATTTAGTTCAGTTGTGTGGGAAAGGGAAAGGAGAGAGAGAATGATCAAGTTGATATAGCTTCTGCTTGGTTATCTGTATGTGCTGGACAGTGGAGACCTGCTGACTTCCCTCTTCCATGGCTGGGCTCTGCCTTGCTGGCCGACCTCAGTTTGCACTGTGTTCCCTGCCCCATCTTCTCCATTCTTGAGCCTGCTCCCTGTTGCCACGGGGCCTTACCACATGCTGCTGCCTCTGTCTGGAATGTTCTTCACAGCCTACACAGCCTACACACCACGTCCTTACTTGCTCAGGTCTTGCTCTCCTTGTGCATATCAGCTCACTTTCTCAAGGAAGCCTTGAGTAAGTTAAGCATCCCGTGATGTATTCTGAGGACACTGAATACTTCTTCTTTGTATGCACCTGTCCCACTTGGAGTTCTGTATGGAATTCTATACAGGAGTTCTCCTGTATGGTCCTTAGTGTACATTTTCTCCTACGGTGTGGCATCTGCATATGGGAAAGAATATGCAAGTATTGATTTGTTTTTCTTTTAAGATTCTCTGTTTAATAAATGTTAAAAAAATATCTATATATAGTGACTTGTCCTTATGTGAATATTTCTGCTGACAGTCGGCCTAAAGTAGATAAAACTGTGAGTCCACCTTTCATAGCCATATGAATAAGAAGTACCATAATCAGGCAATGGGCATATAGGCAGACATTTTAAAAGCAGTGTGCAAATAACTGGAATTCAGGAAATAGTGTGTTCATATGTTTCCTGTCACTAGAGTATAGGCTCTGGAAGAGAGCCTTATTGTGCACCGTTGTACCCCCCAGGCCTGGTGCATATTTGAGCCTTCATAAATATCTGTAGAAAGACTGGACAGATGACTGGACAAACAATTTAATGATTCAGGGAGTGCTCCTTGCAGTGACATCAGGCCATCCACAGGTCAGATGACTAGAAAGAAGGCCAAGATTTCTCTTGAAAATTGTATGGATGCAGAGTAGAGACAGGTTGGGACTTTGTAGACTTAGAACATTCAGCTTTGGGTGCCCATATATTGGGTAGGATCTCAGGGGTGTAGAGGACCTTTGCAGTTACCCTGCTCAGAGTGGTGCTTCTCGCCTCCTGGGAAGTTGCTGTCACAGACAACCTTCCCTGATAACAAACTCTGTGATGAACATTAGCACGCAGTTTAGTAGGGTCTTGAAATCAGCACCAGTGGAAAGGGAGGAAGTCGGACAGAGCTAAAGGAGAAGCTGAGGCTGTCGCAGAATGGAGGCCTCAGCTGACTTTATGAGAAGGTTCAAAGCTGGAATGATCCTTCAGGACTGTCCAAAGCTGGCCAAGCAGTTATGCACCTGTGCAGACCACTTCAGATGTTTGTGGTCTTGGGCAAGGCCTCCCCATCTGCAGGTAATACTCTCAGCATCTGGGATGATCATTTCTGAAGGGAGATCTGAGTGATGCCTCACAGAGTCAACCATAGGTGCCTGTCTAGGATCCATGTGAAAACCCCCAGGAGTGACAGATGTCAGTTACTGTCTGTGGATTTGCTTCATCCATGATTGGAATGGCTGAAGTTGTTAGAAATGGTTTTTGCTTTATATTGAACCAAAAACCACTTTCTCAGCAAGTTCCAAATGCTTGTACTCATTTTGACGATGACAAGAAAAGGAAAATGACCCTTAAATTATCTGAATAAACCTATGATATTTCATTTTAAATGTCTTGATTGAACTGACTTAGTTTCTTCCACTGGGTTTTTTTTTTTTTTTTTTTGGTGTGTGTTTTTCTGCACCCTTACTCTTCTAGCCTCCATTTGCAAAACTTCATTTAATATGCAGCCTCCAAAAATGAAATACAGTACTCCAGATGTGGCCTAACCAGCTGAGACTACAATAGGACAATTATGTAACATAATCTCTGCCTTAAGAAGTACACTTGAAGGCAGCTAAGATTTGTCTGTCTTTTTCAAATGAATTGCTGTGAAGTAAGCTCTCTTCAAATGTGGGCTCATGAAAACAATCACTGGGAACCTAAATGGAGAATCTAAAAGATCATTTTTAAGTCCTATCATATTACATAGTATATATAATTATATTTTTATAAAAATAATAGCAAATGTTTATTGAACCCTTATTGTATGACAGATACTGAGCTGAAAATTCTTGCATGCCTCCTCAGTGGATCTTCCCAACAACCCTGTGAGGTTGGTACTGTTTATATCCTCATTTAACAGAGGACAGAGGATTAAGTAACCTGTTCTGAGTCACCAAGTCAGTAGATGGAAGAGCCAAGGTTCCAACTCAGTAAGTCTGACCTCAGAGTTGCCTTCTTATGTATGTGGATATTATTAGTGGTTTGTGTTGACTTAGTGACTGACTTAACAGTATCTAAAGAAAGGACCTTGAACATACATGATGAGCTTCAGAGAAGCTTAGAGGGCTTAGAAAGATGGCATTTCAAAAGCGACAAAGCCAAAACGCTTGATGCTTTCAGGTAGGGACTTTCTTCACTGCTGTCCCATGGCTTTTAAGGGCAAGGACCACATTTTCATCTTCTAACACTGTATCTGGCGCAGTATCTAGGTCATGTTACTCCACCAGTGCATGGCCTCTATGCTCCAGATTCATTCTTCTTTGCTTTCTTTTGATGCCGGAGCTGGACCCTGTGATTGATTCTCCTTTGCCAGCTGATGCCACTTAAGGTTTGTCAGCAGAGGGCACTGGCGGGCCGCTGGGAGAGGAAGGGGCTTTTCTCTAGTGTTCTTTTGCTCTTATTCTTGCTCCTCTGGCTCAGTGGCCAGTAGGCATCTTCCTTCTGGAGACCTAGTGGTTCACAGCCCCCAGTGGGTGTCACTGGAAGCACACGTTGCTTGCAGAGTTTTGCCGGTGTTCCAGTGGAAAGGTCCCTGAAACACTGAGGTGAGAGCCTCCGTCCCCTGTGGGCCACTGTCTCACCTTTGCCTGTGAAGTCTGAATGTCAACTTCTGTAGGGGGGCCTCTTGCGGATTTGTTTCTTCTTTGAATACTTTCCTCAGCCTTGGGGGTCATAACTGCTTCCTACATCTGCTGTACCAGTTATCTTTAGAGGATGCTTTACCCCTCTTTGTAGTCAGTCCCGTTTTACACATGACAAATTCTTTCCATTGACATTTTTCCGTTTAAATTATTGGCATGGTTTCTGTCTCCTGATCAGACCCTGACTCACCCAGTCCCAGAGGCTCAGTGTTTGATGGGTGAATTAGCAAGGGAAAGATGCTTCATTTTCAGCTTATTGCTGCTGTTTATTTTGCAAACTGGATTGCATGGGTTTGCCTTCTGCACTATTGAATTCTTCCCAGATGTTTAAGTTGCTTGGAAGTTACACATTTTCGAGCATTATATAAAACCATCTCTCTTCCTTACGCCAATTAAATACGATGTGACATGTTCCACTAGCACCAAAGATAAAGAAACTAGTCTCCCCCTCATTTGTCCTCTCTGCATTACCACCCTGGTTTGGGTTTTTATCCTGTATTATCAGAAATAATCTGGTCTGTTCTAAAACAAGTACCATTTCCCAGGTGATTCAGAGATCCTCATGTAGATGTTCTTATTTTGAGAAAGCCATAGATTTTACCATTCATTTCTGTGTTGTTGCTGTTCAGTCTCTTAAATCATGTCCAGCTGTTTGCGACCCCATGGACTGCAGCACACTGGGCTTCCCTGGCGTATCTTTCAGAGTTTTGTCAAACTGATGTCTGTTGAGTCAGTGATGCCATGTAAGCATCTCATCCTCAAGTCACCCCCTTCTCCTCTTGCCCTCAATCTTTCTCAGCACTAGGGTCTTTTCCAGTGAGTTGGCTCTTCACATAATGTGGCCAAAATATTAGAGCTTCAGCCTCAGTCCTTCCAGTGAATATTTAGGGTTGATTTCCCTTAAAATTGACTGGTTTGATCTCCTTGCTGTCTCTAGGTTATACTAAAATAAATTTCTTTTCCTAAGGCAGGAAATCGTGACATGTGGAAGCCACAATGAAGTGAGTTTCTGTTATGAACCGCACAAATTGCCTGCCTCCAGCTAGATCCCCAGACACTGCAGCCAGGTGAACCAAATCCTGAGATTGAATACAGTTCCAAAGAGGGAATGCCCAGCCCTTCATTAAGGCTGATAGAAAAGCACATCAAGGACGCGGTGAGTCTGTGTATCATTTTGTTCAAATTTCCCGGGTATATGCACATGGACCAGTTTTGGCCTTCTGCACAAAATTTTGACATTTTTCCGTTTAAATTATTGGCATGGTTTCTGTCTCCTGATCAGACCCTGACTCACCCAGTCCCAGAGGCTCAGTGTTTGATGGGTGAATTAGCAAGGGAAAGATGCTTCATTTTCAGCTTATTGCTGCTGTTTATTTTGCAAACTGGATTGCATGGGTTTGCCTTCTGCACTATTGAATTCTTCCCAGATGTTTAAGTTGCTTGGAAGTTACACATTTTCGAGCATTATATAAAACCATCTCTCTTCCTTACGCCAATTAAATACGATGTGACATGTTCCACTAGCACCAAAGATAAAGAAACTAGTCTCCCCCTCATTTGTCCTCTCTGCATTACCACCCTGGTTTGGGTTTTTATCCTGTATTATCAGAAATAATCTGGTCTGTTCTAAAACAAGTACCATTTCCCAGGTGATTCAGAGATCCTCATGTAGATGTTCTTATTTTGAGAAAGCCATAGATTTTACCATTCATTTCTGTGTTGTTGCTGTTCAGTCTCTTAAATCATGTCCAGCTGTTTGCGACCCCATGGACTGCAGCACACTGGGCTTCCCTGGCGTATCTTTCAGAGTTTTGTCAAACTGATGTCTGTTGAGTCAGTGATGCCATGTAAGCATCTCATCCTCAAGTCACCCCCTTCTCCTCTTGCCCTCAATCTTTCTCAGCACTAGGGTCTTTTCCAGTGAGTTGGCTCTTCACATAATGTGGCCAAAATATTAGAGCTTCAGCCTCAGTCCTTCCAGTGAATATTTAGGGTTGATTTCCCTTAAAATTGACTGGTTTGATCTCCTTGCTGTCTCTAGGTTATACTAAAATAAATTTCTTTTCCTAAGGCAGGAAATCGTGACATGTGGAAGCCACAATGAAGTGAGTTTCTGTTATGAACCGCACAAATTGCCTGCCTCCAGCTAGATCCCCAGACACTGCAGCCAGGTGAACCAAATCCTGAGATTGAATACAGTTCCAAAGAGGGAATGCCCAGCCCTTCATTAAGGCTGATAGAAAAGCACATCAAGGACGCGGTGAGTGTTGCTTGTTTATGTAATAAAATAGACACTGATGTTTAGTTGCTGAGTGTATAAATTTAGCCTGAGGGACAGTGGGAAGCTAAGAAGAAAGGAAGCAATTTGGGATACCTCCTCCCTACATCACAAATGTTCTCAGACCACTCAGAAGACCCCAAATACCAAAACAAGGTCCTACAGTATATACATTTTTATAAAGCAAATCCACTCTCTAGCTTCAGGCTGTGTGTGACCTGGTTTCTCTCTTTAATTTTATAGCTAGAGTGGAAAGCCAACAATGTAGTGTGTCATGGTCAATATGTCAACTGCAGAGTGGGTACTATGTTACAGGAAGATCCCAATAGTCACTTAGTACCTTTCCCTTGTAACTTGAGAGGATATTAGATGAAATATTGGGATCCAGAGCATCCAGTGTCAAATCCCAACGTCTCAAGTTCTGAATTGTCTGCCTAGATTTAGATTAATTTTATGTGCAGTGGCAAAGGGAGTCTTTCTTGGGGTGAAGAACAGGTTTAGGGAGTCAAGTAGGAAGGTGAGGAGTGTGCCACTTTTTATGAGCCATCATTTTCAACCTTAATGCTTGTCAAACAAATCCTTAGTAATTGTGAAATGGAAAACATACAAGTCCCACTGCTTGGCTGAGCTTCTTACTTTGCACGACTGCTCCTGAAAAGAATTTTTTTTTTTTAGTTTTTGAAAATCCAGTTAAGGGCACATCTTTGTTTAGTGTGCCACTTTTACCATGCTTGTTAATATCCTAACAACCTATAAGCAATTAAGGTTTCGAATTCTCCTCCTCTCTTCACCACAGGGTAGACAGAGCATCACTGTCCTGCCAGGAATATGAAAGGGGACTTAATTTATGTTCTTCTCTTTGCATTCCAGTTCATCCATAAGAGGCCAATTCTCAACACCCTAAGTCCCTCAAACATTTAGAGCATAGGGTTATACTCTTTGGTTGGTTCAGCAAGGAAGGGAATTTAAAAAAAATACTTGTTTATTTATTTATTTTTGGCTATTCTGGATTTTTACTGCTACCACAGGCTCTTCTCTAGTAGCAGGGAGTAGGGGCTGCACTCTAGTTGAGGTGAGCAGGCTTCTTGTGGTGACTTCTCTTGTTGTGCAACGCGGGCTCTAGGGCACCCGGGCTTCAGTAGTCGTGGCACATGGGCTCCATAGTTATGGCTCTGAGGCTCTAGAGCACAGGCTCCATAGTTGTGGCTCATGGGCTTAGTTGCTCTGCAACATGTGGGATCATCCTGGATCAGGGATCAAACTTGTGTCTCCTGCATTGACAGGTGAACCCTTCCCCACTGAGCTACCAGGGAAGCCCAAGGATGGGAATTTTTGAATCTCTGAATGAGATGCCGTCCAGTAGTAGTGATGTTTATCTTATGACTGAGTCATGGATGGTATATTCTTTTTTTTTTTTAAGTAGATTAAGATCATCATTTTCAGAAAGTGACAGGGGCTGGGGAGAATGCTTAGAGGCCCTGCGTTTCTAGATTTTTCCTGGCTTAGTTCATTTTTCACATCTTATTCCTAAATGGTTATGAAATAGGAAGAGAAAGGAATGGAGTGAATACTGTGGGAGTTAGGGAGGGGATGACCTCAAGCCCCAAAGTAATGAGATTTCCACAGGAGGAGGAGGTTGTTGTTTAGTGGCTAAGTTATGTCCAACTCTTTGTGACCCCATGGTCTGTAGCCCACCAGGAGGAGAGAGGGTCAAAGTCTCTGCAGCTCTGAGAGGAGAAATCTGCTGAGACCAGCATTGGAGGCAGCAGTGGGTGCCTGTGGAATCTGCATCATCATATTTGTTTTGCATGATTAGTAGTAAACCGCTAAAAGAATTCATGATGCCCTTAAAACAGATGGTTTCCAGATAGCAGGATGTCCCCATGTATTGTCTATTCAAGCCATGTCTTTGAAAACACTAAAATCGTACATGAACCTACAAGGTGCAGTCATCTTTGGGAAGGAGAATGGTGGCATTCAGTCACTGTTTTTCCGACTGGTGGTGACCCCGAATGTTGTGACTCCATTTAATTGATCTTTGGCCACCATTTTTAGGAGAGTGTAATAGGAAAATATCAGTGCACATTTCATATATATAATTTTTGACTTTTTCTAGTTTCAGTTGTTTGTATGTTATATGTGCTGGGTTAGAAAATTAGAAAATGTGGTTCTTACGGTTGTTCACACTTCAAAAAGTAGAAAAATACTGCTGTAGGCAACTTTAGAAGGAAAAGAAGGAATTGATGGTGGTATATAATTTGCTGAGTGGGCAAACACTTCCCAACTGTTTTTTTAATAGATACATGTGCACATGTAAGCATGCATGTATTTGTCTGTGCATATGTTTGCATATGTGTAAGTGTCCGTGTATGTGATCTAATTCTACCACAGTATCTAGGAAGTAGTGTCCTTCTAATAATAAGTCATAAGATGCATGAGTTTATTTAAGGAGATTTTTTAATGTGATAGTTTCAGAAAATCTGATAGACAGACCTATAGCTCTACATCAAGGTTATCGAAGATGCAAGAAATGCATCTCTTGCCATTGACTGAAAATTGTAAATATGTTCTTAAAATTTTTTCAAGTTACTATATCTTTGCGAATGCAAACTAGTTAGCTTTACAAAAGTAGCATAATTTCACATGCTACAGTGAAGAATTAGTGTCAACCAAGTTAGTTATGTAGGTCCACTCAAGACAGATGGGTTATGGTGAACAGTTCTGACTAAATGTAGTCCACTGGAGAAGAGAATGACAAACCACTTCAGTATTCTTGCCTTGAGAACCCCATGAACAGTATGAAAAGGCAAAAGATATGACACCGAAAGATGGAGCCCCCTAGGGTGGTAGATGTCCAGTATGCTATTAGAAAGAGTAGAGAAATAGGTCTAGGAAGAATGAAAAGCCTGACAGCTGAGTTTTCCTTAAGCAATCTGAGACTACCCCATCTTTTCCCCTGATACAAATAGGGCAAAGTTATAGTAAAACTAAGCTGGGGAAGGACTTGTCTTGAAAAAGGAGAAAGGGACTTTATTGTGAAGAAGCTGCAAGACCTTGCCAACATATACTAGCAGGAAAAAGGAGAGTACTTGTGAGACTGTATTGGAGAATGCTAACTAAGAAATAGCTGGAAAATTAATTTGAATAAAGTGACAAGAATATATAGAGAAAGAAAATAATATACAGAAGAACTATACAAAAAAAGTCTTGGGGAAGCAGGCATAGAAAATAGTCTTATGGACATTGAGGGGAGGGAGGAATGCAGGGGAAGTGTGGAAAGAGTAAAGTGGAAACTTGTATTACCATATGTAAAATAGATAAGCAATAGGAATCTGCTGTAAGACTAAGGAAACTCAAACAGGGACTCTGCAGCAACCCAGAGTGGGGGGTGATTAGGGAGGGAAATAGGAGGGAAGTTCAAGAGGGAGTGGACATATGTATACCTATGGCTGATTCAGGTTGATGTGTGGCAGTAAACAGCAAAACTCTGTAAAAAAAATTAAAAGTGATTTAAAAAAAAGGTCTTAATGACTGGAATAATCTTGAAGATGTAGTCACTCACCTAGAGCCAGACATTCCAGAATGTGAAGTCAAGTGGGCCTTAGGAAGAATTACTACCAACAAAGATAGTGGAGGTGAGGGAATTCCAGAAAAAAAAGAGAAAAGACTGGGCCAAATGGAAATGATGCTCAGTTGTGGATGTGTCTAGTGGTGAAAGTAAAGTCCACTGCTCTAAAAAACAATCCGTGTAAGAACCTGGAATATTAGGTCTTTGAATCAAGGTAAACTGGACATGGTCAAGCAGGAGATAGCAAGAGAAAATATCGACATTTTAGGAATCAGTGAACTAAAGTGGATGAGAATAGCTGAATTTAATAGAGATGAGCATTATATCTACTACTGTGGGCAAGAATCCCTCAGAAGGAATGGAGGAGCCATCTTCCTCAACAAAAGAATCTGTAATGCAGTCTCATTGGGTGCAATCTCAAAAATGACAGAATGATCTCTGTTTTGTTCCAAGGCAAACCATTCAACATCATAGTAATCCAAGGTAAGGATTTTCTAAGGTAAATGTAGTAGTCTAGGTAGTAGATAATGAAGGAGCCTATACAACATATTCTATTATTATCATTCTCAATGGCTGAATGTTAATCAGTTTAACTAGCTTTGACCTATATATTTTAAAATATGACTAAAAGGTACGGTCTCACAGTAAATTTAAATGACTTATTAAAGGCTTTTACATGACAACAGTGTCATGTCAGAGGTGAATGGTGTTTCTAATTTGCTAGCCATTTGGGTCAGGATTACTTTAAGCAGGCTGCATATTTATATAAGTAATTGTCACACAAATGGCTTCTTGGGAAAAGCTGTTTGTGAGGGTTTAACATTTTTGAAGTATGCTTTTGTATACCTTCTAAATGGACATTTTATAGGTATTGGGCCAAAGCGCCTTAAACCCACAGTCCTTAACTCAAGCATAACTGTCAATGCTGCCTGAGTGCAGAAGATCCATGAGACGTGCATTTTTAAGGGAGTGGCTGGGGAGGGTCCGGATTTGAGCCCTCTTATGTTTGAATAACACTTTTAGGGACCTTACTGCTTAATGTATGTATGGGGGTTGGGGTGAGTAGGCAGCAGCTTCTGCAGTACCTAGGAGCTTGTAAGAAATGGGAAAACTCCACTGCAAGCCGACCAAACCAGAATGTGAAGTCAAGCAAAATGCCCTATAATTTGTAAGCGATGCCCCAGGACCCAAAACTGTACTTTCTGATGCCCGTATACAGGTCATGGTGTCCTTTTCTTGTTCCTTCTCATTTCTAGAATGTCCTCCTTGGAAGATAGCATCCTCTCAGCCTATAATTAGCTTTCTTATCACTCCTACACCCACTCCCCAGACCCAAATGAATTTCCCAACAGCCAGGGTCCCGGCTTTTATCAAGAACCCACTTCTGCTCTCCACCTGACATTATGCAAGGGATTCTTACTGCCAAATGACCAAGGGGAAGTTGAGGCATTGTGATAGCTCCTAAGACTGTGCCTTTATTCTGCTCTCCTGTGCCCAAGCCTCCCAACCTTCATTCGTTGTGCACTGAGATCCCACTAGAATAGAGTCAGCCTCCCCTTGCCATTTGAATCCCTTCTGTCCCTGAGAAGGGATCTCTTCATCCATGTTTCCACACATGGAAAGCTGCCTTCCTCCAACCTAGCCATCAGCTTCTCTGCTGACAATCTGGAGGGATTGAAAGGATGAAGGAGAGTCATGCCAGATGTTCTGGGGACTCAGGGGCAGGGTTTTTACTCTGTAGAGGGAATTGCATGCAGTTACTCACAGCCCACTTGGCAGCTCCCTCCTCATACTTCATTCGGTCCCACCTGTGAATTGAGAGGCTCAGTCAGCAGCAGATGCCCGGAGGCAACTGGACTTCCAAACCAGACCCAGACTGGCCAGCCAGCTGGCCTCTAAAAGCCATTCGGTCCCTCGGTTCTAAACTGAGTCAGAGTGAAGGACTACAAAAAAGTGAATGTGGCGTTGAGAAGCGTGTTACAAGTTTAGGCTCTGTGGGCCAGGGGTTAACATGGCCAATGGTGAAGGGTATTATCTGGGGTCAGCTGGGTGAGGACCCCTTCAGGCTCCTCTGGAGTGGTCAACACCCAGAACAGACTTCTTTAATCGGAGGAGACTGGTATGGGCAGAAACAGGATGGCTTTCTGGCCTTGGTGAGTCTGAGGACCGCGTTTGCAGCTTCCATCTTTCTTGATAGCAACAAACCAGTTCTTTTCTGCATACTTCTTGGATGTGTAGGTGTTGTAGTGGTTTTCCTCCAACTTTTCCAGGAACAAACATTCCTCAGTGATTGTCTGCTAAAAAAATGTACAGAAGAGAGTAGAATATTAGTGAAAATGGTTTTAGATGGGGTTCTTCTGTTTACTAGTTGTATGACCTTGGGCAAGTTAGTGAGGCTCTCTGTACTTCACTTTTTTCTTCAAGTGACATTGGGAAGTAATGGAACCTGTGTTTGGGGATAGAAATGAGGACTTGAAACAGGACTCAATGTATAATGGGCCTTCAGTGTGCATCTGCTGTTATGTAAGCTCCTCTCATATCTGTTGTGCTCAGGACCCTAGAGTCTCCTGTGGGGGAAATCCCGAAAGACATTAGGTACCTCAAGGGCAGGGCTGGATCTTTCGTCCTTGCGGAGACCTGGCACCTAGGTTTAACCATGAAAAACATCCAAAATGAGTAAAACCAAATTGTGATGCTGTGGGACATTCTTCAGTGTGGTCCTGAAGAGTAAATGAAAACCTACCAATTTTATTTTACACTCTGGTGATTTCCACTAATAACATCAGGGTTTTACTTTAGTGCTGTTACGAACATAAATGCGTAAAATATGTCCTAAGCATAAAATATCTCTAGGAACCTTCAGATTTGCTTTAATGAAAATAACTTTATTTTTGCTACTTATCAAAAGAATGGTATTTGTAAATGATTATAACTTCATTTTGACAGCAGAGAAAAAATCACCCCCAAGCACACTCACCCAGATATAGGGACCTGTTAACAGTTGATACAGGTTCATTCTTTCCATGCATCTGTATGTACAAGCATACAGAGACATAGATAAGACCATATGGATGTAGCCAAAGGATATTATCAAAATGGCTTGTTATATCTGCTCCTTTAAAAAGATAAATCTATGAAAACACTTTAATCTCACTAGCAAGAAGATGCAAATTTAAAAATGATTTAACGTATGTTGGCTATAATATCTGCAAAAAGATTTACAAGTCTTCATTCTGGGGAAACTTTTTCCCATTTGTGGGAAGTGGGTGCTTTCACACAATGTTGGTGAGATAAATTGGTGGAAACTTTCTGAGGGTACTTTTGCAATATGTATCATAATTTAAAGTATGCCTTATCCTTGACTCAGCGATTTCTCTTCTAGGAATTGACACTTATGAGATAATTGAGTCAAGGTAGAACGGTATTTTCAAGGATGGTCTTTGAAAAATTGGTTATAATGGTAACATGGAAAACCACATAAATAACCCCTGGAAAGGTGATTGGTTAAGTGGATAGCAGTATATCCACATAGTGAGATCCAATGCAATTGTGAATGTGTTAAGCTGGATAGATAGGTAAAGCATATTAAATTCTGCAATTACATTGAAAATATGTACCATATCAACACTTTCTCTTTTTTTTCTTTTTACTAAAATTTATGTTAGAGTGGGAGGGATTCCATTTCTTGGCACTTTTCTATTTGTCAAGGTTTTAGAATATGTTTATTATATTTGGATATAAGACAGGAGTTTTAAAATACATATGCTGTGTACTATTTTGCTCCAGTTTCTCATCATGTGATCTCTATGTTATCTATTCACTAACAGTGGTTGGCGAGTCTCTTTCTGGTGGTTTCCAATCCTTTTGTTTATTCTCTATTGGTTGGCATGTTTGTCTGTAGACTGTCAGTCCTACTGAGAAAAGAGATGGGATCTCGTCAGCTTTGTGTCTTCTCTCCAAGACAAAGAATTTCCACATAATTGATGCTCACCAACTAGGTGATGAATGCAATTTGACTCTCGAGTTCATGTATTCAGTAATGTTATATGATTAATAAGGAACCATAGAACAGGAGGTATTCTGCTCCTTATTCATCTGTAGTCTACTGCGGGGTGAGAAGCTGGGTGAGAAATTTCGGGCCATTTTTTAAAAAGATGGGACACAGATGTAATATTTGATTAGGTGACTCTGCTGCCTTTAGAGGAACGTACCCAGACATTTTTGTCTGATGTCCGTTGTTGGAGTGGGAGGAGGGAGGCTGTGTTGGACCCAGGTGGGTTGTCCACTCCCCTGCAGGGTGGACTCACCCCATGATGGCCCTCCGTGGATGTCAGACCTGTGTGCTGGGACGAAGCTGAGGATGGCCACTTCTCCCACCTGAAGTGTCTGTTACACAGAGAAGTTGACACATGTAGAATGACTGAGTCACAGGCTGAGTCAGAGGCCAAATTGGAGATGCTCTATCTGTGCCTCAACCACAATTTGTCAGCACTTACTAGGCACTTCATGCAGTGCTGTCAGCCTGGCAGCAGCTGATTCATGTTGTAGTTGATTCATTTTTTATATTTAGCATGAAAAAGAGTGAAGTAAAAGTGTTAGTAGCTTAGTGGTATTCAACTCTTTGCTGCCCCATGGTGTGCTTTTCCCTAATTACATAGGAGACAGGTGCCCACTATAGAAAATTTGAAAAAATACAAAAAGGCATTCATATATTATAAAGTCATCCATTCACCACTCCCTAAGATAAATATATTAATGTTTTAGAGCCTTTCAAATGTTTTTTTAAAAAATAAATATGTCATTTCTGCACACAAGAGTTTGTATCATAATGAAAAAATACCTATAATTGACTAGAAGCATGGGACAGAGATATTTTAGAACTTCATCAATAAAGGAATAGGAAAATTCTTAGGCATAATATATTAGGATCATCCTATACATATTTCAGGTGAATCAGTGATGTCTAGGACTATGGTGTGAAAAGGGGGTGTTTGGAGCCTAGAGGAAATGGAATTTAGGGGTGTTCTCCATCAGATTTTTATACAAGTAAGAGAAGGTTATAGTAAAACATCAGAATTGACTTATAGGGAAAAAAACCCATAAAACTGTAACATATAATAATGAGAGTAAGGAACTTGTAAACCATTGCCTTATGGCTGCAGTTGCTATATGTGGGCAGTTTCTGTGTGTTGTCTCTCTGAGTCTTCTAACCTATATAAGTATGCAGTAATTATTGTCCATTACTGTCCTCGTTTCAGATAAGGCTCAGAGCAGGTTAGTAACTTGCCAAAATGGCAGAGGTATGAGATTCAGTTATGAGTCTGAGACTGAACGATGGATTGGTCTATTGATTTCATGACAGATGGGAAGATCTGCCTTTAATAAAAGAAAAAAAAAAGACTACTCTCTATGTACCAGTCACTGCCTAGCTCCCAGCCCTTTCTCAGTGTCTGCGTCAGTCTATTTCAGCAGACAGCTTGTAGGAGTTACCTGTACCTCTGATTATCTCATCTACTGAGACCCCAGTGGGCAGCATGGAAAAAGTGAACTGTGTTCACATCCTGAGCCCAGGCTGAAATTCCAGCTTCAAGAAAAGGTTTCCAGGTTTCCCTGGTAGCTCAGTGGTGAAGAGTTTGCCAGTGCAGGAGACACGAGTTTGATCCCTGTTTGGGAGATCCCACATGCTGGAGCAACTAAGCCCATGAGCCACAAGTATTGAACATGTGTAGCTTAGTGGTATTCAACTCTTTGCTGCCCCATGGTGTGCTTTTCCCTAATTACATAGGAGACAGGTGCCCACTATAGAAAATTTGAAAAAATACAAAAAGGCATTCATATATTATAAAGTCATCCATTCACCACTCCCTAAGATAAATATATTAATGTTTTAGAGCCTTTCAAATGTTTTTAAAAAATAAATATGTCATTTCTGCACACAAGAGTTTGTATCATAATGAAAAAATACCTATAATTGACTAGAAGCATGGGACAGAGATATTTTAGAACTTCATCAATAAAGGAATAGGAAAATTCTTAGGCATAATATATTAGGATCATCCTATACATATTTCAGGTGAATCAGTGATGTCTAGGACTATGGTGTGAAAAGGGGGTGTTTGGAGCCTAGAGGAAATGGAATTTAGGGGTGTTCTCCATCAGATTTTTATACAAGTAAGAGAAGGTTATAGTAAAACATCAGAATTGACTTATAGGGAAAAAAACCCATAAAACTGTAACATATAATAATGAGAGTAAGGAACTTGTAAACCATTGCCTTATGGCTGCAGTTGCTATATGTGGGCAGTTTCTGTGTGTTGTCTCTCTGAGTCTTCTAACCTATATAAGTATGCAGTAATTATTGTCCATTACTGTCCTCGTTTCAGATAAGGCTCAGAGCAGGTTAGTAACTTGCCAAAATGGCAGAGGTATGAGATTCAGTTATGAGTCTGAGACTGAACGATGGATTGGTCTATTGATTTCATGACAGATGGGAAGATCTGCCTTTAATAAAACAAAAAAACAAAAAGACTACTCTCTATGTACCAGTCACTGCCTAGCTCCCAGCCCTTTCTCAGTGTCTGCGTCAGTCTATTTCAGCAGACAGCTTGTAGGAGTTACCTGTACCTCTGATTATCTCATCTACTGAGACCCCAGTGGGCAGCATGGAAAAAGTGAACTGTGTTCACATCCTGAGCCCAGGCTGAAATTCCAGCTTCAAGAAAAGGTTTCCAGGTTTCCCTGGTAGCTCAGTGGTGAAGAGTTTGCCAGTGCAGGAGACACGAGTTTGATCCCTGTTTCGGGAAGATCCCACATGCTGCGGAGCAACTAAGCCCATGAGCCACAAGTATTGAACATGTGTTCTAGGACCTCAGAGCTGTAATTATTGAGCCCATATGCCGCAACTACTGAAGCCCATGTGCGCTAGAGCCTGAGTTCCACAAGAGAAGTCACCGCAACAAAAAACCTGCTTACCTCAACTAGAGAGTAGGCCCCGCTCCCTGCTACTAGAGAAGAGCCTGTGGCAGCAGTGAAAATTCAGAGTAGCCAAAAATAAATAAATAAATAAATAAATAATTTTAAAAAAAGGTTTCCCATGCCCATTGCTACTTGGCAATTTGATATAAATTAAAGGTAGCCCCAGACTGAAATTCCCCTGTTAGCTGCCTTTTGACAGATATCTTCATAAAAGGAAAGAAGGGGGGTTGGTGTAGCCTAAACATTCAGTTGATAGGCTACAGGGAAGGGAGCATTAAAATCCAGAAATAATTTCAAAATCTGAAGCCATTAGCTTCAGCTCTCTTTATATTCAAATCTTTTTTTTTTTTTTTCTTTTTAGCCACTTCTGTTGGTCATTCATTTATCTATTTTCATCCATTTTTGTTCTTTGGCCTGTGTGGGCCTCCCATCGCAGTGGCCTCTCTCATCGCAGAGCACCGGCTCTGGGCACATGCGCTCCAGAGCTCCAGCTCGGTAGTTGGACACATCGATCCAGCCACTCTGCGGCACGTGGGACCTTCCCAGGCCAGGGATCGGACTGGCGCCCCTTGCGCTGCAAGGCGGTGTCCTTACCCACTGGACCACCGGGGAAGCCCTACATTCAAATCTTTTGCCAGAGATACAAATAGGGACAGAATCATATTGCCCGTATTCCCTTCTTTTCTCACAAAAATCAGTTTGCACTGAGTCAGACACGTATAAAGCATTAAGTAGAAGAGAGATGGAACAGGAGATGAAGCAGGATTTTAGCTACTAAATAAGCTCTTAGACCTTGCTTTTCCAGGGCAGGGATGTGTCTTATGCCCTCTCAGTACCCAGCTGCACTTAGACATAGGAGGCATTTGCTAAATGTTTGTTGAATGAAGGCATTAAACTTTTTATCCTTTTAGGTGATCCTTCCAGAATAAAAGGGCTGTTTTTCAAAGTTTCATGTATTATGTATCAACGGCCAGAGTCTGGGCTCTGAAATACTTATAAAAAGCATGAGAGACATAGCTATATAACCCGTGGCACATGCTCAGGAAACAGTTTTGGAATGAATGAATGAAGTGGGATTGGGTATTCTGGAGCGAGTGACTGAATGAGTTACTAAAATTTCAATCAATGTTTTCTCTTTGTCTGTGCAATAATATGTTGGAGTATTTTGAGAGAATACTGCAAGAAGCTCTCATGTTTGTACCTAAAATAAGGCAGAGTGGAGGGTGGGAATCCTACTGGAAAAAATAACAAACAGAGGCTAATTGATGCTTTATAGGTTGCATCACTCCATGTAACAAGATTTCTGGAAACCTCAAACTTGGCCGAGTCTGGATGCATGTCAGCCTCATACTTACTGAGCCGTACAAAAGCCCGTTGGTGTCCATGGCCAAGAACAGGCCAGTCTCCGTACTCTCAATATACACCACCCCCACGCTTTCCGCAGTGAGCTGCATCTGAACTGAAATAAAAATAACATGAGCAAAAGTAAATAAACGCTAAGCTTTTGCCGATAGGGTTTGGCAGCTAGGACAGTTAGCCGTGGAAAATTCTGCTCATTCATCTCACAGAGCTCTCAAGGATGAGCTTCATATTAATCAAAACACAGAAATACAGTCCCCCCTTTTTTTCCCTCCAAAGAAAGCTGTCTGTTGGGAATCATGTTCTTGAGGGAAGGAGAGATGGTGGTGGGCTTGCCCAGCTGTCTGCCTCCTTTGTTACAAAATAACCTTGCGTGTACTTTATAGGACACGGTGAGGGAGGAAACATCATTCACTTGCCTGGCTCTAGCATCCTGGCAATCTTGGGGTACCATAGAGTCGGTACTGGCCAGCCTGAGACTGTTGCACTTCAGTCATCAACCTACTTTGGTGAGAGTGCTTTTTATGGCTTGAGCCTTCCTTTCATGGGAGTTTCTCATGGAATGATTGTTATCTCTCAAAATCTGATAGTTTTATTTTCTTGATAGAAGAGGTTCCCAGGAAGTGAGATTGCTTGGCACATATGAAATTCAAGGGTGAAGTTCAGTCAAGCCCCAACCTCTGTTGCAGCCCCACTGGGATACAGGCAGAGGGGCAACTCTGGCTTCTGACAGGGAGAACAAAGCAGGCACCTGGAATGTGAACAGTGGTATCCACCTGGGGGTGATTTTGTTCTGTAGGGGACAGGTAACTATGTCTGGAAACACTTTCATTAGTCCCAACTGGGGTGGGATGGTGCTACTTGGCATCTAGTGAGTAGAAGCTGGGGTTGCTGCTAAACATCCTACAGTGCCCAGGGAAGCCCTTTACAACAAGGAATTATTCATCCTCAAAAGTCGGCAGTGCCAAGGTTGGGAAACATCAAGGTTAAGGGTAAAGACTGAGATACTCTGAGTTACTCGTTCTCCAGTTACACTGACTGATACTCCCGTGGTGCCTTGCCCACTTTTGGACCACTTCGTTGGCCCCAACCATTGTTATGATTAGAGTGAAATCTAGAATGGGAACCAGTGAGCATGCAGTAGTTCTCTGGGAGGCAGCTGAGGGTCTTCTCTAAGGGTCAACTTTGTCAGGGGCCAAGGTGCCGGAGTGCTAGAAGAAACACGGGGCTTTGGTTAGCGCCTCTAGACTTCTTGTTGTTTTTCCTTGTTTTTATTTTTTATGTAATTTCTTAGGATCAGAAATGTATCCCATGCTTCAGAGTTGGAAACATATAAGAGATGTTGAATGTCTTCCTCCTGCCCCTTCCAACCTCCCACTCCCAACTCATTCAGGTACAAGACAGACAGGATCCTTGCCTTTCCTCTGGGGTACGTTTTCCTGGTGAGACAGACACAAACGAGTAAACTCTTCCTCAATGTATTTTGAGTATGTTCTTATAGAGATGTTTTATGTGTGAGGAATTCTTCCTCCTGCCTTTTTTTTACCCCCTGCACGCGTGGTGAGATATCCTCCATTCCTACACCTTGTGTTTTTCACTTAAAACTACCTGGAAATTGTCCTACTGCAGTAATGAAGGAGTTACCCTCCATTTCTGCCGGTTGAATTGTGTTCCATTTTGTGGCTGTACACTTAATCATTTAACCACTTCCTTATTAGTATGTCTGTATTTTCTCATTTCCCTCTGTTTTCCTTATCTTCTGATTCATTCCAAGGGTGATACATAGTTATATCACCCTTATTGAAGACACAGTTCTCTTGTCCTTAGAAGTCTTTGTAACAGAGACTCAGGGCCTCCACTGGCTTCCTCTGGTAAGTGGAATTTATTTAATTGGAATGTGAACAGTGGTATCCACCTGGGGGTGATTTGTTCTGTAGGGGACAGGTAACTATGTCTGGAAACACTTTCATTAGTCCCAACTGGGGTGGGATGGTGCTACTTGGCATCTAGTGAGTAGAAGCTGGGGTTGCTGCTAAACATCCTACAGTGCCCAGGGAAGCCCTTTACAACAAGGAATTATTCATCCTCAAAAGTCGGCAGTGCCAAGGTTGGGAAACATCAAGGTTAAGGGTAAAGACTGAGATACTCTGAGTTACTCGTTCTCCAGTTACACTGACTGATACTCCCGTGGTGCCTTGCCCACTTTTGGACCACTTCGTTGGCCCCAACCATTGTTATGATTAGAGTGAAATCTAGAATGGGAACCAGTGAGCATGCAGTAGTTCTCTGGGAGGCAGCTGAGGGTCTTCTCTAAGGGTCAACTTTGTCAGGGGCCAAGGTGCCGGAGTGCTAGAAGAAACACGGGGCTTTGGTTAGCGCCTCTAGACTTCTTGTTGTTTTTCCTTGTTTTTATTTTTTATGTAATTTCTTAGGATCAGAAATGTATCCCATGCTTCAGAGTTGGAAACATATAAGAGATGTTGAATGTCTTCCTCCTGCCCCTTCCAACCTCCCACTCCCAACTCATTCAGGTACAAGACAGACAGGATCCTTGCCTTTCCTCTGGGGTACGTTTTCCTGGTGAGACAGACACAAACGAGTAAACTCTTCCTCAATGTATTTTGAGTATGTTCTTATAGAGATGTTTTATGTGTGAGGAATTCTTCCTCCTGCCTTTTTTTTACCCCCTGCACGCGTGGTGAGATATCCTCCATTCCTACACCTTGTGTTTTTCACTTAAAACTACCTGGAAATTGTCCTACTGCAGTAATGAAGGAGTTACCCTCCATTTCTGCCGGTTGAATTGTGTTCCATTTTGTGGCTGTACACTTAATCATTTAACCACTTCCTTATTAGTATGTCTGTATTTTCTCATTTCCCTCTGTTTTCCTTATCTTCTGATTCATTCCAAGGGTGATACATAGTTATATCACCCTTATTGAAGACACAGTTCTCTTGTCCTTAGAAGTCTTTGTAACAGAGACTCAGGGCCTCCACTGGCTTCCTCTGGTAAGTGGAATTTATTTAATTCACAGGAAGAAAACCGGAAGCCACAATCTTCTTGACCACCAGTCCTCTGAATTAAGCTCAGCTCTGAGAGGTAGTCATGAGAGCACAGGCAAGAGGCCTCCTGTCTCCAGCTCTGGGTCCCCCCACTTGCTCACTGAGTCACGGCTCCACTCCCTCCTTCCACTCCTTCCCCACACCCAGCTCTCCTGCCTCAGACTCTTTGCACAGGCTCTGCCCACTGTCTGATAACCTCTTCTCCCCTCGTGTTCACAAAGATGGTCCTTTTCTTCCTGGCCTCAGTCTAAAGCCTCCTCCTCAGAGGCGTTCCCCGTCCGCGGGCCCCACGACTCTGCACAGCAAGTCCTTTCCCCTCCACCCTAGGACCGCTGCCACCCTAGTCCATGCAGCATTGTCTTTCTCAGTCCTGGTTTGCTTCCTCCATGGCACTTTGCACAGTGTGCACTTACTTTGGTTGTTTAGAGCTTTGCTCATTCATTTCTGCCTCCCTGGGGAAGTGTAAACTTGGGAGAAAGGGCAGGAATTTTATCTATCATGCTCCCTCTTGGGTCTCCAGTGCCTCCCATACTGCTGTGCACCCCGGGGACAGCCAGTGTGTATTTGCTGAGTGTGAGTGATGTTAGGCTAATCTTTGCAGAGATGATTCTGTTTACCCATCGTCAGTAAGCTGCATGTTTTGAACTGTGTTTCCAATAAAGCTTTATGGAATGAAGTAAGATGTGACTGAGTTGTAAGTTTCAAGGCTGGACCTTGCCCACTGTCGAGCAGGGTGACCTTGGCTGGGCTGTAACTTCAGGCCACAGTCTCCTTGTTAGTAAAATGGGAATGATTTGGATACAGTCTCTTGAGGTTCTTTAAGCTCTGGCACTCTAGGAAGCATGTAAATAAATTTAATAACAATCCTGTATACCACAGAGTGTTATTTAACCATAAAAAGGAACAAAGTACTGATGCATGCTGCCACATGGCTGAACCTTGAAAACATGCTAAGTGAAGAAGTCACTCACAAAGGACCACATACTATATGATTCTGTTAAAAAACAAAATGTCAAGAATAGGCAAAACCATAGACAGGAAGCTGAGGATCAGGTTGGAGAGAGAAAGGGAAGTGATGGTTAAGAGGTATAGGGTTTCTTTTAGGGTGATGAGAGCTGATTATAGAGATGGTTGCACAAACTTCTGAATCTAAGAAAAGCACTGAACTGCATACTTTAAATGGGTGAATTGTAAGGTATGTGAATATATCTCAATAAAAGTGTTTTTTTATAATGCTCTGTATTTTCATTGAGCTCTATGGTTTCCAGAGAACTTTCACATATATTTTCTATCAATTTCTCAGCATAATCCTATATATTTAAGAGAGACCAAAGGAGGGGAATAATCATGTACTGGTCACCTACAATGTGCCAGGCATCTTGCTAGTTTCTTTCTTGGTATAAATAGTGTAAAACTAAAGAATGTGGATTCCAGAAGCAAACCGCATGAATTCAAATTCTGGTTTGGCTACATATTAGCTGTATGATGATTGAACATGTTATTTCCTTATCTATGATGATAGTGTCTGCTTCCTGGCCTTGCAAGGTTTAATGATCTGATGCCCGGAAGTGTCCAGTACAGTTACTGTTGTTTTTTATTGTGTTTAGGTGACCTCATCACTCTTCACAGAGTCCCTGGAGGAAGGTGGCCCTGGCTGTGTTCCACAGGTGAGGAAACTGAAGCTTGCTAAGAGCATGTCTCACCAAGCGTTGTATTTATGATCAAAGGCAAAACCATGACCAGAACCCCGGTATCCTGCTTTTTCCTTTTCCATATGAGACCTTGAACTCCAATTATCAGAAAGATTGGTCCAGATCAAATGATATACACCTCCCTCCTTGGTTCCCCTTGTGTTCAAGATCAGGCATGCGCGAGATGTTGGATGGCCATCCAAAACCCCATTTTGTATCCATAGTGATGTTAGTTGCTGGGGACTTTATTCCTACCTACTACACATATAAGTAGTTATTTAGTCAAACACATTATAGCTGCAGCGGAAATCGCAAAGGGCAGGTCCTTCTGGGTAACGAAGGAAAATGTTCTTAAATAGGCTTCCTTTTATTGAGCAGTTTTAGGTTCACAGCAAAAAATATTTAAGGGTGTCAAGAATAGGCAAAACCATAGACAGGAAGCTGAGGATCAGGTTGGAGAGAGAAAGGGAAGTGATGGTTAAGAGGTATAGGGTTTCTTTTAGGGTGATGAGAGCTGATTATAGAGATGGTTGCACAAACTTCTGAATCTAAGAAAAGCACTGAACTGCATACTTTAAATGGGTGAATTGTAAGGTATGTGAATATATCTCAATAAAAGTGTTTTTTTATAATGCTCTGTATTTTCATTGAGCTCTATGGTTTCCAGAGAACTTTCACATATATTTTCTATCAATTTCTCAGCATAATCCTATATATTTAAGAGAGACCAAAGGAGGGAATAATCATGTACTGGTCACCTACAATGTGCCAGGCATCTTGCTAGTTTCTTTCTTGGTATAAATAGTGTAAAACTAAAGAATGTGGATTCCAGAAGCAAACCGCATGAATTCAAATTCTGGTTTGGCTACATATTAGCTGTATGATGATTGAACATGTTATTTCCTTATCTATGATGATAGTGTCTGCTTCCTGGCCTTGCAAGGTTTAATGATCTGATGCCCGGAAGTGTCCAGTACAGTTACTGTTGTTTTTTATTGTGTTTAGGTGACCTCATCACTCTTCACAGAGTCCCTGGAGGAAGGTGGCCCTGGCTGTGTTCCACAGGTGAGGAAACTGAAGCTTGCTAAGAGCATGTCTCACCAAGCGTTGTATTTATGATCAAAGGCAAAACCATGACCAGAACCCCGGTATCCTGCTTTTTCCTTTTCCATATGAGACCTTGAACTCCAATTATCAGAAAGATTGGTCCAGATCAAATGATATACACCTCCCTCCTTGGTTCCCCTTGTGTTCAAGATCAGGCATGCGCGAGATGTTGGATGGCCATCCAAAACCCCATTTTGTATCCATAGTGATGTTAGTTGCTGGGGACTTTATTCCTACCTACTACACATATAAGTAGTTATTTAGTCAAACACATTATAGCTGCAGCGGAAATCGCAAAGGGCAGGTCCTTCTGGGTAACGAAGGAAAATGTTCTTAAATAGGCTTCCTTTTATTGAGCAGTTTTAGGTTCACAGCAAATATAAGGGGAAGGTATGATATTTACCATGTGCCCCCTCCCCTGCTTGGGCACAGCCTCCACAGTATCGTCATGCCCCACCAGTGAGATACAGTTGTTATAAATGATGAACCTACATCAACACATCATGACCACCAAGGAATATTTTCTTTTAACTTTTCATTTTCTAGTCCATTTCTGTTCTGTGCCTTAAATAGTGCCTGTTTGTCTCACTGTGGGGGTAAGTAGAATTGACTTTGCTGTCTGCAGAGCCCTGTCTTGGCCGTATAAACACCCCACGGAGGTAAACATGAGACAGATCTGCCAGGCTCACGACTCAACCCTCGGCCCTGTGCCCTAGCACCAAGCTGTTGCGCTGGTGAGAGGTCGTCTCAAGAGTTTCCTCTGTAAATATTATTTCTTCAGGATGTCCAAGTTTCATAGCTCATTTTCACTGGATTTCTTTCTGGCTAAGTTGCTTAAACATATATCCTTCTACAAGCAGAGCTGGCAGGAAGGAGTAACACCCGACGTGTTGCTCGCGTAGCTGACTAGGTGTCCAACTCCCTGGTGTGACTTCACTACAGTTTTCCAAACCTACATCCTCTCACAGCTGCTGCTGGGGGCTGGGGGGAGGGAGGGGAGCAGACCAAGTGAGAGAGGGAGCTCACAGAGAGAGAGAGGGGCTTGCCTGTAACAGCCTTGGTGGAAGCAGCAGCCCTCCCTCTTGGAGGGAGCAGGGTCTCAGGGAAAGCCATCAAGTCACCATGGATTCATGGTCTCAGCATCCCAGCGCTGGATGCTATGCTTAGTGTGGGCAGGGTTCTTGCCTTCAGGGACCTTTAATTAGGGTCAGATGACCCAGAGTGATCCAGCAGCACAATAGCAAAACCTCCCCTTGTTTTTGAGCTAAAAGCAAACAAAAGCGTAGCTACAACAACCCCCCCCACCATCTCTATAATTGTTTTCTCTTTCAAAGAAAAGCAGAAAATAATGAACAGTTTAAAAAAAAAAAAAAAAGCAGATTTCAAAAGAATATTTATGGTAAATCCTTGATGAAAATTTTGTTCAAAAAGTAAGAAAAAAACATAAAACAGTCTACATAGCTCATGAAGGGAATAAAAGATAAAAATGTGCACTTGCTTTAGACCAAATTCATCGCAGTGACTGCTTTGGGGAGGCTGAGAACTGGGAGGGGAGTGGAAGGAACTTTCCCCTTCATCCAAACTCTTCATTCCTTTAAAAAGATGGTACTGAGGCAAGAACCCTCTGGTTGGCTTTTAGCTTTGGGCTATGGAGCTGCTGATGTTTTTGTAGTATTCTGGATGGGGCTGGGTAGTTGATAATGTAAAACCTGGTTTTTTAGTCGGTGGACAGTTTCTTGCTACTGCTGACCCCTGTGGTGCTCTGTGACCCAGTGTAGACTTGACCTCAGGGACCATCTAGAACTGAGTGTAGGTATGTGCCAAAGATGTGTCATCTTGAGGGCAGCCATACCTTTCTAACTTACTGGAAAAGCCCCTGATTCTGGGAAGGATTGAGGGCAAGAGGAGAAGGGGGCGATAGAGGATGAAATGGTTGAATGATATCACCAACTCAGTGGACATGAGTTTGAGCAAGCTCTGGGAGATAGGAAAGGGGAGGGAAGCCTGGCGTGCTGTAGTTCCTGGGCCTGCAAAGAGTCAGATGTGGCCTAGGGACTGAACAACAACTTGAGGGCAGACAGGGAACCAGACAGGGAGCCAGCGATGCTGGAAAAGGGCCACTAAAGTCACACCTGCTGTTCAGTGTCTTCTTCAAGCACCTTCCACCTTCCACCAGGGCTTCCCCATAGAGGGAGTTTAGGACTTGCTCTCTATGGGTGGGAAGACTAGTGGCTGTGCAGCATCCCAAGGATGAAGGGGCAAGTACTTCCTGAAATGAAACAAGTTCAGTGCTCTCAACCTTTAATTAGGGTCAGATGACCCAGAGTGATCCAGCAGCACAATAGCAAAACCTCCCTTGTTTTTGAGCTAAAAGCAAACAAAAGCGTAGCAACCACAACCCCCCCCACCATCTCTATAATTGTTTTCTCTTTCAAAGAAAAGCAGAAAATAATGAACAGTTTAAAAAAAAAAAAAAAAGCAGATTTCAAAAGAATATTTATGGTAAATCCTTGATGAAAATTTTGTTCAAAAAGTAAGAAAAAAACATAAAACAGTCTACATAGCTCATGAAGGGAATAAAAGATAAAAATGTGCACTTGCTTTAGACCAAATTCATCGCAGTGACTGCTTTGGGGAGGCTGAGAACTGGGAGGGGAGTGGAAGGAACTTTCCCCTTCATCCAAACTCTTCATTCCTTTAAAAAGATGGTACTGAGGCAAGAACCCTCTGGTTGGCTTTTAGCTTTGGGCTATGGAGCTGCTGATGTTTTTGTAGTATTCTGGATGGGGCTGGGTAGTTGATAATGTAAAACCTGGTTTTTTAGTCGGTGGACAGTTTCTTGCTACTGCTGACCCCTGTGGTGCTCTGTGACCCAGTGTAGACTTGACCTCAGGGACCATCTAGAACTGAGTGTAGGTATGTGCCAAAGATGTGTCATCTTGAGGGCAGCCATACCTTTCTAACTTACTGGAAAAGCCCCTGATTCTGGGAAGGATTGAGGGCAAGAGGAGAAGGGGGCGATAGAGGATGAAATGGTTGAATGATATCACCAACTCAGTGGACATGAGTTTGAGCAAGCTCTGGGAGATAGGAAAGGGGAGGGAAGCCTGGCGTGCTGTAGTTCCTGGGCCTGCAAAGAGTCAGATGTGGCCTAGGGACTGAACAACAACTTGAGGGCAGACAGGGAACCAGACAGGGAGCCAGCGATGCTGGAAAAGGGCCACTAAAGTCACACCTGCTGTTCAGTGTCTTCTTCAAGCACCTTCCACCTTCCACCAGGGCTTCCCCATAGAGGGAGTTTAGGACTTGCTCTCTATGGGTGGGAAGACTAGTGGCTGTGCAGCATCCCAAGGATGAAGGGGCAAGTACTTCCTGAAAAATGAAACAAGTCACTCAGCCCTCAGAGTGTTCAGAACTGTTCCCCAGTTCTGAAATACGGACAGCAACTTTTGACTTAGCAGAAGAAATGGAAAGCAATTTTTAAAAAAATGTACTTTAGTTATGGGTACCATTTTCTTAGAGAAATTCTAATTTACAAAGCACTGTAAAAGTGTGCTACAGAAAGACTGGAAGCATTTTCTTAGTGGATTAGTAACCATAGTATCCCCAGTGGAATCCAGCGTCCTGCTGCTTTTCTCGGAACGCATTAGGGTGTGCTGGTTTGGGAATGGACAATTTATCGAAAGTAAATGTCAAATAACTGAAATGTACAAGATATCCTTTGCAGCCCATGCTCCTGCCTCATCCTTTGGACACTTCAGGGGTCTTTACTTAGGAACTTATGGAAGGGGGAATCCAGGGCTCTGACTGGATATGATGCTCCCTGTCTAGGTGTTCTCCTTCTTTTCTGGAGGAATGATTAGCGGGCATCACTGGTTTTCTCTTCTGCTCCTTCTCAGAACCTTTCCTTTAGCTCTCTATGGATTTAGTCACAGGAAGACACAGGATCTTTTACATTCCAAGGACAGAAATAAGGAAGTGGAGTTAGGAGCTGCCAGTGCCAAGAGACATGAGCTTTAGGGCACCATTCTGGTGTCTTCCTGTCCTGCCCTAGGAATTTTGAAAGATAAGTTACAACTGCTGCATTCAGCGGGATGAACGCTGGGAAGAGAGGTCCTGCTTCTGCAGCATGTTCCTCCGTGGCCTTTAAGCTTGCTTTCCGCCTCTGCTCTCCAAAGGGAGGCCAAGAGAGATTACGTGCCTGGTTTATTCTGGGTTGGAGACTTCCCGTCCTTTGCTGTGTTTACCCAAAATGAGGTCAGCCTCGTTCAGAACTCAGTGAGGTTGTTTTATGTCAGTGGCATTTATAATTAAACTGTAGCCACAAGCCGGGCGTCATAAAACATTAGAGCAAGACAGAGAAGAAATAAAATGGAGTTTGTGGGGGAAAAAAGTTCCAGTGGTTTGGAACATATATATATGCGTGTGTGTGTGTATATATATATATATATATATATATATATATATATATGAAAAAGACTTTTCTTAGAATGTGTAAAGGTGTCTGCTTCTGCTATAGGGTCTGAAAAAGATGCCTGGAAAATTTTGATCTAGTCCAGGGACTGATATTTTAAAAAAACTAAGAAAGTTCACCTGGAAAAATCCCTCCTGTTGTAAGCAGATGAGGCATGGGTGGGAAGATAAGAGGAAGGAGGCCTTTGGCAGGGCATCCTGCCTTTGGAGGCCAGCCCCTCTCTCTGATACCTGGCCGCTGGGCTGGGTCTGCCCACCGTGGTCATCTGATGGGAAGCCCAGTGCCTTTGCTGTCAGGCGGTGAGCCGTAGCAGGATGGGAGTCTGGATCCCCGCCAGAACTAGTGGGGGCGGGAGGGATTCACTGAAGGGAAGGAGCTTGGCCTTTCTAAACGGCTGCAGAGCAGGGTTCTGGGGACCAGAGCACTCTTCAGTGCCTTCAGGATGTGGTCTGATTTATAAATATTTGATCGGCACACACTTTGCTCAGGAACACTTACATTTGTGTGGTGAGCAGTGCCAGTAATCCTGCTTCCCATGCAGCCTCGTGCGTGCTTGGGGAGGCTAAGGGGTGTGCACTGCAGGAGGGGGCTGCAGGTTTGGGGTGCTCGTGGGCTTTTTTCCTATCGGCCAGATACTGTCCAGGTATGAATCCCATCCAGGAATAAATCATGGCCCTCTTTAGGCAGAGAGTGAACTCCTCAGATAGAGCAGAATCAGGCACAGCGCTCCTCCTTGCTTTGCCCAAGACAGCTTGCTTTGCAGAGCGGCGAGACAGGACAGGTATGCGGAGCTGCTAGTGCCTGGGCATGAGGCACCTACATGCCAGGCCTCAAAAGCTCCAAGCCTGGACAGTCCTAAAAAAGGGGGGAGAGCTGCTGTGTTTACCCAAAATGAGGTCAGCCTCGTTCAGAACTCAGTGAGGTTGTTTTATGTCAGTGGCATTTATAATTAAACTGTAGCCACAAGCCGGGCGTCATAAAACATTAGAGCAAGACAGAGAAGAAATAAAATGGAGTTTGTGGGGGAAAAAAGTTCCAGTGGTTTGGAACATATATATATGCGTGTGTGTGTGTATATATATATATATATATATATATATATATATATATGAAAAAGACTTTTCTTAGAATGTGTAAAGGTGTCTGCTTCTGCTATAGGGTCTGAAAAAGATGCCTGGAAAATTTTGATCTAGTCCAGGGACTGATATTTTAAAAAAACTAAGAAAGTTCACCTGGAAAAATCCCTCCTGTTGTAAGCAGATGAGGCATGGGTGGGAAGATAAGAGGAAGGAGGCCTTTGGCAGGGCATCCTGCCTTTGGAGGCCAGCCCCTCTCTCTGATACCTGGCCGCTGGGCTGGGTCTGCCCACCGTGGTCATCTGATGGGAAGCCCAGTGCCTTTGCTGTCAGGCGGTGAGCCGTAGCAGGATGGGAGTCTGGATCCCCGCCAGAACTAGTGGGGGCGGGAGGGATTCACTGAAGGGAAGGAGCTTGGCCTTTCTAAACGGCTGCAGAGCAGGGTTCTGGGGACCAGAGCACTCTTCAGTGCCTTCAGGATGTGGTCTGATTTATAAATATTTGATCGGCACACACTTTGCTCAGGAACACTTACATTTGTGTGGTGAGCAGTGCCAGTAATCCTGCTTCCCATGCAGCCTCGTGCGTGCTTGGGGAGGCTAAGGGGTGTGCACTGCAGGAGGGGGCTGCAGGTTTGGGGTGCTCGTGGGCTTTTTTCCTATCGGCCAGATACTGTCCAGGTATGAATCCCATCCAGGAATAAATCATGGCCCTCTTTAGGCAGAGAGTGAACTCCTCAGATAGAGCAGAATCAGGCACAGCGCTCCTCCTTGCTTTGCCCAAGACAGCTTGCTTTGCAGAGCGGCGAGACAGGACAGGTATGCGGAGCTGCTAGTGCCTGGGCATGAGGCACCTACATGCCAGGCCTCAAAAGCTCCAAGCCTGGACAGTCCTGGAGACACCAAGATGCAGGGAGCTGGTGTAGTATTTGCCTAATAACTCAGCACACTTCACAGATAAGATGGGTTAGATGAGGAAGGCTCAACCAGCCTCAGGCTGCTGCTGATGTGCGTGGCAGACTGATGAAGACTTTCACAAAAGATCACACTTAAAATTACGACTTTCTTACTAGGGTTGATACTGTTGCCATCCTTGATTTTAAAACAAGAAAACTTGAGACACATGGAAGAAAAGTAACTTCCTGACAGAGACGCTGACAGGGAAGCAGTAAACTGCAGTGATGCGCCTTGCATCTGCACCCCTCTGACCCACACGAGGGGCTGTGTGAATCCAGTATGTCCATCTAATCAGCGCATGGGCTGAAACCACCGCTGTGGTGTTGGTGTCGGGGTGGTGGTGGGCTGTGAAGAGAGCCTTGGTTTAGGGAGATGAAACTGGGGGCGGGGACCAGGTTTCCCAGGTTTCCCATCTACTGGTGGGAAGCCAGTAGGTGTGGTGCTCCTCGAATGGAGCTGGTCCCCTTTCTCTGCCGCTGTTCCTCCAGGAGCCTTCCTTTCCTGGTGACACGAGCATTTGCCAGCCCCCTAAGCCAAGCCATAGGAGCCAGCACAGATCTTCTCGCACCCTGTCCCAGAGCCCCTTCTCGCCATCTGCAGCTCTCCGCTCTCATGCTGTCTGACCTTCCTAGTGTGGCAGAGCACCAGATGTCTGTCGTCTGCACTGCTAACTGCCTGCAGCCGTGATTTGAGTCACTGTAAAGAGGTGAACCGAAAACATCTCTGCAGGCCAGAAATTCCTGCTGATGGATACCTCTGACTCAGGTCTGTGGGACAGTGGCCCACGCATGTCCATCCATCATAGGTTTATACCACTCTAAGAAAGGCCTTGGGTTAGGTTCTGGGAAGCTTACTCTTCTGGAGGTAGGAAGAGGATACACTTCTGAAAACTGATCAGTCTTGCCCAGGGCAGATCAACTGGTTGGGGACAAAGAGAAATTGTGAAAGAAGGGTTTTGTTGTTGTTGTTGTCCTCGAGTACTGAAAAGCACATGCTTCCACCTTGTATAGTTAATATGGACTTATTTAAATATTAGATTGGCTTTTAGAAATGCTCTCCTTGGAGGAAGTGTTAGAGCGTGGCTCTCCGCTTGTGTCCACAGTCTCTGTTTATGCTCAAGCTAATGATCAAGGAATAGAAACCATTGCCTTGCCAGGCTGTGCTAACCCCTCAGGGATCATCCACTCATGCCTGTTCAGGTTGATTATGTTTCTGAAGAACCTTGAAATTCAGGACTGTGGCAGTACTACCACTGGACAGAAGAGGGCGACAGAACCACATTTAGTGGGTGCATCTATGGCAGAGAGTCTTCTCACTAGATCTCATGAGTTTTCGGCTTTGTCAGGCATGCAAGGCAGTGTTGCTATTCCCACTGCGCAGGGGAGGAGACTGAGCCTCAGTATTTCCCTGCAAGATGAGACAGCTGGGAACACCGGAGACTTTCACACGTCTGTACAAGAGAGGATGGTGGGAAGGGCTTGGGGACTGGGGACTTGAAGCTGCTTTTGCAGACTACTTTATGCCAAATGGAGAGAATGATAATTGCTTAGTGTCGACCCAGTTAGAAAGTGGCAGCACAGAAATATGAACTCGTGCTGACTCTGAACTCAACATGACTCCGCATCTAGGGCTCTTGACTGCAGGGGGTACGTGGATTATCTGGTCCTCCTGGCATTGACAGGTAGGGGATAGATTTCTGCTCACCCACCTCACTTTGATTTCTGTCCTCCTTGGCCCTTGTTTTTAGTTCTAGACTAAGTAAATAGGCCAACACAATGACTCTGAACATTGCCAGAGAGGCCTTGAATCAAAACCAGAACCCAAGCCCTTGGCCTTCCTGGAGGGCAGTGTTATTACTGAAGAGAAGAGACTAGGTTAGGGTCCTTAGGTGCTCTACTTGGTGTCCACGTGCTGTGCTGAGTACATGGAGATCTGGTGACGATGGCAACACAGGTGACGACAGTAACACGCATGAACCGGTATCCACAGAGCTGTTACTCTGGTCAAGAGGCCATGCCAGGAATTTCCACTTCGTTGTCTCAGGTAATCCCCCCAAGTAGCATTACTCTTACTTTATGAGGGAGGAAAGTAAGGCCGGAACAGTTCCATCACTAGCCCAGGCTCACTTGCGAAGTGACTAACCCACCGTCACTCGTGTGCACACCTCTTCACACACACTCCTGTACTACTGCATGCTGCCCTCCAGGGCTCCTGACATCTTAGCTGGGCCACCTGACTTTGCAGCACTGTTCAGAAGTTGCCATACAGTTCTGTACCCAGAATGCAGACTATAATGTTAACAGCGAAGCCATGAACCCTTTCTTCAGAAATTCTGCTACTTGAAATTCTAGTACTTGGGAGTTGTAACTGTAGCCTCCTGTGACCCCAGAAGAGTCAGCTTAACCCCACAGAAAACATCATCAAGACTGTCTTTTCCTCTGGTATTCAGAGGACCAGAGAGCGTTCTTGTTGGTTCATAAAGCTGATAAGACTTACTAGACATGTTTAAAATCTTGTAGAAATCACAGCTTGTTCCCTCTGTGCTGTATGAGGCAGATGACACAAGATGTGTAGTTTGCTTGATACAACACAGTGGACTCAAGTCAAAGTGCATTCCTTTGCAGTGGATATTGCCTGTGTATGTGCTGGACATACTCAGCAGTGTTTTCTGCTTCACTCTGGTACCTATTTTTCATCAAGTATAAGGCATTCAGCAGGTCCATCTGGAGACAAGCCATCCAACCAAACTAAAAATAATCTGACCCTGCAGCAGTCAGCCCCAAACCTCAGCCGTCGTGCTTATCTCAAGGGTCTGCTTGGTGGGTGGGAAGGGAGGGACAGTGCCATCTGGTTAGTAAATGCTAGCTTGTGTCCCCATCATTTGTGTGACTGTGGATGGAGAGTGAGCAACACTGGTGTGACCGTTTGTGCTTGGTGACTGCAGCCTGCGGTGTGTACGCGTGTGTGCTAAGTCGTTTCAGTCATGTCTGACTCTTTGCGACCCTACGGGCTGTTGCCTCCAGGAGCGTCTGTCCAGGCAAGAATACTGGAGTGGATTACTGTGCACTCCTCCAGGGGATCGTCCTGACCCAGGGGTCGAACCCACATCTCTTGCATCTCCTGCATTGGCCTGTGGGTTTCTTACCACTAGCACCACCTGGGAAGCCCTAACTTTTGGTGTATATTCAATCAATAATAAAGACTACCATCACATCAAGGCCAGTGTTCTCTAGTCCACTTTAAAGCCATCCTGCACATCCTTAACTTCTCCCTGTGTTATTCTGTGTCCCCTGATTTCATCCATACCTTTCCTTCTCTTGGCTCATGACATGTTTGACCCTTCAACCCCTGTTAGCAGGGACAGGATCTCTTTTGGCTCCTTTCCAACATATGATGCTGTGGTGGTGCTCAGGGAATCCCCGATCACATCACAGTAGGACCCAGACACCTAATACCAAGTATACATCCCACTGCCAGAAATACTAAAGCAGAAGGAAGAGGTTTTTGTTCTTAGATAGTCAAGGAGATTCTTTCCTCCACTGTCATACTGCCGTTCATTAGCACCATCTGAGAGCAGGACTGGCAGGAAAGCCTGGAAGAGAGAGTCAGCCTTCGGCTCTAATCACTCCCAGTCTCCTGTTTCTATAAGGTCTGGAGAATTACTTTACCAGCTCCCCGCACCTCCCCCTCCCAGTACCGCAACCACATCTGCGTGATATGCAGAGCGCGAGCAGCATAATTTATGATGTGTAAGACCACGATTATGAGCTAGGATTTCACAAAGCAAGCCCAGTGGAAACATAACTTAGAGAGTGAGTTAACCTGAAATTGAGCCCCTGTCTCCGGGTGGCGGGTGGTTACTGCCCCTGCCGTGTGGCCCTTCCATGGAGTGAGCAGAGCCATCTGGTTAGTAAATGCTAGCTTGTGTCCCCATCATTTGTGTGACTGTGGATGGAGAGTGAGCAACACTGGTGTGACCGTTTGTGCTTGGTGACTGCAGCCTGCGGTGTGTAGCAGCGTGTGTGCTAAGTCGTTTCAGTCATGTCTGACTCTTTGCGACCCTACGGGCTGTTGCCTCCAGGAGCGTCTGTCCAGGCAAGAATACTGGAGTGGATTACTGTGCACTCCTCCAGGGGATCGTCCTGACCCAGGGGTCGAACCCACATCTCTTGCATCTCCTGCATTGGCCTGTGGGTTTCTTACCACTAGCACCACCTGGGAAGCCCTAACTTTTGGTGTATATTCAATCAATAATAAAGACTACCATCACATCAAGGCCAGTGTTCTCTAGTCCACTTTAAAGCCATCCTGCACATCCTTAACTTCTCCCTGTGTTATTCTGTGTCCCCTGATTTCATCCATACCTTTCCTTCTCTTGGCTCATGACATGTTTGACCCTTCAACCCCTGTTAGCAGGGACAGGATCTCTTTTGGCTCCTTTCCAACATATGATGCTGTGGTGGTGCTCAGGGAATCCCCGATCACATCACAGTAGGACCCAGACACCTAATACCAAGTATACATCCCACTGCCAGAAATACTAAAGCAGAAGGAAGAGGTTTTTGTTCTTAGATAGTCAAGGAGATTCTTTCCTCCACTGTCATACTGCCGTTCATTAGCACCATCTGAGAGCAGGACTGGCAGGAAAGCCTGGAAGAGAGAGTCAGCCTTCGGCTCTAATCACTCCCAGTCTCCTGTTTCTATAAGGTCTGGAGAATTACTTTACCAGCTCCCCGCACCTCCCCCTCCCAGTACCGCAACCACATCTGCGTGATATGCAGAGCGCGAGCAGCATAATTTATGATGTGTAAGACCACGATTATGAGCTAGGATTTCACAAAGCAAGCCCAGTGGAAACATAACTTAGAGAGTGAGTTAACCTGAAATTGAGCCCCTGTCTCCGGGTGGCGGGTGGTTACTGCCCCTGCCCCGTGTGGCCCTTCCCGTCATGGAGTGAGCAGAGCCCTGACTGGCCTTGCAGACCAAATTTCTCACTGCTTACAGAAATCTGGAACAATGAAACATCGGTAACCTGGTCTGATCTCATAGAAATTGTGGTAGTTCAACAGAGAGGCCTCTTAAACTCTGGAAATAGGACCCCTTTAGGGAGTCTGTCACCCTTATAGCTCCCCCTTCTCCATATCTAGACCCTCTCTGTCTACATTGTTACACCTGCCCCTGAGTGTGTTGTGTCTGAGTAGAACCTTGGAGAAGAGGGTACAACCCTTAGCTATTCTGTTTTCCCATCCCTGACTAAGAAAGATACCAGAAATGTAAGATGGGTGCTTACTGTGCAGGTCGCCCTTGTCTCTTGTCCCATCCACTGTACCGTCTGGAAGGATCCTCAGGAAGTAGCCCCCGTTGCTGCAGTAGAGGAGTTTGGGCTTCAGGTAACTGCTTTCAGCCAGGTTAAACTTCCCCTGGAGGTTAAACTTCTCCATCAGGGCTGCAAAGGTGTAGACTTCTTTAGCCATGGCTCAGCAGCTGCTGTTGTGGCTCTTTCAAGGCTGTTAAGAAATGAAACAGTGCTTGCAGGACCTTCCTCCAGGGAAGGTGCAGCATGCACTTTCAAGAAGGCAAGGAGCGCCTCAAGGCACCAGCTCCTGGGCGGGTGAAAACCACAGACTGGCCAGGTGCTGCCCACAGTAAACGAGCCTGCGTGGTGGCCAGTGGTTAAGAAATGATCATCCCCAGTAGGGGAGGGATTTTCAGGCATTTCCCACTTACCAATTGGACACAGCTCTGGACCAGGCTGTTGTTTTTTAGAATATCAAATGTGATCACTTTGGTGGATGGAAAAAAAAAAAATAATGTTTTGGTCCCTCCTTCTGATCCACATACGTCCTCAAATTAAATACTGAAGTTGCACTAAAATAACACTCAGGATCTGCCTGAAACCCACAAAAGCCGAGAGGCCGGCACCAAGGTTGTCCCCTGTGCCCTCCCACTGTTTGGCCCATATAAAGAGATAGCTTGGGGAGCCTGGGCATGCGAGACCTATGGGGGAGGGATGGGGTGTTTCTGAGCTAGCTAACGGTTAATGTGTAAAGGAAAATTATGGGTTTGCTAGTGGGAACAGAACCAGAGGTGGAGAAGAAGGCACGTGGCGGAGTTAGGTGGGGTTTTTAAAGGGCAATCAATGTGCCCAAACACATTTCATGGGATGGAGCATTTTGAAGGTTATGCTAGCTGTTGCCTGCATCCACAATTTCCTGTGTATCCTCAGATTACACAGGGAAGATAGTAGTCTGTTCCTGGTGCAAAAACTGTCTTCATCCTAATTATGTTCTAATGAGACATGTGTATTATGACACAGAAACCACTGTATGGCCTATTATGATCCTCTAATATTATGTATGTCTGCTATATACAGATTTATATTGTTGATATAGAAGTGCATCAGTGACACCTCTGAGGATTAAAAAACAAAACCAATAAACTTAAGCTTTTTTTTAACACTTGGCCACTTTTTATTGGTCTTTCATTTATTTATTTTCATCCATCTTTGTTCTTCAGCCTGTGTATCAGGGCTGCAAAGGTGTAGACTTCTTTAGCCATGGCTCAGCAGCTGCTGTTGTGGCTCTTTCAAGGCTGTTAAGAAATGAAACAGTGCTTGCAGGACCTTCCTCCAGGAAGGTGCAGCATGCACTTTCAAGAAGGCAAGGAGCGCCTCAAGGCACCAGCTCCTGGGCGGGTGAAAACCACAGACTGGCCAGGTGCTGCCCACAGTAAACGAGCCTGCGTGGTGGCCAGTGGTTAAGAAATGATCATCCCCAGTAGGGGAGGGATTTTCAGGCATTTCCCACTTACCAATTGGACACAGCTCTGGACCAGGCTGTTGTTTTTTAGAATATCAAATGTGATCACTTTGGTGGATGGAAAAAAAAAAAATAATGTTTTGGTCCCTCCTTCTGATCCACATACGTCCTCAAATTAAATACTGAAGTTGCACTAAAATAACACTCAGGATCTGCCTGAAACCCACAAAAGCCGAGAGGCCGGCACCAAGGTTGTCCCCTGTGCCCTCCCACTGTTTGGCCCATATAAAGAGATAGCTTGGGGAGCCTGGGCATGCGAGACCTATGGGGGAGGGATGGGGTGTTTCTGAGCTAGCTAACGGTTAATGTGTAAAGGAAAATTATGGGTTTGCTAGTGGGAACAGAACCAGAGGTGGAGAAGAAGGCACGTGGCGGAGTTAGGTGGGGTTTTTAAAGGGCAATCAATGTGCCCAAACACATTTCATGGGATGGAGCATTTTGAAGGTTATGCTAGCTGTTGCCTGCATCCACAATTTCCTGTGTATCCTCAGATTACACAGGGAAGATAGTAGTCTGTTCCTGGTGCAAAAACTGTCTTCATCCTAATTATGTTCTAATGAGACATGTGTATTATGACACAGAAACCACTGTATGGCCTATTATGATCCTCTAATATTATGTATGTCTGCTATATACAGATTTATATTGTTGATATAGAAGTGCATCAGTGACACCTCTGAGGATTAAAAAACAAAACCAATAAACTTAAGCTTTTTTTTTTTTTAACACTTGGCCACTTTTTTATTGGTCTTTCATTTATTTATTTTCATCCATCTTTGTTCTTCAGCCTGTGTGGGCCTCCCATTTCAGTGGCCTCTCCTGTAGCAGAGCACCAGCTCTGGACGCATGCGCTCCACAGCACAGGCTCGTAATTGGATACACTGGTCCAGTCGCTCTGCAGCATGTGGATTCTTCCCGTGCCAGGGATTGAACCAGCGCCCCTTGCAGTGCAAGGCAGACTCTTTACCCACTGGACCACCAAGGAAGCCCTAAACTTCAGTATTTTAAAATATCTCCCACCGTTTAGGAGAATGAATTGGTGCCAACTACAAGGATTGCACAAGAAAGAGGTGAAGAAGAGAGCAGAAAACCAACGTGGCAATTTCATCTTGTAAGAATGAGTAGATGCCAGTTGTGAGTAGATGTGGCCTTATAATAATAGTGATCATCATCGTTGTCAGTAACATACTGTGGACTAGGAGTTAACTTATATCACTGAGGTAGACATTAATATTATCCTCATTTTTTATAAAGTGAGCCCAGGGGACTTCCCTGGTGGTCTAGTGGTTAAAACTTCACCTTCCAATACAAGGGATGCGGGTTCAATCCCTGGTCAGGAAGCTAAGATCCCACATGCCTCAGGGCCAAAAAAACCCAAAACATAAAACAGAAGCAATATTGTAACAAATTCAGTAAAGACCTAAAAATTAAGTAATTAATTAAAAAAAAAAAACCAAAAGCTTACTGCTAGCCAGTGACCTGTCCAAGGACAACAGCTCGTAAGTCAGTTTCAAAAGGAGCGTGTTGAAATAAAGCCCTAACTTTCCCTTCATTACTATGACAAGGCTAAGTGACTTTACTGATACCACGGTATTATTAGAAGAAGTGGGGGTTTTACTCATTGCCTGGCACATGCATCTGCCCCTATGACCTGATCATTCATTAAGGTACTCATTCATAACCTAGGTATTGGCTGTTACCACCAACAGCCTCCACTTCACTTTACCCCTATGCCTGTCATCATTCCTTGGAGGACGACTTATATTGTTGATATAGAAGTGCATCAGTGACACCTCTGAGGATTAAAAACAAAACCAATAAACTTAAGCTTTTTTTTTAACACTTGGCCACTTTTTTATTGGTCTTTCATTTATTTATTTTCATCCATCTTTGTTCTTCAGCCTGTGTGGGCCTCCCATTTCAGTGGCCTCTCCTGTAGCAGAGCACCAGCTCTGGACGCATGCGCTCCACAGCACAGGCTCGTAATTGGATACACTGGTCCAGTCGCTCTGCAGCATGTGGATTCTTCCCGTGCCAGGGATTGAACCAGCGCCCCTTGCAGTGCAAGGCAGACTCTTTACCCACTGGACCACCAAGGAAGCCCTAAACTTCAGTATTTTAAAATATCTCCCACCGTTTAGGAGAATGAATTGGTGCCAACTACAAGGATTGCACAAGAAAGAGGTGAAGAAGAGAGCAGAAAACCAACGTGGCAATTTCATCTTGTAAGAATGAGTAGATGCCAGTTGTGAGTAGATGTGGCCTTATAATAATAGTGATCATCATCGTTGTCAGTAACATACTGTGGACTAGGAGTTAACTTATATCACTGAGGTAGACATTAATATTATCCTCATTTTTTATAAAGTGAGCCCAGGGGACTTCCCTGGTGGTCTAGTGGTTAAAACTTCACCTTCCAATACAAGGGATGCGGGTTCAATCCCTGGTCAGGAAGCTAAGATCCCACATGCCTCAGGGCCAAAAAAACCCAAAACATAAAACAGAAGCAATATTGTAACAAATTCAGTAAAGACCTAAAAATTAAGTAATTAATTAAAAAAAAAAAACCAAAAGCTTACTGCTAGCCAGTGACCTGTCCAAGGACAACAGCTCGTAAGTCAGTTTCAAAAGGAGCGTGTTGAAATAAAGCCCTAACTTTCCCTTCATTACTATGACAAGGCTAAGTGACTTTACTGATACCACGGTATTATTAGAAGAAGTGGGGGTTTTACTCATTGCCTGGCACATGCATCTGCCCCTATGACCTGATCATTCATTAAGGTACTCATTCATAACCTAGGTATTGGCTGTTACCACCAACAGCCTCCACTTCACTTTTACCCCTATGCCTGTCATCATTCCTTGGAGAACCCATGTCACCAGGTGTTAGGAGCCCTGTGAAAATCTCTCTCTCTCACATGCACACACACACACCCGATCCAGCCCTCCAGCCATCCCTGGAGTGGTCTAAGGGAGCTGCTCGCATAGAAGGTAATTCCAGCAGAAATCAAGACAGCAATTTGGGTGATTTGCCTTGGTGACTTTGGAATTAGAGTTTATGTTGGAAGCCTCCATGAGTTTCCTTTACTCCAGGCATTTTGATATGTTTGGTGCATGCCTCCCAGTCTACAGCCACATGGGCTTTGGTTTGAAGTCCCTCCAAGGGCCCCCAAAGAGAGTTTTGCGTATACCATGTAAACTGTCTTTAAAGTTAGACCACCTCCAAATATCTCCTTCACATATGGTGAAACTCTGTCCAGTCCTTTTCACACAGTATAATAACAGATGGGAAATTAATTTCATATACATCAGTTTCACAGGGCAGACTGCAGCTCTTTGCGTTCCCTGCTCAAACCCTCACTCTTTTCCAAAACCTTCTTTATCCACAAGCCTCTGAGTCTCTGTGTCAGCCTCTGTCTTTGTACTCAGCCCTTTTTCCTCCCAGCCTGTCAATCTCCCCCTCCCTCCTCTTCCTCATTCCGCTTACTTCTGGATCGCCTCTGATGTAAAGCTATTCCATGCTTCCAAACATGGCCATTTTCACCAGTCACCTGTCATCAGCATATAACAATAATCAAATCTTTCTTCCTTAAATTACAACTAAGAGATAATCCATATTTTTTGATCCATCAGTCTTCTTTTCAAATGCTTAGTACTTAATTTGGTACAGGAGACAACAATTACATACTAGTGGTGGTCATTTCACTGTACAAATAGCCATTTGTATTGTCCAACTTAGATGGGCAGAATTTTGTTTCTTGTTGTCTCTGGGTTTTTCCAGATGGAGGTCGCCTAGAGCCTCGGTCATGTAGCAGTTGCCGTGGTGAGGAATGCCTCTCTCCTAGATCAGACACCCGTGAGGGGTCTCCTTTAGTTTAGTTTCTAAGTGTTGCATATGAAATTGGCTCTACTCATTTACATTCTTGCTTCTGGCCAAGATTCAAGGCATCCGTTGTGGTCAGGATCTACTGATGCTCTCACATTCATGTGTGTGTTAAGCCATGCAGCCTGGGCTTCATCACTGCAGACTCTCCCCAGATTGGTCCTTTGCCAGAGGCCACCAGGCATCACAGCCAGAGGTCATACAAGTGCTTGCCTCCGTCTGTGCCAGCTCCACCCAGTAAGAAGGGCAGTGATGGTGTGGCTGCTCTCTCTTCAGATTGTTCCCATCACCTTTCCATTCAGATCCATACCTGAAACGTGAAGGTGACATGGTGATGCCTGAAAATAAGCCTTGAGTTCAACAGGAATTTGGTAGGCTGTGGCAGTGGAATTTATGAATCAGCTGTGAAACGTACAAGAAAATGAAATATCTTTTTGTTGGTGAAGGAAATTCCAGAGGCACAAAATGTTCTGCCCCCTCTTGCTTGTTTACAGTTTACCTGTATTTTTAGCAGTGGTTGGTCCAAAGTTCTTTGCCCTTCCACTCTTTGTTAAAGGGCAGGGATGAAGGAATTATATGATGTGATAAAACCATTAGGCTGCAGCCTAACCAGACCCCTGGGATTTTCACAAATTGCTATGGATAAATGAATTGTAACTCAGCCTTTTCCTACTCCCCCCCCCTTTTCATTCCGCTTACTTCTGGATCGCCTCTGATGTAAAGCTATTCCATGCTTCCAAACATGGCCATTTTCACCAGTCACCTGTCATCAGCATATAACAATAATCAAATCTTTCTTCCTTAAATTACAACTAAGAGATAATCCATATTTTTTGATCCATCAGTCTTCTTTTCAAATGCTTAGTACTTAATTTGGTACAGGAGACAACAATTACATACTAGTGGTGGTCATTTCACTGTACAAATAGCCATTTGTATTGTCCAACTTAGATGGGCAGAATTTTGTTTCTTGTTGTCTCTGGGTTTTTCCAGATGGAGGTCGCCTAGAGCCTCGGTCATGTAGCAGTTGCCGTGGTGAGGAATGCCTCTCTCCTAGATCAGACACCCGTGAGGGGTCTCCTTTAGTTTAGTTTCTAAGTGTTGCATATGAAATTGGCTCTACTCATTTACATTCTTGCTTCTGGCCAAGATTCAAGGCATCCGTTGTGGTCAGGATCTACTGATGCTCTCACATTCATGTGTGTGTTAAGCCATGCAGCCTGGGCTTCATCACTGCAGACTCTCCCCAGATTGGTCCTTTGCCAGAGGCCACCAGGCATCACAGCCAGAGGTCATACAAGTGCTTGCCTCCGTCTGTGCCAGCTCCACCCAGTAAGAAGGGCAGTGATGGTGTGGCTGCTCTCTCTTCAGATTGTTCCCATCACCTTTCCATTCAGATCCATACCTGAAACGTGAAGGTGACATGGTGATGCCTGAAAATAAGCCTTGAGTTCAACAGGAATTTGGTAGGCTGTGGCAGTGGAATTTATGAATCAGCTGTGAAACGTACAAGAAAATGAAATATCTTTTTGTTGGTGAAGGAAATTCCAGAGGCACAAAATGTTCTGCCCCCTCTTGCTTGTTTACAGTTTACCTGTATTTTTAGCAGTGGTTGGTCCAAAGTTCTTTGCCCTTCCACTCTTTGTTAAAGGGCAGGGATGAAGGAATTATATGATGTGATAAAACCATTAGGCTGCAGCCTAACCAGACCCCTGGGGATTTTCACAAATTGCTCTGATAAATGAATCCATTAACTATGAAATCAAGCATTGAGCATAATGGAAATTTATAAGTCCTGCCCCTGTTTACTTATAATCTTACTGTAGTCTCTCAGGGAAGGGGGTTATCTCTGTGTGTGTTGGGAGATGGAAATAATCAAGACCAGTGGACTCCATGCCATCGTTGTATGCTAGGCCCAGCCCTCGCAGGTTTGGGGCCCTGGGAGATTTTCTTGACTTGCCCATGACACCAAAGTGAGGGGAACACCAAGCCCACTGGAACATTCATGTTAAGCCTGACATGTTTTGATAGCTCTAGCTTCTAGAAGAGAACCTGAGCTCTGACACATGAATAGGATGTTAAGTATATGCTCTGAACACCCAGGAATACAACAGCCACTTTTCAGTGTGGTAGAGTGAACAACACTGTACAGTCCCTGCTATGCACAGATTGACTCTGAGAGCCCGGGAGAGTCATTTATTCCTTCCAAGATGTTTCCTCTAATAATCCCCTCTTCTGCCTACCTCAGAGTTGTCTGAAGGGTTAAATGAGGACAATATTCATAACACAACTTGGAAAGTTTACAAGTGTGACCTGACCTCTAGGAGATAGGGGTAAGTGGTTATGTTAAACTGGCTGAAGCCTCATGCGATCTAGGTCAGCATTCAATTGAATGCTTTATTTGTTTGTTTTTAACACTCAAAACTTCATGTATTTATTTATGCATTTACTCATTTTACATGGCCTTGAACTTTAGGTCTCCAGGGGCAAGTACATTCGTTCAGTAAATATTTACTGATTGCCTGTGATTTTGCTAGGCATTAGTGGAGAAATGTGAGAATATAAAGATGACAGTTCTATTCTCTGCTCTTAAGACATTTACAGCTGAGCTCAAGACACATAAATGTACACAAATACATTTTATTGCTATATAACAACTATGCTAAGTCACTTTGGTTGTATGTGACTCTGAAACCTCATGGATTTTGGCCCACCAGGCTACTGTCCGTGAGATTTTTCAGGCAACGATGCTGGAATGGGTTGCCATTTCCTCCTCCATGAATGCTTAATTTAAAATCATTTTTTCAGCTATTATGGAAATAAAGTTTTTCATTCTTTCTCAAATTTGGCAGACATTAGCTAAGCCCTTCCTCCTTCTTCATGTAAGTCATCAGCATATTAGAGAAGATGGGGGAGTAACAGGTAAGGCATGGTTATGTAAGAGAGAATCCAGGTCGCAGTTTCAGACTCAGCTCTCAGCTATTGACAGTTACTGAAGGAATGTTTGTGAGGCTTGCTGTTTCTAGGACACATTTGTTTTCAGTCTGCTTCTGGGCTAGGCCAGAGAAAGACATGGTTCTAAGAATCAAGGGAAGGCAAACATTGATGTTTAACATCTATTTATTTTTTTAAGTTTTATTTTTAATTCCTGTCACTGCTTAAGCAATGTGGAATGCCCATGAAGGAGGATATTTTGCACAGTGTATTAAGCCTCTAGAGGTAAGCCAACAATGAATGGAATGGTCCTCAAATTCAGTATATTGCATCGTGAACCCCTTCTTAATAAAAACTGTACAGTCCCTGCTATGCACAGATTGACTCTGAGAGCCGGAGAGTCATTTATTCCTTCCAAGATGTTTCCTCTAATAATCCCCTCTTCTGCCTACCTCAGAGTTGTCTGAAGGGTTAAATGAGGACAATATTCATAACACAACTTGGAAAGTTTACAAGTGTGACCTGACCTCTAGGAGATAGGGGTAAGTGGTTATGTTAAACTGGCTGAAGCCTCATGCGATCTAGGTCAGCATTCAATTGAATGCTTTATTTGTTTGTTTTTAACACTCAAAACTTCATGTATTTATTTATGCATTTACTCATTTTACATGGCCTTGAACTTTAGGTCTCCAGGGGCAAGTACATTCGTTCAGTAAATATTTACTGATTGCCTGTGATTTTGCTAGGCATTAGTGGAGAAATGTGAGAATATAAAGATGACAGTTCTATTCTCTGCTCTTAAGACATTTACAGCTGAGCTCAAGACACATAAATGTACACAAATACATTTTATTGCTATATAACAACTATGCTAAGTCACTTTGGTTGTATGTGACTCTGAAACCTCATGGATTTTGGCCCACCAGGCTACTGTCCGTGAGATTTTTCAGGCAACGATGCTGGAATGGGTTGCCATTTCCTCCTCCATGAATGCTTAATTTAAAATCATTTTTTCAGCTATTATGGAAATAAAGTTTTTCATTCTTTCTCAAATTTGGCAGACATTAGCTAAGCCCTTCCTCCTTCTTCATGTAAGTCATCAGCATATTAGAGAAGATGGGGGAGTAACAGGTAAGGCATGGTTATGTAAGAGAGAATCCAGGTCGCAGTTTCAGACTCAGCTCTCAGCTATTGACAGTTACTGAAGGAATGTTTGTGAGGCTTGCTGTTTCTAGGACACATTTGTTTTCAGTCTGCTTCTGGGCTAGGCCAGAGAAAGACATGGTTCTAAGAATCAAGGGAAGGCAAACATTGATGTTTAACATCTATTTATTTTTTTAAGTTTTATTTTTAATTCCTGTCACTGCTTAAGCAATGTGGAATGCCCATGAAGGAGGATATTTTGCACAGTGTATTAAGCCTCTAGAGGTAAGCACAATAGGCATCTGTTAAGGTGATAATTGGATATGTGTCCTCAAATTCAGTATATGTAAAACAGATCTCACATCTGGCCTCAGATATGCCCCAGGCCCTTGCTGTCATCTTTGATTGGCATGACTCAAAAGCCTGAACTCTTCCTTGCAGACACTCATTTGTCTCTTCCTTGCAGACACTCATTTGTCCCCAATTTTGATATATCAAACATACATGTTCAAAGAAAAGAAATAGAATGTATTAACTCCATTCAGCAACTGATACGTATAAGGGAAAAGAGATGAAGTAAATAAAATTGTACTTATCTAAAAGAATCTAGAAAAAAGAAAAATAATAGAATCATTTAAAAATATTGCTCATGGGCTTCCCTGGTGGTCCAGCTGGTAAGGACACCGCCTTGCAGTGCAAGGGGCACCGGTTCGATCCCTGGCCTGGGAAGATCCCATGTGCCACAGAGCGGCTGGACTGATGTGTCCAATTGCTGAGCCGGAGCTCTGGGGCGCATGCGCCCAGAGCCGGTGCTCTGCAACAACAGAGGCCACTGCGATGGGAAGCCCACACGGGCCGAAGAACAAAGACGGATGAAAAGAGACAAATGAAAGACCAATAGAAGTAGCCCGCCTGCTCCCCTTCCTCCCCACCCCCCCATAAATAGATAAATAAATCTTAAAAAAAATATATTGCTCATAACTAGGTGGCAGAAATTCATATATAACTCCATTCAGCAACTGATATGTATAAGGGAAAAGATATGAAGTAAATAAAATTGTACTTATCTAAAAGAATCTAGAAAAAAGAAAAATAATAGTATCATTTAAAAATATTGCTCATAAATAGGTGGCAGAAATTCATATATATTTATCACAATAAATGTAAATGGGCTAAATTTCCTAGTTACTGGATTTTTAAGTAAATCCATCTATACTGATTACAAGAGATTCATTTAAAACATGAGGAAACAAAAAGGTTAAAAGAAAAATAGACACCAAATATTAATAAAAATTTAAGTTAGTATATCAATATTAATATCATATCAACTAGGTCTATGGCAGAAAGAATGATCAAGGATAAAAGGGATCACTGCATAATGGTAAGTGGATCAAGCATGTGTATACTTAATGACATAGCCTCAAAAAAAAAAAAATATAAAAGTTGTTAAGGTGATAATTGGATATGTGTCCTCAAATTCAGTATATGTAAAACAGATCTCACATCTGGCCTCAGATATGCCCCAGGCCCTTGCTGTCATCTTTGATTGGCATGACTCAAAAGCCTGAACTCTTCCTTGCAGACACTCATTTGTCTCTTCCTTGCAGACACTCATTTGTCCCCAATTTTGATATATCAAACATACATGTTCAAAGAAAAGAAATAGAATGTATTAACTCCATTCAGCAACTGATACGTATAAGGGAAAAGAGATGAAGTAAATAAAATTGTACTTATCTAAAAGAATCTAGAAAAAAGAAAAATAATAGAATCATTTAAAAATATTGCTCATGGGCTTCCCTGGTGGTCCAGCTGGTAAGGACACCGCCTTGCAGTGCAAGGGGCACCGGTTCGATCCCTGGCCTGGGAAGATCCCATGTGCCACAGAGCGGCTGGACTGATGTGTCCAATTGCTGAGCCGGAGCTCTGGGGCGCATGCGCCCAGAGCCGGTGCTCTGCAACAACAGAGGCCACTGCGATGGGAAGCCCACACGGGCCGAAGAACAAAGACGGATGAAAAGAGACAAATGAAAGACCAATAGAAGTAGCCCGCCTGCTCCCCTTCCTCCCCACCCCCCCATAAATAGATAAATAAATCTTAAAAAAAATATATTGCTCATAACTAGGTGGCAGAAATTCATATATAACTCCATTCAGCAACTGATATGTATAAGGGAAAAGATATGAAGTAAATAAAATTGTACTTATCTAAAAGAATCTAGAAAAAAGAAAAATAATAGTATCATTTAAAAATATTGCTCATAAATAGGTGGCAGAAATTCATATATATTTATCACAATAAATGTAAATGGGCTAAATTTCCTAGTTACTGGATTTTTAAGTAAATCCATCTATACTGATTACAAGAGATTCATTTAAAACATGAGGAAACAAAAAGGTTAAAAGAAAAATAGACACCAAATATTAATAAAAATTTAAGTTAGTATATCAATATTAATATCATATCAACTAGGTCTATGGCAGAAAGAATGATCAAGGATAAAAGGGATCACTGCATAATGGTAAGTGGATCAAGCATGTGTATACTTAATGACATAGCCTCAAAATATATAAAATGAAAATGGACAAATATATGAAGAGAAGTTGTTGACCAATCCACAATGATGGTGGGAGATTTTAGCACATTTTTATCATAAATGATAGAGCAAATAGACAAAAATATTATGGCTGTGGAAGATCAAAATACCTAATTAATATGCTTGATTGAATGAATCATTTAAAAGAACCCTGCACCCAGCAATTACTGAATACCATTTTTCTCATGGACACATAGAGCATTTACAAAAATGGACCGTGTACAAGGTCATAAGGAAAGACTCAACATAAATAGAATTTTGTTAAGACTATCCTTTGATTAGAGCAGAAATCACTCCCACCCATCTCACTGGTGACAAAGCCCTTTCAACTGTCTCTCAGTAACATCTGCTAGCGTCACCCTCCCTTTTGCATTTTCACTGTGCTCCTGAGTGCAAGTATAGCACTTCTCACCTGGGCTGCTGAGGCAGGCAGCAATGGCCTCTCTTCTCCAGCACTGCTGTCTTCCAGTCCACTTTCTACCCTGCTGCCAGTGACCTTTCTAACATGTGAAAATGAGCATTTCTCTCCTATTTAAGGTCTTTGACCTTGCCAGTGGGTTCTCTGCTGCCATCAGGATAAAACCCAAACCTATGACCTATAAGGCTTCCCTCATCTGGTCTTCACCTAACCTCATTGCTGTTTCTCTTACTGGTCTGCTCTTCTTGGAGTCCCCCCACACCCTCAATACTCACACAGCTGCGTTCTCTCTCTCCCCATTCCTCTACCCTTCCATCATGGCCTGGCTAAGTCATACTCATCCTTCAAAATTCACCTCAGATATTTCCTCCTCCAGAAAGCCTTTTTGGACATATTACCAGCCCTAACCTTCCTACTCTTCTCATTCCAGAGACATCAGTTTAGATTAGTTGATCCCTAATGCTCCCATGGCAGCATTCCATTTACTCTGTCAGAGAAGTGGGTGGAATTGTTATACTATCAAAATATTATATCATATCAACTAGGTCTATGGCAGAAAGAATGATCAAGGATAAAAGGGATCACTGCATAATGGTAAGTGGATCAAGCATGTGTATACTTAATGACATAGCCTCAAAATATATAAAATGAAAATGGACAAATATATGAAGAGAAGTTGTTGACCAATCCACAATGATGGTGGGAGATTTTAGCACATTTTTATCATAAATGATAGAGCAAATAGACAAAAATATTATGGCTGTGGAAGATCAAAATACCTAATTAATATGCTTGATTGAATGAATCATTTAAAAGAACCCTGCACCCAGCAATTACTGAATACCATTTTTCTCATGGACACATAGAGCATTTACAAAAATGGACCGTGTACAAGGTCATAAGGAAAGACTCAACATAAATAGAATTTTGTTAAGACTATCCTTTGATTAGAGCAGAAATCACTCCCACCCATCTCACTGGTGACAAAGCCCTTTCAACTGTCTCTCAGTAACATCTGCTAGCGTCACCCTCCCTTTTGCATTTTCACTGTGCTCCTGAGTGCAAGTATAGCACTTCTCACCTGGGCTGCTGAGGCAGGCAGCAATGGCCTCTCTTCTCCAGCACTGCTGTCTTCCAGTCCACTTTCTACCCTGCTGCCAGTGACCTTTCTAACATGTGAAAATGAGCATTTCTCTCCTATTTAAGGTCTTTGACCTTGCCAGTGGGTTCTCTGCTGCCATCAGGATAAAACCCAAACCTATGACCTATAAGGCTTCCCTCATCTGGTCTTCACCTAACCTCATTGCTGTTTCTCTTACTGGTCTGCTCTTCTTGGAGTCCCCCCACACCCTCAATACTCACACAGCTGCGTTCTCTCTCTCCCCATTCCTCTACCCTTCCATCATGGCCTGGCTAAGTCATACTCATCCTTCAAAATTCACCTCAGATATTTCCTCCTCCAGAAAGCCTTTTTGGACATATTACCAGCCCTAACCTTCCTACTCTTCTCATTCCAGAGACATCAGTTTAGATTAGTTGATCCCTAATGCTCCCATGGCAGCATTCCATTTACTCTGTCAGAGAAGTGGGTGGAATTGCTGTGCCTATTCCCTACTCAAACCCTTAATTATTTTCCCATTGCTGTGGGAGAAAGAATAAGGCCAGAACAAGGACTGCAGGGGTCTGTGATGATCAGCCCTGGCCTCTGTCCCTGCTCATCTCCCTTCACATTCTCTCTCTCAGCTTCCATGTCTTTGAAAGCATGCATTCCCACCCATTAGGACCTTTATCTATGCTGTTCCTTCTCTCTGGAGCACTGTTCCTCTCCTCTTTCTCTCTACCCTACTCACCTGGTTAACTCCTACTTTGTCCCCCGCCCCCAGTCTTAGTTCAGTTGTCATTTCCTCAAGAAAGCCTTGCCTGACTTCCATTAACTGGATTAGCTTCCTCTAGTTCTCACAGGACCATTTAACATTTCCTCAAAGCTCTTATTTCAGTTTTTAATTATGCCTTCATCCTTATGATTATTTAATTAATGTCCCTTCATGACTGAGCTGTCAGTTCCTTGATAGTACAAACCAATATGTCTTGCTCATCATGGCAGCCTAGGACCTGGCAAAATGCCTGACTCTGAATGGGCATTTGGTAAATACGTGTTGAAAGAGTGAATGAATATACTTTGACAATGTTTGCTTGACTGTCTCCTTCATTAGTCTCCAAGGCCCTGAAACAGAAACTGTACTTTTTCTTTCTAGACCCAAAATTTAGCAAATGGTTGCACATAATCAGTGTCTCGTGCATATTTGTTGATTGATAGGCCAAAGGAATAATACTCCTCCTATTCTAACATGTGAAAATGAGCATTTCTCTCCTATTTAAGGTCTTTGACCTTGCCAGTGGGTTCTCTGCTGCCATCAGGATAAAACCCAAACCTATGACCTATAAGGCTTCCCTCATCTGGTCTTCACCTAACCTCATTGCTGTTTCTCTTACTGGTCTGCTCTTCTTGGAGTCCCCCCACACCCTCAATACTCACACAGCTGCGTTCTCTCTCTCCCCATTCCTCTACCCTTCCATCATGGCCTGGCTAAGTCATACTCATCCTTCAAAATTCACCTCAGATATTTCCTCCTCCAGAAAGCCTTTTTGGACATATTACCAGCCCTAACCTTCCTACTCTTCTCATTCCAGAGACATCAGTTTAGATTAGTTGATCCCTAATGCTCCCATGGCAGCATTCCATTTACTCTGTCAGAGAAGTGGGTGGAATTGCTGTGCCTATTCCCTACTCAAACCCTTAATTATTTTCCCATTGCTGTGGGAGAAAGAATAAGGCCAGAACAAGGACTGCAGGGGTCTGTGATGATCAGCCCTGGCCTCTGTCCCTGCTCATCTCCCTTCACATTCTCTCTCTCAGCTTCCATGTCTTTGAAAGCATGCATTCCCACCCATTAGGACCTTTATCTATGCTGTTCCTTCTCTCTGGAGCACTGTTCCTCTCCTCTTTCTCTCTACCCTACTCACCTGGTTAACTCCTACTTTGTCCCCGCCCCCAGTCTTAGTTCAGTTGTCATTTCCTCAAGAAAGCCTTGCCTGACTTCCATTAACTGGATTAGCTTCCTCTAGTTCTCACAGGACCATTTAACATTTCCTCAAAGCTCTTATTTCAGTTTTTAATTATGCCTTCATCCTTATGATTATTTAATTAATGTCCCTTCATGACTGAGCTGTCAGTTCCTTGATAGTACAAACCAATATGTCTTGCTCATCATGGCAGCCTAGGACCTGGCAAAATGCCTGACTCTGAATGGGCATTTGGTAAATACGTGTTGAAAGAGTGAATGAATATACTTTGACAATGTTTGCTTGACTGTCTCCTTCATTAGTCTCCAAGGCCCTGAAACAGAAACTGTACTTTTTCTTTCTAGACCCAAAATTTAGCAAATGGTTGCACATAATCAGTGTCTCGTGCATATTTGTTGATTGAATACCAGGCCAGTCCCTTCTGGGGAGCCTCTCATGGAAACATATTATCAGGACACCTAATTAAAAAGTGGTTTCCTAAAGTTGTTAACAGAGTAGCTACGCCAAGAGCCTACATGTATTTTAATTTGGTTCAGATTAGATCTGGAATACTCTACCCTACATTAAAAGCAGTCTGATGCCTGGTTCCCATCTTGTAGAAGATTCTTCCTTACTGCCTCAAAGGAAATGTTAAGGAAATTAAGGATTTTCAAGGAAGGGATCAGATCCTTTGGTCTCAAGTCTGACCTTCTTATCTAACCTAGACAAAGTTGGTAGGGTCTGGAAGAAAGTTCCAGGTGTTGTTATTTCTGCCAGGGAGTGTCAGGTTGGTGGGGACCCACTTCATATTCCCTGGTGAGGAGAGGGAAACAGTGTTTTCTTCTTTCTTATTTCCTACTCCGCCCTTGGTGGTATGCACAAGATCTGAGGAAGGAATGGAACTGTGTCTGGCTGGCCTGGGCTGTCACTTCTGTGTGCTCTTCCTTGAGCTGAAACCTCATCTTCCAAAGTTAGCAGTAAGCTATGGACATGGCCATGGGATGGACTTGACAGTGGTGTGTAGGAGATGGTGCCTACAAGTTTGGGAAAGCAGATTATTAAACATTTATGAATTTTACTAGTCAGTTGTTGAACCATTGGTAGCTTGAAACTGGCCCCAGGGAGAGTATTTACACCAGAGAAATTGGCAAATGATTATAAGTTAAGGCTTTTTCCTATATATATTCTTCCTTTATCACCTCTGTCCTTCTCTCTCTCCCTTCCTTCCTTCCTTCTTCTCTCTGACTACCAAACTCAGGTTGGAATTCTGACTGGACACTCTACAGCAAATTACTCAGCCACACAGACCCTCAGTTTCCTCATCTCCAAAATGGGGCCCCATAACAGCAACCACTGCATGGAATTCTGTAAGTCGTGAATGACAACACATACAAAGTGCTGAGCCCAACATTTGAAAACTTTAAGCATTCAGTAGATGTTAGCTTGCTTACCAGCCTCTGTGTATCTTATTTAGTTTTGCCAGTCATCTGTGCTATTAAGATTTAACAAAGTTGATTGAATACCAGGCCAGTCCCTTCTGGGGAGCCTCTCATGGAAACATATTATCAGGACACCTAATTAAAAAGTGGTTTCCTAAAGTTGTTAACAGAGTAGCTACGCCAAGAGCCTACATGTATTTTAATTTGGTTCAGATTAGATCTGGAATACTCTACCCTACATTAAAAGCAGTCTGATGCCTGGTTCCCATCTTGTAGAAGATTCTTCCTTACTGCCTCAAAGGAAATGTTAAGGAAATTAAGGATTTTCAAGGAAGGGATCAGATCCTTTGGTCTCAAGTCTGACCTTCTTATCTAACCTAGACAAAGTTGGTAGGGTCTGGAAGAAAGTTCCAGGTGTTGTTATTTCTGCCAGGGAGTGTCAGGTTGGTGGGGACCCACTTCATATTCCCTGGTGAGGAGAGGAAACAGTGTTTTCTTCTTTCTTATTTCCTACTCCGCCCTTGGTGGTATGCACAAGATCTGAGGAAGGAATGGAACTGTGTCTGGCTGGCCTGGGCTGTCACTTCTGTGTGCTCTTCCTTGAGCTGAAACCTCATCTTCCAAAGTTAGCAGTAAGCTATGGACATGGCCATGGGATGGACTTGACAGTGGTGTGTAGGAGATGGTGCCTACAAGTTTGGGAAAGCAGATTATTAAACATTTATGAATTTTACTAGTCAGTTGTTGAACCATTGGTAGCTTGAAACTGGCCCCAGGGAGAGTATTTACACCAGAGAAATTGGCAAATGATTATAAGTTAAGGCTTTTTCCTATATATATTCTTCCTTTATCACCTCTGTCCTTCTCTCTCTCCCTTCCTTCCTTCCTTCTTCTCTCTGACTACCAAACTCAGGTTGGAATTCTGACTGGACACTCTACAGCAAATTACTCAGCCACACAGACCCTCAGTTTCCTCATCTCCAAAATGGGGCCCCATAACAGCAACCACTGCATGGAATTCTGTAAGTCGTGAATGACAACACATACAAAGTGCTGAGCCCAACATTTGAAAACTTTAAGCATTCAGTAGATGTTAGCTTGCTTACCAGCCTCTGTGTATCTTATTTAGTTTTGCCAGTCATCTGTGCTATTAAGATTTAACAAAGTTGATTTTTTTTTTTTTTGGCCACTATTATTGATCTTTCATTTATTTATCTTTTATTGTTCTTTGGCCTGTGTGGGCCTCCCCATCGCAGTGGCCTCTCCCGTCTCAGAGCACAAGCTCTGGGCGCATGTGCTCCAGAGCTCCGGCTCGGTAATTGGACACGTCTGTCTAGCTGCTCCGCGGCATGTAGGATCCTCCCAGGCCAGAGATGCAACTGGCGCCCCCTGCACTGCACTGCACAGCCGTGTCCTTACCCAATGAACCGCCAGGGAAGCCCAACACAGTTGATTTTCAATGTTTAGTGATACTGTGGCAATATTTGAAAATATTATTTTCTAAGTGATAAGGTAGAAATTCTCCTTATCACTGACATGCAGTGATGCTCTCTTGTCATTTTCTTGACTAAGGTATACTGTGGGTTTGTGTGTCACTGTCCAGGATGATAGAAAATCTACGGTTCAGTCGTCTCTATCTCCTGTTCTATAATTTAGGATTCTTCTAATCCTTAAGAATCTGAAAGTCTTTGAGAATAAACTATCCCCTCAGCTTCCAGAATCAGGTATTACATGAGGGAGATCAAAATGTCATTCTCTGGATGACAGCTTCTACTCAGCACCTGCCAGGGTCAGGATCATGCATATGTTCTGAAAATCTACAAAAGAAAGGAAGGAAGAATAAAAGCCCGAAATCCCTAATCCATAATTCTGAAATGCAAAAGACTTGGAAACCAGAAGTCTTTTTTTAACTCAAATGTGGCAAAACCTAACACAAACTGTCCTTAGACCTTTTAAAGTCATTATTTATTCTGATTTGGGTTAATATTTATATAATCTGGTACCAAGTTACTAAGGCTCCTAAACCAGACACCTCTGGACTTGTTTCAAAATATCCAGTACACCTACTGCTTCCTAAAATCCCCTAATTCTGGATTCTGGACCTGTAGTAGAAATCACAGTGTCTGCCTTTAAGGAGTTTGTATACAGTCTGGTCATACCAGACTCATCAAGTTGTGCTTCAGATAAGGGGCATGTATGCAGATGCTTAGACCACGTGTAGCTGGTAGGAAATGGGAGCTGCTTATATAGTTGGGCTGTGTCACTCAATGCTCAACCCTAGCCTTAGGTCTTAACTCCTCAGTGAAGAGTAGAAAATAGGAGCAGACACATACATTCCAAAGAATCTCCTCTAATATCCTTCATTCCTTCCTTAAATTCCCAGTCTTTAATTCTCTGCAGTCTGGTTTATCCATCCCCAAAACACTTCCCCCAGAGAGCATCATTTATGTAGACATCCTGAATTCTTTTAAGTGCTTAGAGAAAACATCCTCCATTTGAGGGGAAAAGCAGAGTGCTCCCTGGCATAGCTCTGTGCTCTATGGGCCACAGTTCTGTCTGAACTTAATGGTACACCCCAGGCCAGAGCCCACAGGCACTCAGCCGTTTTGAAGACTTGCACACATCTTCAGTGGAAACATCCTTCCTGCAGACTGAGGCTTTAAAGCCGAGGGCTCCGAGCCAAACGCAGAGTGATTCTGCAGGGGCTCTGGCAGCCCTTGGCCCCTTCCTCTAACCTCCTCTTAGTGATGTGTCTCCAAAAATCTTCTGAATCTGTTGTACAAGTTACAGTTTCCAGAGCCAGCCCAGCAAGGACATTCCTTTCTTGAAGTCAGCAGACCTTCCAGCTCATAGAAAGAGTGTCTGTTTGCTGAGTCTTTTTTTCTTCTTCTTCTTTTCTCCTGACCTAGAAAATTTGGCTTCTACAAACTGTCTTTTGAAGTATGTGTTTTGTTATCTTTTTGGAAATGCTGAGGCCTTGCCCTGCCATATGTTCCCCTAATAGTCTGCCCTGGACATACCCATACATAATAAAATGTGCCCATAAATAATAAAATAGTGACATTTTCTCGAACATTTATTGTGTACCAGGTACTGTCTTAAGTGCTTTATATATATTATTTTAATTAATCTCAAAGAAATTCTGTTAGGCAGGCATTGCTTTTATTTCTTTGTTTTTATGGGCTAGGAGGTAAATGAATAGAGTAGTATTTTCTAACAGTCAGCTACCCTAACTAGTTTGATGTCCCAGAGTTAAATAAGCAGAATAGGGAAGCTTAAACTCAAGGCATTGCTTGTTTATCCTCTTTTTTGCAGCTGATGACACTGAGGCTCAGGGAGCTTAAGTAATTTGTCCAAGATCACACAGCTACATAAATGTGAAAGCTGAGAGGTGAAGAGAGGCTTTTCTGACTCCAGAGTCCATGATTTGAATTGCCAAAGAAGCACAAGGAAGAGAATAAAATGCCCCTTGGATTAAGTGATCTTTAACTTTTCTGCTGGTTTTATCTTACCAGCCTCTGTAACTCGCTAAGCCCCTTGGACTGTGTCCTACAGGGGGTACTTGTTTTCCTTGAATGAAGTCTTTGCCAGTTTCTCCCTTGACACCTGACTATTGTTTTCCCCAGAAGTACAGTGGCCCCCACCAGCACTTTCTTTATTGTCACTGTGATGCTTGCCCCAAGTGACTCAGCATTGGCTAAATCCATCTTGGCTTTTGTCACAGCAAAATCATTTGCCTTTACTGTTCAGAGACCACAGGACAAACTAAGTGAAAGATCTTCTTCCAACTGGATTGGAAAGGCCACGAAAAAGGGGCATTCTCATAGACATGGATTTTATTTTCAGACTTGGGTTTCTGCCAGACAATGATGTCCAAGCATCTCTGGAAGAAGAGTTAGCAGTCCTGGCGTGCGGTTTTGTGTTGCAAGGTGCTTGGATACGAAGAGGAATGTAAACCCCATGGAACTCGTTTCACATGTCAGAGTCTATTCTGGATCATGCAAGTGGGCTGTGGAGACCCCAGCTGTGCTCTGAGAGAGCTACATTCCTGTGGAGGCATTCAGCAGGATGCCTATCTTTTGGAAATGCTGAGGCCTTGCCCTGCCATATGTTCCCCTAATAGTCTGCCCTGGACATACCCATACATAATAAAATGTGCCCATAAATAATAAAATAGTGACATTTTCTCGAACATTTATTGTGTACCAGGTACTGTCTTAAGTGCTTTATATATATTATTTTAATTAATCTCAAAGAAATTCTGTTAGGCAGGCATTGCTTTTATTTCTTTGTTTTTATGGGCTAGGAGGTAAATGAATAGAGTAGTATTTTCTAACAGTCAGCTACCCTAACTAGTTTGATGTCCCAGAGTTAAATAAGCAGAATAGGGAAGCTTAAACTCAAGGCATTGCTTGTTTATCCTCTTTTTTGCAGCTGATGACACTGAGGCTCAGGGAGCTTAAGTAATTTGTCCAAGATCACACAGCTACATAAATGTGAAAGCTGAGAGGTGAAGAGAGCTTTTCTGACTCCAGAGTCCATGATTTGAATTGCCAAAGAAGCACAAGGAAGAGAATAAAATGCCCCTTGGATTAAGTGATCTTTAACTTTTCTGCTGGTTTTATCTTACCAGCCTCTGTAACTCGCTAAGCCCCTTGGACTGTGTCCTACAGGGGGTACTTGTTTTCCTTGAATGAAGTCTTTGCCAGTTTCTCCCTTGACACCTGACTATTGTTTTCCCCAGAAGTACAGTGGCCCCCACCAGCACTTTCTTTATTGTCACTGTGATGCTTGCCCCAAGTGACTCAGCATTGGCTAAATCCATCTTGGCTTTTGTCACAGCAAAATCATTTGCCTTTACTGTTCAGAGACCACAGGACAAACTAAGTGAAAGATCTTCTTCCAACTGGATTGGAAAGGCCACGAAAAAGGGGCATTCTCATAGACATGGATTTTATTTTCAGACTTGGGTTTCTGCCAGACAATGATGTCCAAGCATCTCTGGAAGAAGAGTTAGCAGTCCTGGCGTGCGGTTTTGTGTTGCAAGGTGCTTGGATACGAAAGAGGAATGTAAACCCCATGGAACTCGTTTCACATGTCAGAGTCTATTCTGGATCATGCAAGTGGGCTGTGGAGACCCCAGCTGTGCTCTGAGAGAGCTACATTCCTGTGGAGGCATTCAGCAGGATGCCTGTGGGGGAAGCAGGGTCCAGGATTCACAAAGGGACCCAGTGGGTGTCATTGCCAAAGGGCAGGAAGAAAAGAATCCCCTGCCCCGCACCAGCCTTCCAGGTGCAAGACTGCAAAGCTTGCCTCAGGGCAGTGTGAAACTTGTTTCCTTTTGCGTTATTTCTTTTTTAAGGACTTTGGCTATTTTTAGAGGTTCCTTTCACTTGCCTACACTCTGATCCCACATGAAAAGTCCAAAAGGGACCAGTCTCCACTTGGCACCGTTTGCCCCATTTCAGCGTGTCTGATGGCTCTTGGACCCTGTGACCACATCACTGGTTTTCTACACACAGGTCCACATATAACTCAGCTATTGGCAGGAACCAGGGGGGCCTTATGGGAAGGGGATGGAGCATTCACCACCAAAGGCCTCTGGAAATGACTGCGGTTTGATAAAGCTTGGAAGTAAATTGAAATTTTGTATCCAAGAAGCTCAACTAAGAAAGCTTCACCTCATGTCTAGTGTCTCCAGGAATATGCCCATTGCAATCAAGATGCCGTTTATCAGGAAAATCAGAGTGATAGCCCAGGACTGATAATTTGGGCAGTATACTCATAAGTCAGACACAGCCTCATGAGAGTTGTCTTTAATTCTGACAGGTAGCTGGAAGCATGCTTTGCTCTCGTCCTTTCCACTCTACATGGTTTCTCTCCTTGTTTATTTCTTTTTTTCTGACTGACCTTTAAAAGTCATTAATATCCTCCACCGTCCACTGCTCTCCGCTCATGTTATAGAGATCAAAGCACCATTATGTTGGGTGGGGTGGTTTGAAAAATGGACGACTTCTATGTTACTGGCCTTTGAAAGCAAATTAGGCAACAAGAAGTTAAGAAAAAATGTAGGAGAGGCTTCTTCTCTGGGCTACCATCTTTTTGCACATAATTCCTCTTTACTTTCAAAGAGCCTACATTCCTTGACTCCTTGACATTGTCAGGTTCAGGGGCTCTTCTGGAATATATCTAGACTCTTAGGTGGGGCTCTGGAGTAGGGCCCTGGAGGAGGAAATGGCAGCTCACTCCAGTATTCTTGCCCTGAGAATCCCATGGACAGAGGAGCCTGGTGAGTTACAGTCCATGGGATCACAAAGAGTTGGCATGACTGAGGTGACTTAGCATGCATGAGGTGCAGCAATCAGAAGACAGAACATTTCCTGATGTTCTCATGATACCGTATTCCTAAATTCTTAATGTATGAATAACTTTTCTGTGGGGTTGCAAGCAGTCAGACATGACTGAAGTGACTTAGCACACATACTTGCATGGGGTGGGGCAGTCAGAAGGCAGAACATTTCCTAACATTTTCATGATACTGCGTTCTTAAACCCTTAATGTATAAATAACTTATTTATGGATTTGTCCATACAGAAGACAGATAAATAAAATGGATTCTGTTTTTCAAAACTGGCCTGCACTAGAGCAGGTCACTAAGTTGTCAAATTTCACATTCTATAGGGAGCTTGGTTGATTGGATTTTGATTTGCAACAATTCTTAACAGAATCTTCGACAATACGACTGTTAGGAGCCTCCCTGAGTCTGCTTATGCTGGGCTCACCCTGTCTAGGGAAGAGTCTGTCACTTCTCTGTCCTCTGTCTCAGACTCAAATGTATTTATTGCATAACGTTTATGATAATTTATGATTTCGTGTGCTTACTTACTTGTTACTGCCTGTCGCACTCCAATACCACATACACAGCACACAGGCACACACACACGCGCGCCCGCTCACGCTCTATTGGAAGTCCAAGGAGGGCCCAGGTCAGGTTCCTTTGGCTCACATGATATTTTCAGCACCTAGCTCTGTGCCTGATGTATAGTAATTGCTCAATAAACATATGGGAATGAAGGAACTCAAGAAATATGTTCCCAGAAAAGTTGTTAGGAAAAGATGTAAAAAACCCAATTTATCAAAAATACTTCCTATTGAAGAAGGTGATATTTAAGGTTAGTTTCCTTTTCCTACCAATCCTTTTAAGCAAGGTAAACAGCATTTCTTAGAGATGAGTGTTTGTGGAAGTTGGAGCCACTGGTTATCTCTATAGGACTTTGAAGGAATTAATGGAAGGCCCATCCCTTTTTTTTCCCCCTTGTTTTCTCTTCTATCTATTCATTCTTCTTTTCTTCCTATATTTATTAAATGCCCATCAAGTACTGATATATGCCAGACATGGTGAAATGGGTAATATTACACCCACCTCACAGGATTGTTGTGAGGATTAAATGGCATAATTGAACATAACTGTGTCTGGTGCATATTCAGACATGACTGAAGTGACTTAGCACACATACTTGCATGGGGTGGGGCAGTCAGAAGGCAGAACATTTCCTAACATTTTCATGATACTGCGTTCTTAAACCCTTAATGTATAAATAACTTATTTATGGATTTGTCCATACAGAAGACAGATAAATAAAATGGATTCTGTTTTTCAAAACTGGCCTGCACTAGAGCAGGTCACTAAGTTGTCAAATTTCACATTCTATAGGGAGCTTGGTTGATTGGATTTTGATTTGCAACAATTCTTAACAGAATCTTCGACAATACGACTGTTAGGAGCCTCCCTGAGTCTGCTTATGCTGGGCTCACCCTGTCTAGGGAAGAGTCTGTCACTTCTCTGTCCTCTGTCTCAGACTCAAATGTATTTATTGCATAACGTTTATGATAATTTATGATTTCGTGTGCTTACTTACTTGTTACTGCCTGTCGACTCCAATGCCACATACACAGCACACAGGCACACACACACGCGCGCCCGCTCACGCTCTATTGGAAGTCCAAGGAGGGCCCAGGTCAGGTTCCTTTGGCTCACATGATATTTTCAGCACCTAGCTCTGTGCCTGATGTATAGTAATTGCTCAATAAACATATGGGAATGAAGGAACTCAAGAAATATGTTCCCAGAAAAGTTGTTAGGAAAAGATGTAAAAAACCCAATTTATCAAAAATACTTCCTATTGAAGAAGGTGATATTTAAGGTTAGTTTCCTTTTCCTACCAATCCTTTTAAGCAAGGTAAACAGCATTTCTTAGAGATGAGTGTTTGTGGAAGTTGGAGCCACTGGTTATCTCTATAGGACTTTGAAGGAATTAATGGAAGGCCCATCCCTTTTTTTTCCCCCTTGTTTTCTCTTCTATCTATTCATTCTTCTTTTCTTCCTATATTTATTAAATGCCCATCAAGTACTGATATATGCCAGACATGGTGAAATGGGTAATATTACACCCACCTCACAGGATTGTTGTGAGGATTAAATGGCATAATTGAACATAACTGTGTCTGGCAAAGCACCTAGCATATTCAGAGCCTGATAAGTGTTAGCCATTCACATTACCATCAGAAATGATTATGAAGCAACTGCCTTATACCTTGTTTTTCATAGTCTCCAGAGCAAGGAGGAAGGATACTGTCAATATCACCGGTAGGCTTGTGATGATATATGTGTTAGTTCTCCTTCCATCATGTCTATTTTAGAGCAGAGAGGTACATGTCATCTCTTATTTTATAGGTGAGGACAGTCAGCTAGGTGGGACAAGAGTGAGGAAATGAAGAAAATTTCCAATTTTTCAATAAAGGTAGGATCAATGAATGATTTTTCCCTTTTGCCTCAGCTTCCTTATATGGATTAGCACACCACTGTTATTGAATTTTTTTTTTTTTTAAAAGAAGCTTTCTATTTTGTTCATCGTGGACTCTTGTATGTTAAATTTGATTTTTTTAAAACCTTGCATTAAAATATCATTTCTTTTGATTCGTGAGTACATTTCACACCCGAAGCAAGTGCCTCCCTCATCCCACTCTGGTACCAGCGTTTTTAACTGGTTGACCTCTCTGAGCTCTCATGATTAAGCCCATCAACTCTAGTTAAGGACCGTGGAATTCACGTTCTTGTGACCCACTGTCAGTACCCAGTCCAGTCCACCACCAGCCTCCGTCTTGATGTCTAAAGTAGCCCCTCTTTTGTTCTTGGCTCCTCCGGTCATTTCTCTACACAGAACCAGAAGATCTTTTAAAACCTATTTCAGATGATCTCTCCCTGACTTAAAATCTGTAACTTTACATAAAGTAAGACTCAAACTGTTACTATAGTTTGAGACTCTGTGGCCTGTTCTGACCTCCCATTCCTCCCTCCCTTTGCCCATCACCTTCCATCCACTCATGTCTTCCCTTGGGTCCTCTTCTCCGCACAGCTGCCTTCCTCACATGGTTCTCTCTCCAGCAGTGCCCTTCCCCATCTCTTTCTACCTAGAAGATGGCAGCTGAAGCACCATCTTCTCAGAGGTCTTCCCTGACCTCCTGGTCTGAGTTCTGCCTCTGCCCTCTGCCACTCTTATTCTCTTCGGTTGCCTGTTGTTCTCTCCATTTTCAGCACTTCTCATCATTTGCAATTTGTCTGTCCACCCATGTATCTACGCGGTTGATGTCTTTCTCCCTGACTCAGCTATAAGCTCCTGGAGGGTAGAGCCAGGCTTATTCACTGCCTTCTTCCCAGCCTCTCAACCACACCTGGCACAGAGAAGTCAGTCAGTCTTTCTTGAGTAAATGAGGGAACGAAGGGAATGAGTGAAGACATTGGTATTCAGCTTGCAAAATCTTGAGCTAAGGGCTCTGCTGCACATTGAGGAACTTTTATGTCCCATTCTGCTCTCTATCGTCATGAACTTTGCTCTTCTAAAGCAAGTGTTTTTCCCCTGGATTATTTTTATAGAAAAAAGGGAAACAAATATAGAGATAATTATTGATTCTCACTCATCAAGTCCCTGCTCCCTATCACCAACATCCTCCTGAGAGCCTGCTGCAGAATTCCTAGAAACCACAGGAAATAAGTTCGCTAACCACTTGAAATGCTCTTATAAAAATAGACCGGACTTTGCCTTCTTCCTGTGGAAGGGCCTCTTTCCTCAGGGCAAGTGTTACAGAGCAATTCTGTCTGTTTTTAGGAGCCTCCCTCTTCCATCATCTTTCCAGCAGGACTTATCTGGACAAGCCTGGAGTCCTGTTCTGACCCTCTGTCTGGGTCACCGTCAGAGCAAATTCCTCCTTTAGTATTTCCATGCTTTTGTTTTTATATTGAAATCGTAAGACAAAAAGACAGAAATCAAAGCCTAGGGGAGCGATTGGGATATTCTGATATGCACTGATATTCTCTGAGGGGTGGTTTTACCTTCACCAGAGGTGACCACACTGTCCCTGGGCTTTAGTACAGGGATGTACTTTCATCACTCTGATCATTATCTCCTTAACTTTTAAATTTTATTACCGAAGGGCAGTTTTACTTAAATTTACTTTCTGTATGTAAAGGAGGCTTTATTTCTGTTCTTATGTCTCTCTCCAGCAGTGCCCTTTCCCCATCTCTTTCTACCTAGAAGATGGCAGCTGAAGCACCATCTTCTCAGAGGTCTTCCCTGACCTCCTGGTCTGAGTTCTGCCTCTGCCCTCTGCCACTCTTATTCTCTTGTTGCCTGTTGTTCTCTCCATTTTCAGCACTTCTCATCATTTGCAATTTGTCTGTCCACCCATGTATCTACGGTTGATGTCTTTCTCCCTGACTCAGCTATAAGCTCCTGGAGGGTAGAGCCAGGCTTATTCACTGCCTTCTTCCCAGCCTCTCAACCACACCTGGCACAGAGAAGTCAGTCAGTCTTTCTTGAGTAAATGAGGGAACGAAGGGAATGAGTGAAGACATTGGTATTCAGCTTGCAAAATCTTGAGCTAAGGGCTCTGCTGCACATTGAGGAACTTTTATGTCCCATTCTGCTCTCTATCGTCATGAACTTTGCTCTTCTAAAGCAAGTGTTTTTCCCCTGGATTATTTTTATAGAAAAAAGGGAAACAAATATAGAGATAATTATTGATTCTCACTCATCAAGTCCCTGCTCCCTATCACCAACATCCTCCTGAGAGCCTGCTGCAGAATTCCTAGAAACCACAGGAAATAAGTTCGCTAACCACTTGAAATGCTCTTATAAAAATAGACCGGACTTTGCCTTCTTCCTGTGGAAGGGCCTCTTTCCTCAGGGCAAGTGTTACAGAGCAATTCTGTCTGTTTTTAGGAGCCTCCCTCTTCCATCATCTTTCCAGCAGGACTTATCTGGACAAGCCTGGAGTCCTGTTCTGACCCTCTGTCTGGGTCACCGTCAGAGCAAATTCCTCCTTTAGTATTTCCATGCTTTTGTTTTTATATTGAAATCGTAAGACAAAAAGACAGAAATCAAAGCCTAGGGGAGCGATTGGGATATTCTGATATGCACTGATATTCTCTGAGGGGTGGTTTTACCTTCACCAGAGGTGACCACACTGTCCCTGGGCTTTAGTACAGGGATGTACTTTCATCACTCTGATCATTATCTCCTTAACTTTTAAATTTTATTACCGAAGGGCAGTTTTACTTAAATTCAGTTTCTTTATGTAAAGGAGGCTTTATCTGTCTAGTGTAATTGCAAAAATGTCCCAGTTGTACAGACAAATACTGCCAAAGAACACAGTCGCTGGCTTCTGCTGTTCCCTGCCTGCTCAGCTTTTTAGGTTATAGAGAGAGAACAACAGTTCTTCTAGGGGAGGTGGAAACAAAATTGTACCAAGCCAGAGCTTTCTGCCTGAATAGTGAAAACGCTTGAAGGAGACATTGAAGGGGGCACCCTTTCTGTCTGCAGTGGTCCTGAAAGATGTCATAGTACCACTCAGAACTTATCCAGTATCAACAGAGGCACAAGCCCTGTACTTTGGGAAACGAAAGGTTAATACGTAGGCTTTACTGTTTGTATCAGTTGGACAAACAAGCAAAGAATTCCAGTCAGCCCCCTTAGAAATCCTGAAATTTGAGGGAGTGATAGAAAAATTAGAGAATACAAATAAACAACAGTAAAAAGTTTTAAAAGGTTGTCCATGGTCCTGTCAGCCGGAGACAACTCCTGTCAGAAATATGATGGACATATGTCTATGTCTGTCATGGAGATGTAAGCATTTTGCAAAGTGGAATCATGTATGTGAATCACATGTATGAGTATGTAAGATTTATTGAGACACAAGGAAAGCTTTCTGCTTCGTTAATTTTCCGCGTTGTTTGACAGATGACTGGGAATTCTTGCTCATTCAGCATTCTAAATATAGTACCTGTCCTTGTGTTTAAATAAGAGACAGCAAGGCACTGGGTAGGAGCTCACTGTGATTCGGGCCAACAGGTATTATCCCATAGTTGGTATGTGACTCCAGACAAGTGGCTTGTCCTCTCTGAGTCTGTTTCCTCTCCTGAATGGTACTTACTCCTGAGATTGTTGTAAAGATCCAACTTGATAAGAAGGTGTAAAGTGAATAGCGAGCATGCAGCTCGTGATGAGCTCACCATGGATGGCATCATTAATGTCCTTCACGTTTGGGGCATTTACTGAATGATACAGTCTCCCTCTGGGTTTGGCCTGTGGGCTTCTACTCCTATACCCTTCTCTGTGAAGCAGGAATAGGCTAGGAAGGCCACTTAACTTTCTCTAAAACCCCCTGACTTCATCCTTCCACGGAGGAGGGAAAATGGTTGCTTTGGTTTCAGGGCTTGCCTTTCTTCTCATGACTCTTTGATATCTGGGTAACACAGCTTCAGCCAAGTGATTAACTAGAACAGGGTAAGGCTTATCCGGTGTCTCCAGGCTGATGGCTCATTGTTTTATAATACTGTATAGTTTGTACCTGTTCGATTGTCTTATGTCTTTCCTGTTAATTGTAATTAGAAAGGCAGGGACTGGCTATCTCAAGGCCACTTACATGGTAACAGTTAAGACAGGAGACTACACAAGTCAGGAAGACTTGGGTTCCAGTCTAGGTGCGCACTTAACTGCTGGGTGACTTTGCGCAAGTCACTTTATAGCCTGTGCCTTGGTTTTTTCATCCGGTCATATGGAAATAATATTAATAATGCCTCCATAGGGTGGTTGACAATTAAATGAGATCATGAATGTAAAATACCTAGCACATTCTAAGGTGCCAGTACCTGTGAGTTACTGTCATTTTCATACCTAATTCCATCCCTGTCATCACTTTGCCCTTGTGCCTAGCGCAGGTCTTTGCCTATGAAGTCCCTTTGGTCAGTGGCAACTGAAGTGAATAAAATGAATAGAATATACGTCACCGGAGTCGACCAATGTGTCCAACTACCGAGCCGGAGCTCTGGAGCGCATGCACCCAGAGCTGATGCTCCGCAGCGACAGAGGCCACTGTGATGGGAGGCCCACACGGGCCAAAGAACAAAAAGATAAATAAATGAAATATCAATAGAAGTGGCCAAAAAAAAAAAAAAGAATATGCGTCCCACTCCCCTTTCTGTCAGAAGGCGAAATCAGCCATCTTCATTGTCCTACAAATCCTAGCTCTAAGTTTGTGGTGTTTTGCTTTGAGTAAGGTTGTCAGTATCCAGGAACAGATGTAAGTTTCTTCCCTGAACCCTGTATTATTAAGCAAAGGGCACAACACTGTCTTCACACCCTGAACCTTCTTCCTCACGGGAGTGTCTAACTGCATGGAAATCATGAGAGGGTCCCCTCCCCACGGGTCCTCATTTCCTGAGCCTGGGTTGAGGTGGGCACCTGCAGATTCAGCAGATCTTGCTAGGGATTCCGATGCACACCAGAGTGTAAGAACCACTGATTTGGAATATCCTTTTTTTTTTTGCCTCTAAGTCATAATTTTGTTTTCATGCATGTTTTATTCTTTTGCATGTGTGGACCTCCCATTGCAGTGGCCTCTGTCACTGCAGAGCACTGGCTCGGGTGCACATGCTCCAGAGCACTTGCACGCCAGTCTAGCCACTCCGTGGCACATGGGATCTTCCCAGACCAGGGATCGAACTGGTGCCCCTTGTACTGCAAGATGGACTCTTTACCCACTGGATCACCCGAAAAGCCCTGGGATATCCTTTAAAAGAAAAATGAAGAGAGGGGACAGGGATTCAGCCTAGAAAGGCCAGCTCAGTTCTTTTTCTTGTTTTAGCAAAGTCACTGAAATACCTCCAAATCTACTCACGTTGTTTTCTTTAAAAGCAGTGGCTCAGGGGACACTGCCATTTTGATAAGTTTATTTTTCCGTTCTTTCCGTTCCTCATATTTCCTTTGCTGAGTTATTGTTTGTCCCTGCTGGGGATGGGGATAAGCGCAGAATAAGACAAACAATAAGGTGAAATGAGTGAAGGCTCCAGGTGCTTCTCACCCCTGTCTCTCTGCGAGGCTGGGGTGGGAGGGAGGCCTTCCTTTCTCTGCAGTGAGAGGCACAGGTCACCAGCAGGTGATGCGTCTCACCTTGATTTGGTTTGCTCTAAGGCTCTGGATTGGTGATTACGGTAGCGCCTGATGGAAAGGCCAGGTTTCTCTGAACTGAGCCAGAAACCAGTTCTGAAGAATTAACTGGGGCCTCATACAATGCACAAGCCACAGTAAGATGAAATCAGGCCTCCACAGTGAGGGAGGTCGTGTGGCTTGGGATTGCATCACAATTCTGCCGTGTTCTCGTTTCGTGTTCTCGTTTCTCTTTGCCTCTTAATTTATTTGACAAAGTTGTTCTCATTTGTTCAGAGATTTGAGTACTTCAGATCCTTTACTTGACCCATATTTAATGAGCACTTACTATGTGCCAGACGTGAGGAATGTAATGGAGAAGAAGGCAGATGCTATGCGACCATCTTGAAGTTGGCATTCTAGTGTGGAAGACCTACTGTAAAAGGAGTTCCCAGTGAACAGCGTGTTAGAGCAAAAAGTTCAGGGCACCTTGAAAGCCACCTAACAGGTAGCTTACAGAACCCAGGAGATGAGAAGACTTCCTGGAGGAAGGGGTATTTATATTCTTAGTGAGCACGGAGAATAAAGTAGCAGGAAGAGCGCGTGCAAAGGTCCTGAGTCCAGAAACAGCACATTTCATTTAGGGAATTGAAATTAGTCCACTGTAGACGTGGTGGGAGGGCTGTGACTGGGGAGGCTGGGGAGGCCAAGTCACGCACGGCCCTGCAGGCCTTTACCTAAAGACCACCGAACAGTGCAGGCTAGTGGAACCTGATCAGATTTGCATTTTTGAAATGTCACTCTGGCTGCTGAGTGGCAGAAGTACTAGAGAAGAGTTCAGGGAAACTAGCTAACACAGGTGTGAAGTGACAGGGACTCAGAGAGCATACAGATGTGGGTACAGGCCAGATGGAGTGTCCACTCCTCACAGTTGCCCAGCCAATCGACTTCTCTCAGAGGGATGAAAACATCCAGCCAGCATATGGCACTACCAAAGTCAGATTGAATAACCTCACCACCAGGTCCACTAGGAAATGCCATTTCCACAGGAGATGGTGCTGCTGGGGGAATGTGGGCACACTGGGAAGGGAGGCGCCTTGTGTCTCAGTAAATGACACAGAATGAGGGGGTGCCAGAGAGCCCTTGCTGCCTGACCTGCTGTCTGGGACTCTTGTCCTTGCTTTTCTCCATCCTTTCCTGACTCACTGGATGACTAGACAAATCGTCTGTCCCTTGGCTGTACGTGTATGACTTCAGGGGCTGATTTTCTGAGTCGTGCTACTAACTTTATAAAATCTACAAGATGGTATCAGCTTAGAGCAGGTCAGGCAACCCAGAGGGAGCAGAGCGGACCAGTCAGCTCTCGAGATGACTCTTGGTCTTGTGATTATGTAGGGCTTGGTGGCATAGGAAATGCCTGGGGTTACCTTCAGGGTACTTCATTTATTCACTCAGGAAATGGTTGAGAGTCTTCTGGCCCCATCTTCAGATAGTGAAGAAAGTGGTCCAGTCCTCCCCTGGGAAGCTTTTACATTACAATTATTTCTTGAGGTGTAACCAGTGTCCTGCACTGCCCCTGGGCTGTCCTGGTCTTGGTATTGAATAACAAAGCCCAAGGGTTCCCTGGCCTCAAATCCTTCAGTGATCTCTAACAGGGGTAATCACCTTTTAGTTGCAAGCTGGAAATCACCTCTGGACTTTGAACTTGTATCCCCGTGGCCTGCACCTTTCTTGGCCCACATTGCCCACTGACACCCAGGGTGTTCCTGCTTCTTTCTCAAAAATCCCCTTAGGTGTTCCTCAGTCGAGCCTTCACTGGCCACTGGCCCCCGTGCCCTTGCCCCTCTGTATTTTACCGAGACTGCTTACTGCCTGTCCCTCCCATCAACTTCGCCCTGTCAGGGCAGAGCCCTTAAGTTTGTTGCTCAGCATCAACAACTCTAGCGTTTGTCGTGGGCACCATGCTGGAGCTTACTCTGATTACTATTCTTACTAGTTCTCACTAAGAGGCACTATCTTAAATAGCTCAGAGACCTTTTCGCAGAAACGGTGTAGTCCACTCAGGGTGTGAGCCTCGGACTTCGACATTAAAGTGTCGTGGTCTCGAGTACTGTCAAACCAAGAGTGGGTTTATTAATCATAAAACATATAATCAGAATCAAGATTCCATTAATCAAGATTCAAATAAAGGCAAGCACAAATAATCAGAACTCAATTAAGTAAAACCAGAACTCAATCAAATGCAAACGGATGTTCTTACCCCAGAGCTGGAAAGTCTCGCCCTCACATCGGGCGCAGCCGATCTCCGTGAGCGAGTCTCCCGCAATCTTCCTTTACCCTTTTTATATTTTTTCCAACTAGAAATTTCAAATTAATTAGTAATCATAAAGAAGCTTTTTGGGCCAAAGAACAAAGACGGATGAAAATAGATAAATGAAAGATCAATAGAAGTGGCCCGCCCCTCCCTCCCCAACCTGCCCTCCCTCAAAAGAAACTTTTGTTTCTCTAGAGATGCAAAGAGGTCATCACCAGAGCCCTTTCTCCCCACCGACACCTTTCTCTCCTAAACATTCTCAAAAAGGTTCAAAAGGGGCCCTTTCTCCCATTATCATTAAAAAGCGGGTAAGAGGAAACCCTTTCTCTGTATTGGTTCAGAGAGGAGCTTGAGCAGCACAGATCCTTAGTGTGAGGAGAATTTGTCCTGGTCTTGGTATTGAATAACAAAGCCCAAGGGTTCCCTGGCCTCAAATCCTTCAGTGATCTCTAACAGGGGTAATCACCTTTTAGTTGCAAGCTGGAAATCACCTCTGGACTTTGAACTTGTATCCCCGTGGCCTGCACCTTTCTTGGCCCACATTGCCCACTGACACCCAGGGTGTTCCTGCTTCTTTCTCAAAAATCCCCTTAGGTGTTCCTCAGTCGAGCCTTCACTGGCCACTGGCCCCCGTGCCCTTGCCCCTCTGTATTTTACCGAGACTGCTTACTGCCTGTCCCTCCCATCAACTTCGCCCTGTCAGGGCAGAGCCCTTAAGTTTGTTGCTCAGCATCAACAACTCTAGCGTTTGTCGTGGGCACCATGCTGGAGCTTACTCTGATTACTATTCTTACTAGTTCTCACTAAGAGGCACTATCTTAAATAGCTCAGAGACCTTTTCGCAGAAACGGTGTAGTCCACTCAGGGTGTGAGCCTCGGACTTCGACATTAAAGTGTCGTGGTCTCGAGTACTGTCAAACCAAGAGTGGGTTTATTAATCATAAAACATATAATCAGAATCAAGATTCCATTAATCAAGATTCAAATAAAGGCAAGCACAAATAATCAGAACTCAATTAAGTAAAACCAGAACTCAATCAAATGCAAACGGATGTTCTTACCCCAGAGCTGGAAAGTCTCGCCCTCACATCGGGCGCAGCCGATCTCCGTGAGCGAGTCTCCCGCAATCTTCCTTTACCCTTTTTATATTTTTTCCAACTAGAAATTTCAAATTAATTAGTAATCATAAAGAAGCTTTTTGGGCCAAAGAACAAAGACGGATGAAAATAGATAAATGAAAGATCAATAGAAGTGGCCCGCCCGCCCCCTCCCTCCCCAACCTGCCCCCCTCCCCTCAAAAGAAACTTTTTGTTTCTCTAGAGATGCAAAAGAGGTCATCACCAGAGCCCTTTCTCCCCACCGACACCTTTGCTCTCCAGGGGAAACATTCTCAAAATTCTTAAGTTACAAAAGGAGCTCTGAGTTGTTTCATTATCATTAAAAAGCGGGTAAGAGGAAGAACCTTTGTGCTCTGTATTGGTCTCAGAGAGGCGAGGCTTGCAGGCAGCACAGATCCTTAGTGTGAGGAGACATTTGTCTGCTCAGCCTGGATATCTTTTCATAATCTTTCCTGTGAGAAGTGAACATGCCTTTACTTGCCTATGACACATTCTGCAAGGACTAGCACATAATTTGCGAGTAATAGTGTTTGTTGGAAGGAAGAAGAATGAGAGGGAATGATGGTTTGGGCCTGCTCTGTATTGTATCAGTTTCCTGAAAAGTCACGTGCTGCACTTAGAAGTCCCCTATTGAACCAAAGCATGAGAAACTATACTATTTTGCCAGTTGCCATATTGAATCCAGATATGAGTATTTTTAACAGAGTAAGTCAATCTGAAATTCATCCTATACATTTTCTGAAACCATCAATCCAACCTCAACAAAAACTAACCAACCAACCAAGGAGATGAAGAGACAGCAGCAAGAGATGAGATTGAGTCAGTCTCTTATTATTCACTAATTCTTTCAGCTGTATAGTGTGATTTCTCAGGCACTGCGGACACAGCAGGGTCAATGCTTTCACTGTCTTTTTTCCCGTAGGAGAAGATACTAAGTTTGTACAAAGTGAACAGCCAAATGAGAACATCTTTCAGTACTAATTCCTGTATCTCCCTGTTGAAATCCCATAGCAGCTGGCTGGAGGTGGTGAGGGCACCGGTAGACGGAGAGTGACTGGGGTGTCTCTGTGGAGGTGTCTCTGGGACCTTGGTGGAGGGCCAGGAGTTCGGATTGTGGGCCTAGGAATGTGTTATAGCCACATATGTCCTAATCTGGAGGAGACTGTGTGATCCTCCTGGGTAAGAAACTGCCATGTTTCAGGAAAGAAATGTCAGGAGGCTAAGCATTCTTGCAGTAGTTAGCCTAGCCTAGGCAAGGAACTCAAAATAATCCAGCCATTGGAGACTGCAAGAATTCATACAGTCTTTTAAAGGACAGATGAGTCTCAGAGGGCCCGCACTGCCTCCTTCCTGAATGTTCCCAATCCACACCAAGCTGAAATTCATTGTTTCCTCCCTGGGCATCCTGCATCTCATTGGCTAGAGCTGTTTGTGGCAGTCAGTACCTTCCACCCTGCAATTAGAGTTATTTGCATCCTCTGGTTGGCCTCCCTAGTGAATTTTCACCTCCTTAAGGACAGGGATTGGGTCTTAAGCACTCTCTTCCCTCATAGATACGCATTCTTGGCTTGCGCCCAATAGACAGTGCATATTTGTTGGCATTTGTTACATTGAATAAATAAAATTCTGGCTAATACTTTGGAAACAAACTTTAAAAAGAGTTTTATTTGGGGGATGGGAATGATAATTTTGAATGATGGAACTCTGGCAGAAGACTCACACCTGGGTGTTTCTAGTGGCAACCACTCAGTGTCTCAAGGCTTTGCAGTGGATAAGAAAAGAAAGCTGTGGAGGGCACAGAAAGGGCTGGGGCAAGGAGGACTAACTGGCTATTGTGTTACTTTGGTCTTGATGTTGATCAAAAGCCATTCAGAATCATCTTGCTTGCTTCTTCCAATGCTCTTACACTCTTATGCATGTTTGTTCTGAGGTTCTGCTGTCTGATTGGCTAGTTGGGTGATTTGAGGTTTGTTTGAGATTTCATGTTTTCTTGTGTTCTCTGTATCATTTCCTTCATTGAGAGGGTTTATTTTCTATATGTGCAGAATGCGTTGTCCTGACTAATCTAGATATATGGAGCTGTGATATATTTTTGTAATAATTAGTATTTTTGAAGTTGAATTAGTGTTCAATCTGGAATTCAGATCAGATGGAAACTTAATGTCACTACTGAGGCTTCCAGAGTGACTCGGTGCTAAAGAATCCACCTGCCAAAGCAAGGGAGGCAGATTCAGTCTCTGGGTTGGGAAGATCCCCTGGAGAAGAAAATGGCAACCCACTCCAGTATTCTTGCCTGCAGAATCCCATAGACAGAGGAGCCTAGCTAGCTACGGTCCATGGGACTGTAGAGTCGAATACAACTGAAGTGACGTAGCACAGCACATAGCACACATTAAGTACTGAGTTGCTCAAAAAGTTCATTCAGGTTTTTATATAAGTGGCTATAGAAAAGCCCGAATGAACTTTTGGCCAACCCAGTATTTCACAGATGTCATCTCATGGTTTTGTATAGGAGCTGAAGTAGCTTAAGCTTTGTTATTCTTGATTTCATGGAGGAGAAATCTGAGATTTTGAGCAGTGAAGTAGCTTCAAGAATTATGAGGTGTTTTAATCTAAATTATCATTGAGTTTTTTTATTTTGTTTACAGACGGAATACTGGAGCTAAAGTGGATACTTAAGTATTATTTAGCTGTTTACTTGTGTAACTAAAAATAAAATCTAATTAAGCAGGAGAAAGCAAAGCAAAAAACAAGAGTAAAAAAGAACCCTGTCCCAGGAGGAGTGAGGTAGAGTGTCCACTGTTGTCAGAGGGGCCAGCTGACCCTTGGCCTGCTGGGCCACCGCGTGGATGTTCTTGGTAGTGACATTGCCTCAGTTCAGGATGAGGAGTGGTGGCCCAAAAAGCAAAGGGTTACATGGAGACAGGAAAGGAAGCAGGTGCTTTCTTCCCTCTTGGCTGTTACTTATTAACTAAAATCAAGTCCCATTTTCTTTATCCCTTTGGACCAGAAGCAATGTGCTGATGGAGGCCTGAGGGGATAGTTCTGTGGGGCTTTTCAGGGTCAGGAAACTCACATGAAGGCAGCTTTGTTTCCATCAGCAAATCCAGCTGCATCGTGCAAACCCTTGACCAGCCAGTGACTCCCAACACAAAACAGATGTCTAGACTGCACAGAAGGACCATACAGGGCTCCTCAACTGGTAGGACTTTGTGTTGATGTATTGGGAAAAGGGAAGGAGATGGGTGGCAGTGGGTGTGCCAGGAGTTGACAACAGCAGCGACTGAATAGACCTGACTTTGTTCTGGCTGAGCACATGGTCTCCAAGAGGAGCTACTCAGAAGGGGCTGTAAAGGCCAAGCTGCATTCATGCCTAAGAAGGCTGCATCACTGTGTGTGCTGGACTATGGGGTTTTGAACTGCCTGTGACCAGGATGTGGGAAGATATGGGGTCCCAGGCCAGAGGGGAAGTGGAATCAGAGCCAGGATTCTACTTGGTGCTCAGTCCTCAAAGCTGCTCTTCTCCTTTTTGTGCACGTATGATAGGTAGATTGTGCAGTAAATCACTCCTAATAGACAAACCATTATCCGATTAGGTTAATCATTATGTTAAACATTTTTTCAAGTAATTCTTACCGACTAGAAATATTAATAACTAATGAAAAACCAAATCATCCTGTAAGAACTGGGCACATAGGCTAGATCCAGTGCATCCCAGGAGGCCGCCATGTCTTCTGTCCTTTTGAACAAAGGACCTTGCGTTCCAGGTCATGCTCTCCTGTGTTCACTGGTATTTGTTTAGTAGATTCCCCAGTTTGAATATTCCAATACAGGTCTCTCTTGAGGAAGAAGGTGAAATTGAGGCAATAATAATTATGTAATATATTAAGAACTATCATTGAAGCACATCAGAACTTATATATATATATATATATATATATATGTATGTATACTGTATAAAGAGAGGCTACAGATTACGTACACACACAGACAGCAAAGTGTGACCATAACCATTATTAGGTTGCAGGTGATTTTTGTTTTCCTGTTTATATTTTTCCATAGTTCCCTAGTTTTTTTTATAAGTAGCGTGTATTATTTATGTAAAGACATTTTCATTTTAAAAATCCATTAAAATACTATATATACTTCTTGCCACAGCCTAGAGGTTAATATGCTGAGTTATTGCTACAAGTGCCTCACTAAAGTGTCCCTCTAGGAAATTGGTATTTTTCCCCTCAGATAAAAATCTGAAAATTTCTCAATAGGGAGCAATAACTGACTTTAAAATTCAAAATGGTACCCACGAGGGAAGTAACAGCTAAGGAATGATGCTTCCAACCTCTTAGCATAGAAGACAAGTGTTTTCTTCTATAATAACCATTTTTATTTGTCAGATGCTCACTTCTTTGTGTCTGCTGTCAAACATACTCTCAATTATAGTGAAGGAAATGTACATTTGCCCCCCGATTCCTCAAAGGGGCCTCATTCTGCCTAGGTTTGGGGCACGGGTTTAGGGACCAGGATGTGGGAAGATATGGGGTCCCAGGCCAGAGGGGAAGTGGAATCAGAGCCAGGATTCTACTTGGTGCTCAGTCCTCAAAGCTGCTCTTCTCCTTTTTGTGCACGTATGATAGGTAGATTGTGCAGTAAATCACTCCTAATAGACAAACCATTATCCGATTAGGTTAATCATTATGTTAAACATTTTTTCAAGTAATTCTTACCGACTAGAAATATTAATAACTAATGAAAAACCAAATCATCCTGTAAGAACTGGGCACATAGGCTAGATCCAGTGCATCCCAGGAGGCCGCCATGTCTTCTGTCCTTTTGAACAAAGGACCTTGCGTTCCAGGTCATGCTCTCCTGTGTTCACTGGTATTTGTTTAGTAGATTCCCCAGTTTGAATATTCCAATACAGGTCTCTCTTGAGGAAGAAGGTGAAATTGAGGCAATAATAATTATGTAATATATTAAGAACTATCATTGAAGCACATCAGAACTTATATATATATATATATATATATATATGTATGTATACTGTATAAAGAGAGGCTACAGATTACGTACACACACAGACAGCAAAGTGTGACCATAACCATTATTAGGTTGCAGGTGATTTTTGTTTTCCTGTTTATATTTTTCCATAGTTCCCTAGTTTTTTTTATAAGTAGCGTGTATTATTTATGTAAAGACATTTTCATTTTAAAAATCCATTAAAATACTATATATACTTCTTGCCACAGCCTAGAGGTTAATATGCTGAGTTATTGCTACAAGTGCCTCACTAAAGTGTCCCTCTAGGAAATTGGTATTTTTCCCCTCAGATAAAAATCTGAAAATTTCTCAATAGGGAGCAATAACTGACTTTAAAATTCAAAATGGTACCCACGAGGGAAGTAACAGCTAAGGAATGATGCTTCCAACCTCTTAGCATAGAAGACAAGTGTTTTCTTCTATAATAACCATTTTTATTTGTCAGATGCTCACTTCTTTGTGTCTGCTGTCAAACATACTCTCAATTATAGTGAAGGAAATGTACATTTGCATCCTATCTCCACAGATTGCTAACCATGGAACCTCAGCCAAGCCATTTATAATCTTTGTGCCTCCATCTGTTGGTCTGTAAACTAATAGGGTTCTAATGAGGATTAGATGAAACAGTGCATAATTAGCACAAGCAACACAGGCCGATTATACCCCATTGGCTTGTCCCAGTCATCTTTTCTAACTATTATTTCACAGAGGATATTTTTCTGATTTAGTTGAGCTTCGTAATCTATCTCAAGCATGTACTCAGAACTGTGACCTTCCAGAATGGCCCCAGGAACACCAAATCTTTTTTAAAAAATCCAAGATATAGCTCCTGCTTACCTGCTGGCGACAGGCTTGTTTCCCCACAGAGCCTCGAAGTCTTTGAGCAGCAAACCTTGCTCCCTCAGGAAACCCTGAGAGCCTGGTGCAGCCCCAGAGCCTGCTGCCTCAGTTCAGTCAGTGCTCCTTTAAGCTGGTCCTCTCAGCTCTTCTGACTCAGTGTCGTAAGTCATTCTGAGACATTCTCCTCCCCACCTTCCCCACTTGTACCTGGAAATTCGTCATCCTTTCTGACTGCCCAGCATGTAAAGCCCCAACAAACACACACACAAGATGGGTCTGACTGGATGCTTCTTACAGTGTGATTCGGGGCTACCACACCTTCCCAGTGAGTCTGTGCAGCCCCAGGTTCTCCGAATTCTCTGTTTATTATCAAAGTCATTTTTGGTTGCTTTCCATTAAGGAACTCAGCTCCTGCTTGTCCACTTTGACATAAATCCTTTAGCTGTTAGTTCCAAAAACTCTCTGAGCTTCCTGTGTCATACTATTTATTCCATTCTCTTGGTTGTGACATTTTATTGGAATTACCTGCTTATTTTTCCCTAGACTTAGCTCCCTGAAGGCAAGAACTAAAGCCATCCAGATCACCACAGTGATGCCCTGCCATCACTGGTGCCTACTGTGCCTGGCACACAGTAGGCCCTCTGCAAATGCCAAATGAAGAAACGAGCAACCAGCCAGGAGGGGTCCAGAAAGACCACAGTAGTTCCACTTGGAGAACCAGTGAACTTGCTGACTTTCGGGTAACCTGGCACCCTTCCTAGCCTGATCCCAGGAGAAACCAGATTTCCCTTAGGCGTTGGCAAGAAAGAGGCTGTTCCAGCAGCAGCAGGCTGAGTGGGTGGGGGAGACTTTGGCTGCATCTCACAGTGGGCGAGTGATCACCCAGGCAGCGCTTAGCTTGCAGCCCCGGCTTACATCGTGGTCATCTGAAGCTCCCAGCTTAAAATGGAAAGTGACATTACTCATGGCAGAGAGCAGACAATAAAAACCATTGAGGTGGGCCCAGCACAATGGAGTGAGCATGCCCTGATGATGGAGGAGAGCATCTCTGCTCCGAGGGCTCACGGCCCCTGGCAGACAGCTCAGTCACAGCAAGGCTTTTGAACTACACCTCCAACTTAGCTCATCACCCAGCACCTCACTCTTTGGGATGATGGAAGACCTTGTGTTTTTCAGCCTCCATCAGGCTGAATTTCAGCAAATTCCTCTGAATCAATATCAGGAGGGGACAGTGAGCAGCAGTTACGAATTGAGCTGACTCAGTGTCGTAAGTCATTCTGAGACATTCTCCTCCCCACCTTCCCCACTTGTACCTGGAAATTCGTCATCCTTTCTGACTGCCCAGCATGTAAAGCCCCAACAAACACACACACAAGATGGGTCTGACTGGATGCTTCTTACAGTGTGATTCGGGGCTACCACACCTTCCCAGTGAGTCTGTGCAGCCCCAGGTTCTCCGAATTCTCTGTTTATTATCAAAGTCATTTTTGGTTGCTTTCCATTAAGGAACTCAGCTCCTGCTTGTCCACTTTGACATAAATCCTTTAGCTGTTAGTTCCAAAAACTCTCTGAGCTTCCTGTGTCATACTATTTATTCCATTCTCTTGGTTGTGACATTTTATTGGAATTACCTGCTTATTTTTCCCTAGACTTAGCTCCCTGAAGGCAAGAACTAAAGCCATCCAGATCACCACAGTGATGCCCTGCCATCACTGGTGCCTACTGTGCCTGGCACACAGTAGGCCCTCTGCAAATGCCAAATGAAGAAACGAGCAACCAGCCAGGAGGGGTCCAGAAAGACCACAGTAGTTCCACTTGGAGAACCAGTGAACTTGCTGACTTTCGGGTAACCTGGCACCCTTCCTAGCCTGATCCCAGGAGAAACCAGATTTCCCTTAGGCGTTGGCAAGAAAGAGGCTGTTCCAGCAGCAGCAGGCTGAGTGGGTGGGGGAGACTTTGGCTGCATCTCACAGTGGGCGAGTGATCACCCAGGCAGCGCTTAGCTTGCAGCCCCGGCTTACATCGTGGTCATCTGAAGCTCCCAGCTTAAAATGGAAAGTGACATTACTCATGGCAGAGAGCAGACAATAAAAACCATTGAGGTGGGCCCAGCACAATGGAGTGAGCATGCCCTGATGATGGAGGAGAGCATCTCTGCTCCGAGGGCTCACGGCCCCTGGCAGACAGCTCAGTCACAGCAAGGCTTTTGAACTACACCTCCAACTTAGCTCATCACCCAGCACCTCACTCTTTGGGATGATGGAAGACCTTGTGTTTTTCAGCCTCCATCAGGCTGAATTTCAGCAAATTCCTCTGAATCAATATCAGGAGGGGACAGTGAGCAGCAGTTACGAATTGAGGCTTTGACATCCAACAGAGCTGGGACTGAATCCTAGCTTCCCTAGTTGCTAGCTCTGTGACCCCAAGTAAATCACTTAACTTCTCTGGTTTTTATGTCCCTCATCTGTAAAATGGGTTAAATAATAGTACCTACTACAAGGTCATAAGAATAAGTCAGATGATGTGTTAAAAACCCTTATCACAGTGCCTGGCTTGCCAGCAGCACTGAGTAAACGATGGCTGAGGCTGTGCTTCTACCATCTTCCTCCAGGAGCCGCATCATTTCTCCATCCTTTATAATTTCATCCCCTTCATCTCTCAGCCTCCGTGCCCTTACTCCTTCTAGGAATCCTTCTTTACCTCCCACACCCTTCTGAGTTGAGGCCACCACCCAGCGTCCCGCCATGCTCATTCCTATCCATCTCTAGCTTGTCTTTCTCTCGCTTTCTCTGTTTCTGTAAGGCTTGTATCCTAGGACCCAGTATCTGGCCTGTCATGGTTTCTTTTTCACTTCAGAATCCATGACCTGGTGCATGGTGAAAAAAAATTCACTGATTAAATCAGTCTGATTTTTAGTGACATCTCATGGACATATGGGGGCTCAGGTCATAAAATGCTCAGAGCTTAATGCCTGTTTCTAGTGCCCCAGCTTGCTGAACATGTACCCACAGAGTACACAGTGGACCAAAGTCTGGTCTTCTCAAAGCTGGGCCTGGAGTAACCATGGTGATGATCACGAAGGCAGTATTTTTCTTTGGTAAGATCATATCACCACCCTTTCTAATAATAGCCTTCTTTAGCAAGTTCTAAATTAGATTCACTTTTTTTAAGGGGTACACTCTTGGCCTAAACAGGTTACGTGCCTTACTGTTGAGAGATAAGCAGTGATGTATGTGAGCCAAGACTTAACGTACTAGGTAGGTCTTTACCAATGGTCCGAGGACTCCACAGACACCAGTTTCCCCACTGTTAAGAATACCTCCCACCTTTGATTTCCAATGACTAGATTAACTGCAGGCTGTCACCCCATGATGTATCCTGATCATCCATTTATTCAGCACATTGAATGAATAGTCTTGTGGGCACTGGGCACATTTCTGGATATCCGCCGAGTGTTAGGAGAGGACACAAATCACACGACTGATGGAGACATTACTGAGGATATATGTATATTTTTTGGATTCTTTCCCACTTTACATTATTACAGGATATTATATATAGTTCCCTGAGCTATACAGTAGGACCTTGTTGTTTATTTTCTATATAGTATTGTGTATCCATTAATCTCAAGCTTCTAATTTATGCACCCCAGCCTTTTCTCTTTAGGAACTAAGTTTTCCTGTGTCTGTGAGTCTGAGAAACAGTACACTTTAAATTAAGGGAGGCTCATATATAATGAGTTCATGGAGAAGGAATAAGGCTGGAAAGATAATTTTTAGCCAAATCTGTATTTGGACGTCCAGTATTTATCTTAAAACAGATGACCTCCAGAATTTCCTGGCAGTCCAGTGGTTAGGACTTAGCACTTTTACTGCTGTGTCCTTGGTTCAATCCCAGATTGGGAAAGTAAGAGCCCATAGGCCGTGCAGTACTGTGGGAAAAAGAAATAAGACAAAAACAGAAACACACCCTTAGGCTGACTTCGACAGAAAGATTGGTTCCCCCCAGCCTGTCGCCCAGCTTTTCTTTCTCACGTATTTCTAATCTTTGTAAGTGTCCCCAGACAGCACAGTCATTGTTTCTCTCTCCTTCACCTGGCCCCCTTCAGTTCATCAGCAAGCTCTGTATCCTCGGTCCAACCTCTTCCGTCTTCTCCAGGACTGCCACTGTGTTCCAAGCCACCATCATTTCTTACCTGCTGTCTTGGTTCATTTCTTGCCCTCATACAGCAGGTCACTTTAATCAGATCATATCCCTTTGGTTGCTGAAAACCTTCTAGCTGCTTCCTGTTGCTCTGTCTGTGGGGAAACCATGTCCTGCAGGCTCATAATCAGACCCCAGTCTCACCCTCCCCTCTCCTCCTTTGCTTGTCCTGCTCGGTCCACACACCTGGCTTCTCTTCTCTTCCTTGAGCTCCCCTACCATGGACCTGCCTCAGCATCTTTCTGTCTGCTGGTCCCTCTGTCTGAAATGCCCCTCTTTCCTTAGATTTTCACTTGTCCATCTCCTTGTGACCCACATCTCAGCGTGGATGTCACCCTCACCAACCTAACTAAAGTAGCCCCTTCTCAGTTTTTCTCTATCTCAGAACTCCATTTTTCCTTTATAGCGCTTACCTGAAATGCTCTTCAGTATTTGCTTTTCTTTTATATCACCATCCCTCCTACTAACTTGTATGCTCCGTAAGACTTTGTCTTACATCTCACTGACATTTTACTCCTTAGCACAATTCCAGCCCAAGTAGGTACTCAGTAGTCACTCATGGAATGCAGATACCTAGGCCATACACCAGAAAAATTCTTATTTATTAGTTTGGGTTAGGAGTTAGAGAGGAGTTAAATTGTTTGAGGTAATTTTTAAAAACTGTATGCATATGTTTTAGCCATGATATACTAGTACAGTTCCCATGTGGTTCTGATTTTTATACAAGAGTTAAGAACCCTTGACCTAAAAAATAGAAATCTCTGTAGCATCTTCTACTTAAAGTAGGGTCCTTGGATCAATATCCGCTAAGTGCTTGTTAGAAATGCAGATTGTCAGGCTCTACCCTCCACCTTAGAGAACCAGAATCTGCACTTTAACAAGATGCCTCAGCTGACTTGTATACATACTAAATTTGAGATGCAGCAACCTAGCAGAAACACAGAATTCCTGAAGAGCAAGTGCTTTGAATTTGGCAGGTTAAGTTTGCTCTATTTGCAGGAAAGTGAGATGGGCGTGTCTCCCAGACAGATGGAAATGTGGTTCTGAGGTCACGGAAAGAGAACCCAAAAGGAAATGAGCATTTTCACCAAAATGCTCATTGAGGGTCAGAGTGCGGGGTGTAGTGAGGTCATGAGTGGAGAAAAGAGCACAAAGTTGGTGGATGATGGGGGCAGCCCCAGTAGGGGTACAAGAGAAGGGGAGCTGAGATGAGGAATGTGCAGGTGAGGGCAGGAGGCGAGTGCAGGGATGGAGTGACCCAAGCATCAGATTGTGCAGAAACATCAAGGAACACAGAGACCAAGAAATGGCCATGGATTTCTGTCCTCAGAGAAATGGCGGTGGGTGGTTAGAGAAACTAACTGAGGAGACGAGGCTGGAGTCAGTGGCGAGCAGTTCAAGCAGCAAGTACACACTGCCTTCCCACCAACCTAACTAAAGTAGCCCCTTCTCAGTTTTTCTCTATCTCAGAACTCCATTTTTCCTTTATAGCGCTTACCTGAAATGCTCTTCAGTATTTGCTTTTCTTTTATATCACCATCCCTCCTACTAACTTGTATGCTCCGTAAGACTTTGTCTTACATCTCACTGACATTTTACTCCTTAGCACAATTCCAGCCCAAGTAGGTACTCAGTAGTCACTCATGGAATGCAGATACCTAGGCCATACACCAGAAAAATTCTTATTTATTAGTTTGGGTTAGGAGTTAGAGAGGAGTTAAATTGTTTGAGGTAATTTTTAAAAACTGTATGCATATGTTTTAGCCATGATATACTAGTACAGTTCCCATGTGGTTCTGATTTTTATACAAGAGTTAAGAACCCTTGACCTAAAAAATAGAAATCTCTGTAGCATCTTCTACTTAAAGTAGGGTCCTTGGATCAATATCCGCTAAGTGCTTGTTAGAAATGCAGATTGTCAGGCTCTACCCTCCACCTTAGAGAACCAGAATCTGCACTTTAACAAGATGCCTCAGCTGACTTGTATACATACTAAATTTGAGATGCAGCAACCTAGCAGAAACACAGAATTCCTGAAGAGCAAGTGCTTTGAATTTGGCAGGTTAAGTTTGCTCTATTTGCAGGAAAGTGAGATGGGCGTGTCTCCCAGACAGATGGAAATGTGGTTCTGAGGTCACGGAAAGAGAACCCAAAAGGAAATGAGCATTTTCACCAAAATGCTCATTGAGGGTCAGAGTGCGGGGTGTAGTGAGGTCATGAGTGGAGAAAAGAGCACAAAGTTGGTGGATGATGGGGGCAGCCCCAGTAGGGGTACAAGAGAAGGGGAGCTGAGATGAGGAATGTGCAGGTGAGGGCAGGAGGCGAGTGCAGGGATGGAGTGACCCAAGCATCAGATTGTGCAGAAACATCAAGGAACACAGAGACCAAGAAATGGCCATGGATTTCTGTCCTCAGAGAAATGGCGGTGGGTGGTTAGAGAAACTAACTGAGGAGACGAGAGGCTGGAGTCAGTGGCGAGCAGTTCGAAGCAGCAAGTACACACTGCCTTCCCAGGTCACACCAAGAGGAAAGTCGTGCCTTGAAGGAGCAGGAATGGAGAGAAGCTTTTCTCAAATGAGAGACCTGGGGATGTTTGTCAAGAAGAAGCCCTCAGAGAAGGGGACTGAGTAGATTAAAGATCAGAAGAGAATTTAATTGATGAGACTAGGTCCTGAACGAACAGGAAATAAGCAGCGGACCACCTTCAGGAAACGAGACTGGGTGACTAGAGTGGTCGGATGGCTTTCTTTTTTATTTAAGAGAAACAAAACAGTAATTGAAAAAACACCTATGTATGCTCTGCTGAGATTTAAGAAATGTTAACATTTTCTCAAATTTACCTTGAATTTTTTGTATGTAAAAGGAAGAAAACATCAGAGAGAAAGTTGACGTTCCTCTCGTTACCCTTTATCTTAACATTTTTGTCTTCCCTTCTCCAAGGGCAGGGGCAGATAGATGGTGAGGAAGGGTATGCCTGGGGAGAGACGGAGAGCAACACTAATCGAGAGCTCCCCTGTGCTAGGTACCATCCTGTGCCAGGCACCAGGCTCGGGTCTGACATTTAAAGTAGGAGGGAGAGGGAATCCAGGAGGATCTATCAGGATGTTGTGTGTAAAAGGTTCAAAAGGTCAGGAAAGGTGAGTATGGCAGCTAAAACCAGTCTGTGAGCCTCAGTTTCCCCATTTGTATAATGGAAGTAGTCATACTGCCTACCTCAGAGGTGAAGATCAAATGACTTAGGTGCAGAACCTGCTCAGAACTTGAGGCTTCTTCCATGGCTAGTAAATGATGACAACGGGGGCAAGAAGGATGCTTATGACTGCGATTGTTCAATGCCCTTCGTAGTTCATGCATGTATTTTATAGTTTGGCTCATAACCTCATTATCTGAAACACAGCAGTTGACAGTTTATTAGTTAGATATCACTTTAATGTCTCCGATTCTGGACAGAGATCTTCAAGATACAGACCTCAGTCACTCTGTTATTCTTAAAATATGAGCAACACCTGTAATCAGCTACAAGGTGCAGGTTCTAGAAATGTGTTAAAAGTGGGGGATGGAACAGGAGAGTTCCTGGAGGCGAGGGCCTGAGTTGGAAGGTAAAAATTTGAAACTGTAAGTATAAATGTATGGTTTCACACACACACACTCATTCCAGGGTGCCTGCATCAGAATGATCCCCCGAGGAGCTGCCTGTGTGTCCACGAGGGGAGGTGGTAATGCAGCCACGTCCACCCTGTGAACCTTTGGGGCAGGGCCACTGGCTCAGAGAGGCGAGGGCTGGGGACTCTGCCTGTAGGCCAGTGACACACAGAGATAACCCCGAGGTGCCCGGTGTCCTTCCTCCTGGGCCTCAGCCCACCTCCTTCCTGGGTCCTGCTGCAGCCCTTGGGAGCCCGGATGTACCACCACAGCCAAGAATGTGGGCCAGACCCCTGGCTCTGCGTTCAGATAGAGTGAAATCTGAGTCTCAGCTCTCTCCCAAGAGCGGTGTCACTTAACCTTTTCTTCTTTTAATTAATAGACTCTTTTTAGAGTAGTTTTAGATTCACAGCGAAATGAAGAGGAAAGTGGATTTCCAGTGTGCTCCCTGCGGCACACAAACAGGCCTCCTGCATTATCAACAGTCCCACTCGACAGGTGCACTTACAAATGATAGACCTCCACTGACAATATTGTAGTCACCTTAACCCACAGTTCACATTAGGAGTCACTCTTGGTGGTGTACACTCTGCGGGTTTGGGCAAATGTATGTGTATACCATTGTAGTATCAGAGTAGTTCCATGCTCCTAACCATTTTCTGTGCTCCACCTGTTCCCTACCTTCGTCTCCCTGAAACTCCACTAACCAGAGATCTTTTTATCATCTGCATGGTTTTGCGTTTTCCAGAATGTCACATAGTTGGAATCATACAGTATAAAGGCTTTCAGATTAGCTTCTTTCTCTTAGTAATATGCATTTAACATTCCTCTGTCTTTTCATAACCTCAAAAAAATACAGAAACCTTTAATGTCTCCGATTCTGGACAGAGATCTTCAAGATACAGACCTCAGTCACTCTGTTATTCTTAAAATATGAGCAACACCTGTAATCAGCTACAAGGTGCAGGTTCTAGAAATGTGTTAAAAGTGGGGGATGGAACAGGAGAGTTCCTGGAGGCGAGGGCCTGAGTTGGAAGGTAAAAATTTGAAACTGTAAGTATAAATGTATGGTTTCACACACACACACTCATTCCAGGGTGCCTGCATCAGAATGATCCCCCGAGGAGCTGCCTGTGTGTCCACGAGGGGAGGTGGTAATGCAGCCACGTCCACCCTGTGAACCTTTGGGGCAGGGCCACTGGCTCAGAGAGGCGAGGGCTGGGGACTCTGCCTGTAGGCCAGTGACACACAGAGATAACCCCGAGGTGCCCGGTGTCCTTCCTCCTGGGCCTCAGCCCACCTCCTTCCTGGGTCCTGCTGCAGCCCTTGGGAGCCCGGATGTACCACCACAGCCAAGAATGTGGGCCAGACCCCTGGCTCTGCGTTCAGATAGAGTGAAATCTGAGTCTCAGCTCTCTCCCAAGAGCGGTGTCACTTAACCTTTTCTTCTTTTAATTAATAGACTCTTTTTAGAGTAGTTTTAGATTCACAGCGAAATGAAGAGGAAAGTGGATTTCCAGTGTGCTCCCTGCGGCACACAAACAGGCCTCCTGCATTATCAACAGTCCCACTCGACAGGTGCACTTACAAATGATAGACCTCCACTGACAATATTGTAGTCACCTTAACCCACAGTTCACATTAGGAGTCACTCTTGGTGGTGTACACTCTGCGGGTTTGGGCAAATGTATGTGTATACCATTGTAGTATCAGAGTAGTTCCATGCTCCTAACCATTTTCTGTGCTCCACCTGTTCCCTACCTTCGTCTCCCTGAAACTCCACTAACCAGAGATCTTTTTATCATCTGCATGGTTTTGCGTTTTCCAGAATGTCACATAGTTGGAATCATACAGTATAAAAAGGCTTTTTCAGATTAGCTTCTTTCTCTTAGTAATATGCATTTAACATTCCTCTGTCTTTTCATGGCTTGATGGCTCATTCCTTTTTAGCTCTGAATGATACCCCATCATGTGGACACACAACCTGTTTTTTTAGCCTCAGTTTCCTGGGCTGTGATAAGGGGTAATGATGTGATGTGATACAGTTTTTAATGATGGTACGCATGAAAGTTTAAGAGCTCAGTTCCAGGCTGTCTGTACCACCTCATCTGGTCCTTCCTGAACCTCAGGATGTCCGTTGGTATCATGAACCCTCCCTTTTCGTTCAGACAAAGAAACTAAAGCCCAAGGATGTTAAGTCATTGCTCAAGGCCACGAATCCAGGAAAGGATTAGTCTGTTATTCGAACCTAGGCATTGTGATTTCAAGTGTTAGTATTGGTGGTACTGTAGCCTCCCTGGGAATTTCATAAGTGTTTAGCATATAGGAAAAACATGTTAATGTTGCCTCTTGTTATTGTAAATATTTTTGGAGCAGAGCCATTTAAATGGTCAGATTGCAGTTCTTTTCTAATGAGGCATACAGAGCATGAGGATGTTTGGAAATTCCCTAGCGCCATGCTGCCAAAGGGCTATGGAACTGAAATGAGAAGCTGTGGGGACCAGGGGCTCGGGTTGCTCCACAGAGTGCTAAGTGATTTGTAAGATGAGCACTTATCAGATAGATTATGGCATTCCATGCTCTGACAACCTACTTTAGGAAACAGAGGTGTCCAGGAGCCCAGCCTTGCTCTCTCTGGCCCCCTACGGCTCCTTCCATGTTGCCCATCCCACTGCACTTCCCTCCCTCAGCCCAGGGACCAGCATCTGCAGCCCAGGCACACGCCAGGGCACAGAAGCAGCCTGGGAGCCAGGGCCTGGCCCAGGTGTGGGTGCCTTGGCCGCCAGCCACAGCCCCCAGCGTCACCCTGGCCGCAGTACCCACCAGGCCCCAGGCAGAGAGCCTCGGCCTGGGCACACCTGCTCACTCCCTGTCCCCTCCACTTCCTTCTGCCCTGGATTTTCAGACAGAGTCCAAAATGGGTTCACATCAAATAAGATTTGTTTTATTTCAGTGTAATTTTCCATTTATAGACAGCCTTCTCGCGGGAGGCACTGTCCTCCTTCCTCTGTCTCGGTTTTTTTCTGGGTATTTGAGGATAAACTCCTGGTGGTTGTTTTGGAGTCCTGTGGTCAGCAGTCCAGCTGGTCATTCATTCAGAGTGTCTCCAGAAAGCCTGCACCTAGCCTTACAGGAGCATAGGCTGATTTATGTGGCCTCTGAGACATCTATGAAATTGTGCCCATGTGGCCAACTGTTAAAAATGAATATCTGACCCTGGCCAGCAGGGTCCTTATCTGCAGGCTCATCATGGCGAGATGCTAATTACAGCATTATAATAGCAACTGAGACTCAGAGATACTTCTCTAAGTCCTGAAAGGGATTCCCTTATTCCTGTGAGGTAGGTGCTGCTCAGATCCTCTATACACGGATGCAGAAATAAGCACACAGAAGTGGGGCCCTGGCTGACCAGGGGGTGTATGGGGTCCAGCCTTGCTGACCTGTCTGGCCCAGCCACTCCACCATCTCCTTGTGATCTAGCCCCACCAGCTTTGGTTTGATCCCTTGGATCCCTTGGTCACTGAGTGATCTTCTGCCACAGGTCCTTTGCACATGCTTTCCTGCTACCAGGACCACTTTTGCCTCCACTCCACAGCTAAGTCACACTGAGCCATCTATCACATCTCAACTGTGACTTATTCAGGGATATCCTACCTGACCTCCCCTGACCACATGTCCCATTAAAGTGCTCACAGTGCAGTCTGCCTCTCGTGTTCAAACTCTGCTTTTATTTGTGCAATTTTCAGGTTAATGTCTGGCGCTCCCTTCAGACCATAACTCCATGAGAGCAGAAGTGTGCTGCCTTGTATATAATACGAGCATCGCATTACCACACTGAAGTGAAATGATTTGCTGACTCATATGTCTCATTTCTTGGTCTATGAATTTCCTGAGGGCAATGTCCAAGTTTTTTTCTAACACAGAACTCAGCTTAGTAACTACTTGGTGAATTGAGTTGAAAGAATTGGATTTAATTGAACAGTATAACTTGGGAAAGGGCACCTGAAAGTTCAGAACTTTGAATGGAATGAGCTCACAAAACATAATCATTCAGAACCACTACTTGGAAATCCAGAGAGATTTTAGAAAGAAGGTTAGTGTTTTTTAGAAGTCAAATTCACTTATAATTTGGATAGCAGACTACATGGATCCATGACTTTCCTAAAGAAGCATTGTTATTCCAGTTATAAATCCAAGAGAAGTGAGGGTGAAAACGTGTCTGCCTATCCGAGGTTCATCTGAAGTTTAGTAAAAGTCAGAGCATAAATAACAAGCAGGATCTCATGGAAGTTGTGCTGGGATTTGGCTCCTCAAGCCTTCAGCCTTGCGTCATTTCCTTATCTCTCCTGGATGACCTTACCTGGCTCACTCCCCAGTGCAGTTATCATTGTCTCTGACTCGGTAAATATTGTGGTCTGGTTGCAAGGGAGCATTCCCCTCTTTGGAGCTGGTCCTTTCCAGAACCTGATGCCCCTTAGTCTGGCAGATGGGCACCAGGGCTTCCTTGAATGAGAATGAGAGAGGCAGAGAAAGAAAGGGGGCTCCCCTTCTGCCCAGAGGATGAGCAGGATGCAGGGTGAGCTGCCAGTTAGAGGCCAGTACTGACCCAGCAGGGGTTATGAAGAAAGTGCCAGGTGACTGCGGCTCTCGCACCCTTCAGGACCCGGCCTCAGCTCTGCCCACCCTGCTCCAAGGAACACAGGCAGTTTTCTTTCATCCTATCTCCTCCTTTCTATCATAGCAGATGGTGAGTGTGTTCTTTGGAGGACTGAATGGTGCCCTTTAAGAAGTTAGAAGCCATTTCTGAGTCAAGAGGATTAACCTAAATTTAATAGTGGTATATGATAGATTAAAAGGTAATTTGAAAGAACATGATTGACGCTCTAGTAACCCATTATGATGCACATAGATTTTCAACTATTTTGCAATAACAATACCACCTGGTTATCATATGAGGGATTAAAGCGACACTATCCTCTTATACCTGTTTGTGAATACCCCTAGCACATAGTAGGTGCTTGGCAATATTTGTTAAATGAATACAAGAAATATGAGGCAGACCTGAGTTTCTGAGATCATTCATAAAAGGGTTGAACAGACTTTGCCGAATGCTTGGCAATAAACTGCTTGCTAGGTTTTTAAGAAGTTTCAAATTCACTTAATTGAATGGAATGAGCTCACAAAACATAATCATTCAGAACCACTACTTGGAAATCCAGAGAGATTTTAGAAAGAAGGTTAGTGTTTTTTAGAAGTCAAATTCACTTATAATTTGGATAGCAGACTACATGGATCCATGACTTTCCTAAAGAAGCATTGTTATTCCAGTTATAAATCCAAGAGAAGTGAGGGTGAAAACGTGTCTGCCTATCCGAGGTTCATCTGAAGTTTAGTAAAAGTCAGAGCATAAATAACAAGCAGGATCTCATGGAAGTTGTGCTGGGATTTGGCTCCTCAAGCCTTCAGCCTTGCGTCATTTCCTTATCTCTCCTGGATGACCTTACCTGGCTCACTCCCCAGTGCAGTTATCATTGTCTCTGACTCGGTAAATATTGTGGTCTGGTTGCAAGGGAGCATTCCCCTCTTTGGAGCTGGTCCTTTCCAGAACCTGATGCCCTTAGTCTGGCAGATGGGCACCAGGGCTTCCTTGAATGAGAATGAGAGAGGCAGAGAAAGAAAGGGGGCTCCCCTTCTGCCCAGAGGATGAGCAGGATGCAGGGTGAGCTGCCAGTTAGAGGCCAGTACTGACCCAGCAGGGGTTATGAAGAAAGTGCCAGGTGACTGCGGCTCTCGCACCCTTCAGGACCCGGCCTCAGCTCTGCCCACCCTGCTCCAAGGAACACAGGCAGTTTTCTTTCATCCTATCTCCTCCTTTCTATCATAGCAGATGGTGAGTGTGTTCTTTGGAGGACTGAATGGTGCCCTTTAAGAAGTTAGAAGCCATTTCTGAGTCAAGAGGATTAACCTAAATTTAATAGTGGTATATGATAGATTAAAAGGTAATTTGAAAGAACATGATTGACGCTCTAGTAACCCATTATGATGCACATAGATTTTCAACTATTTTGCAATAACAATACCACCTGGTTATCATATGAGGGATTAAAGCGACACTATCCTCTTATACCTGTTTGTGAATACCCCTAGCACATAGTAGGTGCTTGGCAATATTTGTTAAATGAATACAAGAAATATGAGGCAGACCTGAGTTTCTGAGATCATTCTGAACTGGAACAGAAACCCGTGGTCTTGAACAGACTTTGCCCGAATGCATTGGGTAATACCACATACAGCTGCTTGCTATTCTCCTTGGGCTTCTAGATGTAGTTCTCACTCATCCAACATTATGAATTTATTCCCGACATCAGACTGATGAGGAATCTGAGGAATGCCAGTGACTTAACTCAGATCTAAGAGGGGTATTTTTTTTTAAGTCACCAAGGAATCATTCTTAAAGAGAAGACAGAGTCATGTGTAACCTGAAAATGTAGTGAAAATACTGAAAAAGAACATCTTGGTGTTTCAGTGGCTAAGGCAGAAGAAACACAAAGATGTGCTGAGGTTAAAATTGGAGCCACTTTCCAAACTGAAAATCAGACGTGTCCTGCCCTTGGTGGACCAGCTCGGGCTGGTGCAGGGGAGCCCGAGTCCAGAAGAGGGCGCGTCAAGCTAAGTGTGCTGACTGCAGCTGGGAACTCAGGATTCTTGAGAGACTGTAGATGCTTCATCTTTGTCCTCCCTGCTTTTGTGTCCTCTGAGGCAATGAGAGAGGGTTTTTTCTCCTCTGTGCCAAAGAATGATCTTCTGCAAATATAATTAAACTGATGATTTCACAGATTAAATACCAAATCCTAGGCATATAATTATATTAAAAAAAAAAAAAAACAAACACCTTTTTTAATAGCCTTAAACCTTTGGTCTCCTTGAAATTTGTGAACAGATTTCCTACATTGTGGGTGTCTTAACTTATTTCGGTGGGCTCTGGGGAATCAGTATCTTTTAAAAATATTCACTCTTGTCCTAGAAGACGGATATTCAAGTCAAGAAGAGTGTACTGTCATTCTCTCTCTCAGAGAGTTCTTTGTATCTGTTTATCAGGTTAATGAACAAAAGTGACCTATGCATAAGTACCACCCTACCCACAACATCATGATTAAAAAGAAAGCTGAACGGTTATCAGACTGGGATACACTAAAGCCTTGCTTTCAGTTGTATATGCTTCCTTAGAAATATACCTTCTTCCCTGCTTTTTTCATCCCCAGGCCCTAAGGAAAAAGCACATAAATTTAACAAGTCCTTCGAGGAAACATCACACTGTGTATAGATTCTGTGACTGGTAAGTCTAGCATTAAGAATTTGTCTTATGGAAGAATTTGCCCCAGGACCCAGAGATCAGTGTGTAAAGTTCACAGGGGCATCATTTGCCATAGCAAGGACTGGGAAACCATGTTGCATCAACAATGGAATGATAAAATAGATTATGTAGTCAAACAAATACCAGGTAGCCATAAAAAGAGAGCTAGACATATTGGGAAAAGAAAGCCCTAGAACAGTATGTGCAGAATTATCCCATAACTGACTTTCAGAATTATGTGTGTATATGTAGATACATAGATAGAAGCCTGAAAAGACAATTATCTTGAATTGTAGGATGGAGTCGGTGAAAGTACACCAGAGGTGTCCTTCTAATTTAAAGGAAAAACAACACCGGTATAGCTCTCTGGAAAGAGGACAAGAATACTATGCTCCCAGCCTCTCCCTTCAGCCCCAAACCTGCCCAGTGTCTTTCACTGAAGATTCCTTCCCACCCGCCCTGGGGCCCTCTTGCTCCCACCTCACTCTCCACTTTCCCCATGGCCAAGCTTCCCCCCAAATGTCACTGCCTCCAGTCCCTCTCCATCCTTCTCAGCCCTCCTGAGTCCTCCTTCAGTCAAAATTGCTCCTGGAAAAGCTCACCCATGATTCTTCCAAAACTGGAACAGAAAACCGGTGGCCTGGAAGCCAGAGGTGGTCTGAGTCTGTGTGGTGTGCTGGAACTGTGCTTTGTAGTTGTTCTCAGTTGATTTGACATGTACCAGTTGGGAGTGGGTTACACCTGGACCCGGTACTGTCTGGCCTGTCTTTAGCCATCAGGTGATCTGACCCCCTGCACCCACCTTCAGATTGAGGGGCAGCCTGACCCAGCGTCTCCACTGTGCCCTCCTGTGGATTCTCCTGCCCCCATGGGCAGTAGAGCTCCCAGTCACATTCTGGACCATTCTCCTTCTGTCTGGTTTCAGTCATTGCTCTGGCTTCCAGATCCTCCTCTGTAACTGTGCTTGCTTGGCATCCTTTCCTGGCTTCTTGTCCTTTAGCCCCTCCTGTCAATGTTCAGCACCCCTCAGGGCTCTGCCGCTCTCTCCTCTGTCAATCATGTGCTTGCTCTCCCCTCTCCCCGCATGCCCTTGTGTACACCAGCTTCCACCCATGTCTCCAAAGTCCCCAACTGCCTCTGCTTTAATGAATGACAGTACAGTGGTTACAGGGTAACCCAAACTATAGACCTTGGTCATATTCCCTTCCCCTTGCTACCCACAGGCGTCTCCTTATGATTTGATCTACGTATTTCTTGCATTTTAGTTCCTTTCCTTCCTGACCATCAGTGTCTTGGACTAGGGTGGCCAAGTCTTGACCCCAATCCAAGACGATTGCTTCTAATTTTTCTCCCCATAGCTTTCCCCTCTTACCTCACCCACAACACCTCCAGCCTTGTACTCCCAAACCACTAATCTGGGCACGCCTCATCCTTGCCCAAATACCCTTCAATACTCTTCACTGCCTGCAGGCCAAAGCCTGAATTTCTCTTTTTTTTTTTTTCCCTTTGGTGGGTGGGGTGGCATGGGAGGGGGAGGGGAGTGGATGGGCCATTTCTATTGGTCTTTCATTTGTCTATTTCTATCCATCTTTGTTCTTTGGCTCCTGTGGGCCTCCCATCGCGGTGGCCGCTGTCGTCGCCGAGCGCCGGCTCTGGGCGCATGCACTCCAGAGCTCCGGCTCGGTAATTGGACACATCGGTCCAGCCGCTCCGTGGCACGTGGGATCTTCCCAGGCCAGGGATCGAACTGGCGCCCCTTGCACTGCAAGGAGGTGTCCTTACCCACTGGACTACCAGGGAAGCCCCAAGCCTGAATTTCTTAGCTTAGTTATTGAAGGTTCTTTATAATCTGGTTCTGGCCTTTATTCATTCAAGGAACAAAGCAAGCACCCATAGTATATCAGGCCTTGAAGACAGTTTTCTGAAAGAAGTAAATCATTACCCCTATATTTATGGGAACCCCTTGAAAGACAGCTCCCAGTCACATTCTGGACCATTCTCCTTCTGTCTGGTTTCAGTCATTGCTCTGGCTTCCAGATCCTCCTCTGTAACTGTGCTTGCTTGGCATCCTTTCCTGGCTTCTTGTCCTTTAGCCCCTCCTGTCAATGTTCAGCACCCCTCAGGGCTCTGCCGCACTCTCCTCTGTCAATCATGTGCTTGCTCTCCCCTCTCCCCGCATGCCCTTGTGTACACCAGCTTCCACCCATGTCTCCAAAGTCCCCAACTGCCTCTGCTTTAATGAATGACAGTACAGTGGTTACAGGGTAACCCAAACTATAGACCTTGGTCATATTCCCTTCCCCTTGCTACCCACAGGCGTCTCCTTATGATTTGATCTACGTATTTCTTGCATTTTAGTTCCTTTCCTTCCTGACCATCAGTGTCTTGGACTAGGGTGGCCAAGTCTTGACCCCAATCCAAGACGATTGCTTCTAATTTTTCTCCCCATAGCTTTCCCCTCTTACCTCACCCACAACACCTCCAGCCTTGTACTCCCAAACCACTAATCTGGGCACGCCTCATCCTTGCCCAAATACCCTTCAATACTCTTCACTGCCTGCAGGCCAAAGCCTGAATTTCTCTTTTTTTTTTTTTTCCCTTTGGTGGGTGGGGTGGCATGGGAGGGGGAGGGGAGTGGATGGGCCATTTCTATTGGTCTTTCATTTGTCTATTTCTATCCATCTTTGTTCTTTGGCTCCTGTGGGCCTCCCATCGCGGTGGCCGCTGTCGTCGCCGAGCGCCGGCTCTGGGCGCATGCACTCCAGAGCTCCGGCTCGGTAATTGGACACATCGGTCCAGCCGCTCCGTGGCACGTGGGATCTTCCCAGGCCAGGGATCGAACTGGCGCCCCTTGCACTGCAAGGAGGTGTCCTTACCCACTGGACTACCAGGGAAGCCCCAAGCCTGAATTTCTTAGCTTAGTTATTGAAGGTTCTTTATAATCTGGTTCTGGCCTTTATTCATTCAAGGAACAAAGCAAGCACCCATAGTATATCAGGCCTTGAAGACAGTTTTCTGAAAGAAGTAAATCATTACCCCTATATTTATGGGACCACATTTTCCCTGGGACTTTACAGACAACACAGACACAGATACATACACACAAACACACATACCTTAAAGGACAAAGAAAAATTCAATCTCTAGAAACAAAAGCAGAAAACAAAGACAACTTTAGAATGGTTAGGCAGGATTATCTGAGGAGATGACATTAAAGTTGAGGCCTGAAGGGGATGCAGAGAACTGGGGGTAGCGAACTAGGCAAAACCGCTCTTCCCCATTCCTGTCTCTCTTCAGTCCCTTTAAAAAAAAGTCTGTTCTCTCCTCCATACATGCTAAACCACCATCTCTGTCTGTGTACATTGTATTCTAAGGGTGCTTTGGCCCCAACTGTGAACTTCTTCTTGTTCATTCAGGTCCCTGCTGCTTTGTACATACCAGGCTCAATAACTGTGAGATGAAAAAGTAGATAGATTGATGGATGGGTGGATGGATGGATGGATAGTTGGATGGGTGGGTAGGCGAATGGATAGATGGGTAGGTGGATGGATGGATGGGTAGGTGGATGGATGGGTGGATGGCCAAAAGGTTTGAACCACGCATGCTTTGAGCTGAGCTAGGTGTAGTGTCTTTTGGGTATAGTTACATAGCCAACAAAGCTGAGGTCTTGAGTTTGCTGAAAGTGGCTTGTACTGGTAGAAGAGTTACTGTTAAAGAGGGCTCTATCAGGTTTCCTACCAATTTGGTCATTAGTCCACTTTGGCCACGTTTTCTATTTAGCCATCTTTATCATTGTGAAATAGGCAATTTTTTTTTTTATAAATATGAAGCAACATTAAAATTTTTGTCTTCAGTAAGGCTCTTGTCTCAACTCTAAGGGGAATTTTTAGATAGAAAAATGAAAGACCATGTGCCCAGTGGTCCAGTGACCAGCCTCTGTAACCAGATGACCACATTTCAAATACTGATGCGAACATTTCCATACAGTAGATCCTGGGGGACCTTAGCAAGCCCCCAGTTTCTTTATCTATAAAACACACTTATTGGTAGTCCCTACTTTTACAGTGTTTCTGGGAGAATTCGATTACATGTATGTTAACACAGCACCTGAAGCAAAGGAAGGGCTCAGAAACTGAGGTGAGCCACAGGTAGAGGGGGTGATGTTTTCTCAGCCTGGCCCATCCACGTGCCTCCAAAAGCCTCTGAAAGAATTCAAGCCAAACATGACAAAGGACGTGCACTTTGAGCTGATTTCTGATTATAAGGGAGAGTTCCCAGATGCTCCTAGACCCTACAATGGACCCTCAGAAGCAGCCACAGACACAGCCAACTCAGACTGAGGTGGGATTCTGACCGTGTCCCATGCCCACTGCCCATGCAGCCTGGCTAACTGCTGAGCAAATCAGCCCTCCAAGGGCCCAGGTGTCAGGTTCTCAGTTTTGTCACACAGTGTGAGTGGAGTTGCTCTCCATTTGTCTGTAATCTGGACTCTCTCTCAAGACTTCATGTGGTAGGTAGCTGAAGGGCGCAGCATCAGCCTCATCCAGGGCAAGAATCTGAATGGTCCTCTTGGGTGACGCTCCAACCCAGGGAGTCCCCCAGCTTCGGCCACCCTCCCTGCCCTTCTCACAAGCGTCATCTAGCTGTAACGGGAGCAGATGTTGCTCAGCCTCTTACTAGGCGAGTCGAGACCCTCACTCAGGGCCTCTGGGGCCCGAGGTCTCAGTGTGGAGCCCTCTGCCCACTGTTACTGCCCACCCATGGCCTTTATGGCTCAAGTTGAGGCCCTGGTTTCTCTCGGCTTGGCCAGGGCCCAGGGTGACCGCTTGGCTGACTGGCTCTTGCTGGCCGTGGCCCCTCTGGCTCTCTGCCTCCCAGTCTAGGAGGCCTGCCCTGGCCCTGCTACAGGTCACCGCACAATGGCCTCTGGCTCTTGTCTCAGCATATGTATCACTCAGGAATGACTGGCGGTTTGGAGTGCAGTCTACATCTACTTGCTGGGACCTCATACCTGTCCACCCTCTCAGCTCTCCAGGCCTTCCCATGTGGCAGGCCCAGGATTCCCCTGAACTCATTAGGATGTTGTCGGAGCCACGGCTACCTCCACCCCGTACACATACGCACAGTCGGGTCATCCTCAAGGCTGACCCCCAGTGGCAGGCGGGCTTCCCCCTACACGGTAACAGAAGATCAGTCTGTCTGCCAGGCCTGGCTCTCGCTCTGTTAAAGGAAGCTCAAGCAGTTTCACACATCTTGGCAACTGAGCCAACTGCCCAGTTATTCTGTGTTCCCATTTCCCGCCCTGGCTCCAGGTGCTAAGCCTCCTGACCCAGCCTCGGGAAGGGAGGCTGTAAATGGAGCATGGTTCAGAGGTAGCAGCATAGGGTGGGAAGGATCAAAATACATCACTTCATTTGTGCAAAATATGCTCCCTCATCCCACCAGTCCTTTTCCAGGCTGGCGGTGGCTTATGGAGCCAGCATCCTCCGAAGCACTTTTCTTTGCTTCATTTTTGTTTGTGTTCATTCGGGGATGTTACTGAGCACTTGTGATGGGCACAATTGTGCTGGGCCTCAAGTCAGTTGCTGCCTTGCAAACATAATACAGATACTCTCATCTCCATATGAAAAGATACTCAACATCATTAACCTTCAGGGACACTGCAGATCAAAACCACAATGAGATACCATTCACATCTGCTCGGATGGCTGCAAGCAAAAGACTGATAATAACAAGAAGCTTAATCAGGGAAAAAAAGAAAAACAGCATTTTCCAATAGGATGATTTTGCCAGCAAGGAGGCATGTCTACTTTGTGATTTTAATTTCTCACTGAAGCAGGGAGTAGTATCCAGAAAGTGGGAAGTGCCAAGTACACCCCCTCTCCCCCTCCCGCCCTTCATCTCCCGTGTCGGGAAAGCTCAGAGAGGAGATGTGTGGGGAAAGAGTGACTCAGTGGCCGGGAGGGGAAGGGACCAGGGTGTTTCAAAGAGATGGCAAAGATTTCATTGAAAAATCGTGGGAAGGAAAGCCACGAGGTCAGGACAGCAGGCAAGCAGATATACAGTGTTGACCCATGCTGGGAAACCAGGAGGCCAGCTTGTAGCTACACAGCCTGTGGTGGGTGATGGAGATCTTGGCATCAAAAATTAAAACAAAGAGACTTTTACAGTTGACTTTTACCACAGAGACAACCTCCTTGTTCCATATCTCTTTTTCCATATTTTCATTTTGACCCACAGGGATTCTAGAAAGCCTTTAATGAGGAGGAGGTATGAAATGGGCTAGGAATTGATTAAGATGTGAATAAAACTCTTAAACAAGCCAGGGTCGGGGCAAAGAGTTAAGACACTTGGGAAGATGGGAGGAGGCAAGGAAGATGTGGGAAGAATAAAGTTCAGGGTCAAGGATGATGCTGTAAAATCTGGCCCACATCACCAGCTGGAGTTTGGGGAAAAGGAGATAGGGGTCAGAGAAAGACCCAGGACTGAGGAGGCTTATGAGCATGGAGATGAAAGGCCAAAGCTGAGAGATCCTCCTCAATGGGTCACCTGAGCTGGTAACCAAAGGCTGATGGGTCCCCAGAGTTCAGGAGGAGCTGGAGTTCAGACTGGAGTGAGTCCAGCCACAGATGAGCCTGTGAAGTCACGAAGCAAGGTTTTTTGTCTCTCTTTAAGTCAAGTACTTCTGTTGTGTTTTTGGCTTGCTTAGCTGGCTACCCACCTGAAGGAGCAAATGACAAGGACGACCCATCTCCTTCAGAGGTAGTGTTTCCTAGTGGTTAGAGACAGAGATTGGGGGTGCCTGTGGCTGCTGAGGATACTTCTCTGTCACTGACCATGGCACAGGCTCTGTTGCTCTAAGCCATGTGTCCTCCTCCCTAACAGTGAGGGTGGTAAAGAGCTATTGTTGGCTTGAGAAAAGACAGCAGAGGCAAGGCTTTTAGTGCATCATGAAACTTAAAACCTTTTCTCAAGTCTCAGATTGTTTTCCTTTGGTATCTTAACACCTCTTATATTAGGAAGTGCAGCATAGATTTCTTAGTGGTACATAAAATAAGATTTATGGTGCCTTAGGTTTGATCCAGGAGTAGACAGCCAGTGAGTGGCAGTATGAGATGTTTTGTGCTCGTTCTTCCAGAGCAACACTCATGGCTCCATCTGTATCTGGAGAGTTTCCTCTTCTCTCTGGGCTGATTGAGCCTTTTTCCTGGGGCACAAGAACCTGGGCCTTGGAGTTAGCCCTGCTGAAGGCAAGTCTTGTCCTGGCTACTGCTCGCCGTGAGACCCCGAGCTAAGCAACATCACCTCTCTGAACCTCAGTTTCCTCTGCTCTGCAAGGGAGAAAGACTGCCAACACTCATAGGGTTATTGTGAGGTTAAGAGGAGACAGTTACGTAAAGTGCTTAGGTAGCACAATTGCTGCTTAAAAGTTTAAGAGGATGATGAAAAAAATTACTTTAGGAGGGGGTGGGAAGAATAAAGTTCAGGGTCAAGGATGATGCTGTAAAATCTGGCCCACATCACCAGCTGGAGTTTGGGGAAAAGGAGATAGGGGTCAGAGAAAGACCCAGGACTGAGGAGGCTTATGAGCATGGAGATGAAAGGCCAAAGCTGAGAGATCCTCCTCAATGGGTCACCTGAGCTGGTAACCAAAGGCTGATGGGTCCCCAGAGTTCAGGAGGAGCTGGAGTTCAGACTGGAGTGAGTCCAGCCACAGATGAGCCTGTGAAGTCACGAAGCAAGGTTTTTTGTCTCTCTTTAAGTCAAGTACTTCTGTTGTGTTTTTGGCTTGCTTAGCTGGCTACCCACCTGAAGGAGCAAATGACAAGGACGACCCATCTCCTTCAGAGGTAGTGTTTCCTAGTGGTTAGAGACAGAGATTGGGGGTGCCTGTGGCTGCTGAGGATACTTCTCTGTCACTGACCATGGCACAGGCTCTGTTGCTCTAAGCCATGTGTCCTCCTCCCTAACAGTGAGGGTGGTAAAGAGCTATTGTTGGCTTGAGAAAAGACAGCAGAGGCAAGGCTTTTAGTGCATCATGAAACTTAAAACCTTTTCTCAAGTCTCAGATTGTTTTCCTTTGGTATCTTAACACCTCTTATATTAGGAAGTGCAGCATAGATTTCTTAGTGGTACATAAAATAAGATTTATGGTGCCTTAGGTTTGATCCAGGAGTAGACAGCCAGTGAGTGGCAGTATGAGATGTTTTGTGCTCGTTCTTCCAGAGCAACACTCATGGCTCCATCTGTATCTGGAGAGTTTCCTCTTCTCTCTGGGCTGATTGAGCCTTTTTCCTGGGGCACAAGAACCTGGGCCTTGGAGTTAGCCCTGCTGAAGGCAAGTCTTGTCCTGGCTACTGCTCGCCGTGAGACCCCGAGCTAAGCAACATCACCTCTCTGAACCTCAGTTTCCTCTGCTCTGCAAGGGAGAAAGACTGCCAACACTCATAGGGTTATTGTGAGGTTAAGAGGAGACAGTTACGTAAAGTGCTTAGGTAGCACAATTGCTGCATTGGATAAATGTTTAAGAGGATGATGATACAAATAAATAATGTTACTTTAGGTAACAGGTAACAAGGTTACACTTTGTTACCAGTGTTATTATTCTTGAGATACCTCAGGAGTCTCATCACGAACTGTCCATCTCAGACTCTCGGTGGGAAGGGATTTCAAGACCCAAGTAAGTGCTCTGATGGTGGCTAAGATCGCCGCCTCCTGCCACCTCACCTTGAACCCCTCTCCCACTTCCTGCCCTACTCCTTTCTCAGCACTGTCCTGCCCTCCCCTCCTCATGTCTCTGGACTCATTACTTCAGGAACCGTTTTTCTTGAGAAGTGGGCTGGCTCGGTTCTCAACTTGGAAAAGTCACCCCAAACCCTGACTGGGGTTTTGTCAAACAGTTAACCACCTAAGACCTCTCCCGACAAGGCTCTTCTCTGGCTTCATCTTCCTGTCTCCTCCTGTGCCCTGACTCATTTCATGGAGCTCTCTGCCTCTCTCCTTGCTGGCATCCCCTGCCCTGAATGTAAATGGGATGTTTTTCGCAAAGCGTCTTACCACTACCCAATGAGTCGTACGTATCAGAATCAAACAAGCTTTATGTTTATAGCATTTGTAACTCACACACCCAGAGCCTCCCCATGTCTTCAGATCCCCACTTGGTCCCTCTCATCCACAGCTCTCCGTGGTCCTGAGGGCATCACACCGCCTTCCTCTTCAGGTGCCACAAGCAAAGCCTCTCCTTGGTGCAGAGGCTGCAGAGCCTCCCTGGGAGACAGGCTTGACCAATACCTTTCTTAAGCCCTCCTAATCTTCATCATTTCTCAGCACAGAAGTTGGAACTAATGACTTTTCCCCAGACTAGCTCTTTGGCAAGCCCTTCTCTTTTGAGTTGAGACACCCTACCCTTCTCAACCCCCACCTTGCAATCTGCCTTGTGCTGCCTTTTATAACCTCCTGCCCCTCTGTACCAAACCCAGGGGCAGGAACCTCAGACTTTTGTCTGCACCTTGGCTGAGGGGATTCCAGGGAAACACAAGCCACTCAGGTATTGAATCGGGTCGGATAAAAATCTCAGACTTTGTCAATAAAATAGCCACTGGCTCGCCCTCAAGGTCTTTGTCAGGGGACTGGATATGGAGCAGTATCATGGGCCTGTCCCTTGAGGAAGCTGTGGAATTAGGAGTCTTCAGTGCATTTGTGACAGAATATGGCTCTCATGGTCTAAGGACCGTGTCCCAAATGTCCAAGCTCCTCCAAACTGGTTTATGCTCACTGAAAAATCTTTCGTACGGGACGTAATGTGCTAGAGGGGATGGGACAGAAGATTTCAGGACATGTAGCAGCAGCAACATAGCATTGTTGACTCAGAGGGTAGAAAGCTTGGCATTAGACATGTTAGATGAGTCCTTGCATTTACTGCTGTATCAGTCTGTCTGTCTACTTGTCTGTACATCATCTGATATGTGCAGAGAAGGACACGTGACATGTAAGCCAGGATGTGAAGCCCAGAGTGTCTGCAGGACAGTGAGATGAGCGGCCTCCAGGCTAGTGAAAATATGAGATGAGGGAAGGCCGCCCTTCCCGGAGCCCTCCTGGGCCATGGGAGGAGGGGCCGTAGGAAGGCAGGAGTGATGCCCTCCCATTCTCCCACTGCCAAATGCTCCACACTGCAGTCTCTCCTTCTGGGGGCTCTGAAAAGTCTGAGGCTGTCTGGCTTTGCAGCTTGGGGCTCCATTCCTGCAGTTTCTCCTGGGCGAGGTCCTACCTTGCTCATCCCAGGAAGGAATGGAGGAGGCAGCCAGCTGGCTGGTGGTAGCTGCGTGTCCAGCCCTCCAGGAAAGCAGCCCCGTCCCTTCCCCAGCCTTCCTGCCCCGGCTCTCTCCCCTCTGGCCCTGTTCCCAGTACATGAGATGCCAAGCGGAGTCTGTCTACCCTCCATCCCTCGCCCTGCTCACAAAGGCAGGTCTATCTGCAGCTGAGTAGGGCAGGCCCATGGGGAGGGCTGGCATGCCACCCACTGCTCCTTCCTTACGGAAAACGGACAGTCTAGTGCAGTGAAGGGGAGACGGTTCCCCTCGTGAATACCTCCTCTCAGGCTTAGCAGAGAGGCCCCGGGGGCGTGTGAATGGGAAGTTCTCTGCTTTGGACGTCTGGTCCAGGGAGGGCTGTGACTGCAGCGTGTCACCACCCAAGCCAAATCAGAGTAAATCCTCCCGGACTCAACAAGCCTCTGCTAATCCTCGAACCAGTCAGCTTTACTTTGAAAATGGCCTCCATTTCCTCGTTTCTAAGTGTAAGAGATGTGGCCACTTAGCATCAGGCATCTGCCCAGCAGTTGTGACTTGTGGTGTGAGCTCGAGGAGACTGCTCTGGGCTTCACCGTCCCCGTTCACTTAACTGATCCACACCTACCAGGGGCCCACCCCTACTACTATTAGGCACATGGGACCAGCAAGACACAGCAAGGGAGTAAAGGTGGAGATGATATCAGAGCGTGAGCTCTGCAGTCTTGCTTCCTGGATTTATATCCAGAGTCAGTTCACCTCTCGGAGCATCAGTTACTTGACCTGTAAAGTGAGGCAGTGACAGCACCCACCCCACAAGTTCCCTGTGAAGGTGCCACAAGGTAACACATGTAACAGCCCTTAGCTCAGCACCTGGCACATAGAAGGCTGTATGTGCCATCATTGTTGTAGCTGTTACCTTCTTAAATTTATTCAGGATGAATCAGACAAGTCCCCTGTCCTTCACAGAGTGAAAATCACTCAGTTGTGTCCAACTCTGCGACCTATGGATGAGCTATGGAATTCTCCAGGCAAGAATACTGGAGTGGGTAGCCTTTCCTGTCTACAGGGGATCTTCGCTATCCAGAGATTGAACTCAGGTCTCCTGCATTGCAGACGGATTCTTTACCCTCTGAGCCACAGGGAAGCCCGTCCTAGAGAGAGGGTGAGATGCAAAATCATAAGTAAGGCAGACTGTGATAGGTGCTGTGATGCCAAAGACAGGAGCTCCAGGAGACGAGGTCCAGGAAGATCTAGTGGGAGCTGCGGCAGGTCAGACACAAGGACAAATAGCTTCACATGTGCGGGCGTGGAGTAAAGGGAAAGGTAAGATCCATCTTCTGCTCTCATAACTTGTTATCTATCTGAGATTACAGGCCTCAGAGCCGTTTGGCTGTTCCCCCTGGAGATTACAGGCCTCAGGGGTGTTTGGCTGTTCCCCCTGGAGGTTACAGGCCTGAGAGATGTTTGGCTTCAGGGCTTTGCCCTGCCATTAAAATCTTGGCCCAGCCTTGGGTTGCCTTACGATCAGTGATCTCTAGAGTCATTCTGGTACTGTGGATACATTATTACGGATACACTATGATTTTCCTGAGCATGTCCCATATTTAGACAAAGTTGGAAAAACTTGGCCCGATCATCAGAAATGCTTTATCACATACGTTGCCCGTGATGGCAATTTAGAGTAATCCCTACACAATTCCGTGAGGGTCATAAACATATTTTAAGACCCATGAATTAGGAGGAGAAACTTTCCCAACGTTCAATTTACAGACTCAAGAAAGCATCTGTTCATTTAATCATCTGTCATCTTCAGCCCCACTGAATAGGTTCTGACAGTATTTAGATGAAATGAACATAATGATTTATTTCACAATAGTTTACTGTTTGTAAGGAAAACATGTGTTCAATAAATATATCCAACAAGGTTCAGCCAGCACCTACTATGTGCCAGTAGTATGTCTTTGTTAGACAGCATATGAGTCAGGTGAATTCTTTCTGTAGTCTCTGGCTTGTTGTGTAAAACTGAGCAGTTTAAGACTGATGTAGACGGTCCTTTTTTTTTGGTTGGCTTTGCTTTTATTTTAGGATAGACAATTACAAAACACAGCAGGCAAAATGGAAAGAAAAGCTACATTCCTTATACATCTGTGAATAATGGTATTTAAATATCCGTAATCCAGCAGACCTCGTTCTTGGCAAGGGAAGGAAAAAGAGTTAGTTAATTGTTTTTCACCACTTTTACCACTTTAGATTTGCACACTTATACACACACATGTGTGCGTGCATACCCAAAGGGTAAAAGGGCAGTGAAGGCAGAGGGTGTGTTGAGTGCCTTTTAAAGTCCTTTTCCATGGATCCTGCAGTTTAGGTTGAGGCAGGGAGTTCCCCAAAGCACTGAACTTGTGAGAAAAGCCTTCCTCTGCCTTGGTAATAATCAGAATCACCTTCTCCTGAGCTTTGTTCCATGCTGGACCGATGCCAGAGGAATCAGTGCCTGTGTTATCTTATTACCTCCTCTGAGGTGTGTCCCATCTCCACTCAGAACCTGAGGCTCAGATGATGAAGCAGGTCTCATAGCTGGTTAGGGATAGGGTTGGGATTTCAATCTAGTTGTCTAACTTTATGGCCCACGTTTTAGCCACAACTGGGGTTTTCCTTAATCCACCTCCACTGTGGCAGAATTGCACTAAAACATACTGGGCTGTGACTAATGACCAGACTTGTGGAAATGGGAAGGGACAGATGACAGATGACATCTCTCCATCTTTAAGAGATTCCGAAGGACAAATGCAAGAAATGTGGTTGTCCTGCACCAAAGAATCCTAAAAATAGGGGTCTTTCTCTTTTTTGTATTTCAGTATCTTAATGCTCTTTCCTCCTTAACAGTAATAGAACTGTGGTTAAATGTTTTTGTAGAAGGATGTTCAATATGGCATTATTAATAGTAGTGACAATGAACTGAATATCCAATAACAGAGGACTCATTAGATGATAGAGGAGCACACTGCTTCCATTAAAAAATCTGTTTTAGAAGAACATTGAATAGAGAATGCCCATGATATGTTGCCCATGATATGATAAGTACATTAACAGTCTATAAAGACAGTTTGATCCTATGTTGGTTTCTCTCTCTCATACACACACAGAAAGACAAACAGGTAGAGAGACATACAAACAGACATATATAAGCATAAGACAAGAACTATAAAGTTATCAATATTACCCATACATTAACTGTATCTCTGGATGATAAGTATTAAATTGTATTTTTCTGGTATTACTTCCATTTTCTATAATGAGGTATACTGCTTAATTATATAAGAATAGTCTTTTAAGTAGTGCACACTCATTAACCCAGCAGCTTCATTATACAAACTAATTTTGAGAATCCTCTGTGTACCAAACTCTGTATATTCAAAACATTACACATACACACACACAAAAAGGCAAAGTTACCCATACCCCTGTTCACTGATATTTTGGATACTCTCCTTCAGGTCGTTTTCTGTGCTGCATTGGAAGCAGAGTGGTGAATGAAGCAGACAGCCGCCAAGCCCTGAGACAGTCAGGTGTGCCGGGAGAGGTGGGCAAGCCTCTGGGTGCTGGCTCGCCCACTTCTGCTGCCAGACATCATTTCACCTCCCTCTAAGTCTCAGCTCCATCATCAGTAAACATGATGGAGGATGGTACCTACCTCATCAGCCTTTTCGAGGGTTAAATGAGTTACAGGGGAGGTGCTTTGAAGTAGACCACAGATAATAACTATTATTACTGTTATTTTGTGTAGAATGACTACATTGCTGTTCTGTTTTGTTTTCCATCTCCTTTCTTCCAAAGAGTATAACATAGTTGTATTTCTGTTGGAGAGAGGGACCACTTTTTAGGTCACTGAGGCATATAAAGTCATCTTTGAGTTTTTCCCGTGGATCAGATCACTCAGTCCAAGTCGTTTGGCCTCATATCCCAGGCAAGGCTTCAAGAACAGATAGCTCCCATGGTTTAAAGAAAAACGAGAGTATTTTTACGTATTTCAGAAAATATTGGGAGCCAATATTGGACAAAGATCTTACTTAATTGTATTTGGAAACCTAATAAACAGGACTAAGTGTAAGGATTAGGAAAACTAAGTTCTGTTGCTTATTCTCTCCAGCCTTATGACTTTGGCCCTTGGTCTTCTGTTTCTCTTATCAGCTCTATTGTATGAGCTGTTTGGAGGGAAGATGCTTCACAGCCAGCTGATTCTTGAAAGAGTGAGCCTGTTTCTTGTTGTGGCCCTGCCTCACTCCAGCCTCAGCGCTGCGACCCCCACATCCCCACCATCTCCTTTCTGCATGACTCCCAGGCCTCTGAACTCAGACCCCTGCCTTCCCTCCTCTCCTCTTAGAGTCAGATCTCCAGTCAGGATCAAATGAAGGTCGTAAAGTGTCCACTGTTGCGTGTCACCTCTAATTCTACTGTCCTAGTGATTTTCAGGGCATTTAGAACAAAGCCCAACTCTTTTTTTTTTTTTTTCCCCCTGTGCAGTGAAAAGTTTATTAAAGAAAAAAGGGATAGAGAAAGCTTCCAGTATAGGCACTGGAAGGAGGATAGAAGAATACGCCAAGGCTAGTTTAGGCAAGGTGTTTTGTACTTTTCCAGTTGGTTATTAACAATAGATCAAGGGGTTTCCCTGGTAGCTCAGTGGTTAAGAGTTCACCTGCCAATGCAGGAGACACGGGTTTGATCCCTCATCCGGGAAGATCCCACATGCTGCAGAGCAACTAAGCCTGTGAGCCGCAACTATGGAGCCTGTGCTCTAGAGCCTCGGAGCCGCAGCTGTGGAGCCCGTGCACCGCAACTATTGAAACCCGTGGGCCCTGCAGCCCGAGTTCTACAACAAGAGAAGTCACCGCAAGAAGAAGCCTGCTCACCTCAACTAGAGAGTAGCCCCCACTCTCTGCAACTAGAAAAGAACCTGCAGCAGTGAAAACCCAGAATAGCCAAAAATAAATAAATAGACTTATAAAAAAAAAACACACACAATAAGTCAAAAGAATATTTTAAGGGATAAGGTCTTACTGGACCCATACCCACAACATACATCTTTAGATAACATAGGTACAAGTTAAGAAGGAGAGATATGTCCTCCAGAAGATACATTGTTGTTATAAACATTAGCTCAGGCTTAAAGAAAGTCTTAGGCAAAACAGATTTTTGTCTTAGGTGTGGCAATCAAGGTGAAGCCACCTTGGCTAAAATATTTGTTCCCCCGCTTCCTCTTCCTCCCTGGAAACCGCTGGCCTCCTTACCAAGTCTGCCTATTCACCCCTTCATTCCCCTCTTTTTCTTTCAGGAGAATTATGTTGCCAGGGAAGAGGCGCGATGACCGCTCTGGCTTCTTCAGGCTGTATAGGGGCCAAAGCCCAATTCTCTGCATGAGTCCAGGCTATGCATGATCTGGTCCTTGCCCGCCTCTCTAGCCTCATGTTGACCCGTACCTCCACTGTTACCCTATGTGAGGTATCCTGGCCTCTCTTGGAGTCTAGAACACACAAGCTGTTGCCCATCTTGGGGCTTTATCTCAGGGTCTTCCATCAACGAAGAACAGTCTTTACCCCTCCTCTTGGCCTGTCTGGAGCCCTTCATCCTTCTGGGCTTTGCTTCTGTGTCACCGTGGAGAGCCTTTCCCTTTCACCTAACTTGTAACAGTTTTTCTTGTTCTAAGACCTTATTTGTTTCCTTTGTAAATCTTAGCAGTTATTACTTATTTCTGTATTTGTTGGCTTATTTGGGGAGTGTGTGTGTGTGTATGTGTGTGTGTACATACTATCTGCCATTCCCCCGCCTCCTTAGCATGTAAACTCCTCAAGGGTAGGGACCATGTCTGTCTCTTCCATGTTGTATCCTTGAGGTAGGACCCTTAACGGGGAAGACACCCAATACATAGGGAGGAAAGGGAGGGAGGGAGGGAGTCTCTGAAAAGTGCGATGCTTCTCTGGGCAGCCCAGTTTCCCATGAATGTGGGCAGGGTGTCCTGCTCAGCCCTAGAATTACCATGCAAGTTTAAAACCCCTGGGTGGAGTGAGAAACCTTTAAAGAGGATGGGGGAAAGATAATGAGAAACAGGAGCTGGCCAACGCAGGCCCAGCAGCATGTGGGACTGGCCAGGAAGAGAAAGGGACCTTTACTCCAAGAAAATGCTGCAGTCTGTTGAAGGTAGGGCTCCTTGTTAGTCACCAGAGGTCTTCCTCTTAGTTGGCAGTGGATGAAAAGACTTTAACCATTTCAGGCTGTGCTTCCATCCCAGAGCGAGATGTATTTAGCATTTTTTTTTAAGAGTTGTCCTTTACATTTCTTAAAACACAGGCTTCCACACCGCACATCAGACTGTCATGCTATCAGAAGAAGGAAAGGCGGGAGGTCACAGGGAGGCGACGAGGCCTGCTTTGGCTCATCCGCTCTATGACCTTCCCCAGGGCCCCCCCCAGTGTGGCATCTGAACCTCCCACCACAGTAGGGCCCCAGCCAGACACCGCAAGGTGTAGCCGCCCTCCACAGTTTTGGCTCAGTTTTGGAGCAGTGGAAGGCAGGGAGGGTCAGGTCAGGGGTTGCTAGAAACAACTCGGACGTTGTCTTGGAAACCCTTTTCCCCTACTTGCGCTTTGTGTGCTTGGATCCACCCTGAACCAGCTGTGTATTAAATGCTCTGGCAGCAGTGGGAGGTAGGGAGGCATGTGGGGAAGGTCAGAGTATGTCAGCAAGAAGTGCACCTCCGTGATGGGAGACTATCAATCTTCAGGCCTTAGTGAGAGCTCTGATGACCCAGGAGAGCCATGGGCTGAAAATCTGTACTCTGGGCCTAGTCTCCACGGTGCAGGGATGGACTGGGCTGCCAGCTTCTCCCCCTCCAGACTGTGTGACCTGGACTCCTTCCCGTAATCCATCTCTCTCTGCTGCTCCAAAAGCCAAGTGATGCACTCATGGTCACCTAGTGCAAGGGAGTATTTGCAGACCTCCACAGCCTTGATCACCACTGGGTGTTTCCATAATCCCTGCTCTGGGATGGCCATAAGAGCCTTGAGGAATGGGAAGGAAACTAGCAAGCATGGAAAGAGACAGCTGGAGCTCTCCATGCCCTCCCTCCCTTAATAGCCTGCTCAGCCCTAGAATTACCATGCAAGTTTAAAACCCCTGGGTGGAGTGAGAAACCTTTAAAGAGGATGGGGGAAAGATAATGAGAAACAGGAGCTGGCCAACGCAGGCCCAGCAGCATGTGGGACTGGCCAGGAAGAGAAAGGGACCTTTACTCCAAGAAAATGCTGCAGTCTGTTGAAGGTAGGGCTCCTTGTTAGTCACCAGAGGTCTTCCTCTTAGTTGGCAGTGGATGAAAAGACTTTAACCATTTCAGGCTGTGCTTCCATCCCAGAGCGAGATGTATTTAGCATTTTTTTTTAAGAGTTGTCCTTTACATTTCTTAAAACACAGGCTTCCACACCGCACATCAGACTGTCATGCTATCAGAAGAAGGAAAGGCGGGAGGTCACAGGGAGGCGACGAGGCCTGCTTTGGCTCATCCTCTCTATGACCTTCCCCAGGGCCCCTCCCAGTGTGGGATCTGAACCTCCCACCACAGTAGGGCCCCAGCCAGACACCGCAAGGTGTAGCCGCCCTCCACAGTTTTGGCTCAGTTTTGGAGCAGTGGAAGGCAGGGAGGGTCAGGTCAGGGGTTGCTAGAAACAACTCGGACGTTGTCTTGGAAACCCTTTTCCCCTACTTGCGCTTTGTGTGCTTGGATCCACCCTGAACCAGCTGTGTATTAAATGCTCTGGCAGCAGTGGGAGGTAGGGAGGCATGTGGGGAAGGTCAGAGTATGTCAGCAAGAAGTGCACCTCCGTGATGGGAGACTATCAATCTTCAGGCCTTAGTGAGAGCTCTGATGACCCAGGAGAGCCATGGGCTGAAAATCTGTACTCTGGGCCTAGTCTCCACGGTGCAGGGATGGACTGGGCTGCCAGCTTCTCCCCCTCCAGACTGTGTGACCTGGACTCCTTCCCGTAATCCATCTCTCTCTGCTGCTCCAAAAGCCAAGTGATGCACTCATGGTCACCTAGTGCAAGGGAGTATTTGCAGACCTCCACAGCCTTGATCACCACTGGGTGTTTCCATAATCCCTGCTCTGGGATGGCCATAAGAGCCTTGAGGAATGGGAAGGAAACTAGCAAGCATGGAAAGAGACAGCTGGAGCTCTCCATGCCCTCCCTCCCCTTAATAGCCTCTGCTAGCTCTCCAGAGAGGAACTCTGGAAGAGAAGGAAACCAAAGCATAGAGAGGACCTGTTCTTACCCACTGTCAGGAGTGGAATGGGGCAGGGGGCAGTGGGCAGTCTAAGTGCAAAATAACCATGCAGTTCACAGTCTATAGCAGGCCATCCCATTCACCCTGCATTTACTCCTCAAATGCTTTAAACAGGCTCAGGGAACATGGAAGAAAAGTTTGAAGGCATCTGAGCACCAAGGAAACTGCATGTTCCCTGGAGGGGTGGGACTCCCACAGTCTTTTGAGGAGTTTTGTTGAAGGAGTCTGCTTCGTGTTGAATTGTTCTTTAATTGTTTGTTGCAAATGTCTGCAGTTCAAAACTGCTGAACAGAGAGGCTTGTCTGCCCTATGCTTGAACTCTTAGAAGGTGCTATTGTTGTCTTGGCTAATTCTAGGTTCCTGACATGTAAATTTCAAGTGCTGAAAGAGCACAGAGTAACAGTTACCACTTGGAACAAAAAAAAGACAGGGAAACAGCAGGTGGCCTTCATGTTCCAAGATCATTTTTTTTTAGTTCAAATACATTCTTAGGAAGGCTTCCAGAAAACCTTAACTAGACTGCAAAGTGTCGGTAGCAATAATAATTAATATTTTATTGAACAAACACTGTGTCTTACGCATTGTGTATTAAAAAATTTTTGTCTCACTGACGTCTTAAATCACCGCTGTGGGGGAGTAACAGCTCATGCTGTTAATTTAACACACTTTCTCAGACTTCACCTGGATGATTTCACAAGTCCTATTAACAACCCTGGGGTGTGGGTGCGGTTGTTAAGTCTCCGCTACAGAAGTGGGAAGGTTATAGAATTTGACCAGGGCTGTGCAGCTCTTGTGTGTTAGAACCAGAACTCAAACCCAAGCAACCCTGCCTGTCCTGACTGGTGTACTCCCTGTCCCCACGCCCTGCAGACTCTCACTGTGAAGTGAGAAAAGGATGATGATAGAGATAAAGGAAATTGATAGACCATAAGTGGAAGCTTCAGGAAAACTCTTGGTCTCCCGTGTCAGCTCTCTTCCGAGGAACGTAGGGCACAGCCTCTTGAGCCTCCAGCAGAGACCTCCCAGGACCAGCCTGGGAAAACAGCCGCAAGTTCTGCGTGGCCAACAAAGTGGGGGATTTTCACCCTTGGGAGGAACCCATCCTGAAGCTGACTTGCATCTCTATCCCCAGAACATCCCCATTAGCATTTCGAACCAATGGAGGCTTAAGGAGGGACATTTTGCTGCTCTAACCTAAACACCTCCCTAACGCTAAAGACGAAGAAGAAAGGGCCAGGCCAGCCTGGGACCCAGAACCAGGGACGTGCTCTACCGGAGCTGCAGCTTGCTATGTAGACTCCAGGAGGTGACTCTGGAGTGTTCATCTTCAACTTTCCTCCAGGTGCTATTATTGACATTCTGACATAGATTCTGATGAAGGACAAGCACAGCCTGGTTTTCGAGCGCTCCTTGTATCCCCGGTGGTACTGGAGCAACACTTTGTGATCACTGATTTATCAGTGCAGATGCTGTTTCCGCCCCCATGGACCTAGTAGCCAGGTTGGGGATGAGCAGCTTCGTCCACCTTCCTGGGTACAAAGGCAGGAGTGCGATGTCACCCTTGTGGGTACCTGACATCACTTGTTTCCTTTGATGCCTATCAGCCAAAAGAACTTACTCATCTCTGAGCATGAATAACACAAACAGGCTGAATTTTTCCAGGCTTCTAAAATGAGTTCTCTGAAGAGATGAGATTGTGCACACTAGGTCAGAGAAGCTGATGCAGAGCATGGGGTTCTGGAGGCAGTGAGGGGCATGCTTTCCAGAGTCAGGGTCCGAGGCCGTGATGCACGCTTGGCAGCACTGCTTTCAGATGTAACATGCCCCTTTATAGAGCTGTGAGGAGCGACAGAAGCTGGGAGGTCCCACTGCTTTCCTTGGTCTTGGATTTCCCACTCCCAGGACTGAACCAGCCACCCACTTATTGAGCACTTACAATGTTGCTAGGATATGTTCTAGGCACTGGGGATACATCAGGGAAAAAGAGAGACAAGGCCTGCACCCCTGGGGCTTACCTCTAGGGAAGAGGATAAATCATAGAAAACTTAAAAAAAAAAAAATTGACAAGATGACTACAAACTGGGATATGTGCCGTGAAGGAAATAGAAATAGGAGAGGGAGTAACTGGAGAGAAAGCCTCTTTGAGGAGCTGACCAGAGAGATCAGGCCTGAAAGATGAAGAGGTCTGCTTTGTGAATAACTGCAGGGAATGTACTCCAGGCAGATGGAACAGCAAATGCAAAGTCCCAGAGGCAGGAAAGGGTGTGGAATGGCCGAGACATGGAAGAGACGCCAGTGGGGCTAGGGCTGATGGGGAATGTGAGAAGAGTTGGGGGATTTGCTAAGCCAAGTCCAGCTCCTCTGCTGGAAGGAAAAGGAAGGGAACTCTTTTTGTGGCTGTCAGGACATGTGGCAAAGGCATGGCATTCAGTCTGACATCAGGACTCACTCACAGACTATACCAACAGTGGCTGGCATCCATGAGAAGTTTCCCAGCGATAGGAATGGTTTATGTGTGTCTGGTAGGTCAGGAACCTGTAGGGCAGACTACAGACTCCAAGCTGGAATTTCAGCAGACGCAGGCTTGTCTCGCTGCTTCTCACATGAAATCCTGAATAAGGCACATTTTGACTTTTAAGTCCTTTGTACTCCTTCTTTACGTGCTCTGCCTATTTTCAGACCAGTGTCTGCCCACTTCCACCCCTGATGCTGCAAAAGGTCAGCCTGAGCTTCCTGCCCTCACTTCTTTCGCCTTTGCAACTTCAGTCACAACCAGTTCTGCAAGGAGATCAAACTAGTCAATCCTAAAGGAAATCAGTCCTGAATATTCATTGTAACGACTGGTGCTGAAGCTGAAGCTCCATTACTTTGACCACCTGATAAGGGAGCGCTGACTCATAGGAAAAGATCCTGATGCTAGAAAAGATTGAAGGCAAAAGGAGAAGGGGACGGCACAGGATGAGATGGTTAGATAGCATCACTGAGTCAATGGACATGAATTTGAACAAACTCTGGGAGGTGGTAAAGGACAAGTAAGCCTGGCGTGCTCCAGTCCATGGGATAAAAGAGGTGGACACGACTTAGCTACGGAACAGTAGTAACAATAGCATGGTCATGACCAACATCTAGGACATGCTCTGCTGAGGTGACCATGGCTAGAACACTGTTTGAGAAGAGGTCTGGAACTTCATTCCCTAATTGCGATGTAGCCAGCCCTAGGTTTGTGAGCTTTGGAAGCCTGCTGTCTTGCTTCGGGGCTGACCCACAGCTACATCACGCCATCAACTTCTTTGCCCTTTGTTGAAATCAGAGTTTACCCTGGAGAGGATGCCTCCTTCTCTGGTTTTCTGTAGCTCTCAGCAAAGGACCTAAGTCCTCAACGTGTACACTGTGATCCAGCCTCCGCCTGCCCTGCTTCTTTTTTGCCTACTAGCCACTCTAGTGGCCTTGCTGTGCTTGTAATAGAGCGTGAGCAGAGTGCGGCAAGGGTTACCGTGGGCCCATTGGTGATCCTGCCCTGCCATTGGTCGGTAGGGCAGTGGGCCCCTCCCCCAGTCAACCAACTATCAAGGAGAGACAGTCGTCCTGTTTAACCATTGGTCGGTGGTGGGCCCTGCCCGCAGTGAGCGACCATTAGCAAAGCAGTTCCCTGAAGCTTTGGAGTGGTTTTCCCCCTGGACAGTGAGGGAAGAGGTGGATCCCGGCCTACTCCCTGGGGCCCTCCAGATCACCCAGCTTGGTCCAGTAGGTGAGCTGGGGGGCTCAGAGAACAGGCAAGGGGCTGTGTCCTCACCAGGGCCCCCACTAGCCTCGAGGCAGGGCGCATCTCTGCCTCCTGCTCTCCTCTGCTGACTAATGGCAGTGGCAGTCTACATGGAATGCAGTCTGTGGGACCTTCCACTACTCCTCAGGTTTGGGCCGCCTGAGGAGCCTGAGGGCCTTTGGGTCCTGGTGCCTTGCTTTGTCGGTGGTGACGGCTGGACAGGGTCTGGGGAACTGCCAATTGGGATCTCCCTCCTTTTAGCCAAGATTCGGATCTTAGGAGGAGGAAAGTTGAGGCTTGGGACGTGACCCTTTCTTGTCAGATGAGAGAATAGTGTTTGTTTGTTAGAGATTTATAGGAACGTGATTACCTGACTGTGACCCAACCTCAAGAATAAAGGATCTGACACCAAGAAGTTTGCAACAGCTAACTTTTTTGACCCCATGCATGCCCTAGGACATGCTCTGCTGAGGTGACCATGGCTAGAACACTGTTTGAGAAGAGGTCTGGAACTTCATTCCCTAATTGCGATGTAGCCAGCCCTAGGTTTGTGAGCTTTGGAAGCCTGCTGTCTTGCTTCGGGGCTGACCCACAGCTACATCACGCCATCAACTTCTTTGCCCTTTGTTGAAATCAGAGTTTACCCTGGAGAGGATGCCTCCTTCTCTGGTTTTCTGTAGCTCTCAGCAAAGGACCTAAGTCCTCAACGTGTACACTGTGATCCAGCCTCCGCCTGCCCTGCTTCTTTTTTGCCTACTAGCCACTCTAGTGGCCTTGCTGTGCTTGTAATAGAGCGTGAGCAGAGTGCGGCAAGGGTTACCGTGGGCCCATTGGTGATCCTGCCCTGCCATTGGTCGGTAGGGCAGTGGGCCCCTCCCCCAGTCAACCAACTATCAAGGAGAGACAGTCGTCCTGTTTAACCATTGGTCGGTGGTGGGCCCTGCCCGCAGTGAGCGACCATTAGCAAAGCAGTTCCCTGAAGCTTTGGAGTGGTTTTCCCCCTGGACAGTGAGGGAAGAGGTGGATCCCGGCCTACTCCCTGGGGCCCTCCAGATCACCCAGCTTGGTCCAGTAGGTGAGCTGGGGGGCTCAGAGAACAGGCAAGGGGCTGTGTCCTCACCAGGGCCCCCACTAGCCTCGAGGCAGGGCGCATCTCTGCCTCCTGCTCTCCTCTGCTGACTAATGGCAGTGGCAGTCTACATGGAATGCAGTCTGTGGGACCTTCCACTACTCCTCAGGTTTGGGCCGCCTGAGGAGCCTGAGGGCCTTTGGGTCCTGGTGCCTTGCTTTGTCGGTGGTGACGGCTGGACAGGGTCTGGGGAACTGCCAATTGGGATCTCCCTCCTTTTAGCCAAGATTCGGATCTTAGGAGGAGGAAAGTTGAGGCTTGGGACGTGACCCTTTCTTGTCAGATGAGAGAATAGTGTTTGTTTGTTAGAGATTTATAGGAACGTGATTACCTGACTGTGACCCAACCTCAAGAATAAAGGATCTGACACCAAGAAGTTTGCAACAGCTAACTATGCCCCTCCCTTACCTTTCCTAGAAAACGGCTTTGCTGAAAGCTTTGGGGAATTTGTGGTTTTAAGGCATAAGCCACCTGTCTCCTCACATGGCCCTGTGATAAATCTTTCTCTGTTCCAAACTCTTACGTTTTGGTACTGTTTGGCCTCACTGTTGTTCAGGGACACGGATTTGCAGTCTCAGTAACATTCCCTCCACCCGAAATGTACAGCCCTCGCCCATCTGACCCTTGCCCATCTTCTTGATCTTATCCCAAGTGCTGTCTTGTTACTGAAGCTTTTCCAGACATCCTATGCTTTCAGGGGGCCACTCGGGAGAATTCCTGCAGGATGAATGTTGGTGGTTTTCATGCAGCTAGGGCCGGTCAGTCCCAGGCTCTGTGGCCTGCTCCTGGCACTCAGGAGGGCCCCACGAAAGAGCCGCCTGACTCGAACTGCTCAGGAGTGGACTCTAGTGTGCCCATCCTGATCGCTACCCTTCTCCTCTTTCCTCTGTCTCACGCTTATCTCCTTTTTTTCCTCTGCTTTCTCTTCCCTTCTTCCTCTTTGTCCTTTCTGTCCATTCCTGCTTCCTTCCTGGGCCTCAGGCTTACCTGTGGCTCCTAAGAACACTGTTTAAGTCAACAGAAAAGCACTCAGATTTAAAGAAAAAGTTACCACATGGCAACTTGGCAGGATGTGTTGGTCAGCTAGATCACCCCAGACCCAGGGCCCCAAGGGGAGATCTGATTCCTACTCTGGTCATTTTCTAAGGTTGCTGTAGTAAGTACCAGAGACTGGATGACTTAAACAGCAGAGATTTCTTGTCTCACAGTTCTGGAGGCCATAAGCTCCAAATCGAGGTGTCTGCAGAGTTGGTTTGCCCCGAAAGTTGTGAGGAAATTTTCAGATGTGGTCCAGGCCTTTCTCCTTGACATGGAGATGGCTGTCTTCTCCCTATGTCTTTGCCATGTCATCTTCCCTCTGTGCATGACACTGTGGCTCAGTTTCCCCTTTATAAAAGGAGACCAGCTCCCTGCCCTTGCCTTTGTCAGGAGAGATAAATGCTGACTCTGATTCAAAAATTTCCAACTACCGAGTTTACTCCTACAGCTGCCGTTGCGAGCGAAGGAACCTGGGGACCCCTCCCGCACTGAGATTTTTGTTCCCTGCGTTCCGGCCTCAACTCTCACACTCCCGTCAAGGGAGGGCCTCTGGCTCTGAAGCTTTTTCATCATCTTTTCCCCAGCCAAGAAACTAGCTGCTCAGCCCCCACCCCAAAGAACTAGTCAACCAAAAAAATGTGGAAAGTGCCCGTTCTGCTCTTTGTTTTGGGAAGCGCATCGCTCTGGGTCCTGGCAGAAGGAACAAGCACAGTCTGGCCAGAGGAAGATGCAACTACAGGTGTGAAGAATGACCAGACGACGCTCGGTGTGGAAGATTGCACAGCCATCCCAGCTACCAGTAAGGAACGTTGACAGCTCTGGTGCCAGCCGGAACAGAGAGCATAACCCACAATCACAAAGAAGATCTGCCAACCGCCAGAACCATAGCTGTCAAAAACACAACTCCAGGCAGATGGAACAGCAAATGCAAAGTCCCAGAGGGAGGAAAGGGTGTGGAATGGCCGAGACATGGAAGAGTCAGTCCCAGGGGAAAACCAATGAAGAGAAACCAGAAGGAGTTCAGAAAGGTGGCTTGTCAGTTGGGGTCCTGGTTGGAATCATCACTTGGGTCTTAACTGGAATCACACTCATCGGTGGGATCATCTCTCTGATTGTTCGGAAAATGTCTGGAAGATACTCACCCTAAAGTGCTGAAGAATTGCCAATATGTTTTTAGAAAGAGAGTTTCTGATTCGCCGCTTCCTGTCCCTGAGCACATGGAGAATATGACCCGTGGAATCACTTTACCACCTCACTCAAAACCCATGGTGAACCAGAGCTTTTTTATCCATTCATTCTTCAATGAATATTAGTTTGCTTCCATGTTCTAACTATTCTCAGCTGTAAAAAGGAATCCAGAAGAATTGGTCCTAATGAGGTGGATGAATCTAGAATCTGTTATACAAAGTGAAGTCAAAAAGAGAAAGACAAGTACAGTATACTAACACACATATATGGAATCTAGTAAGATGGTAATGATAACTCACGCAGAGAAGTGATGGAAAAACAGAGAACAGACTTATGGATGTTGTGGGGAACAAACAGTGTGTGGGAGGCATGGAAAGAGTAACATGAAAACCTATACTGTCGTATGTGAAAGACAGTTAATGTTACTGCTCTGTGGGAATCGGGGATCCTGCTGGGGTGCTGTGCGGTGTCCTGGAATGGGGGGAACTGGGAAGAGGGTGGAGGAGGGAGGGGTCTGATATACATATGACTTATCTGAGATTATACATATCTGTAAACAACAAAGCTCTGTAAAAGCAAAAAGTAAAATAAAAATAATGACTATTAAAAATAAAGACCCATGGTGATCCCTCACTCACTGAAACTCACCGAAGGAAAGAGTATTCAGAAGATGTACTCATCTAAGTTTTGTCTTTTGAAAAAAAAGTTTTAATATAAATTTTGTGTATGATTTAAAAGACAAAATACCTAGAAAATGGAGCAAAACTATGTTAACCTAATTTGGAACTAAACAGACAAGAGATTAGGTTGGTCAAAATGTTCATTTGGGTTTTTTACTTTTTTAAAAAATTTTGGCCTCTTTTTATGGGTTATTTATTTATTTTTCATCCATCTTTTTATTCTTCGGCCTGTGTGGGCCTCCCATTGCAGTGGCCTCCCTTGTTGCAGAGCACCAGCTCTGGGCTCATGTACTCCAGAGCTCCGGCTTGTAATTGGACACACCGGTCCAGCCGCTCCACGGCACGTAGGATCCTCCGAGGCTGGGGATCGAACCGGTGCCCCCCCGCGCTGCAGGGTGGACTCTCCACCCACTGGACCACCAGAGAAGCCCTTCATTTGGGTTTTTACCGTAAGACTTTACAGAAAAACCTGAATGAACTTTTTTGGCCAACACAATCACTTCAGTCGACGTTAGAAGCTGTAATTATGTCTCTGCACTCTTCTCTGTTTCTGTTAAAATGCAAAGGAATCTGGAAATATTTATACCAATGGCACCCTTGGGTGTCGAGCTGTGTCCGTCAGTGGCATAAGCACGTGACAGTTTCTGATCTGTTAAAATGTACACGTTCTAGGTGAGCCACAGCCTTTCCAAGAGAGCGGTTGTGTGTTCACCATCTTAGGGAGAAGATGTTCTCCTTCATGGTGCACCTGGCGCAGGCGAACCCCTTCAACGCACCCCACCTGCACTGGTGCACGATGACCTGGCGGGCCCCAGCGGCAACCCCGCCAGGCCCCTGGGCCCACCCTGGTGCTCCCGCCACCTGGAAGCTGCCGCCATGGGAGAGTACAGTTGTGAATGTGGCTCGGTGAAGCTTTGTGCACTGTGTGGCTTTGGTGGGGTCTTATGTTGTGGTCTGACACACACTGCTGTTGTTCCTCTGGATTTAGTGGTGAAATGCCGTATACAGGTGGACCCACAAAAGTACAAAGGCATATTTAATGGATTCTCAGTTACACTCAAAGAGGATGGTTTTTGTGGTCTTGCCAAAGGATGGGCCCTGACTTTCATTGGCTACTCTGTGCAAGGGCTCTGCAAGCTTGGCTTTTATGAAGTCTTCCGAGTTTTGCATAGCGACATGCTTGGAGAATAGAATGCCTATCTCTGGCGCACATCCCTGTATCTTGCTGCCTCTACCAGGGCTGAATTCTTTGCTGACATTTCTCTGGCTCCTATGGAAGCTGCTAAGGTTTGAATTCGAACCCAGCCAGGTTATGTGAACACTTTGAGGGACGCAGCTCCCAAAATGTATAAGGAAGAAGGCTTAAAGGCATTCTACAAGGGGTTGCTTCTCTGGATGAGACAGATACCATACGCCATGATGAAGTTTGCCTGCTTTGAATGCCCTGTCAAAGCATTGTACAAATGTGTGGTTCCCAATGCCTGAAGTGAATGTTCAAAGCTGGAGCAGCTGGTTGTCACGTTGTGGCAGGTTATATAGCTGGAGTCTTCTGTGCCATTGTTTCTCACCCTGCTGATTCCGTGGTGTCTGTGTTGAGCAAAGAGAAGGGCCAACACAATCACTTCAGTCGACGTTAGAAGCATAAGCAAAATGCAAAGGAATCTGGAAATATTTATACCAATGGCACCCTTGGGTGTCGAGCTGTGTCCGTCAGTGGCATAAGCACGTGACAGTTTCTGATCTGTTAAAATGTACACGTTCTAGGTGAGCCACAGCCTTTCCAAGAGAGCGGTTGTGTGTTCACCATCTTAGGGAGAAGATGTTCTCCTTCATGGTGCACCTGGCGCAGGCGAACCCCTTCAACGCACCCCACCTGCACTGGTGCACGATGACCTGGCGGGCCCCAGCGGCAACCCCGCCAGGCCCTGGGCCCACCCTGGTGCTCCCGCCACCTGGAAGCTGCCGCCATGGGAGAGTACAGTTGTGAATGTGGCTCGGTGAAGCTTTGTGCACTGTGTGGCTTTGGTGGGGTCTTATGTTGTGGTCTGACACACACTGCTGTTGTTCCTCTGGATTTAGTGGTGAAATGCCGTATACAGGTGGACCCACAAAAGTACAAAGGCATATTTAATGGATTCTCAGTTACACTCAAAGAGGATGGTTTTTGTGGTCTTGCCAAAGGATGGGCCCTGACTTTCATTGGCTACTCTGTGCAAGGGCTCTGCAAGCTTGGCTTTTATGAAGTCTTCCGAGTTTTGCATAGCGACATGCTTGGAGAATAGAATGCCTATCTCTGGCGCACATCCCTGTATCTTGCTGCCTCTACCAGGGCTGAATTCTTTGCTGACATTTCTCTGGCTCCTATGGAAGCTGCTAAGGTTTGAATTCGAACCCAGCCAGGTTATGTGAACACTTTGAGGGACGCAGCTCCCAAAATGTATAAGGAAGAAGGCTTAAAGGCATTCTACAAGGGGGTTGCTTCTCTCTGGATGAGACAGATACCATACGCCATGATGAAGTTTGCCTGCTTTGAATGCCCTGTCAAAGCATTGTACAAATGTGTGGTTCCCAATGCCTGAAGTGAATGTTCAAAGCTGGAGCAGCTGGTTGTCACGTTGTGGCAGGTTATATAGCTGGAGTCTTCTGTGCCATTGTTTCTCACCCTGCTGATTCCGTGGTGTCTGTGTTGAGCAAAGAGAAGGGTAGCAGTGTGTCTCAGGTCCTCAAGAGGCTTGGATTTAGGGGTATATGGAAGGGCCTCTTAGCTCGTATCATCATGATTGGCACTCTGACTGCGCTTCGGTGGTTCATCTATGACTCTGTGAGGATGTACTTCAGACTCCCTCGCCCTCCTCCGCTCGAGATGCCAGCATCCCTGAAGAAGCTTGGGTACACTCAGTAGACAGCTGGAAACAAATATGCACTGAATCTGCTTGTTGATCAGTGTGGAGGGAAGTGCAGAAGGAACTTTTATATATTTGATGGTGTAGGAAGTTGTCTCTTCTTAATATGATCACGGTAGTACTCTTGCCAGAAGCAAGAGTTTCAAGCTTAACTATTGAAATAAACCCGACTGTTCATGAAAAAAAAAAGTACACATTCTAGTCTAATACAGTCTGTGTTTACAGTCTGGCTTGCTATGGATAATGAAGTAGAAAATTGATACTTGTGCAATATGTAATGAGGAACTGCCTTTCCCTGGTCTAGGTAAATCATTTCAAAGGCATCCATTTTAGATCATAAACAGAAGTCTTACTTTGGGAAGGCGCTGAGCTTCTCAAACCCTGGGGCTGTCTGTACTCTGCTGTGTTCTCCAGCGATGACTCCATGAATCAAAGGTTTGTGTCTACCTGTGCCTTCCATTTTCCTCAGATGATAGAGATCCAGAGCTAACAGGGTGCCCTTCTCTCTTCCTCATCACCCATGTCCTCCATATTGGCTTCTTTATTCTGGAGTATAAGGATCTCAGCCCTGGACCTATGATGCCAGGGGCCCCTGGGCATACCTGTGAGAAACAGAACCTGCCAGCTTCTAAGCATTTACTTTCTGCTTCGGAGGAAAGCAATGGGAACACCAATTTTTAAGATTTAGAGACTTTATCAGAAGCTGTTTCTGGTTTTCACGAGGTTCCACATGTTTTGGTGGGGTGACGATTGACAATTCTGTATTGGTATCATCTAGCTCAGGACATTTCTCCTCAAAGGTCACCTGAATTCTTTCCCTTACATAAGAAAGGTTTTCTATTGAGTAGATGCTGTGTCACAGCTGTGGTTGTACATTTCTATTAGCCTCTAAACTTTTTTATTTTTTTGGTCCTTTATTTATTTTCATCCATCTTAATTCTTTGGCCTGTGTGGGCCTGCCATCACAGTGGCCCCCCTTTGTCAAGGAGCACCAGCTCTGTGTGCATGCGCTCCAGAGTGTCAGCTTGTAATTGGACACACCAGTCCAGCTGCTCCATGGCACGTAGGATCTTCCTGGGCCAGGGATTGAACTGGTACCCTTTGCACTACAAGGTGGACTCTTTACCCACTGGACCACCAGGGAAGCCCTAGCCTCTGAACTTGTATGGGTCCATAAAACAGCGAAAAGTTCAACTGTTGGTCAAAAAGCCTGGCCTCTTCCCCACCTTGTGTAGAAATGTATGGATGATAATTTAAACAGTGTGCCCTGTGTCGCTCAGGTCATACTCTGAACCCATCACCTGCTGGGACAGGGCTGTGGGTTTCTTGGTTGCATCTCTGCCAGTGCTCACTGCATGTGTTTTAAAATAGAACAGGTGATTGAGTTTAGAAAAACAACATTAGGAGACAAGTCATACTGGATTAGGAGACACCCGTAGATGACCTCATTTAAATTTTATGATCTCTGTAAAGACAGTGTCTCCAAATGAAGTTACTTTGTGAAATACTGGGGGTTAGGACTTCCACCTTCAAATCTGAGGGGGACACCCTTCTACCCAGAACAACTACCTTCTACCCACCCACTGCTCCCACCCATTTTGACTTAATTGAATGAGATAAAAATAGAAAATGACAGTGGTGTGTCACCTTCTGAAGGAATTATATGAAAGTCTGGGGATGGCGGACAAGACAGGAATGTGAAAAGGAGCAACATACCCAAGGGTGAGAAAGGAGGTTGAACTGACAAAGAGCGAAGCTACAGTCAGACCTCCGAGGGGTTCTGTGGTCGTGCTCTGGGTGTCTGTGGGACCTAGGTTCCCATCCAAGATGTGTTACATAGAGTTCCACTTTTTGGTGGGGTGACGATTGACAATTCTGTATTGGTATCATCTAGCTCAGGACATTTCTCCTCAAAGGTCCTCTTCCCTTACATAAGAAAGGTTTTCTATTGAGTAGATGCTGTGTCACAGCTGTGGTTGTACATTTCTATTAGCCTCTAAACTTTTTTATTTTTTTGGTCCTTTATTTATTTTCATCCATCTTAATTCTTTGGCCTGTGTGGGCCTGCCATCACAGTGGCCCCCCTTTGTCAAGGAGCACCAGCTCTGTGTGCATGCGCTCCAGAGTGTCAGCTTGTAATTGGACACACCAGTCCAGCTGCTCCATGGCACGTAGGATCTTCCTGGGCCAGGGATTGAACTGGTACCCTTTGCACTACAAGGTGGACTCTTTACCCACTGGACCACCAGGGAAGCCCTAGCCTCTGAACTTGTATGGGTCCATAAAACAGCGAAAAGTTCAACTGTTGGTCAAAAAGCCTGGCCTCTTCCCCACCTTGTGTAGAAATGTATGGATGATAATTTAAACAGTGTGCCCTGTGTCGCTCAGGTCATACTCTGAACCCATCACCTGCTGGGACAGGGCTGTGGGTTTCTTGGTTGCATCTATGTCAGTGCTCAATGCATGTGTTTTAAAATAAAACAGGTGATTGAGTATAGAAAAAAAAAATTAGGAGACAAGTCATACTGGATTAGGAGACACCCGTAGATGACCTCATTTAAATTTTATGATCTCTGTAAAGACAGTGTCTCCAAATGAAGTTACTTTGTGAAATACTGGGGGTTAGGACTTCCACCTTCAAATCTGAGGGGGACACCCTTCTACCCAGAACAACTACCTTCTACCCACCCACTGCTCCCACCCATTTTGACTTAATTGAATGAGATAAAAATAGAAAATGACAGTGGTGTGTCACCTTCTGAAGGAATTATATGAAAGTCTGGGGATGGGGGCGGACAAGACAGGAATGTGAAAAGGAGCAACATACCCAAGGGTGAGAAAGGAGGTTGAACTGACAAAGAGCGAAAGCTACAGTCAGACCTCCGAGGGGTTCTGTGGTCGTGCTCTGGGTGTCTGTGGGACCTAGGTTCCCATCCAAGATGTGTTACATACTGGAAGTGAGACCTCTCCTTTCACTTGTAGAATGGGATGATGGTAGTACCTAATTTATGGGGTGTGAAGGCTTAGCCCTGTACCCAGTAACTGCAGTAGGTGTTATTCCAACAGTGGAGGTCTAGTCTAAGTAAAATGGTGGTTCAGGAAGAAGGCCAAGTCAAAAAAGAGGCTAACTGCCACGATTCAGGCCACACAACTCCATTCTCATTGACAGCAGTGAAGACAAGGGAGCCAAAGCAACAGTCAGCCCTGGGCTTCTTCAGCTGTGGCTTGTGGACCAAAGGCCTCAGAACCAGCTCGGCCCCACCCAGGAAATGCAGAACTCTGGGACCCTTGTGAACCCCTGCATCAGGACTTGTGTGGGTAGGTCCCAGGAACGTGAGATTTTAACATTTTTAAATTAATTTTTGGCTGATCTGGGTGATTGTTGCTTTGTGTGGGCTTTCTCTACTTTCTGTGAGCCGGGTCTACTCTTCCTTGATATGATCCCATGGCAGGAAAGCCTGAGGCCTGCCTTGTCCCCGGGGCCTGCATGCATGTCTTGTTCCTAAACAGCCAGCCCCAAACGTCATGCATCCTTGAGGCTGAGATTCTGTCTCCAGTCCAGCCCAGGGTCCTGCCATCTCTTGCCAGAGCTGGCAAATCCTGGCCACCACAGGGAGAAATCCTGGCCTACTTTCTAGGGCCTTCAAGCATCATCTGTTGCTGAAGTCCATCTGTCACCAACCTCTGCTTGTCTCTCAGTCTCAGTACACCTCCAGTGATCCCCCAGAACGTAGGTGCCACACCACTTAAGAGCACTGCCTAGGTGTAAGTTTGGCTCTGCTGCTTGGTAACCGTATGACTGAAAGTAAATGGGCAAGCCTACTCAGCGCAATTCCTGCAGCCATGACAGCCCCACTTTACAGAGTTGTTAGGAGAATTTGGTTAAGTCACACACAGAGTCGAGAATGATGCCTGGCTCATATAATGGCTCAAGAAATGCTGGCTGCCAGCACGGAAGACCCTCTTTTCTGAAAGCTCAGAAATGCAAGCAAAATACCACGTCAAGTGGAAGCACCTCCACGTTGCCCAGAAGAGGCACTGGTGGTCACACACAGTCACTCGGGACTCTGGAGTAAATGGACCTTGAGCATTTGTTCAAAATGAGCAGCCTTTTCAGAACTCACCTTCCAGTAATAGTAATAACAGCAACAGCAGCAGACACGTAAGTTTTACTTACTGTAAACCAGGCATTGAGCTAAGAACATTTACTCGTTTGACCCTTTCGATAATGTACTAGTATGGCTAGTACTTTATTGCTCCATTTTACAGATAAGGAGACTAAGGCACAAGGTCACAGGACTAGTAAGTGTCAAAGTCTGAATTTGAACCCTGGCCTCTTCTTGGCTACAGAGTCAATGTACTTAACCATTGTTCTGTTGACTTCTCTTAATTGGTAACATTTAACAATCAAGGTAATGACCCTTCTTTCCTCACCTCTTCTCCTGTTGTAGGCCAGATGCTTGTCCTTACTCCTTTACCTCCCAGCTGAGTTGGACATCCTGCCAGCCCAGGTTGATTATCTGTTACCTTCCCACATGAATAAGTTCCCACCATTCTCTGTGGTTGGATAGGCTGGATCCAGTCCCGTCTTCAAATGGGACACCTTGCCAGTATTTAATGAACTTGATGAGCGATGCTTATCTTAAGGAAAAAATAGTCATTCACTATACTTTGTGTCATGGATAGTTGTTAGATTTACCTAAATCAGGCTATGTCTGTAGCACAGATGACGACAGATGATTTTTCCAGTAACTTAAATCAGGGAGTATTGTATTAGCCAAGCAACCCTATCTGAGGTGAGAGGGGTATGCCTTCTCCTCTGCACAGTTCCTGACTGCTGGAATGCCTTCTCCTCTGCACAGTTCTGACTGCAAGTACATGGGCAAGCCTACTCACCGCAATTCCTGCAGCCATGACAGCCCCACTTTACAGAGTTGTTAGGAGAATTTGGTTAAGTCACACACAGAGTCGAGAATGATGCCTGGCTCATATAATGGCTCAAGAAATGCTGGCTGCCAGCACGGAAGACCCTCTTTTCTGAAAGCTCAGAAATGCAAGCAAAATACCACGTCAAGTGGAAGCACCTCCACGTTGCCCAGAAGAGGCACTGGTGGTCACACACAGTCACTCGGGACTCTGGAGTAAATGGACCTTGAGCATTTGTTCAAAATGAGCAGCCTTTTCAGAACTCACCTTCCAGTAATAGTAATAACAGCAACAGCAGCAGACACGTAAGTTTTACTTACTGTAAACCAGGCATTGAGCTAAGAACATTTACTCGTTTGACCCTTTCGATAATGTACTAGTATGGCTAGTACTTTATTGCTCCATTTTACAGATAAGGAGACTAAGGCACAAGGTCACAGGACTAGTAAGTGTCAAAGTCTGAATTTGAACCCTGGCCTCTTCTTGGCTACAGAGTCAATGTACTTAACCATTGTTCTGTTGACTTCTCTTAATTGGTAACATTTAACAATCAAGGTAATGACCCTTCTTTCCTCACCTCTTCTCCTGTTGTAGGCCAGATGCTTGTCCTTACTCCTTTACCTCCCAGCTGAGTTGGACATCCTGCCAGCCCAGGTTGATTATCTGTTACCTTCCCACATGAATAAGTTCCCACCATTCTCTGTGGTTGGATAGGCTGGATCCAGTCCCGTCTTCAAATGGGACACCTTGCCAGTATTTAATGAACTTGATGAGCGATGCTTATCTTAAGGAAAAAATAGTCATTCACTATACTTTGTGTCATGGATAGTTGTTAGATTTACCTAAATCAGGCTATGTCTGTAGCACAGATGACGACAGATGATTTTTCCAGTAACTTAAATCAGGGAGTATTGTATTAGCCAAGCAACCCTATCTGAGGTGAGAGGGGTATGCCTTCTCCTCTGCACAGTTCCTGACTGCTGGAAGCTGGCACAGCAGGGCTGGCAGCTCCATGACCTGTAACTGTTCATTCAGGGTCCACAGAATGCATGTCAGCATAGTGAGCAAACACATCTCTGTCCTGGGATCAGACCTCCCTTCCCTGGGTGTAGACGGTGCGTATGGGTGTCTGTCCATTGTCACCATGGAAATAACCATCATCAGAGCTAGTGCTACCTGCCTGTAAAATCAAGCCACTTAATCAACTGAATGCTGCTTCCTCGAATCCTCTTGGAAACAAGGTAAGTCATATGTGTATACGTGCACACCAGGTTTGGGAGGAAGTTTATAAGTAACTCCATGTTTTCTCCGGTAGTATTTTGTGTCTTAACTTTGCTTTTGATATAATACAACATTTGCAAATCCATTTCTTCATGCTAAAAAGGCAGCTTCAATAGAAGAGAGTTTCCCTTAGTCCACTACTGCCCTCAGCAGCAGATCTGGCAACTTTGCCTTCAGATACATGATCTCAAAAGGGGGATTTCCTTGGAAGCCCTCAATGACCAACAGAAAGAAAACAAAGGGAGTCTGTGACTGAATCACAGTCTCCACCAAAATCCACATTCATTCAGCCAGACAGCCCTTTACTAGACCCCACTAAACCAGGCTCATGTCGGGTCACCCTCACTCAGAGCCTGGACACACCTGCTTGCGTCCACCCACTGGTGTTCGTGGAGCTACATCATGAACAATTCCATGCCAAATGAAAATACTAGTCACCAAAGCAGGAAGGTGGGGGTGGATCTAAACAGCTAAAGAGAGCACGGGGTGAGCTCTTTTACCTGAGAGGCAAGGTAAGCATGTGCCCTCTTGAGAAATGGGTGCTTGATTTTTAAAAAAATTTTTAACCTCTTTTATTGTTTTTTAGTTGGTTTATTTTCATCCATCTCCATTCCTTGGCCTGTGTGGGCCTCCCACTGCAGTGGCCTCTCTCGCCACAGAGCACCGTCTCTGGGTGCATGCGCTCCAGAGCCCTGGCTCCTAACTGGACACACTGGTCCAGCTGCTCCACAGCACATGGGATCTTCCCAGGCCAGGGATCGAACCGATGCCCCCTGCACTGCAAGGTGGACTTCTAACCCACTGGTCCACCAGGGGAGCCCCAAGGGTCCTTGATTTTTTTAGGTCTGAATTTTTTGAGTGCTCCATGTCCGCGCGCTCCATGCATACTTTCAGCATGTAATGGTGACGTGGGTTATGATGGCATCAGTGCCAGAGAATGTGCCCAGTGGCTAGCCATTCTGTGCCTTCTCTGCCGGTACCTATCTGGAGGGGCACTGAGATGAGGGGGTGATTTTCAAAGATTAGAAGGATGGTAACAAGCACTCCAGGTGACCAGCAGGGTTGTTAGAATTCCATCCTGTCAGGCATACTCACATAATTGTATATTTCAGCCCAACTTTTGCATTAAAAGGCTGACCAAATCTAAGGTGCACACCCAGTGGACAGGATTTCTACGTGGCTGAATTTCCAGGCTACCTAAGAGGGTGAGTGTGACAAGCAAGGTAATGCTAGCCACACTCACTAAAGCCTCAGAGTCCTGCCAAACCACAGAGAAGGCTCTCTCTTTTTAGTGAGAGCCTTCTGCCCCTTCTGGTCCTCATGGTTGGCAGTGAGGGATGAAGATAAAGGAGGAAGCACGGTGCATGGTTATTCTCACAGCCTCTGCACTGCAGGTGCTGTTTTCACATGTCTGTGCTGTTGGCCAGCCTTTCTTTTTTCCAGGCAGCATTATACTTGCACTCAGATGTACACACACACACACACACACACTCACTCTCTCTACCTCAGCATTGGACATGTAACCCGCCCTCTGCTCCCAGGAGTAGAAACCCTGATTGCTACCTGAAATAGCTTCCTGGCCGAGGGCTGCTCCTCTCTGGTCTGCTCTGTGTTGTCACTGTCCCTGCGCTGTGACTGCTTCCCCAGCAGCCCCAGGCTGACTCTCCACACCTCCCGGTGACTCCGGCTCCGTGTGGGGAGAGGTTGCTGGTCCGCCTCCAAACACAGTGTCCCAGAACTGACTCCCAGTCCCGCAGGGCTGTGTGGGCAGCAGGGAGGCCAGCAGGGAGCTAAGCGTGCAGCCTCTAGGTCTCTCTCCAGCCTCGTTGCTCTCAGAGGGGACCTGCCTTTAGAAGGCTACCTGCACTGACCCCACCCACAGGGATGCACACGCAACTCTTTAAGTACCCGCGTCCCTAGGCAGTCAACCGCAGGCCCAGGGACACAAAGCTCCTGGCCAGTAGGAAAACATGATTTCTCAGTTCCTGAAAGTACTTATAATTCTCCTCAATACTGAATTTTTGATGTTTTAGTTTAACATCTCTCAAGTTCCACATCTATTTCAACTTCCATGTCAAATGTGTAGCTTTATCTTTTTTAAAATTTATTTTATTATACTTGTGTTAATTTCTATTGTACAACAAAGCAATTCATACCTGTATATATTCTTCTTATTATTCCTTTCATTATGGTTTATCACAGGATATTGAATATAGTTCCCTGTGCCATACAATAGGACCTTGTTGTTTGTCCATTCTCTGTATAATAGTTTGCATCTGCTATAACCCCAACCTCCCACTCATCCCTCTTCCACCTCCCCTCCCCCATAGCACCCGCAAGTCTGTTTTCTCTGTCTGTGAGTATGTTTCTGTTTGTTAGGTAGGTTCATTTGTGTCATATTTTAGATTTCACGTATGACTGATGTCATGGGGTGTTTATCTTTCTTTTTCGGACTTATTCCACTTAGAATGATAATCTCTAGTTCTGTCTGTGTTGCTGCATATGGCAGTATTTCATTCTTTTCTATGATTGTGTAGTATTCCACTGTGCGTATGTACCACATCTAGGTGTATGTTTTTAAAAATTCTTTTTCCTTTTTCCCCATTATGCCTCTTTTATTTATATTTATTTTCATCCATCTTTTTATTCTTTGGCATGTGTGGGCCTCCCATTGCAGTGGCCTCTCTCACTACAGAGCAACGGCTCTGGGCACATGCACTCCAGAGCGCTGGCCCGCAAGTGGACACACTAGTCTAGCTGCTTCACGGCACGGGGGATCCTCCTGGGCCAGGGATCAAACTGGTGCCCCCTGCACTTCAAGGCAGGCTCTTCACCCACTGGATCACCAGGGAAGCCCTAGGTGTATCTTTTAAATAATATATATTCAGATGCCTGGAATCATGAGATGTGATAATGTTAATGCTTTTTGGCCCTTCTGTTATTTAACATGAGAAAGGATGGGAGGTTTCCTAGTTTAAAAGTCTGGTCTCAGAATAGTCCCCCAGCCTTGGGCTAGAAAATAATCCAAGGAAATAATAGCTGTCAAATCCACTTATTAAGCATTCACTAGATGCTAGATCTATAGAGTATGTAACAGAAACCATCTCTTCCTTCAAAGCTCTTATACCACTTTAAAAGTCATTAAAACCATTTAAGATTGTAAAGTGATCAAAACTGTATATGTGTACTTGCTGGCACTGCAGAGGATGGGTCCGAGAAAAGAAGAAAATGACAGATTTGGAGGACCAACAAAAATTCTAGTAGAAGCCTGGTAGGTTTATCCACAGAAGGGTGGCCTTGGCCAGGGTCAGCCATGTGTACTAGAACTTTGTGGCTAGTGCTGGAGGTAAGATTTTCCCTTCCACGTCCTGAGAGGTTGACTCACTATCAAGCACTTGGGCGGTTGCTATTACAGAAAGTGGTCCTGTACCTTGTATAGGAGCTTTAAAAGGACAAGAAAGGTAAAATGTGGCATTTCTATGTTTTTTTCTTCTGTGGTCAGTGCCTCTGAAAATCAGACATGAAGCTATCACTTTTTAATTGCACCAACATGAAATAGGAATCAGAGCATGATAGATTCAACAGGAATCCAATTGTCCCTCAGAAATAAATTTTCTTTCTCTTCCAACATAACGCATAAGCCTTGGCTTCTTGTCCTTGAGTCTTGAGGCTGATATTCAATATTTGCTTTAAAATTTCCCCTTGATTCATCCTGTTTACTTAAATGATGCATTTATGTGAAACGCATACCAGACATACTGCATTTTCTTTCTAATCTTGTTTGACCTTGTTTGGACTCAACAAATACTAATCAGCTGACCGGAGAAATCAGATGCTGCCTGCCTCTCTCCCCCCAGCAAAGTATTACCTTCTGTTTATGCTCAGTCATGCAATTAAATGAAGGGCAACACTGGCCTCCTGGTGAGCCAGCTGCCAAGATGAGGGAGGGAAGCAATTTGACAAACAGGGCACAGGGAAACACAGCAGATATTCACAGGAAATTGTATTCGTTGCCCAAGGAAACCTGACAGACACAAACATAGCCAGAGTTAGAGGCTAGAAACAGGGTCCAACGGTTCTCAAGTGAGAAGGTGCCTCACTCCAATCTCACTGTAACCCAAGAGCAGGACGTTGTCCTAGTTTGTCAGTCTGGCTCTCACCAACTACAAGGGAGGATGCTTGGAGAGGGCCACACCCATGAGAAGTAGGCTTCCTCTTTCTGATACTGGTACCCATTGCCTAGTCTGTGTTTCCCTCAGTCTCAGCTTCTCAATTTTATTTTAAAATATTTTATCTTGAATTAAAATGAATGCTTTGAAAAAAAAAAAAAAAACGAATGCTTTGTGCACATGTTAAAATGCACAATATACAGAGAGGTATAAAATGAACCTCACTAACTGCCTTCTTCCCAAAGATAATCACTATTCACTTTTTCCTTCCACGTCCTGAGAGGTTGACTCACTATCAAGCACTTGGGCGGTTGCTATTACAGAAAGTGGTCCTGTACCTTGTATAGGAGCTTTAAAAGGACAAGAAAGGTAAAATGTGGCATTTCTATGTTTTTTTCTTCTGTGGTCAGTGCCTCTGAAAATCAGACATGAAGCTATCACTTTTTAATTGCACCAACATGAAATAGGAATCAGAGCATGATAGATTCAACAGGAATCCAATTGTCCCTCAGAAATAAATTTTCTTTCTCTTCCAACATAACGCATAAGCCTTGGCTTCTTGTCCTTGAGTCTTGAGGCTGATATTCAATATTTGCTTTAAAATTTCCCCTTGATTCATCCTGTTTACTTAAATGATGCATTTATGTGAAACGCATACCAGACATACTGCATTTTCTTTCTAATCTTGTTTGACCTTGTTTGGACTCAACAAATACTAATCAGCTGACCGGAGAAATCAGATGCTGCCTGCCTCTCTCCCCCCAGCAAAGTATTACCTTCTGTTTATGCTCAGTCATGCAATTAAATGAAGGGCAACACTGGCCTCCTGGTGAGCCAGCTGCCAAGATGAGGGAGGGAAGCAATTTGACAAACAGGGCACAGGGAAACACAGCAGATATTCACAGGAAATTGTATTCGTTGCCCAAGGAAACCTGACAGACACAAACATAGCCAGAGTTAGAGGCTAGAAACAGGGTCCAACGGTTCTCAAGTGAGAAGGTGCCTCACTCCAATCTCACTGTAACCCAAGAGCAGGACGTTGTCCTAGTTTGTCAGTCTGGCTCTCACCAACTACAAGGGAGGATGCTTGGAGAGGGCCACACCCATGAGAAGTAGGCTTCCTCTTTCTGATACTGGTACCCATTGCCTAGTCTGTGTTTCCCTCAGTCTCAGCTTCTCAATTTTATTTTAAAATATTTTATCTTGAATTAAAATGAATGCTTTGAAAAAAAAAAAAAAAACGAATGCTTTGTGCACATGTTAAAATGCACAATATACAGAGAGGTATAAAATGAACCTCACTAACTGCCTTCTTCCCAAAGATAATCACTATTCACTTTTTCTCTGGATCCTTTGAGGGGCAGAATGCCTTTATACACCTGAACATGTTTGTTTAAAAGCAATTTACTAAGCACAGTGTCCTGCACTGTTTGTTTTCACTTAATACTAGATCTTTGCAAATTGGTCTGGTCCATCCAAGAGCCAGTATTCCTCACCTGGGTTGTTGCAGTCCTCCCTGCTGACTTCCTTGCTTCACCCTTACCCCTGCAGTTCATTCCAGAGGGATCCTGATAAAATGCGAATTGGATCGTGTTTCTAAGTTCTTGAATTTCTTTGTTCAGAGTGTTAGTTGATTCTTGCATTTTCTCTAATATTCTATTTTTGATATTTTGGATCATCATTAGTGTCGTTCTTCTGAATTCTCTTTCAGAAAGTTTGTCTAATTCCTCTTTGTTTATTTGGACTTGTGTGTTTGTAGATTGTTCATTTGCACAGTATTTCTCTGCCTTTTCATTATTATTATTAATTTTTTAACTAGCTATGTTTAAGATCTCCTTTTTCTAGGCTTTGAGTTAGGTCTGTGGATGATTGGTTTTGCATTTTTGTCTTGTTTGGATGAGGCATCTTATTCAGGGTGCTGCTGGTGGTTGGGTGATGCCAGAACTTGCATACAAGTGCTTGCCTTTGTGGGAGTTCTCGCTGTTTAATGCTCTCTAGTGTTAGGTGTTCTCTGGTAGTGTAGGGTCTTGGAGTCAGTGCTCCCTCTCCGGAGCCCCTAGGCTTGATGCCTGGCCAGGGAATGGAGATTCCACTGCTGGCTTGTTATGGCATTAAATGGTATTAAAACACATATACACAAAGGAGAAACTGAAGGTGTACCCTTGGCAAATGGCAATTAAAATATCATGCAAGTACTGTCTAACATACTGGAATATACAAACAAACATATACAGCAATAACATAACCCAAGCAGTGCATAAAAAAAAAACACAGTACAATAGGTTAATGTAGTGAACAAAGGAAACCAAAAATGATATCTACCAGTTAAGAACCAAACTAACTAAAGCACAAATGCCAATGTAAAATAAAAACGAGAGGTATAAAATGAACCTCACTAACTGCCTTCTTCCCAAAGATAATCACTATTCACTTTTTCTCTGGATCCTTTGAGGCAGAATGCCTTTATACACCTGAACATGTTTGTTTAAAAGCAATTTACTAAGCACAGTGTCCTGCACTGTTTGTTTTCACTTAATACTAGATCTTTGCAAATTGGTCTGGTCCATCCAAGAGCCAGTATTCCTCACCTGGGTTGTTGCAGTCCTCCCTGCTGACTTCCTTGCTTCACCCTTACCCCTGCAGTTCATTCCAGAGGGATCCTGATAAAATGCGAATTGGATCGTGTTTCTAAGTTCTTGAATTTCTTTGTTCAGAGTGTTAGTTGATTCTTGCATTTTCTCTAATATTCTATTTTTGATATTTTGGATCATCATTAGTGTCGTTCTTCTGAATTCTCTTTCAGAAAGTTTGTCTAATTCCTCTTTGTTTATTTGGACTTGTGTGTTTGTAGATTGTTCATTTGCACAGTATTTCTCTGCCTTTTCATTATTATTATTAATTTTTTAACTAGCTATGTTTAAGATCTCCTTTTTCTAGGCTTTGAGTTAGGTCTGTGGATGATTGGTTTTGCATTTTTGTCTTGTTTGGATGAGGCATCTTATTCAGGGTGCTGCTGGTGGTTGGGTGATGCCAGAACTTGCATACAAGTGCTTGCCTTTGTGGGAGTTCTCGCTGTTTAATGCTCTCTAGTGTTAGGTGTTCTCTGGTAGTGTAGGGTCTTGGAGTCAGTGCTCCCTCTCCGGAGCCCCTAGGCTTGATGCCTGGCCAGGGAATGGAGATTCCACTGCTGGCTTGTTATGGCATTAAATGGTATTAAAACACATATACACAAAGGAGAAACTGAAGGTGTACCCTTGGCAAATGGCAATTAAAATATCATGCAAGTACTGTCTAACATACTGGAATATACAAACAAACATATACAGCAATAACATAACCCAAGCAGTGCATAAAAAAAAAACACAGTACAATAGGTTAATGTAGTGAACAAAGGAAACCAAAAATGATATCTACCAGTTAAGAACCAAACTAACTAAAGCACAAATTGGAGAACAATGCTATATATTCAGTAGTACTGATAAGACTGGTAGCTACAATAGCAGAATGTGAAGGAAAAAAAAAAGTGCAGGGAGAGGGAAAAGAAAAAGAAAACAAATCCAGAGGCAACTCCAGGGCGAATCAAAATGTAAAAATAGTAAATGTTTTTGCTTTGGGGACTCTGCTGTCAGTGACCTTTCCCTTGCTGACTATGGAAGAATTATGACCCTATCAATCTTTCTCTTGCCTTTGGCAGTGGTTGAATCAGAAGGCCTCTTTTACTGTTTTTTTGTAATTCCGCCTGTTCAAAACACTAAAAGGCCTGCCCTGGCTGGGGTGTGTCAGGTTCTTGATCATTAATCCAGTTACTTTTGTTGCTAGGTGATGCTGTTGTTCCCTCTCTGTAGTTTGACCTGAGGCCAAACTATGGTATGGGTAATGGCGACCCTCTCAACAAGGACCTATTCCCGCATGCTCTATCAGGAGCTCTGGCACTGTGTCCCTGACCCCTCTGCAGCTCTATGATCTAGTTAATGACAACTTCCTTCAAAAGGAATTAAATGCAGCGCTGTCTTTCCGAGGACTACTCAAGGGCACTTCTAACCCAAGGAGGCAGTTGGACCCTCAAAAGCAGGTCTGGCTCAGTCTCTTGTGGGGGTCACTGCTCCTTTCCTGGGTCTTGGTGTGTAAGAGGCTTTGCATGCTTTGCTCACCCAGTCTCTGGCGGGTTTGAGGTTTGATTTTTAAAAGTGCAGTTGTGCCCGTCCTACCATCTTGTTGCAGCTTCTCCTTTGATCTTGCATGTGGGGTATCTTTTGTGATCGGATCCAGCTTCCTCCTACTGATGGTTTTTCAGCAGCTAGTTGCATTTCTGGCGTTTTCTCAGGAGCAGATGAGTACACATCCTTCCACTCCACCATCTTGGTCTCTCACCCTGGATCGTGTTTCTATTTGGACAGAACTGCCCAAAGCCTTTCTCCGGCACTAGGAAGAAAAGCTAAGCTTGCTGTAGCCACCTGCCTCTCCCGGTTCATCCCTGATGCTTTCCTTACTGTGTTACAGCCTCCCTGCTCCTCATATGCTAAGTGTGGTCCCACCTCAGGGCCTTTACACTTCCTGTTCCCTCCACCTGAAGTGCATACATTTCTTTCTGCCCCTCGATTCTATGCATGGTTGGCTCTTCTTATCATTCTGGTTTCACTTCAGACCCTCCTCCCTGACCACCTGTTCTAAATCAGCTCCTCATTGATCTCTCTTTTTCTTGATAGATCTTATTACTGTCTGAGAATTATGTTCAGTTACTGTTGACTTATATGTTGTCTGTCTCCTCCTACAGCACAATGAAATGTAATGTCTGTGAGAAGAGCAGGGATTTATTTGTCTTTTGTCCTTATGTCCTCCTCCTCAAATTTTGCTTCAGAATCACAGATAACTGGACTTCAATGAAGGCCTCTTTACTGTTTTTGTAATTCCGCCTGTTCAAAACCGGGGGGGAGGCCAAACTTTTTGGTATGGTTTTTTAATGGCCGAACCCTCTCAACAAGGACCTATTCCGCATGCTCTATCAGGAGCTCTGGCACTGTGTCCCTGACCCCTCTGCAGCTCTATGATCTAGTTAATGACAACTTCCTTCAAAAGGAATTAAATGCAGCGCTGTCTTTCCGAGGACTACTCAAGGGCACTTCTAACCCAAGGAGGCAGTTGGACCCTCAAAAGCAGGTCTGGCTCAGTCTCTTGTGGGGGTCACTGCTCCTTTCCTGGGTCTTGGTGTGTAAGAGGCTTTGCATGCTTTGCTCACCCAGTCTCTGGCGGGTTTGAGGTTTGATTTTTAAAAGTGCAGTTGTGCCCGTCCTACCATCTTGTTGCAGCTTCTCCTTTGATCTTGCATGTGGGGTATCTTTTGTGATCGGATCCAGCTTCCTCCTACTGATGGTTTTTCAGCAGCTAGTTGCATTTCTGGCGTTTTCTCAGGAGCAGATGAGTACACATCCTTCCACTCCACCATCTTGGTCTCTCACCCTGGATCGTGTTTCTATTTGGACAGAACTGCCCAAAGCCTTTCTCCGGCACTAGGAAGAAAAGCTAAGCTTGCTGTAGCCACCTGCCTCTCCCGGTTCATCCCTGATGCTTTCCTTACTGTGTTACAGCCTCCCTGCTCCTCATATGCTAAGTGTGGTCCCACCTCAGGGCCTTTACACTTCCTGTTCCCTCCACCTGAAGTGCATACATTTCTTTCTGCCCCTCGATTCTATGCATGGTTGGCTCTTCTTATCATTCTGGTTTCACTTCAGACCCTCCTCCCTGACCACCTGTTCTAAATCAGCTCCTCATTGATCTCTCTTTTTCTTGATAGATCTTATTACTGTCTGAGAATTATGTTCAGTTACTGTTGACTTATATGTTGTCTGTCTCCTCCTACAGCACAATGAAATGTAATGTCTGTGAGAAGAGCAGGGATTTATTTGTCTTTTTGTCCTTATGTTCCCAGTACCTGGACCAAGAGTTCTCAAATTTTGCTTCAGAATCACAGATAACTGGACTTCAATTCCAGACTTCTTCTTTCAGTAGATCTGGAGTAGGAGTGGGAATTTGCTGATGCTGCTGGTCCATGGACCTGACTTTGAGAATCACCGATCTAGTCTATGGTCGTACCACCCTGAACATACCCAATCTTGTCTGATCTCAGAAGCTAAGCAGGGTTGGGCCTGGTTAGTACTTCCATGGGAGACTCACCAATCTGGACAGTGTCTGGTACACAGTGGGTGTTGCTTGTGCATTTATTATGTGAATACACAAGTCCACACAGAAGAATCTTCTCCTTACTTTGGAATGGCAGTTTGATTTTCACTTTATCATTTATTTGTATTTACTGGACAATAAGCCTCCAATTCTTTGTGACAGGAGGACCCCATGTCCTGTCAGCTGAAGTGATGTATCAGCTCCATTAGTTTGTCGGCAGATGATTAGGAACCTGAAGTGTTCCAGGCCCAGGGGGGCCAGTGAGAGGCGTTCATCATTCTCTGCCTTTGTGACGCCACAAAGTCAAAGGTGCTGGGATTCTGACTTGAGATGTGACGGAGAGCGTTCCCTGTTGGTCGTTACTCAGGCCTCCCGCATAACTGTTCAACTATCCTGTTGACTTGGATTAGGCCTCGGTGGATTGGAATGTATACAACACACTGCTGTAGCCACCTGCCTCTCCGGTTCATCCCTGATGCTTTCCTTACTGTGTTACAGCCTCCCTGCTCCTCATATGCTAAGTGTGGTCCCACCTCAGGGCCTTTACACTTCCTGTTCCCTCCACCTGAAGTGCATACATTTCTTTCTGCCCCTCGATTCTATGCATGGTTGGCTCTTCTTATCATTCTGGTTTCACTTCAGACCCTCCTCCCTGACCACCTGTTCTAAATCAGCTCCTCATTGATCTCTCTTTTTCTTGATAGATCTTATTACTGTCTGAGAATTATGTTCAGTTACTGTTGACTTATATGTTGTCTGTCTCCTCCTACAGCACAATGAAATGTAATGTCTGTGAGAAGAGCAGGGATTTATTTGTCTTTTTGTCCTTATGTTCCCAGTACCTGGACCAAGAGTTCTCAAATTTTGCTTCAGAATCACAGATAACTGGACTTCAATTCCAGACTTCTTCTTTCAGTAGATCTGGAGTAGGAGTGGGAATTTGCTGATGCTGCTGGTCCATGGACCTGACTTTGAGAATCACCGATCTAGTCTATGGTCGTACCACCCTGAACATACCCAATCTTGTCTGATCTCAGAAGCTAAGCAGGGTTGGGCCTGGTTAGTACTTCCATGGGAGACTCACCAATCTGGACAGTGTCTGGTACACAGTGGGTGTTGCTTGTGCATTTATTATGTGAATACACAAGTCCACACAGAAGAATCTTCTCCTTACTTTGGAATGGCAGTTTGATTTTCACTTTATCATTTATTTGTATTTACTGGACAATAAGCCTCCAATTCTTTGTGACAGGAGGACCCCATGTCCTGTCAGCTGAAGTGATGTATCAGCTCCATTAGTTTGTCGGCAGATGATTAGGAACCTGAAGTGTTCCAGGCCCAGGGGAGCCAGTGAGAGGCGTTCATCATTCTCTGCCTTTGTGACGCCTCAAAGTCAAAGGTGATGGGATTCTCGCTTGAGATGTGACAGAGAGCTTTCCCTGTGGGTCGTTACTCAGGCCTCCCGCATAACTGTTCAACTATCCTGTTGACTTGGATTAGGCCTCGGTGGATTGGAATGTATACAACACACACACACATTCACTTTTTCATATTGAATTTCAGGAAGTTACAAGATGCCCCAAATCCATTTTAGTCTCAAATTTAAAGCCTCCTAATCTAATCATTGGCTATCTTTTTGGCAGAACAAAACCAACTTGTATCCCCAATTTGTTATTTAAATTCCCAATGAATAAGAGATTTAAATATAATCAGACAAGCCTTAGAGGACAGCATTAGAGAAAAGCATTAGAGGAAATCATTAGGTAATAAGATTTATCATCTTAGGATAAGGAATTCTTTTTGAAGCATATTTTGAAACCCAGAAGCAAAAATATAACGGTGAGATTGATTCCGTAAAATTTAAAATGATCTTTACAAGAAAGAAGAAGAAAAGATCCTCTGAGTTTAAACTCTGGGGAGAAACCTGTGCATCCTGTCTTTTCCATCTATATTCCTTCCACTTGGATTGTCTGGGAGACCTATGGTCAAGCTCAGCGGGGCGAGACAGAAGCTTGTCTGAGCAGACAGGGCAAGACTATATCTTTCAACAAAGCCAGTCTGTCATGTGGCTAACTATTTCATTAGCCATGGTTTGGTTTTTTGTTAGGTTTTTTTTTGACCAATTTTATTAAGATATAGTTCACATACCATGCAGTTCATTCATTTAAAGTTTACAAAATTAAGTGATTTTAGTATATTCACAAAATTGTACAACCATCGCGACCTTCTAGTTTAGAACTTTTTTGTCATCCCCCAAAGAAACCCGTTAGCAATCATTCATCATTCGCCCCTCCCACCAGGACTAGACAACCATGAGTCTTATTTTCTGTCTCTATAGATTTTCCTGTTCTGGCTATTTCATATAAATGGGATTATACAGTATACACTTTTTTTTTTCTTAAAAAGCATAATGTCTTCAAGGCTCACCCATATCATAGTTTGATCCATATTTATCAGAACATCATTCCTTTTTATTGTCAAATAATACTTCACTGATAAATACGCCCTGTTTTATTTGTTCATCAGTTAATGGACATTTGGCTTGTTTCCTCTATTTAGATATCATGAGTAATGGTGGTGTGAATATGTTGTATCCAAGCTTTTGTTGTAAACATTCTTTTTTTCTCTTGGGTCTAGCAGTGGTTTTTCTCTTAAAGATCTACCCCAAGCGTTTTACTTAGCCTATATAATTCTTTTGGTTTTTGTTTTGTTCTGCCTTGACCACGTAGGGAAGCAAGAAGGCTTGGATCCTAAAGACATCAGAGCTCCTCTGCACTGAGTCTGGACCCTCTTTGCTTCTATATAATTGGGGATGTGACTTCATCTCACTGAACCTCTCTTGTGGGGATGCCAGCTCTCTGATGCTCTCAGGGATACTTTGAAGATTAATAACATAAACCCAGTAGGATCTGCTCTTGAGAAGATGCTAACCCCCAGGAGTGGAATCCTCCACATCAGAGAAACAAGATACCCTCAGGCCAAGGGCTCCTCAGTACCACAGGTGATGGCCAGCCAAGAGGCCAGTGGGATGCAGAGACACAAATATATATACCATTCATGTATATATATATATATATATATATATACATATGTATACACACACACATGTTCATATATATATATATATATTTATAAACACTTAAGATTTGGGTTTCCTTTGAGATTCAAATTTGGTTGCTTTCCAGATCCTTCCGACCACCCTTTGAGGTTGGCTCTGGCCTGGTCACCCTTTTCGGAGGGCAAGAGACAGGTCAGAGCCATGCTCAGTGATGGGCAGCCAGATGGGGAAACAACTCCTAGAGCCCACCCTCCATCTAACATTTCCCCAAAGGCCACTCTAATCAAAGACCTTATTTAATCAAAAAGCACCTTACTTTCTACAGAGCCCCCGAAGAACCTCCTTTTGTAAAACTGCTGTGACCTTGACCACCTCGTTGACCCTGGGGTAGGGGTATGACCCCTCACCCCTGAATACAGTCTAATAAGGACCCCCCTCCCTCCCGTAGAGGCACTGGGAGCCCAGGTGGCAGGAGAGGAGGCTAAAATATTTGAGCTTCCTCATGGTCTCTGACCCATCACCCGTGTCCCTCACTCTTTAAAATTAAGCAGCAGAAGGTGCCATTGGCTAACAGAGAACTGATGAGTTTAAAAGGAAAGGAGATGGCAGTTTTGCTTGGGTTCTAACTTCCAGTCCACTACTTGCTAGCTGTCTTATCTAGGACAAGTGACTAAATTTTCTAAGACTCAGGTAAATGGGGTTAATAGTGGTGTTTACCTCTCAGGGTCACTATAGGGACTTGCTGAGATGATGTGTATAGGGGCTCCAGTCTACATATAGAGCTCTCTCAATGTTTGTCATAGTTATTATATATTGCTTATAAATTCAGAATTAAGGGTCTCAAGTAATCTAGCCATCCTCTCTAAACTATTTAGGGAGCCTGTTTTTATTTATTTAATTTTATTAGTTGGAAACACCTAATATGTGTTAGACACATAATTGGGGATGTACTTCATCTCACTGAACCTCTCTTGTGGGGATGCCAGCTCTCTGATGCTCTCAGGGATACTTTGAAGATTAATAACATAAACCCAGTAGGATCTGCTCTTGAGAAGATGCTAACCCAGGAGTGGAATCCTCCACATCAGAGAAACAAGATACCCTCAGGCCAAGGGCTCCTCAGTACCACAGGTGATGGCCAGCCAAGAGGCCAGTGGGATGCAGAGACACAAATATATATACCATTCATGTATATATATATATATATATATATATACATATGTATACACACACACATGTTCATATATATATATATATATTTATAAACACTTAAGATTTGGGTTTCCTTTGAGATTCAAATTTGGTTGCTTTCCAGATCCTTCCGACCACCCTTTGAGGTTGGCTCTGGCCTGGTCACCCTTTTCGGAGGGCAAGAGACAGGTCAGAGCCATGCTCAGTGATGGGCAGCCAGATGGGAAACAACTCCTAGAGCCCACCCTCCATCTAACATTTCCCCAAAGGCCACTCTAATCAAAGACCTTATTTAATCAAAAAGCACCTTACTTTCTACAGAGCCCCCGAAGAACCTCCTTTTGTAAAACTGCTGTGACCTTGACCACCTCGTTGACCCTGGGGTAGGGGTATGACCCCTCACCCCTGAATACAGTCTAATAAGGACCCCCCTCCCTCCCGTAGAGGCACTGGGAGCCCAGGTGGCAGGAGAGGAGGCTAAAATATTTGAGCTTCCTCATGGTCTCTGACCCATCACCCGTGTCCCTCACTCTTTAAAATTAAGCAGCAGAAGGTGCCATTGGCTAACAGAGAACTGATGAGTTTAAAAGGAAAGGAGATGGCAGTTTTGCTTGGGTTCTAACTTCCAGTCCACTACTTGCTAGCTGTCTTATCTAGGACAAGTGACTAAATTTTCTAAGACTCAGGTAAATGGGGTTAATAGTGGTGTTTACCTCTCAGGGTCACTATAGGGACTTGCTGAGATGATGTGTATAGGGGCTCCAGTCTACATATAGAGCTCTCTCAATGTTTGTCATAGTTATTATATATTGCTTATAAATTCAGAATTAAGGGTCTCAAGTAATCTAGCCATCCTCTCTAAACTATTTAGGGAGCCTGTTTTTATTTATTTAATTTTATTAGTTGGAAACACCTAATATGTGTTAGACACATCAGGGTGGGCTGAATGAAACTTAATTTTCCCTATAAATATAGAATTAAATTTGAGAGAGAAACTAAGATTGATGCACTTCATAAAGAACAGGTAAACAGTAATGTAATGCTGAGGGGCAACGTTGCCCTGACTTGGAGAGCAAGGAAGCAGAAAAGGTTCGATGGGCTGGACAGAGTGTCAGAGGGAAGGCAGTACCAGAGGCCAGCCTTTGAAAGGCAAGATGGGCAAGATGGGTTCCCATCAGTATAGCGGAGGGAGGCAGAAGCGGGCAAGGGGGGATGAGGGGTAGGGGAGACCCAAGCAAGCCCAGCCAGGTTGGGGGTCCAATGAGTCTGAGCATGGGGTGGTCTAGGTATTGAGCCAGAGACAAGCCTTCTGATGTCTTTTCCACTCTCAGGGGTCTCTAGGGATGACACACCATGGTGTATTTTAGTTACCTGTTCTACTAATTATCCTTTCTATGAGTCTGTCACTTATACATGTTTGTGGGTTCTTAAGTGGGAGGAAAGAGGAGAGGCTCTGTTGGAGGAGTTTAGGCTCTTAATCTAGATGGTCACAGAAAAAAGCAGTACAAAGTGGTAACTGTTGATTTTGGCTCTCCTGAGCCCAGACCTTTTTTGTCTGTGGGGACCCAGCCTTTCATTGCTTTCAGGCCATGTGATTCTGGGTGGAGATGTATACTCCCATGGCGGGGGTGGACACAGTACCCACATTGGTTCAATGAAATGAGACCCCAGCTTGAGCTCTCATAAAAGGACAGCATCCATTGTTGTAGAGCAGCTGTGCCCGAAGGGCATCAGCCCCCACTTGCCGGCAGCAATCCTCCACCAATATGGGTGGGTCTTCCTGGGAGTGGAATGACACAGGATGCAAAGCAAGAAATTGGTAGGGACAGGTTCAGGATGCCATCATCCCGGCACCTGGGTACCACTGTATCAAAACCCTGGCTATTCAGTTACACGAGGAAAACATCTCCCCCCTTTTCTTTTTTTGTCTAAACCTCTTCAAATTGGATTTCAGCCCATTGTCACTAAAGGAATGATTCAAGGATCTATTTTGTTCCCACCAGCGTTTTGTTGGCTTACTAACTTAGCATGGATATTCATAGTCAAGAGCTGAGGGGCAGTGTGTATCAAGGAAGATCAGTTAAGTGTTTGCAAGTGATGAAGGCATCTCTTTGTGTCCCTAAATAGGCACAAGTACATGTCACGTGCTTGGGAGTCAGAGGCATTAGGAAGAGAACTCAAGACTCTGAAAAATGTCTTCCTTCTTCACCCCTTGACTCTGCTTACAGAGTGATTCTCGCCAAACCCTTTCCTTTATTCTCTTGTTCTCAACCAAAAAAAAAAAAAAAAAGAGTTCTTGGATCTGTTAAGTGTATGTTTCAGGGTTCCAAGTCAGGAAGAGATAGGGAAGGGGGTGACGGGAAAGGAAGCTGTGCAGATGCCGTTTGATCTCATTTGTGTTTTCTTCCTTTTACCCGGTTACAAGGAATCAGCTGGCATCCTTTTATTTATTTTCTATTTGATGCAGAGCGTTTAAAAAACTAAACATTGACATTATTGTAATGGGATTTGTCTAATGATTTACTGGGAAATATCTTCTTGAATCTCAGTAAAGATAATTCACTTGGTCGGAGCCCTTTCCTGCTTCCCTGCCACGAATTAGACTCACCCAGTTCTTTCTGGAAGCAAGCTGGCCTCTGAATGAGAGAAGGGAGTACAGGAATATTTCAGTCAAGCATCCATCGCATAAACTCAAGCCTGCCACCAACTGAGATCAGGGAGGAGAGGGTGGGGGAGAGCCTTTACACAGAGCGCAAGCCTGAAGCCAAGCAGAACGTCCACAGTAATCTGAGCCCCTTGGAGAAATGAATGCACTCACCTCTGTGCTTTGACGCTGGGGTGCTTTCTTTCTGGGGTGACGGCAGCCGTGGCAGCTTACGGCGTCCACCAGGCAGGACTGCAGCAGGCAGGCCACTGCGGGAGGAAGGCAGTTCCCATCCTCCATCCGAAGGGAGTGGCCTCCACCAAAGGAGGTGATGCTCTATTCGCCTAGCGTCCAAGGCTGGATGCCATCATCCATGGGGCTATTCAGTTACACGAGGAAAACATCTCCCCTTTTCATTTTTTGTCTAAACCTCTTCAAATTGGATTTCAGCCCATTGTCACTAAAGGAATGATTCAAGGATCTATTTTGTTCCCACCAGCGTTTTGTTGGCTTACTAACTTAGCATGGATATTCATAGTCAAGAGCTGAGGGGCAGTGTGTATCAAGGAAGATCAGTTAAGTGTTTGCAAGTGATGAAGGCATCTCTTTGTGTCCCTAAATAGGCACAAGTACATGTCACGTGCTTGGGAGTCAGAGGCATTAGGAAGAGAACTCAAGACTCTGAAAAATGTCTTCCTTCTTCACCCCTTGACTCTGCTTACAGAGTGATTCTCGCCAAACCCTTTCCTTTATTCTCTTGTTCTCAACCAAAAAAAAAAAAAAAAAGAGTTCTTGGATCTGTTAAGTGTATGTTTCAGGGTTCCAAGTCAGGAAGAGATAGGGAAGGGGGTGACGGGAAAGGAAGCTGTGCAGATGCCGTTTGATCTCATTTGTGTTTTCTTCCTTTTACCCGGTTACAAGGAATCAGCTGGCATCCTTTTATTTATTTTCTATTTGATGCAGAGCGTTTAAAAAACTAAACATTGACATTATTGTAATGGGATTTGTCTAATGATTTACTGGGAAATATCTTCTTGAATCTCAGTAAAGATAATTCACTTGGTCGGAGCCCTTTCCTGCTTCCCTGCCACGAATTAGACTCACCCAGTTCTTTCTGGAAGCAAGCTGGCCTCTGAATGAGAGAAGGGAGTACAGGAATATTTCAGTCAAGCATCCATCGCATAAACTCAAGCCTGCCACCAACTGAGATCAGGGAGGAGAGGGTGGGGGAGAGCCTTTACACAGAGCGCAAGCCTGAAGCCAAGCAGAACGTCCACAGTAATCTGAGCCCCTTGGAGAAATGAATGCACTCACCTCTGTGCTTTGACGCTGGGGTGCTTTCTTTCTGGGGTGACGGCAGCCGTGGCAGCTTACGGCGTCCACCAGGCAGGACTGCAGCAGGCAGGCCACTGCGGGAGGAAGGCAGTTCCCATCCTCCATCCGAAGGGAGTGGCCTCCACCAAAGGAGGTGATGCTCTATTCGCCTAGCGTCCAAGGCTGGATCTGCTTGTCCTCTCCTGCTCCCTCTCTCGTGTGTGTGGGTGTCAGGGGAGCCCTCAGAGAAGGGCTCTGCGCAGACCACACACCACCTCCACCGGACCAGGTTGTCTCCCTAGCCGTGGGGAGTCTGGGGAGGGAGGCAGTGGAGGGTGTTGTGGGGCCACCCTCTTGGGACCCTACTAGTGAGGCTCATGGACCCACAGAAAGCCCAAGGACGAGCACTTGCATATTTATTTCTCCCTTCTCGTGTGATCTTATTTTTGGACCAACACAAAAGCTATTTGGGGGCTGGACAGCTGCCAGGTGAAAGGACAGTTATCTCGTCCAAGTTGTCTCTGTCCCTCTCTCTGAACTAGTCCGTTACCTTTTCCTGCTAGAGGCAGAAGGAGGAAGTGGGGCTTGCTCTGAACTTTACTTTTAATATATCTGGGCAATCAGCTGAAATTACCAGCTTTATTTCAATGAGTTCATCCCCACTCTTTGAGGTTTCACAGAGATCCGTCTAGTGCACACAGTCACTGTGTTTATGTCGGAGGCTGGTGGCCTTGTCCGATGGTCAGCACACATCTGGTTGTCATCGACACACTACTGGAGGCACAGAGACCCTCTTACTGACACTGGGAGGACCCCTGCCCTGGTAGCCCTTGGGAGTGATGTGGAGGACCAAAGCTCTAACACTGAATCACTGATTGACTGTTCCCCTGGCTCTTTCTGCTTGGAACTCCTTGGACTTATAACACTTAGCAATATTTAAATAGCTTTGTCTTTTTACCTCTTATTCTTCCTCTTCAGACCTGAATGGGAAGCTCTGAAACCCTCATGCCTGACAATGCTAATTTCATATTATCACCTTCACCATCACCAGCTCTTGCTAAATGCTATTCACATGCTGAACTCTTTTCTTGCATTGTCTCGTTTATCCTCACAGCAGCTCTTTGGGGAATGTAATCGTGTTCCCATCTGACAGCCAGAGAGGCAGAGGCCAGGACGGTGAGCTTGCTAAGGAAAGAGATCCCAGCCCCCATCGACCAACTTCACTCCCTGCCTCCTGAAGCTATAAATAACTGAAATTTCACTCTTTGTTTTCATCTCATAAGTATAACAAAAAGCCACGTTTGATTCAGATCCATGACCTCATTCTTCAATTTCTTTTCCAAAACTGAGTTCTTGAAGGGGAGAAAGAAGGTTTTCATCTGTTTGCAGTCCCAGAATTTGATTCTAGGTCCAGGATGGAGAGTCTCTGGCCTCCATTCTCTGTGGAGCCAGTTTCCTGTGAATAATTCACTGTGCAAACACACACAAACCAGAGAGGACTGGGCTGGGCTGCCGGAACTGTGGTCCCAGCCGCAGCAAAGGTGAATTGCCCTTTCTGTCTACTACCTTCAGTTGAGAGCCAGGGAGATGGAGCCTAGCAGCTTGTATAATACTGCCATCTGCTGGCTACTGGTATGAATACCCCCTGCATGTTGGTCTTCAAGACTTTCCAGAGAGCACGCACCAAGGAACTAGGTTCCAGGCTCCCAGTTTTTATAAGGTATCTTTTCCTAAAACTGGTTTGCCTAAGAATATGTTAGTGTTCATAATAATCTTACCCTTACTGGAAAGGAGAAGGAAATGGCAACTCACTCAAGTATTCTTGCCTGGAGATCATGGACAAAGGAGCCTGGCAGGCTGCAGTTGATGGAGTTGCTAGAGTCAGATACTCTTGCGACTAAACCGCCACCGCCACCACTACTGGAAAGCCTGCCCCTCACTTTTCACAAATCTTACTAAGGAGCCATAGGCCCCAAATGTGAAAATGTTCAGGTCCAGATTCCCAGACTAAAAGGTTTCCTTCAATAATTTAACTCAACTTCCTTTAGTAACTAATGAAGGTAATTTTTAATTTAACAACTTTGTGTCTTCCATCTGTTGAATTTGAAGGAGAGTACTGTCAAAGAACATTGTAGAGAATATCAGAAACAATTACAATAGGTTAATAGGGTACATTTAAAGAATGATGTCACAACTTAATTTTTTAATTCCAGTATTTACAGTATTTTGGAAGTTATTATTCTGAATCCATATGAACTTGGTGGTAACCATTTAACATCAATTTTTATTTTTTATGTACTTGGCAGGGTTGGGTCTTAATGGCATCTTGCAGGATCTTTTGTGGCAGTGCACGACTCTCTAGTTGTGGCTTGCAGGCTTACCTGCTCCAAAACATATGAGATCTTAGCTCCCTATCCAAGGATCAAGTCCTTGTCCCCTGCATTGCAAGGTGGATTCTTAGCCATTGGACCACCAGGGAAGTCCTACATCAATTTTTAAATATGAGTATAGGTAACCTAATTTTTCATAATTGTTTTAGAAGGCACAGGGGCAAAAATGGGTGAAGACTGTTACAGCCTAGGGGTGACCCTTGTTGATTGATAATTGGCTCTTATCTATACATCCATCCATCTACTCATCTGTCTTTCCACCCATCCATCCAACACTCATTGAGCATCTCTTCTGTGTCAGGCATTGTTTGGGGCACTAGATAAAAAATGGTGATAGGAACTGATGTGTGATGTGCCAGATTCTTACTTATGAGTCCCTGGATGGAGTTGAATGAGGAGAAGTAGATTAATTCAGTAATTTCTCAAACAAATGTAAGAATTCACCTTTGAGGGCTTCCCCTGGTGGTCCAGTGGGTAAGGACACCGCTTTGCAGTGCAAGGGCACCAGTTCGACCCTGGCCTGGGAAGATCCCACGTGCACTCAAGTTTTTGGTCATGGACAAAGGAGCCTGGCAGGCTGCAGTTGATGGAGTTGCTAGAGTCAGATACTCTTGCGACTAAACCGCCACCGCCACCACTACTGGAAAGCCTGCCCCTCACTTTTCACAAATCTTACTAAGGAGCCATAGGCCCCAAATGTGAAAATGTTCAGGTCCAGATTCCCAGACTAAAAGGTTTCCTTCAATAATTTAACTCAACTTCCTTTAGTAACTAATGAAGGTAATTTTTAATTTAACAACTTTGTGTCTTCCATCTGTTGAATTTGAAGGAGAGTACTGTCAAAGAACATTGTAGAGAATATCAGAAACAATTACAATAGGTTAATAGGGTACATTTAAAGAATGATGTCACAACTTAATTTTTTAATTCCAGTATTTACAGTATTTTGGAAGTTATTATTCTGAATCCATATGAACTTGGTGGTAACCATTTAACATCAATTTTTATTTTTTATGTACTTGGCAGGGTTGGGTCTTAATGGCATCTTGCAGGATCTTTTGTGGCAGTGCACGACTCTCTAGTTGTGGCTTGCAGGCTTACCTGCTCCAAAACATATGAGATCTTAGCTCCCTATCCAAGGATCAAGTCCTTGTCCCCTGCATTGCAAGGTGGATTCTTAGCCATTGGACCACCAGGGAAGTCCTACATCAATTTTTAAATATGAGTATAGGTAACCTAATTTTTCATAATTGTTTTAGAAGGCACAGGGGCAAAAATGGGTGAAGACTGTTACAGCCTAGGGGTGACCCTTGTTGATTGATAATTGGCTCTTATCTATACATCCATCCATCTACTCATCTGTCTTTCCACCCATCCATCCAACACTCATTGAGCATCTCTTCTGTGTCAGGCATTGTTTGGGGCACTAGATAAAAAATGGTGATAGGAACTGATGTGTGATGTGCCAGATTCTTACTTATGAGTCCCTGGATGGAGTTGAATGAGGAGAAGTAGATTAATTCAGTAATTTCTCAAACAAATGTAAGAATTCACCTTTGAGGGCTTCCCCTGGTGGTCCAGTGGGTAAGGACACCGCTTTGCAGTGCAAGGGGCACCAGTTCGACCCCTGGCCTGGGAAGATCCCACGTGCCGTGGAGCGACTGGACTGATGTGTCCAATTACCGAGCTGGAGCTCTGGAGCACATGCGCCCAGAGCCGGCGCTCTGCAACGACAGACGCCACCGTGATGGGAGGCCCACAGGAGCCAAAGAACAAAAAGACGGATGAAAATAGAGAAATGAAAGACCAACAGAAGTGGCCCGCCCACTCCCCTCCCTCCCCAACCCGACCTCAGCCCAAAATAAATAAATAAATCTTTAAAAAAAAAAAAAAAAAAGAATTCACCTTTGATAAGTACTTCCAAGGGAGGATGGTCAGTAATGAGGGAATGTATAATGAGGATTGACAGTATATAATGAAGAGTGACCTAAGTTATGGTGGAGACATCAGGATAAGATCTTAACTCAGAAAAAGGCACTCAGTATTCTATAGAACGGACTGTGAAAACTCCGGAAGAAAGGCCATTTTAATGTGGCAGGGTTGGGGCAAGCAGTAGGATCAACCTTTGTAAAGTCACCTGTTTTTAGAAAAGGCCTTGCTCTTACACAAATACAATCCATATTGAAAATCAATGGAAGCAGATTTTCTCCAGGGATCATTTGTCAATTTCTGAGATATTTTTGGTTGCTGCAAACGAGCTTGTGCTCATGGCATCTAGTGGGTACAGGCAAAGAATTCTGCTAAACATGCTGCAATGTTCAAGATAGCCCCCGCCCCCCGAATAAATTGTCCATGCTGGCTCTAAATTCAGTGGTGTTGGGGTTGAAAGAGTAGGGCAGGCCCACTAAGTGGTTGTGGATTCATTCATTCACCATTCCTTCATTCAACAGGTGCTCATTGAGTACTCACTATGTTCTGGGCATAATCAAGGCAAACCAGGCACTCCTTAAATAAAAATGTCACCTCATATGGCCTTTCTGATTATATTCCTGTTACCCATCCTAAACTTTTCACCATTAAAATGGTAGGCAACACTGGTCTTGTGGTCTATAGAAAAAGAGACAAAAAATCTATGGATATTATTCACAATCACATTGCTGCAACATTGTAATAGTGAAAACAGCCTACGTGTCTGTCAACAGGGAAATAACTGCATAATTTGGTATATCTATACAAGGGTATACTGGGCAGCCAATAAAAAAGAAAGAGGTGGGGGCTTCCCTGGTGGTCCAGTAGGTAAAGAGTCCACCTTGCAGTGCAAGGGGCACTGGTTTGATCCCTGACCCGGGAAGATCCCACGTGCCTCAGAGTGGCTGGATTGGTGTGTCCAATTGCTAGCCGGTGCTCTGCAACGAGAGAGGCCACTGCAGTGGGAGGCCCACACAGGCCAAAGAAACAAATGAAAGACCAATAAAAGGGACCAAAAAATTAATAAAAACTAAAAGATACTAACTGAAAACATTTTTTAGAACAGTGGGTTGAATGTGATTGATTTGTCTTTTTAAAATTGCTGTATGTGTATGTTTGTGCATGCAATTGCTGGGAAGATTCGCCAAGTTTAAAAAAATGTCTGCCTCTAGGAAGTGAAGGGAAATGTGTAACATGTTCATCAGGAAAAGTTCCCTACCTAATTACCTCCTTTCACACCAGCTAGACTCTCCCATAGTTCATCCTCTCAGTTACTGCCAATATTCAAACAGGCAGCAACTCCTGGAGAACATTCAGCTTACAGGACATTATCTGCTCTTTCCCATTAATCCAAGGTCCTTCAGAACTTGCTGTCAGCCAGTCTTCATGGGCTCTTCTTGGGAGCTGCTCTTCCCGCCACAGCCCTGTCCTCACCCCACCTCCTTAGAACTTAAGTCCCAGGGAGCTCACCAGGACTTATCATACCACACTCTTTGAAGAGTGTGGCTTACCTCTGTGCCAGTGTCCTTTTCTTTTTCTACTTGTATTAGTCAGGATACACCAGGCTATATGGCAGTTAATAACGTCCACATTTCAGAGACTTAAAGTAACAAAGGCCTGTTTCTCATACATCAGCATGTACACTTGTAGGCTGAGCAGCTCCACTCCATGTCATCCTCAGCTGAGGGCCCAGACCAAAGGAGGGCCAGTCCTCTGGTTACAGGAGGAAGAGGGGAGAGGTGTTTCCTGCTACACTAGCACCTTGAAGTAACTCACTGGCCACACCTCATACAGTGAGGCGGAGAATTTCAGCCCTGTGATTTGCTTGGAAGGTGAGGGGTCATAAATACCTGGGGAACCTGAATTCTACAGTCGCTGTGTAATATATAATATTGCACTAAATCAAGCTTACTAATAATGTTCAAATAATCTATATCCTTATTTATTTGGTCACTTCTTACGGTTTTTGTCAGTCTTAGCTTCATATTTTTTGAAGCTACATCATAAAATGTATGATGTACAAGTTTTATAATCACTCTATTTTCCTTGTGAATTCAACTTTTTATTGTGATATATCCTTCTTTAGCTGTAATAATGCTTTTGGCCTAAAAGTAGATTTTGTCATATAATAACATATACTATTAATATAATTTTGGATAATATGTTGTCCACCCTTTACTTTCAACATTTTTAGTGTTTTAGATTTGTTTCTTATAAACAGTGTATACATTTTTAAATGTTTGGGGCCAAGCTAATTCCCAAAATGTCTGCCTCTAGGAAGTGAAGGGAAATGTGTAACATGTTCATCAGGAAAAGTTCCCTACCTAATTACCTCCTTTCACACCAGCTAGACTCTCCCATAGTTCATCCTCTCAGTTACTGCCAATATTCAAACAGGCAGCAACTCCTGGAGAACATTCAGCTTACAGGACATTATCTGCTCTTTCCCATTAATCCAAGGTCCTTCAGAACTTGCTGTCAGCCAGTCTTCATGGGCTCTTCTTGGGAGCTGCTCTTCCCGCCACAGCCCTGTCCTCACCCCACCTCCTTAGAACTTAAGTCCCAGGGAGCTCACCAGGACTTATCATACCACACTCTTTGAAGAGTGTGGCTTACCTCTGTGCCAGTGTCCTTTTCTTTTTCTACTTGTATTAGTCAGGATACACCAGGCTATATGGCAGTTAATAACGTCCACATTTCAGAGACTTAAAGTAACAAAGGCCTGTTTCTCATACATCAGCATGTACACTTGTAGGCTGAGCAGCTCCACTCCATGTCATCCTCAGCTGAGGGCCCAGACCAAAGGAGGGCCAGTCCTCTGGTTACAGGAGGAAGAGGGGAGAGGTGTTTCCTGCTACACTAGCACCTTGAAGTAACTCACTGGCCACACCTCATACAGTGAGGCGGAGAATTTCAGCCCTGTGATTTGCTTGGAAGGTGAGGGGTCATAAATACCTGGGGAACCTGAATTCTACAGTCGCTGTGTAATATATAATATTGCACTAAATCAAGCTTACTAATAATGTTCAAATAATCTATATCCTTATTTATTTGGTCACTTCTTACGGTTTTTGTCAGTCTTAGCTTCATATTTTTTGAAGCTACATCATAAAATGTATGATGTACAAGTTTTATAATCACTCTATTTTCCTTGTGAATTCAACTTTTTATTGTGATATATCCTTCTTTAGCTGTAATAATGCTTTTGGCCTAAAAGTAGATTTTGTCATATAATAACATATACTATTAATATAATTTTGGATAATATGTTGTCCACCCTTTACTTTCAACATTTTTAGTGTTTTAGATGTGTTTCTTATAAACAGTGTATACATTTTTTAAATCCAGTTCAATACTCTTTGGCTTTTAGTTGAAGTATTTTGTTTTATTTACATTTAATGTAATTATTGATATATTTGGATTCAGAGCTACATGTTGTTAAATGTTTTCATTTGTCCCAAGTGCTTTATGTTCTTTTTATTCTCCTTTCTCTTTTGTTTTTGGAGTGGCTAAATATTCTTGTCTTTTTTGCTTACTTTTTCACTATTCTTTTAAAAGTTACCCTAGTGATCACAGAATGTATCTTGAATTTATCAAAGTCTAATGTTAATTTTCAGGGCTTCAGTGGTAGACCAGTGGTAAAGAATTGGCCTACTATTGCAGGAGACAAGAGTTCAATCCTGAGGTCAGGATGATCTCGTGGAAAGGAAATGTAAACCCACTCCAGAATACTTGCCTAGGAAATCCCATGGACAGAGGACTGTGGAATTCATGGGGTCACAAAAGAGTTTGGATGTGATTGAGTGACTAAACAACAACAACAATGTTAATTAACATTCTAATCTCCTTCCATAGTAATACGAGGACTTCAGAACATTTGTCCCTCCCTCCTTCCTTACATGTACTTGTTATATATGACAACTTTTTAGATCTCCAGGGGACATCGCCGTATTGTTTTGTAGAATCTGCTTCATTTGGATTTCTTGAAATTAACCTTTGCATTGTTCTTCATTTCTTCCTGCTCATATATATAGCATATTAAATCATCTTCCTTCTGCTTGAAGAACATGCTTTAATATCTGCTACTGGTAAAATGTCTTAACTTTTTTTTAAATAGAGACTGTTTTCACTGGGCATTGAATTCTAGATTGGCATTTATTTTCTTTCAGCGCTGGGAAAGGTACTTAAATTCTGTTCATTTCTAGCTTCCATTGTTTTTGCCAGAAAGTAAGCTAATAGCCTATTCTTTTTTTTTTTTTCCAAGTAGTGACAGGTGCTTTTAACATTTTTTCTCTTTTATTTTCATGTATTTTACTATGATGTACCTGAGTGTTGTTATTGTTTAGTTCCTAAGTCGTTTTTGTGACCCCATGAACTATAGCCTGCCAGGCCCCTCTGTGGAATTTTCCAGACAAGAATGCTGGAGTGGTGCCAGTTCCTTCTCCAGAGGATCTTCTTGATCCATGGATTGAACCGCTGTCTCCGGCACAGGCAGGCTACCTAGGTGTAGTTTTCTTTTTATTTGTCCTACTTGGGGCTCCCAAGCATTCTGGAATCTGTGGCTTATTGTTAGTCAGTTTGGGCAAATTCTTCTTATATTTTCTCTTCAAATTACTGCTACTGCCCTATCCTCTCTCTTATCTCTTTCTAGAACTTTAGTCTTCATTTTATCTTGCTCATTTCTTATTCTCTCCACAGTATTTTCCATCTTTGTCTCTCTTTGTTTCATGTTATTGTTTTCTTCTGACTTCGTAGTTCAGTTCTCCCTGTGACTGTGTCTAATCTGCTTTAAACCTATTTACTGAATTCTTTACTTTTGTTATTATATTTCTCAGCTCTAAATTTCTACTTATTTTTCAAATCATGTTTGCCACCCCCCCTTTAGGTTTCCAGTTCTCTCCAATATTTTTAAATCTGGTCTTTTATCTCCTTTATACAAAGTCAGTGTCTAGGAATTCTTAAAGTGTAATTCTCTGAGATTGTTTCTATTGTAGTTGTTTCTGTGGGATCTCACTCATGCTGGCTTATTCCTTTAGGTGTCTAGGTATTTTCAGACTGAAATTGTATGTGAAAAATTGCCCGTAGAAGTAACATGTGATATTATGGTGTTATTTTCCTCCATAGAGGACTTACATGTTCTTCTGCTAGGCAGTTGGGGAAATCAGCAATTTGGGATAGCCTTAATCCAACGTAAAGAATTAAACTTACTGACTGGGTTGAGGCTCTGTAGACTCTGGTTATTTCCAATTTGCCTAGTCTTAAGGTGTAGTCTTTCAGGGTCTTTGCCTAAAATGTGGAGTTATGGTGCCTTCTCTTCTTTAGTGGACACTGGATTCTAACTTTTGTCCCATTAGACGTGCAGAGTTGCCTAGGTGCTGCTTAACTTTTCAGCTTTTTAGCTGTCTCTTTCTGAAGCAGTAAATGTCTCAAGGGGGAAGGAGCCCCTAGTTGTTGGGCCTGTCTTGCTGAAAAGTCATCATTTCCCAGAATGGGGTTTGGGAATTCCTCAATATTTATTATCTTTGATGCCTTTAGGCTGATTTGATTCTTGTTTTGTCCAGATTTCTATTTGTCCTCAACAGGAAGGCAGACCCCAATGATCTAATCTGCTGTGACCAGATGGCAGGAAATATAAACATAAGAAGTTGTCCAGGTGTGTGTACATGTACATACATTATGTGAGTGGTGAACACTAGGGTCAACCAGAAAGCGTGGACCTATTTTTTGCTTTAGGGGAATGAAAGTCTCATGTTACCAAATTTTCTAATTTTTTTTTCCAAGAGAAGTAGGAAATGCATGCTTTTTAAATGTGAAATTTCAATTTTCAATGGTGGCTAAAAAAAACTAACTCTCAGTGAGTCAAACAAGACCCATCTGGATCCAAATCCAGCTCGTAGGGCACCAGGTTGAAAGAGCTAGACCATAGCCTGTGTTGATGGGAGAGGTAGGGTGAAGAGTGGCTCCCCTCAATGTAGGCTTTCAGGGGTCCAGGCTGCCTTGGATAAACACGAGGTCTCATATGAAAAATAGATTCAAAACCACTTTTAGTCTCTACTGAAATCTCGTAAAAAATGCCAAAGGGGAGGATGGATTCCAATCATAACACCAGCAACATTTCTGAAAAGTCTCCATCTCTCTCCCAAATCCTCCCCAGCAGCTACTCCATCTCTCCTTAATCTGTCTCTTTAATTCCTCCCAATTCAGCCCGTCCTTGGCTCTTATCTCTCTTGTCCCCCGCATCTCACTTTCTGCTGTATTCTGCTTTCTCCAGTAGTTGATTCCCTGCCTTTTCTTCCGTGAACCCATTAAGTCTTCCAGCCCACAGCACCACACAATTCAGAATCCCTTCCCCTATTTCCCTACATTCTGCACAGGAAAGGCTCCAAAACTTAGCTGGCCAAGACTAAATCCTTCACAGGAAGTGGGGGTGGCAAGAAACGGTGCTGTAAATACTCTAAAATATGTATGCCTTCCTGTCCCATCAGCTCTACCATCTGGTCTGGGGTGAATTGAGGACAAGATGTCATTTGCAAAGGAGGTAGAACCCATATCCTGGATATTTTTGCACCAAGGTGAGTTTTCAGATGGCTGCCATCTCCTTGTCACTTGCCTTCTATTGAAAGGACAGAGCCCCCATCCAAACCACTACCCTTTCCATAAATGAGGAGGGAGAAGCCAGAAGGAAGAGAAATTAAACATGGCTTCTTTCTGATGTGTCTAATAATAGAAAGTTGGCAAAGCATGTCACAGAATACAAAGTATTTGATAAAAATAGCATCTGTTGAGCTTGGGATTCAAGCTTGAGATGCATGGAAATGAAATTTATTCCTTCCTTGAGTGTTCCCATACTAGTCTAACAATTCTGTCTCTATCATTAATGAGGGTTCAAGTGCTGCTTTCCGTGGCCAAGCAGCTTCCTTTCCCAGGGTCTGACAGAGGAGGAGGTGCTGGCCGAATTAAAGAAGGCACAAGACTGGAGGGTCGTGGGTCCAGGTTTGGCTCCACCACCCTTACCCTCCACTTTGACATGCAGGGCCAGGGCTGCCTTCCACCGGCGTGTGGGTTTTCCAAACACGCTAGGAGTCTTACTGTAGTAGTCTTACTCCCGTAGAGGGAGGCACTGGCCAGGTGGCGCTCAGTGAAGGCAAGTCCATACAGACTGCTGTTTTTCCTCCCTCTCAAGCAACTCCCCACATTGTCTGGGGCTCACATTCTCCTCCTGCTGCCGAGGACCCCATAGGGCTAGTCCTCTCAGGTCAGAATGGAACTCAAGACTTACCCTTTCTCCAGATGTGTCCCACTGCCCAAGGAGTTGCTATCCCTGGAACTATTGCCTCTCTCCGGCTCTTCCAGATCGCAGCTCCTCAATGTCCTGGTCTTAGCTGAGCTTGCTTTACTAAGAAGCAAAACTGAGCCAGTCTAATAATAAATGAGAACAAGGGATCAAGTGGCCCCTTTTATGTTTTTTTTTCTTCGATGGTGGCTAAGAAACACATGATGTGAAATGACCATTTTAACCAATTCTTAAGTGTACAGCTCCATTTACATGGTTGTGCAACTATCACTGCCATTCACCTTCACAACTCTTTCTCCTCCCAAACTGAAACTCCATCTCTAGTAGACAACACCTCTACATTACCTCCGCCCCAGCCCCTGACAACTGACATTCTACTCTGTCTCTATGAATTTGACTACTCCAGATGCCGCATATGGGCGGACTCGTGCAGTATTTACCCTTTTGTACCTGGCTTATTTCACTTAGCATAATGTCCTCAGGGTTCATCCATGTTACAACATATGTTAGAATGTCCTTCCTTTTTCTGAAGGTCTGAATACTGTTCCATTGCATGAACATACGGTCTTTGGTTTGTCTGTTCATCCATCGATGGACACTTGGGTTGCTTCCACCATTTGGTCGTTGTGAATAATGCTGTGGGCAATGTGTGTGCTCTTTTCCTGACTGTTTTGACCCGTTTGTCTTTTAACAAGACTTTTAGGAAAGTTACCCAAACGATGCAGTATTTCAGGGATCTGAGGCCAACCCTTGAGAGCTGTTTTCGGTGGAGACAGATTTGATGTTCCTTGCATCAAACTATGTCATGTGCATATAAGGCTGCCTGGGGTTGTGTAGTCTGGTTTCATGTGTTGGGTGCTTTCCTCACTGATAGGGTTAAAGAATTATGTCCAGTGAAGGGAAAATGTTTCTGATGCTAAACACGTAATTTCTCAAGCCACCTGGCCGTGGGACCCTTGACAGTGGTTGACGGTGGGAGGTGATAGAGTAACACAGGTGTAAGAAGGCATTGACATCAGGCCAGCAAACGTGTACTCCCGGACGTGGGCTTCAGGCACCTCCCTTGTCCTGACTCTTTAGGGTCATTGCTGAGTCACACCTACCCTCTCCCCAAGCTCTTAATTTTTCCCCATCAGCATTGCAGACATACTCAATGTATGTCTGAAAAACTGGGTTTTGCAAATTATAATTTGCAATTTTAACAAAACTGCAAATTTTAACCTCCCCCCCCCGCCCCACCCTGAACCCTGCCACTCTTTTTTTTTTTTTAAACATTTATTTATTTTTTTGGGGTGGGAGTTGGGGGGAGGGTGGGGGGCGGGCGGGCCACTTCTATAGGTCCTTCATTTATCTATTTTCATCCGTCTTTGTTCCTTGGCCCATGTGGGCCTCCCATCGCGGTGGCGTCTGTTGTCGCAGAGAGCGAGCTCTGGGCGCATGCGCTCCAGAGCTCCAGCTCGGTGATTGGACACATCGGTCCAGCCGCTCCGCGGCACGTGGGATCTTCCGAGGCCAGGGATCAAACCAGTGCCCCTTGCACTGCAAGGCGGTGGCCTTACCCACTGGACCACCAGGGAAGCCCACCCTGCCACTCTTATTCCTCCACCCTTTCTCCCTCTCTTCCCCCTAACACCTCTCTTCACTCTCACTTCACATCCCCACCTCCACTCACTCCTGAGCCCATTACATTCTGCTGCCCATGCTGTCCAGGCTCTGGGTTGTGATATGACCTCTCTGGGCCTGCTAGTTTGAACTCCACATGACCTGAGTCTCAGCCTGTTCAAGGCAGAAGTGCTGCATCCTAAATGGTCCTGCACTCTTGCTTCATCCAGAGGCAGTACCTAGAACAAGAATTTTATATTTTATTCTTTTTAAAGTCTTCTATACAGCTTTTAAAGATTACACTCTGTTCACAGCTATTCAAACACAGACTGTGGAAAAAACAGCCAGTGGAAAAGCTATTGGAACTAAAATTATATGATAGTCAACAGTCTGGCCACCAGAGGAGGAATCTCCTGTTTGATGAATTTCACAGAACTCTAGCCTTGGTTTTAAAGTAAATAAAGATATTCTAAGAACAGATTGCAGGGTCCATGAATAGATACAGGGTCTGATAAGAGGGCTGATATGTTGGCAGAAATTAAAGGATATTGAAGTGAAATTGGCACATGGAGGCTGGAGGGTGGCTGGGCTGAGGTGGGGAGTCTAGTTCTGGGTGATCGGTGCAGCCCCAGAGCCCCTGGCATGTGACTGGGGGACACTTGAGAGGTTCTGTGAGTGTAAGAGATGCACAGCTCTCCTAGGCGGGATAAAAACTATGGAAAGTATACCAACCGTGTAAAAAATATTAGTTACATGTTAATATGGTAACAGTTTACATAACTGTTGGGTGAAATAGAGGATATGAGGATTCCTTTGACTGTTTTAATGTGGCTTCTAGAAAATACTAAATTACACATATGGCTTGTATTTGTGACTTGCTTTATAGTTTAATGGAACTGTGCTGGTTGTTTCAGTCCCACTCCCCTTGCCCCAGCCAGATCCAGCTGGTATTAACCATGACCTTGGACAAGTTATTTTAATCCATGGAAGCTCTGGTTTCCTCATTAGTAAAAGAGTGGTTGTAGGAATTGAAGGGGGTAAGTAAAAAGTATTAACAGAGTGCCTTGCCTCCAGTAGGTAGTCAATGAATGTAAGCTATTTTTTCTGTTACTAGTTAAACTCATAGAGCTGTAGTATTTTGCATTTAAGGTACTGCTATGGGACACTGTCACAGTCTACCAAGCGAGAGAGTGAAAACTGCCCACCTTTTAGAGCAGTGGTTATCAGGTGCTAATGCCCGAGAGGGGTGCTTATTGGCATCTAATGGAAGAGGCCAGGGATGCTGCTAAACATCCTACAACATTCAGAACAGCTCCAACTCCCCACAACACATACACAGCAAATTATCAGGTCAAAATATCAATAGAGCCCAAGGTGAGAAGCCCTAAATTAGAGGCTTTTGGTTCTTTGCAACTTATACTGATTGATGGTCAAGGTCTAGAATAAATATTACATAAAGAGAAACTACAAATGCCATCCAGGCGCATGCCCCCAGCCAGCAACATCATCATCGCTCAGGAGGTTATTAGAAGTGCAAGTTCTCAGGCTCCACCTCAGTCCCGTGAATCAGAATCTCTGGAAGTGGAACCCACAAATCTGTGGTTTAACAAGCCCTCCAGTTGGATACCGGCTGAGAAGCCTGCTTAGCTGGAGGTTTCCTGCTTACCATCCCCAGCACATCCCAGGCCTGAGCAGAGGTGGGAGTCTAGTTCTGGGTGATCGGTGCAGCCCCAGAGCCCCTGGCATGTGACGGGGAGAGATTCCCAAAACAGCTCTCCTAGGCGGGATAAAACTATGGAAAGTATACCAACCGTGTAAAAAATATTAGTTACATGTTAATATGGTAACAGTTTACATAACTGTTGGGTGAAATAGAGGATATGAGGATTCCTTTGACTGTTTTAATGTGGCTTCTAGAAAATACTAAATTACACATATGGCTTGTATTTGTGACTTGCTTTATAGTTTAATGGAACTGTGCTGGTTGTTTCAGTCCCACTCCCCTTGCCCCAGCCAGATCCAGCTGGTATTAACCATGACCTTGGACAAGTTATTTTAATCCATGGAAGCTCTGGTTTCCTCATTAGTAAAAGAGTGGTTGTAGGAATTGAAGGGGGTAAGTAAAAAGTATTAACAGAGTGCCTTGCCTCCAGTAGGTAGTCAATGAATGTAAGCTATTTTTTCTGTTACTAGTTAAACTCATAGAGCTGTAGTATTTTGCATTTAAGGTACTGCTATGGGACACTGTCACAGTCTACCAAGCGAGAGAGTGAAAACTGCCCACCTTTTAGAGCAGTGGTTATCAGGTGCTAATGCCCGAGAGGGGTGCTTATTGGCATCTAATGGAAGAGGCCAGGGATGCTGCTAAACATCCTACAACATTCAGAACAGCTCCAACTCCCCACAACACATACACAGCAAATTATCAGGTCAAAATATCAATAGAGCCCAAGGTGAGAAGCCCTAAATTAGAGGCTTTTGGTTCTTTGCAACTTATACTGATTGATGGTCAAGGTCTAGAATAAATATTACATAAAGAGAAACTACAAATGCCATCCAGGCGCATGCCCCCAGCCAGCAACATCATCATCGCTCAGGAGGTTATTAGAAGTGCAAGTTCTCAGGCTCCACCTCAGTCCCGTGAATCAGAATCTCTGGAAGTGGAACCCACAAATCTGTGGTTTAACAAGCCCTCCAGTTGGATACCGGCTGAGAAGCCTGCTTAGCTGGAGGTTTCCTGCTTACCATCCCCAGCACATCCCAGGCCTGAGCAGCAGGTGGCAGCAAAGCCTATGAGGATATTGTAAAGTGAAAAAAGTAGTAGTCGTTCAGTCATGTCGAACTCGGTCACCCCTTGGACTATATTCCTCTGTCCATGGGATTTTCTAGCCAAGAATACTGGAGTGGGTAGCCATTTAATGCCTACAAAAAGCTGAGAAACCGTGTGCTTTTGCAAAATCTGTTGGTAACAGGACTGGGTGCCAGAGAGTTTTTTACAGTAGATCACAGTTAATAATGTCAGCTTTGTAATTTCAGGAACTTCAGAGAGGAATGGGCTCATAGTCATCTAAGGTCCCTTCTTAATCACAAAGGGCTTCCAGGGCTTTGAAATTGTTCAGTCCTAACGTCCGTTACAAAGGCATCTTCTCCAGCAGAGAATTTAGTGAGTAATCTGGGTTGGACTGCTCTTCTAAACTACTACTCACCCTATAAAATCTCAAAGCCATGGGAATAAATCATTTGTGCTGTCCTCAGGCAGCTTTGTGCCAAGTATCCAACCCATCACCCATCTGAATAGATTCGTGGATCCTCCCTGTGGACCAGATCTAGTGTATGATGTACATCTCAAGTTTCCTGGGATCTTTTGTCTGGCAGAAAAAAACTGAATTTGTTCAGCAACCTTTACAAGGGTATGAACTAGCAGCTTACAGTTCAGGTCATTTTCCATATGTGCCACAAGGGGACACTCTCTACACTGCCGTAGGCGTTTAGGGTCCGGGTGAAGGCACTGAAATGGAAGGTTGAATGACCTGCGAGGCAGTGAACGCGGAGGAGGTAACAGTTACTTTTCTCCTATCAAATAGCAGCCTGATGTGGCTTCGGAGTTAGACCTCGGTCCTGGACTCTGCACTTCCCTGGTGGCTCAGATGGTAAAGAATCCCGGAAAGAATTATATATTACAAAAAAAAAAGAGAAACTACAAATGCCATCCAGGCGCATGCCCCCAGCCAGCAACATCATCATCGCTCAGGAGGTTATTAGAAGTGCAAGTTCTCAGGCTCCACCTCAGTCCCGTGAATCAGAATCTCTGGAAGTGGAACCCACAAATCTGTGGTTTAACAAGCCCTCCAGTTGGATACCGGCTGAGAAGCCTGCTTAGCTGGAGGTTTCCTGCTTACCATCCCCAGCACATCCCAGGCCTGAGCAGCAGGTGGCAGCAAAGCCTATGAGGATATTGTAAAGTGAAAAAAGTAGTAGTCGTTCAGTCATGTCGAACTCGGTCACCCCTTGGACTATATTCCTCTGTCCATGGGATTTTCTAGCCAAGAATACTGGAGTGGGTAGCCATTTAATGCCTACAAAAAGCTGAGAAACCGTGTGCTTTTGCAAAATCTGTTGGTAACAGGACTGGGTGCCAGAGAGTTTTTTACAGTAGATCACAGTTAATAATGTCAGCTTTGTAATTTCAGGAACTTCAGAGAGGAATGGGCTCATAGTCATCTAAGGTCCCTTCTTAATCACAAAGGGCTTCCAGGGCTTTGAAATTGTTCAGTCCTAACGTCCGTTACAAAGGCATCTTCTCCAGCAGAGAATTTAGTGAGTAATCTGGGTTGGACTGCTCTTCTAAACTACTACTCACCCTATAAAATCTCAAAGCCATGGGAATAAATCATTTGTGCTGTCCTCAGGCAGCTTTGTGCCAAGTATCCAACCCATCACCCATCTGAATAGATTCGTGGATCCTCCCTGTGGACCAGATCTAGTGTATGATGTACATCTCAAGTTTCCTGGGATCTTTTGTCTGGCAGAAAAAAACTGAATTTGTTCAGCAACCTTTACAAGGGTATGAACTAGCAGCTTACAGTTCAGGTCATTTTCCATATGTGCCACAAGGGGACACTCTCTACACTGCCGTAGGCGTTTAGGGTCCGGGTGAAGGCACTGAAATGGAAGGTTGAATGACCTGCGAGGCAGTGAACGCGGAGGAGGTAACAGTTACTTTTCTCCTATCAAATAGCAGCCTGATGTGGCTTCAGAGTTAGACCTCGGTCCTGGACTCTGCACTTCCCTGGTGGCTCAGATGGTAAAGAATCTACCCATAATGCTGCAGACCTAAATTCAATCCCTGGGTCAGAAGGATCCCCTGGAGAAGAGAATGGCTACCCACTCCAGTATTCTTGCCTGGAGAATTCCAGGAATAGAGGAGCTGGTTGGGCTACAGTCCATGGAGTTGCAGAGAGTCGGACACAACTGAGCGACTAACACACACACACCCCACTGGACTCTAGATCTGGGTTTCTCAAAGTGTGATCCCCAGTTCAGCAGCACCAGCATTACCTGGAAAGTGGTTGGAAAAACAAATTCTTGGCTCAGTCTCAGATAGATTTATCAGATGCTCTGGAGGTGGGGCAGCCATCTCTTTTACTGGTTTTTTGTTTGGTTGGTTATTTTCATCCATATGTATTCGTTGGCCTGTGTTGACCTCCCATTGCAGTGACCTTTCTCGTTGCAGAGCACTGGCTCTGGGTGCATGTGCTCCAGAGCACTGGCTCATAATTGGGTACACTGGTCCAGTCGCACATGGGGTCTTCCCGGGCCAGGGATCGAACTGGTGCCCCTTGCAGTGCCCACTGGACCACCAGGGAAGCCAGCCATCTCTTTTAATAAGCAGCTCCTGCTCTCCCCCAAGGTGATTGTGCTGTAGGCTCTAGCTCAAGCACCACTGCTCTCCAGTCCAAAGCATCTCCCTGGTTGTTGGCTGGAAGGCAGAGCCACCTTGCTAACTGATCTCATCACACTTCTGCTAGGAGGTGAAATGTAAGAGCCCATCTTCTTGAAGCCAAACATCGTCTTCAGGTCGCTTACCTGCCAGCACCTGAGGATGCTGAGGTCAGTCAGTCTGCATGAACCGGTGGAATCCTTGACTCTGAGAGAGATGAAGAAGTGCTAAGTTGGGCATCTGTCCTCATGGATCTTCTTCTGTCTCTCCTATAGAAGATGGGATTGCCATAGGGCACCAAGAGTGAGGGGGGCCAAAGGGTGTGGTTCTGGCAGCAGGAGAAGCATCCGGAAGTCCACATCTGCCAAACTGCTGTCCTGTCCTGGGCCTTCCATTCTTTCCTGATGCTGCCGCAGCCCCTCCCTTTCTCATCCCTTGCAACTGCCTGCCCTGGTTTTCTCTTCCTTTCCCCCTAACCTTCCACGGCTCTTGTCTCACCCCATTCTGGTTTTATTTAAAATCTCAAAAGTCTAAGGTTAGGTCCAGCAGGGATGGGGACTCCAGAGGGCTCAAGGTGAAAGGAGAGAAGCAAGTGGACAAGGGCAGATTTCTTTGTGGGGTAAAGCCCAAGAACCAGATGGGGACGGGGTGGAGGAGGGATATACATATGACTAATCTGGGATCATACATATCTGTAAACAACAAAACTCTGTAAAAGTTAAAAGTCAAATAAAAAAAAAATCAAGCCCAAGAATCTCTGATTGCACTGGAATCACAGTTGCTCCTGTCCCCAGCGCCGTGCAGGCCTGGGGGATTGAGAGCACCCCAGGCTGCAGAGTGTGGGAGCAGGGGCTTCAGGTGAGCAGAAGGGAGGGAACGGCCATGCCAGTGGGCCTGCCATGGGGAGTATGATGGGGAGTCATGAGAAGTGAGGCTGGATGGGTCCCTAGAATCAGGAGGTGATAGGTGAAGTTTGACTTTGATAATGGAGTTACTAGAGAGCTGTATTAGATTCTTGAATAGCGGAGAATTGTGCATAAAAATAAATTATATCGAGACGGCATCGCGTATGACACGGGTTGCAGACTCAAATACCTGTAGTGTGAAGCAGGCCAGGTGAGAAGCAGCAAGTGGGGGAGGCACTAGGGCAGGTGTAGAGGGTACTTGCTAACTGATCTCATCACACTTCTGCTAGGAGGTGAAATGTAAGAGCCCATCTTCTTGAAGCCAAACATCGCTTCAGGTCGCACCTGCCAGCACCTGAGGATGCTGAGGTCAGTCAGTCTGCATGAACCGGTGGAATCCTTGACTCTGAGAGAGATGAAGAAGTGCTAAGTTGGGCATCTGTCCTCATGGATCTTCTTCTGTCTCTCCTATAGAAGATGGGATTGCCATAGGGCACCAAGAGTGAGGGGGGCCAAAGGGTGTGGTTCTGGCAGCAGGAGAAGCATCCGGAAGTCCACATCTGCCAAACTGCTGTCCTGTCCTGGGCCTTCCATTCTTTCCTGATGCTGCCGCAGCCCCTCCCTTTCTCATCCCTTGCAACTGCCTGCCCTGGTTTTCTCTTCCTTTCCCCCTAACCTTCCACGGCTCTTGTCTCACCCCATTCTGGTTTTATTTAAAATCTCAAAAGTCTAAGGTTAGGTCCAGCAGGGATGGGGACTCCAGAGGGCTCAAGGTGAAAGGAGAGAAGCAAGTGGACAAGGGCAGATTTCTTTGTGGGGTAAAGCCCAAGAACCAGATGGGGACGGGGTGGAGGAGGGATATACATATGACTAATCTGGGATCATACATATCTGTAAACAACAAAACTCTGTAAAAGTTAAAAGTCAAATAAAAAAAAAATCAAGCCCAAGAATCTCTGATTGCACTGGAATCACAGTTGCTCCTGTCCCCAGCGCCGTGCAGGCCTGGGGGATTGAGAGCACCCCAGGCTGCAGAGTGTGGGAGCAGGGGCTTCAGGTGAGCAGAAGGGAGGGAACGGCCATGCCAGTGGGCCTGCCATGGGGAGTATGATGGGGAGTCATGAGAAGTGAGGCTGGATGGGTCCCTAGAATCAGGAGGTGATAGGTGAAGTTTGACTTTGATAATGGAGTTACTAGAGAGCTGTATTAGATTCTTGAATAGCGGAGAATTGTGCATAAAAATAAATTATATCGAGACGGCATCGCGTATGACACGGGTTGCAGACTCAAATACCTGTAGTGTGAAGCAGGCCAGGTGAGAAGCAGCAAGTGGGGGAGGCACTAGGGCAGGTGTAGAGCTACTGTCTGCGCTCAGAGGGGCAGTTAGTGCACAAATCCAGACAGTTACTGCCATGGGAGATAGAAGCCAGGAGCAGCCAACTCTTCTAGCTTCTCAGCAGAAATCAGAACTCTGGACTTTTTCCCTTACTGTGAAGTTTCTTCATTTTAAAATATGAGTAATTAAAAATGTTAAAATCTGGACCACCTGGTTGGCCAGTGCATTTTTTGGTCTGACCTGCATGTTTGTACCATAGTCTTAAAATACTATATCATTTCTTCCTTCCTCACTCTTTTATTATCAAAGCCATACATTGTGAACAAAAAATATATATAACATTCACTGAAGGTTAGCAATATGCTCTTTTAAATGCTTCACATTGATTATCTCATTAATCCTCCCACAATCCTGTAAGATGAGTTAGTCTCATTTATAGACCAGACTCAGCGTCCGAGAAATACACTCACTGGCTCCACATCACACAGTTACCAAGGGAGGGAGCCCGGATTGAAACTCGGGTGGTCAGATTCCTGAGTCACGCATTTATTTGTTAGCATATTTCCATCCTGTTTTTCTCTCTCCCGAGCACGAGTGATACTTATGAGGTTATGTTCTCCTGCTTGTATTAAACGACCAGGTATGCTTTTTCTATCACCCATACCCTTGGTACGTAAGACATGTGAGTCAGTTCTGGTCAGTTTGAAGTAGCATCCCAAAATTGATTGCAGGCAGTTGCTCCTGTCCCCAGCGCTGCAGGCCTGGGGATTGAGAGCACCCCAGGCTGCAGAGTGTGGGAGCAGGGGCTCAGGTGAGCAGAAGGGAGGGAACGGCCATGCCAGTGGGCCTGCCATGGGGAGTATGATGGGGAGTCATGAGAAGTGAGGCTGGATGGGTCCCTAGAATCAGGAGGTGATAGGTGAAGTTTGACTTTGATAATGGAGTTACTAGAGAGCTGTATTAGATTCTTGAATAGCGGAGAATTGTGCATAAAAATAAATTATATCGAGACGGCATCGCGTATGACACGGGTTGCAGACTCAAATACCTGTAGTGTGAAGCAGGCCAGGTGAGAAGCAGCAAGTGGGGGAGGCACTAGGGCAGGTGTAGAGCTACTGTCTGCGCTCAGAGGGGCAGTTAGTGCACAAATCCAGACAGTTACTGCCATGGGAGATAGAAGCCAGGAGCAGCCAACTCTTCTAGCTTCTCAGCAGAAATCAGAACTCTGGACTTTTTCCCTTACTGTGAAGTTTCTTCATTTTAAAATATGAGTAATTAAAATGTTAAAATCTGGACCACCTGGTTGGCCAGTGCATTTTTTGGTCTGACCTGCATGTTTGTACCATAGTCTTAAAATACTATATCATTTCTTCCTTCCTCACTCTTTTATTATCAAAGCCATACATTGTGAACAAAAAATATATATAACATTCACTGAAGGTTAGCAATATGCTCTTTTAAATGCTTCACATTGATTATCTCATTAATCCTCCCACAATCCTGTAAGATGAGTTAGTCTCATTTATAGACCAGACTCAGCGTCCGAGAAATACACTCACTGGCTCCACATCACACAGTTACCAAGGGAGGGAGCCCGGATTGAAACTCGGGTGGTCAGATTCCTGAGTCACGCATTTATTTGTTAGCATATTTCCATCCTGTTTTTCTCTCTCCCGAGCACGAGTGATACTTATGAGGTTATGTTCTCCTGCTTGTATTAAACGACCAGGTATGCTTTTTCTATCACCCATACCCTTGGTACGTAAGACATGTGAGTCAGTTCTGGTCAGTTTGACAGACATGTATTGGGAACCAATCATGTGTCGTGTAGGAAGCTGGGCACCAACCAGCCCAACATCATGAACTCATTTTTATAGTGGATTCTGACAAACAGAAGTGCCACCTGTCATAATATGGGATATCATGCTGGGGTAAAGGCATCTTCAGCATGTAATGAGATCATACTATGGAGTCGTGACCGTGGGGAGGGGGTGGATCAGAGGTGTCTTCCTGGGAGAAAGGTTATGGCTGACTGTCAGAGAACTCTGAGCAACACCAGTGTTCAAGAGGCCAGCCAGTGGGAGAGCCACAGGGTGGAGGGAAGGTAAGTGAGGAGAATCTGCCTGGGAGGATTCACAGATAGGAAAAAGGGCCAGTGCCAGAAGGCGCAAGGTGGGTAGGCTGAGAGAACACCCGATAGAAAAATAAAGGTTTGAAGAATGAATGATCAGTGAATCGACAGGAAGTCACAAAGACGACATTGCCTCAGCTCAACCTGACACACAGGAAAGGCTAACCTTCTGGCAGGCTGCTGTCTCTCTTTTCTAAGTATTTATTTGCTTGGCTGCATCGGGTCTTCATTGCAGCACTCAGGATCTTTGGCCTTCCTTTTGACTAATGGAATCTTTAGGTACGACATGTAGAATCTATTTTCCTGACCAGATCCAGGTCTCCTGCATTACGAGTGAGGAGTCGTGGCCGTTGGTCCACCAGGGAAGTTCCTGTTCTCTCTCTTATTGATTGTGGCTTTCTAAGCAGCTTTGCCTCTTTGATCCTCATGTGCAAATTGGACCACCAGATCCTTGTAAGATGAGTTAGTCTCATTTATAGACCAGACTCAGCGTCCGAGAAATACACTCACTGGCTCCACATCACACAGTTACCAAGGGAGGGAGCCCGGATTGAAACTCGGGTGGTCAGATTCCTGAGTCACGCATTTATTTGTTAGCATATTTCCATCCTGTTTTTCTCTCTCCGAGCACGAGTGATACTTATGAGGTTATGTTCTCCTGCTTGTATTAAACGACCAGGTATGCTTTTTCTATCACCCATACCCTTGGTACGTAAGACATGTGAGTCAGTTCTGGTCAGTTTGACAGACATGTATTGGGAACCAATCATGTGTCGTGTAGGAAGCTGGGCACCAACCAGCCCAACATCATGAACTCATTTTTATAGTGGATTCTGACAAACAGAAGTGCCACCTGTCATAATATGGGATATCATGCTGGGGTAAAGGCATCTTCAGCATGTAATGAGATCATACTATGGAGTCGTGACCGTGGGGAGGGGGTGGATCAGAGGTGTCTTCCTGGGAGAAAGGTTATGGCTGACTGTCAGAGAACTCTGAGCAACACCAGTGTTCAAGAGGCCAGCCAGTGGGAGAGCCACAGGGTGGAGGGAAGGTAAGTGAGGAGAATCTGCCTGGGAGGATTCACAGATAGGAAAAAGGGCCAGTGCCAGAAGGCGCAAGGTGGGTAGGCTGAGAGAACACCCGATAGAAAAATAAAGGTTTGAAGAATGAATGATCAGTGAATCGACAGGAAGTCACAAAGACGACATTGCCTCAGCTCAACCTGACACACAGGAAAGGCTAACCTTCTGGCAGGCTGCTGTCTCTCTTTTCTAAGTATTTATTTGCTTGGCTGCATCGGGTCTTCATTGCAGCACTCAGGATCTTTGGCCTTCCTTTTGACTAATGGAATCTTTAGGTACGACATGTAGAATCTATTTTCCTGACCAGATCCAGGTCTCCTGCATTACGAGTGAGGAGTCGTGGCCGTTGGACCACCAGGGAAGTTCCTGTTCTCTCTCTTATTGATTGTGGCTTTCTAAGCAGCTTTGCCTCTTTGATCCTCATGTGCAAATTGGAATCGCTCACTCATATTGTTTGGTAAGAATTGTCTAAGGTGGCCTTGCTAACCCTAGCCCAGTGCTTGGCTAGGGCAATCACTTAGTGTGAGTGGTGATTATCACAGCAGGTTCAACAGGCATAGTAGATGTTAGCTGAATGAATGAGAGAGAGCAGTGGCCTAAGTAGCCTTAGTGGTAGCCACTGGAGGTGGAAGATCAGAACAAGAGCTTAAGCTTAAGACTAGCCTGTGATTCCATTGTCTTTGGGAAGTGGGAGTTACATTTATTGGAAGGACCTCAGTTTTATCATAAACTGCAAATGAAGCCATCTGGTCCCCTTGAGAAGCATCCCACCTGGATAACCAAGTCTGACCACAAGTTCTGCAGTTGAACTGACCGTAATTTGGTGATGAGGCTGCTGATTTCCCCCAGTTGGCTTGTCTGCATGCAGGCATATCTAGCATTCCTGAAGGTTACATCCTTCCTGCCAGGTGCCCCTGGCCCTTCTGACGGAGCGTGCTCTCCTGGGATGTTGCAGCAACCTGGCACCAAAGCATGCAACTGGTGCTCAGGGGCAGCTGTTCAGGATGTGTGCCAGCCTCGCTGACTCTGGGTGCTGGGCAGATGCAGCTGTTGCTGCTGCCTCCCTTGCTCCTGGATACTATGGAGCAGCTGGTCTCCCAGCCAGGTGAGTGGCTCCAGGTGGCCATTTTCACCTTGGGGGAGGGTCCCAAGAGACCCAAGAAAAGAGAAAACCTCTGTAAAATGGTCACAATCTTACTTTCCATTTCTGTGGTCATTTTTGTTAAGGATATCAACTGCTGGGGCATATGGGAGTTTTCCTCCAGAGTTTCTGTGCTGACAGGTGTTGTACCGTGACTTTCAGGGGGCGATGAGTGCCCCTGGAGGAAGAGACCCCAAATATGAAAGTCCGGCTGCATTTTTCTGAATGAAGTACCTTCTGTGGCAGCAGATCCCCTCCTTAGAGTGTACTGGATTCCTCTGTGGAGAGGAACATACATAGAACTTCAAGTGCTGAATTGGTAGGCGGGTGGCCAGAAGCAGACACTGGGTTCATTAAGCAGGTTCATTAAGCAGGTCCTTAGGAGGTGTTTCTCGCAGTGTGGTCCCAAGGCTGCCTGCATCATCTACTGGGTAACTGGTTCAGAAATGCAGATCCCCTGGTCCCACCTCAGACTCACTAAATAGACTGGGTACAGATAGCTTCACGTTTAACACGTGACTTTAACCACAGGTCCCTCAGCAATGTGAACACATTTACATTTGAGAACTGCTGCATGAAAGATGCTTGTGTACCAGGATACTGGAGAGTCACTGCTGTGCATCAGTTAAGCTTGGCTTTCTGTCCCATGGACCCTGGATTTTCCCCCCTCACTCAAATAGGCTTCCCTCAGCATCTGAGAGAAGAGATGGCCAACCGAACATAAAGAAGCAGAGGAAGTAGAAAAGTGACATAATCTGAGACCACATTGAGTCTAAGGCCAAATATTATGATGGAAAAACACAGGGCTTCTCACCTGGCCTGTGATGAAGCTTTGGATGGCGGAGTCTGTGAGAACCTTCAGCAAACTGTCTACATCACCCAGTTCTTTCTAAGGAGATAGTCTTGTGTTTTAGCATGCAAACTGGTGCTCAGGGGCAGCTGTTCAGGATGTGTGCCAGCCTCGCTGACTCTGGGTGCTGGGCAGATGCAGCTGTTGCTGCTGCCTCCCTTGCTCCTGGATACTATGGAGCAGCTGGTCTCCCAGCCAGGTGAGTGGCTCCAGGTGGCCATTTTCACCTTGGGGGAGGGTCCCAAGAGACCCAAGAAAAGAGAAAACCTCTGTAAAATGGTCACAATCTTACTTTCCATTTCTGTGGTCATTTTTGTTAAGGATATCAACTGCTGGGGCATATGGGAGTTTTCCTCCAGAGTTTCTGTGCTGACAGGTGTTGTACCGTGACTTTCAGGGGGCGATGAGTGCCCCTGGAGGAAGAGACCCCAAATATGAAAGTCCGGCTGCATTTTTCTGAATGAAGTACCTTCTGTGGCAGCAGATCCCCTCCTTAGAGTGTACTGGATTCCTCTGTGGAGAGGAACATACATAGAACTTCAAGTGCTGAATTGGTAGGCGGGTGGCCAGAAGCAGACACTGGGTTCATTAAGCAGGTTCATTAAGCAGGTCCTTAGGAGGTGTTTCTCGCAGTGTGGTCCCAAGGCTGCCTGCATCATCTACTGGGTAACTGGTTCAGAAATGCAGATCCCCTGGTCCCACCTCAGACTCACTAAATAGACTGGGTACAGATAGCTTCACGTTTAACACGTGACTTTAACCACAGGTCCCTCAGCAATGTGAACACATTTACATTTGAGAACTGCTGCATGAAAGATGCTTGTGTACCAGGATACTGGAGAGTCACTGCTGTGCATCAGTTAAGCTTGGCTTTCTGTCCCATGGACCCTGGATTTTCCCCCCTCACTCAAATAGGCTTCCCTCAGCATCTGAGAGAAGAGATGGCCAACCGAACATAAAGAAGCAGAGGAAGTAGAAAAGTGACATAATCTGAGACCACATTGAGTCTAAGGCCAAATATTATGATGGAAAAACACAGGGCTTCTCACCTGGCCTGTGATGAAGCTTTGGATGGCGCAGGGGAGTCTGTGAGAACCTTCAGCAAACTGTCTACATCACCCAGTTCTTTCTAAGGAGATAGTCTTGTGTTTTATTTTTGTCTTTCAATCTTATTGGAGTATAGTTAATTTACAATGTTGTGTTAGTTTCAGGTCCACAGCAAAGCAATTTAGTTATAAATAGATTCATTCTTTGTTAGATTCTTTTCTCATATAGGTTACCACATAACACTGAGTAGATTTCCCTGTGCTGTATAGGAAGTCCTTGTTGGTTATCTGTCTTATATAGTGTGTATTCATTCATCCCAAGTGCCTGATTTATCCCTCACCCCACATTTCCCCTTTGGCAACTGTAAGTTTGTTTTCAGTGTCTGTTAAGTCTGTTTCTGTTTTGGAAATAAGTTAACTTGTATCATTTTTAAAAATTTGATTACACATGTGAGTGCTATCATACATTTATCTTCTCTGACTTATTTAACTTAATATAGTAATCTCTAGGTCCACCCATGTTGCTGCGAATGGCATTATTTCATTCTTTTTAATGAGTGAGTAATATTCCATTGTGCAGATGTAGCACATCTTCCTTATCCATTCATCTGTCAGTGGACATTTAGGTTGCTTCCATGTCTTGGGTATCGTGCATAGTGCTGCTATGAACATTGGGGTACACGTATCTTTGCAGGTTATGGCTTTCTCTGAGTATATGCCTAGGAGCAGGATTTCTAGATCACATGATACTCTGGTTTTTAGTTTTTTTAAGAAACCTCCATACTTTTCTCCGTAGTAGTTGTACCAATTTACATTCCAGCCAACAGTGTAGGAGGGTTCCCTTTGCTCCACACCCTCTCTGGCATTTGTTGTTTGTGGACTTTTTGATGCTGGCCATTCTGATTGGTGTGAACACCACCCAGTTCTTTGGTGAAAAGACTCATGGTAGTTTGCAGCCTCCTCTGGGAAAAGAAGCTGATGCTGCCTCCAGACCTGGCTTTTTCCTCTGCCACAGACTGGGGGCAGGACTCTGTGAACAGAGAGATTGGGAGCTTGGATCCCAGAGGTCAGCATACTGGCCCTGGCCCTAGCCTGCAAGGTCCAACCTCCAGGGAACCAAGGGGCACAGTCGGGGTGCCTGTGCAGTGTTTGGGGAGGCTTTACCTCTCTGTTCCCTGTCCCTGTGGTCAGCATGAGACCTATGAGTCTATGACAGCCCGTGCAGAGTTTTCTCTAGGAAGTCAGTGGCCAGACAATGGTCACTCTGTTCTCATGTCTCCTGGCACCCAGGCAGTTGACTCATAAACTGCCCTTGCATCCTTTGGGGTGGGCAGATTCAAAGACTCTCCTTTCAACTTTAGCCTGACATCTTATAGACTGAGAAGATGCACTTTCTTACCACAAAGTGCCGTTCTTCCACACTCATCATCAGGCCTTCACGAGGGTCTGTTGTCTTCTGCTGCAACTGATGGTCCCTGGGAGAGTTTATAGAACTTTGGAAGAGTTACTCCGGAAACTCCTGAGACCAGGGGACCGCATGTCCAGCGACTTGAACTGGGACCACTCCAGTGTCCTTCCCCACCCCTAAGACAGCCAGAAATCAAACAGCCATCTCGAAGGGCAACAGACAGAACCAGGTTCTTGCATCCATTCTCAAGTGCTCTTTACTAAAGACAGCACACAGATAGGATCTGAGCTGTCTAACAAGAAAAAGATCAGTCTTAAAGGTGACCCAAACATCCTCAGTTCCTTCACCCTTTCCTTTGTTAAAAGTAATCTACCCTTATTCAGCTTCTGTATGCCAGGCGCTGTCCCTGGCACTGAGGATAGAGCTGTCTTCAAGGAGCTCGCGTGCCAATGGAGAGAACTAAACAGTATGCAATCAGACAATGAAACATTTGATAATATATCAGGCACTACTAAGTGCTAAAAGAAAAATGTACAGAGGTCTATTTTAAAGAGAACAGTTAGGAATATCCTCTCTCTTTTTTTCTTCTTTATGCATTTAAAAACTTTTTCTTTCTTTAAACTTTTATTTTACTTTTAACTTTTACAGAGTTTTGTTGTTTACAGATATGTATGTTCCCAGATTAGTCATATGTATATCGCGCCATCCCACCCCTCCTGACCATCACATAGCACCCCTGTAGGATCCCCTTTTCTCACAGAGCAATGACTATAGCTATTTTCTTCACGTATGATAGTACAGGCTTTCATGCTACTTCCTTTACACCTCCCACCCACTGTTCATTCCCCACAATGCCCATATCCTCTTAAGAAGTGATGTTTGAGCAGCAACCTGAAGAATGAGGAAGAGAGCCACGTGGATGTGGGGGCAGAAGGTCTGGGGCACAGAGGCAGTATGTACAAAGGCCATGAGGCACAAGTGCAGGTGGTGTGCCCGAGGAACTTCTGAACCAGCAGTGGGGCTGGAGCCCGGGGTGGGGTGGCAGTGGGCGGACATGCAGGATGCCTCAGAAAGTGGTGAGTGGGGCTGGAGCCCAGGGGTGGGGGTGGGGAAGGACACGCAGGATGCCCCACAGAGTAGCGCGGCCTGGCGGCCCTGGGAGGTGATGGGGAAGAAGGAGAATGGGACCCTCCAGGCCACATGGGGTCAGAGACTCTTAACCCTGAGTGAAATGGGCAGCAAACAAGAGTGTTGAACAGAGAAGTGATAGGATTCTAAAAGATCTCTCAGGCTGCTGTGCGAAAAATGGGTGGTAGAGGGTGTTTTGCTAGTTGACTAGGACTGCCGTAACACCACAGACCAAAGTGGCTTAAACCAGCAGTGCCCAACCTTTTTGGCACCAGAGATCAGTCTCGTGGAAAACAGTTGTTCCATGGACTGGGGCTGGGGGAAGAGGGTGATCTCGGAATGATTCAAGCACATTATATTTATTGTGCACCTTATTTCTATTATTATTGCATCAACCCCCACCTCAGATCATCAGGCATTAGATCCCGGAGGTTGGGGACCCCTAACTTCAGCAACAGAAATGTGTCTTCTTTATAGCTTCTAGAGGCTGGAAGTCCAAGATCAAGATGTCAGCAAGTGTAGTTTCTTCGGAGACCTCCCTCCTTGGGCGCAAACCGCCTTCCCATGTGTCCTTGTGTGGTTTGCCTCTGTGCATGTGCATCCCTGGTGTCTCCCTGTGGGTCTTTAAACTTTTATTTTACTTTTAACTTTTACAGAGTTTTGTTGTTTACAGATATGTATGTTCCCAGATTAGTCATATGTATATCGCGCCATCCCACCCCTCCTGACCATCACATAGCACCCCTGTAGGATCCCCTTTTCTCACAGAGCAATGACTATAGCTATTTTCTTCACGTATGATAGTACAGGCTTTCATGCTACTTCCTTTACACCTCCCACCCACTGTTCATTCCCCACAATGCCCATATCCTCTTAAGAAGTGATGTTTGAGCAGCAACCTGAAGAATGAGGAAGAGAGCCACGTGGATGTGGGGGCAGAAGGTCTGGGGCACAGAGGCAGTATGTACAAAGGCCATGAGGCACAAGTGCAGGTGGTGTGCCCGAGGAACTTCTGAACCAGCAGTGGGGCTGGAGCCCGGGGTGGGGTGGCAGTGGGCGGACATGCAGGATGCCTCAGAAAGTGGTGAGTGGGGCTGGAGCCCAGGGGTGGGGGTGGGGAAGGACACGCAGGATGCCCCACAGAGTAGCGCGGCCTGGCGGCCCTGGGAGGTGATGGGGAAGAAGGAGAATGGGACCCTCCAGGCCACATGGGGTCAGAGACTCTTAACCCTGAGTGAAATGGGCAGCAAACAAGAGTGTTGAACAGAGAAGTGATAGGATTCTAAAAGATCTCTCAGGCTGCTGTGCGAAAAATGGGTGGTAGAGGGTGTTTTGCTAGTTGACTAGGACTGCCGTAACACCACAGACCAAAGTGGCTTAAACCAGCAGTGCCCAACCTTTTTGGCACCAGAGATCAGTCTCGTGGAAAACAGTTGTTCCATGGACTGGGGCTGGGGGAAGAGGGTGATCTCGGAATGATTCAAGCACATTATATTTATTGTGCACCTTATTTCTATTATTATTGCATCAACCCCCACCTCAGATCATCAGGCATTAGATCCCGGAGGTTGGGGACCCCTAACTTCAGCAACAGAAATGTGTCTTCTTTATAGCTTCTAGAGGCTGGAAGTCCAAGATCAAGATGTCAGCAAGTGTAGTTTCTTCGGAGACCTCCCTCCTTGGGCGCAAACCGCCTTCCCCATGTGTCCTTGTGTGGTTTGCCTCTGTGCATGTGCATCCCTGGTGTCTCCCTGTGGGTCCCAATTTCCTTCTCTTGTAAGGACATGGGTCAGACTGGATTAGGGCCCACTCCAGTGGTCTCACTTGAACTTAATCATCTCTTTCACGGCCTATCTTCAAATACATGCACATTCTAAGGTACTGGGGGCGTTAGAGGTTCAACGCATGAATTTGGAGGGAACACAGTTCAGCTAATACTGGGACAGAGGTAGAGCTGGGAGACTATTTAGGGGGATAGCACGAGATGATGGTGGCTTGGACTGGAGAGACAGATATGAAAGTGGAGTAGTCAGAACCTTAAAGATAAAATAGGGTTTGTTGATGTGCTGAATGGAGGATATAAAAGAGGATAAGAGTCAAGGTCGGCTTCAAGATTTTTGGCCTGGGCCACTGGAAGCAAGAGGTTGGCATTTATTGTGATGGAGAAACTTATAGGAGGAACAAATTTGGGGAGATGCTGAGAGTTCAGTTTGGGGTATGCTGAGTTTGAGATGCCTGTTGGGTATCTAAGCAGAAATGTCAAGTACTCAGTAGGGCACACCAGTCTGGAGTTTAGGGGAGAGGTCAGGGTTTCTCTGGTTTAGGGGAGACGCCTGATGTTCTGTGGTTTCTTCCGTTTTTTTTTACATTAATAGCAGCTTTATTGAGAGCTAATTCACATACTGTAAAATTCGCCTTTCTAAATAAACTATACAGACTGGTGGATTTTAATATATTCATGTGATTGTGTAACCATCGGTGCTATCTAATTTCAGAACACTTCATCACCCCCAAAGAAATCCTGTACCTCTTACTGTGTCCTCTCAAGCCCTTGGCAATGAGTAATCTGCTTCCTCTCTCTGTAGATTTGCCTATTCTGGACATTTCATAAAAAGGAATCATACCTAATATGTGGCCTTTTGTATCTGTCTTCTTTCATTGAATGTAATGTTTTCACAGTACATCCATCAGTGTCATGGTTATTATGACTAAGTAATCTTCCTGTATATGGATATGCCATAATTTGTTTATCCCTTTATCAATTAATGAATGATTGGGTTGTTTGCACTTTTTGGCTACTGTGAATAATGCTACCATGAACATTCATGTACAAGTTTTTGTGTGAACACATGTTTTCAGTTCTCTTGAGTATATACTTAGGAGTAAAATACTAGATCATAGGGAAATTCTATGTTTAATTTTTTGAGGAACATTAAAACTGTTTTCTAAAGCAGCTATTCCATTTTACATTCCCACCAACAATGTATGAGGATTACAATTTCTCCAGATGTTCAACCCTTGTTGTTGCCTGTCTTTTTTATTATAGCTATCCTTGTGGGCATGAAATGGTATCTCATTGAGTTTTTATTTACATTTCCCAGAAGATTAATGATGTTGAGCATTTTAATGTGCTTATTGGCAAAGTGTCTATTCCCATTTTTTGCTTATTTTAATTGGGTTATTTGTCCTTTTATTTTTGATTTTAAGAGTTCCTTGTATATTCTGGTTAGAGTCTGTCTCTGAAATATGATTTACAAGTATTATTCTCTATTTTGTGGGTTGTCTTTTCCTTTCTTGATGATGCTCTTTGAAGGAAAAACTTTAATTTTGATGAACTAATATATACATTTGGGAGCCATCAGTATCCAGTTGTTATCTTAAGCCACAAGACTCCATGATATTCTCCAGGAAGTTAGTTTAATAACAAATTAAAGGAATGGAAGTGTCCAAGGACTTGGCCATCTTTCACAGGTCCAGGATGTGAGAAGACCCAATAAAGAAGACTCAGAAGGACCTCACTCCCACTGTCTCCCTTCTCTCAGTTTTGGAGTGTTCATCACTTTCCAGGGTGCAAAGAAAAATTCTTGATTGTGTAACCATCGGTGCTATCTAATTTCAGAACACTTCATCGCCCCCAAAGAAATCCTGTACCTCTTACTGTGTCCTCTCAAGCCCTTGGCAATGAGTAATCTGCTTCCTCTCTCTGTAGATTTGCCTATTCTGGACATTTCATAAAAAGGAATCATACCTAATATGTGGCCTTTTGTATCTGTCTTCTTTCATTGAATGTAATGTTTTCACAGTACATCCATCAGTGTCATGGTTATTATGACTAAGTAATCTTCCTGTATATGGATATGCCATAATTTGTTTATCCCTTTATCAATTAATGAATGATTGGGTTGTTTGCACTTTTTGGCTACTGTGAATAATGCTACCATGAACATTCATGTACAAGTTTTTGTGTGAACACATGTTTTCAGTTCTCTTGAGTATATACTTAGGAGTAAAATACTAGATCATAGGGAAATTCTATGTTTAATTTTTTGAGGAACATTAAAACTGTTTTCTAAAGCAGCTATTCCATTTTACATTCCCACCAACAATGTATGAGGATTACAATTTCTCCAGATGTTCAACCCTTGTTGTTGCCTGTCTTTTTGATTATAGCTATCCTTGTGGGCATGAAATGGTATCTCATTGAGTTTTTATTTACATTTCCCAGAAGATTAATGATGTTGAGCATTTTAATGTGCTTATTGGCAAAGTGTCTATTCCCATTTTTTGCTTATTTTAATTGGGTTATTTGTCCTTTTATTTTTGATTTTAAGAGTTCCTTGTATATTCTGGTTAGAGTCTGTCTCTGAAATATGATTTACAAGTATTATTCTCTATTTTGTGGGTTGTCTTTTCCTTTCTTGATGATGCTCTTTGAAGGAAAAACTTTAATTTTGATGAACTAATATATACATTTGGGAGCCATCAGTATCCAGTTGTTATCTTAAGCCACAAGACTCCATGATATTCTCCAGGAAGTTAGTTTAATAACAAATTAAAGGAATGGAAGTGTCCAAGGACTTGGCCATCTTTCACAGGTCCAGGATGTGAGAAGACCCAATAAAGAAGACTCAGAAGGACCTCACTCCCACTGTCTCCCTTCTCTCAGTTTTGGAGTGTTCATCACTTTCCAGGGTGGCAAAAGGAATAGAATTCTTGTTCACTGATTAGGCATTGTCTCAGTTCTCTCCTTCAAGGCCATGCAGACTCCAGGGACCTCACTATTCCAGTGATTAGTCCTTTTTCTTTCATGATGCTGATCAGATGATCTGATGGCCTCCATTCATAAGTCTCTATCTATTCTCACCTCAGGTTACTTTTGCTTTCACACAAAATGGGTGTCCACATGTATCACTTGCAGCTTCACCTATTGAAAAGATTCTTTTATCTCCATCTTATTGATTCAAGACCTCCCTTGAATATGGCTGTATTGCAGCCACCATCCATTTTTGCCTTACCTTGCAGGCCAGCTCATCTATAAAGCCATCAAGGGCTTCTTCCTCTGCCTGTAGCTGATCTTAAGGACACCTAACATGGCGTGGTTGTAAGCTGGGGAAGTGATATTGGTGCAACTGCAGTAGGTAACCTGGGAGTCTAGACTGTCCATTCATGTAGCCTAGTCCCACATACACCAGGTACAACTTACACTGCACTGCTGCTGGGCCACCCAACTGTGACTTGGTGGGCCTGATAGACACCAGCTCATAATAGGCAGTTATAGACTGCCTCTACTGGTATCCAGTAATACAGCATCAGGTGTTTCTCCAAAGGTTTATCCTTGTCTGCTGTAGATTGCTTGGCCCTGCCTTAGAACCCTGGAACTGCATCTTTTTTTTTTTTTTTTTTAACTTTTATTTTGCTTTTAACTTTTACAGAGTTTTATTGTTTACAGATATGTATGTTCCCAGACTAGTCATATGTATATACCCCCCAACCCCTCCTGACCATCACACAGCACCCCTGAAGGATCTCCTTTTCTCATAGAGCAATGACTATAGCTATTTTCTTCACTGATGATAGTACAGGCCTTCATGCTACTTCCTTTACGCCTCTCACCTTCTGTTCCTTCCCCACAATGTCCAGATGTCCACTGTCCATGTCTGTCTTTCTGTCACTTCACTGAGTGTGCCATCGTCACCATCTGGAACTGCATCTTAATTCTACTACTGGGTCCGCCAGCAGTTTGCCTTTTACTTTAGAGGGAGTGTTCTGGTATACATCTGACCACTGGAACCCTGAAAACTTCACAATGGCTTTGGCTTGTCATTGAATCTTCACAGATTTAATGTGAATCTTCATTCATATCATACCTTGTGTATTGTACTTACTTTACTAAGACCTCCCATGTTTTGCTTATCCTGCTCTTGCTCTTCCTGTCTGATCAGTCTGGTGCCATCAGTGTTTAATGTTCCATGGCATGCCTAGATGGTCCAGATCTCTGTGGACTGTATTACTACAGAAGGTGAGAGATTTAAAAGAGCATGGAAGCAAAACTAAATAAATGTCAGTTTCACGGTAATGTAAACTGTTCCTGATCTTCTTTCCTAACAAAAATAGAAAAGGCATTCACCCAATCAAGAACCACATGCCATGTGCCTTGAGTTCAGTCACTCAGTTGTGTCTGACTCTTTGCCACCCCATGGACTGCAGCACTCCAGTCTTCCCTGTCCTTCATCGTCTCCTGGAGTTTGCTCAGACTTGTGTCCATGGAGTCGGTGATGCCATTCAAGGCCTTATTAATCTTCTAGAGCAAAACTACCACCTCCAGCACAGCAGATGCAACCAGGGCTATTAATTGAGTGAGTTTTAATAGTGTTCAGTGCTTCTCCAGATCCATCTGCTCTCTGTAGGGCTCTAACTGGCAAACTCAGTGACAGTACAAGAGGAACAACCATCCCTATATCCTTTAAGTTTTTCATGGTGATAGTAATTTTTTCCATCCCTCCAGGATGTAGTATTTTTTATTCACATTCTTAGCCAGGAAGGAGGGTTGCCTTCAGAGTGCCATTTGACTTTCTTCACTTTGATAGTTCTTATGCCAAAGGCTAGGGATTCAATGCAGATATTATACCCACTGCTGAACTTAGCAATCCCAATTTTACACTCAAGAATGACAAAAATGATCACTCGATGGTTTCACAGGCCACCATAAGACGGATGTTAGCTTTTTTAATGAAATATTGACAAATTTTTATCACTGTCCATGTCTGTCTTTCTGTCACTTCACTGAGTGTGCCATCGTCACCATCTGGAACTGCATCTTAATTCTACTACTGGGTCCGCCAGCAGTTTGCCTTTTACTTTAGAGGGAGTGTTCTGGTATACATCTGACCACTGGAACCCTGAAAACTTCACAATGGCTTTGGCTTGTCATTGAATCTTCACAGATTTAATGTGAATCTTCATTCATATCATACCTTGTGTATTGTACTTACTTTACTAAGACCTCCCATGTTTTGCTTATCCTGCTCTTGCTCTTCCTGTCTGATCAGTCTGGTGCCATCAGTGTTTAATGTTCCATGGCATGCCTAGATGGTCCAGATCTCTGTGGACTGTATTACTACAGAAGGTGAGAGATTTAAAAGAGCATGGAAGCAAAACTAAATAAATGTCAGTTTCACGGTAATGTAAACTGTTCCTGATCTTCTTTCCTAACAAAAATAGAAAAGGCATTCACCCAATCAAGAACCACATGCCATGTGCCTTGAGTTCAGTCACTCAGTTGTGTCTGACTCTTTGCCACCCCATGGACTGCAGCACTCCAGTCTTCCCTGTCCTTCATCGTCTCCTGGAGTTTGCTCAGACTTGTGTCCATGGAGTCGGTGATGCCATTCAAGGCCTTATTAATCTTCTAGAGCAAAACTACCACCTCCAGCACAGCAGATGCAACCAGGGCTATTAATTGAGTGAGTTTTAATAGTGTTCAGTGCTTCTCCAGATCCATCTGCTCTCTGTAGGGCTCTAACTGGCAAACTCAGTGACAGTACAAGAGGAACAACCATCCCTATATCCTTTAAGTTTTTCATGGTGATAGTAATTTTTTCCATCCCTCCAGGATGTAGTATTTTTTATTCACATTCTTAGCCAGGAAGGAGGGTTGCCTTCAGAGTGCCATTTGACTTTCTTCACTTTGATAGTTCTTATGCCAAAGGCTAGGGATTCAATGCAGATATTATACCCACTGCTGAACTTAGCAATCCCAATTTTACACTCAAGAATGACAAAAATGATCACTCGATGGTTTCACAGGCCACCATAAGACGGATGTTAGCTATGATTTCATTTATAACCTGATCCCTACAAGCCCCTACTCTACAGGGGGACCGTGATAATGCTTTTGTCACTGGCTGTCAATATCACCTGAGTCTGCCCAAGGGACTTTTAAATATCTGGATGTTCTCATTTTCTTAGAGTTCAATAACCTGAGTAATGTTCTAGTATATACTTGCCATGGTGTTGCTGGGTCCTTTCTGTTAAGGACCCATCTGCCTCTTCAGTCAGAGGTTCTAGATCTGAAAGTTGACTTGATCCAGAAACTGAGTGATGGGGTCAATTGGCCTCAGTCTCCTATGCCTCCATTCTTGCTTTGTTGTTGCTATTATAAATGGTGTCACTTTGGGCTGCCAAGCTATTTTGCATCAGAAATGCTTTGCTCTATCAGAAATCTTCACAACCCCCCTGTAGGTCAGTCTCCCTTGACTGCCCCTCCAAAACTTTCCAGTTGTTTCTGTGGAGGCCAGAAGAGCTGACATCTGATGATTGACATCTGGCTTATGTTACTTGAGAATGAGGGGTCATCCCCATGGATAGAAACAAGCCCAACTGTGACTAGTCCTCTTGCCTGTAGAAGAGAGCCACCACTGAACTTCTTAGTGACACTAAGCTAATAAGGTCCTGATAATCTTAGTTAATGGCGTGTCCCATGGACCCACTCATCTTGTGATCCCCTGGCTCACATAACGTATCCACTTCTAGCATTCAGCTTCTTTATTCCTCCCTCACCTGTCTTTTAGAGCAAATCAGGCATTTCCATTTTGTCCTGCATAGCTCATCACTCTGTCCAGGCTTCTAAGAGCTACTGGATTTCTTGTCTGTTTCTATGGAGAACATCCCCTAAACCTTGGTGGCTGCAAACAACAAGCATACATAATTTCACAGTTGTTGTAGGTCAGGTCAGAAATGGTTTCACTGAATGGTTCTGGCTTAGGGACTGTCACGAGGTTCCAGTTAAGGTGTCAGCTGGGGCTACATCATGCTTGTTGTAGGTCAGGGAGGTTATTTTGTAACCTATCCCAAGCCCACTCTACAATTTGACACTCGATGGTTTCACAGGCCACCATAAGACGGATGTTAGCTATGATTTCATTTATAACCTGATCCCTACAAGCCCCTACTCTACAGGGGGACCGTGATAATGCTTTTGTCACTGGCTGTCAATATCACCTGAGTCTGCCCAAGGGACTTTTAAATATCTGGATGTTCTCATTTTCTTAGAGTTCAATAACCTGAGTAATGTTCTAGTATATACTTGCCATGGTGTTGCTGGGTCCTTTCTGTTAAGGACCCATCTGCCTCTTCAGTCAGAGGTTCTAGATCTGAAAGTTGACTTGATCCAGAAACTGAGTGATGGGGTCAATTGGCCTCAGTCTCCTATGCCTCCATTCTTGCTTTGTTGTTGCTATTATAAATGGTGTCACTTTGGGCTGCCAAGCTATTTTGCATCAGAAATGCTTTGCTCTATCAGAAATCTTCACAACCCCCCTGTAGGTCAGTCTCCCTTGACTGCCCCTCCAAAACTTTCCAGTTGTTTCTGTGGAGGCCAGAAGAGCTGACATCTGATGATTGACATCTGGCTTATGTTACTTGAGAATGAGGGGTCATCCCCATGGATAGAAACAAGCCCAACTGTGACTAGTCCTCTTGCCTGTAGAAGAGAGCCACCACTGAACTTCTTAGTGACACTAAGCTAATAAGGTCCTGATAATCTTAGTTAATGGCGTGTCCCATGGACCCACTCATCTTGTGATCCCCTGGCTCACATAACGTATCCACTTCTAGCATTCAGCTTCTTTATTCCTCCCTCACCTGTCTTTTAGAGCAAATCAGGCATTTCCATTTTGTCCTGCATAGCTCATCACTCTGTCCAGGCTTCTAAGAGCTACTGGATTTCTTGTCTGTTTCTATGGAGAACATCCCCTAAACCTTGGTGGCTGCAAACAACAAGCATACATAATTTCACAGTTGTTGTAGGTCAGGTCAGAAATGGTTTCACTGAATGGTTCTGGCTTAGGGACTGTCACGAGGTTCCAGTTAAGGTGTCAGCTGGGGCTACATCATCTGAAACCTTGGTTTGGAATGGATGGGCTGCTTCCAGGGAGGCTTATTCGTCTGGCTGGCAGTTAGTGCTGGCTGGGTTGCCTCAGTTCTCTTCCACATGACCTCTCATCCTTCAGGGCCTCCCTTCTCCATGTGGCTTCTCCAGTCTGGACTTCACTACAAGGTGGCTAGATTATGAGAGAAAAAGAAAGTGTGCATTCAAAAAGAGAGAAAGAAAAAAAGAGAGAGAGAGAGAGAGCACTAGAAGCAGAGAGAACCTCAAGGAGAGAAAGCCTAAGACTTAGGCTAACCTAATCATGGAAATGCCATCCCATCACGTCTGCCATGTTCTTCTTGGTAGAAGTGAGTCAGAAGTCCATCCTGCAGTCAGTGGGAAGGGATTACATAGTAGGGCATGAGTGCCAGGAGGCAGGGGGCATGGGCCACCTTGGAGGTTGCCTGCATAGCTTTCCTAGCAGGCAATATCCTGCTAGAATATCCTGGACAGGGTATTCACTTCCATGTATCAAGAAAGTCCCTCCAAGTCAAAAGTATTTTGAGTACTCTGTTCTTACCCTTTGATCAAGAACCCTCAAAGCGAATCCTCTAGCTCCTGCTGACACTTGCTAGATAACTCTTGTAGCTCTCATTGTATGGCCTCTTTCCGCCTTTATTAGGTCCAGCACATCTTGGAATTTAATCCTTATTAGTGGAAGGTGAGGGCAGCTCTTGAGAGGGCTTACTGGGGGAGAAGCTTCTGCAGGACCGTCCCACATGGGGAAGTGTTCACTCTCATTAGAAAGAGGTGGGCTACCTCTATGGAGGCATCTCCTATGGAAGGGGATGGGATGGGGTCACCATGGATATGAGCAAGCCTGGAGCACCTGTTCAGATGTCCGCCTCCCACGTTTATGGAGCCAGATTTTCCAGCCAGGATTTGACCTTAGCACAGTAGCTGGTCTGGACTGAGCTTTTGCATGCCTCTGGAGTTGTGAAACTCAGTCAAGTCCTCTTGAGTTCCTCAGCTCTGTTAGCTTTTCATCTGTAGGAAATAAGGGCCTCTTTGTAAACTACTGAGTAAATCCTCTGGCTCTAACACTTAGCCTTTACCTGTTTGTTTAACTGTTTGGAATGGATGGGCTGCTTCCAGGGAGGCTTATTCGTCTGGCTGGCAGTTAGTGCTGGCTGGGTTGCCTCAGTTCTCTTCCACATGACCTCTCATCCTTCAGGGCCTCCCTTCTCCATGTGGCTTCTCCAGTCTGGACTTCACTACAAGGTGGCTAGATTATGAGAGAAAAAGAAAGTGTGCATTCAAAAAGAGAGAAAGAAAAAAAGAGAGAGAGAGAGAGAGCACTAGAAGCAGAGAGAACCTCAAGGAGAGAAAGCCTAAGACTTAGGCTAACCTAATCATGGAAATGCCATCCCATCACGTCTGCCATGTTCTTCTTGGTAGAAGTGAGTCAGAAGTCCATCCTGCAGTCAGTGGGAAGGGATTACATAGTAGGGCATGAGTGCCAGGAGGCAGGGGGCATGGGCCACCTTGGAGGTTGCCTGCATAGCTTTCCTAGCAGGCAATATCCTGCTAGAATATCCTGGACAGGGTATTCACTTCCATGTATCAAGAAAGTCCCTCCAAGTCAAAAGTATTTTGAGTACTCTGTTCTTACCCTTTGATCAAGAACCCTCAAAGCGAATCCTCTAGCTCCTGCTGACACTTGCTAGATAACTCTTGTAGCTCTCATTGTATGGCCTCTTTCCGCCTTTATTAGGTCCAGCACATCTTGGAATTTAATCCTTATTAGTGGAAGGTGAGGGCAGCTCTTGAGAGGGCTTACTGGGGGAGAAGCTTCTGCAGGACCGTCCCACATGGGGAAGTGTTCACTCTCATTAGAAAGAGGTGGGCTACCTCTATGGAGGCATCTCCTATGGAAGGGGATGGGATGGGGTCACCATGGATATGAGCAAGCCTGGAGCACCTGTTCAGATGTCCGCCTCCCACGTTTATGGAGCCAGATTTTCCAGCCAGGATTTGACCTTAGCACAGTAGCTGGTCTGGACTGAGCTTTTGCATGCCTCTGGAGTTGTGAAACTCAGTCAAGTCCTCTTGAGTTCCTCAGCTCTGTTAGCTTTTCATCTGTAGGAAATAAGGGCCTCTTTGTAAACTACTGAGTAAATCCTCTGGCTCTAACACTTAGCCTTTACCTGTTTGTTTAACTGTTTGTTAATGACCCTTGGTTTCTCCTCCCTGACTGGGGCTTCAAGACAACTTAGCAATAATCAGCTAACTCTGAGCTCCTTGTAGACACCATCCCAAACCTGTTTCAATGTCATCAGATTCCTCAATCTGGCAGGCTGCTCCCTGCTACCCGGGTGCCACCTTGTGGCAAGGATTCTCTGTGCCCCATTCCACTCAGCATTATGTCCTTAGTCTTCCTGGTGGTGAGCAAGGCAGGGCCCAAGCCCCACCTTTCTGTCTGCCTTCTCCAAATGTTTCTGTGCTAGTTTGGTTTCTCTGAGAAGTAGGTGCCAAGACATGATGAAGTGTGAGATTAGTTGGGGTAAAGGGACGGAGCAGGATAGGACAGGGAGCGTGTTCAGACTGTTCTGCTGGTCTGATAGCTGTTTAAGGAAATCTTAGAAGGTTGATTGTTAGGAAGGGACTCAGATTAAAATGTGGTTCTAAGAAAGTTTCAGCCAGGCAACGGAGAGTGCTTCAGCCGGAGCTGGAGGAGTTATGCGCTGGGACCTCACCATGCTCAGTCATTGCTTGGGGCAGCTCTGGAAAGTACCTGGGCACCAACCCTGGGGAGGATTCAGAGGGGCTGTCAGTGAGCTACATACTCCCACCCCTCCCCAGCTTCTAGAAGCAGCAGGGGGACAGAGCAACCTTGTTTGTTTCAATATAGTTGATTTATAATGTTATTTTAGTTTCAAGTGTACAGCAGAGTGAATAATATAACTGATTTTATGTGTGTGTGTGTGTGTGTGTGTGTGTGTGTATACACATATAAATACGCATATGTACAGCTTTTTTAGATTATTTTCTCATATAGGCCATTATTGAGTACTGTGTAGAGTTCCCTGTGCTATACAGTAGAATCTTCAACAAACTTTTGACAGCCCCCTGGCCGTAAGTAGCTGAGAACTCCAGCTGACAGAGCTTGCTAACTGAGCCAGGTTAACCCCACCTGTGATGACCCTGAGCCTCCAGGTATATGACTTTGAGGCCACTTCTACCCAAGAAGCTCAGTGCCTCCTGGGCTGCCCCACCGCCCCTCACTTGCCCTGGGTGCACACCTGAACTCTGGAGAAACAAATTGGTAGTGCGGTACATTTGGCATCCTTGGAGAGTCTTCTATAGGACGTACTGAACAGGCCCAGAAATGCTGGGATAGGGAAGCTGACTTAGCAGCCAAGTGGGTTGCTCAGGGTGTAGCCAGAGACTTGCGTTGTGATGTGATAGGTCCCAGCTGTTTCCTGCTCCGCCTCTGTGGCTGAACCTCCACCATTGGAGTCATTCCTTTGTCTAAAACATAATCCTCTCCAGGCTTCTTGTTTAAATGATATTCTGTACCCTCATCCCCATCCTGCTCTCACTTCCCAAGAAGGAAGTGATTAAATCTCAGATGTTCCCATATGAACTCATTTTCCTGTGCCTTTCCTCAACTTGGGAAAAACCCTGGCAGTAGGTATGCACAGGAGGTGCAGTGAGGAATGTGGTTAGGGCAGGAGATGGGAAGCCCCCATGATTTTTGTTTTTAAATGATATAACTGCATAACTTCCTTGCTAGAAAAGTCAAGTGATTGTATTTTTCTCTGTGTGATCTTTGCCCATTTCATCTGTCTCCAAGTATTCTAGGAAGAGATCTTTGTGTCTTTGACGTAAGAAAACAACCTTTAATATCATGCAGTGGGTGGGCGAGGAAGGACTAAGATCAGGCAGTGTTTCAGTTGCCTTGGGCATCTCCAGCAGATGGTGAGAGAGAAGAGGACTCAGAGCTGCCTCATTGCACCTCAGTGCTTTCTTTTTGTAACCTCCTCAGTGTGAAAATTAACCCAAACCCTTAGAGGAAAGTGATCCCCGCTTCCTTCCCTTACTCTGCAGCTGTGCCATACTGAACACCTTGTTCCAGTCCACAGGGCAGATGCGGGGATTGTTCTCATCCGCAGACAGGCAGGAAGCCCTTGGTTGTTTCAGAAGCAAGACAAAGAGCTGATACGGAAAGTCCTACCCTCTACCTCCTCCACCCCTGGCCAGGGATTGGCTTTTGGCTAGGAGTTCTTCACAAATCTTGTAGGCAGAGGGGGTAGGGCAAGGGTTCAGGTCTCAAAGGGCCTGACCTCAGAGGGAGCCCCACAATCTGCCATGTACCGTAGAGGGACCTGATTTAGATGACCAAGCATCTCTTGACCTCAGCTTCTTAATCTGTTGGATAGGTAGATATAGAGAGGTGACTGATGAATACATGATAAATTAAAGAGATCATAGAAAATTACAGATAATAATGATAGCTAGATAATGATAATGAGATACTGATGGTAGATAAGTAGGTAGATAATAGGTAACAATAGCACCTCTGTCATAGCCTTGTTTTGAGGTTGAAGGGGGAGCAAGGAGCAAAAAGTGCCCAAGCCAGGGCTTCCCTGGTGGTCCAGTGGGTAAGGACACTGCCTTGCAGTGCAAGGGGCGCCAGTTCGATCCCTGGCCTGGGACAATCCCACATGCCACAGAGCAGCTGGACTGATGTGTCCAACTACCGAGCCAGAGCTCTGGAGCATATGCGCCGCAGTAGGTATGCACAGGAGGTGCAGTGAGGAATGTGGTTAGGGCAGGAGATGGGAAGCCCCCATGATTTTTGTTTTTAAATGATATAACTGCATAACTTCCTTGCTAGAAAAGTCAAGTGATTGTATTTTTCTCTGTGTGATCTTTGCCCATTTCATCTGTCTCCAAGTATTCTAGGAAGAGATCTTTGTGTCTTTGACGTAAGAAAACAACCTTTAATATCATGCAGTGGGTGGGCGAGGAAGGACTAAGATCAGGCAGTGTTTCAGTTGCCTTGGGCATCTCCAGCAGATGGTGAGAGAGAAGAGGACTCAGAGCTGCCTCATTGCACCTCAGTGCTTTCTTTTTGTAACCTCCTCAGTGTGAAAATTAACCCAAACCCTTAGAGGAAAGTGATCCCCGCTTCCTTCCCTTACTCTGCAGCTGTGCCATACTGAACACCTTGTTCCAGTCCACAGGGCAGATGCGGGGATTGTTCTCATCCGCAGACAGGCAGGAAGCCCTTGGTTGTTTCAGAAGCAAGACAAAGAGCTGATACGGAAAGTCCTACCCTCTACCTCCTCCACCCCTGGCCAGGGATTGGCTTTTGGCTAGGAGTTCTTCACAAATCTTGTAGGCAGAGGGGGTAGGGCAAGGGTTCAGGTCTCAAAGGGCCTGACCTCAGAGGGAGCCCCACAATCTGCCATGTACCGTAGAGGGACCTGATTTAGATGACCAAGCATCTCTTGACCTCAGCTTCTTAATCTGTTGGATAGGTAGATATAGAGAGGTGACTGATGAATACATGATAAATTAAAGAGATCATAGAAAATTACAGATAATAATGATAGCTAGATAATGATAATGAGATACTGATGGTAGATAAGTAGGTAGATAATAGGTAACAATAGCACCTCTGTCATAGCCTTGTTTTGAGGTTGAAGGGGGAGCAAGGAGCAAAAAGTGCCCAAGCCAGGGCTTCCCTGGTGGTCCAGTGGGTAAGGACACTGCCTTGCAGTGCAAGGGGCGCCAGTTCGATCCCTGGCCTGGGACAATCCCACATGCCACAGAGCAGCTGGACTGATGTGTCCAACTACCGAGCCAGAGCTCTGGAGCATATGCGCCCAGAGCCAGTGCTCTGCGGTGACAGAGGCCACTGTGATGGGAGGCCCACACAGGCCAAAAGAACAAAGATGATGAGAATAGATAAATAAAAGACCAATAGAAGTGGCCTAAAAAGGGGGGGGGGGCGGCGAGGGGCCCAGGTCAGGCCTGACATTCCAAAGTCTTAGTGAAGTTTGCTGTAAATGTGGGTGTTTAATTAGTAGATACTGGAGCAGCATATAGAGTGTTTCCGGAACTCAGATGCATCCGAAATGTCCCATCACTTTCTTATTTTTTTAAAAAAACCAAATGAAATCCAACTTGAAACACCCATTCCATCAGGTTTTTCAGAAAACTCAGTCTCAGTTATTATTCTGGGTTTCATAGAGTGCCCAGACATGTGAAGAGGCCTACAGGGGGCCAGAGGGACTGACACATACGTCTCACCCAGGTTTATGTGAGCACCTGAAATCTGCTAACCTTGCACGTGCCCACCTCTGAGGCACAGGATTTCCAAGCCGGGCTTCACCCCTATCTTCCTGAGCCCACCATGAAGCTCTCCCGTCAGCCCTATCCTGCAGCTTTTAGGTCTCCACATGAGCCCTGGGAATGTCTCCAAGGCCTCGTCACTCACCAACCAGCAGTCTTATTCTTCCTTTCCCGGCCACAGCCGAGCCCTCACCCTCTCGGCCCTCTGAGTCCCCTGCTATCTGCTCTTCAGTTTGGTAAGAGCTTCATAAAAGAGGACAGGATGGCTTCAGGCAGCTTCTGCTTGTAACTCCACATCACAGATTCCCCCATGGCAGGGAGGTGGTGATCGGGGTGGGTTTAAGAGAATGAAGTGCACACTTATTTACTGATTTAGTCAAGAACTCCTGTCTACATGTCAGGTGCCACTCTAGTCCCTGAGACTGATTTGTGAACAAGTTCCCTCTCTCCAGATGCTCACATTCTAGTGGAGGGAGGAGAAGTTGGATGATAAGTGTATAAACAAACATAGACGGTGATTTTGCCCCGTGTTCAAGTGTTAGAAAGCAATAGAATAGAGACTTGGGCAGGAAAATGAACATTTTGTTGGGTGGTTGAAGAAGGCTTCTCTGGGAAGGGGATGTCTGACCTGAGCCTCACACGCAAAGATGCGGCAGGGCCAGTCCAGGCAGAGGGAACGGCCTTGCCGCAGGAACATGCTTGGCCTGTGCTAGAATCATGAACACGATGATGGTGCAGAAGCAGTGGGAGGCAAGACCATGACCGCTCAGGCCACGGCAGGGAGAGTGGGTTTGAATTGAAGGCCATTGGGAAGCCCTGAGAGCAGATTAGAAGCAGAGCAGTAGCATAATCTGATATATGATTTTAAAAGACAACTTTGTATGCTGGGCAGAGAACATTTTGTCTGGGGGCATTAAGTGGGAACAGAAGTCATGAAGAGACTGCCTCTGTGGTGCTGTAGACCACGGCAGAGCAGTGGAACAGGACTCTCTGGCCGCTTGGCCGCTGGGGCTGCCTCAGTGCTTTGATACTGTGGCCAGGGCAGCCTGGCCTGCTTTCTGTCTTCCAGTAGACATTTCAATTCTACTCTTTCTTTCTTTTTTTTTTTTTGGCCTCTTTCACTGGTCCTTCATTTATTTATTTTCATCCATCTTTGCTCTTTGGCCTGTGTGGGCCTCCCATCGCGGTGGCCTCTCTCGCACAGCACCGGCTCTGGGTGCGTGCACACCAGAGCGCCAGCTCACAATTCGACGCACCAGTCCAGCCACACCGCGGCACATGGGAACTTCCCGTGCCAGGGACCGAACCAGCGCCCCTCGCACTGCGAGGCAGACTCTTTACCCACTCAGCCACCAGGGAATCCCTAATTCTACTCTTTCTTTTTTTTTTAAATTCTTTATTTTAAAGATTTTACAGAGTTTTGTTGTTCACAGACACGTATGTTCCCAGATCAGTCATATGCATATCCCTGTTCCCCCCATCCACCCAGTTCCCCCCCCACACCCCTCCGGACCATCGCCCCAAGTGATTGTAGGCACTCCTATTCCCTTAGCACAATGATAGTAGCTATCTTTTCCACACGTGCCAGTATAGGTTTCGATGTTACTTCCTCTATGCCTCCCTCTCACTGTTTGTTCTCCACAATGTCCTTATATCTATTCTTTGTTCCATGAGTTCATTGCATGTGTTATCATGACCATCTTACTAGATTCCATATATATGAGTTAGTATACTGTACTTGTCTTTCTCTTTCTGACTTACTTCACTTTTTATGATAGGTTCTAGAACCAGCCACCTCATTAGGACTGAGTCTTCTACATTTCTTTTAACAGCTGAGTAGTATTCCATTGTATATATGTACTAGAGCTTCTGTATCCATTCATTCGTCGATGGACATCTAGGTTGCTTCCATGTTCTGGCTATTGTATAGAGAGCTGCAATGAACACTGGGGTACAGGTGCTTCTTTCAGTTTTGATTTCATCAGGGTATAGGCCTAGGGATTGCTGGGTCATAGGGTGCTTCTATTTTTAGTTTTTTAAGGAATCTCCATACTGTCTTCCATAGAGGCTGTATCAATTGACGTTCCCACCAGCAATGCAAGAGGGTTCCCTTTTCTCCGCACCCTCTCCAGCATTTATTGTCTGTCGATTTATTGATGATGGCCATTCTGACGGGTGTGAGGAGATATCTCATTGTAGCTTTTTTTTAAAACCTTTAATTTGCTTTTAACTTTTACAGAGTTTTGTTGTTTACAGATATGTATGTTCCCAGATTAGTCATATGTATATCCCCCCTTCCCATCCCTCCCAACCATCACACAGCACCCCTGAAGGATCCCCTTTTCTCACAGAGCAATGACTAGAGCTATTTTCTTCACTTATGATAGTACAGGCCTTCATGTTACTTCCTTTATGCCTCCCACCTTCTGTTCCTTCCCCACAATGTCCATATGTCCACTGTCCATGTCTGTCTTTCCGTTGCTTCACTGCGTGTGCCATCATCACCATCCTACTAGATTCCATATATATGTGTTAATATACTGTATTTGTCCTTCTCTTTCTGACTGACTTCACTTTTGATGATATGTTCTAGATCCAGTCACCTCATTAAGGCTGATTCTTCTGCATTTCTCTTTACAGCTGTGTAGTATTCCATTGTATGTATGTGCCAAGGCTTTTGTATCCATTCGTTCGTCGATGGGCATCTAGGTTCCTTCCATGTTCTAGCTATTGCATAGAGAGCTGCAGTGAACATTGGGGTACAGGTACTTCTTTCAGATTTGATTTCATCAGGGTATAAGCCTAAGAGTGGGATTGCTGGGTCGTATGGTGCTTCTATTTTTAGTTTTTTAAGAAATCTCCAGACTGTCTTCCATAGCAGCTGTATCAATTTACATTCCCACCAGCAATGCAGGAGTGTTCCCTTTTCTCCACACCCTCTCCAGCATTTATTGTCTGTCAATTTGTGGATGATGGCCATTCTGACAGGTGTGAGGTGATATCTCATTGTAGTTATTTATTTATTTATTTATTTTGGGCGGGGGTTGGGGAGGGAGGGGAGCAGGCAGGCCACTTCGTTTCTCTATGTTCATTCATCTTTGTTCTTTGGCTCCTGTGGGCCTCCCATCGCGGTGGCGTCTGTCGTTGTAGAGCGCCGGCTCTGGGCGCACGCGCTCCAGAGCTCTGGCTCGGTAATTGGACACATCAGTCCAGCCGCTTCGCGGCACGTAGGATCTTCCCAGGCCAGGGCTCGAACCGGTGCCCCTCGCACTGCAAGGTGGTGTCCTTACCCACTGGACCGCCAGGGGAAGCCCTCATTGTAGTTTTGATTTGCATTTCTCTAATTATTAGTGAAGTTGAGCATCGTTTCATGTGCTTTTGGGCCATCTGTATGTCATCGTTGGAGAGGTGTCTGTTTAGGTCCTTTTCCCATTTTTTGATTGGGTTTTTCGTTTCTCCAGTGCTGAGTTGTCTGAGTTGCTTGTAGATTTTTGAGATTAATTCTTTGTCTGTTGTTTCATTTGCTATGATTTTCTCCCACTCTGTGGGCTGTCTGTTCAGCTTTTTTGTAATTTCTTTAGCTGTACTCGCCCATTCTGTCCCTTTCCCCACATCCTATTCCTGACTGACTTCACATATTATGATGTGTTAATATACTGTATTTGTCCTTCTCTTTCTGACTGACTTCACTTTTGATGATATGTTCTAGATCCAGTCACCTCATTAAGGCTGATTCTTCTGCATTTCTCTTTACAGCTGTGTAGTATTCCATTGTATGTATGTGCCAAGGCTTTTGTATCCATTCGTTCGTCGATGGGCATCTAGGTTCCTTCCATGTTCTAGCTATTGCATAGAGAGCTGCAGTGAACATTGGGGTACAGGTACTTCTTTCAGATTTGATTTCATCAGGGTATAAGCCTAAGAGTGGGATTGCTGGGTCGTATGGTGCTTCTATTTTTAGTTTTTTAAGAAATCTCCAGACTGTCTTCCATAGCAGCTGTATCAATTTACATTCCCACCAGCAATGCAGGAGTGTTCCCTTTTCTCCACACCCTCTCCAGCATTTATTGTCTGTCAATTTGTGGATGATGGCCATTCTGACAGGTGTGAGGTGATATCTCATTGTAGTTATTTATTTATTTATTTATTTTGGGCGGGGGTTGGGGAGGGAGGGGAGCAGGCAGGCCACTTCGTTTCTCTATGTTCATTCATCTTTGTTCTTTGGCTCCTGTGGGCCTCCCATCGCGGTGGCGTCTGTCGTTGTAGAGCGCCGGCTCTGGGCGCACGCGCTCCAGAGCTCTGGCTCGGTAATTGGACACATCAGTCCAGCCGCTTCGCGGCACGTAGGATCTTCCCAGGCCAGGGCTCGAACCGGTGCCCCTCGCACTGCAAGGTGGTGTCCTTACCCACTGGACCGCCAGGGGAAGCCCTCATTGTAGTTTTGATTTGCATTTCTCTAATTATTAGTGAAGTTGAGCATCGTTTCATGTGCTTTTGGGCCATCTGTATGTCATCGTTGGAGAGGTGTCTGTTTAGGTCCTTTTCCCATTTTTTGATTGGGTTTTTCGTTTCTCCAGTGCTGAGTTGTCTGAGTTGCTTGTAGATTTTTGAGATTAATTCTTTGTCTGTTGTTTCATTTGCTATGATTTTCTCCCACTCTGTGGGCTGTCTGTTCAGCTTTTTTGTAATTTCTTTAGCTGTACAAAAGCTTTTAAGTTTCATTAGGTCCCACATGTTCATTTGTCTTTTCAGTTCCGCTATTCTAGTAGGTGGGTCAGAGAAGTTCTTGCTTTGATTTATGTCCTTGAGGGTTTTGCCTATATTCTCCTCTAAGAGTTTGATGGTTTTTGGCCTTACATTTAAGTCTTTAATTCATTTTGAGTTGATCTTTGTGCATGGTGTCAGGGAATGTTCCAACTTCATTTTTTTTGCATGTAGCTGTCCAATTTTCTCAGCACCATTTGTTGAAGAGGCTGTCTTTGTCCCATTTTATAGTTTCGCCTCCTTTGTCAAAAATAAGGTAACCATAGGTGCATGGGTCTATCTCTGGGTTCTCTAACTTGTTCCATTGATCTATAGTTCTGTTTTTGTGCCAGTACCATACTGTCTTGATGACTGTTGCTTTGTAGTAGAGTCTGAAGTTGGGAAGGTTGATCCCTCCAGCTCCATACTTCTTCCTCAGGATTGCTTTGGCTATTCGAGGTCTTTTGTGTTTCCATATGAACTGTGTTATTCTTTGGTCTAGTTCTGTGAAGAATGTTACTGGAAGTTTGATAGGGATCGCATTGAATCTATAGATGACATTTGGTAGTATGGTCATTTTCACAATATTGATTCTTCCCACCCAGGAACATGGAATATTTCTCCATCTGTTTAAGTCTTCTTTAATGTCTCTCATGAGTGTCTTGTAATTTTCTGTGTACAATTCTTTTGTTTCTTTGGGTAGGTTTATTCCTAGATATTTGATTCTTTTGGTTGCGATGGTGAAGGGGACTGCCTCTTTGATTTTGTTTTCTGATTTTTCATTGTTTGTGTATAGGAGTGCCAGTGATTTCTGTATGTTGATTTTGTATCTTGCAACTTTGCTGAATTCATTGATTTGTTCTAGTAGCTTTGTAACCGTGTCTTTGGGGTTTCCTATGTATAGTATCATGTCGTGTGCAAAAAGAGAGAGCTTGACTTCTTCCTTTCCAATCTGGATTCCTTTGATTTCTTTCTCTTCTCTTATTGCTGTTGCTAGAACTTCCAGGACTATGTTGAATAAGAGTGGTGAAAGTGGACACCCTTGTCTTGTTCCTGATCTTAGAGGAAATGCTTTGAGTTTTTCACGATTGAGGATAATGTTCGCTGTGGGCTTCTCATATATGGCTTTCACTATGTTAAGATAAGTTCCTTCTCTGCCCATTTTTTGAAGAGTTTTTATCATAAATGGATGCTATACTTTGTCAAATCTTTTTCTGCATCTATTGAGATGATCATGTGATTTTTATCTCTCAATTTGTTGATATGGTGTATCACATTGATTGATTTGCAGATATTGAAGAATCCTTGCATGCCTGGGATGAACCCGACTTGATCGTGATGAATGAGCTTTTTGATGTGTCGTTGAATTCTGTTTGCTAGGATTTTGTTGAGGATTTTGGCGTCTAGATTCATCAGTGAAATTGGCCTATAATTTTCTTTTTTTGTGTTGTCTTTGCCTGGCTTTGTTATCAGGGTGATGGCGGCCTTGTAGAATGTGTTTGGAAGTGTTCCTTCCTGTGCAATTGTTTGGAAGAGTTTTAGAAGGACAGGCATTAGCTCTTCTTTAAATGTTTGGTAGAATTCACTTGTGAAACCATCCGGCCCTGGGCTTTTATTTGGGGGTAGATTTTTGATCACAAGGTCGATTTCTGAGCTTGTGATTGGCTTGTTCATAGTTTCTATTTCTTCCTGGTTGAGTCTTGGGAGATTCATCTTCTCTAAGAAACTGTCCGTTTCTTCCAGGTTGTCCAGTTTGTTGCCATATAGCTGTTCATAATAGTCTCTTAGAATCCTTTGGATTTCTGCATTATCTGTTGTAATCTCTCCTTTTTCATTTTTGATTTTGGTGATCTGGTTCTTCTCTCTCTTTTTCTTGATGAGTCTGGCCAGTGGTGTGTCGATTTTATTGACCCTTTCGAAGAACCAGCTTTTTGTTTTATTTATCTTTACTATTGTTTCTTTTTGTCGTGTGTTCATTGTCATTTTCTTCTAGGAATTTTTAAATTTCTCCTTTGATTTCCTCAATGATAAGTTGGTTTTTTAGGTACGTATTGTTTAATCTCCATGTGTTTGTGTTTTTAGCGGTTTTTTTTTTCCTGTAGTTGATCTCTAGTCTCACTGCATTGTGGTCCAAGAAGGAGGTTGATATAATTTCAGTTTTCTTGAATTGACTGAGGTTAGATTTGTAGCCCAAGATGTGGTCTATCCTGGAGAATGTTCCGTGAGCACTTGAGAAGAAAGTGTAGTCTTCTGCTTTTGGATGGAACGCCCTAAAGATATCGATGAGGTCCATCTTTTCTAGTGTGGCATTTAAGGCTTGTGTTTCTTTATTAATTTTCTGTTTTGATGATCTGTCCATTGGTGTGAGAGGAGTGTTAAAGTCTCCTACTATTATTGTGTTATTGTTGATTTCTTCTTTTATGTCTGAAAGTATCTGTCTTATGTATTGGGGTGCCCCTGCGTTGGGTGCGTAAATATTCATGACTGTTATGTCTTCTTCTTGGATTGATCCCTTAATCATGATGTAGTGACCTGCCTTGTCTCTTAGAATCTTCTTTACTTTAAAGTCTATTTTGTCTGATATGAGAATTGCTACTCCAGCTTTCTTTTGATTTCCATTTGCATGGAATATCTTTTTCCAGCCTTTCACTTTCAGTTAATTCTACTCATTCTTATTTCTTTCTTTATTTAGGAATAAACACATGCAGCTGCCTGCGAAGGTTTTTATTTTGTTTTATTTCATTTTTGGCCACACCATGCAGCATGTGGAATCCTAATTCCCCGACCAGGGATCAAATCCACAGACCCTGCATTGAAAGGCAGAGTCTTAACCATTGGACAGACAGGGAAGTCTCTCCTGCCAAGTTATTTATTTTTTTTTTTTTTTAGCTAATCTGCTCTTGGGGACTGATCCTAGAAAACAGCCTTCAATGGATCTTTGAATAATGGCAATGCGGCCGCTGAAGTGAGAGGTGTAGGTAGTCCCATCTTAATGGTTTAAGCCATGAGCTGTGAAGTTTGGGAAGGGTGAGGTCTACAGCCCTGCATTATTAGAATTTGTGTTTTCAGTGCTACAGGGCTGCACATTATCTGCAAGGTTGTGTGCGTGCTCAAGAAAAAGGTCTTTTCTTTTTTTTTGGTGGGAGGGGGGTGGGTTGGGGAGGGAGGAGGCGGGCGTGCCACTTCTATTGGTCTTTCATTTATCTATTTCTATCCATCTTTGTTCTTTGGCCCATGTGTGCCTCCCATTGCAGTGGCCTCTGTTGTTGCAGTGCACTGGCTCTGAGCACATGCACTCCAGAGTCCGGCTCGGTAATTGGATACATCAGGCCAGCCGCTCTGCGGCACGTGGGATCTTCCCAGGCCAGGGATCGTGTCGGTGCCCCTTGCACTGCAAGGCAGTGTCCTTACCCACTGGACCACCAGGGAAGCCCCAAGTTATTTCATTTTATTTTTTTTTACAATTAAAAAAAAATTGGCCTCTTTTATTGTTGTTTTATTTATTTTCATTCATCTTTATTCTTTGGCCTGTGTGGGCCTCCCATCGCAGTGGCCTCTCTTGTTACCGAGCACTGGCTCTGGGCGCACGTGCTCCAGAGAGCTAGCTCCTAATTGGACACAACAGTCTAGCCTCTCCGCTGCACGTGAAATCTTCCTGGGCCCGGGATTGAACCAGTGCCCCTTGCATTGCAAGGCAGTCTCTTTACCCACTGGACCCACCAGAGAAGCCCTACTTTATTCTATATTTAATTTTTGACTTTGTTAATTCTTTGTTGTTGCATGTAGGCTTTCCCTACTTGTGGTGGGTGCGGGCTACTCTCTAGTTACAGATTGTCGTCTTAGTATGTGGGATCTTCCTGGACCAGGGATCAAATCTGTGTCCCCTTCATTGACAGGTGCATTCTTACCACTGTCCCACCAGGGAAGTCCCCCAGTTATTTTATTTTATTTATTTTTTTAAAGATTTATTTATTTATTTATTTATTTTGGGCAGGGGTCAGGTTGGGGAGGGAGGGGAGCGGGCGGGCCACTTCTATTGGTCTTTCATTTCGCTATGTTCATCCGTCTTTGTTCTTTGGCTCCTGTGGACCTCCCATCACGGTGTCGTCTGTCGTTGCAGAGCACTGGCTCTGGGCGCATGCGCTCCAGAGCTCCGGCTCGGTAATTGGACACATGGGTCCAGCCGCTCCGCGGCACGTGGGATCTTCCCAGGCCAGGGATCGAACCAGCGCCCCTTGCACTGCAAGGTGGTGTCCTTACACACTGGACCACCAGGGGAAGCACCCCCCCCCCCCCAGTTATTTTAAATGGTATTTTCTGTCACAGTCAGATAAACTTGTGCTGATAGTAGACGTGTGTTTTTATGCTGGCCTCTTTTCTAGTCTCCATCTCCCATTCCTATCTGGTATTTCAGAGCGTTACTCATTCATCCCCTCTTCTCTCTTCTTTTATTTTCTTACAAGGAATGAATTTGGTCAGATCTTGCCCCATTTCTGTGTCAGTCCTCTTTGTACTGTGAGAATATAAATGGGGGCTTCCCCTGGTGGTCCAGTGGATAAGGACACTGCCTTACAGTGCAAGGGGCGCCGGTTCAATCCCTGGCCTGGGAAGATCCCACGTGCCACGGGAGTAGCTGGACTGATGTGTCCAATCACCGAGCGGGAGCTCTGGAGCACATGCGCCCAGAGCTGGCACTCTGCGACAACAGACGCCACTGAGATGGGAGGCCCGCAGGAGCCAAAGAACAAAAATGGATGAAAATAGAGAAATGAAAGACCAATAGAAGTGGCCCGCCCGCTGCCCTCTCTCCCCAACCCGACCCCCACCCAAAATAAATAAATAAATCTTTAAAAAATATATATATATATATAAATGGAGTCATATTAAAAAATTTTAAGTTTATTTGAGCAAAAATCGATTCAGAGCAGGCAGGGCCCATCCAGAAGTGGTTTGAAGTGCTCCTTTGACAGGCACTAGGGAGAGACTTACACAAAGAAAACTTGGAAGCAAAGGAAAGAAGTTCTTTGATTGGCTGTATCTTAAAGTGTCCTTGGCTCTTTGTGGTTGGTTGTCCGTACATTTTGATTTTGTAAGCTTGAGGCATTTCCAGACTTAGATTTTGGTTTTCTTGTGTAGGCTGCCACATCAGGGCATTAGAACCATCTCAATCTAATGACTTCCTTGTTTAATTAATTTAATTTTAACAGTACTCTTTGATGTTCTATACGGCGCAGGACATCAAAGGCAGAATAAAGACTGCTACAATAAAAATCAGTCTTAGTCATAATCATACATTACTTAAGCACTTACTGTGTGTCAGGCTGCATGTGTGCTATGTCACTTCAGTCGTATCTGACTCTTTGCATCCCTATGGACTGTGGCCTGCCAGGTTCCTTTGTCCAAGGGATTCTCCAGGCAAGAATGCTGGAGTGAGTTGCCATTTCTTTCTCCAGGACATCTTCCCATCCCAGGGACTGAACCCAGGGCTCCTGCGCTGCAGGAAGATTCTTTTCTTCTGAGCCACCAGGGAAGCACTGGCAGGCTACAGCCCATAGGGCAGCACGCACATGTGTCAGGCACCAAGCTACACATTTGCTTCATGTAATTTCTCAAGGCAACTTGTGAAGTGGTTGTATTGTCCCCATTTTACAGAAGAAGGAAAGCTCTGGAAAACTAAGCCCATTTTCCCAGGCTTCATGCCACAGTGAGCGACGGGGCCAGCATTCAGACCAGGCTACCTGATGCCAATGTGCACTCTTGATTAACCGCCCTCACTCTATCCTGCTCCGTGGTTGGGTGTTTCATGCTTGGCTAACAAACCCAGTTTGAAATTAGAAGAATGTGGAGTCATGTGTGCATAGACTGCAGTTCCCTTCTCTGCACCTCAGGGAAATAAACAGTATGCAAATTCAAATTCTAATGCAAATAAGCACCTATTTATTCTTAAATCAACCATTGAAGCGTTTTCTGTAGTGTGTTAGTGACTGTCTGGGTCAGACTAGGACTTGATTCAACATGATGTTCCTGTCAGTTCAAATTTGCGCCTCCATGTGTGTGCAGGTCCCTAGAGGCCGCACAGCACTTAGATGCAGCCCAGCAACAGCTCCTGCCCACTCTACCTTCCTCCCAAAAGCCTGGAGCTGATGCAGCTGCTGAGCCTGTCCGAGTGTAATGACTCTCTTCATTTTTGTGCCTTGCCACCGTTAATGACATTTCACCATCATACACACACAGGCACACACTAAATAGAACTAGGATGTTCTGAAAAATGTGCCTTCTGTATAGGATGTTAAAAAACCAAAACTGCCATCTGGATTTTGTGTCTTCTTACACAATAAGGCTGCCTCTCAAGACGGCACATTCTGGGGTCTGCTTGATACTATCACTGCAGCTTCTTCTCCATCCTTCGTGTTCCCAGCTGCTGAGTCCACCTCTGTAGCTTGTGAGGTAGAAGATACCTCAGTGCACATAGAATCCAAGGCTGTGCCCTCCTTGTTCTCTAACTGTGACCATGGATGGGTCAGGATGCTTCTCAGTCTCTTTGCTCAGACTGCCACGAAGGCTTCTTTTCTCTTGTTTGAAATCTTAATGAAACCATCCTGCAGCAAAGTCTGGCCCTCATTCTCCGCACAGACAGCCCTTTAATTGTTTCATGTATTTTATGAAGGCTGAGACAACTTCCCCAAGGAAGACAAGTAAGGAGAGGCTAAGCATAAATTCTCACTAAATACTAACTATGGCTACTACCACTGGTAAAATCCCTGAGGTAGGATTCATGTCTTCTGTGTCTCTTATATTCTAGAAGAATGCTGGGTACAGAATAGATATTTATTAAACAGTGACCTAGCTGCATAATTCTGGATCACTACCTCTAAAATATTCATCAGTGTTTCAAAGTTCGTCTACGTGCAGGTGATTAAATCAGGGAAAACCCTTGAAATTAGAAGAATGTGGAGTCATGTGTGCATAGACTGCAGTTCCCTTCTCTGCACCTCAGGGAAATAAACAGTATGCAAATTCAAATTCTAATGCAAATAAGCACCTATTTATTCTTAAATCAACCATTGAAGCGTTTTCTGTAGTGTGTTAGTGACTGTCTGGGTCAGACTAGGACTTGATTCAACATGATGTTCCTGTCAGTTCAAATTTGCGCCTCCATGTGTGTGCAGGTCCCTAGAGGCCGCACAGCACTTAGATGCAGCCCAGCAACAGCTCCTGCCCACTCTACCTTCCTCCCAAAAGCCTGGAGCTGATGCAGCTGCTGAGCCTGTCCGAGTGTAATGACTCTCTTCATTTTTGTGCCTTGCCACCGTTAATGACATTTCACCATCATACACACACAGGCACACACTAAATAGAACTAGGATGTTCTGAAAAATGTGCCTTCTGTATAGGATGTTAAAAATCCAAAAACTGCCATCTGGATTTTGTGTCTTCTTACACAATAAGGCTGCCTCTCAAGACGGCACATTCTGGGGTCTGCTTGATACTATCACTGCAGCTTCTTCTCCATCCTTCGTGTTCCCAGCTGCTGAGTCCACCTCTGTAGCTTGTGAGGTAGAAGATACCTCAGTGCACATAGAATCCAAGGCTGTGCCCTCCTTGTTCTCTAACTGTGACCATGGATGGGTCAGGATGCTTCTCAGTCTCTTTGCTCAGACTGCCACGAAGGCTTCTTTTCTCTTGTTTGAAATCTTAATGAAACCATCCTGCAGCAAAGTCTGGCCCTCATTCTCCGCACAGACAGCCCTTTAATTGTTTCATGTATTTTATGAAGGCTGAGACAACTTCCCCAAGGAAGACAAGTAAGGAGAGGCTAAGCATAAATTCTCACTAAATACTAACTATGGCTACTACCACTGGTAAAATCCCTGAGGTAGGATTCATGTCTTCTGTGTCTCTTATATTCTAGAAGAATGCTGGGTACAGAATAGATATTTATTAAACAGTGACCTAGCTGCATAATTCTGGATCACTACCTCTAAAATATTCATCAGTGTTTTTCAAAGTTCAGTCATTTACTCTTTACCTTTGCATATTTTTGTACCATCTGTGTAATTACTTTTTTTCACTATTCATCTTTAAATCCTTGGATTTGTTTTACCAGATCTTTTACAATTTATTATATTACTTTCACAAATGGAAAGTCAGAATCTTATGCATTAAGTAAAGGGAAACTTTAAACCTAATTTGTTGCTATTAAAGAAAAAGTTTGGACTTCTCTGGTTGTGTAGTGGATAAGAATCCACCTGCCAGTTCAGGGGACATGGAGCTGATCCCTGATCCAGGAAGATTCCACATGCTGCAGAGCAGCTTAGCCTGTGTGCCGCAGCTCCTGAGCCTGTGTATTGCAACTACTGAAACCCGTGAGCCTAGAGCCCATCTCCACAACAAGAGAAGCCACTGCAGTGAGAAACCCGTACAGTGCAATGAAGAGTAGCACTCACTCATGGCAATCAGAGAACGCCTTACTTTTCTAGTGCTCTAGACCCTTCTAATTGCCAGGATCTGCACCGCTATGCTTGAGGGCTTTTTCCAGGACCACAGAAGGCTCCTCTGCGTATGCTCTGTTCTGTGAGCTGTTAGGAAATTCACATCCCTGAGAGTAGCCTTTACCAATGACTGGAGGGAATTGGTGTATCAGTGCCCTAGCTCCCTCACCACTCTGGTAGGGTACTTCTGAGGCATGTCTTTTATAGTGTTTCCTAGAGTTTCTCTTGAGGGTTAAGTTCTAGTCACTTGCTTTAGTAGCTGACTAGTACCTCTTGTTGACTGCTTTCCTTCCCTCTGTCATCTTTACTTGCATCTCTGCACCTGTATGAACTCATTGCTCTCAAATCCAGGTCTGCTTCTAGGGGAACCCACACTAAGTCAAGGGTTGTTTGCACATTAGGAGTTTATGGTCAAGTTTGCACCCCCAGTTGAGATTTGCATGTGTGTTCTGCATGACTGTGAAGTGTCTATACACACTTATTAAATCATGAAGGGAAAGAAGTGTGATCACACTTTGACAAATATTTATCCAGGTAACATGTTTCTACCAAAGTAACAATTTGAAAATATTTTCCAGGAAAAAAAACTGAACTACGTCTACACAGTTTCTAATAGCAATGGCTTTTTACAACACACACAAGTAAACACAAAAGTTTTATTTGGATAATGCCCTCCCTTGAGGAAAGTTAGTATGCTTAATGCCTGGATATTATTAAGCAGAGAAATTGATTGTAACTGCAAATAATTACTTAAAGAGAACAGCTGAAGGAGATGTTCATCAAATAGTAAAATCATCACAATAATGACTATGGTTGATAATTCCAGAATTCTCACGATTTTATCACTTGTGCTCTCTTTTAACGGAACCCTCTGTATAAAATCTGTGCCATTGTCTCTTGCAGAAATGTAGTCCTGGTGATGAAATAACAAGACAGCTTGGAATACAAGGGCAAGGTTATTCTGCTCTGTTGATCTACATGCTCAGCTGATTTTCTGCTTTGTCTCTTCAGAGATACCAACGTTATACTGAAATTCTTTTGAAGGACTTCTGTGTGTTCTTGTCATTCAGCTCTTGGTGTAGCATATTAGCAATGGAATTCAATGGTCACTGTGAACTCCAGTTGTCCAGATTTCTAGGTTCTGGAAATATAGCAGTGAGCAATGCAGAATGAATCTCAGTCTTCCTGGAGCTTATAGACCATTAATCAAGCAAATAATTATAAAGTTTAAGTGCTATGAAGGAAGAGGACAGTAGATTTTGAGAGAGAAGTCAAGGAAGTACTTATTTACTTGTATGAGGATTATCGGTGGAGGTTGTATTCAGCTAGGAGTAACAGAAGTCCGATGAACAATAGCTTAAAAATTGGGGTTTGTTCCTTCCCACTGGGGGATGAAGTCTGGATGTGAGTAGACCAGAGTTGGTTTGGCAGCTCATTAGGGTGTTAGGCTCTTTTTAACTTTCTGCCATCGTTAAATTATGGTCCTTGACCTCATGCCGAGTACAAGGCTGCTGGAGTGCCATTCATCATGACAGACGTCCAGTTGCAGGCAAGGAGGAAGGGTCAAATATAAATAAGGCTAGCTTGCTTGCTAATTAAACCTGCTTCCCTTTTAGGGAAATCTTCCAGAAGTACAGTCTAATAGCCTGTATCCACACCTCATTGAATTGAACCATGTAACAATTTGAAAATATTTTCCAGGAAAAAACTGAACTACGTCTACACAGTTTCTAATAGCAATGGCTTTTTACAACACACACAAGTAAACACAAAAGTTTTATTTGGATAATGCCCTCCCTTGAGGAAAGTTAGTATGCTTAATGCCTGGATATTATTAAGCAGAGAAATTGATTGTAACTGCAAATAATTACTTAAAGAGAACAGCTGAAGGAGATGTTCATCAAATAGTAAAATCATCACAATAATGACTATGGTTGATAATTCCAGAATTCTCACGATTTTATCACTTGTGCTCTCTTTTAACGGAACCCTCTGTATAAAATCTGTGCCATTGTCTCTTGCAGAAATGTAGTCCTGGTGATGAAATAACAAGACAGCTTGGAATACAAGGGCAAGGTTATTCTGCTCTGTTGATCTACATGCTCAGCTGATTTTCTGCTTTGTCTCTTCAGAGATACCAACGTTATACTGAAATTCTTTTGAAGGACTTCTGTGTGTTCTTGTCATTCAGCTCTTGGTGTAGCATATTAGCAATGGAATTCAATGGTCACTGTGAACTCCAGTTGTCCAGATTTCTAGGTTCTGGAAATATAGCAGTGAGCAATGCAGAATGAATCTCAGTCTTCCTGGAGCTTATAGACCATTAATCAAGCAAATAATTATAAAGTTTAAGTGCTATGAAGGAAGAGGACAGTAGATTTTGAGAGAGAAGTCAAGGAAGTACTTATTTACTTGTATGAGGATTATCGGTGGAGGTTGTATTCAGCTAGGAGTAACAGAAGTCCGATGAACAATAGCTTAAGAAGTTGGGGGTTTGTTCCTTCCCACTGGGGGATGAAGTCTGGATGTGAGTAGACCAGAGTTGGTTTGGCAGCTCATTAGGGTGTTAGGCTCTTTTTAACTTTCTGCCATCGTTAAATTATGGTCCTTGACCTCATGCCGAGTACAAGGCTGCTGGAGTGCCATTCATCATGACAGACGTCCAGTTGCAGGCAAGGAGGAAGGGTCAAATATAAATAAGGCTAGCTTGCTTGCTAATTAAACCTGCTTCCCTTTTAGGGAAATCTTCCAGAAGTACAGTCTAATAGCCTGTATTCACACCTCATTGAATTGAACCATGTCAACCCTCAGTTGCAAAGGAGGCTGGGAAATGTAGTGCTTTACTGGGAACTTTGGGGCTTTCCCAGGTGGCTCTAGTGGTAAAGAATTCACCTGCCAGTGCAGGAGAGGTAAGAGACACTGGTTTGATCCCTGGGTTGGGAAGATCCCCTGGAGGAGGGCACAACAACCCACTCCAGTATTCTTGCCAGGAGAATCCTATGGACAGAGGAGCCTGGTGGGCTACAGTCCAGAGGATCACAAAAAGTCTCACACAACTGAAGTGACTTAGCACCCAGCATGCTGGTGGGAATTTCACCACCAACAAAATCAGAAGGATGCAGTTAATAAGGAAGAAGGGAGAGTGTAGCAATCTCTGCTACAGAATAAAGGTTTGAGAAAGCTCCATTGAGGAAGTAGCATGCTAACAGCAGTGGGAGAGGCATTGCTGGGAAGAGAGGCCAGTAATATATGGGAGAAAGAAGGGGGAAGGGAAAGAGCAGAGTTTTCCAGGCTGAGCATCTCATCAGTAGCAAAGAGAGAGGATTCCAGCTCTCTTCTGACTTTCCAATGAAAGGCATGAGGTGTGTAGTCAACGATAAATGTATGCCGAGCAGGAATACTTAGTGGTTGCTTTCAGAAAGAGAGTATTACCTATCATCACTCCTCCATGACTCATGCCTTCCCAGATATCTTCAGTTTTGAGCATTTAGTACTTTTTCCATGAAAAGTATTAAGTGGTGGTCCCTCTTCCTGCTAAACTAAACTTCTTGGTTGTTTTGTTTTATGTGTAGGAAGAAAAGAAATCCTGTTTCCTGTCCTTTGTTTCTTGGCTGCAGCCTCTGGTTCTGCCCCCTTCTTGGTCTCACAGTGTCTTATTTCCGCCTAAAGCTCTCAGCAGTAGACCAGAGTTGGTTTGGCAGCTCATTAGGGTGTTAGGCTCTTTTTAACTTTCTGCCATCGTTAAATTATGGTCCTTGACCTCATGCCGAGTACAAGGCTGCTGGAGTGCCATTCATCATGACAGACGTCCAGTTGCAGGCAAGGAGGAAGGGTCAAATATAAATAAGGCTAGCTTGCTTGCTAATTAAACCTGCTTCCCTTTTAGGGAAATCTTCCAGAAGTACAGTCTAATAGCCTGTATTCACACCTCATTGAATTGAACCATGTCAACCCTCAGTTGCAAAGGAGGCTGGGAAATGTAGTGCTTTACTGGGAACTTTGGGGCTTTCCCAGGTGGCTCTAGTGGTAAAGAATTCACCTGCCAGTGCAGGAGAGGTAAGAGACACTGGTTTGATCCCTGGGTTGGGAAGATCCCCTGGAGGAGGGCACAACAACCCACTCCAGTATTCTTGCCAGGAGAATCCTATGGACAGAGGAGCCTGGTGGGCTACAGTCCAGAGGATCACAAAAAGTCTCACACAACTGAAGTGACTTAGCACCCAGCATGCTGGTGGGAATTTCACCACCAACAAAATCAGAAGGATGCAGTTAATAAGGAAGAAGGGAGAGTGTAGCAATCTCTGCTACAGAATAAAGGTTTGAGAAAGCTCCATTGAGGAAGTAGCATGCTAACAGCAGTGGGAGAGGCATTGCTGGGAAGAGAGGCCAGTAATATATGGGAGAAAGAAGGGGGAAGGGAAAGAGCAGAGTTTTCCAGGCTGAGCATCTCATCAGTAGCAAAGAGAGAGGATTCCAGCTCTCTTCTGACTTTCCAATGAAAGGCATGAGGTGTGTAGTCAACGATAAATGTATGCCGAGCAGGAATACTTAGTGGTTGCTTTCAGAAAGAGAGTATTACCTATCATCACTCCTCCATGACTCATGCCTTCCCAGATATCTTCAGTTTTGAGCATTTAGTACTTTTTCCATGAAAAGTATTAAGTGGTGGTCCCTCTTCCTGCTAAACTAAACTTCTTGGTTGTTTTGTTTTATGTGTAGGAAGAAAAGAAATCCTGTTTCCTGTCCTTTGTTTCTTGGCTGCAGCCTCTGGTTCTGCCCCCTTCTTGGTCTCACAGTGTCTTATTTCCGCCTAAAGCTCTCAGACAAGCTCACAGAGCTCTTTTCTCTTCCACGGTTACTAGTTACAAGAAATTATCAAAGTGGTAAATAACTTTTGTTCCCTTGTGAGTCCCCCCCCCCAACCTTGGATCTTTTTTTCCCTTTAGGTTAATTTCCCAGACTCCTCTCTGCAAAGCTAGGAAGAAACTAAGCAGGTGTTAGGGGCCTGGTTCTCCTGGGGAATATACTGGAGCAAGTTGGTTCCAAACCAGAAATGATGTCATTAAGTCACTGGCAACAAAATTAACACATGGGAAAACTTCAGGGTTGTACCTTGAGTGTAGGAATTAAGATCTAACACTGTGGCCAGGAGGGAGAGTAAAGCGTGCCTCATCTAACAGAACAGCTTCTGGGTTTGTGTAAGTTCTCCCATTTCTAGTCTGGCTGACTTCCAACCAGTCAGTCATCTGATTCCTCTGAAGTTCGTTTTTTTTTGCATTTATACAGTAGAAAAGGAGATTATGGTTCCTACCTAATCAAGTTGTCATGAGAATTAAATAGGACAATGCATGTAAAGTGTTTGTTGAATACCACATTGAAAACCCTCAACAAATGATTATCATTATTGCTAATGAGATTTAGATCATGTTTTTATTAAAATGATAAATAGTACTATTGATTCTAGCCATGAGAAGAAAATACATGTACAATTACTGATTCGTTCATGGAGAGGCTGGCTTGAATAGTTGACATATGTAAGATTTGCATCAACCCTCAGCCCTTTCTCTGTTATAAACTCCTTATAGTGAGGACTACTTGGCATGGATAATATATCTGGATGTGTTCTCAGTGAGGTCATCCCCAGCTACCCAGCTTCCCTGGGCAGAGCCTACAGATGAGAGAGAGGCAGCCTGCTCTGGGTTCTCTCCAGGGTGTCAGTGGCCTAATCTGTATATAGATGAAGTTCCAGCTGGGAATACAGATTTAGGAATTATATTTCTCATTCTCATGATGGCACCAAGTTTTTTTTGATCATTTTTGGAAAGGTCTCTTCGAATATTTCCACCTAGTCTGTTAAAACTGTCCTAACACTGCCTGTGATTCAGAGCTTCATTTCTCCATCCCATCAAAGCAGTTGCTTCTGGAAATTAATTATTGACCAAAATGAGAGGATATAAGCATGGTACCATGAGTGTGCCTGTTTTCTATGTCACCTGCATTTAGGTCTTTGTTATATTAGTTGGGATAAACTAGGTTACGGTCTAAAATTTAGCGGTCTTTAAATCGCTGTGACTTAAAACAACAAACAGATTATTTTGTGCACACTGTACATCCAGAGCAATCTCAGTTGACTCTGGCCGGGAGAAGGGGGAAATATAAAATCAAGTTCTGATTCTTAAAGACTACTGGCATATTTGTGTCATCCTGGTAAGTTCTCCCCAAAAATTTCTAGGGTTGTACCTTGAGTGTAGGAATTAAGATCTAACACTGTGGCCAGGAGGGAGAGTAAAGCGTGCCTCATCTAACAGAACAGCTTCTGGGTTTGTGTAAGTTCTCCCATTTCTAGTCTGGCTGACTTCCAACCAGTCAGTCATCTGATTCCTCTGAAGTTCGTTTTTTTTTTGCATTTATACAGTAGAAAAGGAGATTATGGTTCCTACCTAATCAAGTTGTCATGAGAATTAAATAGGACAATGCATGTAAAGTGTTTGTTGAATACCACATTGAAAACCCTCAACAAATGATTATCATTATTGCTAATGAGATTTAGATCATGTTTTTATTAAAATGATAAATAGTACTATTGATTCTAGCCATGAGAAGAAAATACATGTACAATTACTGATTCGTTCATGGAGAGGCTGGCTTGAATAGTTGACATATGTAAGATTTGCATCAACCCTCAGCCCTTTCTCTGTTATAAACTCCTTATAGTGAGGACTACTTGGCATGGATAATATATCTGGATGTGTTCTCAGTGAGGTCATCCCCAGCTACCCAGCTTCCCTGGGCAGAGCCTACAGATGAGAGAGAGGCAGCCTGCTCTGGGTTCTCTCCAGGGTGTCAGTGGCCTAATCTGTATATAGATGAAGTTCCAGCTGGGAATACAGATTTAGGAATTATATTTCTCATTCTCATGATGGCACCAAGTTTTTTTTGATCATTTTTGGAAAGGTCTCTTCGAATATTTCCACCTAGTCTGTTAAAACTGTCCTAACACTGCCTGTGATTCAGAGCTTCATTTCTCCATCCCATCAAAGCAGTTGCTTCTGGAAATTAATTATTGACCAAAATGAGAGGATATAAGCATGGTACCATGAGTGTGCCTGTTTTCTATGTCACCTGCATTTAGGTCTTTGTTATATTAGTTGGGATAAACTAGGTTACGGTCTAAAATTTAGCGGTCTTTAAATCGCTGTGACTTAAAACAACAAACAGATTATTTTGTGCACACTGTACATCCAGAGCAATCTCAGTTGACTCTGGCCGGGAGAAGGGGGAAATATAAAATCAAGTTCTGATTCTTAAAGACTACTGGCATATTTCAGTAGCTCAAATAGATCCTGGTAACTACACCTGGCTTGAGCAAAAAATTCTCTTGTCCTTATGTTAGGAATTTTCCTGTTCAAATAGACCTACCTGCAGCCAATGGGATCTAGTTGGTTTCTAGAACCTTTGAAGTCATCTGGCTTGAAACTGTCAAGGACTGACTAAAGATCTAATGAAAATGAGAACAGGATAGGGGTTTTGAAATGCCTGTTAAGAGTCTCTTCTGAGAAAGGAGTAATGTTTCTTCTGTGTACTATGTTCAAAATCAAACCTGTTTCATACCTCACATTTGAACCTTGAAACAGAAACACCAAGTATAGACCATAAAACGGTCAAGGTTTGTGCAGTATGAATAGTTATTTTCCTTGACAAATGATCAAAACAATCTTTGTGAGAGTAATAGATTCAGTTTATTGAACCTTTTCCAAGGGAGAGTTTAGTATAGAAGTGTTATGATAAATAAGTCCATGTAGCTTCATTCTCTTATTCTTAGTTAATTATGCCCACACTTTGGAAGTTGAGAAAGTAATCTACATACTTGAAGGATGTCTTCACGTTACACCTCTCACTCAGAACACCAAGAATACACTGGACTTTTGGACTGTTTTGACTGACGTGTAAATGGAGCCACAGAGATACCACTATTACTAAGTCATCAGTTTACTGCCTGCCTTCCACACCCGGAAAAATTTTGGACTTGGGATTCTTGGAGTTAACCTGAGGTTCAAACCACTGTCTTTTTAACACTGCCTGTGATTCTGAGCTTCATTTCTCCATCCCATCAAAGCAGTTGCTTCTGGAAATTAATTATTGACCAAAATGAGAGGATATAAGCATGGTACCATGAGTGTGCCTGTTTTCTATGTCACCTGCATTTAGGTCTTTGTTATATTAGTTGGGATAAACTAGGTTACGGTCTAAAATTTAGCGGTCTTTAAATCGCTGTGACTTAAAACAACAAACAGATTATTTTGTGCACACTGTACATCCAGAGCAATCTCAGTTGACTCTGGCCGGGAGAAGGGGGAAATATAAAATCAAGTTCTGATTCTTAAAGACTACTGGCATATTTCAGTAGCTCAAATAGATCCTGGTAACTACACCTGGCTTGAGCAAAAAATTCTCTTGTCCTTATGTTAGGAATTTTCCTGTTCAAATAGACCTACCTGCAGCCAATGGGATCTAGTTGGTTTCTAGAACCTTTGAAGTCATCTGGCTTGAAACTGTCAAGGACTGACTAAAGATCTAATGAAAATGAGAACAGGATAGGGGTTTTGAAATGCCTGTTAAGAGTCTCTTCTGAGAAAGGAGTAATGTTTCTTCTGTGTACTATGTTCAAAATCAAACCTGTTTCATACCTCACATTTGAACCTTGAAACAGAAACACCAAGTATAGACCATAAAACGGTCAAGGTTTGTGCAGTATGAATAGTTATTTTCCTTGACAAATGATCAAAACAATCTTTGTGAGAGTAATAGATTCAGTTTATTGAACCTTTTCCAAGGGAGAGTTTAGTATAGAAGTGTTATGATAAATAAGTCCATGTAGCTTCATTCTCTTATTCTTAGTTAATTATGCCCACACTTTGGAAGTTGAGAAAGTAATCTACATACTTGAAGGATGTCTTCACGTTACACCTCTCACTCAGAACACCAAGAATACACTGGACTTTTGGACTGTTTTGACTGACGTGTAAATGGAGCCACAGAGATACCACTATTACTAAGTCATCAGTTTACTGCCTGCCTTCCACATGCCTGGTGCTGGACTAATCATTTTATACACATTGTCATGTTTTGCATTCTTTCAACGACAGGCAAGACTACTGAAGCTTTGGGAGTTCACACTGTTTTGCCAAAGGTCACTCAGCTGGTACAGGGCCCGGCCAAAGACTGAATTCAAAGGCCAAAGCTCTGAATTCATAGCAGGTAATGAATGGGCCTCTACTGGGGTAACCCTATAGATCTGGTGTGAAATTTGGTTGGTTATGTCCCTATTTGGCTATTTTCCACATTTGAGGAACTGAGGCATGATGGTCTTATATCAACCAAAGATTAGCTCTAATTCTGAAGGTATTAATAATAAAATAACATTATGCTCCCAGTCCTCAACAGAGAGCATAATTAGTTGGATTTGAGCATTTTGTGAGCTAATCAGCACTGGAAAATGTATGACTTATACTTGAACTTTTCGTTTATACTTCCCCTATCAGATTTTTGTGACCTTCCTGGTGGCTTGGTAGTAAAGACTCTGCCTACTAAAGCCGAGATGTAGGTTTGATCCCTGGGTTGGGAATATCCCTTAGAGAAGGAAATGGCAAGCTACTCCAGTATTCTTGCTTGGGAAGTCCCATGGACAGACTCTGGTGGACTATAGTCCATGAAGTCACAAAAGAGTTGGACATGGTTTAATGACTAAACAACAATGATCAGATTTTTAGAAACTTCCACTCCTCATAAACTCAAGCCAAAGCATGACTGTGCCTAAAACATGGAAGGAAAAGGATTTCAGAAGCATTATTTTTGGACATGTGTATTAATTGACATAAACAAAAGAAACCAGTTAGTATTACTTCCCAAAGGGTTAAGAAGTGTTATGATAAATAAGTCCATGTAGCTTCATTCTCTTATTCTTAGTTAATTATGCCCACACTTTGGAAGTTGAGAAAGTAATCTACATACTTGAAGGATGTCTTCACGTTACACCTCTCACTCAGAACACCAAGAATACACTGGACTTTTGGACTGTTTTGACTGACGTGTAAATGGAGCCACAGAGATACCACTATTACTAAGTCATCAGTTTACTGCCTGCCTTCCACATGCCTGGTGCTGGACTAATCATTTTATACACATTGTCATGTTTTGCATTCTTTCAACGACAGGCAAGACTACTGAAGCTTTGGGAGTTCACACTGTTTTGCCAAAGGTCACTCAGCTGGTACAGGGCCCGGCCAAAGACTGAATTCAAAGGCCAAAGCTCTGAATTCATAGCAGGTAATGAATGGGCCTCTACTGGGGTAACCCTATAGATCTGGTGTGAAATTTGGTTGGTTATGTCCCTATTTGGCTATTTTCCACATTTGAGGAACTGAGGCATGATGGTCTTATATCAACCAAAGATTAGCTCTAATTCTGAAGGTATTAATAATAAAATAACATTATGCTCCCAGTCCTCAACAGAGAGCATAATTAGTTGGATTTGAGCATTTTGTGAGCTAATCAGCACTGGAAAATGTATGACTTATACTTGAACTTTTCGTTTATACTTCCCCTATCAGATTTTTGTGACCTTCCTGGTGGCTTGGTAGTAAAGACTCTGCCTACTAAAGCCGAGATGTAGGTTTGATCCCTGGGTTGGGAATATCCCTTAGAGAAGGAAATGGCAAGCTACTCCAGTATTCTTGCTTGGGAAGTCCCATGGACAGACTCTGGTGGACTATAGTCCATGAAGTCACAAAAGAGTTGGACATGGTTTAATGACTAAACAACAATGATCAGATTTTTAGAAACTTCCACTCCTCATAAACTCAAGCCAAAGCATGACTGTGCCTAAAACATGGAAGGAAAAGGATTTCAGAAGCATTATTTTTGAGCAGTTATTCCATGCTAGACATGTATGGTGATACTGTGGTGGAGAAAACATAGTTCCTGTCCTCTAGTAATTTATAAACAGGAAACACAACATGATGTGGACAGTGAGTTCAATTGCCACTGTATTTGAGATGCTCTGGCACATTTAATATTCTTAATAGTGATGCTTTGGACTAAGTAGGCACTTCCTTTTAAGGCACTAGCACACAGTGGAAGGAAGGATTGGAGACAGATAGGAAAGCAGCAGTAGTAAATGATTGAGTGATTATTTTGCTTATTTACTTAACCTCACTAAATTCAGTTTTCCCCTCTGTAAAATGAGGATAATAGTATGACTTTGAAGGGCCATTATAAGGATGAAATGAGCGAATCCATGTAAAGCTTCCAGCATCGTGCCTAGTTTACAGGAAGAGTTCAGTAATTGTTAACTAGAATCATAATAATGAAAATGTAAACAAAGACAAGAGACAGTAATAACTGTAACAATGAGATTGGGGTAGAAATAAAATAGAGGCTGCTGACGAAAGAGTTCGACCACTAAAGCTGTTTCCTCTGCAGTAGTCACACCTTAAATACATATTTGGGTGCAATTCTCAATCTTCTTTTAAGTAGTTAAAGAGCAGGCCTTTTCTTAAATTTGTGTGTAAGGGTTGAGATATAGCTAAGGGTGAGATAGTTTAAACTGAAATCAAGATCTTTCCTTCTATTTGTCTTTTCCTTTCTTGAGATCTAGAACAGTGAACCTAGTTTAGATAAAAGTATTTTACCCAAAGCCTTTGTCCATTTAAGATATTTCAGCGAAACAGGTAATCTCTTATTCTATTGAAGAATATTCACTGTCTGTTATTAGAACAAAGATGTCATTATTAAAATAAACTCTTGGCTTCCCACAGAATGGTCACTTTAGTTAAAAGAGCATTATTCATAATGGTCTTGTAAGAATGGAAGCTGTGACATCATCATCATATAGAACACTATCAAGGATCTTGATTCTAAGAAATGGGTTTCCTTGGTGGCAAGCAACAGAACCAATTCTGGCTCATTTAACCCCTCCCACCCCCAAACCACCTCCCCCCCTCAAATGGGACTCTTGCTTATAGATCCCAAGGAAAAGGTGGTAAACCAGGTTTCTTCTCTTTTCATTTATTTATTTAGCTGTGTTGGATCTTAGTTGCAGCATGCAGGATCTTCATTGTGTCATGTGGGATTCTCTTTCCTTTTTATTTTTTGGTTCTGGCATATGGGATCTAGTTCCCTGACTAGTGCTTGACCTGGGCCCCCTGCATTGGGAGTGTGGCGTCTTAACCACTTGGCCACCAGGAACGTCCCCAAACCAGAGTTCTGAAAGCACAGGAACCAGGGTAGCTCAGGGAGCAGAGTCCCTGGTCACCTCTGTCAGGTGAATCAACTTAATTTTTTTCAATTTCTGCTTCATTTGTCCCAAGATTTAGCTTCCTGAGAGAGGAAGTCTGATTGGATAGACTTGGGTCTTGGGCCTACCGGTGAGCTGAGGCAGGGCATTGATTGATATTCCCACCAAACCTACTTGCAATAGAAGGGTCATTAGTCCTACCACCACCAGGGGAACTAGAAAATGGAAAGACAACAAGAGTTTCATGATAGAGAGAGCTGCTGAGAAAGAGAGGAAGTGAAGTCACTACCACAGTACTTAATAGGGAAACTGAGGCAATGAATTATAGTAGTTTGCCTGAGAGGTCATACTGAATAGCAGAAATGAAACCTTCTGACTCTTACCAGCCAAGTGAGAATTTCTCACTTATTCTGTCCTCTTTGCTAAAGCAGTGGTTCAGAAACCTGGCAGTGCATCAGGATTACCTGTGGAACTTGTTAAAAATAGAGGAGCTGGGTTTGGCGTGAGGCTGGTGCCTCTGTATTTTTTATAAGCGTCTCATCTGATGCTGTTTACAATCAGCTTGGAGGCCCACTACAGCAAGTCTCCACAGGCTCCAATATAGAAAAAGAGCATTGTAGAATGAAAGAAAGTGACTTTAGGGAGAAGATTCAGGTTTGGTGATAAATGTGTTCAAGGTCCAGTTAGTGTTAACTGTCTTCATGGTTTGGGGTTTGGGGAAGGTGAGGACTGGGAGAATTCTTCCTTGTTTATGACAAGCCTGGGCCAAGTGGATTAGGAGATTAGGCCATTGTCCCAGAAAGCACTTGCAATCGAGCGCTGTAGAGAGCGGGTTGAGGCCCCTCTGGGGCTGTCCTGGCCATCTATGGTGCCATAGGGAGAGGCTCGGGTTATATGAATAAATTACCCAAGGGCTAAGATCTGGAGCTTAGAAAAGGGTTGGGGGAAAGACCTGAGCTGACACAGACAGCAAAGGGATCTGTTACCTTTATCTTTCTGTTTCATCACAATTTGAGGACAGGCCATCCTAAGAGTCTTAACCAACTTGGGGCATGGAGATGGGGGAATGCTGTTCTGCTGCGGAGCTGCATGCCTCCACTTCTCAAACCTGGCCACTCCCATCCATCCTTCAGATCCTTGCTTAAATATCATCCTCTTCCTGGTCTCCCGAATCTAACGAGGCCCCCTGCTGTTCTCTCTTGGGGACACCTATTCTTTCCCAGGATCAGCTTCTTGGGCATGCAGCCAGAGCAGTCAAAGGGCCTTTACCTTGAAGGACGCTGCACCTTGACTGCTCTGCTGTTGTACGAATTTCTTTTTACAAAGGGCTCTCTATTTTCATTTTAGGAGGGAACAAAAGAAAATGGAAAGACAACAAGAGTTTCATGATAGAGAGCGCTGAGAAAGAGAGGAGTGAAGTCACTACCACAGTACTTAATAGGGAAACTGAGGCAATGAATTATAGTAGTTTGCCTGAGAGGTCATACTGAATAGCAGAAATGAAACCTTCTGACTCTTACCAGCCAAGTGAGAATTTCTCACTTATTCTGTCCTCTTTGCTAAAGCAGTGGTTCAGAAACCTGGCAGTGCATCAGGATTACCTGTGGAACTTGTTAAAAATAGAGGAGCTGGGTTTGGCGTGAGGCTGGTGCCTCTGTATTTTTTATAAGCGTCTCATCTGATGCTGTTTACAATCAGCTTGGAGGCCCACTACAGCAAGTCTCCACAGGCTCCAATATAGAAAAAGAGCATTGTAGAATGAAAGAAAGTGACTTTAGGGAGAAGATTCAGGTTTGGTGATAAATGTGTTCAAGGTCCAGTTAGTGTTAACTGTCTTCATGGTTTGGGGTTTGGGGAAGGTGAGGACTGGGAGAATTCTTCCTTGTTTATGACAAGCCTGGGCCAAGTGGATTAGGAGATTAGGCCATTGTCCCAGAAAGCACTTGCAATCGAGCGCTGTAGAGAGCGGGTTGAGGCCCCTCTGGGGCTGTCCTGGCCATCTATGGTGCCATAGGGAGAGGCTCGGGTTATATGAATAAATTACCCAAGGGCTAAGATCTGGAGCTTAGAAAAGGGTTGGGGGAAAGACCTGAGCTGACACAGACAGCAAAGGGATCTGTTACCTTTATCTTTCTGTTTCATCACAATTTGAGGACAGGCCATCCTAAGAGTCTTAACCAACTTGGGGCATGGAGATGGGGGAATGCTGTTCTGCTGCGGAGCTGCATGCCTCCACTTCTCAAACCTGGCCACTCCCATCCATCCTTCAGATCCTTGCTTAAATATCATCCTCTTCCTGGTCTCCCGAATCTAACGAGGCCCCCTGCTGTTCTCTCTTGGGGACACCTATTCTTTCCCAGGATCAGCTTCTTGGGCATGCAGCCAGAGCAGTCAAAGGGCCTTTACCTTGAAGGACGCTGCACCTGATTGACTGCTCTGCTGTTGTCATCTTGAAATTCTTCATAATTTTTGAACAAAGGGCTCTCTATTTTCATTTTGACTAAATTCTGCAGGTTATATGGTTGGTCCCGTTCTTTCCCTTATTAAAAGGGAAACACCACTTAATTGCAGTAGCTCTAAGATCTAATGCTATGCCTTCCACTATAGGATAGATTTGATAAATAGTAGGTTTAATCATTTGAAATTTTTATTATTTGATGATGTTTGACTTATCAAAAAACATTCATGTGGTTCAACCTGAAATATTCTGGGTGGATGAACAAATGAATGACAGAAAGAAGAAAGATACCTTGAACACAGTGGGCTGCTGACCCAGTATCCATTCCCTTCATTCTTATCTTCCTTCCACCAGTTTTGATCAAGTGCCCATCCCTTCCCCAGTGGCTCAAGAGGAGACTCCATCCCTAATTCCAATGTAGATTCTGATCAGTCTACATATCTTTTCTCCTAAGAACTTTTATTCTTCCTCTGGCCATTGTCAGGTTTAAAGGAGACTCCAAGAGCTGCTGCAGCCATCTGCCAGTCTAATAAGAAAACTAACCCACAGCAGAGAGCAGAGGCCAAGGAATTTCAGGAAAACAGTGCCAGGGTATGTTGTGGTTGACCTGTAATCTACCTTTGAACTTCTTATTATGTGAGATAGTAAGATTTCTGTGTTGTTTGTTTCAGTTATCTATTGTTGTGAAACAATTATCCCAAAATGGAGTAGATTACAACAGCATCCATTGTATGATATTTTACAGTGTTGTAGACCAGGAAGCTAAGCAGAACTCAATGTAGTGATTCTTCTGTTCCATGTAGCATTAACTGAAGTCATCCAGTGGTATTTGCTGACTGATGGCCTGAACTGAGGAGTCCAGGATGGCTTCTTCTTCATATTTGGCATCTTGGTGGTGATGGTTCAGAAGTTTTTTTGTTTGTTTTTTAATTAATTAATTAATTTTTGGCTGCACTGGGTTTTTGTTGCTGCACGCAAGTTTTCTCTAGTGCAGCGAGCTTACTCTCTAGTTGCATCTGGCAGCTTTCCTTGTGGAGTACCAGCTCTAGGCATGTGGACTCAGTAGATGGGGTGCATGTAGTAGTTTCTCCTTGGCATGTGGAATCTCCCTGGACAGAGATCAAATCCCTGTCCCCTGCTTTGGCAGACCTATTCTTACCACTGGCACACTAGGGGAAGTCCCATGGCTTGAAGTTCAGCTGGCACCTTCAGCCAGAGCATGTCCATGTGGGCTCTCTAGCATGGTCATCCAAAGTAGTCAGACTTCTTGTAAGAAGTGCAGGGCTCCCACTGTTTTAAGAGGAAGAAAGCAGAAGATGCTAATCACTTCAGGCCCTTCTGAACTGGCAAAGAACTGTTTCTATCATGTATTATGTGTCATAGCAGGCACAAAGCCTACCCAGATTCAATAAGGGATGACATAATTTCTACCTCTTGAGGGGAAAAGTCTTACATGTTACATAAGTCCATTGGAAACAGGTTTTCTGTTATTTACAGTTGAAGGGGTCAGCAGTAATTAAAGAAATTCAGGGTTCTCTCAAGCATGGGAAGATATTTCTTCCTTTTCCTCCAATATAGAGATCAGTAAACTTTTTCGTTAAGAACCAGATAGTAAATATTTTTAAGTGTTATAGGCCACACAGTCTCTGTTGCAACTACTCAGCTTGGCCAATGATACATAAAGCCAGCCAAGGAAAATATTTAAGTTGTGGTTGACCTGTAATCTACCTTTGAACTTCTTATTATGTGAGATAGTAAGATTTCTGTGTTGTTTGTTTCAGTTATCTATTGTTGTGAAACAATTATCCCAAAATGGAGTAGATTACAACAGCATCCATTGTATGATATTTTACAGTGTTGTAGACCAGGAAGCTAAGCAGAACTCAATGTAGTGATTCTTCTGTTCCATGTAGCATTAACTGAAGTCATCCAGTGGTATTTGCTGACTGATGGCCTGAACTGAGGAGTCCAGGATGGCTTCTTCTTCATATTTGGCATCTTGGTGGTGATGGTTCAGAAGTTTTTTTGTTTGTTTTTTAATTAATTAATTAATTTTTGGCTGCACGGGGTTTTTTGTTGCTGCACGCAAGTTTTCTCTAGTGCAGCGAGCTTACTCTCTAGTTGCATCTGGCAGCTTTCCTTGTGGAGTACCAGCTCTAGGCATGTGGACTCAGTAGATGGGGTGCATGTAGTAGTTTCTCCTTGGCATGTGGAATCTCCCTGGACAGAGATCAAATCCCTGTCCCCTGCTTTGGCAGACCTATTCTTACCACTGGCACACTAGGGGAAGTCCCATGGCTTGAAGTTCAGCTGGCACCTTCAGCCAGAGCATGTCCATGTGGGCTCTCTAGCATGGTCATCCAAAGTAGTCAGACTTCTTGTAAGAAGTGCAGGGCTCCCACTGTTTTAAGAGGAAGAAAGCAGAAGATGCTAATCACTTCAGGCCCTTCTGAACTGGCAAAGAACTGTTTCTATCATGTATTATGTGTCATAGCAGGCACAAAGCCTACCCAGATTCAATAAGGGATGACATAATTTCTACCTCTTGAGGGGAAAAGTCTTACATGTTACATAAGTCCATTGGAAACAGGTTTTCTGTTATTTACAGTTGAAGGGGTCAGCAGTAATTAAAGAAATTCAGGGTTCTCTCAAGCATGGGAAGATATTTCTTCCTTTTCCTCCAATATAGAGATCAGTAAACTTTTTCGTTAAGAACCAGATAGTAAATATTTTTAAGTGTTATAGGCCACACAGTCTCTGTTGCAACTACTCAGCTTGGCCAATGAGACATAAAGCCAGCCAAGGAAAATATTTAAACAAGCAAGATGTGTCCTGGCACATAATAGATGCTTAATTAAATATTTGTTGAATTTGTGTTCAATGGTTACAGTGCAGTTCTCTGGTGAGAAAGATAATTAAAGCAGAAGGAGATCAGCTTGTCATCTGCACTCAGAGAAGCATTGGTCTCTCTTTTATTTCCCTGTGTTTCAGGAAAAAGCTAAAGGAAAAACTCGTATCCTCTTATATAATTCTAAAGTAAATTGTTTTCCTCTCTTGGCAGGTGTCTCCAAACAGATACCTTGCCTGTTTGGAGGCAGGAAAAAGGGAAACCACCTTATTTTAGAACACAGTGTCATCTTGGTAGTTGTGAAATAGTATTTGGAAGCTAGATTCTTCTAAACTACTTAAGGTATACTTACCCAGAAATTCCCAAGATCCCTGAGGGAAAATGGAAAGGACTTTGATATCGTGGCAGCAATAGAGATGACAGAATTAGGAATAACATTAGGCTAAACTTGTCATCTGGAGAGGAAAAAGAAAAAAAAAAACCAGCAGGTACGATAGTTGGGATAAGAAGACTTGAGCTTGAACAGAGTGTACCGGATGGTGTTGGGTGGTGGCCAGAGCCCAGCCATTTGGCAGTGGGCTTTGCAAGCCTGGGGACAGAAGTGGCTTCCATCCAGTCCTGCCTTTACTTATTAAAACAAACAATTGACAGGGTAGAAAGAGCCTGCTGAAGGTGAGTACAATAATCAGGGAGTATCCATGGGAAGCAGTGAGGGTGGCCCAGTGGATCTTAGAACTTGGGCTTTGTGAGTTCAGTGAGTTGAGGTGATGAATAGAGTTCTAGGACACAAAGTATAAAAGGAGAGTGAGGCTGATGCAGAAGGTGACAAGAGGCTGACCTGAGAATGCTGAGCATAATGTGGATTGCATTCATAGGGTGGCTGGCCAAAGGAAGTGACTTTGACTTTAGACAGTTGACTCCCTACTAGGTGTTCCTTTTCCTCCAATATAGAGATCAGTAAACTTTTCGTTAAGAACCAGATAGTAAATATTTTTAAGTGTTATAGGCCACACAGTCTCTGTTGCAACTACTCAGCTTGGCCAATGAGACATAAAGCCAGCCAAGGAAAATATTTAAACAAGCAAGATGTGTCCTGGCACATAATAGATGCTTAATTAAATATTTGTTGAATTTGTGTTCAATGGTTACAGTGCAGTTCTCTGGTGAGAAAGATAATTAAAGCAGAAGGAGATCAGCTTGTCATCTGCACTCAGAGAAGCATTGGTCTCTCTTTTATTTCCCTGTGTTTCAGGAAAAAGCTAAAGGAAAAACTCGTATCCTCTTATATAATTCTAAAGTAAATTGTTTTCCTCTCTTGGCAGGTGTCTCCAAACAGATACCTTGCCTGTTTGGAGGCAGGAAAAAGGGAAACCACCTTATTTTAGAACACAGTGTCATCTTGGTAGTTGTGAAATAGTATTTGGAAGCTAGATTCTTCTAAACTACTTAAGGTATACTTACCCAGAAATTCCCAAGATCCCTGAGGGAAAATGGAAAGGACTTTGATATCGTGGCAGCAATAGAGATGACAGAATTAGGAATAACATTAGGCTAAACTTGTCATCTGAAGGGGAAAAAAAAAGAAAACCAGCAGGTACGATAGTTGGGATAAGAAGACTTGAGCTTGAACAGAGTGTACCGGATGGTGTTGGGTGGTGGCCAGAGCCCAGCCATTTGGCAGTGGGCTTTGCAAGCCTGGGGACAGAAGTGGCTTCCATCCAGTCCTGCCTTTACTTATTAAAACAAACAATTGACAGGGTAGAAAGAGCCTGCTGAAGGTGAGTACAATAATCAGGGAGTATCCATGGGAAGCAGTGAGGGTGGCCCAGTGGATCTTAGAACTTGGGCTTTGTGAGTTCAGTGAGTTGAGGTGATGAATAGAGTTCTAGGACACAAAGTATAAAAGGAGAGTGAGGCTGATGCAGAAGGTGACAAGAGGCTGACCTGAGAATGCTGAGCATAATGTGGATTGCATTCATAGGGTGGCTGGCCAAAGGAAGTGACTTTGACTTTAGACAGTTGACTCCCTACTGGGAGGTGGAGCAGAAAAAAAGAGAGTTGGAATTGTGTCTCTCGTGTGGACTTCTTGGTTGCAATTGGTGGGAAAACTAACAAAAGTTGCCAAAGTGTAAGTTTAAAAAGGAAATTTATTGGCTCACATAATTGAGATGTATAGCCTCAGGTGTGCCTAGATCTAGGACTTCAAAGAATATCTTTAATTTTCTTTTTTTTTTTTAAAGATTTATTTATTTATTTATTTTTGGGTTGGGGGTCGGGTTGGGGAAGGAGGTGGGGCGGGCGGGCCACTTCTATTGGTCTTTCATTTCTCTATTTTCATCCGTCTTTGTTCTTTGGCCCGTGTGGGCCTCGCATCGCGGTGGCCTCTGTTGTTGCAGAGGCTCTGGGCGCATGTGCTCTAGAGCTCCGGCTCGGTAATTGGACACATTGGTCCAGCCACTCCGCAGCATGTGGGATCTTCCCAGGCCAGGGATCGAACTGGCGCCCCTTGCACTGCAAGGCGGTGTCCTTACCCACTGGACCACCAGGGGAAGCCCTATCTTTAATTTTCTTAAAGATTTATTTATTTTTGGCTGCACTGGGTCTTTGTTGCTGCACATGGGCTTTCTCTGGTTGCCATGCGCAGGGGCTACTCTTTGATGTAGTGTAGGCTTCAGTAGCTACAGTGCATGGGCCTAGTTGCCCCATGGCATGTTTAACCTTCCTAGAGCAGGAATCGAGCCTGTGTTCTCTGCACTGGCCAATGAGTTCTTAGACCACCAGGGAAGCCCAAAGAATGTTTTTAGTACTTTTTAGTGTCTCTCTCTTTCTTCATCTCTCTGTTCCTCTTTCCACTATATTAACTTAATTCTCAGAAAGCCACTCCCCATGAACGCTCCTAGTGTATACCTGTCCAGTTTCACGTTCAGTAGAGAATGTAGTTGGCCTAGTTTCTCTAGCAAGTCCAAGGATCCTATCACATTGCCTTTGATTGGTCAGTGACTCCCTGACCTGAGAATGCTGAGCATAATGTGGATTGCATTCATAGGGTGGCTGGCCAAAGGAAGTGACTTTGACTTTAGACAGTTGACTCCCTACTGGGAGGTGGAGCAGAAAAAAAGAGAGTTGGAATTGTGTCTCTCGTGTGGACTTCTTGGTTGCAATTGGTGGGAAAACTAACAAAAGTTGCCAAAGTGTAAGTTTAAAAAGGAAATTTATTGGCTCACATAATTGAGATGTATAGCCTCAGGTGTGCCTAGATCTAGGACTTCAAAGAATATCTTTAATTTTCTTTTTTTTTTTTAAAGATTTATTTATTTATTTTTTTTGGGGTGGGGGGTGGGGTGGGGGAAGGAGGTGGGGGGGGCGGGCCACTTCTATTGGTCTTTCATTTCTCTATTTTCATCCGTCTTTGTTCTTTGGCCCGTGTGGGCCTCGCATCGCGGTGGCCTCTGTTGTTGCAGAGGCTCTGGGCGCATGTGCTCTAGAGCTCCGGCTCGGTAATTGGACACATTGGTCCAGCCACTCCGCAGCATGTGGGATCTTCCCAGGCCAGGGATCGAACTGGCGCCCCTTGCACTGCAAGGCGGTGTCCTTACCCACTGGACCACCAGGGGAAGCCCTATCTTTAATTTTCTTAAAGATTTATTTATTTTTGGCTGCACTGGGTCTTTGTTGCTGCACATGGGCTTTCTCTGGTTGCCATGCGGGGCTACTCTTTGATGTAGTGTAGGCTTCAGTAGCTACAGTGCATGGGCCTAGTTGCCCCATGGCATGTTTAACCTTCCTAGAGCAGGAATCGAGCCTGTGTTCTCTGCACTGGCCAATGAGTTCTTAGACCACCAGGGAAGCCCAAAGAATGTTTTTAGTACTTTTTAGTGTCTCTCTCTTTCTTCATCTCTCTGTTCCTCTTTCCACTATATTAACTTAATTCTCAGAAAGCCACTCCCCATGAACGCTCCTAGTGTATACCTGTCCAGTTTCACGTTCAGTAGAGAATGTAGTTGGCCTAGTTTCTCTAGCAAGTCCAAGGATCCTATCACATTGCCTTTGATTGGTCATGTGCCCATCTTTATCAGGTTACTAAACCCAGGGAGTTGCACTCTTTTATTGATCAGTTCTGGGTAATGGGCCCTCTCCTTGAAGTCCAGTTCAGTCAACTCCAACCAGATTATTTTGACTAGAAATGGGGAAGAAGTGGTTCCCTAAGAAAAACTCAAAAACCGTCATCATAAGAATCAGTCTGGATGCTGGGTAGGCAAAAACTAAAACAAAATGAAAGCAAAAACTAGATGACAGATGTCTGCAACCAGTAATCCCAATCCCCTCACTCACATAAAATTGAACTAGAAGCCACCATTTATCATTAGCACATGAATTTATTACTAACTAAATGCTATCATCAGGTCTTAGACATTGAGTTGTTCTCATACTGACAGTTATATCCTCTGGTTTAAACCAGCATTAGAGAGTTAACACCAAGCATAAGAAACTAATCATTTACAAATGGGGGGTGGGTGCGGGAAGTGTTATCCAAAGTGATTTAAAGCCAAAGCACAGAATAGCATAAGCTTCGTAATTAAATTTGGTAACTGGAAATGCAAACTACTACCCAATAGCCCTTGGATTACAAGCTGACAAAACTCTAGGAAAAAAGAAATGCTCATTTTTTATTTATATTTGTCTTGAGACCTATTTCATCTTCAACTTAGAAATAATTCATGAAGTCCTTCTAATACTTGATAATGTGTGTGTGCTTGGGTTGTGTGTCTACCTCTCTTTATTTCCACGACACCACACCCTTCCAGTGCTTCACATCTCTGACAACTCTGTTTCTGTATCCTTTACCCAAGCCATTGATGTTTTCTAGAGCTTCATCTTTGATTTCAAGGTCTTCTTACAAACTCTCACAGAGTAGCTCTTCATTCTTTTCAGCAGGTGTCCAGGGACAGCATCCTTTGTGCCAGGCACAGTGCCAGCCATCCTCGAAGGTTAACTCCTGATCATCCCATGAGCTAATGATACTCAGCTCTCTGAAGCCCAGACCTCTCCTTTCAGAATCACGCTTGGACACTCACATAGTAGATACTTTTTTATAAAGAGTTTTTGAATGGATGGATAAATGAATGGATGCTTTCCCCTTAATGTTGCAAGTTGAACATATGTCACAGTGAAATCTTCTTGCCTGATCCTATTACTACTTGTACTTGGTAATACCCTCAAGGACAGAAACCTCAGGGTTATGCATGCTGCCTCCTTCTTGTCTCTGTCACATCAAGTTCCACAAAATTTAACTCAAGAGTTCTTCCGTTTGTCTCCTTCACCTCCATTCCTCCTGTCCTAATTCAGACCTGCAGCACCTTCTACTTGGACTCTGCCGTAGCCCACCTACTTGACTGCCTGCCTCTAAATGTGTCCATATAGCATCATAGTCTCCTGCTTCAGTGACTCTCTGTTGCCTATGAGCAAAGCTCATACTCCTTAAAATCCTAAATAAAGTTCCTTGTGTCCTGCTCTCTGCCTCCCTTTCCAGGCTCACCTTAAGGTGGCTTGGGTTGAATGTTTGTTATTTCCTGCACACCAGCACCCAGATCCATGGCTTTGCTCATTTCTCTAGCACCCATCCAAAGTGATTTAAAGCCAAAGCACAGAATAGCATAAGCTTCGTAATTAAATTTGGTAACTGGAAATGCAAACTACTACCCAATAGCCCTTGGATTACAAGCTGACAAAACTCTAGGAAAAAAGAAATGCTCATTTTTTATTTATATTTGTCTTGAGACCTATTTCATCTTCAACTTAGAAATAATTCATGAAGTCCTTCTAATACTTGATAATGTGTGTGTGCTTGGGTTGTGTGTCTACCTCTCTTTATTTCCACGACACCACACCCTTCCAGTGCTTCACATCTCTGACAACTCTGTTTCTGTATCCTTTACCCAAGCCATTGATGTTTTCTAGAGCTTCATCTTTGATTTCAAGGTCTTCTTACAAACTCTCACAGAGTAGCTCTTCATTCTTTTCAGCAGGTGTCCAGGGACAGCATCCTTTGTGCCAGGCACAGTGCCAGCCATCCTCGAAGGTTAACTCCTGATCATCCCATGAGCTAATGATACTCAGCTCTCTGAAGCCCAGACCTCTCCTTTCAGAATCACGCTTGGACACTCACATAGTAGATACTTTTTTATAAAGAGTTTTTGAATGGATGGATAAATGAATGGATGCTTTCCCCTTAATGTTGCAAGTTGAACATATGTCACAGTGAAATCTTCTTGCCTGATCCTATTACTACTTGTACTTGGTAATACCCTCAAGGACAGAAACCTCAGGGTTATGCATGCTGCCTCCTTCTTGTCTCTGTCACATCAAGTTCCACAAAATTTAACTCAAGAGTTCTTCCGTTTGTCTCCTTCACCTCCATTCCTCCTGTCCTAATTCAGACCTGCAGCACCTTCTACTTGGACTCTGCCGTAGCCCACCTACTTGACTGCCTGCCTCTAAATGTGTCCATATAGCATCATAGTCTCCTGCTTCAGTGACTCTCTGTTGCCTATGAGCAAAGCTCATACTCCTTAAAATCCTAAATAAAGTTCCTTGTGTCCTGCTCTCTGCCTCCCTTTCCAGGCTCACCTTAAGGTGGCTTGGGTTGAATGTTTGTTATTTCCTGCACACCAGCACCCAGATCCATGGCTTTGCTCATGCTCTGCTCCCTGTCTGGAATATGGCATACCCTGTACTCCCATTTCTGCACATCATTTACGCTTCAAATGAGATATTAAATCCTCCTGAAAACCTTTTCCAGCCTCTTTAGACTGAGGTGGGTGCCCTCTAGTTGGCTTCCGTAGCACAGCAGGCAGCCGCCCATCATTACATTATTAAGATCAGGTCTTCTTGCTGCCACCTGGACTCCCTTGTGATTTCCTTGAAGACATGAACATATCTCGTTCATCCTTGATTCCCCAGTGCCTACCCAGTATCTGAAATACAGTAGAATTTCATATCTGTTGAAGGTCTATGTTTTTTCTTAAGTGAAGCAGGTATGTTAGCCTTGGTACTTTTTTTTTTTTAATATTCAATAAATATTTATTGAAAGCATGCATGAAAGAAATTAATCTGTTGTAGAGCCTGTGGTTTTTTTTTTTCCTTTATTTTAAAGATTTTACAGAGTTTTGTTGTTCACCAACATGTATGTTCCCATATCATTCATATGTATATCCCTGGACCCTCCCCCCCACCCAGTTCCCCTCCCACCCCTCCAGACCATCGCCCCAAGTGGTTGTAGGTACTCCTATTCCCCTAGCACAATGACAGTAGCTATCTTTTCCACACATGACAGTATAGGTTTCCATGTTACTCCCTCCATGCCTCCCTCCCACTGTTCGGTGTCCACAATGTCTTTATGTCTATTTTCTGTTTTTTCATGAGTTCACTGTGTGTGTTATCATGACCATCTTACTAGATTCCATATATATGAGTTAGTATACTGTACTTGTCTTTCTCTTTTTGACTTACTTCACTTTTTATGATAGGTTCTAGAGCCAGTCACCTCATTAGGACTGAGTCTTCTGCATTTCTTTTAACAGCTGAGTAGTATTCCATTGTATATATGTACCAGAGCTTCTGTATCCATTCATTCGTCGATGGACATCTAGGTTGCTTCCATGTTCTGGCTATTGTATAGAGAGCTGCAATGAACATTGGGGTACAGGTGCCTCTTTCATTTTTTATTTCATCAGGATATAGGCCTAATAGTGGGATTGCTAGGTCATAGGGTGCTTCTATTTTTAGTTTTTTAAGGAATCTCCATACTGTCTTCCATAGAGGTATCAATTTACATTCCCACCAGCAATGCAAGAGGGTTCCCTTTTCTCCTCACCCTCTCCAGCATTTGTTGTCTGTCGATTTGTTGATGATGGCCATTCTGACGGGTGTGAGGTGGTATCTCATTGTGGTTTTAATTTGCTTCCGTAGCACCGGGCCAGGCAGCCGCCCATCATTACATTATTAAGATCAGGTCTTCTTGCTGCCACCTGGACTCCCTTGTGATTTCCTTGAAGACATGAACATATCTCGTTCATCCTTGATTCCCCAGTGCCTACCCAGTATCTGAAATACAGTAGAATTTCATATCTGTTGAAGGTCTATGTTTTTTCTTAAGTGAAGCAGGTATGTTAGCCTTGGTACTTTTTTTTTTTTAATATTCAATAAATATTTATTGAAAGCATGCATGAAAGAAATTAATCTGTTGTAGAGCCTGTGGTTTTTTTTTTTCCTTTATTTTAAAGATTTTACAGAGTTTTGTTGTTCACCAACATGTATGTTCCCATATCATTCATATGTATATCCCTGGACCCTCCCCACCCAGTTCCCCTTCCACCCCTCCAGACCATCGCCCCAAGTGGTTGTAGGTACTCCTATTCCCCTAGCACAATGACAGTAGCTATCTTTTCCACACATGACAGTATAGGTTTCCATGTTACTCCCTCCATGCCTCCCTCCCACTGTTCGGTGTCCACAATGTCTTTATGTCTATTTTCTGTTTTTTCATGAGTTCACTGTGTGTGTTATCATGACCATCTTACTAGATTCCATATATATGAGTTAGTATACTGTACTTGTCTTTCTCTTTTTGACTTACTTCACTTTTTATGATAGGTTCTAGAGCCAGTCACCTCATTAGGACTGAGTCTTCTGCATTTCTTTTAACAGCTGAGTAGTATTCCATTGTATATATGTACCAGAGCTTCTGTATCCATTCATTCGTCGATGGACATCTAGGTTGCTTCCATGTTCTGGCTATTGTATAGAGAGCTGCAATGAACATTGGGGTACAGGTGCCTCTTTCATTTTTGATTTCATCAGGATATAGGCCTAATAGTGGGATTGCTAGGTCATAGGGTGCTTCTATTTTTAGTTTTTTAAGGAATCTCCATACTGTCTTCCATAGAGGTATCAATTTACATTCCCACCAGCAATGCAAGAGGGTTCCCTTTTCTCCTCACCCTCTCCAGCATTTGTTGTCTGTCGATTTGTTGATGATGGCCATTCTGACGGGTGTGAGGTGGTATCTCATTGTGGTTTTAATTTGCATTTCTCTAATAATAAGTGAGGTTGAGCATCGTTTCATGTGTTTTTGGGCCATCTGTATGTCCTCTTTGGAGAGACGTCTTTTTAGATCTTTTTTCCATTTTTTGATTGGGCTGCTTGTTTTCCCTGTGCTGAGTTGTATGAGTTGCTTGTAGATTTTGGAGATTAATTCTTTGTCTGTTGTTTCATTTGCTATGATTTTCTCCCACTCTGTGGGGTGTCTGTTCAACTTTTTGGTGATTTCTTTTGCTGTACAAAAGCTTTTAAGTTTCATGAGGTCCCACATGTTCACTTGTCTTTTCAGTTCCACTATTTTAATAGGTGGGTCAGAGAAGATCTTGCTTTGATTGATGTCCTTGAGGGTTTTGCCTATATTCTGCTCTAAGAGTTTGATGGTTTCTGGTCTTCCATTTAGGTCTTTAATCCATTTTGAGTTGATCTTTGTGTATGGGGTCAGGGAATGTTCCAACTTCATTTTTTTGCATGGAGCTGTCCAATTTTCCCAGCACCATTTGTTGAAAGCCTTGGCACTTTTATAGTGTGAAAAAGGCATACCTTAGAACACTAAAAGCTAAAGGATATGTTATCCAAGAATGGGATCAAGGGTTATCAGTAGAAATTTAGAAGTAATCTAACTTGCATTTTCTGGTCCAAAAGATTAACTCCAGGCAAATACTGAAGACGGTAAGATACTAGTATTTACGCTAATCTAATATCCTACGATCAGGGAATGACTAATAAAAAGGAATCAGATACTTCTCTTACTTAGTTTATTTACTTATAGTCAGATGTTTTTAACCTTTTCCTGAATTTTCATACTAATACTTTCTAAATTAATCTGAAATCCATTCAGATTGTCAACCATTTGGAGCAGAGTAAATTGGGGGAAAAAATGGAAATGAAATGAGAAGAGGTATTCTGAGTCAGGTCATGCTTTTGTTTTTACATTGGTGAGATGGAAAACTATTGGAGAGTTTTGATCTGAGGAAATTATTGATGAAATTTAATGCTCTGATAGGATCACTCTGGCTGCTTGGAGGGCACTTAAGTACAGACAGCATGGGCAGAAGTCAAGAGACTAGTTTGAGGGCTGTTGTGATAATCTAGACAAAAGATGATGGTGACTTGAACCAGGGAGGTAGCCAGGAGGCAGAAAAGTAGTCAGATTATAGGTGTATATCAAAGACTCAGCCAAAAGAATTTTCTAGGAATTGGATGTGGATTATAGAGAGGGAAGAAAAGGATGACTCCAAGTATTTGGGGTTGAACAACTGCAAGAATCGATTTGCCATTGAGGGGAGCTGGTTTAGAGAAAACTCAAAAATTCACTTCTGGTCTCTTTTTCAGTTTGAAAGGTCTGTTAGGTGTACAAAGAGAGGACAGATAGTTGGAGGTTGTAACCTATAGATGATATTTTCAGACATGAGGCAGATTGGGGTCATCTAGGAGGTGCGTAAAGAATAGAGGCTTGAGGACCAACTTAGAAGGTCCAATGTTCAGAAGTTGGGTGAATGAGGAGGAATCAGCAAAGGAACCCTAAGGTGGTGGGACCATTGAGAAAGGAGGTCCAAGAGGCAGTGAGTGGGTGGTGACCTAGGAATTCTGAGTCCCATGTAGTCTGGATTTCATTACTGGGTTTCTATACTCCTAAGGAAACCCTTAGAGCCCTGAGCACCTGTTGGGGTTGCCCATTCATAAAATTATTCATTCATTCCCTGAGCACGTTGGGGTTTCTTATTTATAGTAGATGTAATCTAACTTTTCTGGAAAAATTATTACTGAAGACGGTAAGATACTAGTATTTACGCTAATCTAATATCCTACGATCAGGGAATGACTAATAAAAAGGAATCAGATACTTCTCTTACTTAGTTTATTTACTTATAGTCAGATGTTTTTAACCTTTTCCTGAATTTTCATACTAATACTTTCTAAATTAATCTGAAATCCATTCAGATTGTCAACCATTTGGAGCAGAGTAAATTGGGGGAAAAAATGGAAATGAAATGAGAAGAGGTATTCTGAGTCAGGTCATGCTTTTGTTTTTACATTGGTGAGATGGAAAACTATTGGAGAGTTTTGATCTGAGGAAATTATTGATGAAATTTAATGCTCTGATAGGATCACTCTGGCTGCTTGGAGGGCACTTAAGTACAGACAGCATGGGCAGAAGTCAAGAGACTAGTTTGAGGGCTGTTGTGATAATCTAGACAAAAGATGATGGTGACTTGAACCAGGGAGGTAGCCAGGAGGCAGAAAAGTAGTCAGATTATAGGTGTATATCAAAGACTCAGCCAAAAGAATTTTCTAGGAATTGGATGTGGATTATAGAGAGGGAAGAAAAGGATGACTCCAAGTATTTGGGGTTGAACAACTGCAAGAATCGATTTGCCATTGAGGGGAGCTGGTTTAGAGAAAACTCAAAAATTCACTTCTGGTCTTTTTTTCAGTTTGAAAGGTCTGTTAGGTGTACAAAGAGAGGACAGATAGTTGGAGGTTGTAACCTATAGATGATATTTTCAGACATGAGGCAGATTGGGGTCATCTAGGAGGTGCGTAAAGAATAGAGGCTTGAGGACCAACTTAGAAGGTCCAATGTTCAGAAGTTGGGTGAATGAGGAGGAATCAGCAAAGGAACCCTAAGGTGGTGGGACCATTGAGAAAGGAGGTCCAAGAGGCAGTGAGTGGGTGGTGACCTAGGAATTCTGAGTCCCATGTAGTCTGGATTTCATTACTGGGTTTCTATACTCCTAAGGAAACCCTTAGAGCCCTGAGCACCTGTTGGGGTTGCCCATTCATAAAATTATTCATTCATTCACCAGATGGTTACTGGGAATTTACAATACACAGACGCTGTTCTAGGCCCTGAGGTTTACAGCTGTGAACCACATGGTCCTGGCACTATCTTGGCCAACAAGGAGCTTATATTCTAGCACAATGGAGAGAAGTGGAGGAGAGGGAGACAATGCGTATAGGGTCAACAAATAAACAAAATAACTTCAAGTTGTTATGTCTACACTGATGACAATAGAAGGTCTGAGGTGTAGAATAATCGTGTAGACTAAGTCTGGGAACTATTTTCCATTTGGATGGCAGGGAAACTTCTCTGAACTCTTAAGGTCCTGATGCCTCCAGAGTAACCAGGAAATCTAACTTTTTTAGAGTCCTGAATTGGACCCGAGGCTCTTGCTGTAGCAAGGAGGAAATCTACTTCCAGTGCCATCTTCACATGAGCACCCTTGACAGTTTACAGGAGTAGGCTGAAAAATCAGTTCTTTTACAATTTTATCTAACACCTACCAGAAGAAACAAAAGATTATAAAAATGGGACTTATCAAACTTCATTTTCCAACAAAGAGGTTAGTAACCATTTGACTTTAAATATTTATTTATCTGTTTATTTGGCTGCACTCGGTCTTAGTTAAGGCAAGAGGGATCTTTAGTTGTGGCATGTAAATTTTTAGCTGTGGCATGTGGATCTATTTCCCTAATCAGGAATTGAATCCAGGTCCCCTGCATTGGGAGTGTGAAGTCTTAGCCACTCCACCAGGGAAGTCCCTAGTTACCATTTAATTTAGCTAGCATTCTTTTGGAAACACTTAATACAGTGCGGATACTGGTCTAGGTAAGATTTTTATATGCATCCTATCATTTAATCTTCACAAAATTCCTTGAAATTGCTACCATTTTTATCCGCATTTTACACTTAAAACTCTTGAGGCTTGGATAGACTACCCTGACTGACTGTCTAAGAATTAATCTCCAAAATCTACAAGCAATTCACATAACTGAGCATCGGAAAAATGAACAACCCAATCGGAAAATGGGAAAAGGACCTAAACAGCCACCTCTCCAACGATGACATACAGATGGCCCAAAAACACATGAAACGATGCTCAACTTCACTAATATTTAGAGAAATGCAAATCAAAACTACAATGAGATATCACCTCACACCCGTCAGAATGGCCATCATCCACAAATCGACAGACAAAAAACTTCAGGAGGTTAAGCTGTGATGGTCTACACTGATTTGCACAATGGAGAGAAGTGGAGGAGAGGGAGACAATGCGTATAGGGTCAACAAATAAACAAAATAACTTCAAGTTGTTATGTCTACACTGATGACAATAGAAGGTCTGAGGTGTAGAATAATCGTGTAGACTAAGTCTGGGAACTATTTTCCATTTGGATGGCAGGGAAACTTCTCTGAACTCTTAAGGTCCTGATGCCTCCAGAGTAACCAGGAAATCTAACTTTTTTAGAGTCCTGAATTGGACCCGAGGCTCTTGCTGTAGCAAGGAGGAAATCTACTTCCAGTGCCATCTTCACATGAGCACCCTTGACAGTTTACAGGAGTAGGCTGAAAAATCAGTTCTTTTACAATTTTATCTAACACCTACCAGAAGAAACAAAAGATTATAAAAATGGGACTTATCAAACTTCATTTTCCAACAAAGAGGTTAGTAACCATTTGACTTTAAATATTTATTTATCTGTTTATTTGGCTGCACTCGGTCTTAGTTAAGGCAAGAGGGATCTTTAGTTGTGGCATGTAAATTTTTAGCTGTGGCATGTGGATCTATTTCCCTAATCAGGAATTGAATCCAGGTCCCCTGCATTGGGAGTGTGAAGTCTTAGCCACTCCACCAGGGAAGTCCCTAGTTACCATTTAATTTAGCTAGCATTCTTTTGGAAACACTTAATACAGTGCGGATACTGGTCTAGGTAAGATTTTTATATGCATCCTATCATTTAATCTTCACAAAATTCCTTGAAATTGCTACCATTTTTATCCGCATTTTACACTTAAAACTCTTGAGGCTTGGATAGACTACCCTGACTGACTGTCTAAGAATTAATCTCCAAAATCTACAAGCAATTCACATAACTGAGCATCGGAAAAATGAACAACCCAATCGGAAAATGGGAAAAGGACCTAAACAGCCACCTCTCCAACGACGACATACAGATGGCCCAAAAACACATGAAACGATGCTCAACCTTGCTTAGTTTTAGAGAAATGCAAATCAAAACTACAATGAGCTATCACCTCACACCCGTCAGAATGGCCATCATCAACAAATTGATAGACAATAACTGTTGGAGAGGGTGAGGAGAAAAGGGAACCCTCTTGCATTGCTGGTGGGAATGTAAATTGATACAGCCTCTATGGAAGACAGTATGGAGATTTCTTAAAAAACTATAAATAAGGCTTCCCCTGGTGGTCCAGTGGGTAAGGATACCGCCTTGAAGTGCAAGGGGCGCCGGTTCGATCCCTGGCCTGGGAAGATCCCTGTGCCGCGGAGTGGCTGGACCGATGTGTCCAATTACCGAGCCGGAGCTCTGGGGCGCATGCACCCAGAGCCTGCGCTCTGCGACAACAGAGGCCACTGCAATGGGAGGCCCACACGGGCCAAAGAACAAAGATGGATTAAAAATAGATAAATGGGGCTTCCCCTGGTGGTCCAGTGGATAAGGACACCACCTTGCAGTGCAAGGGGCGCCGGTTCGATCCCTGGCCTGGGAAGATCCCTGTGCCGCGGAGTGGCTGGACCGATGTGTCCAATTACCGAGCCGGAGCTCTGGGGCGCATGCACCCAGAGCCTGCGCTCTGCGACAACAGAGGCCACTGCAATGGGAGGCCCACACGGGCCAAAGAACAAAGATGGATTAAAAATAGATAAATGGGGCTTCCCCTGGTGGTCCAGTGGATAAGGACACCACCTTGCAGTGCAAGGGGCGCCGGTTCGATCCCTGGCCTGGGAAGATCCCACGTGCCGCAGAGCGGCTGGACTGATGTGTCCAATCACCGAGCGGGAGCTCTGGAGAGCATGCACCCAGAGCTGGTGCTCTGCGACAACAGAGGCCACCGCGATGGGAGGCCCGCAGCCAAAGAGCAAAGACAATGGGAGGCCCACAGCCAAAGAACAAAGACGGATGAAAATAGAGAAATGAAAGACCAATAGAACTGGCCCGCCCGCTCCCCTCCCTCCCCAACCCGACCCCCACCCAAAAATAAATAAATAAATAAATCTTTAAAAAAAAAATCTATAAATAGAAGCACCATACAACCCAGCAGTCCCACTCTTAGGCTTATACCCTGATGAAATCAAAACTGAAACACCTGTACCGCAATGTTCATTGCAACTCTCTATACAATAGCTAGAACATGGAAGCAACCGAGATGTCCATCGACAAATGAATGGATACAGAAGCTCTGGTACATATATACAATGGGATACTACACAGCTGTAAAAAGAAATGCAGAAGAATCCGTCCTAATGAGGTGGATGGATCTAGAACCTATCATAAAAAGTGAAGTCAGAAAGAGAAGGACAAGTATAATATACTAACACATATATATGAAATCTAGTCAGATGGTAATGATAACACATGCAGTGAAGAGATGGAAAAACAGACATGGACAGTAGACATATGGACATTGTGGGGAAGGAACAGTGGGTGGGAGACGTAAACGAAGTAGCATGAAAACCTGTAATATCATATGTGAAGAAAATAGCTATAGTCATTGCGCTGTGAGAAAAGTGGATCCTGCTGGGGTGCTGTGTGATGGTCTGGAGGGGTGGGATGGGGGGGATATACATATGACTAATCTGGGATCATACATATCTGTAAACAACAAAACTCTGTAAAAGTTAAAAGTAAAATAAAAATTAAAAAAAAAATAAATAAAGTGAAAGTATGTTAGTTGGTGATTTCAAGTTTGAAAACAGCCCTACATTGTCTTCCAGGAATTCTATGAATAGAAATTCAAGGAACTATTTGAACAATTAAATATAAAAATATTTTTGGTAGAGCATCAAATATTTTGGTCTCATTTCTTAATTAGCTCATTTAAAAACCACAAATTGAATCTTTTTTCAGCAGGTATGGTAAATTGTGAGATTTTAAAAGTTCATATAATAGCAATTCAATTTATAATTTATTGAGTGTTTGTTGTTTGCCCCTTCATTGTACTGTGTATATTATTTCACTTGTTCTTAAACTATAATTTTATGATACATTAATTATCAGTGCTATTTCAAAGATGAAGATATTAGGACTCAGTCAAGAAACTGAGATTCAAAACCATGTGTCAAAGTCAGTATTTAAACCTAGGGATGGAAGCCCTATGTTTCTTTCATTATAAGACCTTATTTCTTAATCAGGCTTCAGAAGGTATCTTTTCTTATTAGACTGTTTTCATTCTTTGAATAAGTGACCTTCAGGAAGTATCTTTCTTCCCTAATATTTGGTTTTCTTGGTTTTGAAACAGTGTGATTGCACTGTGTTTTCCATAATCTCTTTTCATTCTAAAGCTCCATGGTTCTGTGACTCCATGAATAACTCAGTTTAATTCATGAACAAGCTGTAAAAAGAAATGCAGAAGAATCCGTCCTAATGAGGTGGATGGATCTAGAACCTATCATAAAAAGTGAAGTCAGAAAGAGAAGGACAAGTATAATATACTAACACATATATATGAAATCTAGTCAGATGGTAATGATAACACATGCAGTGAAGAGATGGAAAAACAGACATGGACAGTAGACATATGGACATTGTGGGGAAGGAACAGTGGGTGGGAGACGTAAACGAAGTAGCATGAAAACCTGTAATATCATATGTGAAGAAAATAGCTATTGTCATTGTGCTGTGAGAAAAGGGGATCCTGCATGGGTGTTGTGTGGTGGCCTGGAGGGGTGGGATGGGGCAGATATACATATGACTAATCTGGGATCATACATATCTATAAACAACAAAACTCTGTAAAAGTTAAAAGTAAAATAAAAATTAAAAAAATAAATAAAGTGAAAGTATGTTAGTTGGTGATTTCAAGTTTGAAAACAGCCCTACATTGTCTTCCAGGAATTCTATGAATAGAAATTCAAGGAACTATTTGAACAATTAAATATAAAAATATTTTTGGTAGAGCATCAAATATTTTGGTCTCATTTCTTAATTAGCTCATTTAAAAACCACAAATTGAATCTTTTTTCAGCAGGTATGGTAAATTGTGAGATTTTAAAAGTTCATATAATAGCAATTCAATTTATAATTTATTGAGTGTTTGTTGTTTGCCCCTTCATTGTACTGTGTATATTATTTCACTTGTTCTTAAACTATAATTTTATGATACATTAATTATCAGTGCTATTTCAAAGATGAAGATATTAGGACTCAGTCAAGAAACTGAGATTCAAAACCATGTGTCAAAGTCAGTATTTAAACCTAGGGATGGAAGCCCTATGTTTCTTTCATTATAAGACCTTATTTCTTAATCAGGCTTCAGAAGGTATCTTTTCTTATTAGACTGTTTTCATTCTTTGAATAAGTGACCTTCAGGAAGTATCTTTCTTCCCTAATATTTGGTTTTCTTGGTTTTGAAACAGTGTGATTGCACTGTGTTTTCCATAATCTCTTTTCATTCTAAAGCTCCATGGTTCTGTGACTCCATGAATAACTCAGTTCAAAAATAATTCATTGGCGTTCATTGGACTCCTGATTTTATTTTGTATTTTTTCAATTAAAAAAAAAATTGAAAACAGTAGGAAATTAAATCTTTTAAATCAGTTTAGTAGATCTATCTACTATTTCTCTTTTATACTCATGGGTATATTATTTGATCCTTCTAAGTTGCAAAATGTTTCCTCCTTGTCATTTATAATACTTATCATTAACAATAGCCTTAAGAAATAGACTCCAATTGCTTTCACTAACTTAAAGCTGGGGAAACAGGTTATTCCAGTGCTTTAGTTAGGGTTTTCTGAGGTCATGGTCACTCAGTGACAAGGAAGGGTTGAGACCTATACCTCTGAAATTTCTAGTCTTACTCTGTGTTTAGTCACTCATTTTTTCATTTGGTTAGTCCATAGATCAGTATCCTCTGGCCAGTGGGACATAAGATTCCCAAGTTTTAAATTTGCCAGAGGATGTTTGAAAAGACTACAGCTACTATCTTCACTCATTTTTTTTTTTAATAAAATGAGTATACCAATACCATATATGTTAGAAGGACATATCCTCAAAACTACTCGTTTAAATGTAATAAATATAGCTTCATAAAAAATTCATTACGCAGTCACTTTTTTTCTGTTTTTTTTAATTTAGTGACGGAACACAGAAAACTTCTAGGCAGGCCCAGGTCGTTAGACCAGCTTTGGAAAGAAGAGAGGTTAGTTCGCACTGTTACTTTTTTGGATAAAACAACTTTTAAAAAATGTCTAGGTTTTACGTTGAAAAAATGCTAGTATTTTAATTTGAGAGTATTATAGTCACAAGTTTTGTAAGCAGGAGTTTTCTATAAATGAGTTTTGGGTCTTTGCAACCCATGAATGAGCCATGGAATTCTCCAGGCAAAAATACTGGAGTGAGTAGCCCTTACCGTATCTAGAAGATCTTCCCAACCCAGGGATCAAACCCAGGTCTCTCGTATTGCAGGTGAATTCTTACTGTCTTGAGGCACCAGGGAAGCCCCAGAATACTGGAGTAGGTACCTATCCCTTCTCCAGGAGATCTTCCCAACCCAGGAATCAAACCAGGGTCCCCTTCATTGCACGATTCCTTACCAGCTGAGCTACCAGTGAAGTTCAATAGAAATATAATGATGGGAAATTCTGGAAAAGAAATACAAAGGGAAGTAAGGAAGAAAATAAAAGAAATCTGCCATCATCCACTATTGGAGAAATAACAAATATCGTATCTTCTTCCTGTGTTTAGTATTGACTTTTCATACTAGCTTCTCCATAGAAAAAGTGATGGAGTAATTTTCTTGAAATATTTCCCTCCTCTGCCCCAACAGTGCCACCTTCAATAGACCCAGGAACCCACTAAAAACCACAGAACCACCTCAAAACAAGAGTCATCTAACAGAATATGAATTTCTATGGAAGAAAACTCCATCTATTAATAAGGTTTTGAAATTGGATATGGTAGTTTCTAATTGATTCAGAAAGTTTATTAATTCCCCACGACAAAATTTCTATTTTGTGCCACTGAAATGGCAACCAAAAAGACTAGCAATTAACGCTTTCTCCATATGTTGCTATGATATTGTTCATTTCCTGTATGTGTTTCCGAGAGCACTATGTAGGATGTAATATTGGGGGGAAAAGAGAATTCTTTTTTTTTTTAGTTCTTTTCTTTTTATTTGGCCATTTCTATTAGTCTTTCATTTATTTATCTTTGTTCTTTGGCCTGTGTGGGCCTCCCATTGCAGTGACCTGTCTCGTTGCAGAGCACTGGCTCTTGGCGCATGCACTCCAGAGCTCTGGCTCAGTAGTTGGACACATCGGTCCAGCCGCTTCGCAACACATGGGATCTTCCCAGGCCAGGGATGGAACCAGCGCCCCTTGCACTGCAAAGTGGTGTCCTTACCCACTGGACCGCCAGGGAAGCCTGGAAAATAGGATTCTGTATTCCAAGAAATATGAGAAGTAGTGGGTTAGGGAGAATCTCACACTATTATTTACTTCAGGACTTCTCAGGAACTCTAATATGCTAAAGTCAAGTCACTCAGTCATGTCCGACTCTTTGTGGCCCCATGGATGAATCGTGGAATTCTCCAGGCAAGAATACTGTAGTGCATAGCCTATCCCTTCTCCAGGGGATCTTCCCAACCCAGGGACTGAACCCAAGTCTCTGGCATTGCAGGTAGATTCTTTACTGTTTGAGCCACCAGGGAAGCCCTAATATGCTCAGGCACATTTTAAAGTATTCACATCTATGATAAGATCCAGAGGCAAGAAAGATAGCAAGTGTATGGGACTACTTCAATTTATATTATTTTTCATAAGCAAGCTGATTCATTTGGTTATTTCAGGAGCAACGATGGTAAGAAATAGGCCAATTATTTTATTGACCCAAACAGCCATGAGACTATAGGGAAATTGTCTTTTGACAGTTTTCTGGTATCATCTCAGATTTTGAATAAGTTTATTTTTATTAATGGATTATTGTTTTTCTTAAATGTTTTCTCATTTAATATACATTCCTCCCTTGTAAATCAGATATTATCTTCACGATACATGTTTAAGAAAACATTCTTATAAACTTGATCAAGGAGGTGGAAGATTTATTTTCTGAGAACTATAAAACACTGATAAAGTATACAGAAGATGATTCAAAGAAATGGAAATATATCCCATGATCTTAGATTAGAGAAATTTAACATTGTTAAAATGGTCTTATTACCCAGAGCAATCTTCAGATCTAATGTGATCCCTGTCAAATTACCCATGAAATTTTCCATAGAACTAGAACCAAAAAAAAAAAAAAAAAACCCTAAAATGTGTATGCAACCATAAAAGACTCAGCATTGCCTAAGCAGTCCTGAAGGAAAAATATCAGCTGGAGAAATAATACTTTCAGACTTCAGACAATATTGTAAAAGACTTAAATAGACATTTCTCCAAAGAAGACATACAGATGACCAACAGGTATATGAAAAGATGCTCAGCATCACTAATTACTAGAGAAATGCAAATCAAAACTATAGTGAGTTACCACCTCACACCATTCTGAATGGCCATCATTAAAAAGTCTACAAATAACAAATGCTGGAGAGGGTGTGGCCAAAATGGAAGAACCCTCTGGCATTGCTGGTAGGAATGTAGATTGGTGCAACCACTATGGAAAACAGTATGAAGTTTCCTCAAAAAGACTAAATAGAGAGTTGCCAGATGATCCAGCAATCCTATTCCTGGGCATATGCCTAGAAACAGCCCTCTAATTTGAGAAGATACCTGGACATCAGTGTTCATAGCAGCACTATTAACAGTAACCAAGACATGGAAGCAACTTGTATGTTTATCAACAGATGAATGAATAAAGAAGATGTATATGTAGATGTACTAAATGGAATACTACTTATACATAAAAAAGAACAAAATAATGTCATTTGCAGCAACAAAGGTAAGAAATAGGCCAATTATTTTATTGACCCAAACAGCCATGAGACTATAGGGAAATTGTCTTTTGACAGTTTTCTGGTATCATCTCAGATTTTGAATAAGTTTATTTTTATTAATGGATTATTGTTTTTCTTAAATGTTTTCTCATTTAATATACATTCCTCCCTTGTAAATCAGATATTATCTTCACGATACATGTTTAAGAAAACATTCTTATAAACTTGATCAAGGAGGTGGAAGATTTATTTTCTGAGAACTATAAAACACTGATAAAGTATACAGAAGATGATTCAAAGAAATGGAAATATATCCCATGATCTTAGATTAGAGAAATTTAACATTGTTAAAATGGTCTTATTACCCAGAGCAATCTTCAGATCTAATGTGATCCCTGTCAAATTACCCATGAAATTTTCCATAGAACTAGAACCAAAAAAAAAAAAAAAAAACCCTAAAATGTGTATGCAACCATAAAAGACTCAGCATTGCCTAAGCAGTCCTGAAGGAAAAATATCAGCTGGAGAAATAATACTTTCAGACTTCAGACAATATTGTAAAAGACTTAAATAGACATTTCTCCAAAGAAGACATACAGATGACCAACAGGTATATGAAAAGATGCTCAGCATCACTAATTACTAGAGAAATGCAAATCAAAACTATAGTGAGTTACCACCTCACACCATTCTGAATGGCCATCATTAAAAAGTCTACAAATAACAAATGCTGGAGAGGGTGTGGCCAAAATGGAAGAACCCTCTGGCATTGCTGGTAGGAATGTAGATTGGTGCAACCACTATGGAAAACAGTATGAAGTTTCCTCAAAAAGACTAAATAGAGAGTTGCCAGATGATCCAGCAATCCTATTCCTGGGCATATGCCTAGAAACAGCCCTCTAATTTGAGAAGATACCTGGACATCAGTGTTCATAGCAGCACTATTAACAGTAACCAAGACATGGAAGCAACTTGTATGTTTATCAACAGATGAATGAATAAAGAAGATGTATATGTAGATGTACTAAATGGAATACTACTTATACATAAAAAAGAACAAAATAATGTCATTTGCAGCAACATGGATGGATGTAGAATTTGTTACACTGAGTGAAGTAAGTCATAAAGAGAAAGACAAATAGCATATGATATCCCTTATGTCTTGAATCTGTAATATGACACAAATGGAACTTCCTTGGTGGTCTAGGGGTTGAAAATTTGCCTTCCAGTGCAGGGGACTCAGGTTCTGTCCTTGATCAGGGAACTAAGGTCCCATATGCCATTGGGCAATTAAGCCTGCACGCCACAATGAAGAGCCCACACACACTGCAAGGAAGACCTAGTGCAGACAAAAAAAAAAACAGAAGCATACTCACAGACATAGAAGCTTACAGTTACCAAAGGGGAAATGGGTTAAGGGAAGAATAAATAGGAAGCTTGGGATTAGCAGATCCAAATTACTTATATAGATGAGTTAAATAAGAAGGTCTTAATGTGTAGCAAAGGGAACTAATATTCAATATTCTGTAATAAAGCATAATGGAAAAGAAAAATCCTTAAAACTAATAATTTTCCCTTTTGGAAACTACCTAAGAACCATGTATTAATGCAGATGACCAAAATTCAGGTAGAAGTGAAACAGTATGTTTTGTGACTAGTGCGTTTTATCAGTTAGAATTGTGTTTGACTTTGCGTAGCAGCAAACCCCATTAATGGGGCTTAAACAGGTTGTGTGTTTTCCCTTCATGTGATGAGTAGTTGAGGAGTAGGCACTTTGAGGATAAGAGTTATGGCTCCAAGTCCCCACCATTCTGAATGGCCATCATTAAAAGTCTACAAATAACAAATGCTGGAGAGGTGTGGCCAAAATGGAAGAACCCTCTGGCATTGCTGGTAGGAATGTAGATTGGTGCAACCACTATGGAAAACAGTATGAAGTTTCCTCAAAAAGACTAAATAGAGAGTTGCCAGATGATCCAGCAATCCTATTCCTGGGCATATGCCTAGAAACAGCCCTCTAATTTGAGAAGATACCTGGACATCAGTGTTCATAGCAGCACTATTAACAGTAACCAAGACATGGAAGCAACTTGTATGTTTATCAACAGATGAATGAATAAAGAAGATGTATATGTAGATGTACTAAATGGAATACTACTTATACATAAAAAAGAACAAAATAATGTCATTTGCAGCAACATGGATGGATGTAGAATTTGTTACACTGAGTGAAGTAAGTCATAAAGAGAAAGACAAATAGCATATGATATCCCTTATGTCTTGAATCTGTAATATGACACAAATGGAACTTCCTTGGTGGTCTAGGGGTTGAAAATTTGCCTTCCAGTGCAGGGGACTCAGGTTCTGTCCTTGATCAGGGAACTAAGGTCCCATATGCCATTGGGCAATTAAGCCTGCACGCCACAATGAAGAGCCCACACACACTGCAAGGAAGACCTAGTGCAGACAAAAAAAAAAAAACAGAAGCATACTCACAGACATAGAAGCTTACAGTTACCAAAGGGGAAATGGGTTAAGGGAAGAATAAATAGGAAGCTTGGGATTAGCAGATCCAAATTACTTATATAGATGAGTTAAATAAGAAGGTCTTAATGTGTAGCAAAGGGAACTAATATTCAATATTCTGTAATAAAGCATAATGGAAAAGAAAAATCCTTAAAACTAATAATTTTCCCTTTTGGAAACTACCTAAGAACCATGTATTAATGCAGATGACCAAAATTCAGGTAGAAGTGAAACAGTATGTTTTGTGACTAGTGCGTTTTATCAGTTAGAATTGTGTTTGACTTTGCGTAGCAGCAAACCCCATTAATGGGGCTTAAACAGGTTGTGTGTTTTCCCCTTCATGTGATGAGTAGTTGAGGAGTAGGCACTTTGAGGATAAGAGTTATGGCTCCAATGCCTCTGGCTCCCACTGTCTTTCCATCTATCAGTCCTTAGCATGTGGCATTCCTCTTAATGGTTGCAAGATAGCTGCTGCTCCTTCATGGCTTGTACCCGTGTTCTAGGCAAAAAGAAGAGAAAGGACGGTGGGCAAAAGGTGTACGTCAGCTGTGTTCTTATTTAAGAAAAAACCAAACAACCACCTTTTCCCAGACTCTGCCCAGTAGATTTTCAGTAGTATCTCAACGGTCAGGTCAGTAAAGTGGCCCATGGCCATGAGCAGGTGTGTGAAAGTCAGGGGAAATGAAATCTTTAGCCGGGCACTTGAGTAGTGGTTCTACTGGTAACATAACCTAAGATTGGAACTACACTACTAGTTGGAATCTCAGCCTTGTAGCTTAGTGGTTAGGTGACAGTAGGTGATTCATTTTCGGTTTCCTTCCCTATAAAGATAATAATACGTTGTTATGAAGTTAAGTTTTGTAAAGTATTTAGAAGAGTATCTGGTGCCTAGTAAATATTATGTAAGTACTTCCTCATTAAATGAGTAAGGAAGATGGGGGAATGGACATTTAGTAGAAAAGTAGCAGGCCTGAAATAAATAAATTAACAATGGAAATAAAAATATTGCTAACATATAAAGCAGACTTATGTAGCACAAGGAAGGAGTTTTATTGATTTGTTGATCCAAAGAATGTTAATTAAGTGCTGTTACCTCCCTTAATGGGGCTTCCTGGGTGGCGCAATGGTCAAGAATTCACTTGTTGATGCAGGAGATGCAGGCTTGATCCCTGCATTGGGAAGATCCCTTGGAGGAGGAAAGGGCAACCTGCTTGCTCCACTGTTCTTGCCTGGAAAATTTCATGGACTGGGAGCCTGGTGGGCTATGGTCTGTGGGTTCACAAAGAGTCGGACACATCTGAGCACACACATGTGCGCGCACACACACACATCGCATACATTCCTCAAAGAACTGCAAGCCTACGGTTTTATAAGGATAGATTACTCTCTCTGTTTGGAGGAAAATGAGAATTTCATGTCTATTTCAGTCAGTTACTTCTACACAAATTGAAGGGCCTGGGACTTTAAGCCAAAGCAAATTAGAGGCTTTTGTATAATTATTGATGTATATGGGACAAATTAGCAAAGAGTCCTGAGAAAAGACATACAATTGCAGAATGAGATACCTCTTCTTTCATTCATGTGTGCTTTTATTGCATTTTTTAGGTCTTTGGCTATTATTATTTTCTTACGTATATAAAGTATCTTTCTTGCAGACATCTTATATGGAGATAGTTGGGCTTCCATGGTGCCTCAGATGGTGAATAATCCATCTGCAATGAAGGAGACCCGGGTTTGACCCCTGGGTTGGGAAGATCCCCTAGAGAAGGGAGTGGTTACTTCAGTATTCTTGCCTGGAGAATTCCATGGACAGAGGAGCCTGGCTGGCTACCGTCCATGGGATCGAAGAGATAAGACATGGCTGAGTGACTTTCACTTTCCATGGAGATAGTTATTGATGGTAGACAGATTTGAGACATAATGTAACATAGTTCCACCACTAACTATGCGGCCTTAGGCATCTTACATCTTCAGGCTTTAACTGCCTTCTCTGTAAAGTGAGGAGGATTACAGCAGCTACTTCCCAGAATTCTATTAAAGGTTAAATGAGGAAGTACAAAAAAGTGTTTAGCATGAATCCTACTACACAGCAGTTTCTTAATAAATATCATCATTAAGGACACCACTGGCATCATCATTTTTTAAAACCAACTTTGTTGAGGTGTAATTTATATAGACAAAAATGCACTCATAAATTTTCACAAATGTTAATGCCTGTGTATCACAATTGAGAAACAGATTTTCTGTTACCCCCAAATCATTGTTTTAAAATAGGAAAACTGATGTCTTATCCAGTAAGAAAACAAAGGTGAAGTCATGTGTAAAGAAGCATATGGTATCAACTATATATATAAAAAAAGCTTGAATGAACTAAATATATATGGACTGGGAGCCTGGTGGGCTATGGTCTGTGGGTTCACAAAGAGTCGGACACATCTGAGCACACACATGTGCGCCACACACACATCGCATACATTCCTCAAAGAACTGCAAGCCTACGGTTTTATAAGGATAGATTACTCTCTCTGTTTGGAGGAAAATGAGAATTTCATGTCTATTTCAGTCAGTTACTTCTACACAAATTGAAGGGCCTGGGACTTTAAGCCAAAGCAAATTAGAGGCTTTTGTATAATTATTGATGTATATGGGACAAATTAGCAAAGAGTCCTGAGAAAAGACATACAATTGCAGAATGAGATACCTCTTCTTTCATTCATGTGTGCTTTTATTGCATTTTTTAGGTCTTTGGCTATTATTATTTTCTTACGTATATAAAGTATCTTTCTTGCAGACATCTTATATGGAGATAGTTGGGCTTCCATGGTGCCTCAGATGGTGAATAATCCATCTGCAATGAAGGAGACCCGGGTTTGACCCCTGGGTTGGGAAGATCCCCTAGAGAAGGGAGTGGTTACTTCAGTATTCTTGCCTGGAGAATTCCATGGACAGAGGAGCCTGGCTGGCTACCGTCCATGGGATCGAAGAGATAAGACATGGCTGAGTGACTTTCACTTTCCATGGAGATAGTTATTGATGGTAGACAGATTTGAGACATAATGTAACATAGTTCCACCACTAACTATGCGGCCTTAGGCATCTTACATCTTCAGGCTTTAACTGCCTTCTCTGTAAAGTGAGGAGGATTACAGCAGCTACTTCCCAGAATTCTATTAAAGGTTAAATGAGGAAGTACAAAAAAGTGTTTAGCATGAATCCTACTACACAGCAGTTTCTTAATAAATATCATCATTAAGGACACCACTGGCATCATCATTTTTTAAAACCAACTTTGTTGAGGTGTAATTTATATAGACAAAAATGCACTCATAAATTTTCACAAATGTTAATGCCTGTGTATCACAATTGAGAAACAGATTTTCTGTTACCCCCAAATCATTGTTTTAAAATAGGAAAACTGATGTCTTATCCAGTAAGAAAACAAAGGTGAAGTCATGTGTAAAGAAGCATATGGTATCAACTATATATATAAAAAAAGCTTGAATGAATGTTCACTAGAATAACCAGGGGAATGTAGCAGAAGGAGCACTCCGTTTGAAGGGTGGATGGGGGACTGGTCAGGTGTACTGCCTTTAATAAGGTCTGTCTATTCAGTAGCAATTCTCTCTTCTGTTAATAGCACTTTGTTTGTCCTCTGGGGAAGCCACTTTTCACAATGCTTCATGTGTTGGGAATGGGGCTCTTTCACCTCTGGCTTTAGTTTTGTAATTTCTGCTCGATATTTTGCAAAGAAAACTCTTACTGCTGATACTGCTTGATATAAGTTTGGCGAATCAGAGAGACCCACTGAAAATGAAGGCATCACAGAGGAAGGTCTACTCCAGTTACACGAGGACCAAGGAAGTTTCATCGTAGACCAGTTGTGTTCTCTAGCTCGTGTTCAGGAATCATGAGTGAGTGACCCTTGTTCACATCTGATTGTGTGGGCTTAGAGGTAACATTTGTGAGAGTGCTTTCCTGTTTTCTAAAATGCTGTATTTTAGATTTAAAGTTAACTGGACAATTTAAGTCAGAGATGATATGGGTTTAAAATATATTGATATCAAAAGTAGAACTGTTTAGAGTAACTGGTTAATTTGAAGGAATTTAGATATTCATCCAAAGAATTTAGGCCAGATCGTTTTACCTAAATTCTGTATTTTGTATGAAACTGATTGCTGGGCCTTACCTGTTCTGTTCTATTTGCATTCATGTCTATAGCCTATGTTGTTACATGAGTCACTGTTTCTTCCATATTAAATAAGTACCCCTTCTATTGGCACTGTGCATCTTTGAAGTGCCCTTTGCTCTTCTAGGTGCTGGGGGTATACAGTGAACCACATAGAACTTCTATTTCATGAAACTTATATTCTAGAAGTAGAGAGACAGCTGTACCTTCAAGAGGCCAGTTTCTCTATTTAGTATTACTAAATATCATCATTAAGGACACCACTGGCATCATCATTTTTTAAAACCAACTTTGTTGAGGTGTAATTTATATAGACAAAAATGCACTCATAAATTTTCACAAATGTTAATGCCTGTGTATCACAATTGAGAAACAGATTTTCTGTTACCCCCAAATCATTGTTTTAAAATAGGAAAACTGATGTCTTATCCAGTAAGAAAACAAAGGTGAAGTCATGTGTAAAGAAGCATATGGTATCAACTATATATATAAAAAAAGCTTGAATGAATGTTCACTAGAATAACCAGGGGAATGTAGCAGAAGGAGCACTCCGTTTGAAGGGTGGATGGGGGACTGGTCAGGTGTACTGCCTTTAATAAGGTCTGTCTATTCAGTAGCAATTCTCTCTTCTGTTAATAGCACTTTGTTTGTCCTCTGGGGAAGCCACTTTTCACAATGCTTCATGTGTTGGGAATGGGGCTCTTTCACCTCTGGCTTTAGTTTTGTAATTTCTGCTCGATATTTTGCAAAGAAAACTCTTACTGCTGATACTGCTTGATATAAGTTTGGCGAATCAGAGAGACCCACTGAAAATGAAGGCATCACAGAGGAAGGTCTACTCCAGTTACACGAGGACCAAGGAAGTTTCATCGTAGACCAGTTGTGTTCTCTAGCTCGTGTTCAGGAATCATGAGTGAGTGACCCTTGTTCACATCTGATTGTGTGGGCTTAGAGGTAACATTTGTGAGAGTGCTTTCCTGTTTTCTAAAATGCTGTATTTTAGATTTAAAGTTAACTGGACAATTTAAGTCAGAGATGATATGGGTTTAAAATATATTGATATCAAAAGTAGAACTGTTTAGAGTAACTGGTTAATTTGAAGGAATTTAGATATTCATCCAAAGAATTTAGGCCAGATCGTTTTACCTAAATTCTGTATTTTGTATGAAACTGATTGCTGGGCCTTACCTGTTCTGTTCTATTTGCATTCATGTCTATAGCCTATGTTGTTACATGAGTCACTGTTTCTTCCATATTAAATAAGTACCCCTTCTATTGGCACTGTGCATCTTTGAAGTGCCCTTTGCTCTTCTAGGTGCTGGGGGTATACAGTGAACCACATAGAACTTCTATTTCATGAAACTTATATTCTAGAAGTAGAGAGACAGCTGTACCTTCAAGAGGCCAGTTTCTCTATTTAGTATTACTACATTCTGATTCTCTTCTTCTGATAATATTATTGAAAGTGTGAGAGGTCTTTGAGGAAATTCTGGATAAAATTAATAAGAAATTTACATGCTCTCCCTACATGTCCACATTTGTAAATGGGCTTATTATGGTATATGTTTGTATATGTGTCAGACACACTTCATTGCTAGGTTACCTGATTCAAATTACAATTCTGAGCCTCAATTTCTCATCAGAGCAATGGGGATTATCCTAGTACCAATTCTTGTGGGGATTAAATGCATGCAAATAATTTAACATAGGAATAGGAAATGGCAACCCACTCCAGTATTCTTGCTTGGAGAATTCCTTGGATAGAGGAGCTAACATAACACAATGTTATATGTCAATTATATCTCAATAAAGCCGGAGGAAAAAAATTAACATAGTGTCTGTCATGAACTAAAAGCTTAACAAATGAGTGATAGTATTTATTATTATTATTATTTTGGCCACTTCTATTGGTCTTTCATTTATTTATTTCCATTCATCTTTGTTCTTTGGCCTGTGTGGGCCTCCCATCACAGTGGCCCCTCTGTTGCAGAGCACTGGCTCTGGGTGCACGCCCAGAGCGCTGGCTTGGTAGTTGGACACACTGGTCCAGCCGCTCCACGGCATGTGGGATCATCCTAGGCCAGGGATCGAACCGGTGGCCCTTGCACTGCAAGACGGTGTCCTTACCCACTGGACCACCAGGGAAGCCCTATTATTGTTATTACTAATACATATATATCACTTCATGCACATTTGTCCAATATTCCTGAATAAAATAAATAGTTGTGGACCTCATTTTGTTTCATTCATTTAACATTTATTGAATACTTTACCTGTTCTGTTCTATTTGCATTCATGTCTATAGCCTATGTTGTTACATGAGTCACTGTTTCTTCCATATTAAATAAGTACCCCTTCTATTGGCACTGTGCATCTTTGAAGTGCCCTTTGCTCTTCTAGGTGCTGGGGGTATACAGTGAACCACATAGAACTTCTATTTCATGAAACTTATATTCTAGAAGTAGAGAGACAGCTGTACCTTCAAGAGGCCAGTTTCTCTATTTAGTATTACTACATTCTGATTCTCTTCTTCTGATAATATTATTGAAAGTGTGAGAGGTCTTTGAGGAAATTCTGGATAAAATTAATAAGAAATTTACATGCTCTCCCTACATGTCCACATTTGTAAATGGGCTTATTATGGTATATGTTTGTATATGTGTCAGACACACTTCATTGCTAGGTTACCTGATTCAAATTACAATTCTGAGCCTCAATTTCTCATCAGAGCAATGGGGATTATCCTAGTACCAATTCTTGTGGGGATTAAATGCATGCAAATAATTTAACATAGGAATAGGAAATGGCAACCCACTCCAGTATTCTTGCTTGGAGAATTCCTTGGATAGAGGAGCTAACATAACACAATGTTATATGTCAATTATATCTCAATAAAGCCGGAGGAAAAAAATTAACATAGTGTCTGTCATGAACTAAAAGCTTAACAAATGAGTGATAGTATTTATTATTATTATTATTTTGGCCACTTCTATTGGTCTTTCATTTATTTATTTCCATTCATCTTTGTTCTTTGGCCTGTGTGGGCCTCCCATCACAGTGGCCCCTCTCGTTGCAGAGCACTGGCTCTGGGTGCACGCGCTCCAGAGCGCTGGCTTGGTAGTTGGACACACTGGTCCAGCCGCTCCACGGCATGTGGGATCATCCTAGGCCAGGGATCGAACCGGTGGCCCTTGCACTGCAAGACGGTGTCCTTACCCACTGGACCACCAGGGAAGCCCTATTATTGTTATTACTAATACATATATATCACTTCATGCACATTTGTCCAATATTCCTGAATAAAATAAATAGTTGTGGACCTCATTTTGTTTCATTCATTTAACATTTATTGAATACTTTACCACATGTTAGGCCCACAGTGGCAGATTGTTTTTTCTTTTCAGAGACAGCTGGATTAATACTTACCTTTTTTGTTGCTTTCCAGTCTGGAGCTACAGTTTAATTGTTGTTATTTAGTCCCTAACTTGTGTCTGACTCTTTTGCAGCCCTATGGACTGTAGCCTGCCAGGCTCCTCTGTCCATGGGATTTCAGAGGCAAGAATACTGGAGGGGGTTGCCATTTCCTTTTTCAGGGGATCTTCCCCATCCAGGAGTTGAATACTGATTGTAGGAATTGTCTTCTGATTATAGGTGGATTCTTTATCTCTGAGCTACCAGCGATAGCGTTTCCTTAAATCTTGGCTTTTGACTTGTTTGTATCCAGTAAAGGTGGAAGAAGTGTTTGACTTCCAAGGTTAGGTCATAAAAGGTGAGATGGTCTTCCCCTTGTGAGCTGGAATATTCATACTGCGGTCCTGAAGCCCCCAGTGAGAAAACTCAACTAGATCACATCCAGAGACCTCACCGTGAAACTCAAGTCCATCTGAAGAGAAGGAAGTGCTCCCATTACCATCTGCTTGTAAACACATTCAAGACCCCAAGCCAGGATCACTCAGTCAAGCTCTTCCCCAAATTCCTGACCCACAGAGATGAGGAGAGAAAATTCAATGATCGTAGTTGCTTTAATCCATTAAGTTTTGGTGTGATTTGTTACGTATCACTTAAGAGCCAGAACACCTCCTTTTAAGTGCTCAAGATATAGTATTAAACGGATATAGTTTCATAGAATTTCCATTCCACATCTTTCTCATTCTTGGCAAGCAAGTAACAACTATTTTCAGAGTTTTAGTTATCCATCTGATAACTGGGCCTGCTCTCTAAATTTGTAGCTACAACTGGCAAATCCATTCATTTATGCATTTAATAAATCAATACCATGACATAGATGCCTTCTCTAGCACCTGAGGTAGCATCTCCTCAACATTCCCAATTTACCATGCAGCATTGTTATTGCTTGTCACTTTTCTCTCCTACTAACCAGTAGCAGGCAGGTTCATTCTGTGTAATTCATCTCTGCATCTCTAGTATCTAGCCTAGTGCCTGCAACGTAGCAGATCTTTGTAAAAATAAAAGACAAAGAAACAAAAAGGAAACACATATACACAAACCCACCTAACTGGAGGGCTGCTTGTCCTTAGACATACAAATAATTTATGCAAAGATGGTCCCTATCCTCTAGCACTTTACAGTTCAGCACTAGACAGTGTGGGATCCAGCCTGACAAGTGCAGTGAGTGAGCTGCCTGTATTGATTACTATGGTGAAACCGAAAGGCAATAGGGAGAGTGGGAGGTGGAGAGGGACGTGGGAAAGAATCCATTCTTTTATTCCACAAATATTTCTCATTCGCCTTAGCACATCTTGAAGCTCACAGTGTAGCAAAGGACAACAGGCAGTGGACATCATTATGTAAAATTGTGTGAGGTGCCCAGCAGGAAAACAACAGGCGGATGCAATTTCTCCTCAGGATGTTAGATCCTATGGCTTTGGGCAGCAGTGGGCGGGTTTTGAGTAGGAGTGGCCATGAGGGGGCAGGACAGTAGTGGGTGGGAAGACTGCAGGCCAGAAGAGCTGGTAATTTTAAGATGCAAGGATTTTAGCTTGACTGGAAGAAGGAGCTTGTGCCTAGGGGTGACGTGGGCGCTTGGTGCTCTCGGGTTCTCCTGGAGTGTTCATGCGTGCTAAGCCAGGATCACTCAGTCAAGCTCTTCCCCAAATTCCTGACCCACAGAGATGAGGAGAGAAAATTCAATGATCGTAGTTGCTTTAATCCATTAAGTTTTGGTGTGATTTGTTACGTATCACTTAAGAGCCAGAACACCTCCTTTTAAGTGCTCAAGATATAGTATTAAACGGATATAGTTTCATAGAATTTCCATTCCACATCTTTCTCATTCTTGGCAAGCAAGTAACAACTATTTTCAGAGTTTTAGTTATCCATCTGATAACTGGGCCTGCTCTCTAAATTTGTAGCTACAACTGGCAAATCCATTCATTTATGCATTTAATAAATCAATACCATGACATAGATGCCTTCTCTAGCACCTGAGGTAGCATCTCCTCAACATTCCCAATTTACCATGCAGCATTGTTATTGCTTGTCACTTTTCTCTCCTACTAACCAGTAGCAGGCAGGTTCATTCTGTGTAATTCATCTCTGCATCTCTAGTATCTAGCCTAGTGCCTGCAACGTAGCAGATCTTTGTAAAAATAAAAGACAAAGAAACAAAAAGGAAACACATATACACAAACCCACCTAACTGGAGGGCTGCTTGTCCTTAGACATACAAATAATTTATGCAAAGATGGTCCCTATCCTCTAGCACTTTACAGTTCAGCACTAGACAGTGTGGGATCCAGCCTGACAAGTGCAGTGAGTGAGCTGCCTGTATTGATTACTATGGTGAAACCGAAAGGCAATAGGGAGAGTGGGAGGTGGAGAGGGACGTGGGAAAGAATCCATTCTTTTATTCCACAAATATTTCTCATTCGCCTTAGCACATCTTGAAGCTCACAGTGTAGCAAAGGACAACAGGCAGTGGACATCATTATGTAAAATTGTGTGAGGTGCCCAGCAGGAAAACAACAGGCGGATGCAATTTCTCCTCAGGATGTTAGATCCTATGGCTTTGGGCAGCAGTGGGCGGGTTTTGAGTAGGAGTGGCCATGAGGGGGCAGGACAGTAGTGGGTGGGAAGACTGCAGGCCAGAAGAGCTGGTAATTTTAAGATGCAAGGATTTTTAGCTTGACTGGAAGAAGGAGCTTGTGCCTAGGGGTGACGTGGGCGCTTGGTGCTCTCGGGGTTCTCCTGGAGTGTTCATGCGTGCTAAGTCGCTTCAGTCGTATCCGACTGAATGCATTTTGAGTGCACGCTCGATTGCCGCAGTGTGAAGGGAACTGTTGCCCTAAATTTCTAAATTTTTTCCTGTTCGGCATATCTAGGCGCCTCGGCTACCCAGATCTGCAGACGCACCATCTCGGGCTCGGATTCGCAGCAGGCCGTCAGGATCCGGCGTGACGCGGGCTCACGCAGCAGCGATCACCTTGCTTCGCGGCTCCGGCTCTGCAACCCGGAGCGGACGAGAGGGGGCGGAGCTTGTGCTGCGGACCTAGGCGGTGGCGTGGGCCACGCCCCCTGACCTAGGCCCCGCCTCTGAGCCCCGTTGATTGGTTTACAGCCGCGGAAGGGCCGGGCGTCCTCAGAAGGCCCGTGGGTCGGACTGAGGCGGGGCTCTGATTGGCTTGGCTGGGATTAGGTCATTGCTAGCAGGTTCGTACGGCCCGGACGCCGGCTGGGCGGCCGAGGCTGCTGTGAGAGGGCGCTCGAAGCTGCTGGAGAGCGAACAAGCAAAGGAGGCGGGGAGGCGGCGGCTTCACTCTCTCGACTGCTCGTCCCCTACTCGTCGTCGCTGCGGGTCCGCCGCTGCGCTTCCTGCTCCGCGGCCTCTCCGTTGCGCGCCTCCGCAGCAGCCGCTCTTCGTTCGGGTCCCGGCTCTGTTCCGGAGTCGTGCGCGCCCGTGGGCACCGTTCGGAGTGCGAGCCGGCGCCACACCTGTGGAGCCGGCGGCCGTCGGGGGTGCCGGCCAGGGTCTCGCCGCGTGCGTGCTCGGGACTGCCGGCCGCCGGGACCCCGGGGGAGGCGCGCCCCCGGCTGGGCGCCGCAGGCACCATGGGGCTGCCCGCGCTCGAATTCAGTGACTGCTGCCTCGACAGCCCGCACTTCCGAGAGACGCTGAAGTCGCACGAAGCTGAGCTGGAGAAGACCAACAAATTCATCAAGGAGCTCATCAAGGACGGGAAGTCACTTATCAGCGCGCTCAAGAGTGAGTGCCCCGGAGCCTGGCGGGGACGGTTCCCCCGGGCGGGAGGAAGGGCTCAGCCCTAGGGGTCGCGCGTCCAACTGGTTTTCTGCGCCCCCCTTCCCCCCGCGCCCTGAGGGGCGGGCGTAGGTGCTAGTCGTGAGGCGGAAAAGATACGTAAAATGGGCGAGCTAGCGACGAGACAGTGAAGGAAGAGACCGGTCACCCGGCCGTTTGCGTCCCGGGGTGGCTGGGAGGTGAGCGAGGGCGAGTAGCACTCTGGGCCGCCGCGGGTGGGTGTGCGCGGCGCACAGGTGTCCCGGGAGTGGGACCGGAGTGCCGGGCGCGCCGCAGCGTGTTGGGAAACTCCGCGTCCAAGACTCAGGCTTTCTTGGGGAAGAGTGGTTCACCCCGAGTGCCCAGCCAAGGGGGCGCTGCCTTCCCTCAGGAAAAGGCAGGTTGTATCTGCTTCGCTCCCTGGACACTGCTCCAGGCGGCTCAGGGCCACCAGGGACTCCGAGAGGCTCAGCCGCTTCCCCGAGAAGGGCTGCATAGAATGGTTGCTCAGCTCGCGATTCTTTGGAGTAATGGTAGCTTGTAACCCACCAGATCTAGAATCAGGGCCGCGTACGTGTTCAGGTTCTGATTCTTGTGTTTAGCAGAAGGTGATTGGGGTGGGAGTACAGAATCAGAGTGTTCCTTTACTCTAAACTGTGGGCGAGGGTTTTAAAATAGAACGAACATCTCCTCTCCCTCTCCAGCTTCCTCGCTCTCCTTTTCTACCTCTCCCAATATCCTTGAAAGCTCAAACGTCTCAGAAGAAATGTCCTCGATTTTCCCTCAGAAAGAAGTTTAAACTTATCCTTAGAGATTTTCAAGCCTTTTGTAAAACCATTTTTGCAAATTTCCTTTGGCAGGGGAAAAATGAAATTTGCATTCTGTGTATGATTCCTCTTGTCGTTTTCAGAGCCAGAGAGTGTCTCCTGGCCAAACAGGAGTGCTCTAGGGATGAGTGCCTTGGATTGCTGAGCTCCTTTTCTGGGTGCCTTTTTCCTCTACCCATTTAAAAACAACATAAAGGCAGATAGTTGAATTGGCTTTGGCTTGAGTTTTCCTTTCTCTTTGCTGCATTTTTTAATAGGTGGTATCTTAAAGCTTGCCTTGGTAGAGGGCAGCCTTGGCTGTGAGAATTGTCTCTAAGTCTCTTTACGGGAGACTTAAAGTCAAGTGCCTGAGATGTCTTTTTGTGAGCCTGTGGCATCTAAAATGGAGGAGACTGTGGTGCCCCAGGGCATCGTGCTAGTCTTTTGAGGTGAAATAAACATAGAACTTAGTGTGATGAGGCTGTTCTGAGGTAGGGTCTCTGCTGGAGGCTGTGACCTGAAGCACGAACAGACTCTTATTTTGTTGACAACCATGGCCGACCTTGGTTCAGGGAATATGTGACCCCCAGTTTGGAGTAAGTTAGGGGCTCACTTAACAGGTTTGACCCACAAATTTTGCTTTAATCTCAGGCTGACTTTAACTGGGCCTCTGATTTATTCAGCAACCATTTGGAGTGCTGCTGTGTGCTCCATATTGCCCGGAGCACTGAGGATGTAGTAGTCCCTTTTCTGTTGCCCCTGTGGAGGCTTATACCATGCCAAGCACTGCTTCACCCACCGATGGTCTCATGTACTGTAGCTCGTATTACAGATGGGAAAACTGGCTTGAAACAACCACTAATTGAGAGTCACACAACTCTAAGGGCAGGGCTTTTTCTGAGCCCCCACATGGTCTGAGCCACAGGTGAAGTTCCTGCTGATGTTGAGGTCTTAATTTTGCCTCATCTCTCTTGCCCAGAATGGAGCCCTGGACCAAGCCTGTTGGAATTTGGATTTGTACTTTGTGGTGGAGGTTGTGAGAATTCTGCTTTAGGATCTACCTCTCCCAATATCCTTGAAAGCTCAAACGTCTCAGAAGAAATGTCCTCGATTTTCCCTCAGAAAGAATTTTTTGAGATTTTCAAGCCTTTTGTAAAACCATTTTTGCAAATTTCCTTTGGCAGGGGAAAAATGAAATTTGCATTCTGTGTATGATTCCTCTTGTCGTTTTCAGAGCCAGAGAGTGTCTCCTGGCCAAACAGGAGTGCTCTAGGGATGAGTGCCTTGGATTGCTGAGCTCCTTTTCTGGGTGCCTTTTTCCTCTACCCATTTAAAAACAACATAAAGGCAGATAGTTGAATTGGCTTTGGCTTGAGTTTTCCTTTCTCTTTGCTGCATTTTTTAATAGGTGGTATCTTAAAGCTTGCCTTGGTAGAGGGCAGCCTTGGCTGTGAGAATTGTCTCTAAGTCTCTTTACGGGAGACTTAAAGTCAAGTGCCTGAGATGTCTTTTTGTGAGCCTGTGGCATCTAAAAATGGAGGAGACTGTGGTGCCCCAGGGCATCGTGCTAGTCTTTTGAGGTGAAATAAACATAGAACTTAGTGTGATGAGGCTGTTCTGAGGTAGGGTCTCTGCTGGAGGCTGTGACCTGAAGCACGAACAGACTCTTATTTTGTTGACAACCATGGCCGACCTTGGTTCAGGGAATATGTGACCCCCAGTTTGGAGTAAGTTAGGGGCTCACTTAACAGGTTTGACCCACAAATTTTGCTTTAATCTCAGGCTGACTTTAACTGGGCCTCTGATTTATTCAGCAACCATTTGGAGTGCTGCTGTGTGCTCCATATTGCCCGGAGCACTGAGGATGTAGTAGTCCCTTTTCTGTTGCCCCTGTGGAGGCTTATACCATGCCAAGCACTGCTTCACCCACCGATGGTCTCATGTACTGTAGCTCGTATTACAGATGGGAAAACTGGCTTGAAACAACCACTAATTGAGAGTCACACAACTCTAAGGGCAGGGCTTTTTCTGAGCCCCCACATGGTCTGAGCCACAGGTGAAGTTCCTGCTGATGTTGAGGTCTTAATTTTGCCTCATCTCTCTTGCCCAGAATGGAGCCCCTGGACCAAGCCTGTTGGAATTTGGATTTGTACTTTGTGGTGGAGGTTGTGAGAATTCTTTGGGTAGGAGGAAACAGTGCAGTGATAAAATTAAAGAGCTATTTAAATCATCTAATGAATGGCCAGCTCTGTAACTTGGGGGAGCGCTAGGTACTCTAATCTCTTAATATCCAGCTCTATTACTAACTGTACTCTTCTACTCTTACTACTGCTTGAACAGGTGCATGTGTCCTCTTAAAGAGGCTGGAGGTGATTATTATTTCTCAGACTTCAGACATTGTGTTATCACTAGGTCCTTCTTGCTTTGTATACTACTGTGCTAATATACAAGTATTCATTTTCTTTGGATCATCTTTATCACTTCTGCAAATGTAAAGCCAATGTTTAAAAAAATATATGTAAAAATATTGTGTAAGTAACATTGGTTTAGATGACTAATAGGCTCTTCCATCTCTAAAACTTTATGGCTTTGTTTTATAATTTATATTCACAGATCTTTGGGTTTAGAGTTTCTTTGTGTGTTAATCGGAGGCAGTAAAACTGGCTTCCACGACTGCTGAAATTCAGCTAGATCATTGCCCTTTGTGAATGAGGATACTGAAGATCAGAGAGATCAGAAACCTGTCCAAGGCATCACAGCAGTTAAGTGTACTTAAACTGAAGTTATCTGATTCCAGAGCCTGTGCACTTAACTGTGAAGTAGAACTGTTATGTAGGTCTGTTGTCTCTTGAATTCCCTTGAGAATCTGGTGAACAAATGAACTGCTTGACTCCTTGAAGCCTTTCTGTGGAGTTCAAACCTCTGGGCTGGACACGTGGAAGATAAGCAATAAGATCCTTTGGGACCTGCATTTTAAAAACTGACTTCGGAGAAAGTTCTTGTTCGAAGTGGTGACTCCTAGTCATTTTTTTCTGTGCTGATTTGACTGGGCCTTTTCTGTGGGCACCCACCGATGGTCTCATGTACTGTAGCTCGAAACAGATGGGAAAACTGGCTTGAAACAACCACTAATTGAGAGTCACACAACTCTAAGGGCAGGGCTTTTTCTGAGCCCCCACATGGTCTGAGCCACAGGTGAAGTTCCTGCTGATGTTGAGGTCTTAATTTTGCCTCATCTCTCTTGCCCAGAATGGAGCCCTGGACCAAGCCTGTTGGAATTTGGATTTGTACTTTGTGGTGGAGGTTGTGAGAATTCTTTGGGTAGGAGGAAACAGTGCAGTGATAAAATTAAAGAGCTATTTAAATCATCTAATGAATGGCCAGCTCTGTAACTTGGGGGAGCGCTAGGTACTCTAATCTCTTAATATCCAGCTCTATTACTAACTGTACTCTTCTACTCTTACTACTGCTTGAACAGGTGCATGTGTCCTCTTAAAGAGGCTGGAGGTGATTATTATTTCTCAGACTTCAGACATTGTGTTATCACTAGGTCCTTCTTGCTTTGTATACTACTGTGCTAATATACAAGTATTCATTTTCTTTGGATCATCTTTATCACTTCTGCAAATGTAAAGCCAATGTTTAAAAAAATATATGTAAAAATATTGTGTAAGTAACATTGGTTTAGATGACTAATAGGCTCTTCCATCTCTAAAACTTTATGGCTTTGTTTTATAATTTATATTCACAGATCTTTGGGTTTAGAGTTTCTTTGTGTGTTAATCGGAGGCAGTAAAACTGGCTTCCACGACTGCTGAAATTCAGCTAGATCATTGCCCTTTGTGAATGAGGATACTGAAGATCAGAGAGATCAGAAACCTGTCCAAGGCATCACAGCAGTTAAGTGTACTTAAACTGAAGTTATCTGATTCCAGAGCCTGTGCACTTAACTGTGAAGTAGAACTGTTATGTAGGTCTGTTGTCTCTTGAATTCCCTTGAGAATCTGGTGAACAAATGAACTGCTTGACTCCTTGAAGCCTTTCTGTGGAGTTCAAACCTCTGGGCTGGACACGTGGAAGATAAGCAATAAGATCCTTTGGGACCTGCATTTTAAAAACTGACTTCGGAGAAAGTTCTTGTTCGAAGTGGTGACTCCTAGTCATTTTTTTCTGTGCTGATTTGACTGGGCCTTTTCTGTGGGCACTCTTTTCTTGACCTGATTAATCAGTCTCAGTCAAGATGATTCTGTATGCTTTAGTCCTTTTCTCTTTCTGTAGAGATAATAGAGTCTGGCAATGAAGTTCAGTCTTGTAGAATGAATAGTTTTAGGATTTTTTGTGGTTCTTGACCTCAACAATTACTGAATGACTCTGGGCAAGTCACTAAGCTTGAGCTCCTCCTATGTGAAATGGGAATAGCCACTCTGACCTCCTAGGATTGTTGTGAGCACACAATGAAGTAGTGCGTGTAGAAAGCACTTAACTTGGAGCCTGGTGTGTAGCACTGCTCAGTTAATGGTAGCTATTATTATCTTCCAGCATTCAGAGTTGTCAGGGCTCAGAGCAAAAGTCACCAAAAACAGAATTGTCTATACAAATGCACTGGACTTCATGTCTGGCTGCCTTGTGGAGCGATGGCAAAACAAATGTGGTTGCATAGAATTGAAAGTGAGTTAGGCTATTAGTTTTGAGAGGTGGCTTTAAGGAATTGTTTTTTCTCCACTCAAAAACTGGTGGCTGGGGCTTCCCTGGTGGTCCAGTGGGTAGAGAGTCCACCTTGCAGTGCAAGGGGCACCGGTTTGATCCCTGGCTCGGAAAGATCCCCTGTGCCACAGAGCAGCTGGACCAGTATGTCCAGTTACCAGCCAGTGTTCTGGAGCAGATGAGCCCGGAGCTGGTGCTCTGCAATGAGAGAGGCCACTGAAATGGGAGGCCCACACGGGCCAAAGAATAAAGAAAATAAATAAATTTTAAAAACCAATAAAAGAGGCCAAAATGGAAAAAAAAAAAAAAGGTGGTTGGTCTCAGTGATCACAGACATCTGAGTGGCTGATTTTGAAGGCTGTGACTGGAAAAAAGGTTGAAGGGTGGTCATAAGTTGGTGCAAGGGATATCCCTGGGTCTGTTCCATCCAAGCACTGTTGAGGGAAGAGTCAGATCCTTGGCCTGTTGAGCGCACTTCCAGTCACTGAGTTTGTGATTGGAATTTCAGGTGGGAGACTGAACCATAGCTACTCTGCTTCGATCCTTTGGGACCTGCATTTTAAAAACTGACTTCGGAGAAAGTTCTTGTTCGAAGTGGTGACTCCTAGTCATTTTTTTCTGTGCTGATTTGACTGGGCCTTTTCTGTGGGCACTCTTTTCTTGACCTGATTAATCAGTCTCAGTCAAGATGATTCTGTATGCTTTAGTCCTTTTCTCTTTCTGTAGAGATAATAGAGTCTGGCAATGAAGTTCAGTCTTGTAGAATGAATAGTTTTAGGATTTTTTGTGGTTCTTGACCTCAACAATTACTGAATGACTCTGGGCAAGTCACTAAGCTTGAGCTCCTCCTATGTGAAATGGGAATAGCCACTCTGACCTCCTAGGATTGTTGTGAGCACACAATGAAGTAGTGCGTGTAGAGAAAGCACTTAACTTGGAGCCTGGTGTGTAGCACTGCTCAGTTAATGGTAGCTATTATTATCTTCCAGCATTCAGAGTTGTCAGGGCTCAGAGCAAAAGTCACCAAAAACAGAATTGTCTATACAAATGCACTGGACTTCATGTCTGGCTGCCTTGTGGACGCGATGGCAAAACAAATGTGGTTGCATAGAATTGAAAGTGAGTTAGGCTATTAGTTTTGAGAGGTGGCTTTAAGGAATTGTTTTTTCTCCACTCAAAAACTGGTGGCTGGGGCTTCCCTGGTGGTCCAGTGGGTAGAGAGTCCACCTTGCAGTGCAAGGGGCACCGGTTTGATCCCTGGCTCGGAAAGATCCCCTGTGCCACAGAGCAGCTGGACCAGTATGTCCAGTTACCAGCCAGTGTTCTGGAGCAGATGAGCCCGGAGCTGGTGCTCTGCAATGAGAGAGGCCACTGAAATGGGAGGCCCACACGGGCCAAAGAATAAAGAAAATAAATAAATTTTAAAAACCAATAAAAGAGGCCAAAATGGAAAAAAAAAAAAAAGGTGGTTGGTCTCAGTGATCACAGACATCTGAGTGGCTGATTTTGAAGGCTGTGACTGGAAAAAAGGTTGAAGGGTGGTCATAAGTTGGTGCAAGGGATATCCCTGGGTCTGTTCCATCCAAGCACTGTTGAGGGAAGAGTCAGATCCTTGGCCTGTTGAGCGCACTTCCAGTCACTGAGTTTGTGATTGGAATTTCAGGTGGGAGACTGAACCATAGCTACTCTGCTTCAGTGGTGTTTAAGAAGAGGTGAGGTCCCAAAGACTGAACTGTTTCCTAGAGGGCACCCAGATGTCTTCTGAGGTTGAGAGATACCCAGATTCATTCTAGTTCATGGTACTTTGAAGGATGGAGAAAGTGAAAGTATTAGTAGCTCAGTTGTGTCTGACTCTTTGCGACCCCATGGACTGTAGCCTGCCACGCTCTTCTGTCCATGGGATTCTCTAGGCAAGAATACTGGAGTGGGTAGCCATTCCCTTTTCCAGGGATCTTCCTGACCCAGGGGTGGAATCTGGGACCTCCTACATTGCAGGCGGATTCTTTACCATCTGAGCCACCAGGGAAGAGACTACCAAAACTAGACTTAAGGAACCAACAACCCCTTCTCTCAGTGAGCTTTCAGTCAGGTTGGGGCAGAGTGTGTTAAAGCCTTACTTTGGGGTTGATATCTTGTTGGATGACCTCCCCCCCCCTTTTTTTTTTAACAAAGGTAAATGAGTATATATATTTCTCTAGTTGAGCCTGACTTTTCATGAGACTTTCTGGGGATGACATGCCTTTTTCACTGTACTCTCAGAGGTTAGTAATTATGACCTGCATTGCATTTCCAAGGCAATCACAGTGAGTTTTGTTTTTCTTTTTAATTGATTTATCTTTTGGGGGGTGGGGTGGGGAGGGAGGGGGATGGGGCGGGCCACTTCCACTGGTCTTTCATTTGTCTAGTTTCATCCATCTTTGTTCTTTGGCCCGTATGGGCCTCCCATCGCTGTGGCATCTGTTGTCACAGAGCACTGGCTCTGGGCGCATGTGCTCCAGAGCTCGGGCTTGGTAATTGGACACATGAGTCCAGCCGCTCCGTGGCACGTGGGATCATCCCAGGCCAGGGATCGAACCGGCGCCCCTTGCACTGCAAGGCGGTGTCCTTACCCACTGGACCACCAGGGGAAGCCCCACAGTGAGTTTTAACAGAAATAAACTAATAATACCAGTTAAAACCACAGGTTTTAGCTGCTGTGTGTTTATTTGTCTGTCAATATCAAGTCTTAAATTCAAGAACATTTATCTTTTAATAGAAATAGTGTTGTAGAAATATGTGGTTCATATACAACTGTATATGAACACAATAAAATTCTGCCATTTTGAACTTGAACCTCAGGTGGAGAGACAGATAAAAAGTCTGATCTACTTAAGTGAGGTCACACAAGGTTTTTTGCTAAGGCCTGAAGAAAAAACATTGAGATAGTCCATTACTTAAGAAAAAAAGAATGAGGTTTAAATAGTTTTGATAATATCTGCTAGAGGGCATTTGTGAGGCTCAGTAAGGTCCCTGAACTCATATTACAAGGGAATAGAAGTAAAAATGATCTCATATCTATATTTTTAAATATTGCAAGCTGTCATTAATTACCATAGTCTAAATGTGAAGTCAAATAGATGTGTTCCAGAAGAAGCATATATGTCCTAAATGTATCAGAAATTGTCTCTGGTCCTTGATTAATAACCACTCCTCTACATTTCACAATGGTATGGATTCTGAACATTAATAAAGCTAGTGGGCATTGGCATGACATTCACTTTGTAGAAGTTCTTCCATCAAATGCCTTCCAAGAATGCCTTGTATGTGGCTCTGGCCCCTTTATGTGGACGGGGAACGTATCTCAGTACGAAGTTTGTTTAAGAAGTGAATTATGCAGAGTTAGCTTGGTGCTGGTGATATGCAGGCGGAGGAGACACAGACCTGGGGAGCATAGTGCAGTTCAAGAAGCCAGGCCTCTGGTATCAGGCAGCCTGATGTTCAGTCAAGCTCTAGAACATATACTCTGTAAGACACTGGGAGCACTGTCAGTTTTCTCAACATACAAACATGCAAAGACCCTGAAACTTTGCCAGCAGCTCTTGTTTTTGGAACGCTCACCAAGTGCCTTGCCCTATGCTAAGTGCACACATTGAATTCTCATGAGTTCTTTACCCCCATCCTGTGAGGTGAATGCTCTTATTCGTCTGGATTTTACAGGGGTAGTTTGTCTCAGGTCACGCATCTAGGAAGTTGTGCAGCCAAGTTTTGAACCTGGCAGCAGGCTGCAGGGCCTCTCTTGGACATGACCCTTCAGTGCTTCTGATACACCCTGGCAGTGAAGATACAAATTCTTCAGAGAGCTGGATCCTAGAAAGGAAAACCGTGTAGCAGGTGTTAGATTAAGTGAGAACATTGTGCCCATTTTCTTTTGGTCTCTGAGTCCTGGTAGCAGAGAATACTAAGATTCATACTGTGCTTGTAAGTTTTGTGTTTCTCTCATAATTGTAGGTAAAGAGCCATTGTAGGCTAGTGAGGCACAAAGGTGGCCATCTAGGTACCTCTTAGAGTTTGAAGCAGTAGAGTTGCTCTTTAGCGGTAGCACTGATCACCAGTGAGTCTCTCTCTTTCTTAGCATTTTTCAGAAAAGGTACACTTTTCTAACTTTTTAAAAATTGGAATATTAAAATCTGAGATCTAATTGACACAGGACATTTTTTTAATGTTAGTTGTACAGCGTTGTGATTAACTATATATTATGAAATGATCACTGCAGTATGTCTAGTTAACATCCATCACAGTACATAATTATGAATTTTTTTTCTTGTGATGAGAACTTTAAAGATTCTCTTAGCAGCTTTCAAATTCTAGTACTATCACCTGTAGTCACTATGCTATAATCACACCTCTTAATTTATTTATTTTATAAATGAAAGTTAGTCTCTTTTAACTGGGTAGTAAAGCATTGAACATGGAGGCCAAAAACCTGTTCCTCGGTCCGATTTGTTAAATAGTTCATCATTTTAACTCATTAAAACAGAAGTGAAAAAGAGAAAACCCAACAACATCAAGGGCTGTCTGCTTAAACCAGCTCACCCTTTTGTACTTCTTTAGGATTTGCTGTAGGCTTTTTGCAGTAGTGAGGTGAGTTCTTCATTAATTTTATAAACTCCCAAAGGCTGTTCATTGCCAACCTACTTTGTTTAGGACTAATTATATTTCTCACCAAATCCTAATGGAGCAAATGTGTATGGAGTTAGATAACAAAAAGTTTTTTTTTCTCAGCTGTTTTGCTTTGCTTTAGCACCTTAGGAACAAAAGGAACAGAAAAAGTACATTTCCTAATTATTTGTAAATGGTGACAATTTGCAGTACTGGCATTTGGAGTATTACTCATACAAATATAAACAACTTCAAATTATGCCCAAATAAGATTTTGTAGTTTTTATATAACACTGGCTTAAAAAAAAAAAAAAGGTCCTTCTACTTTAATCCAGTTACTCTGCTCTGAATTGCACTGAATAATTGCATCTGTAATCTGTATAGGGCTTCTTTGTGTGGACATAGGTTTTCATTTCTTATTTTATTTCCCACCTAAAAGTAGAATTGCTAGGTTGTATGGATAAGCTTGTTTAATTTTTTAAAACCCTCTGAAACTCTTTTTCTGTACCAGAAGCATCCTTTTAAAATTCCCTCCAGAATCATCCGAGGGTTCCAGTACTCTTCTCATTATCATGAATACCTTTTATGGGTTTTTTCTTTAGTCTAACTTTTAAAAATTGGAATATTAAAATCTGAGATCTAATTGACACAGGACATTTTTTTAATGTTAGTTGTACAGCGTTGTGATTAACTATATATTATGAAATGATCACTGCAGTATGTCTAGTTAACATCCATCACAGTACATAATTATGAATTTTTTTTCTTGTGATGAGAACTTTAAAGATTCTCTTAGCAGCTTTCAAATTCTAGTACTATCACCTGTAGTCACTATGCTATAATCACACCTCTTAATTTATTTATTTTATAAATGAAAGTTAGTCTCTTTTAACTGGGTAGTAAAGCATTGAACATGGAGGCCAAAAACCTGTTCCTCGGTCCGATTTGTTAAATAGTTCATCATTTTAACTCATTAAAACAGAAGTGAAAAAGAGAAAACCCAACAACATCAAGGGCTGTCTGCTTAAACCAGCTCACCCTTTTGTACTTCTTTAGGATTTGCTGTAGGCTTTTTGCAGTAGTGAGGTGAGTTCTTCATTAATTTTATAAACTCCCAAAGGCTGTTCATTGCCAACCTACTTTGTTTAGGACTAATTATATTTCTCACCAAATCCTAATGGAGCAAATGTGTATGGAGTTAGATAACAAAAAGTTTTTTTTTCTCAGCTGTTTTGCTTTGCTTTAGCACCTTAGGAACAAAAGGAACAGAAAAAGTACATTTCCTAATTATTTGTAAATGGTGACAATTTGCAGTACTGGCATTTGGAGTATTACTCATACAAATATAAACAACTTCAAATTATGCCCAAATAAGATTTTGTAGTTTTTATATAACACTGGCTTAAAAAAAAAAAAAAGGTCCTTCTACTTTAATCCAGTTACTCTGCTCTGAATTGCACTGAATAATTGCATCTGTAATCTGTATAGGGCTTCTTTGTGTGGACATAGGTTTTCATTTCTTATTTTATTTCCCACCTAAAAGTAGAATTGCTAGGTTGTATGGATAAGCTTGTTTAATTTTTTAAAACCCTCTGAAACTCTTTTTCTGTACCAGAAGCATCCTTTTAAAATTCCCTCCAGAATCATCCGAGGGTTCCAGTACTCTTCTCATTATCATGAATACCTTTTATTGTCTTTTTGGTTGTAGCCATTGTAGTGGGTGCTCTTGGTTTTAATTTGTATTTCCATGATACTAGTGATGTTGAGCATGTTTTCATAAACTTATTGGAAATGATACATTTTTTTTTCTGAGATGTCTAATCATATCTTTTATTTGGGCACTATTTTACACCTTGGATTCTTTTTTAATCCTTTTATGCGTGCATGCTCAGTTTCTTTTTTTTTTTTTTAAGTTTTTATTTATTTATTTATTTAGGGGGCGGGGGTTGGGGAGGGAGGAGGGCGGGTGGGCCACTTCCATTGGTCTTTCATTTATACAGTTTCATCCATCTTTGTTCTTTGACCCGTGTGGGCTTCCCATCGCAGCGGCCTCTGTTGTCCCAGAGCACTGGCTCTGGGCGCATGCGCTCCAGAGCTCTGGCTCGGTAATCGGACACATCGGTCCAGCCGCTTCGCGGCACATGGGATCTTCCCAGGCCAGGGATGGAGCCGGTGCCCCTTGCACTGCAAGGCGGTATCCTTACCCACTGGACCACCAGGGAAGCCCCATGCTCAGTTTCTAAGTCGTGTCGAATTCTTTGTGACCTGATGGACTGTAGCCCACCAGACTCCTCTCTCCATGGGATTTTCCAGGCAAGAATACCAGAGTGGGTTACCATTTCCTTTTCTAGGAGATCTTCCCTACCCTGGGATCAAACTGACATTTCCTACATTGCAGCTGGATTCTTTACCACTTAATCCTTTTACATTGTAAATGGTGACAATTTGCAGTACTGGCATTTGGAGTATTACTCATACAAATATAAACAACTTCAAATTATGCCCAAATAAGATTTTGTAGTTTTTATATAACACTGGCTTAAAAAAAAAAGGTCCTTCTATTTTAATCCAGTTACTCTGCTCTGAATTGCACTGAATAATTGCATCTGTAATCTGTATAGGGCTTCTTTGTGTGGACATAGGTTTTCATTTCTTATTTTATTTCCCACCTAAAAGTAGAATTGCTAGGTTGTATGGATAAGCTTGTTTAATTTTTTAAAACCCTCTGAAACTCTTTTTCTGTACCAGAAGCATCCTTTTAAAATTCCCTCCAGAATCATCCGAGGGTTCCAGTACTCTTCTCATTATCATGAATACCTTTTATTGTCTTTTTGGTTGTAGCCATTGTAGTGGGTGCTCTTGGTTTTAATTTGTATTTCCATGATACTAGTGATGTTGAGCATGTTTTCATAAACTTATTGGAAATGATACATTTTTTTTTCTGAGATGTCTAATCATATCTTTTATTTGGGCACTATTTTACACCTTGGATTCTTTTTTAATCCTTTTATGCGTGCATGCTCAGTTTCTTTTTTTTTTTTTTAAGTTTTTATTTATTTATTTATTTAGGGGGCGGGGGTTGGGGAGGGGGTGGGCCACTTCCATTGGTCTTTCATTTATACAGTTTCATCCATCTTTGTTCTTTGACCCGTGTGGGCTTCCCATCGCAGCGGCCTCTGTTGTCCCAGAGCACTGGCTCTGGGCGCATGCGCTCCAGAGCTCTGGCTCGTGTCGGACACATCGGTCCAGCCGCCAGCGGCACATGGGATCTTCCCAGGCCAGGGATGGAGCCGGTGCCCCTTGCACTGCAAGGCGGTATCCTTACCCACTGGACCACCAGGGAAGCCCCATGCTCAGTTTCTAAGTCGTGTCGAATTCTTTGTGACCTGATGGACTGTAGCCCACCAGACTCCTCTCTCCATGGGATTTTCCAGGCAAGAATACCAGAGTGGGTTACCATTTCCTTTTCTAGGAGATCTTCCCTACCCTGGGATCAAACTGACATTTCCTACATTGCAGCTGGATTCTTTACCACTTAATCCTTTTACATTGTCCCATAAAACTTTTGATAAATAAGTGAACACCATTGGGTATATTTTCTTATTTGTCCTCATTTGGAGACTTTTTGCTTCAACCTCAGATGCACTTGACTGATCAGTTTCACATCCCAGGGCTTGAAAGGTGACTCTAACAATGCTGTGGTTCAGATTTCTGCTCTAGTTAGGCCAGTCAGCGTCTCTCTGGGCAGAGGCCCCAGGCAGAACTTCCTAATGCTGGCCAATGGAAGCTAACGATCACTAACCCCATGGACTGACAATATGAGAATGGATTAGGGAGGTACTATTGTCACCATGTAGTTATTGGAGAAGGCATTTCATGTAGGTGACTTTGTTACCCTGTCTAGGCCATTGCATTTTTTAAAAGTTAGCCAAAAGAGAAATGTCAGTATGAAGCTAAGAGTTATAAATTTCTGACTGACTCAAGTTTTAATTTTTATAATTATAACCTAGTATGTTTCAAATTATATATATCTTAGGCCATCAGAGGAAGACTTTGTTTCAGTAAATATGGAAACTTGCTGCTCTCTTACCATGTCATCCAAGCCCTAGCCTAGAGTAAGGTCTTTTAAGGTTGTAGTAACAGGTGCACAAAAGGCGGGAGGAATCATGGTGTGTCAGAGGGCTAGCAGGAGGGCTGGTGTAGTTAGAGCGGAGCTATGGCAGATTAACAGAGTGAGGCTGGGAGCCAGGTCCCCGAGGTCTTGACTCCCAGAAAGGACTTTGAGTTTCATTCTAAGTGCGATGAAAAGTCATGGGAAGGTTGTGGCATTATCCTGCTTGTGCTTTAAGAGATTATGGGGACCACTGTGTGGAGAACAGTGGGGGCAAGAATGGAGGCAAGGAGAGCAGTTAGGAGGCTGTTAAAATAGGTGAGGTGAGAGTCAGTGTTACTTTGGGTTAGGCAGCAACTTTGTGATAGAGGTCAGATTCTGGGTGTTTTTGAAAGTAGAACCCACAGGATCTTCTATTTGATTGGATTTAGGCTTTAAGACAAAAAATCAAGAGTGATTCAAATGCTTGTAGCTAGAGCAGCAGTTATGTGAATGATGATGCTATTTTCTGAAATAAAGATGACTTGGGAAGGGTTAAGTTTGGGGGGGAAATTAACAGTGTGAGTGGATGACCTAATCTTGTAATGCAAAGATAAAAAAATTACACATGTTTTATGAATGCACTCTCATAAAAGAATGATATAATGTGGAACTTTATGGAGTAAACCACCCCCTTGCCTGTTTTTCAACCACTCAGGCAAGATGTAATTTTTTACGTGTCCTTTTTCTGTGCATATTTGTTTTTCATAAGTAGGGATAATAGGATATGAATTATTCTGTTTTGCTTTTTCGGTTGATACTGTATGTTAGAGATCTTCCATGTCAGTACACATACACAGTGTATTCTTTTTTTAAAATTTTGGCTTCTTTTATTGGTTTTCTGTTTATTTTAATCCATCTTTATTCTTTGGCCTGTGTGGACCTCCCTTTGCAGTGGACTCTCTTGTTGCAGAGAACTGGCTCTAGGCGCATGCGCTCCAGAGCGCTGGCTCGCAGTTGGACACATAGGTCCAGCTGTTCCACAAACAGCACGTGGGATCTTCCCATGCCAGGGGTCGAACTGGTGCCGTTTGCACTGCAAGGTGGATTCTACCCCCTGGACTGCCAAGGAAGCCCCACAGTGTATTCTTTTTTTTTAAACCTTTATTTTACTTTTAACTTTTACAGAGTTTTGTTGTTTACAGATATGTATGTTCTCAGATTAGTCATATGTATATCCCCCCCTTCCCTCCCCTCCCGACCATCACACAGCACCCCTGAAGGATCCCCTTTTCTCACAGAGCAATGACTAGAGCTATTTTCTTCACTTATGATAGGACAGGCCTTCATGCTACTTCCTTTACGCCTCTCACCCACTGTTCCTTCCCCACAATGTCCATATGTCCACTGTCCATGTCTGTCTTTCTGTCGCTTCACTGCATGTGCCATCATCACCATCCTACTAGATTCCATATATATGTGTTAATATACTGTATTTGTCCTTCTCTTTTTGACTGACTTTACTTTTTGTGATATGTTCTAGATCCAGCCACCTCATTAGGGTTGATTCTTCTGCATTTCTCTTTACAGCTGTGTAGTATTCCATTGTATATATGTACCAGAGCTTTTGGATCCATTCGTTCGTCGATGGGCATCTAGGTTCCTTCCATGTTCTAGCTATTGTATAGAGAGCTGCAATGAACATTGGGGTACAGGTGCTTCTTTCAATTTTGATTTCGTCAGGGTATAAGCCTAAGAGTGGGATTGCTGGGTCATATGGTGCTTCTAAGTGTATTCTTTTTGATGGCTGCAGAGAACTCTGCTATGTGGAGACAATATGACTGATTTACCCTTCTCCTGTGGATGGATATATGGATTGCCTCAACTTTCACTATCAGAGAAAATTCTGGAGTGATGATTTGCACGCTCTCCTTTCTGTGTGGGTCCCAGGTATTCCATGGGATATATTCCTCACAGTGGAATTGTTGCCAGCCTTCTTTTTTTTTTTTTTTTTTTTTTAACAAGCTCTTTGACATCAACTCTGTAGGTCCTTGCATTGCTGTAGTGAACTGGTATTTGTCCCGCACTGTTATGAGTCTGTTAGATTGTTTCTGAGGCTTAACCTTTTGCTTAAATTGGAAGCATCCTTAATAGAACAAGGTCTTCTGTTAGGCACTGGCATGGATTCTGAAGGAACCAGGGGCTAGAAAAGTGAGAGAGTGAGAGATGACAGTTAATTGGCTGTGCCTTAATTAGCCTTGGATTTGTCTGATATCCTTTCTGAGCTGCAAGTTCTTACAGATAGAATGGGTGATGGGGTGTGGCTTTGTCCTTATCTAATAGGCTATTCCAACCTCAGATTTCAGAAATCATGTTTGTTTGGGGGAGGCAAATAGCCTTAGTGGCCAGAGGAATATTTACAAATTAGGGTCACTGGGGTTTACACGTTTTTGTAGAAACCCAGGATGGAGAAAAAGGAAATAGTAAGGAAACCTATTGTGGAGAAACAGAAGAAATAGTAAGGGAAACAGCTTGGCAATGTGGGCCAGAAGCTGTCACAGCATGTTTATATCTGGCTCATTTCACCTTGGTTGGAAGGCACAGAATGCAGCAGAGGGCTAGCTTGGAGACTTGGGCAGTGATTACTATATTTAGAAAGAGGAGATTCCTGGGGTTGTGGTGGTGGTGGGACTCTGTGTGTATATGTGTTTTCTTTGCCAGATGGACAAAGGATTGAGGGGCTTGGGAATTCTGGATCAAACCTTGCTAACTGGCTGACTTCTCTGGGTGAAGCCAGTAGCTGTGGTTTGATTCCTGCTGCTGCCACACAGGAAAAGCCAAAATAAACCCCATTTTACATGGTTTATAAAGAAACCATAGATAGGTTTCCAAGCTCATCTGATCTTGCTATCAAATGTGCTTTTAAGTTTATCTCAGACTGATGTGAGCATTTTGAAAAGATGAACTGGCTTCTCCTGTGAGACTTGGGCAGATCAAATTGAACCTGAGGCTGTTTCTGTGCCACAGAGACTGTCAAGCAGATTGGTCCCAAACCATAACAGATTTCTGACTGCATTTCGTGTTTTTACACTGGGGGCTCCGGTATAGAAGATGATTATCAGCTGAGCAAGTGAAATGAAAGTATAAAGGCATTTTTACTTTAATTCATATCTATGTTTGTTTTTAAAACGTTTGTCAGTAAGTAAAACCTGTAAATAGCACACAGTGTAGAAGGGACAGGAGGGAATGCAAGAATCTTTAAATTCCTCCTGTCTCCACCTTTTGCTTAAATTGGAAGCATCCTTAATAGAACAAGGTCTTCTGTTAGGCACTGGCATGGATTCTGAAGGAACCAGGGGCTAGAAAAGTGAGAGAGTGAGAGATGACAGTTAATTGGCTGTGCCTTAATTAGCCTTGGATTTGTCTGATATCCTTTCTGAGCTGCAAGTTCTTACAGATAGAATGGGTGATGGGGTGTGGCTTTGTCCTTATCTAATAGGCTATTCCAACCTCAGATTTCAGAAATCATGTTTGTTTGGGGGAGGCAAATAGCCTTAGTGGCCAGAGGAATATTTACAAATTAGGGTCACTGGGGTTTACACGTTTTTGTAGAAACCCAGGATGGAGAAAAAGGAAATAGTAAGGAAACCTATTGTGGAGAAACAGAAGAAATAGTAAGGGAAACAGCTTGGCAATGTGGGCCAGAAGCTGTCACAGCATGTTTATATCTGGCTCATTTCACCTTGGTTGGAAGGCACAGAATGCAGCAGAGGGCTAGCTTGGAGACTTGGGCAGTGATTACTATATTTAGAAAGAGGAGATTCCTGGGGTTGTGGTGGTGGTGGGACTCTGTGTGTATATGTGTTTTCTTTGCCAGATGGACAAAGGATTGAGGGGCTTGGGAATTCTGGATCAAACCTTGCTAACTGGCTGACTTCTCTGGGTGAAGCCAGTAGCTGTGGTTTGATTCCTGCTGCTGCCACACAGGAAAAGCCAAAATAAACCCCATTTTACATGGTTTATAAAGAAACCATAGATAGGTTTCCAAGCTCATCTGATCTTGCTATCAAATGTGCTTTTAAGTTTATCTCAGACTGATGTGAGCATTTTGAAAAGATGAACTGGCTTCTCCTGTGAGACTTGGGCAGATCAAATTGAACCTGAGGCTGTTTCTGTGCCACAGAGACTGTCAAGCAGATTGGTCCCAAACCATAACAGATTTCTGACTGCATTTCGTGTTTTTACACTGGGGGCTCCGGTATAGAAGATGATTATCAGCTGAGCAAGTGAAATGAAAGTATAAAGGCATTTTTACTTTAATTCATATCTATGTTTGTTTTTAAAACGTTTGTCAGTAAGTAAAACCTGTAAATAGCACACAGTGTAGAAGGGACAGGAGGGAATGCAAGAATCTTTAAATTCCTCCTGTCTCCACATCCTCGGTTCTTCTACTGGAGGCAACATTTCACCCATTCTTGAGTATTTTTCAGATATAATTTATGCATGCTCCAGCAAATATATATTTATATATTTCTCTGGTAGCATGCCATATGCACTGTTTTGCATGTATTTACATCTTGTACTATTTTAATGGATTTTGAATATTATTCAACTTTGGTATATATAGAGCAAATTTGGTTTTTAGCATTGCATTGTATGGCACTGTATAGACATAATTTATTTAATCACGCTTCCTAGTGGCTCAGCAGATAGAGTCCACCTGTGATGCAGGCGACTTCCTGCAGTGCAGGAGATGTGGGTTCCATCCCTGGGTCAGGAAGATCACCTGGAGAAGGGAATGGCAACCCACTCCAGTGTTCTTGCCTGGGATATCCCACAGACAATGGAACCTGGTGGGCTATGTCCATAGGTTGCAAGAGTCAGACACAACTTAGTGACTAAACCATCGCCAAATAATAGATTCAGATAATTTTCAACCTTTTACCATTATAAGCAATGCTGCTGTGAACATCCTGGTAGTTCTCATGGGCAGATGAGTGAGTAGATCTGTAGGGTGAATTCTGGAAATGGAACTGCTGAGCTAGAGGGTTTTTACACTTTTTATTTCAATGACTATCTCATAGGTCTGCTTCTGAAAGGTTCTGGGTGAACTGAATACATCGTATTTTGGAGTAGAAAGGAAACTCACTTTTTGGTTTCTTATAGAGTGGCACCTGTAATAAAACAATGTTTGTAATTAATTTCCTACTCTTGCGTGTCCTTCATTCAAGGATCAGAAGTCACAACAAAATCATTCCCTAAGAGAGACAGAGCTGGACAGGGATCACTTGCACAGGGGCCCAGAGAGCTTGTTTGTGCTTCTAGGGAATGTCAAGCAGATTGGTCCCAAACCATAACAGATTTCTGACTGCATTTCGTGTTTTTACACTGGGGCTCCGGTATAGAAGATGATTATCAGCTGAGCAAGTGAAATGAAAGTATAAAGGCATTTTACTTTAATTCATATCTATGTTTGTTTTAAAACGCGTTTGTCAGTAAGTAAAACCTGTACATAGCACACAGTGTAGAAGGGACAGGAGGGAATGCAAGAATCTTTAAATTCCTCCTGTCTCCACATCCTCGGTTCTTCTACTGGAGGCAACATTTCACCCATTCTTGAGTATTTTTCAGATATAATTTATGCATGCTCCAGCAAATATATATTTATATATTTCTCTGGTAGCATGCCATATGCACCGTTTTGCATGTATTTACATCTTGTACTATTTTAATGGATTTTGAATATTATTCAACTTTGGTATATATAGAGCAAATTTGGTTTTTAGCATTGCATTGTATGGCACTGTATAGACATAATTTATTTAATCACGCTTCCTAGTGGCTCAGCAGATAGAGTCCACCTGTGATGCAGGCGACTTCCTGCAGTGCAGGAGATGTGGGTTCCATCCCTGGGTCAGGAAGATCACCTGGAGAAGGGAATGGCAACCCACTCCAGTGTTCTTGCCTGGGATATCCCACAGACAATGGAACCTGGTGGGCTATGTCCATAGGTTGCAAGAGTCAGACACAACTTAGTGACTAAACCATCGCCAAATAATAGATTCAGATAATTTTCAACCTTTTACCATTATAAGCAATGCTGCTGTGAACATCCTGGTAGTTCTCATGGGCAGATGAGTGAGTAGATCTGTAGGGTGAATTCTGGAAATGGAACTGCTGAGCTAGAGGGTTTTTACACTTTTTATTTCAATGACTATCTCATAGGTCTGCTTCTGAAAGGTTCTGGGTGAACTGAATACATCGTATTTTGGAGTAGAAAGGAAACTCACTTTTTGGTTTCTTATAGAGTGGCACCTGTAATAAAACAATGTTTGTAATTAATTTCCTACTCTTGCGTGTCCTTCATTCAAGGATCAGAAGTCACAACAAAATCATTCCCTAAAGAGAGACAGAGCTGGACAGGGGATCACTTGCACAGGGGGCCCAGAGAGCTTGTTTGTGCTTCTAGGGAAGGTGCTGTTGAGTGTTCTCTTTGTGCAGTGTGTGCATTACTTTGGAAGTTTGGTGGGTGTAAAGGAGCAGGCTCCCACCTCTGTGGACTAGAAACTGTGACTCTGAGCCAGTAGACACAGCTGGTCTGTCTATGAAACTTCTCTGGGAAATGGCAAGGGAGCTGGGCTTTTTTGTCTGACCTCTCTCTTCTGGCTGCCTCTTCGGCAGAGCTTAGTACTCCCCTTGATAAAGGGCACGTGTTGTCTGTGTTCTCTACTCCAGTGCCTGGTGGGACCGCTCACATTGGGATGGAAGTCTCCTGGTAGTGAGGTTCTGGAATGAGGTGGGCTTAGTCCTTGCTCTGGATGCTTGGTGTCTTCAGTAGGCCAAGTAGAGAAGGGAGGGAAGTAGAGACCGTCCACAGTACAGTGATTCCTGGCAGGTTAAAAGGGGGAGGGAGAAGAGGACTTGAGGAATGGCAGGTCTGGGGAGGCAATATTCCTAACTATCATCTTTTACAGCCAACTAGGTCATTTCTGTCCCACTGGTTTATTTACTTTGAAAAAGAAAATTGCATTTATTTCAAAAGGAAACTTTATAGCATCCTGAAATCATAGATTTGATGTGGTTAGTAATATTTTTTCCTAGAGTGTCTTCAAATAGTCATTGATAATCTTTACACTGAAAAATATTTGTTATTGTATCATCCAAAATAGTCCTGTATCTTACCAGTGATTTGAACTTAACTCTGCTTCAGTGTCCCAGAGAAGTGTGTCAGAGGGTAGACCCCATGTGGCCATTGTGCCAGGAGGGGAGAGAAGGACGTAGATGTACTTCTCAGACTCAGGTACAGGTGTTGGCATGGTGTCAGTGTGCCAGGGAGCATGCAAAGGTCTGCTTCTGAAAGGTTCTGGGTGAACTGAATACATCGTATTTTGGAGTAGAAAGGAAACTCACTTTTTGGTTTCTTATAGAGTGGCACCTGTAATAAAACAATGTTTGTAATTAATTTCCTACTCTTGCGTGTCCTTCATTCAAGGATCAGAAGTCACAACAAAATCATTCCCTAAAGAGAGACAGAGCTGGACAGGGGATCACTTGCACAGGGGGCCCAGAGAGCTTGTTTGTGCTTCTAGGGAAGGTGCTGTTGAGTGTTCTCTTTGTGCAGTGTGTGCATTACTTTGGAAGTTTGGTGGGTGTAAAGGAGCAGGCTCCCACCTCTGTGGACTAGAAACTGTGACTCTGAGCCAGTAGACACAGCTGGTCTGTCTATGAAACTTCTCTGGGAAATGGCAAGGGAGCTGGGCTTTTTTGTCTGACCTCTCTCTTCTGGCTGCCTCTTCGGCAGAGCTTAGTACTCCCCTTGATAAAGGGCACGTGTTGTCTGTGTTCTCTACTCCAGTGCCTGGTGGGACCGCTCACATTGGGATGGAAGTCTCCTGGTAGTGAGGTTCTGGAATGAGGTGGGCTTAGTCCTTGCTCTGGATGCTTGGTGTCTTCAGTAGGCCAAGTAGAGAAGGGAGGAAGTAGAGACCGTCCACAGTACAGTGATTCCTGGCAGGTTAAAAGGGGGAGGGAGAAGAGGACTTGAGGAATGGCAGGTCTGGGGAGGCAATATTCCTAACTATCATCTTTTACAGCCAACTAGGTCATTTCTGTCCCACTGGTTTATTTACTTTGAAAAAGAAAATTGCATTTATTTCAAAAGGAAACTTTATAGCATCCTGAAATCATAGATTTGATGTGGTTAGTAATATTTTTTCCTAGAGTGTCTTCAAATAGTCATTGATAATCTTTACACTGAAAAATATTTGTTATTGTATCATCCAAAATAGTCCTGTATCTTACCAGTGATTTGAACTTAACTCTGCTTCAGTGTCCCAGAGAAGTGTGTCAGAGGGTAGACCCCATGTGGCCATTGTGCCAGGAGGGGAGAGAAGGACGTAGATGTACTTCTCAGACTCAGGTACAGGTGTTGGCATGGTGTCAGTGTGCCAGGGAGTATGCAAAGCAAGTGGCTGGGAGTACACTTGGCTGAAAATCTGTTTTACTCAGTGGAATCGTTATTTGAGTGTTCAAACTCCCATAAATTGTAGAGGCACTTTTCAGAGAGACCTGCTGGTGTGGCTGAAGAGATGAACAGAGAAGGGGGAGCAGGGGTGTCCCTAGGACTTCCGTATTATGTCTTGGAGCTTAGGCTGAACTGTGCACCCCAGGAGAAGAACCGCAGTGTGGTAGGGGACATGGGGCTGAGTGTCCTTGCTGAGTTGTTTCCATGGCACCTACAGGTAGAGACACCAACCAGATGGAGGGAAAAACAGGTCAGATGCTCCTGAGACAGATGGGGGTACTGCTGTGGGTTTGAGTCTCACCAGGTGCTGGCAGTGGTTCTCCACCTTAGTTGTCCATTGAAGTTACCTGGGGAGTCTTTGACTCATCCCCGGAGATTCTCATGTAATTTGTCTGGACTGCCACTTGGGCCTGGGGAATTTTAAAAGCACCCTCAGGTACTACTAAAGCACAGCACAGGTGGATAAACACTGGCACAGAGTGAGAGGAGAGAGTGGGGGCCAAACGTGTGGGCAGTATCAACATTCAACAGAAAAATTAGTAGGAATAGGGATGGAGAGATCCGCTCTGATTAAGTATGAGGTATGTCATTCTGGCTAACGTGGGTGTGGGCTTACCCAAAGGCCTTTGAATTTTGGAATGGCAGGTCTGGGAGGCAATATTCCTAACTATCATCTTTTACAGCCAACTAGGTCATTTCTGTCCCACTGGTTTATTTACTTTGAAAAGAAAATTGCATTTATTTCAAAAGGAAACTTTATAGCATCCTGAAATCATAGATTTGATGTGGTTAGTAATATTTTTCCTAGAGTGTCTTCAAATAGTCATTGATAATCTTTACACTGAAAAATATTTGTTATTGTATCATCCAAAATAGTCCTGTATCTTACCAGTGATTTGAACTTAACTCTGCTTCAGTGTCCCAGAGAAGTGTGTCAGAGGGTAGACCCCATGTGGCCATTGTGCCAGGAGGGGAGAGAAGGACGTAGATGTACTTCTCAGACTCAGGTACAGGTGTTGGCATGGTGTCAGTGTGCCAGGGAGTATGCAAAGCAAGTGGCTGGGAGTACACTTGGCTGAAAATCTGTTTTACTCAGTGGAATCGTTATTTGAGTGTTCAAACTCCCATAAATTGTAGAGGCACTTTTCAGAGAGACCTGCTGGTGTGGCTGAAGAGATGAACAGAGAAGGGGGAGCAGGGGTGTCCCTAGGACTTCCGTATTATGTCTTGGAGCTTAGGCTGAACTGTGCACCCCAGGAGAAGAACCGCAGTGTGGTAGGGGACATGGGGCTGAGTGTCCTTGCTGAGTTGTTTCCATGGCACCTACAGGTAGAGACACCAACCAGATGGAGGGAAAAACAGGTCAGATGCTCCTGAGACAGATGGGGGTACTGCTGTGGGTTTGAGTCTCACCAGGTGCTGGCAGTGGTTCTCCACCTTAGTTGTCCATTGAAGTTACCTGGGGAGTCTTTGACTCATCCCCGGAGATTCTCATGTAATTTGTCTGGACTGCCACTTGGGCCTGGGGAATTTTAAAAGCACCCTCAGGTACTACTAAAGCACAGCACAGGTGGATAAACACTGGCACAGAGTGAGAGGAGAGAGTGGGGGCCAAACGTGTGGGCAGTATCAACATTCAACAGAAAAATTAGTAGGAATAGGGATGGAGAGATCCGCTCTGATTAAGTATGAGGTATGTCATTCTGGCTAACGTGGGTGTGGGCTTACCCAAAGGCCTTTGAATTTTGCACTTTGAAATCAGAAAGAGCAGTTTAAGCACAAGGGTGATAAATATCCACCTTCCAATATTATTGTGAGTAATAAATGAGATTATCATAGGTATTGTGATTAGTAGGATGAGCAGGCCCATGGTGAGTGCCCTGCAATTGGAGTGCCACTTTTACCAAATCTAGATTTGTATCTCACTTTTCCCCAGAATGAATCCTGTCAGGGTTAAAATCGTGTGGGGTCAGAACCGGTAATTATGTTGCACCTTTTTTCCTTTAAAAACCTAGAAGAAACATGATGAGCTGGCTGAACTGTTGCATAGCTGGGAGCTCGGAGGGACTCTATCTCCAGGAGAGGTGCAGAGGGACTGGCTGATAGCGCTGGAGGGTGAGGTGCCCCAAACCCAGAGAGAGCTGGGGTGCCTCAGAGGTGCCTTTAGGCAACTCATTTCTGGCAGCAGCTCCTCCTTACCACTCTTCTAATCTTGGTGGGTTCTCAGCCTCCTGGAAAGGACTGGGTGACAGAGCAGACCACAGCCGCTGCTGACGGGACCCTGGGGTGTTGACCTGTGCCGCTTTCCCCTTGTTTGCTTATTAAGAAATTTTGTGGACTGTTCTTCCAAATTCAGGGGCAGGAGTTTGCATTTGGACCTGACTATTGCCTTGAGATGTTTGACATGGATCCTGCCCTGGGCTGGTACTCAGCAGAGCCTCTGCCTCACGACTCTGGCTGTGGGCAGCATGGAGACCAGGCAGGGCCTGGGCATGGACACCTCGGCATCTGCAGCTTTACCAGCCCCGACCACACCCCAGGTATCTTGCCCTCTGGCCAGGCCTGGGAGACCACAGATGGCTTTGCTTGCTGCCCTCTCCCAGCCCTCTTACTGAAGCTGCCCTGAGCTGTGTGCAAGGTCATTGAACCACCATATTGCCAGCAACAAAATGGTTCTCTCTCTGGAAAGAAATACTGTTTCCTCTCTACATAGCCAGCATGCTTGGAATCACTTCCCAAGTGGGAAGCTCTGCTCCACTGCTAAGGAAACTGGAGTGGAATTGAGAGCTTTTGACCCCTATATCTTTGGAGATCTGTGTTTGGCTTGCTTCCTTGCCCCCCATCTCTTCTGGCTGCCACGAGTTTGCACTGTAGTGCCATGAAAGGACAACCCAGCAGGGTTTGGAGTTTTGCACTTAAGTGCAGAGTTCAAGCATGAAGATGGTCATCAGCTGACAAGAATCTATAACTGGCTTGTTTTCACAAGTCTCAGTTTTGAATGTTGGGGGTCTTATCTTCTTCCTCTCTCTTCTAATCTGGAGAACTGAGTCCCTTAAAGAAGATTGAAATGTTTTTTGGTGGTTACCTTAAATGAGAGATTTGTGAAATGTTACAGAGGAGAAGGATGACTCATGTTTCTTACTGTGATGCCTCAAGCAGTCAGAATACTGAGCTCCTCAAATGTGCCAGCATGGGTTAGGCGGTGGTGGGCAGAGACCTTGGAGGTCCTGCCTTAGGATTTTTTAAGCAACCTAATGAGATATAATTCACGTGCCGCATTGTTCACTCACTAATAATGTACAGTTCATGACTTTTAGTATGTTTGCAGGATTTTTCACCCATTTCCACAAGTAATTTTAGAATATGTTTGGTCATCATCCTTAAAAGAAGCCTTAAGCACTTCTTAACCAGCATCCCCATCCTTCCCCCTGCCCTAGGCAGTCACTTTCTTAGGATTTTAACCCAGGGCGAAGTGTGGTGCTTTCCTGTCTATTTTGTCCTTAGATTGTGTTAAGCTACATATCTGTTTCCCTTGGTGCATCCAAATCATCTGCATTTCTCCAGAATGCTGCAGTTTCAGTGCCTGGGACTTTGGATCTGGAACTCAGTTTTTCTTTATTCTGTTCTCCCCTGGACACCACCAGTATCTTGCCCTCTGGCCAGGCCTGGGAGACCACAGATGGCTTTGCTTGCCCTCTCCCAGCCCTCTTACTGAAGCTGCCCTGAGCTGTGTGCAAGGTCATTGAACCACCATATTGCCAGCAACAAAATGGTTCTCTCTCTGGAAAGAAATACTGTTTCCTCTCTACATAGCCAGCATGCTTGGAATCACTTCCCAAGTGGGAAGCTCTGCTCCACTGCTAAGGAAACTGGAGTGGAATTGAGAGCTTTTGACCCCTATATCTTTGGAGATCTGTGTTTGGCTTGCTTCCTTGCCCCCCATCTCTTCTGGCTGCCACGAGTTTGCACTGTAGTGCCATGAAAGGACAACCCAGCAGGGTTTGGAGTTTTGCACTTAAGTGCAGAGTTCAAGCATGAAGATGGTCATCAGCTGACAAGAATCTATAACTGGCTTGTTTTCACAAGTCTCAGTTTTGAATGTTGGGGGTCTTATCTTCTTCCTCTCTCTTCTAATCTGGAGAACTGAGTCCCTTAAAGAAGATTGAAATGTTTTTTGGTGGTTACCTTAAATGAGAGATTTGTGAAATGTTACAGAGGAGAAGGATGACTCATGTTTCTTACTGTGATGCCTCAAGCAGTCAGAATACTGAGCTCCTCAAATGTGCCAGCATGGGTTAGGCGGTGGTGGGCAGAGACCTTGGAGGTCCTGCCTTAGGATTTTTTAAGCAACCTAATGAGATATAATTCACGTGCCGCATTGTTCACTCACTAATAATGTACAGTTCATGACTTTTAGTATGTTTGCAGGATTTTTCACCCATTTCCACAAGTAATTTTAGAATATGTTTGGTCATCATCCTTAAAAGAAGCCTTAAGCACTTCTTAACCAGCATCCCCATCCTTCCCCCTGCCCTAGGCAGTCACTTTCTTAGGATTTTAACCCAGGGCGAAGTGTGGTGCTTTCCTGTCTATTTTGTCCTTAGATTGTGTTAAGCTACATATCTGTTTCCCTTGGTGCATCCAAATCATCTGCATTTCTCCAGAATGCTGCAGTTTCAGTGCCTGGGACTTTGGATCTGGAACTCAGTTTTTCTTTATTCTGTTCTCCCCCTGAGAAATTTGCTAGTGCAGCAGGACTAATTCATGCTCATTCCTGAGTGCATGTAGGTCTCTGGTTAGGACTTCTTTCATCCTGTCTTTCTCTGAGTTTTGGTCTTGCTTTGGAGAGCGTATTATGTGGGAAGGAATACCCAGTATCCAATAGGAAAATGCCTTGTTTTGAGTGGAAGAGAGGAATACTTATTTCTAGAGTGGAAAACACTTAGTGATACACTGATTTGGAGTCACAGTTGGAGGGTTTTAGCTTTATTTTAGGAACTGTTGGTAAAGAGGTAAGTTTCATATGTACTGAAATGGCGCTATCTAAGGTCTTAACACACAAGTCCTTCTTCCTTACAAAAGAACTTGTATTGTTCTAGGAAATGTCACCCCAGATGTAGGTAACACATTTTCTACATCTGTTTGTTTTCTATTTTTCTCATTTGCACCTGTCCCTTCTTTTCCTCCCTCGTTATTTCACTGTGCCCTCCTTCTACTCCATCTTGCCTTACCAAATGGCCAAAAATGTTACTGATCTCTGACGTCTTTATTTTGAGAAAAACAAAACCTTTTGTAAATGGGAATGACCTGAAACCAATTTCCAGAGTTTTAAGAGTTACAATTAAAAAGATTTCTAGACTTGAGGTGACTATGAATCTGTAGATCCAGGAAGAGATGTAGGCTATGAATGGTACCATGTTGTAGAAAGCACTGTGTGGGATCCTGTTTCCTGCTAAACTTCCTGTGTTAGGTACCAGAGGTGAGAAATACTCAGAACCAGTGAGGGTATAACGTCTGGCCAGCTGGTTAGCTGTTCTGATGGGGAGCGTTATTTTTTTCTTCTCCTAATGGGACCTGATGCAAGCTTTATTTTTTGTCATTGAGATGAGGGTGCTGTTAAGATTGTCTTCAACAAAAGTAGGTCAGTGATTTGTATTTCAGAAAGATAAATTTGGGGACAGTGAATGAGAGCATGTTATTTGGGTTAGTTGAACAGATCCAGATATAATTATATATATTTATAATGCCAATTAGAGACCTAGAAACCTATTTAGGATAGGTTAGGAAACTGGGCATGAAATCTGAGTCTTTACTGGTGTAATCTCTGGAAATAACGTATGTTGGACGTAAGTAAATGAGACCTGGATCAGATAGCTTCCATCTCGCTCCCTCCATCTGACAACCCATGAAGGTGTTAAACAGAATGGTACTATGAAAATAGAGGACGCCCCTTCAACTTTCTTGTGAGCTGTATGTCCTCTGCCTTTTCCATCACATAGGCTGATCCTTAAAAAATTCACATAATCCAAAAACAAACTTGTATTTTTTCTGAATATAGCAGTAAAGCGTGTTGATTAGAGATAACTCAGAAATTACAGGTGAATAAAAGAAAATGCAAATCACCCTATAATACTGATTAGAGATACTTATTTTGGTTTTATCTTTTCTACTCAGGTTATGATCCTTTCAGTATTATTATCCACTCTATTGAGATTGTTTTTAGTGGTTATATAATATTCCAGGTATGCTACATCAAGACTTACTACTAATGAGCTCTTTTTGGACAGTTAGGTTGTGTTTCTATTTTTCAGGTTCATTACCCAGTCCATAATGAATGTTCTTCCTATAACTGTGCCATCATTAACTCCTTAAGCACATTTACATAGGCTGCCCCATTTCCTTCCCTGTCTTTAAGATTCAGCTCCCATCTCTCTGCTTGTTGCCTTTTCCTAAAGGTGGGGCAGAACCTTGGAGACAAAGAGTGGATGTCTTTTTAGAGTGCCCCAGAATTAAGAGTCCCATATATTGAATGCATGCAGTTACATTCATTTGAACAATAATAACAGTCCCTTCAGAGAGTCCTCCCCTGAACATCTTACCCTTTCCTTTATGTCATCACCCTGTTTTATAGATAATGCGCCTATTCCACTGTTTAAACTCCCCAGTGCATGTTGAATGAATGATGAGTGTCCCTTCAGAGAGCCCATCTCAACCACTTGACTGTGTGTTCTAAAAGCCACTGTTCTAAAAGTGTTTATGGCCTCAGGCATCTGTTGGTTCTCTGTAGATTTTATTTTGTTTAAAGATTCTTTCTTGGACAGATTTGATGTGACTGTTCTTATGGGATGGCAGTCCAGTCTACCTTTATGGTAAGCACAGCAAATGATGATGGATTAGAAAAAGCAGGCATCAGATCGAAGAGTTAGTTGATTGATGCTTCACCAGGCTCCTCCTTGCTGCCCATCCTTCTGCTGTGCTGCCCTCTTTCTTTTGTAGATCTTTCACTGTCTTTTTTTTTTTTTTTTTTGTGGCCACTTCTGTTGGTCTTTCATTTATTCATTTTCATCTGTCTTTGTTCTTTAGCTTGTGTGGGCCTCCCATCACAGTGGCCTCTTCCGATGCAGAGCACTGGCTCTGGGCGCATGTGCTCCAGAGCTCTGGCTCGGTAGTCGGACACATTGTCCCAGCTGCTCCGTGGCACCTGGGATCTTCCCAGGCCAGGGATCAAACTGGCGCCCCTTGTACTGCAAGGCAGTGTCCTTACCCACTGGACCACCAGGGAAGCCCCCACTGTCTTTTTATTTTTATTTTTATGTTTATCAGCCAGAGGAAAGGGAAAGAGAAATCTAGTGTTTTAAAATCTGTGTCATAAGTAGCACCAAACAGGAGGCCCTGGTCCCCTTGGCTGGGCCAGTTAACCTCCTGTGAGTTGAATCCTTTCATAATCTTCACACCTAAAAGAAAGGGACTTAACAGCTGACTCTCAAACCAGTAAGGCTGTTTTTTTTTTTTTTTTCTTTAAAATGAGAGATTTTGAATAATAATAATAGGGTCTTATTCTTCATACTCTCTCATTTAAAAGGTGTTAAGTTTTGAATTTCCATGGTGGCTCAGTGGTAAAGAATCTGCCTGCCAGAGCAGGAGATTGGGTTTGATCCCTGGTCTGGAAAGATCCCATATGCCGTGGAACAGCTAGCACCTGTGTGCCACAACTGCTGAGTCTCTGCTCTAGAGCCTGGGAGCCGCAACTGCTGAGCCCAAGAGCTGCAACTGCTGAAGCCTGCATGCTCAGAGCCAGTGCTCTGCAACAAGAGAAGCCATTGCAATGAGAAGCTCGTGTACCACCACAAAGAGTAGCCCCTGCTCGCCACAGCTAGGGAAAGCCTGTACACGACAATGAAGACCCAACACAGCCAGAAGTAAATAAATCAATCCTAAATAAAGGTGTAGGTGTTAATGATCACTTTAGTTAAAGCAGCATCTTTTATAAGCCTTTTAGGCATAAAAGATTTGTTTTTCATTTTCCACTAAAAAGATTTTTAAAATATTTCTTTTGTTCATATTACAAGCTGTATGTTGTTTGTGGACAGTGTTTCCGGCTGGAACTACATTGTTATTCCAGGGGATACACCCCCCCCACACACACACACGTATATACACACAAGACAGTGTCTGTACAAATTTTTCCTCAAATCTAATAGTGATTTTTTTAAAACGAGATTTAATATCAGTTGGATAGTTTCATGTGGACAAACGGGTCTTAACAAGAATCAGCCAACAAAAGACTGCTTTCCATGTAGCCCCTTACTTCTTTAGTACTGCTGTCTTGCTAAATGGAATTCTAAGCACAAGTGTCAATTTCTTGTCCCTGTCTCTCTCGGGTTCTGTGTCTGTTTTGCGTGGAAAGTTATTGTCCTTAGATGTTTAATTTAAGAGTGAGCAGGGAGAAAGGGCAGCAGCATGTCTCTCTCTGTGCACACAGATGCCTTGCTTGGCAACATCTAAGCACTGGAGACTCACTGACCCACATTACCGCCCCTACCTCCCCATCTCGCCCTGCACCCCCCACCCCTGCCCCCGGCAGTGTACTGATTGCGCAGGGATCGGCTGCCACGGTGACTTTTAAAACGTGTTGCCAAATGTAGAAATCTCCAATCCCCACTGAGTTCTCTGTTGTTGGAAATGAGCTTGTGACCTAGAGTCAAGAGCTCCATGGCTGAGCTTTCAGCACCCAGATTCTTGGAGGTGTCCTCAGAGTGTGCAGAAAATCCAGAGCCTGAGATGCAAACTGGCAAGTGCTGTCCCAAGTCTGCACCGTGCCCTCTGCTGCATGCTGGTTTCTACTCTCATTTTTCACAAATAATATTGGTTTCTTTCTGTGTCAGAATCTTTTCTTTGTTTTTCTCGCAAGCCATTTTTGAAACTATTTTTAATCTGTTTTGAGGACACATCCACAATTTACGTTTATTGAAGGTGAAAGTTCGAGGGCAGTGTGGGAGAGCCCCCAAAGACAGCAGGTGCTCTGTGGGCTGGGTTTGGCTATTTTTGTAGAACAGCATGAACCCACCCCTGACCTGGAGTCACGGGGCATAAACAGGACATGCTGAGTGACCTGGAGGTCTGACATTCGTTCCTCTGCTTGTGCTTGTCCACGGGAATGCCCAAGCTGAGGCTGGTTGCCAAGCAACCTGGGACATAATAGAAGCAAGAGAACTCACCCACTGACTGTTAAATTCCCTTGCCTTTTTCCTCTGTTTTCCCTTGGAGGCTTGAGGGATACTACTTTGGGGTTGGCAGAGATCAAGTGCACTAATTTCAAAGACTAATTGTGAGAGTCTTACTGTTTTAATCCCACTGGTCCTGGCTCTAGTCAGATAACTCAGCCTTAAATGAGAAGGACAGCTCTCAGGAATCTGTATGTTCTCAGAACAGTTGGGAGAAGAGAGGTAAGCTTCCCCTAGTGTCTGCATGGATGTGGACTCTTGGTCTGGACCTTGCTGACTGTGAAGGCAGCTTTTGTTATCATCGGCCTCTCAACTCATTTTCATAAAAGCACGGTAAACATGACAATTTCACTCTGACTGTGCCAGACAGGCCACTTTCTGTTGTGAAGGAGCAAAGACACAGTCCATGCTGCTTACGACAAGGGGTTGATTGTGATATGGAGCTGGAAAGGCCAGAGATTTCTGACTTCTCACTGGTCTGAGTCCCGTGGCTCACACAGTCTTCAGGGCCCAGTCTCTGCATCTCTCTGCTGCTTTCTTATAGGTTGATGCGTTCTCAGACAAGCCTCTTCCCTTGTATTGGCAAGAGAACCTGCAGCCAGGAGTTCGAACCAACGCCCAGTGTGGTTCTCTTTGGCTTTACTGAATCACATGCACATCCTTGAGATAATCCTTGAAGCCCTTGCCTGAGCCAGATGGCACAGTACATGCCCTCTGCTGCATGCTGGTTTCTACTCTCATTTTTCACAAATAATATTGGTTTCTTTCTGTGTCAGAATCTTTTCTTTGTTTTTCTCGCAAGCCATTTTTGAAACTATTTTTAATCTGTTTTGAGGACACATCCACAATTTACGTTTATTGAAGGTGAAAGTTCGAGGGCAGTGTGGGAGAGCCCCCAAAGACAGCAGGTGCTCTGTGGGCTGGGTTTGGCTATTTTTGTAGAACAGCATGAACCCACCCCTGACCTGGAGTCACGGGGCATAAACAGGACATGCTGAGTGACCTGGAGGTCTGACATTCGTTCCTCTGCTTGTGCTTGTCCACGGGAATGCCCAAGCTGAGGCTGGTTGCCAAGCAACCTGGGACATAATAGAAGCAAGAGAACTCACCCACTGACTGTTAAATTCCTTGCCTTTTTCCTCTGTTTTCCCTTGGAGGCTTGAGGGATACTACTTTGGGGTTGGCAGAGATCAAGTGCACTAATTTCAAAGACTAATTGTGAGAGTCTTACTGTTTTAATCCCACTGGTCCTGGCTCTAGTCAGATAACTCAGCCTTAAATGAGAAGGACAGCTCTCAGGAATCTGTATGTTCTCAGAACAGTTGGGAGAAGAGAGGTAAGCTTCCCCTAGTGTCTGCATGGATGTGGACTCTTGGTCTGGACCTTGCTGACTGTGAAGGCAGCTTTTGTTATCATCGGCCTCTCAACTCATTTTCATAAAAGCACGGTAAACATGACAATTTCACTCTGACTGTGCCAGACAGGCCACTTTCTGTTGTGAAGGAGCAAAGACACAGTCCATGCTGCTTACGACAAGGGGTTGATTGTGATATGGAGCTGGAAAGGCCAGAGATTTCTGACTTCTCACTGGTCTGAGTCCCGTGGCTCACACAGTCTTCAGGGCCCAGTCTCTGCATCTCTCTCTGCTGCTTTCTTATAGGTTGATGCCGTTCTCAGACAAGCCTCTTCCCTTGTATTGGCAAGAGAACCTGCAGCCAGGAGTTCGAACCAACGCCCCGAGTGTGGTTCTCTTTGGCTTTTTACTGAATCACATGCACATCCTTGAGATAATCCTTGAAGCTCACTTGGCCTGAGCCCAGAGTGGAGTCAGCAGCACATGAAATACATGTTCTGAGAGTCAGGGAGGAATGGTTTCTCAGAGGAATGTTAGGGTGCTATGAATACAGAAGTGGCGGGAATAGCAGTTGGGTGGCCAAGGCAACAAAGTTCCTCTATCCTGACCTGTGTAGATTGAACAGGGTCATCCAGGGAAGAGAAGGGTTTCTGCCACTGAAATATCTCGTGGTTCTTGCCCACATTTGGCTGAATTAATTTGGGATATCAGACTGTGTTTAAGTAACCCTTAAGATTTTGGGGGAATGGGTCAGTTTGGAAGCCCTGGGGACCACTAAGATTGGGCCACTGGTGGGCATCTTGAGAACAGTGTTTGGGAGCCACATGCCTGATAAGTAAGGTTTGGAGTATCTGGTGAATAGGAAGGTGAAAGGGGCCTGTCCCTGTTGGGGTAAATTTAAAAAAATGCAAAACGCTGTATGAGAATTGTTAAGTAATGCAGCAGATCTATAACCCCAAGCCAATGATTATCTTACAACCCAGCCAATGTGAGAACAAGGTCTCCGTCTTCCAGAACCTGTTTTTCCTAATGATACTTAGAATCTAGGAGAATCTGGGAAGCAGAATACACCCTTTGGTGTTTGTTTTGGACCTGCTCGTGGCTAGTGTAGTGGTTTAGACTACTAGGGTCAGAAAACTTTTTCTGTAAAAGACAGGTAATAAACATTTTAGGCTTCGTGGGCCACATAGAGTCTCTCTCAGGTGTTCTTTTTTATGCCTTTTTAAAAAAGCAACCATTTAGTAATGTAAAAACCATCACAGCCCAAGGACCACAGTTTGCTGAGGTCCAGTATGGGTTGTGGAATCAGATAGTACTGAGTTCCTTTTTTGTGAGTGGGGACATTTTGTCTCAGAGACTCAGTTGTCCTAGTGTTCTCATCTGTAAAAACAAATACGATAAAAGTTACCCACCTCGTAAAGTTACTGTGGGGATGGCTCACAAGGTATCAACTCCTTGGAATCGTGATGTTGACCCTTTAGACCACTTGCCCAGCATATACTCTCTGAGGAGGATGGGGTCCAGCTCTAAGAGCTTGATTGTTCTTCCTCTTTTGATGCCAAAAAATGGTTCTCTTCAAAAAGGATTTGCTCACTTGGCCTGAGCCCAGAGTGGAGTCAGCAGCACATGAAATACATGTTCTGAGAGTCAGGAGGAATGGTTTCTCAGAGGAATGTTAGGGTGCTATGAATACAGAAGTGGCGGGAATAGCAGTTGGGTGGCCAAGGCAACAAAGTTCCTCTATCCTGACCTGTGTAGATTGAACAGGGTCATCCAGGGAAGAGAAGGGTTTCTGCCACTGAAATATCTCGTGGTTCTTGCCCACATTTGGCTGAATTAATTTGGGATATCAGACTGTGTTTAAGTAACCCTTAAGATTTTGGGGGAATGGGTCAGTTTGGAAGCCCTGGGGACCACTAAGATTGGGCCACTGGTGGGCATCTTGAGAACAGTGTTTGGGAGCCACATGCCTGATAAGTAAGGTTTGGAGTATCTGGTGAATAGGAAGGTGAAAGGGGCCTGTCCCTGTTGGGGTAAATTTAAAAAAATGCAAAACGCTGTATGAGAATTGTTAAGTAATGCAGCAGATCTATAACCCCAAGCCAATGATTATCTTACAACCCAGCCAATGTGAGAACAAGGTCTCCGTCTTCCAGAACCTGTTTTTCCTAATGATACTTAGAATCTAGGAGAATCTGGGAAGCAGAATACACCCTTTGGTGTTTGTTTTGGACCTGCTCGTGGCTAGTGTAGTGGTTTAGACTACTAGGGTCAGAAAACTTTTTCTGTAAAAGACAGGTAATAAACATTTTAGGCTTCGTGGGCCACATAGAGTCTCTCTCAGGTGTTCTTTTTTATGCCTTTTTAAAAAAGCAACCATTTAGTAATGTAAAAACCATCACAGCCCAAGGACCACAGTTTGCTGAGGTCCAGTATGGGTTGTGGAATCAGATAGTACTGAGTTCCTTTTTTGTGAGTGGGGACATTTTGTCTCAGAGACTCAGTTGTCCTAGTGTTCTCATCTGTAAAAACAAATACGATAAAAGTTACCCACCTCGTAAAGTTACTGTGGGGATGGCTCACAAGGTATCAACTCCTTGGAATCGTGATGTTGACCCTTTAGACCACTTGCCCAGCATATACTCTCTGAGGGGAGGATGGGGTCCAGCTCTAAGAGTTTTCTGTGGTTTCCATTGTTCTTCCTCTTTTGATGCCCACTTTTCTCTTCTCTGCACAACTCTTCACCAGGTTTTGAGAACTTGGTGCCAATCTCAGTTTCATTTCTGATCTGTTCAGGAAGTGACCCACATTTTAATCCATATTTGGGAGTAACCAAAATAAATTGACTTGGTTCATTATCAAAATGCAGACTGTGGACTTGTTTTGCTTCTAGCCTGAAATTCCTTCCTTCTTCACTTTTTTGCTACATTTTTCCACTTCATCAGCCCATCAAGGCCTCTTGTTAAAGCCAGGAGGAGAAATTTTTTTTTTTTATCAGAGAGTTTGTTAGCATTGTGAATTTTTGTTTGTGAGTCTTGGTGGGTGGAGGTCAGCCTTGTCCCTGCACTTGTTCAGGCACATTGTGATGGAATGGTTAGAAGTCCCATGACCTTTCAAATCCCAAGTGTCCTGCAAGCACTCACCTTCTTTAAGTCTTTGCTCAGTTGACATTCCTCAGTGAAACCTAACCTGGTCACCCCTTCCTGTTCTACTTCTTTACTACTTATGTCTGTAGTACATTTCTCATTCTAATGTACTATATAATTTATTTATTATGTTTTTTTTTTCTGCCTCTCCTTACTAGAATGAAAACTGTACAAGGCCAAGTATATTTGTCTTTGTTCACTTGTGTATTCTCAGTGCTTTAAATGGCATCTGGTACATAAATATTTGTTGAATGAATGAATGCCTTGGTTCCTATATTGGAATGTTTATATCCTGTTCTCTCATGCCTAGAAATTCATGAGACTTGGGTTTGAATATTGACTCTGCCGAGTGGCCTTTTAAAAAGCAACCATTTAGTAATGTAAAAACCATCACAGCCCAAGGACCACAGTTTGCTGAGGTCCAGTATGGGTTGTGGAATCAGATAGTACTGAGTTCCTTTTTTGTGAGTGGGGACATTTTGTCTCAGAGACTCAGTTGTCCTAGTGTTCTCATCTGTAAAAACAAATACGATAAAAGTTACCCACCTCGTAAAGTTACTGTGGGGATGGCTCACAAGGTATCAACTCCTTGGAATCGTGATGTTGACCCTTTAGACCACTTGCCCAGCATATACTCTCTGAGGGGAGGATGGGGTCCAGCTCTAAGAGTTTTCTGTGGTTTCCATTGTTCTTCCTCTTTTGATGCCCACTTTTCTCTTCTCTGCACAACTCTTCACCAGGTTTTGAGAACTTGGTGCCAATCTCAGTTTCATTTCTGATCTGTTCAGGAAGTGACCCACATTTTAATCCATATTTGGGAGTAACCAAAATAAATTGACTTGGTTCATTATCAAAATGCAGACTGTGGACTTGTTTTGCTTCTAGCCTGAAATTCCTTCCTTCTTCACTTTTTTGCTACATTTTTCCACTTCATCAGCCCATCAAGGCCTCTTGTTAAAGCCAGGAGGAGAAATTTTTTTTTTTTATCAGAGAGATTGTTAGCATTGTGAATTTTTGTTTGTGAGTCTTGGTGGGTGGAGGTCAGCCTTGTCCCTGCACTTGTTCAGGCACATTGTGATGGAATGGTTAGAAGTCCCATGACCTTTCAAATCCCAAGTGTCCTGCAAGCACTCACCTTCTTTAAGTCTTTGCTCAGTTGACATTCCTCAGTGAAACCTAACCTGGTCACCCCTTCCTGTTCTACTTCTTTACTACTTATGTCTGTAGTACATTTCTCATTCTAATGTACTATATAATTTATTTATTATGTTTTTTTTTTCTGCCTCTCCTTACTAGAATGAAAACTGTACAAGGCCAAGTATATTTGTCTTTGTTCACTTGTGTATTCTCAGTGCTTTAAATGGCATCTGGTACATAAATATTTGTTGAATGAATGAATGCCTTGGTTCCTATATTGGAATGTTTATATCCTGTTCTCTCATGCCTAGAAATTCATGAGACTTGGGTTTGAATATTGACTCTGCCACAAATTGCCTTTGTCTTTGAGCAAATCATTTAAACCCTCAGGACTGTAGTTTTCTTATCTCTAAAATAAGGGGTTAGAGTAAATGATTGCTGAAGTTCCTACTAGGTCTGTAGTTTATGATTATAATCTCTGGTTAAAAGGGATGGCATACTACTATTAAAATTGCCACAGATATTTCCTAAAAACAGTTTGAATTTCATTGGTGGGCAAAGAGGATTTAAAAAAGACTCAGAAGCCATTTTTAGAGATACCTTCTGCCTTCCCTGAAACAGTTCTCAAGTATTATTGTTTCGTCGCTTCAAGAACCTTTCTATTAGCGCTTTTAGGAGAAAGTCCATATGTGTTGACAGTGTTTTATGAGCCTTCCAAACTCTGGCCCCTGCCTGCTCCTCCAGCTTCACATTATCTTTGTGTCTGTACTCTGTGTTCCAGTCCTCCTGAGTTTTAGTCCCTCCAATGGATGCTGGTTCACCCTAATGACTACTTCTCTTCTTCTACCTGGTATCCCTGGTACCTTCCCCATCTTCCTTTGGCCAGTGCCTGGACATGCTTTGAGTCTTGGCACACAGTGGGTATGGACTTAGGAGGGATTGGCTGTGGGGTTCTAGTTCTACCAGCAATCTCGCTAGCTAAAGTGGAGGCCAGAAGGGTCTGAGTTTTCTCAGGAACCATCAGTAGCCTGAGTTGGTTGGAGCGCCTGTTCACTAAGCACTCACCTTCTTTAAGTCTTTGCTCAGTTGACATTCCTCAGTGAAACCTAACCTGGTCACCCCTTCCTGTTCTACTTCTTTACTACTTATGTCTGTAGTACATTTCTCATTCTAATGTACTATATAATTTATTTATTATGTTTTTTTTTTCTGCCTCTCCTTACTAGAATGAAAACTGTACAAGGCCAAGTATATTTGTCTTTGTTCACTTGTGTATTCTCAGTGCTTTAAATGGCATCTGGTACATAAATATTTGTTGAATGAATGAATGCCTTGGTTCCTATATTGGAATGTTTATATCCTGTTCTCTCATGCCTAGAAATTCATGAGACTTGGGTTTGAATATTGACTCTGCCACAAATTGCCTTTGTCTTTGAGCAAATCATTTAAACCCTCAGGACTGTAGTTTTCTTATCTCTAAAATAAGGGGTTAGAGTAAATGATTGCTGAAGTTCCTACTAGGTCTGTAGTTTATGATTATAATCTCTGGTTAAAAGGGATGGCATACTACTATTAAAATTGCCACAGATATTTCCTAAAAACAGTTTGAATTTCATTGGTGGGCAAAGAGGATTTAAAAAAGACTCAGAAGCCATTTTTAGAGATACCTTCTGCCTTCCCTGAAACAGTTCTCAAGTATTATTGTTTCGTCGCTTCAAGAACCTTTCTATTAGCGCTTTTAGGAGAAAGTCCATATGTGTTGACAGTGTTTTATGAGCCTTCCAAACTCTGGCCCCTGCCTGCTCCTCCAGCTTCACATTATCTTTGTGTCTGTACTCTGTGTTCCAGTCCTCCTGAGTTTTAGTCCCTCCAATGGATGCTGGTTCACCCTAATGACTACTTCTCTTCTTCTACCTGGTATCCCTGGTACCTTCCCCATCTTCCTTTGGCCAGTGCCTGGACATGCTTTGAGTCTTGGCACACAGTGGGTATGGACTTAGGAGGGATTGGCTGTGGGGTTCTAGTTCTACCAGCAATCTCGCTAGCTAAAGTGGAGGCCAGAAGGGTCTGAGTTTTCTCAGGAACCATCAGTAGCCTGAGTTGGTTGGAGCGCCTGTTCACTAAGCATACCAGGGTTTGGGGGATTAGACTGTAGAAGGTGTGGGTGCCACAATGAAGAGACTTGTCTTCATTTAGTGAGTACTGGGAAGCCAGTGTAAGTTTTTTGAATAGCATAGTGATATAATCGAAGTTTTATGAACTAAGTAGTGCAGATGTACCTCTAAGAGCATTGAAAACATCATTTCCCTAATCCCTAAAGCATACTTGGAGGGATAAATGCTAGGGTTCCTGTTTTGCAGTTTGAGGAAAAGCTGGGACATGTAATGATTAAAGGACCTATTTTAGGCGTCACGGAAGAGCAGTGATTGAGCCATCAGGCGTCTTTATAATTAGATAGTATTGTGATCTGCAAGATTGATGAGTGTTGTAAGTGGCTTCGTTGGTTTTTCAAAGTGGAAGTAAAGTGTGAGTTGTGTGAGTATTAAGATTGTCTCTCAAAAGTAACTGACTCATAGACGCTTCTGGAAGTTTTTCCGATGCTTGGGTTCTGTTTTGGTGATAGCTGGGTCCTTTGAGGGTGGATGAAGGATGCTTCTTTGTATCGTAGCTCTTGCCGCCCTATGTGGTTGTTATATGTATAGATTTAGCAAAGTGAAGGAGCAGATAGGTATCGATTTCCTCTCCTGTTTGTTTAGGAAGTGTTTTTTCACAGCAGGCCTTGTCTGTGATTCCATTTTACTAAGCTTTAAGGGAGGTATTGGATTTTGCAGCTTTGTTACAGACTGTGTTTAAAGACTTCAGTGGTATAAATTAATGGTCTTCAGAGACTAGTTCCCACTCTGTTGGAGCAGTGCTTTGCAACCTTTAATGAGCATCCAAGTCATCCGGGCCTCGTTAAAATCAGGTTCTGATATGGGGCTTGGAACCTTCTGTTTCTCACAAGCTCCCAGTTGATATTGATGCTATCGAGTTGCAAGGGAAATTCCTAGATATCCCTTCTTGAAGGCTTTTTTCCTTTCCTCTCTGCCCTAGTCATTCTTCTTGGTGTCTCAAGATAGTTGTCCTCATTTAGTAGCTGCTTTTATTTGTCACTAAAACCCATTGTTTAGCCTGTAGCCAAAGTGATCTTTGCCCAGTGAAAATCTGAGCGTCACCATAAGGTTTAAATCCCTTTAGTTGCCCCCAGTGCACCCCTATATCCTGGTCTGGTCCGTTTGCCTGTCTGGTTTTGTCTTGCACAATCTTTGTATTTTCCCAACTGCCAGGCCTCTTCTTCTGCTCCCTTTGATGCTCACGTGACTCCCGTCACAGGGCCTTGGCGTACATGGTTCCCTCTGATGCTGCACTCCGCTGCCTCCTTCCCCTAACTACTACTTCAGATCTCAACTCAAGTGCTACTTCCTCTGGAAATGGCCCCAGGCTTCCCTGTCCATTGACCTTCTGCCTTGGCCCCTTCCACCATTCCCAGTCCCCTCTGGTCTCTAGCTGGGGTCAACAGCAAGGAAGTGGGGGTTTGGCTGGGGGCTCTGCTGGATATTATGTTCCAGTAGTCCACTCAGTTCAAGCGTCATGCATCATTTTAGGAAGTTGTAGATTGCCCAAGAGCTGACTTTCAAAAGTACTGTGCTTGGAAGGATGATGATGGCGAAAGTTTTCTTCCTAGTGTCAGGGAGGAAGAGGAAGGGCACGGTCTCCACTAGGAACCAAGTCGTGTCATCTGAACTTGGCTTTCTGCGTTGTTTGTGCATGTGCTTGGTGAAGTGGTTCTGTGTCTCTCTCTCTCTCTGCCCCTCTGCTTCTCCTTTTTCTGTTGTTCTTACAATTGTGAAAGCTAGATTCCAAAGAATGTATCTGCCTAGTTCAGGACTAGCCTGTAGGACACATGGCTGAGTTGAGGGAAGAATCCAGGTGGGATTGCTCCTGGGCTTCCTCACCTGCTATGCTGAACTGTGCATGTGTGTGGGGGGGTGTTTCTATAAAGCCCAGCGGCCCTTTAGCAGCTTCCTGGCTGGCACACAGTCCTGTTGAGGTGAGGCTCTTCCTTCCCAATCTGGAATGCTTTGGAGGGGTACCCTGTGTTCTGTGGCAAGCCTAGCAAGCCTCAATAGTGTGGTCTCCTTTTCTGCTGTGTCATACTCTTGAAGCAGTGACTACTGTCATGAGGAACAGCTGTGATACTGTGTGACCGTGTGTGTGTTGGTTTTTGTTTTGTTTTTTTTTGAGGTAAGTGCTATCATTTATTATCGCATTAAAATTTTTAAATTTATGTATACTTTTTTAAACATTACTTTCCATTTACAGTTACAGCAAAATACTGGCTGTAGTCCCCGTGTTGTACCATACCTCCTTGAACCTGTCTTGCACAATCTTTGTATTTTCCCAACTGCCAGGCCTCTTCTTCTGCTCCTTTGATGCTCACGTGACTCCCGTCACAGGGCCTTGGCGTACATGGTTCCCTCTGATGCTGCACTCCGCTGCCTCCTTCCCCTAACTACTACTTCAGATCTCAACTCAAGTGCTACTTCCTCTGGAAATGGCCCCAGGCTTCCCTGTCCATTGACCTTCTGCCTTGGCCCCTTCCACCATTCCCAGTCCCCTCTGGTCTCTAGCTGGGGTCAACAGCAAGGAAGTGGGGGTTTGGCTGGGGGCTCTGCTGGATATTATGTTCCAGTAGTCCACTCAGTTCAAGCGTCATGCATCATTTTAGGAAGTTGTAGATTGCCCAAGAGCTGACTTTCAAAAGTACTGTGCTTGGAAGGATGATGATGGCGAAAGTTTTCTTCCTAGTGTCAGGGAGGAAGAGGAAGGGCACGGTCTCCACTAGGAACCAAGTCGTGTCATCTGAACTTGGCTTTCTGCGTTGTTTGTGCATGTGCTTGGTGAAGTGGTTCTGTGTCTCTCTCTCTCTCTGCCCCTCTGCTTCTCCTTTTTCTGTTGTTCTTACAATTGTGAAAGCTAGATTCCAAAGAATGTATCTGCCTAGTTCAGGACTAGCCTGTAGGACACATGGCTGAGTTGAGGGAAGAATCCAGGTGGGATTGCTCCTGGGCTTCCTCACCTGCTATGCTGAACTGTGCATGTGTGTGGGGGGGTGTTTCTATAAAGCCCAGCGGCCCTTTAGCAGCTTCCTGGCTGGCACACAGTCCTGTTGAGGTGAGGCTCTTCCTTCCCAATCTGGAATGCTTTGGAGGGGTACCCTGTGTTCTGTGGCAAGCCTAGCAAGCCTCAATAGTGTGGTCTCCTTTTCTGCTGTGTCATACTCTTGAAGCAGTGACTACTGTCATGAGGAACAGCTGTGATACTGTGTGACCGTGTGTGTGTTGGTTTTTGTTTTGTTTTTTTTTGAGGTAAGTGCTATCATTTATTATCGCATTAAAATTTTTAAATTTATGTATACTTTTTTAAACATTACTTTCCATTTACAGTTACAGCAAAATACTGGCTGTAGTCCCCGTGTTGTACCATACCTCCTTGAACCTGTCTTACATCTAAGGGTTCATATCGCCCACTCCCCACCCTAGTGTCGCCCCCCCCCCCCGCCCCCCGGCTTGTTCTCTGTATCTGTGAGTTCACTGCTTTTTTGGTTACATTCACTAGTTTGTTGTATTTTTTAGATGCCACATAGAAGCCATATCATTGAGTATCTTTCTTTGACTGACTTATTTTGCTTAGGATACTGCCCTCCAAGTCCACTCATGTTGTTGCAAATGGCATATTTCATTCTTTTTTACAGCTCGGTAGTATTCCATTATATGTATGTACTGCATCTTTTTTATCCATTCATGTGTTGGTGGACAGCAACTGTGTGCTGTGTTTTTTATTTTTTTTAATTTTGGCCTCTTTTATTGGTTTTTTATTTATTTTCATCCATCTTTATTCTTTGGCTTGTGTGGGCCTCCCATTGCAGTGGCCTCTCTCGTTGTAGAGCACTGGTTATGGGCACATATGCTCCAGAGTGCTGGCTCGTAATTGGACACACTGATCCAGCCGTTCCACGGCATTTGGGATCTTCCCAGGCTAGGGGTTGATTCGGTGCCCCTTGCACTGCAAGGTGAACTCTTTACCTACTGTACCACCAGGGAGGCCCCAACTATGGGTTTTTTTAGTGGCATAATTTAATGTTCCCCTCCTTACCCCTTTGGAGATTTGTCCCCTGCATTTTGAATCCTTCTCATAAGTTACTATGACTTAGGCTAAAAGGTGCACTTCACGCAATCTGTGCGAGGTCCCCTTGGTTGCTGGCACACAGTCCTGTTGAGGTGAGGCTCTTCCTTCCCAATCTGGAATGCTTTGGAGGTACCCTGTGTTCTGTGGCAAGCCTAGCAAGCCTCAATAGTGTGGTCTCCTTTTCTGCTGTGTCATACTCTTGAAGCAGTGACTACTGTCATGAGGAACAGCTGTGATACTGTGTGACCGTGTGTGTGTTGGTTTTTGTTTTGTTTTTTTTTGAGGTAAGTGCTATCATTTATTATCGCATTAAAATTTTTAAATTTATGTATACTTTTTTAAACATTACTTTCCATTTACAGTTACAGCAAAATACTGGCTGTAGTCCCCGTGTTGTACCATACCTCCTTGAACCTGTCTTACATCTAAGGGTTCATATCGCCCACTCCCCACCCTAGTGTCGCCCCCCCCCCCGCCCCCCGGCTTGTTCTCTGTATCTGTGAGTTCACTGCTTTTTTGGTTACATTCACTAGTTTGTTGTATTTTTTAGATGCCACATAGAAGCCATATCATTGAGTATCTTTCTTTGACTGACTTATTTTGCTTAGGATACTGCCCTCCAAGTCCACTCATGTTGTTGCAAATGGCATATTTCATTCTTTTTTACAGCTCGGTAGTATTCCATTATATGTATGTACTGCATCTTTTTTATCCATTCATGTGTTGGTGGACAGCAACTGTGTGCTGTGTTTTTTATTTTTTTTAATTTTGGCCTCTTTTATTGGTTTTTTATTTATTTTCATCCATCTTTATTCTTTGGCTTGTGTGGGCCTCCCATTGCAGTGGCCTCTCTCGTTGTAGAGCACTGGTTATGGGCACATATGCTCCAGAGTGCTGGCTCGTAATTGGACACACTGATCCAGCCGTTCCACGGCATTTGGGATCTTCCCAGGCTAGGGGTTGATTCGGTGCCCCTTGCACTGCAAGGTGAACTCTTTACCTACTGTACCACCAGGGAGGCCCCAACTATGGGTTTTTTTAGTGGCATAATTTAATGTTCCCCTCCTTACCCCTTTGGAGATTTGTCCCCTGCATTTTGAATCCTTCTCATAAGTTACTATGACTTAGGCTAAAAGGTGCACTTACCGAGGAGGACAGGATCTGGGGCTGTGTTCATCATTGTCTGCACAGTGACCTGCACATAATAGCCACTCTGCAAATGGTCATAGGGAGGAACTTACTAATTTTCAATATGGTGAGATACCCTAGCCTCATCCTTTCCCCACCAATCTGATCTTTCTTGCCAGTGGTGCTTTGAGCCCGAGAGTATTTGTGCCTGTGAATTCCTGTATAGGCTTTGTTCCGTCAGCTATGGGGAATGGCATGAGCCATGTGGTTGTATTTGGCTTCATGGCTGCTCACTGGCCAGCTTGACCCTTTGGCCTGATGCAATGTGATGCACACTATAAATGAAATGACTGATCCGTTCTAACAGATGTACAGGTGGTACTTAGGAGTCTTTCTCCTGTCTTTGAATGCAGGCTCTGAGAGGAGCCATGACTGTGTTGCCATTGTCTGGAGTGGTTATCCTGAAAGCACTGGCTGCAGAATAAATAACTGTAAAAAACCCAGAGAAGTGGGTAAATGATGAATATATTTGTCCCAACTTAAATGTTGGGGTACAGAGCTGGGGGGGACCATAGAGACACATACATTATTTATGACTCATTGGATTCCACTTTCCTCCCCTTTATTTTGGGGTTCTCCTCCATTAAACCACCTTCAGAAGGCCAAGCTTTTCTTCCTTTTCCTTGTCTAATCCCACTACACGTGCTTCATTAGAAGACCTGCTGGTGGTGGTAGTTCAGTGATTTCCCCACTTTCTACAGTTCTTTTAGAAAACTCAGCAGTGTGTGTCCAGTGCTCAGGTGTGCTTTGAGCCTCCTAGTCATCTGGCATCTGTCTGTGAGCTGGAGTCTTGCCATCAAGGTGGGAGGCAAGCAGGAGCAGTGGCAGGGTAGATGGAGGTGATGTCAGGTTCATGTTTTGTTTCAGGCTAAGCGAGTGTCTAGGGAGCTCCCTGGGTTTCTGGTGGTGAGGCGTCTGTGCTTTCACTCTAGACACCAGAGACCACACAGCACAGCCAGAATAAACTTAAAAAGAAAAATCCAGACCTCCCTTCCTATGAGGAACATCAGGCACAGATGGGTTCCAGGTGGAGTGTGCATGCCTTCCTTTTCCCTTTTTAAAAGTTACTATGACTTAGGCTAAAAGGTGCACTTACCGAGGAGGACAGGATCTGGGGCTGTGTTCATCATTGTCTGCACAGTGACCTGCACATAATAGCCACTCTGCAAATGGTCATAGGGAGGAACTTACTAATTTTCAATATGGTGAGATACCCTAGCCTCATCCTTTCCCCACCAATCTGATCTTTCTTGCCAGTGGTGCTTTGAGCCCGAGAGTATTTGTGCCTGTGAATTCCTGTATAGGCTTTGTTCCGTCAGCTATGGGGAATGGCATGAGCCATGTGGTTGTATTTGGCTTCATGGCTGCTCACTGGCCAGCTTGACCCTTTGGCCTGATGCAATGTGATGCACACTATAAATGAAATGACTGATCCGTTCTAACAGATGTACAGGTGGTACTTAGGAGTCTTTCTCCTGTCTTTGAATGCAGGCTCTGAGAGGAGCCATGACTGTGTTGCCATTGTCTGGAGTGGTTATCCTGAAAGCACTGGCTGCAGAATAAATAACTGTAAAAAACCCAGAGAAGTGGGTAAATGATGAATATATTTGTCCCAACTTAAATGTTGGGGTACAGAGCTGGGGGGGACCATAGAGACACATACATTATTTATGACTCATTGGATTCCACTTTCCTCCCCTTTATTTTGGGGTTCTCCTCCATTAAACCACCTTCAGAAGGCCAAGCTTTTCTTCCTTTTCCTTGTCTAATCCCACTACACGTGCTTCATTAGAAGACCTGCTGGTGGTGGTAGTTCAGTGATTTCCCCACTTTCTACAGTTCTTTTAGAAAACTCAGCAGTGTGTGTCCAGTGCTCAGGTGTGCTTTGAGCCTCCTAGTCATCTGGCATCTGTCTGTGAGCTGGAGTCTTGCCATCAAGGTGGGAGGCAAGCAGGAGCAGTGGCAGGGTAGATGGAGGTGATGTCAGGTTCATGTTTTGTTTCAGGCTAAGCGAGTGTCTAGGGAGCTCCCTGGGTTTCTGGTGGTGAGGCGTCTGTGCTTTCACTCTAGACACCAGAGACCACACAGCACAGCCAGAATAAACTTAAAAAAGAAAAATCAGGGGTCCAGACCTCCCCTTCCTATGAGGAACATCAGGCACAGATGGGTTCCAGGTGGAGTGTGCATGCTTGTACAGTCCAGTCATCAGCTCCCAGTAGGTGCCATTTCCTGTGCTTGAGACACCTTTAATTGTGTGGTTTAGTTGGTTGGGGCACAGGGCTGATAGCTTTTCTTTCTTTTTAAAATTGTTTTCTGGACACGGTTCTGATTCTTTTCTTTGGTTTTGAGTTGGGGAATTTCCACAAGAACTTTTGGATCGTGTCATGCACACCATTCAGTTCTAGCTCCTGTCATTTCCAAGTTAACCTCCTTGCTCCAAGTACCGTGTTGGGGAATAGTGACAGTTGTAACCGATATGCATCAATGAGGCCCTGTATGGCGGACCTTTCTGTAAATCCTGCACGCATTCTCACTGACGCCTCAAAACAACCCTGGAAGGTAGCGATACTATCACCCTTGCCACCATCTTTGTTTCAGAGTTGAGGAAAGCCATGAGATCCAGTTAGAAAGATATTGGATTGCTCCTTTGATTAAAAACAGATAAAACAAACTAAGCATACCTTTGAGAGAAAGGAATTCATTTTTGAGAGAAAATATTGTCTGAATCACATGCATGTTTTGTAGGCTGCCTGCTAAGGTGTAAGATTTAGTAGAGGTTTTTTTTTTTTTTTCTCCATTTTCTTTTTTAGAATTGTTACCTAGGAGATATATTGCCTTTGAAAAGCAAATATGAAGAATTCCCCCTGCTTTTGGCTGCTCTCGTGTTTGAAGAATGTCACCCTCCCCAGCTGCTTTCCTTATGGAGAGTAAGGATGAAAAGACCTTGTCCTCAACTCTGGTAGCTAGAGGAACCCACACGTCTCAGGGAAACACTGTGATTTAAAATGAATTAAATCCATGCCATTGTGCTAGTTTGCAAGGGGGCAAGCAGGAGCAGTGGCAGGGTAGATGGAGGTGATGTCAGGTTCATGTTTTGTTTCAGGCTAAGCGAGTGTCTAGGGAGCTCCCTGGGTTTCTGGTGGTGAGGCGTCTGTGCTTTCACTCTAGACACCAGAGACCACACAGCACAGCCAGAATAAACTTAAAAAAGAAAAATCAGGGGTCCAGACCTCCCCTTCCTATGAGGAACATCAGGCACAGATGGGTTCCAGGTGGAGTGTGCATGCTTGTACAGTCCAGTCATCAGCTCCCAGTAGGTGCCATTTCCTGTGCTTGAGACACCTTTAATTGTGTGGTTTAGTTGGTTGGGGCACAGGGCTGATAGCTTTTCTTTCTTTTTAAAATTGTTTTCTGGACACGGTTCTGATTCTTTTCTTTGGTTTTGAGTTGGGGAATTTCCACAAGAACTTTTGGATCGTGTCATGCACACCATTCAGTTCTAGCTCCTGTCATTTCCAAGTTAACCTCCTTGCTCCAAGTACCGTGTTGGGGAATAGTGACAGTTGTAACCGATATGCATCAATGAGGCCCTGTATGGCGGACCTTTCTGTAAATCCTGCACGCATTCTCACTGACGCCTCAAAACAACCCTGGAAGGTAGCGATACTATCACCCTTGCCACCATCTTTGTTTCAGAGTTGAGGAAAGCCATGAGATCCAGTTAGAAAGATATTGGATGCCCCCTTTTGATTAAAAACAGATAAAACAAACTAAGCATACCTTTGAGAGAAAGGAATTCATTTTTGAGAGAAAATATTGTCTGAATCACATGCATGTTTTGTAGGCTGCCTGCTAAGGTGTAAGATTTAGTAGAGGTTTTTTTTTTTTTTTCTCCATTTTCTTTTTTAGAATTGTTACCTAGGAGATATATTGCCTTTGAAAAGCAAATATGAAGAATTCCCCCTGCTTTTGGCTGCTCTCGTGTTTGAAGAATGTCACCCTCCCCAGCTGCTTTCCTTATGGAGAGTAAGGATGAAAAGACCTTGTCCTCAACTCTGGTAGCTAGAGGAACCCACACGTCTCAGGGAAACACTGTGTTATTTAAAAATGAATTAAATCCATGCCATTCATGCTCATCTGTAATGCCAGCCATGAGTTAGAGTATCCATGTAAGCAGTTGCCTTCAGTCTGGTGAGACTACTGTGGGCGTGGGTCAGATTCAGTAACCCTGGAGAAAGTGGATAAAAACTGGACTGAAGAGAAGAACATCAAAGAGGATCTGTTCCCTCTTAAATGCATGGCAGCTCTAGAGGCTGTGAGCATTGAGATGAGAAAAACTCTTCTGTGATACCTTCTGTAGGAATGGGGCATTTGCTTATGACAACAGTCCTGGGAATTTTCTTTTTTACAGTAATGGCTACAGGTTTCTCAGTTGTAGCCCAGCCCCATGACCACCAGTGATGAAGGAGAGAAATGGATGTGTTGAGTTGTCATTTTTCAGCTTTCATTTTGATTCTAGTCTTACTTTCAGTGCATCCTTTAACAGAGCTATGCCCAATCAAAAGGATTTAACTTGTTTAAGGTTTGGTTAACCATGGTTTTTTCTATCCTTAATTTTAGTGGAAAGGCTCAGGGGAAGTGAAATTGCTGAAATATGGTGGTAGAATGGAAAAGAGGAAAAGGAATTAAGTTTATCAACTGAAGTGGTTCTAGAGGGTTTTGTGGATTCAAGTTTCTCATTTTTATTGATGGAAAAGTAGATATTGGAAAAGCATTTTTTTAAAACAGCCTTACTGAGATGTAACCAGAGCATAGAAAATGTGGAGTTAGTCCAGGGACACCTGAAAAGATTGTGGGCTGAGTTTGGGAGGTGAGACCGATGTAATTTAGGTTCGAATTGCAGGGCCCAAACTTGAGTTTGATTCTATCTCTCCTAAGCCTCAGTGTCCTCACTTGTAAGATAGAGATAATAGTACCCCCAAACTGTTTTGGTTCTAAAGGGCTGCCTAGGAATTATAGGTTTTTTTTTTTTAGAATTGTTACCTAGGAGATATATTGCCTTTGAAAAGCAAATATGAAGAATTCCCCTGCTTTTGGCTGCTCGTGTTTGAAGAATGTCACCCTCCCCAGCTGCTTTCCTTATGGAGAGTAAGGATGAAAAGACCTTGTCCTCAACTCTGGTAGCTAGAGGAACCCACACGTCTCAGGGAAACACTGTGTTATTTAAAAATGAATTAAATCCATGCCATTCATGCTCATCTGTAATGCCAGCCATGAGTTAGAGTATCCATGTAAGCAGTTGCCTTCAGTCTGGTGAGACTACTGTGGGCGTGGGTCAGATTCAGTAACCCTGGAGAAAGTGGATAAAAACTGGACTGAAGAGAAGAACATCAAAGAGGATCTGTTCCCTCTTAAATGCATGGCAGCTCTAGAGGCTGTGAGCATTGAGATGAGAAAAACTCTTCTGTGATACCTTCTGTAGGAATGGGGCATTTGCTTATGACAACAGTCCTGGGAATTTTCTTTTTTACAGTAATGGCTACAGGTTTCTCAGTTGTAGCCCAGCCCCATGACCACCAGTGATGAAGGAGAGAAATGGATGTGTTGAGTTGTCATTTTTCAGCTTTCATTTTGATTCTAGTCTTACTTTCAGTGCATCCTTTAACAGAGCTATGCCCAATCAAAAGGATTTAACTTGTTTAAGGTTTGGTTAACCATGGTTTTTTCTATCCTTAATTTTAGTGGAAAGGCTCAGGGGAAGTGAAATTGCTGAAATATGGTGGTAGAATGGAAAAGAGGAAAAGGAATTAAGTTTATCAACTGAAGTGGTTCTAGAGGGTTTTGTGGATTCAAGTTTCTCATTTTTATTGATGGAAAAGTAGATATTGGAAAAGCATTTTTTTAAAACAGCCTTACTGAGATGTAACCAGAGCATAGAAAATGTGGAGTTAGTCCAGGGACACCTGAAAAGATTGTGGGCTGAGTTTGGGAGGTGAGACACCCCGAGATGTAATAAATTGTAGGTTCGAATTGCAGGGCCCAAACTTGAGTTTGATTCTATCTCTCCTAAGCCTCAGTGTCCTCACTTGTAAGATAGAGATAATAGTACCACTGCCTACCTCATCTGGCTAATTTGAGGATTCAGTGAGCTAATGATGCAAATGAGGTGCTTAGTACTGTGCTGGTTACAACCTCAGTAAATGGTGACTGCTATAGACCCCTTAATCTGGCTTCATACAGACTCTCACTAGCTTTGGGAACCTTATCTTTCTGGCCTGCATAGTTTTACTGTGGTTAAAGAACAGTTAATTCAAGATTCATTCTCTTGTATCAGGGAAATAAGCTAGTTCCATGGTACCAATTTAATCTAGGGTTACCAGATAAAACATAGGATGCCAAGTTAAAATGGTGTTTTAGATAAACAATGAAAATTTTATAGTGTCAGTCCCTAAATATTTGTTGTTTAACTGGTTGTCTTGTATTTTTACTTGTGAAATCTGGCCACCCTAATTTAACCCCCATTCCCCCTGTTTGGAATAATAGGCTAACTTTGTGAGTACTTAAATGAGTTGAGGAATTTTGAATAGGATGTAGGGAAAGGGTTTTCTTTGCATCCAGCCCCCGTCCTTTGTTGCTGCCAGTAGAAACGTGGCCTTTCCCTAATAGCCCCACCATCCACTGTGACACTGGTTTCATAGCAGCCAAACGTCACTGTTCAGAAATAAGCCTTAAGGAACAGTCTCTGATTGCACATCTCCTCCTGATGGTATTGCTGAGCTTGTGCTGAGGAGACGTTGGGAATGGCATCATGAAATTCCTGCAGCAGTGTTTGCAGTTCACCTTGGCGGAGCTGGTGGTCCGCAGGCAGGGACTGCAGTGGCATCCAGAAAACTGTTGTATCAGGCTTTCCCTGTGCGTGACTCCAGCAATGAGCATCCTTTGTCTGCAAGTCTAGGGAACACACGAATGCAAAAGAAATAAAAATCCCAGCCCTTAATAACTAGTTGGAAGGTGAGATTAAGTTTATCAACTGAAGTGGTTCTAGAGGGTTTTGTGGATTCAAGTTTCTCATTTTTATTGATGGAAAAGTAGATATTGGAAAAGCATCTGTTTAAAACAGCCTTACTGAGATGTAACCAGAGCATAGAAAATGTGGAGTTAGTCCAGGGACACCTGAAAAGATTGTGGGCTGAGTTTGGGAGGTGAGACACCCCGAGATGTAATAAATTGTAGGTTCGAATTGCAGGGCCCAAACTTGAGTTTGATTCTATCTCTCCTAAGCCTCAGTGTCCTCACTTGTAAGATAGAGATAATAGTACCACTGCCTACCTCATCTGGCTAATTTGAGGATTCAGTGAGCTAATGATGCAAATGAGGTGCTTAGTACTGTGCTGGTTACAACCTCAGTAAATGGTGACTGCTATAGACCCCTTAATCTGGCTTCATACAGACTCTCACTAGCTTTGGGAACCTTATCTTTCTGGCCTGCATAGTTTTACTGTGGTTAAAGAACAGTTAATTCAAGATTCATTCTCTTGTATCAGGAAATAAGCTAGTTCCATGGTACCAATTTAATCTAGGGTTACCAGATAAAACATAGGATGCCAAGTTAAAATGGTGTTTTAGATAAACAATGAAAATTTTATAGTGTCAGTCCCTAAATATTTGTTGTTTAACTGGTTGTCTTGTATTTTTACTTGTGAAATCTGGCCACCCTAATTTAACCCCCATTCCCCCTGTTTGGAATAATAGGCTAACTTTGTGAGTACTTAAATGAGTTGAGGAATTTTGAATAGGATGTAGGGAAAGGGTTTTCTTTGCATCCAGCCCCCGTCCTTTGTTGCTGCCAGTAGAAACGTGGCCTTTCCCTAATAGCCCCACCATCCACTGTGACACTGGTTTCATAGCAGCCAAACGTCACTGTTCAGAAATAAGCCTTAAGGAACAGTCTCTGATTGCACATCTCCTCCTGATGGTATTGCTGAGCTTGTGCTGAGGAGACGTTGGGAATGGCATCATGAAATTCCTGCAGCAGTGTTTGCAGTTCACCTTGGCGGAGCTGGTGGTCCGCAGGCAGGGACTGCAGTGGCATCCAGAAAACTGTTGTATCAGGCTTTCCCTGTGCGTGACTCCAGCAATGAGCATCCTTTGTCTGCAAGTCTAGGGAACACACGAATGCAAAAGAAATAAAAATCCCAGCCCTTAATAACTGAGGAATGAATAGTTTCAGAGAGAGGTGGGATGAATGTGTATCAATAATTGGGGTAATTTACTGAGCACTTCCTTCGTGACTTTGCCTCAACATTGGTAGGTGCTTTCCATGCATTGTCCCAGTAATCCTCACAGCAGCCGTAGGAACGAGAACTTATTATTATCTCCGTTTCCCACCTGAGGAAATTGAAACGTCCAGTATAGGATGGAGCCTGGAGCCATACATAGGTTGGTCTGATCTAAATGCCTCTGGTCTTGGGACTTCCTTGGTGGTCCAGTGGTTAAGACTCTGTGCTTCCAGGGCAGGGGCCACAGGTTTGACCCCTGGTTGGGAAAGTTCCATATGAAAAAAAAAAGTCTCTCTTGTCTCCTGCATCAAAAATTGCATGTATAGGTTAAATCACATGAAATTACCAATGTTCTATGCCATTTTTGACCTATAGAAATGACAGTTTCATATAGTTCATCCTAATCAAAAGACTTAGATGACATAGGTACACACACACATTAACATAATTCATTGCTGTACAACTATTGTACATAACTTGCTGAGGCTGGTAGGAGTGAATGAAGTATGTAGACCTGGTTCAGGTTACCAGGGAGGCTTCTGGGAAATTATTTTCGTTCATTCACTCATTCACTCATCCCACGCACTCTGTGGCTCACTCACCAAAGAGAAACTCACTGAATTCTGCCAAGCATCATAATATTAAGCATAGAGTTGAGCAGTTTTTAAAAAATTGTTATTATGTAAAATATCACTCATGCACATTTGTAGTCAATCCTGCACTCACCCTTAGGCAACCACTGTTCTGTTTTCTGTGTGCTGGGTGTTTCTGTACATTTCACAGGAATGGAGTCATACTCATGCAGCATGCGGTCTTTGTGACTGCCAATATGCTGACTTCTTTCACCCAGTATAGTTTTCAGGTTCATCCTGTGTTGTAACATGTACCACTAGTTCATTATTCAGTTGTACGGATGGACACATTCTGTTTTTCCATTCACCAGTTCATAGCTACTTAGATCTTTTCTATTGTTTGGCTGTTACGTATGTTACTACTATGAACATTCTCCACTTTGTGTGGATTTTGTTTTCATTTCTCTTAGGTAGGTGTTTGGAATGGGATGCTGGGTCACATGGTAAATTTCTCCTTAACAAACAGATTTTTGAGGAAGAAGAGTGAAAAATGAGATTTGGTTTAGCCAGCAAAGCAGTGATGACTTGGAGTAGAATGCCAGAACCCGAAAGGTGAGCTGGACATATTTTAAGTTAGGAGAATTCAGAAGAGCAACTGGAGTTAGCCAGGAAGATCCTAATGTCCACGGAGACTAATGCTACTTTTCTTTTCACACTTGGCAGAGCGGGCAAAAGCCTTCTCTTGTGATACAGGTATTGGAATATATCTTACAATTTTCTTGCAGCGATAATCCTTTATTGGAAGTAGTGTCTGGGCGTCAGTACTCAAAAGCCCAGCCCCACAGGTTTTGCAAAAAGAGACGGGCAAGCTAAGTTTTATCTTGCAGGCTGAATTACCGTATGCCATTTTAAAAGAATGACAGTTTCATATAGTTCATCCTAATCAAAAGACTTAGATGACATAGGTACACACACACATTAACATAATTCATTGCTGTACAACTATTGTACATAACTTGCTGAGGCTGGTAGGAGTGAATGAAGTATGTAGACCTGGTTCAGGTTACCAGGGAGGCTTCTGGGAAATTATTTTCGTTCATTCACTCATTCACTCATCCCACGCACTCTGTGGCTCACTCACCAAAGAGAAACTCACTGAATTCTGCCAAGCATCATAATATTAAGCATAGAGTTGAGCAGTTTTTAAAAAATTGTTATTATGTAAAATATCACTCATGCACATTTGTAGTCAATCCTGCACTCACCCTTAGGCAACCACTGTTCTGTTTTCTGTGTGCTGGGTGTTTCTGTACATTTCACAGGAATGGAGTCATACTCATGCAGCATGCGGTCTTTGTGACTGCCAATATGCTGACTTCTTTCACCCAGTATAGTTTTCAGGTTCATCCTGTGTTGTAACATGTACCACTAGTTCATTATTCAGTTGTACGGATGGACACATTCTGTTTTTCCATTCACCAGTTCATAGCTACTTAGATCTTTTCTATTGTTTGGCTGTTACGTATGTTACTACTATGAACATTCTCCACTTTGTGTGGATTTTGTTTTCATTTCTCTTAGGTAGGTGTTTGGAATGGGATGCTGGGTCACATGGTAAATTTCTCCTTAACAAACAGATTTTTGAGGAAGAAGAGTGAAAAATGAGATTTGGTTTAGCCAGCAAAGCAGTGATGACTTGGAGTAGAATGCCAGAACCCGAAAGGTGAGCTGGACATATTTTAAGTTAGGAGAATTCAGAAGAGCAACTGGAGTTAGCCAGGAAGATCCTAATGTCCACGGAGACTAATGCTACTTTTCTTTTCACACTTGGCAGAGCGGGCAAAAGCCTTCTCTTGTGATACAGGTATTGGAATATATCTTACAATTTTCTTGCAGCGATAATCCTTTATTGGAAGTAGTGTCTCCTGGAGCGTCAGTACTCAAAAGCCCAGCCCCACAGGTTTTGCTGAGAAAAATGCAGACTATATATTGCGTGTTTCACAAAGCTAAGTTTATATATCTTACTCTGAGAGTTAATATTTTGGAATAATTAAGACTCTTCTATATTCAGTGATGGTGCTAAATTTTTCTTAATGATTGTGCTTATATTAATAAGATATTGGCACCCACATATGTGTGTGTGCTTACTTGCATTACTGTGTTTAGTTTAAGTTGGTCACTGAAATCCCCAAATCTGGGAACAGCTTTTCCAGAGAAGGTTTTGGGAAGGAGGCTGTTAGTATCCATGGTGTCCCTTGTGTTTTGCTTCCTTCCTGATTTTCTTGTGTAATTGTGGATTGTGGGCATCTGGAGTGATGCCTGGGTGAGACCAAAATAAAAGACCAAGGAAGGACTCTCCCAAGCACGTCGCCCTCTTCCTTCCTTGGCCATCTGACTGTGTAAATATGTGCAGTTGCTTTGGCAGTACAAGGAAGCCAAGCTAAGCTCAGGTCGGGTTTCTTAGGCATGTTTGGGGCTATCTGGCAGTTGATTCTCTTCAGGGTAGGAGTTTTCTTTGGATCTTCTGCTGAGGCTGGAGGCTCTGTAGAAACAGTACTGTGGTGAGGGCTGTGGGACAGAACAGTAACCCTGGGTCCCCAGGGTGAGGGGAGCCCCCAGTCTTATTTTCCAGGGCCTGTTCTCTCACCTGGTGTTAGAGAGTGGAATTTTTCTGTAACATGATCCTGAAGTACACACAGCCATTCTTTCCATTTCACCACAACAATAGTGTTGGTGCTATGCCTGAACTTATAAGAATGAAATGCATTGCGCTGAACACTGTGCTCAGTGCTCTCAGGCATGTGTGTAATTTGACCCTAGCAACCATTGTGTTAAAGAGGTGCAATTACTGCATTTTTGTGTGAAACAACTTTTAAGTCAGGAGTGTTTAGTAACTTATTCATTTAACTTGCCAGAATCAGGAGTCAAACCCAGCCTGTTCTCTCAAAAACCTGAACACCTCAGTTCAGCAGTTTCTACCGCAAGTCTCATTTCCAGAGATCAGCACTTTGGTCCCCTTTTGGGGGTCTTGTGTGTGAAAAGGTTACTGAGGTTGGCTACTGTGGGCCACGCTTAGCAAATTCTTGCTGGGTCACCCCACCCAGTTCTGCTGTGTCTGACACACTCATTTTGCTGCCCCCTCTGTCTACAGATGGCTCTGTTGATTCAGCCTTGGGAAGCCTTTGCCCTCTCTGCCCTCCTCACCTCTTTTGTTGATACATCCCTAGAACGTTCAAGCTCACACCGAGTTGCAAGCCCGGCTCCTGGAACTTAGGACTGAATGTGAGTGCCTGCCTTGGTACTCATGGGTGACTGCTGGGTCACATGCAGATAGCTTCCCCCTTGCATGGCTTGCCATTGGAAACTAGGAGCTTCTTATCAGCTGTCTTCACACAGCCCTCTCAAGCCACAGGTTAAATGCTTTGCCATTTCCTAGTGAGCAAGAAGGTGGCTAGAAAATGAGAAATTATGAAGTTCTATCTATTTCTCTTCTGTTTTTAAGAATGTTGTATTTTACCAGAGAACTAGACAGAACAATAGTGGGATCTCTTTTCTGCTTGTTACACTTTAGCCATAGTTAGAGGTGGTGAAATCCCATCCATCTAATTGGTATCCGATATTGCTTAGTGGTTCTTAAATACTTTCTTCCTTCCTTTTCTGCCCTCTTGCAGTTTTAACATTTGCCTGAGATTTTATGCTCAACAGCCTGTGAGATATGACTGATGTTACTAACTTTTGGTAAAATGGATTGACCCAGGCTGCAGTGGTTGAGTTGTGAAGGGTTTGGTTAGAACTGGACCTTGAAATTAGGTCTTTTGATTACTAGGCCAGCTGCTTTCTTGTCGCCACTTTGTGGAACAGACTGGCCATTGACAGTGAATTCTGAGGACTAGCCAGAAAAAGAGGTCCTTCTTAGCTGGTGGTTACAGCTGCTTAGAGTATGGTCCATCTGTTTGGGACCAGGGTTGAGCTCCATGATGGACCAGCCAGCTTCACGAAGAAAGGAAGGCTATTCTGTCACTCGAGAGGATGCTCTGGCTGCTGTTCACTTCTGGAGGTTTTTGCCCCAGGAAAGAGTTGCTGAGCAGCTTTTCTCACTGTGAATGAATTAGAGCATATGTTTTATCCATATATGGCACATTGCTTATTAAGCTCATGTCCTTGTACTTGTCTTATTCTCTGGCACTTTGCCCATCAGTTACTTGCCCTTTTATAAGATAAGTGCCTGTATGACCGGCTGTTCTGCTTTTAAGGCATGAGCTTTGACTTTAATCAGAAATTTACAGTTTGTTTTTCAGAGGACTTAGCTGGGTGCAATTACATGACATAGAAGTGTTATATTTTGTAATCATCAATAGAAATGTTAAAATGAAACCCTATAAAATATGCATGTTCAATGTCCTTTTTGAATGGTCTTCTTCATGTGTTTTGTCAGTCTGTGTTCGACTTTTTAAAAAAATTTTGGACTCTTTTATTGGTGTTTTATATGTTTATTTTCATCCATCTTTATTCTTTGGCTTGTGTGGGCCTCCCATCACAGTGGCCTCTTTCATTGCAGAGCACCAGCTCTGGGCGCATGTGCTCCAGAGCGCTGGCTCGTAATTGGACACACCAGTCCAGCCACTCCGCGGTGCATGGGATCTTCCTGGATCAGGAACCGAACTGGTGCCCCTTGCACTGCAAAGCAAACTCTTTACCTACTGGGCTACCAGGGAAACCTTGTGTTAGACATTTTTATAACTCAAGTAATCTATGTTCATTGTAAAATGATTATAAAATTCAGATAAACAGAGAAAGAAGAATAGGAAAGGAGAAACATATAAACACTAAGTAAAAGTCCCTCGAGAGAAACCAGGATGTAAAGGACTTTGAACTTTTTAGGAGGAGGAGTCAAGTCTGTTGGTGCAAGTCATCATTCTCAGAATTGTTTTTATCTTCCTTGGTCCAGAGATCAAGACACAAGTTGGAGTATTTGACCATGCCCTGGAGAAAGGCAAGGCTGCTTTGGGTTTGTTGCATTTTGCTTTAAGGCCAGATATTTCAGGGGCTAACGTTCCTGCTGTCAATCCATCACCTGCTCGGGGTAGCTGTGAGAAGGGAAAAGTAGCCTTTTGGGGTCTCCTATATATACAGTTGCTAGTTCTCAAGCAGAAAGGGGGAATATCTTGTAGCCAAACTTCTTCAGCCTACTCCTCCCTGCACTGCTGCGGCCATCCATCTACCCGTCCATCCATTCACTCACTCACTCACTCTTTCATGCATTGATTGATACATAGATTGGTTGATTCATTTGTTTATTTACTGCCTGTTCACCATGCACCTCCTGAGCACCAGGTACTGATTGTGCTCAACTCTGGAGTCAGACAAGCCTCTGAGGTTATAGAGCGCATGTTGGCTTGAAGCAAGCTGTGGTACTATTGCTTCCCTTTCAGCTTTTACTTCTGTGGCCTTGAAGGCATCCTTCTCTCCCCAGGAACTGACCAGACTCCTAGGTATTGCCCTGGGGCTCAACTTGCCCTCCCACATACAGGCCACCTGAAACTTGATCGTCCCCATCAGGGAAGGTGAGGAGGAGAAGGCTGCATGTGGCTGGCAGAATTCTTCTCAAAATGGGACTTTACTTTTGTCTGGGAGGAGCAGAGGAGCAGATCACAGAGGGAGGGGTTCCTGGCTTTATCGGAGAGAGAAGGCCTCATTGTGTGTTGTTGTTGGAACAGGTCCCAGAGACCTCAGTACAGTTCTTTGGACGGGGCTAAGCTCAGCTACCATGCCATAAAATAATAGCAGAAAGAATTGGTGTGGAATTCAGCATAGTATCAAAGGGAGCTCTGTGCTGCAGCTTTCCCCGGGCAGAGGGCAGGGCTTGGGCTCCAGGTCAAGCCCTGTTGTGAACTCCATCATATCTAATGAACATGCCTTTTGTGTTTGTGTCTGTGGTTTCTCTCTCTCTTTTTTGTCTTTGTCTCTTTTAGTCAGTCTCTCCCTTGTCTCTCACGTGTAGTAATTTCTTAAGGGATTTGGATGGAAAATAAAAGAAAAAAATTGCTTCTCTGTAAGTTCTCTTCCTTTTGAACTGTGTCATATCTGGGTGGATGTGTGAGGGGAACATTCAACACAGAGAACTTAGAATATTCCAGAAAATCACAGTTCCCAAACTTCAGTCACTCATGCACTTCTGTTAAGATTTTCTGTCACATCTATTGTTTACCTGATGTGTTAATGTTAACGGGAATACTGTTTGTTTTGAAAAGTCACTCTTTGTTTTAAAAGGATATTTTATAACTTGGCCATAAATAAAGCACTGGTATAGTTTGGTGAAAATAGAAAGAACCTTAGCGATCAGTCCATCAACTCTAATGTGTATTTTTTGCATGTAAGGTGATTTTGTACCCTGCAGCACCATATGCTCACACACTCTGGGAAGTTCTCTCAGAGATTGTACCAGCTCTATTCAACTTATTCATGGCGAGTCAGATGGAGGAGCCTCCCTGCTTCCAGTGACTTTCCCTCTAGCTCCCTGTCCACACTCAGGTGAGTTCCTGGATATAACACAAGTTGGTGGATGAGGCTTCAGGGCATGTGACAGGTATGAGGGAAGGGCACATTCCTTGCCGCCCCTTTTTCCCAACATCTGTGGGTCCTGGCCCTTTTGTTCACTTTGCTCTGTACCCTGGGTGCAGATAACATCGCCCTGCTGAGGAGCAGGAGGTGCAGACACTGCGAAGTGCAATGGACCAAGCTGTCTTCACACCAGGGTATTTCCCCAGCTCTGTAGCAAGCGTTCTTCATCCTCTGTGGCAGAGCAGAAGCTGATAGCGTGGCAGCTGGCACTGACAGCACAGGTTCAAATCCCAGGCCCACTCCTTCTGTAACCTCTGTTTGACATGTAACTTCTGTTTTTTCATTTATTCAGCCAGTGAATACTGTGTGCCTATTATGTCCCAGCCACTGTTCTAGGCTCCAGGGATATCCTAGTGCACAAAACAGGGAAAACACTCAGGCTTTCGCAGAGCTTATACTCTGGCCTTGTTTTTGTGCATGGAATTGGGGTTAGTGATAGTTCTCCCTGCTGTGATTGTGAGATGTTAGTGAGCCAGTGTGAGAAGTGCGCTTGCTTGCACAGTGCCTGGCTCAGCGACTGCCTTGAATATGGCAGTTGTTTCATTCTGATAGTTAGGCGCCCAACATCATACCAAGCTTTGAGCCCATTGAGCCCACTCCAACCTGCCTTAGCATCAGCAGCACCCAACTGAAATAGTCTCTTCTTATTTCTTGGCTTTTAAGTAATTCTTGAAGCCCCAGTGCCTCTGGGAAAATTGCCTTGTTTGGTTTGGAGCCTCCTCATCTAATCATAGGACTCCATACGTCTGGTCACCCCCTGAAATAAGCTTAGTCATCACCTCGCTGCTGTGAAGAGCTGACGTTCTCATGCCCTGGATGACGTTTTTGGGATGGGCTCTTTTGCCCTTTTGTTAACAGAGAAAGGATCCTCTCTGATGCTTTTTCTCCCAGAGCCGCCCTCTCTTCCTGTAGTAGGAGGGTTATTTGGGCAGAAATCTTCAGCCTGCGGTGTGCTGTACGGAACCATTTAACATAATTTCTTGCTGCATGTGGGAAAACCTTCCATAGCATGGTTGGGCTAAATCAGAGGTGTCGGAGCTGAGCCTTGGCACCTGTCTGTGGACGGATTTGACTGCATTTGAATTCCATTCATTTCCAGAATAAAAAGTTCTATTTATTACTTTGCAATTAAGCGTGCAAACATAGTTTTGTCCTAGGTCCTCAGTTCCAGAGGCAACACATTCCACTGCCTCAAGCCCTAGGTGGTGCAGACACTGCGTGCAATGGACCAAGCTGTCTTCACACCAGGGTATTTCCCCAGCTCTGTAGCAAGCGTTCTTCATCCTCTGTGGCAGAGCAGAAGCTGATAGCGTGGCAGCTGGCACTGACAGCACAGGTTCAAATCCCAGGCCCACTCCTTCTGTAACCTCTGTTTGACATGTAACTTCTGTTTTTTCATTTATTCAGCCAGTGAATACTGTGTGCCTATTATGTCCCAGCCACTGTTCTAGGCTCCAGGGATATCCTAGTGCACAAAACAGGGAAAACACTCAGGCTTTCGCAGAGCTTATACTCTGGCCTTGTTTTTGTGCATGGAATTGGGGTTAGTGATAGTTCTCCCTGCTGTGATTGTGAGATGTTAGTGAGCCAGTGTGAGAAGTGCGCTTGCTTGCACAGTGCCTGGCTCAGCGACTGCCTTGAATATGGCAGTTGTTTCATTCTGATAGTTAGGCGCCCAACATCATACCAAGCTTTGAGCCCATTGAGCCCACTCCAACCTGCCTTAGCATCAGCAGCACCCAACTGAAATAGTCTCTTCTTATTTCTTGGCTTTTAAGTAATTCTTGAAGCCCCAGTGCCTCTGGGAAAATTGCCTTGTTTGGTTTGGAGCCTCCTCATCTAATCATAGGACTCCATACGTCTGGTCACCCCCTGAAATAAGCTTAGTCATCACCTCGCTGCTGTGAAGAGCTGACGTTCTCATGCCCTGGATGACGTTTTTGGGATGGGCTCTTTTGCCCTTTTGTTAACAGAGAAAGGATCCCTCTCTGATGCTTTTTCTCCCAGAGCCGCCGCCTCTCTTCCTGTAGTAGGAGGGTTATTTGGGCAGAAATCTTCAGCCTGCGGTGTGCTGTACGGAACCATTTAACATAATTTCTTGCTGCATGTGGGAAAACCTTCCATAGCATGGTTGGGCTAAATCAGAGGTGTCGGAGCTGAGCCTTGGCACCTGTCTGTGGACGGATTTGACTGCATTTGAATTCCATTCATTTCCAGAATAAAAAGTTCTATTTATTACTTTGCAATTAAGCGTGCAAACATAGTTTTGTCCTAGGTCCTCAGTTCCAGAGGCAAAACATTCCACTGACTCAAGCCCTAGGTGGCTTGTCTGATTGTGGCTTGTGTACTCAGAGGGACTGCTTCGGAGGAGAAATCTGTCTGCCTGCACCCTGTCAAGAGTGGGTAATGGGCAGTAACTTGGAGTATGGAGCAGCATGAGTGGATGTGAGAGCTGGACCAGAAGAAAGGCTGAGCGTCGAAGAATTGATGCATTTGAACTGCGGTGTTGGAGAAGACTCTTGAGAGTCCCTTGAACTGCAAGATCAAACCAGTCCATCCTAAAGGAAATCAACCCTGAATATTCACTGAAAGGACTGATGCTGAAACTGAAGCTCCAATACTTTGGCCACGTGATGCGAAGAGAGAAGTTACTGGAAAAGACCCTTATGGCGGGAAAAATAAAAGGCAGAAGGAGAATAGGATGATAGAGGATGAGATGGTTGGATGGCATCACTGAGTCAGTGGGCATGAGTTTGAGCAAGCTGTGGGAGATGAGGAAGGACAGGGAAGCCTGGCCTGCTACAGTCCATGGAGTTGCAAAGAGTTGGACACGACTGAATGAATGAACAACAACACAGCTGTAGAGGTTCAGTGTCTGAGATCAAGGTTGGCGGGGTCAGTTTCATCTGAGGCCTCTTTCCTTGGCTTGTAGATGACTGTCTTCTCTCTGTGTCTTCACATGGTCTGCTCTTGGTGATTGGCTAAGTCCTAATATCTTCATCTCTCTGTTTTTGGCTGCAGTATGTGGCATGTGTGAGTTTAGTTCCTCTGCCAGGGGTTGAACCTGTGCCCCCTGCATTGGAAGCCCAGGGTCTTAACCACTGGACCACCAGGGAAGTCCGCTAATATCTTCCTATAAGGACATAGGACCATCCGTCTGACCTCATTTTACATTAATCACCTCTTTAAAGGCTCTGTCTCTGGATATAGTCACATTTTGAGATATTAGGAGTTAGGACTTCAGCACAGGAATTTTGAGAGGGGACATGCTTCAGCCCATAATCGTGTGGTTCAAGAGTGCAATTCTGAAATAAACTCGTATTTCCTATGCCTTGAATTGTTCAGATGGGTGTTTGAGGGTGTTAGGGAGGGGGGGGATCAAAGAGTGGCATGAATTCCATTCATTTCCAGAATAAAAAGTTCTATTTATTACTTTGCAATTAAGCGTGCAAACATAGTTTTGTCCTAGGTCCTCAGTTCCAGAGGCAAAACATTCCACTGACTCAAGCCCTAGGTGGCTTGTCTGATTGTGGCTTGTGTACTCAGAGGGACTGCTTCGGAGGAGAAATCTGTCTGCCTGCACCCTGTCAAGAGTGGGTAATGGGCAGTAACTTGGAGTATGGAGCAGCATGAGTGGATGTGAGAGCTGGACCAGAAGAAAGGCTGAGCGTCGAAGAATTGATGCATTTGAACTGCGGTGTTGGAGAAGACTCTTGAGAGTCCCTTGAACTGCAAGATCAAACCAGTCCATCCTAAAGGAAATCAACCCTGAATATTCACTGAAAGGACTGATGCTGAAACTGAAGCTCCAATACTTTGGCCACGTGATGCGAAGAGAGAAGTTACTGGAAAAGACCCTTATGGCGGGAAAAATAAAAGGCAGAAGGAGAATAGGATGATAGAGGATGAGATGGTTGGATGGCATCACTGAGTCAGTGGGCATGAGTTTGAGCAAGCTGTGGGAGATGAGGAAGGACAGGGAAGCCTGGCCTGCTACAGTCCATGGAGTTGCAAAGAGTTGGACACGACTGAATGAATGAACAACAACACAGCTGTAGAGGTTCAGTGTCTGAGATCAAGGTTGGCGGGGTCAGTTTCATCTGAGGCCTCTTTCCTTGGCTTGTAGATGACTGTCTTCTCTCTGTGTCTTCACATGGTCTGCTCTTGGTGATTGGCTAAGTCCTAATATCTTCATCTCTCTGTTTTTGGCTGCAGTATGTGGCATGTGTGAGTTTAGTTCCTCTGCCAGGGGTTGAACCTGTGCCCCCTGCATTGGAAGCCCAGGGTCTTAACCACTGGACCACCAGGGAAGTCCGCTAATATCTTCCTATAAGGACATAGGACCATCCGTCTGACCTCATTTTACATTAATCACCTCTTTAAAGGCTCTGTCTCTGGATATAGTCACATTTTGAGATATTAGGAGTTAGGACTTCAGCACAGGAATTTTGAGAGGGGACATGCTTCAGCCCATAATCGTGTGGTTCAAGAGTGCAATTCTGAAATAAACTCGTATTTCCTATGCCTTGAATTGTTCAGATGGGTGTTTGAGGGTGTTAGGGAGGCTCAGAGGGCCAGCCAGCTTTCGGCTTGGGCGTGGCCTGTCTGGTGGCCATCATTACTGATTTAATGAGACCTTGCTAGTGACTTAGGCCAGTGCCTCCTCAGAAGGTGTGACAGTTTTATCCATAAGGTAAATAAACTTTGAAAGAGGAGAGTAGAAATAGTTGGGAAAGGATTTGTTAACAGAGAAAGCATGATATCGCCCTTCATAGACAAGACTCAGAACTTTGTCAAGAGTTGGAAAAATCATGGCAGGAGCCTTCCAGTAATCTGAACCCCCCTCTCCTTCCTGTTAGATGTACTGTAAACAGTGACTGCCTACAAGAGGGGCTTGGAGGCTGTTGACTTTGGCTGAGATGTAGCCTGAGAAGATTCATCGGTTTCCAGTTCCTGTTCTCTCAGGATATTAAGCATTGCAATGAACTGGAAAAACTTTTCTTTGTTAAAATTGGAGGAAGAGTTGGGGTGTTTCGAGGGAGACTTAGAACAGGAAGGGAGCCGACACTAGAAGTTTCATTGCATTCCTTCAGAAATTATTTCATCTTGTTTTTGTTGTCTGTGTTTAGTAGCTTATTGTGTATGTGTGTGTTGGTGGGGGTGGAGGGGTGTTAAAAATAAACACAGTTCCAGAAGTGCTGACTTGATAGCTGGCTTGTGAGGCAATGGAGCATGGTGGTTAAGGGTAAAACTCTGGTGTCCCATTCATCCTGGTTCTACTGTGTATCACCTGTGACCTTGGACCAGTTTCCTTCTCTGTCAGATGGGGTGATACTACTACTTTCTTCATGGGATATTGTGAAGATCAATTGAGAGAATGCATATAACATCCTTGGTTAATACAGTTGTTAGCCGGTGGTTAGCTTATGCTCTTATTATTAGTACAGACTGTTTATCTCCCCAGTCTAGTGGCTAGCTTTTTTTTTTTTTTTTTTTACTTTTGGCCTCTTATTTTTGTTTATTTCTTTTCATCCATCTTTATTCTTCTGCCTGTGTGGGCCTCCCATAATTAGCAACCTCTCTCGTTGCAGAGCAACGAGATGCTCTCCAGAGCACTGGCCTGCAATTGGACACACTGGTCCAATTTTGACCTCTTTATTTAATTTTGGCCCCTTTTATTGATTTTTTGTTTATTTCTTTTCATCCATCTTTATTCTTCTGCCTCTGTGGGCCTCCCATTGCGGCAGCTCTCTTGTTGCAGAGCAACACATGTGCTTCAGAGCGCCAGCTTGCAATTGGATGCACTGGTCCAGTCACTCCGTGGCACATGGGATCTTCCTGAGCCAGGGATTGAACCAGTGCCCCTTGCATTGCAAGGAGGACTCTTTACCCATTGGACCACTAGGGAAGCCCTAGTGGTTAGCTTTTAATTATGAGGAAAAAACCCCCACAGCATTATATAACTTATGGTGCTTTGTGATTTTTATCAGATTCTAGCCTTGCTTGCTTTTTCATTTCCAGCTAAGAGCAGTTTCTTTAATTTTTTTCTTAGAACAGCGTTTATCCTTAAGAAGGAAATTTGTTTCAAATCAAAAAGAAGTGTTTTTTTTTTTTTTTTTAAATTAACTTTGATATTCTGTTATAGAGCTAAGGCTTTTTGGTCTTACTGACTTAAAAAACGCATGCTGGGCTTCCCCGGTAGCTTAGTGGTAGAGAGTTTGCTTGCAAATGCAGGAGACATGGGCTCGATCCTGATCTGGAAAGATCCTGCATGCTGCAGAGCAACTAACATCCAGAAGTGCTGACTTGATAGCTGGCTTGTGAGGCATACATGGTTGGCTGGTGTCCCATTCATCCTGGTTCTACTGTGTATCACCTGTGACCTTGGACCAGTTTCCTTCTCTGTCAGATGGGGTGATACTACTACTTTCTTCATGGGATATTGTGAAGATCAATTGAGAGAATGCATATAACATCCTTGGTTAATACAGTTGTTAGCCGGTGGTTAGCTTATGCTCTTATTATTAGTACAGACTGTTTATCTCCCCAGTCTAGTGGCTAGCTTTTTTTTTTTTTTTTTTACTTTTGGCCTCTTATTTTTGTTTATTTCTTTTCATCCATCTTTATTCTTCTGCCTGTGTGGGCCTCCCATAATTAGCAACCTCTCTCGTTGCAGAGCAACGAGATGCTCTCCAGAGCACTGGCCTGCAATTGGACACACTGGTCCAATTTTGACCTCTTTATTTAATTTTGGCCCCTTTTATTGATTTTTTGTTTATTTCTTTTCATCCATCTTTATTCTTCTGCCTCTGTGGGCCTCCCATTGCGGCAGCTCTCTTGTTGCAGAGCAACACATGTGCTTCAGAGCGCCAGCTTGCAATTGGATGCACTGGTCCAGTCACTCCGTGGCACATGGGATCTTCCTGAGCCAGGGATTGAACCAGTGCCCCTTGCATTGCAAGGAGGACTCTTTACCCATTGGACCACTAGGGAAGCCCTAGTGGTTAGCTTTTAATTATGAGGAAAAAACCCCCACAGCATTATATAACTTATGGTGATTTGTGATTTTTATCAGATTCTAGCCTTGCTTGCTTTTTCATTTCCAGCTAAGAGCAGTTTCTTTAATTTTTTTCTTAGAACAGCGTTTATCCTTAAGAAGGAAATTTGTTTCAAATCAAAAAGAAGTGTTTTTTTTTTTTTTTTAAATTAACTTTGATATTCTGTTATAGAGCTAAGGCTTTTTGGTCTTACTGACTTAAAAAACGCATGCTGGGCTTCCCCGGTAGCTTAGTGGTAGAGAGTTTGCTTGCAAATGCAGGAGACATGGGCTCGATCCCTGATCTGGAAAGATCCTGCATGCTGCAGAGCAACTAAGCCCATGAGTCACAACTATTGAATCTGTGCTCTAGAGCCTCGGAGCTGCAACTGTTGAACCCATGTGCCCCAATTATTGAAGCCCGTGTGCTCTAGAGCCCAAGTTCTACAACATGAGAAGTCATCACAACAAGTAGCCTGCTAGAGAGGCTAGAGAGTAACTAAACAGTAACCCCCACTCCCTTCAACCAGGAAGAGCCTGCAGCAGCAGTGAAAACCCAGAATAGCCAAAAATAAATAAATACATAAATTCTAAAAAAAGGTATGCTAATTAGGTGAAGGTCATATATTCATATTCACTCCATAGGTTCAATTAGATTCCCTAGTCACATTGCGTCCTTTCCCTGTTTCCTTCACTTTCTCCTATCGAGGTATTCTTGCCCACCACAGGGCCTTTGCAAAATGCCCTTGCCTAATCATGGCGCACTTTTGCCACTTCTTCTTACAATTCATTCTTCAGACTCATCCCAGCCTCATTCCTCTGACTGACCTTTGTGGCCCCTCTGACTGGCCTTCGTGGCTCTTCTGGGCTTCTGTTTGACCCTGGTTCTTGCCTTCTGTAGCAAAGAGCTGTTGATTGCATACTCAACTAGGTAAGCACTGGTTAAAGTCTGTCTTTTCACTAACTGGGAAGCCCATGAGTTTAAGAACTATGTCTTTTTTGGTTCGCCACTGTATACTGAGTACCCTGTAGCATGTTGGCACATAGTAGACACTGGGTATTGAATGAATGAATGGATATTGTTTTGGTGAGAAGAGGTGTGTTAGGTACAGTGGGAACTGCAGAGGTAATCCTGTTCAGTCCCTCCAGTCTCTCACCTCCACCCTCACAGAGGAGAACTCGATTCGGTGGTGCATCAGAGGAATGAATACACGAGGGACGCCTGCGCTCCCAGCAGGGCACAGTCATCCTCCACAGGAGAAGCCTGCCCCACGGCTAGGAGAAAGAGGCGTTGAGCCTGAAGAAATGGGAGAAAAAGGCATGCTGAATTGGAGGGAACTGGGTATGCAGGCTTGAAAAGCACCGTCTGGCTTCAGTGACTGGAGTCACATGGTTTGATTGGAGCCTTGAAGGCTAGCAGGGAATCTGTGGGCAGTAAGTGGGAAGATATGTGAAAGCAAGGTTGTGTGACAGGCCTCTAGGGCCAGGCAAGGCACTTGCGTTGGCATGGAAGAAAAGGGAGGTTCCCCAGAAAGTCCTGATGATATGGGCGCTGTGCCTCAAGAAGATAGTGTCTGCTATCATGTGCCTAGAGGCAAGACCACGGCAGGGAGGCCAAGAGAGGGAGGAAGAAGGCTTAAGGGGCGTTAGGACAGGGAGATGAGAGAACACTGACTAGGAGGATCACTGATTAGTGGCCAGAGATGGAGGCAATGATGGGAGGCTATAGTGGTTCTTTCAAATGCAGGAATGTGGAGAGCACGCAGCAAGATGCATAGTAAGTTTTTGGAGTTCAGGGAATGCTGATTCTCTTCCCTGTGCCAGAAGTAAGGAACTCATTTGGGAGCAAGATGGAGGTGCCAGCACCTGCGCTCAGGTGACAAAGCTTGACAGGTGGCTGGAAAAGCAGGAGTGGAGTTGGCAGAGAGAGGTGCCTGTGCTGCCTTTGCAGAGTTACTGCCGCGGCCAAGTGAGGGAGAAGATCCCTCTCAGTGAGTCCAGCCTGCTGTGACACAGCAGCACAGGCTGGGTCAGTTAGAGTAACAGATTGATTTCTCACAGTTCTGGGGTCAGGAAGTCCAAGATGAGAGTGCCAGTGTGGTCTGGTTTTCGGGAGGGCCCTCTTCTGGGTTACAAACTGCTGATTCCTGTTGTATCCTTCCCGGCAGCTAGCAGAAGCAAGGAACAAGCTCTCTTGTGACTCTTCAAGGGCATTAATCCCATCATGGAGGCTCCACCCTCATGACCTCATCTAATCCTAATTACCTTCTGAAGGCCCCACATCCTAAAACCATCCTGTTTGGAGTAGGGTTTCCATACATGAATTTGGCAAGGCCACGAGCGTTCAGTCTATAGCAAGGGTTTGGGCAGCACTTTGGATACTGTCTCCCTCTGAGGATAAGAGAAGGAAGCAGGGAGCTGGATAAGGAAGACGCAGATAAAGCAGGTGGAACCCTGAGGGGACGGTGCCCTGAAAGCCTTGGTCTGTAAGATTTGTAAAGGTTTTCCTGCTGTCCACATGATGAAGGCTGAGAGGACTTAGGTAGTCTCTGGGTGGCGTTGGATCTTGGGTCAGCTGCCATTTCAGCTAGTGTCTGGTTCCCTGAACATAGCCCCCAAATCCTGACAGCTATCCAGTAAGTGCCTGCTTCTCATGAGATGGTGAGGATAACTTGGTGTGACTTCAGTCCATGGCTCAGTGACTTGCCCAGAACTGTCATTTCATCCAGTTTTGTTGAATCACACTGTTCACTCCGGCAAAGATGGTGAGAAGTGGATGGGTCAGCACTGTTTTCATAGGAAAACTCACTGCACAAACATTGAAAAGTTCAGGTGCCTTATTTAAAATTCCTGATCAACGGGGGATCTGCTTGGAGTTTGGGGAACCAGCGCTTTGGTTGTAATTGATCTGTGAACTGTGACAGGTTAGCTGTCTGCTCTGGGCTTCAGGATTTATACATGAGATATGAATAATAGGGGGATCCATTACAGCAGGCTCTGGTGGCATGACTGAGGTTCTGTTTTCTCTCCCTCACCATGTCATCCAGGCCCAGACCCGAGAATGGGATGTCTGTCCTTGTATTTATTAGGAGTTCTGATCCCACAGCTCTCGGGCAGTTTTCCTGAGATCTGTCTGACCCAGGAGAGTGTCTTCCCTGTCGCTCCATGTGGGACCACAGAGGAGACACCAGGTACAAATTACTGTTATTGCTGTTGTTTTTTGAATCACTCTATTTTAGCCCTGTGTCTATGGTCTGGGTTCAAGCCAGGCTCCAGTGGGCCTTATTTGGGTCAGCCAAACCACACCCCATCCAGGTGGCACCCTCTCCTGGTTTCTTACCTTGGCACACCCTTATTTTCTTGGTGCTGTGCCCACAGGTGTGATGCTGCTGGCTGGGGTCAGGGACTGGCACGGGCAGGGCTGCTGGAGGGAAGACTGTTTGGTGACTGTACCTTCTGCTGTCACTCAGACACTAGCTCTGCGTGGGGTCTCTGTGCTGTCCTTTAGTATCGTTACATAAATCAGCATAGCATGATGGGTAAGAGCTCAGACTCTGGAGTTTGGATCCTCTCTTAACTTTACCACCTTGGCAAGCATTTAACTTTTCTGAGTGTCAGCTTCCTCATATATAAAGTTGGGAACATAGCATTACCACCTTCTTTGGGCTCTCAGGAAGAATAAATGAGATCATAGTTGTAAAGAGCCTAGCCCATATGCCCACACTCAGCAAATGTCAGCTGTGTTTGTTTCCTTTCTTATTCTTTGTTTACCATCAGCGAGGGGTGGGGAAGGGTCCCCTTGTACCCTGATGTCGGCTCCTTCTTGTGAACCTCTCACCTGGAGTGATGTGGAGAGGACTTCCATCGGAATCTCCCTTGCGTGTCCCTGTGATGGACTTCTAGCCTCACCCTCTTTCTGGTGTGCCTGGAAGGGTGCCTGCCCTGGCTCCCGCTTCTGGCACCTGGCCTTTCTTCCCCTCCACCTGGTCATCGGAGCCAGGGCTGTGCAGCCCACAGATTCTTAGTTTGGTGGTGATTGGGTTGCGAGGAGCAGCTGCCAGCTCAATCCAACTGCTGAAGCCAAGAGGAGAAATTTATTGCTGGGATGCTGGGCAATCCCATGGACCCTGAGGGCAGGAAGCGTAGCTGGCTGAGAACCAGGAATGGGGAAGTCTGGAGCCAGTTGCATGTACTTTCTCTTTGGGGCTGGCGATGTGTCCTCTCATTTGTTTCCAGACCAACTTTCTCTGTTCACTGTGCACACAAGGGAGAAGGAGGCTGCCCCAGCCCAGTTCTGAAACACTCCCCATTTTGAATCTTTCAGCATTAGGAACAGGGTCCTCTGTACCCTAATTACGCATGCCGAGAAGAGAAGCAGATTGGCCCAGCTAGCTCAGATGCCCACCTTTGTCCCTGCACTGAGGAGGCAGGGCTGGGGCTTGGCAGGGGGCATGTATTATTTCATTGATGGGACAGACAGGTCACAGAAAGGACATGTGGACAGGCCAGTCACCCCCAAGTGTGTCATGTCACCATTCCTTCTGACAGGAAGGAGAGCCCTTTCTCTCCAGTAGCCAGCTCGGCCAGGTGTATGCAGACTGAGATTTTGAGGTTATCCGAGATTTGCCAGAATAGACACCCCCTCATGTCATGGACCATGAGTGCTTCATAAAATTCCCTAGAGTCTGGATTTCTGGATGACACTGAAGTGTTTCCTAAAGAGGGGTAGTTACTTCCATGTTGCTTAGGTGATATGGAAGATGGCTTTAGGATATGCAGTAGTAAACTTTTTTTATATTGATAGTCATACATTTTATTGGGAAAACTTATAACTATAGATCAAACCATTAATTTCACAGCTATTACACATAATATGTAGATAAAAATGAGTTTGTTTAAAAAGTTTAAATAGTTCTTGTGAACCTCTCACCTGGAGTGATGTGGAGAGGACTTCCATCGGAATCTCCCTTGCGTGTCCCTGTGATGGACTTCTAGCCTCACCCTCTTTCTGGTGTGCCTGGAAGGGTGCCTGCCCTGGCTCCCGCTTCTGGCACCTGGCCTTTCTTCCCCTCCACCTGGTCATCGGAGCCAGGGCTGTGCAGCCCACAGATTCTTAGTTTGGTGGTGATTGGGTTGCGAGGAGCAGCTGCCAGCTCAATCCAACTGCTGAAGCCAAGAGGAGAAATTTATTGCTGGGATGCTGGGCAATCCCATGGACCCTGAGGGCAGGAAGCGTAGCTGGCTGAGAACCAGGAATGGGGAAGTCTGGAGCCAGTTGCATGTACTTTCTCTTTGGGGCTGGCGATGTGTCCTCTCATTTGTTTCCAGACCAACTTTCTCTGTTCACTGTGCACACAAGGGAGAAGGAGGCTGCCCCAGCCCAGTTCTGAAACACTCCCCATTTTGAATCTTTCAGCATTAGGAACAGGGTCCTCTGTACCCTAATTACGCATGCCGAGAAGAGAAGCAGATTGGCCCAGCTAGCTCAGATGCCCACCTTTGTCCCTGCACTGAGGAGGCAGGGCTGGGGCTTGGCAGGGGGCATGTATTATTTCATTGATGGGACAGACAGGTCACAGAAAGGACATGTGGACAGGCCAGTCACCCCCAAGTGTGTCATGTCACCATTCCTTCTGACAGGAAGGAGAGCCCTTTCTCTCCAGTAGCCAGCTCGGCCAGGTGTATGCAGACTGAGATTTTGAGGTTATCCGAGATTTGCCAGAATAGACACCCCCTCATGTCATGGACCATGAGTGCTTCATAAAATTCCCTAGAGTCTGGATTTCTGGATGACACTGAAGTGTTTCCTAAAGAGGGGTAGTTACTTCCATGTTGCTTAGGTGATATGGAAGATGGCTTTAGGATATGCAGTAGTAAACTTTTTTTATATTGATAGTCATACATTTTATTGGGAAAACTTATAACTATAGATCAAACCATTAATTTCACAGCTATTACACATAATATGTAGATAAAAATGAGTTTGTTTAAAAAGTTTAAATAGTATGGATTTGGAAAAAGAAAGTGGAGGTGGTATGTGAACAACCAAGGTTGGAAAGCAGTGACTGGTGTATAGAGAGGAGTTTTTGCCCTTGAGCCCGCAGAAAGACTTCAGGACGTCTGTGAATCCCTTGAAGTTGTAGGCAAAATTTTAAGTGCATTTACTTGTTTGTCTTTTTCCCCTGGGAGTTAGTCTTAGCTTTAAAAAAAATTTAGTGTGCACTGGAACTTTCTGGAGTTGATTCTTTAGAACTTGATTTGTTTTCCTTCCCCATAAATTTTAATGTAGTGATTCTAATGAAACCCAGGAATGTATATTTAGGTGACTAAAGCAGGTGATTTTTTTTTTTTTTTTATTTTATGTTTTACTTTTACAGAGTTTTGTTGTTTACAGATATGTATGATCCCAGATTAGTCATATGTATATCCCCCTCATCCCACCCCTCCAGACTGTCACACAGCACACCTACAAGATCCCCTTTTCTCACAGCGTAATGACAATAGCTATTTTTTCCACATATGATAGTATAGGTTTTCATGCTACTTCATTTACACCTCCCACCCACTGTTCCTTCCCCACAATGTCCATATGTCTATTCTCCATGTCTGTTTTTTCATCGCTTCACTGTGTGTGTTATCATTACCATCCTACTAGATTCCATATATATGTGTTAGTATATTGTACTTGTCTTTCTCTTTTTTGGCTTACTTCACTTTTTATGATAGGTTCTAGACCCAGCCACCTCATTAGGACTGATTCTTTCTTCTGCATTACTTTTTATAGCTGTGTAATATTCCATTGTATATATGTACTGGAGCTTCTTTATCCATTCATTCGTTGATGGGCGTCCAGGTTGCTTCCATGTTCTAGCTATTGTATAGAGAGCTGCAATGAACATTGGGGTACAGGTGCCTCTTTCAGTTTTGATTTCATCAGGGTATAAGCCTAAGAGTGGGATTGCTGGGTCGTATGGTGCTTCTATTTTTAGTTTGTTAAGAAATCTCCATACTGTCTTCCATAGCAGCTGTATCAATTTACATTCCCACCAGCAATGCAAGAGTGTTCCCTTTTCTCCACACCCTCTCCAGCATTTATTGTCTGTCGATTTGTTGATGAGGGCCATTCTGACAGGTGTGAGGGATAACTCATTGTAGTTTTGATTTGCATTTCTCTAAAACTAAGCGAGGTTGAGCATCGTTTCATGTGTTTTGGGGCCATTTGTGTGTCCTCTTTGGAGAGGTGTCTGTTTAGGTCCTTTTCCCATTTTTTGATTGGGTTGTTCATTTTTCCGATGTTGAGTTGTGTGAGTTGCTTGTAGATTTTGGCAATTAATTCTTTGTCTGTTGTTTCATTTGCTATGATATTCTCCCATTCTGTGGGTTGTCTGTTCAGCATTTTTGTAATTTCTTTTGCTGTACAAAAGCTTTTAAGTTTCATTAGGTTCCACATGTTCATTTCTGTTTTTAGTTCCGCTGTTCTAGTAGGCGGGTCATGGAAGATCTTGCTTTGATTTATGTCCTTGAGTGTTTTGCCTGTATTCTCAGTTTGATGGTTTCTGGTCTTACATTTAGGTCTTTAATCCATTTTGAGTTGATCTTTGTGTATGGTGTCAGGGAATGTTCCAGCTTCATTTTTTTGCATGCAACTGTCTAGTTTTCCCAGCACCATTTGTTGAAGAGGCTGTCTTTGTCCCGTTTTATATTTTCGCCTCCTTTGTCAAAAATAAGGTACCCATAGGTGCATGGGTTTATCTCTGGGTTCTCGATCTTGTTCCATTGGTCTATAGTTCTGTTTTTGTGCCAGTACCATACTGTCTTGATGCCTGTTGCTTTGTAGTAGAGTCTGAAGTTAGGGAGGCTGATCCCTCCAGCTCCATTCTTTCTCAGGATAAGCAGATGATTCTTGACCTTGCTTGAGGGACACTGGAGTTTAAAGACCTTCAGGAGACCCCAAAGTTGAGTGTCCAATTTTTACTCACCCCAATGACCTTAGGACTATTGTGCAAACTGGTAAAACTTTCATGTTAAGAGTTTTTGAGGTTTTTGAACAAAGGTTCTCTAGAGAGACACATGCCTGGCCATAGTGGTTGTTAAAAGATAGTCATAGTGTATTTTACCACAGTGAAAACAGAAGCAGAAAAGACAGCCACAGGGTTTGTGAGTGGCAGTGGCAGCTGCCCAGACAATTCTCTGACGGCTGTGTGTCTCTGTCAGTGGAAGGATGGAGGGAGCTGGCCTCTGCCCCGAGGTGCAGCATAGCACTCCAGCTCTTCCTTTTAGAAAAGAAAGACTCTTTCCTTGGGAAGGGTCTTGATCTGTGCATGTCCATTAAGGCCATAGTAATCAAGACATAATACTAGGGGAACATTTTTAAAGCTCTTGCAGTGTGCCAGACAGATTTGTATGCACAGTCTTATTTTTGCCCAGCAGGCTGTGAAGTGGTGTCTGTTCCCAATTGCATTTTTTTTTATTAAATTTTTTTTTTTTTAATTTTGGCTCCTTTTTTTTTTTTAATTTTGGGCGGGGGGCGGGTGGGCCACTTCTATTGGTCTTTCATTTCTCTATTTTCATCAGTCTTTGTTCTTCGGCTCCTGTGGGCCTCCCATCGTGGTGGCGTCTGTCGTTACCGAGCGCCGGCTCTGGGCGCATGCGCTCCAGAGCTCTGGCTCGGTAATTGGACACATGGGTCCAGCCGCTCCGCGGCATGTGGGATCTTCCCAGGCCAGGGATCGAACCAGCACCCCTTGCACTGCATGGTGGTGTCCTTACCCACTGGACCACCAGGGGAAGCCCTAATTTTGGCTTCTTTTATTGATCTTTTAGTTATCTGCTTTCATCCATCTTTATTTTTCTGCCCGTGTGGTCCTCCCACCTCAGCAGCCTCTCCCGTTGCAGAGTACTGGCTCCAGGCAAACGTGCTCCAGAGCGCTGGCTAGTAACTGGACACACTGGTCCAGCCGCTCCGTGGCATGTGGGATCTTCCTGGGCCAGGGATTGAACCGGTGCCCCTTGCACTGCTAGGCAGACTGCCTACCCACTGGACCACCAGGGAAGCCGCCAATTGCATTTTATAGGTGAAGAAACTGAGAGTTCAAGAATAAGTAGGGAGGGGAGTCTTCTGCTCCTGGGTCTAGACCAGAAGTCAGATCATCTGGGAAGGCACTGCCACACGATGGTGGGATTCAGGCAGTGTCTGCTCTGCTTGGGACAGAAAGAAAGCCAGGAGGGCTCCTTGAGGTGAACTCAGGCTAAAGGTGAGTCAGCCCTATATTGGAGATAGACTATGGAGTTTCCTGATGTTCTGTCTTAATTTCTTATTTCTTATTCATCATCTTTATGGTATCTTAATGATGTTACCTTTGACCAAGGGAAGAGAATATGAACTGCTCACAAATGGGCCAAAGGGGTCACTGGAGTGCATCCTGCTACCCTATGCCAGGCTTAACCTGGTGTTGGCAACAGTAACCGGCAGGCTGCTAAGGCAGAGGTTCTTATCTTGGATTCCATGGACACCTTGCAGAGGTGGGGAGACTCTTCAGTGGTCGGTAGGACAATTCTGAAATTTGTCGTGTATGTATGTTTGCCCCTGGTTACCCTGGTGGCTCAGATGGTAAAAATCTGCCTGCAAGCCTGCATGCTGCAGTCCATGGGGTTGCAAAGAGGTGGGCATGATTTAGCGCCTGAACAGCAGCAGCAGTAGTAACAGCAGTGTGCCCATGCCTGCAGATATACGCATGCGTTTTTCTAGGCAGTGTAGTCCTTGCTTCCACTATACTCTCTGAGTCGTCTGTAACCCTGAGCAGATGCCTGACTTCAAGGAGAATGTTTATTGCTGAACCATGGTTGGCTGGTCTAGCTCCTTGCCTCTCCAGGTACAGTTTGTGGGCCAGTAGCGTCCATGGCATCTAGGAATTTGTTTACAAATGCAGAATCTTGGGTACCGAGAGTCGGAATTGGCAATTTGACAAGAATTCCAGGAGACTTATATGAACATGAAAACTCGAGAAGCTCTGGCTTGGGTAACCCTCTGCATACGGTGAGTTGGCTTCCAGTGCCAGCTGTGTGCTAGGAGGAATATTTATTAACAAGCCACATTTCCTTAAAATCTTTTTTAGGAAATAGTTTTCCTTTATGCATAGTATTTCTCATTTTAGTCCTTTGCTTATTGGTGCTCAGCTGATTATGAACTGAATTAGATCTAGATAAGGGCATTTTTGACCCGCATTGATTAATTCATGTGAATTTTTATGTTGGCTATAATGCGGCATCTGACCCAATCCTGGGAGATAAATAAATAGGAGGTGATAAACTATTGATCTGCTAAAGAAACTCCATTCTCCACTAGGAATTTCCTCCAAGAGTATCATCTTGGGCTTTAAAGAAATAATTGAATTGACTTTTCAGCTGGTCATGGTTATGCTCACTCATTTGCTTCTAGAGTTGGCTCACTCTTCATCTTTCTGTTGTACTTTTTGATGAATTGTCAACAATAAGCCTGTTTAGTCTTACATTTGCCTAGAGAATTGCCTGATGACTCATACTCACAGTTAATAAGTGCAGCCAGCTGGATTTCCATGCATCTTTAGTCTTTGTGATTGTATGTTTTCTGGTGACATACACCCTGGACTCTGTTCATATCTGAAGCGGGAGGCCATCTTTATTGTGGTGTGTATTGATCTGGCAGCTTCTCCAGTTCGTGCTGAACTTTAGCCACCTGTTGAACATTTACCCTCTCTGGGTGTGTTGGCAAAATCTGCCTGCAAGCCTGCATGCTGCAGTCCATGGGGTTGCAAAGAGGTGGGCATGATTTAGCGCCTGAACAGCAGCAGCAGTAGTAACAGCAGTGTGCCCATGCCTGCAGATATACGCATGCGTTTTTCTAGGCAGTGTAGTCCTTGCTTCCACTATACTCTCTGAGTCGTCTGTAACCCTGAGCAGATGCCTGACTTCAAGGAGAATGTTTATTGCTGAACCATGGTTGGCTGGTCTAGCTCCTTGCCTCTCCAGGTACAGTTTGTGGGCCAGTAGCGTCCATGGCATCTAGGAATTTGTTTACAAATGCAGAATCTTGGGTACCGAGAGTCGGAATTGGCAATTTGACAAGAATTCCAGGAGACTTATATGAACATGAAAACTCGAGAAGCTCTGGCTTGGGTAACCCTCTGCATACGGTGAGTTGGCTTCCAGTGCCAGCTGTGTGCTAGGAGGAATATTTATTAACAAGCCACATTTCCTTAAAATCTTTTTTAGGAAATAGTTTTCCTTTATGCATAGTATTTCTCATTTTAGTCCTTTGCTTATTGGTGCTCAGCTGATTATGAACTGAATTAGATCTAGATAAGGGCATTTTTGACCCGCATTGATTAATTCATGTGAATTTTTATGTTGGCTATAATGCGGCATCTGACCCAATCCTGGGAGATAAATAAATAGGAGGTGATAAACTATTGATCTGCTAAAGAAACTCCATTCTCCACTAGGAATTTCCTCCAAGAGTATCATCTTGGGCTTTAAAGAAATAATTGAATTGACTTTTCAGCTGGTCATGGTTATGCTCACTCATTTGCTTCTAGAGTTGGCTCACTCTTCATCTTTCTGTTGTACTTTTTGATGAATTGTCAACAATAAGCCTGTTTAGTCTTACATTTGCCTAGAGAATTGCCTGATGACTCATACTCACAGTTAATAAGTGCAGCCAGCTGGATTTCCATGCATCTTTAGTCTTTGTGATTGTATGTTTTCTGGTGACATACACCCTGGACTCTGTTCATATCTGAAGCGGGAGGCCATCTTTATTGTGGTGTGTATTGATCTGGCAGCTTCTCCAGTTCGTGCTGAACTTTAGCCACCTGTTGAACATTTACCCTCTCTGGGTGTGTTGGCAAAAGCAGTGCATGGTTGAATCTTAGTGTAATTCCTATATAAGGAACAAATATCATATGGTATCTGATACACACACACACACACACACACACACACACACACACATTTGACCAGTGTCACAAATAAAATTCTAAATTATGAAAAGGCATTTGTACTGTTTTGTGTGTACATTTTGTTTTACTTGGGAGACTCGGCCACCATATCAGTTAACGTTGTGTCTCCCCAGAAAACTGGAGATGTTGAAGTTTGAGCCCCACTTTAATAACTGCTGTATGTCTGACCTCTAGCACCATACTTGACACTTGTGGGAGCAATCAGTAAATATTTGCTAAATGACCAGGTGTACTAATTAACTTTTATTGCTCTAGTTCATGGATGAACCCCCATTTATGGAAATACTGATAATGTTGACAAGAGCAGCTGTCATTTATTGAGTATTCTTGCTGAGACAGGTCCTCAGCTAAGCAATTACAGTACATTCTGTCATGCAGTTCTCTCAACAACCATACAAGACAAGTGGTATCATTTTATAGGTGAGGAAACTTTCAAAGTTACTTGGCTAGCATCACATGGTTGGTGACCATAGAAAAGGGACGAGACCTTGGGCTGTTTTACTTTGAAACTTGTGCTACGTGGTTTAGTTGAGTTCAGTCGCTTAGTTGTGTATGAATCTTTGCCACCCCAGACTGCAGCACGCCAGGTTCCTCAGTCCTCCACTGGGTCCTGGAATTTGCTTAAATTCATGTCCATTGAGTCATTGACGATGCTGTCTTAATCATCTCATTCTCTGTGGCCCCCTTCTCCTTCTGCCCTCAGTCTTTCCCAGCATCTGGGCCTTTTCTAATGAGTCATCTCTTCCTATCAGGTGGCCAAAGTCCTGGAGCTTTAGCTTCAGCATGAGTCCTTCCAGTGGGTATTCAGGATTGATTTCTTTTAGGATTGGCTGGTTTGATCTCCTTTCTCTCCAGCTGACTCAAGAGTTTTCTCCAGCACCACAATTTGAAAGCGTCAAGTTTTTTGTGCTCAGCCTTCTTTATGGCTCATCCATACATGACTACTCAAAAAACCATAACTTTGGCTGTACAGACCTTTGTCAGCAAAGTGATGTCTCTTCTTTTTAATATGCTGTCTAGGTTTGTCACAGCTTTCCTTCCAAGAAGCAAGCATCTTTGAAGTGACTGCAGTCATTGTCTGATTTTGGAGCTCAAGAAAATAAAGTCTGTCACTGACATCACTTTTCCCCTTCTGTTTGCCATGAAATGATGAAACTGAATGCTATAATCTTAGTTTTTTGAATGTTGAGTTTTAAGTCAGCTTTTTCACTTTCCTCTTTTACCCTCATCAAGAGGCTCTTTAGTTCCTGTTCACTTTCTGCCGTTAGAATGTATCATCTGCCTATCTGAGATTGTTGATATTTGTCCCAGTAATCCTGATTCCATCTTGTGATTCATCCAACCTGACATTTCAAATGATATGCTCTGCACAGAAGGTAAATAAGCATGGTGACAATATATAGCCTTGTCGTACTCTTCCCAAGTTGGAACCAGCCAGTTGTTCCATGTCCAGTTCTAACTTTGGCTTCTTCATCTGCCTACGGGTTTCTTAGGAGACAGGTAAAGTGGTCTAGTATTCCCATCCCTTTAAGAATTTTCTACAGTTTATTATCATCCACACAATGAAAGGCTTTATGTAGTCAGTGAAATGGAAGTAGATGTTTTTCTGGGATTCCCTTAGTTTCTCCATGGTCCATTGAATGTTGGGCAGTTTGATCTCTGGTTCCCCTGCCTCTTTGAAACCCAGCTTATACATCTGGAAGTTCTTGGTTCACATATTATTGAAGCCTAGCTTTATCCATGAGCATTTAACTTTTCAGGTAAGGATGCTGAGCTGCAGAAAACAGTGGACTGTGTGGGACTGTGGCATTTGCTTGGCTACTTTAAAATGGTAAACAGATAGAGGCAGAAATTGTTGGCTACCCAGGTGCTCGGTGGAGGCCTCCCCTTGGCATGCTTCTCCCCTTCCTCCCTGCAGAAGGAAAGCCACAGACTGGTTAGTGTAGCCCCAGTTCTCCCCCATCCACCCTGAAGCCTGGTTGGAGGGCCTCTGTGACCTTAGACACTGCTATTTTTGTTTTGGGAATCCATCATGTCACCCCCCGATTACCTAGTGTTAATGGCAAACCAATCTTAAAGCACTGGTTGGAAGCAAAGTATTGTGATTTCTTTTTTTTTTAAAGCTTGTTTTCCTTCTCAAGGCATAGGATTGAGAGTCTAGTTTGAAACATTTTTTTATTTTTTTAGATTAACCTAAAAATCTGTGCTCTGCTCTCTTTAATGTGAATGTCATAATGTGCGTGTTGACAAGTATTTGACGGTACTAATTGCTTGTGACAGCTTATAGCTTGCTGATGGTTATTTAAAGGCAGTCTCTCCTTAGATTAACTCCCCCACCCTCCACCACCACTGCAGAGAGCAAAATGATTTGTCCTTTGGTTAGGTCTGTCAAGGCACAGTTGTCACTTTTTAAAAGTGGGCATCTTATGTTACCCTGAAAAGATCTTTTCTTGTGGTTTGTATATAAACAGCCAACACAGTGAGCTGGTATTGTAAATAGTTTGTGGACCATTTCCCTTATTTTCCTGTGGTCCTGGGCTAAGTGTGACTCATATGTTTTGGAACAAGCTCTACAATTACTTTCACATCACGTTTGTTGGGTTGGTTGGTTGCAGAGCTCTGTATAGGTTTTCTTTGTTTCTTTTTTTTTTTTTGGTTGATGTCACTGCAGTTTGCTTTCGTCTCACTAAGTCTTCTGGATGTGCCCCGGAGGATGTTCCCGCCTTCCAGGTTTCTGGGAATATGCATTGGTGCTTCTAGAGCAGAACTGTCTGTCAGTCCTGCATTTGGTTAAATAGGACTTTAAAAATCCCTTAGGAGCTAGGAATGGAGCAGGAGCCTTGTCTCTGAGGGTCACCTTTTATCAAACATCTCTCCTGGACTTTCTTTGGTAGGACAGAGCAGGAAAGTGTGTGGCACCAAGGTCCCGGCACCTGCCGTTTGCCTGTTATCCTGTAGGGCTGCATCCCTGGCATCAGCAACTGTATCAGCTCCAGGGTGGGTGTCCTGGCAGGAGAGCCAGACAGGTGATTTTTTAAATTAGTACCCATGTGCAGCTTCTGGCCTCTGGTGCCAGGCAGCATGGGGCTTGGTAGGATTAAAAGCAGGCCGAGTACACAGCCAGCAAAGGTGGGAGGTGAGACTGCCGGCTGCCACTGTTGACTGCTTAACTGTTGAGACACCCACAGAAAGTGGTCCCAACAGCTGTGTCTGTGTGGGACTTCAGAGCAGGTAAGAAACGGGAGACCCAAACACAAAGCGCTGACTAGAAAATGATTTCCCTGAAGGCTTTACTAACGGGACAGAGCATCATGAGTGCCTTAGTAAGGACTAAGCTTTCAGCAGAATGTACAGAGCAATGTTTTAGGAGTTAGGGAAGAATCTGGCTTATACTAAACAAATATTTATTGAAGGTTTGTGCGCTCTGCTGTTTTAGGGAGAAAAGGGAGAAAGTAGACTGGCACCTTTTCCTGGGATAAGCAGTGGTAACACAGGCCAGCTGCTCTTTTTATTCATTTATGTGTATTCATTGCCTCCTGCATGTGAGGTCTGTGTTCTGCCTTCTTGCTAACAAGAACAGGAGGCTTTTTTTCTCTCTCCTTCAAGCCTAGGAAGTAGGCTTGAGTGAAGAGTATGGTTCCCTAGGTTCCCTAGTTATGTGATCTTAGGTGTAATAGCATGGCTTCCTTCATAAGATAGTTGTGAGAATTTAAAACAGCATTATGCGAAATGCCAGGCTTGATGAATCACAAACTGGAATTAAGATTGCCAGGAGAAATCTACCACCCTTATGGCAGAAATCAAAGAGGAACTAAAGAGCCTCTTGGTGAAGGTGAAAGAGGAGAGTGAATAAGCTTGCCTAGAGGTCAACCTTCAGAAAACGAAAATCATGGCATCTCATCCTGGAAACTTTAAAAATCCTGGCCGGTTGTCTCTGAGGGTCACCTTTTATCAAACATCTCTCCTGGACTTTCTTTGGTAGGACAGAGCAGGAAAGTGTGTGGCACCAAGGTCCCGGCACCTGCCGTTTGCCTGTTATCCTGTAGGGCTGCATCCCTGGCATCAGCAACTGTATCAGCTCCAGGGTGGGTGTCCTGGCAGGAGAGCCAGACAGGTGATTTTTTAAATTAGTACCCATGTGCAGCTTCTGGCCTCTGGTGCCAGGCAGCATGGGGCTTGGTAGGATTAAAAGCAGGCCGAGTACACAGCCAGCAAAGGTGGGAGGTGAGACTGCCGGCTGCCACTGTTGACTGCTTAACTGTTGAGACACCCACAGAAAGTGGTCCCAACAGCTGTGTCTGTGTGGGACTTCAGAGCAGGTAAGAAACGGGAGACCCAAACACAAAGCGCTGACTAGAAAATGATTTCCCTGAAGGCTTTACTAACGGGACAGAGCATCATGAGTGCCTTAGTAAGGACTAAGCTTTCAGCAGAATGTACAGAGCAATGTTTTAGGAGTTAGGGAAGAATCTGGCTTATACTAAACAAATATTTATTGAAGGTTTGTGCGCTCTGCTGTTTTAGGGAGAAAAGGGAGAAAGTAGACTGGCACCTTTTCCTGGGATAAGCAGTGGTAACACAGGCCAGCTGCTCTTTTTATTCATTTATGTGTATTCATTGCCTCCTGCATGTGAGGTCTGTGTTCTGCCTTCTTGCTAACAAGAACAGGAGGCTTTTTTTCTCTCTCCTTCAAGCCTAGGAAGTAGGCTTGAGTGAAGAGTATGGTTCCCTAGGTTCCCTAGTTATGTGATCTTAGGTGTAATAGCATGGCTTCCTTCATAAGATAGTTGTGAGAATTTAAAACAGCATTATGCGAAATGCCAGGCTTGATGAATCACAAACTGGAATTAAGATTGCCAGGAGAAATCTACCACCCTTATGGCAGAAATCAAAGAGGAACTAAAGAGCCTCTTGGTGAAGGTGAAAGAGGAGAGTGAATAAGCTTGCCTAGAGGTCAACCTTCAGAAAACGAAAATCATGGCATCTGGTCCCATCATTTCAGGGCAAATGGAAGGGGAAAATGTGGAAAAAGTGCCAGACTTTATTTTCTTGGGCTCCCAAATCACTGTAGATGGTGACTGCAGTCATGAAATTAAAAGATACTTAACTCCTTGGAAGGAAAGCTATGACTAACCTAGACAGTGTATTCAAAAGCAGAGACGTCAGTTTGTTGACAAGATTGTTAAAGCTATGGTTTTTCCAGTACTCATATACAGATATGAGAGTTGGACCATAAAGAAGACTGAGTGCTGAAGAATTGATGCTTTTGAAATGTAATGCTGGAGAAGACTCTTAAGAGTCCCTTGGACTGCAAGGAGATCAAACCAGTCAATCCTAAAGGAACTCAACCCTGAATATTCATTGGAAGGACTGATTCTGAAGCTAAAGCTCCAATACTTTGGCTACTTGATGGGAAGAGGCAAGACCCTGATGCTGGGAATGACTGAGGGCAGGAGGAGAAGAGGGCAACAGAGGACAAGATGGTTGGATGGTATCATCAATTCAATGGACATGAATTTGCTAAGCCTCCAGGAGATAGTGGAAGACAGAGGAGCCTGGCGTGCTGCAATGCATGGGATTGCAGAGTCAGACACAACTGAGCAATCGAACAACACAAATATATTTTGAAAGCTTGCAGCAGTGTGTTATATATAATGATAACATACAGTGCATATTGTGTGTTATTAATCATAATTCTGTTATTAGTAGTACTATTATCACCATCACTGAAAAAGTAGTCAGCTTGTCCACCCACTTCCAGTGCTAGGACATGTGAGGGTCTGTGTTCTGCCTTCTTGCTAACAAGAACAGGAGGCTTTTTTTCTCTCTCCTTCAAGCCTAGGAAGTAGGCTTGAGTGAAGAGTATGGTTCCCTAGGTTCCCTAGTTATGTGATCTTAGGTGTAATAGCATGGCTTCCTTCATAAGATAGTTGTGAGAATTTAAAACAGCATTATGCGAAATGCCAGGCTTGATGAATCACAAACTGGAATTAAGATTGCCAGGAGAAATCTACCACCCTTATGGCAGAAATCAAAGAGGAACTAAAGAGCCTCTTGGTGAAGGTGAAAGAGGAGAGTGAATAAGCTTGCCTAGAGGTCAACCTTCAGAAAACGAAAATCATGGCATCTGGTCCCATCATTTCAGGGCAAATGGAAGGGGAAAATGTGGAAAAAGTGCCAGACTTTATTTTCTTGGGCTCCCAAATCACTGTAGATGGTGACTGCAGTCATGAAATTAAAAGATACTTAACTCCTTGGAAGGAAAGCTATGACTAACCTAGACAGTGTATTCAAAAGCAGAGACGTCAGTTTGTTGACAAGATTGTTAAAGCTATGGTTTTTCCAGTACTCATATACAGATATGAGAGTTGGACCATAAAGAAGACTGAGTGCTGAAGAATTGATGCTTTTGAAATGTAATGCTGGAGAAGACTCTTAAGAGTCCCTTGGACTGCAAGGAGATCAAACCAGTCAATCCTAAAGGAACTCAACCCTGAATATTCATTGGAAGGACTGATTCTGAAGCTAAAGCTCCAATACTTTGGCTACTTGATGGGAAGAGGCAAGACCCTGATGCTGGGAATGACTGAGGGCAGGAGGAGAAGAGGGCAACAGAGGACAAGATGGTTGGATGGTATCATCAATTCAATGGACATGAATTTGCTAAGCCTCCAGGAGATAGTGGAAGACAGAGGAGCCTGGCGTGCTGCAATGCATGGGATTGCAGAGTCAGACACAACTGAGCAATCGAACAACACAAATATATTTTGAAAGCTTGCAGCAGTGTGTTATATATAATGATAACATACAGTGCATATTGTGTGTTATTAATCATAATTCTGTTATTAGTAGTACTATTATCACCATCACTGAACGAGGAGGAGTAGTTCCAGAGGAAGAGAGTCGTTTGTTGCTTCCACCCACTTCCAGAGAGTCTGGAGGTCTCACTTTTTGTCCCTCTTGCTAGAGGTGAACATGAGAATGGGGATATGCAGCCTGAGAGGGAGGACTCTGAAACTTGGTCCCTCCGCATCTCCCAGCCAAGGAGGGGCCCCTGGTCAACAGCCTTTACCTGGAGACAGCCTGGAGCAGTGTTGGCTCCTTTGATTTAATCTCTTGCCTGTCCCCAGGCCACCCAGAGTTCAAAGAGTTCTTATTTTTTCTACTGTAATTCTTTAGAGGGACAATAAATTCCTTCTGGGACATTTAGGACATTCTTTTCCTTTTTTTGAAAAGCAAAATTGGCAACACTGACCAAAGGATAAAGCGAGAAGTACTTAGGAGCCAATAGTCTAAGAAGGCCTTTCTGCCTAGCAGAGATTCTAGATCAGAGAGGAGGAAATTTTTCTTGAGCCAGAAAATATCATTTATTAGTGTCCTTGATGGAATCCGAATACAGTTTTAAAATTTGCTTATGACAGTGTTGCGTTTCCTCCTGCAGTTCGTCTGTCCTAGGATTTGTGGAATTTGCACAGGATGCCTGTGGGTGTTCACTTTCCAGTGGCCAAGCAGAATTGATGAGGAGGAAACAGTCAGAAGACCTAGCTTTTATTATGGACCTACTAATTAGCGCAGGGAAGCTTACAGCTGTGCCCCATGTCGTCATTTGTAAATTTTAAAACATCTTTCTAGCTCACAAAGGGTATTAATGACTAGTGAGACTGTGTCAAATTTGTGGATTAGTGTTTGAGGAAGTGTGTAGATATTTACTCAAATTGCAGTTCCCATATTTTACAGCTGAGATATTTGTGCTTCCTGTGTCGCTTATTATAGGGAAGTGGGGGCTGCTCCATAGGTCTGATTTCCAGATAAATGAAGATGCTCTGTATAGATATCACAGTACAGCAAGCTTCTATCCAGTAGCTTGCAGCAGTGTGTTATATATAATGATAACATACAGTGCATATTGTGTGTTATTAATCATAATTCTGTTATTAGTAGTACTATTATCACCATCACTGAACGAGGAGGAGTAGTTCCAGAGGAAGAGAGTCGTTTGTTGCTTCCACCCACTTCCAGAGAGTCTGGAGGTCTCACTTTTTGTCCCTCTTGCTAGAGGTGAACATGAGAATGGGGATATGCAGCCTGAGAGGGAGGACTCTGAAACTTGGTCCCTCCGCATCTCCCAGCCAAGGAGGGGCCCCTGGTCAACAGCCTTTACCTGGAGACAGCCTGGAGCAGTGTTGGCTCCTTTGATTTAATCTCTTGCCTGTCCCCAGGCCACCCAGAGTTCAAAGAGTTCTTATTTTTTCTACTGTAATTCTTTAGAGGGACAATAAATTCCTTCTGGGACATTTAGGACATTCTTTTCCTTTTTTTGAAAAGCAAAATTGGCAACACTGACCAAAGGATAAAGCGAGAAGTACTTAGGAGCCAATAGTCTAAGAAGGCCTTTCTGCCTAGCAGAGATTCTAGATCAGAGAGGAGGAAATTTTTCTTGAGCCAGAAAATATCATTTATTAGTGTCCTTGATGGAATCCGAATACAGTTTTAAAATTTGCTTATGACAGTGTTGCGTTTCCTCCTGCAGTTCGTCTGTCCTAGGATTTGTGGAATTTGCACAGGATGCCTGTGGGTGTTCACTTTCCAGTGGCCAAGCAGAATTGATGAGGAGGAAACAGTCAGAAGACCTAGCTTTTATTATGGACCTACTAATTAGCGCAGGGAAGCTTACAGCTGTGCCCCATGTCGTCATTTGTAAATTTTAAAACATCTTTCTAGCTCACAAAGGGTATTAATGACTAGTGAGACTGTGTCAAATTTGTGGATTAGTGTTTGAGGAAGTGTGTAGATATTTACTCAAATTGCAGTTCCCATATTTTACAGCTGAGATATTTGTGCTTCCTGTGTCGCTTATTATAGGGAAGTGGGGGCTGCTCCATAGGTCTGATTTCCAGATAAATGAAGATGCTCTGTATAGATATCACAGTACAGCAAGCTTCTATTCCAGGCCCACATGAGACGCTTTTCTAGAATTAACTTGTTTAATCCTTGCAATTCCATAATGTTGGAATTGTCGTATCTTCTTGGCAGAAGCATGATGTTCAGAGACAGTGAAGTAATTTTTTCAAGGTTGCATGGTTTCATTCAGTCCTTGTATAGTCATTTATTGGGTTTCCATTGTGTGCCAGGTTCCAAGGTTATCATCATGAGCAAAGCAGACACGAGTTGCCAGTGGGAAAGTTAGGAGTCACCCCAGGATTGCCTGGCTCTAAGGTACATGGCTTGTCCTCGCACTGCGTTTTTTCTTCCAGAGTTTTAGTGATGGGAGGGACCGGGAGGCCCACCCGCTTACCGAGGCAGGCCTCTGGAGTGCAGGGATTTCCCTGGTTCTGTAGTGCTCAGCACTGGAGCGCGGGGCAGGCCATTCTCCTCTGTGCCTGCTTTTACCACGCACCTCTGCCTCTTACTATTTGAAGTGTCGAGTCTTAAAACATTTGAAATACTTGATTAAAACCTGGCTTAAAGGTTAGGCATTTCCCTCCTAAAAACAGAGGATGCTTAAGCAGAGGCCAGTTTTTTTCTCGATGACTCAGGCCTGTCAGTATGTGTTTCATTCATATACCATATAATTTTGCATCTGCATTCTCAGTTTTTCCTTTTCTTCCCCTCTCTGTGTCCTTTGTCACCTCTCCTGCAGTTCCTGAGATTGTCACTAACTGCCTTGCACTACCTTTGGGTTGATTGTTTCTAACCTGCCACGAATGAGTACACTGAGCATCTAGGCTTTTTTTTTTTTTTTTTTTTCTATTTTGTGTTTGTGTGTGTGTGTGGAATAAAAAGCAGGACGTTGCTGGTTGAGATTTGAAGAATAAGAGCCAGGGACTTTGTGACAGCCCTGTCTAGAGTTGGCCTCCATGATTGTTTGCCTTGCGGTCCCTGGCCTGTGGTCGTGGTCTTGCTCTAGCCCTGGCCTCTGCTGGAAGAATTGAGAGCTCAGCCTTTGAAGTCCGAGGGACCTGACTCAAATCCTGGCTCCTCTTAACATCAGTGTCTCTAAGCCAAAGTTTTCTTATCCTGGCCCAAAAACTGTCCATAAATGATGTACTTTGTTGTTAATAGTGATAGTAGAATTTGTCAAATTAGTGGGAATTGGGGCAGTATATCCCAATAATAGGGTATAATAGTAATAGGGTTCAGGTAACTGGAGTATGGGTTGAGAGCATGGGGCTTAGGGTCAGTAAGACCTGGGATGCAATCCTTACCTCCCCCTTCACCAGCTGGGTGACTGATAATAGGAGGCTATATATTGAATACAATGTGGAGGTCTCCAGCATGGGTACTTGAGTTAATGTGTCCATTTCTAGCTTTGCTGACCCACACCTAGAAGGTGCATCTGCTTTTTTTTTTTTTTATTTTGTGGGGGTGGGTTGGGGAGTGAGAGTGGTGGGCGGGCCACTTCTGTTGGTTTTTCATTTATCTATTTTCATCCATCCTTGTTCTTTGGCCCGTGTGGGCCTCCCATCACAGTGGCCTCTGTTGTCCCAGAGCACTGGCTCTGGGCGCATGCGTTCCAGAGCACCTGCTCGGTAATTGGGCACATCTGTCCAGCCGCTCCACAGCATGTGGGATCTTCCCAGGTCAGGGATCGGACTGGCGCCCCTTGCACTGCAAGGCAGTGTCCTTGCCCACTGGACCACCAGGGAAGCCCCTGCATCTGGTTTTTCATGAGCAAAATGAGGATGGTAATGGAACCTGCCTGTCAGAATTATTGGGGGATGAGCTTAGTGCATGTATACAATGCTCCACATAGTGCCTAGCACATGTAGGAGTTCAATATCAATTGTTACTAGCTCCGACTCTCCCTGGCTTCCAAGAAATGTTGATAATGGTTTTTGTTCCTTAAATCTTGTAGTTTATGTCCTCTTTCCCAGCACTGTAATTGATTTCAACATCACTCTTCCTGGTCTTTGTTCCCTTGGCTTTTCTTGGTCTACTGAGGATTGAAGTAGGCCTGGTGGATGGTTTGTTCTGGGAATAGTTAACACACTCTCTCCTGGGGAAGTAGATGCTTTGCTCTAAGAATTGAGAGCTCAGCCTTTGAAGTCCGAGGGACCTGACTCAAATCCTGGCTCCTCTTAACATCAGTGTCTCTAAGCCAAAGTTTTCTTATCCTGGCCCAAAAACTGTCCATAAATGATGTACTTTGTTGTTAATAGTGATAGTAGAATTTGTCAAATTAGTGGGAATTGGGGCAGTATATCCCAATAATAGGGTATAATAGTAATAGGGTTCAGGTAACTGGAGTATGGGTTGAGAGCATGGGGCTTAGGGTCAGTAAGACCTGGGATGCAATCCTTACCTCCCCCTTCACCAGCTGGGTGACTGATAATAGGAGGCTATATATTGAATACAATGTGGAGGTCTCCAGCATGGGTACTTGAGTTAATGTGTCCATTTCTAGCTTTGCTGACCCACACCTAGAAGGTGCATCTGCTTTTTTTTTTTTTTTTTTTATCTTTTTGTTGTGGGGGTGGGTTGGGGAGTGAGAGTGGTGGGCGGGCCACTTCTGTTGGTTTTTCATTTATCTATTTTCATCCATCCTTGTTCTTTGGCCCGTGTGGGCCTCCCATCACAGTGGCCTCTGTTGTCCCAGAGCACTGGCTCTGGGCGCATGCGTTCCAGAGCACCTGCTCGGTAATTGGGCACATCTGTCCAGCCGCTCCACAGCATGTGGGATCTTCCCAGGTCAGGGATCGGACTGGCGCCCCTTGCACTGCAAGGCAGTGTCCTTGCCCACTGGACCACCAGGGAAGCCCCTGCATCTGGTTTTTCATGAGCAAAATGAGGATGGTAATGGAACCTGCCTGTCAGAATTATTGGGGGATGAGCTTAGTGCATGTATACAATGCTCCACATAGTGCCTAGCACATGTAGGAGTTCAATATCAATTGTTACTAGCTCCGACTCTCCCTGGCTTCCAAGAAATGTTGATAATGGTTTTTGTTCCTTAAATCTTGTAGTTTATGTCCTCTTTCCCAGCACTGTAATTGATTTCAACATCACTCTTCCTGGTCTTTGTTCCCTTGGCTTTTCTTGGTCTACTGAGGATTGAAGTAGGCCTGGTGGATGGTTTGTTCTGGGAATAGTTAACACACTCTCTCCTGGGGAAGTAGATGCTTTGCTTTGAGAAGTTCCTTCAAGGGTAGGAGTTATCTCCACATCGGATTTTCAGCCTGAAACTTCCTGGGAAGCTCTGGCAGGTTGTGTTAAATGCTGGAGATAAGGGCCTGTTAAGTACTATCCTCTTTGACATCTCTGCCCTTTCTACGGAAAAAACTTGGAGTGTACTTTAATGGAAGGATTATTCCTACACCCTGTACTGTTCCACTTTTATAATCTTAATGTTTCTTGTCACAGACTTTTCTTAGGCTTGTAGAACATGCATCATAAAACACGTCGTTATGAATTAAGATTATTTTATTCCCTTTTTGTTTCTTTTAAGACTAACACGTAGAACAGCATCCTTCCTGGCCAATTCTGTCAGTGGTTGGGAAAATGAAAATTAAACGTATACGTTATCTTCTTCTCAAAGGCTTTTGTTTTGACATGAATTTGCTTTCCTTTTCCTAATGGTTTGTTGTAACTAAAATACTCTGTCTTTGGTTTAGTTTAAGAAAAAAGGTTTTGCCCTTCTGTGCATGGTACTGGTGATTGACAGCTGTTGTGAGCCTACGTATGGTCCATTTTCACAAGGATTTGTTGTGTGGGGGATTCTCTGTATTTCTGGAGGTTGGCAGTACTCCTAACAACCTTTTGTGGTATTGCCCAAATCTGGTCTTTGCCTCCCCTGCCAAGACTTAAGATTGTTGTTCTAGGTAATTGTGGCAGACAGAAGTTGCCTCTCACCTCCATCAGCCTGACCTTGTCCCCAGCCCAAACCAACTAGTCTGTGTTCCTACTTGATCTGCCTAAGTGCTTTTGTGCTGAGGTCCTCACATTGCGATTGTTGAAAGTTGGCCACTGTGTTACAGGGAAAGGCATGGTTTGACCGTTTAGGTTAGTAAGTGCTGGTTAGGCGTGTGCTTTGTTGAGTCAGGGAAAGACTACTTCGTAATGGGAGGAGAGGAGGCTTTGAGGTTACTGTAATTTTCTAACCTCTGAATTTCTTGACTGAAACCTCGTAGAAGGTAGAGGGAAGGCTGTATATCCTCTTCCTCCCTGCCAAGGACCCAGCCAGGATGACTATATATCCTTATATCCTGTGTCCCAGCTCGTGTCTCAAAATGGTTACTAGTAGTATCCTTTTTCTCAAAACTTCCCAGCTTTGAGTATGGTCACCCTATAAATGGATCACATCAGGTGTCTTTGAAACTTTTGACAATAGGAATGAACATCAGCTTACCGTGGGGTTTTCTCTCTGCTTCCCCTTGCTGTGTGCCAAATGGGTCTAGTGGCTTCAGTTCATGGCTCTGATATTCCCATCATGCAGAGAGGAAATGAAATTGATTCAGACCACGAGCCACTGTTCTAGTTGGGAGTGACAGAAGCAATGTTCAAGCTTAGGACTTTATACCATTATTACCTTGGAGAGGTACAATTGATAGAGGTATTTGGCCGATGAGAATAGTAGGAAGGGGCAATTAGTATTAGGATATGTTGGTCCAGGGTGAACCTCTTTGAGCCTATCTGTGTGAGTCAAGTCATGTTCCTAGAATGCTGGCCAAACCTCAGAAACACAGCATGTGGGGATGTTTTTCATGTTCAGTAAATGTTAGACAGCCTCCACAGATTTATGGATTTCTAAATCCAAAGGGGCTGCTATTAGTGGGACTTCTTGCAAGTTCTGAATTGTTAACATTAAAACAAATCAATTCTAACAGAACCACTCATTACTATTAAGTATGATTTAAGTATCTGGCTAAGAAAAGCAAGCTGATTCTTGGGTCTTTTAATTAGTGCAATTGAAGACAACTATGGTGATGATGCAACATTATTTTGTGGTGATAATGATTTGTGATAGAGGGTAGGAAGGAATAGTGTAGGATTTCCAAACCTCTCAATTTTCCCATTTGTGTTAAATCTTTAACAGGTTGGAATTGTTTCAGCATGTATACTATACTCTTATTTTTCTATAATTTTCTACCACATTTTTCATAGCTGTAATGACCTGTGAGTCATCACATTGATTTTTTTCAATCAGTGGTCTGCTGAACTCAGAACTTTTAATTAATACAACTGTGCAGGTGCACACCAAGAAATCAGCCTTCAAAGAATTGTTACTAATAGTACAAGTTTGCACTGGAGCTAATTGACCGCACTAGCATGATTTTGCATGTTTTTTTACCCCCCCCCCAACAGTTCCTGTGGGAGTCAAGGAAACACACAAACACACCAGTTCTTGTGGGAGCCAGGCAAGCACACACACCCGGAAGCCCCTGGGAGTTAAATCCATTTGCCGTTAACAGGCATTCTGATCATGTGGCTTAGTCCCCCAGCCAAACCACTCCATATTCAGCCCCTCTTAGTTTGTATCATTTTCCTTGATATCTGTTTCCAGCTACATGCTTGCTCTCCAATCTCCATAGCTACATTAGCTACATCAAAGTATGTACAGATATACTACTTTCATTATTAAGTTTTATTCAAAATGCTCTGAATACAAATTATTCATAGCACCTACTTTTTTTTTTTTTCCATAGCACCTATTTTTGAGGGATGTTTATTAGGATTAAAGATGATAAACCCATACACAATTCTTAGCATGATGCCTGGCACACACATATGTACTCAGCCTGTTAGTGGCTGCCTCTTTCTTGCTTCTGAGGCTCCCTGCTCTGCTCTCCCCACCTTTCTGAAGCACCTGGTCCTACTGACCACCTAGAATCCAAATGCTTTGTCTCCGTCATTTGATGCCTCTGTCCTCCTGATGGTACATTACTTCTCTGGTTTGTGGCAGTGCATTATCCTAATTCTCCTCCTACCTCTCCGACCTTTCTTCCTTTCCTTTTCTTGGTTCTCTGGCCTCTTTCTGTAGTATCCAAGGAAGATAGTCTTTGAGTTTCTGTGCTCAGTTCATTTAAATTTCCTTAGCTATCTTATTCACTCCTGTAGATGATGTTCTGGCTTGGCTTCTCTCCTGGGGTTCCCTGCATCCATTTCCAACAGATTGACTAGCATCTCTGCATGGGTATATCCTGGAAGCCCAGATTCAACATATCTTACATACCCTCTCCTTCCTTTTGCAAAGCATATCCTGCTCCCATCCCTAGGTCTTTGGATGATCAGCTCTCTTTTCCCCGCCTCTTCTCTCCCCACCTCCTCTCTTCCCCTTATTATTGTCTTTGCCAGTTTTTCCTTCTCTTTGTATCTCATCCAGTTGGTAACCATTTCCTGTGGATCTGACCTGGGTGATTCCCCTTGTGTCTGATCTTCCCCCTCTCTCCTAACTACTAGCACCATGGATGTTCCTAATGCCAGCACCACAACACTCAACTGACCGTGGAAATGGTGTCTAACAATAAGTTCTTACCGCCTGTGTTTCACATCTGGTTCCAGACTTGTTTCTTCATTACTTGTTCTAAAGCCCAAGTTTGGACATACCATGTATATATCCAAATTCTTTCTTTCAAAGTTAAAAAAATATATACAATTTTTAAAGGTTTCTTTCCATTTACAGTTATTGCAAAATACTGTCTATATTCCTCTGTGATACATCCTTGAGGCTATCTTAAACCCAACAGTTGATATCTCCTAGTCTGTCACTCCTCTGTTGCCTCCCCTTCCCAACTGGTAACCACTAGTTTGTTCCCTGTATGTGTGAGTCTGCTTCTTTTTTGTTATATTATCTAGTTTTTAATTTTTTTTTTAGATTCTACATATGTGATAACATACAGTATTTGTCTTACTCTGCCTGACTTACTTCATTTTAGCTTAATGTCCTCCAGATCTATCCATGTTGCTGCAAAAGGCAGAATTAGGCTCTTTATTATGGCTGAGTTGTATTCCATTGTATATATGTACTGTATCTTCTGTATTCATTTGTCTGTTCATTGACACTTAGGTTGTTTTCACATCTTGGCAGTTGTAAATAGTGCTACTGTGAGCATTGGGGTGTATGTATCTTTTTGAATTAGTAGTTTTGTTTTCTTCTGGATATATACCCAAGAGTGGGATTGGTCTGTCTATTTTTAGTTTTTTTTTTTTTTTTTTTAACGAGACCTGGATACTATTTTCCTCAGTGGCTGTACCAATTTGCATTTGTACCAGCAGTGTACGAGGGTTCCCCTTTTCCACATCCTGGCAAAGATTTGTTATTTGTGTTCTTTTTGATGACATCCATTCTGACAGGTGTGAGATGGTAGCTCATTGGGGTCTTGATATGCATTTCCCTGATGGTTGGCAGTGTTGAGCATTTTTTCATGTGTCTGTCAGTCATCTACATTTTCTCTTTGGAAAAATGTCCATTTGGTTCATCTCATTTTTTAATCAGGTTGTTCTTTGATGTTGAGTTGTATGAGTTGTTTGTATACATTGGATAGTAGTCTTTTATTGGTTGTATCATTTGCAGATATTTTCTCCCATTCAGTAGGTTGTGTTTTCATTTTACTGATGGCTTCCTTTGCTGTGCAAAAGCTTTTAAATTTAATTAGGTCTTATTTGTTGATTTTTGATTTTATTTGGTTTCCTTTAGGAGACAGATTCAAAAAGATACTGTTGCAATTTATGTCAAAAAGCACTCTACTTACATTTCCTCTAAAAGTTTTAGAGTATCCAGTCTTAACATTTAGATCTTTAATCTATTTTTGAGTTCATTTCTGTTTATGGTGTTAAAGCATGTTCTGATTTCTTTGACATGTGGCTGTCCAGTTTTTCCATTACCACTTGTTGATGAGAGTCTGTCTTTTCTCCATTGGTTATTCTTGCCTTCTTTGTTGATTAAGTGTGTAGGTTTATTCCTGGCCTCTTTATCCCATCCCATCTATGTGTTTGTTTTTGTGCCAGTATCATACTGTTTTAATAACTGTAGCTTTGAAGGTAAGGATCACAATTCCTCCAGCTCTGTTCTTCTTTCTCAAAATTGTTTAGGCTATTTGGGGTCTTTTGTGTTTGCCCATATTCTTTTTTGATTTTCTGATGTGCATGAAATTAGTAAGACATACCAAAATCTTATACCTGTCTTTGGCGCACCCTATCAGATGAGATGTGGGATGAAGGTTTTCAGGCCTTGTTCTGGGTCACAGGTAATTGTCTGTTTTTGGTGTCACCCTAGAGGTCCATTGTTGAGGTGAAATAGTATCAATTTTCAAATAATAATGATATAGATTGAATTGTACACTCCCTCAACTTACGTTGAAGCTTTGATACCCAATATGATTCTTTGATAGAGCTTATAAGGAGGTGTTTAAGTTAAATGAAATCATAAAGTGTGGGATTACTTAGGCTTGGTGTCCTTATAAGAAGAGACATGCGTATGCATTGGTGCTCGCTCTCCCCTCCCTCCAACCCCATGCACACACACACAAAGAAGATGTCATGTGAGCACACAGCAATGAGGTGACTCCCTGTGGAGTATACCCCAGAGCCATGCTGACACCCTGATTTCAGACTTCCAGTCTTCAGAATTGTGAGACATAAATATCTATTTTTTAAGCCACTCAGTCTCGTGTTTTCTTATGGCAGCTCAAGCTAAGACAGATAACATACTTATTTTAGATCTTTTCTGTGCCAGGCATGGGACATGTAGGGAAACACGGCCCCTGCTACCATGCAGTAGGTAAATCCTCCTGTTGTTGCCTTGACATCCAGAAGCTTTCAGCCAAATACACGGAATGCCCACTAAGAGTAAGAGACTGTGTCAAGCAGTGGGTTTACAAAGAAAATGAAGAGCCTAGAGGCGAAGCAAGAGAGATAAATAGATTATTGTGATTCAGTGGAAGTTGGTTCTGTTAGAATGTTCAAGGTGTGTGAACAGCTGAAGTTATGATTCCAGGCAAAGAATGTAAGTAATGGTTAAAGTCATAAATGCATACTAAAAGAAAAATAGATTATAATATTAATTACCTTTAGTTCAACACATTTTTCTTCTCTTCTTTTTTACTTTCTTTTGTTTTGATTACAGAAGTGAAATACACTTGCTCTTTGTATAAAATTTGAGAAGTACTGAAAGTTGTAAAGAAATATGAAGAAAGATACTCATAATCCTGCCACAAAGAGAGCATCTTCTTTCTCTCTGTCTCTTTTATTTTGACCATGCCATATCTGGATTTTAGTTCCCAAAACAGGGATTGAACCTTTGGCACTGAAAGCACTTAGTCCTAACCACTGGACCATCAAGAAAGTCCTTCTTTTCTCTTTATAATGCCATTTAAAATGTCTTTGTTTTTCTACTTTATGGATATAATAGAATTTCCTTATCTGATCTCCTAACTTGAAACATTTAGAGGATTTCCATTCTTAATTTTTTTGCTGTATTGAAGACCTTGATATTTCATATGTAAATCTTTGTCTCCATTTAATAAAATTATTTCCTTTGAACAGACCCCTTGAAGAAGAATTATTTAGTCAAGGGATATAAACATTGTTAAGACCTTTGGGGACATCCTGCCAACCACAGACATGTGTTGAGTTCTTTCTGTGTGAACAAGTGGCTCTGCTTGGCTTCGGGTGAGGATGCTGGAGTTAGGGGACATTGAAATGAGAAAGAGATAGTGTCTTAAGGAGTTTGTGTGACTTCTTGCAGGCTATTTTGTCCATACCAAAAATGGGACTTTTTTGTAGGGTTTCTTATGGCAGCTCAAGCAACGATAACATACTTATTTTAGATCTTTTCTGTGCCAGGCATGGGACATGTAGGGAAACACGGCCCCTGCTACCATGCAGTAGGTAAATCCTCCTGTTGTTGCCTTGACATCCAGAAGCTTTCAGCCAAATACACGGAATGCCCACTAAGAGTAAGAGACTGTGTCAAGCAGTGGGTTTACAAAGAAAATGAAGAGCCTAGAGGCGAAGCAAGAGAGATAAATAGATTATTGTGATTCAGTGGAAGTTGGTTCTGTTAGAATGTTCAAGGTGTGTGAACAGCTGAAGTTATGATTCCAGGCAAAGAATGTAAGTAATGGTTAAAGTCATAAATGCATACTAAAAGAAAAATAGATTATAATATTAATTACCTTTAGTTCAACACATTTTTCTTCTCTTCTTTTTTACTTTCTTTTGTTTTGATTACAGAAGTGAAATACACTTGCTCTTTGTATAAAATTTGAGAAGTACTGAAAGTTGTAAAGAAATATGAAGAAAGATACTCATAATCCTGCCACAAAGAGAGCATCTTCTTTCTCTCTGTCTCTTTTATTTTGACCATGCCATATCTGGATTTTAGTTCCCAAAACAGGGATTGAACCTTTGGCACTGAAAGCACTTAGTCCTAACCACTGGACCATCAAGAAAGTCCTTCTTTTCTCTTTATAATGCCATTTAAAATGTCTTTGTTTTTCTACTTTATGGATATAATAGAATTTCCTTATCTGATCTCCTAACTTGAAACATTTAGAGGATTTCCATTCTTAATTTTTTTGCTGTATTGAAGACCTTGATATTTCATATGTAAATCTTTGTCTCCATTTAATAAAATTATTTCCTTTGAACAGACCCCTTGAAGAAGAATTATTTAGTCAAGGGATATAAACATTGTTAAGACCTTTGGGGACATCCTGCCAACCACAGACATGTGTTGAGTTCTTTCTGTGTGAACAAGTGGCTCTGCTTGGCTTCGGGTGAGGATGCTGGAGTTAGGGGACATTGAAATGAGAAAGAGATAGTGTCTTAAGGAGTTTGTGTGACTTCTTGCAGGCTATTTTGTCCATACCAAAAAGTCCTTGAAATTTGATCCTGTCTGAAACTTTCACTGAGACATTTGGTCTGTAATTCATTACATAAAACAAAAAATTGAATTTTGCCAAGAGGTCCTTGAAATTTCGTTCTGTTCCAAATATCCATTGAGATGTTTGGTTCATGATTCATTGAATGTTACAAACATTTAACTTGGTTAAAATTTTATTTAGATTATTTTTATTGAAATTTATGTTGAATTTTTTCTTTTTTAAAGATTTATTTATTTATTTATTTTGGGCGGGGGGCGGGTTGGGGAGGGAGGGGAGCCGGCGAGCCACTTCTCTTGGTCTTTCATTTCTCCATTTTCATCCGTCTTTGTTCTTTGGCTCCTGTGGGCCTCCCATCGCAGTGGCGTCTGTCGCTGCAGAGCTCCGGCTCTGGGTGCATGCACTCCAGAGCTCCGGTTTGGTAATTTGGACACATCGGTCCAGCCGCTCCACAGCACATGGGATCTTCCCAGGCCAGGGATCGAACCGGCGCCCCTTGCACTGCAAGGCGGTGTCCTTACCCACTGGACCACCAGGGGAAGCCCTATATTGAATTTTTTTACATTTATTCTTCACACTCATCATCAAGTTTGTCCGAGTTACTCTTAAGTCAGTGAGCAATCTTTAAGGTAGTGTTGACCTCATTGCGGGTTTTATATTCATTGTATCTATAAACAGTTTCAGTAATTGTTTTACTTTTGTTGGTATTATTATAAAATTGATGGCAAGCATCTTCTCACTTGTTCATTTGTTAGGAGTAGTGTAATCACCTTTATACTTGCAGTTTTGAAATACATCCTGTACAGTGAAAGGTTAATGATGAGATTTCTTTCCCTTGCAGATGCAGATACTTTCTCATACTTGTATCTCTAAGTGTCTCCTCACCTTTTCATTGTTAGTACATGAATTAGTGGCACAGTCTAAACCAGTACTGCACCATGCACAGTAAACACCTGAGTGAACTGTGTTGGTGCCGCCTTTAAGATACCATTGTGGAATAATATGGAACTGGTACTTAAATATTGAGTATTGTTGTGAGTTGTGTATAGGAATTCTGTCATCATGAGCATAGGCAGCATGAGTGAGAACTGCTTTTCTGCATCTGGTCACTTTATACTCCTCTAGAATTTGAATTCCATGCGATGAATCTGGGTATGGAGCTTGAAGTCTGCTTTCAATTCTGTTTGCTTGCCAGTTTAATGAATTTCTTTCTGGTAGCTTTAACATGACCTTATTGCCATGAGTATCATAATGAGTTCTTGATCGTTCCTGGAATGGTGTTGCATTTGGTTCTTCTGTGTGTTGTTTTAACGTATTTAGGGTTATCCTTCTTTTCCTTTAGCATCAGCATTGTGCTGTTGCTGCTTTCCTGTCTGCTCTTGGCTGATTGTAATATTACCTGAATCCTGACTTAAATATATTGGACATTGCAGGTTCTGCTCTCTTCATGGTGTCAGTGCTCTTTAGTCTAATCTCTTTTAAAGAAATGGAAATGGTAACTACAGCCATTATAACAAAGCATTGTCAGTATACTGTTGCTATCATACTCTGGTAGAATTTTCAAAGATGACACATTGCCAAGCCACAGAAGAAGGACTGTGTTTTTCCTTCTGTAGCTGCGTGACCGATGGTCACTGGTAGGGGAAACCTAAATAATGTCGTATGTATTTGACACCTGATTTGACTGGACTGAATCAGCCAGTAGGTAGGCACTAGCTGAGGGTGTGTGGTGGTTTCTGCTGATTGACAGGTAGGTATGGGAGTTATACCCACTAAAACATCTCCAGATACTGGCATTCATTTTTTTGGATACAGCAGTCTTACCTCATAGGGCATTGATTCAAGAGTAGTCTTGCCCCTTAATCCTGGGCAGTGGCATAGTTGGGGGTTAGTTAGATGTCTGGTATTCCCTTCATGGTGACTCTTAAACCAGACCTCTGTGTGGTAGGAGAGCCACACCTGTTCTCTTTCCTTCCATACAAGCAAGATAACTTGTAACCCAGCTACATTCAGCCAGATGCCCAGTGACATGTTAATGCACCATGCAAGCATTGTGAGATTCCATCCTCAACTAGTCAGTCATCCTCTGTGCATTTTTCTCTAACTGTAGGACTCTTCCTGGGTGTACATAGTTAATATATATTCTACTTTTTGTGGAATTTGAACCCTAACCCATCTGCTTAACCCCATGTGGCATTGCCAGCTAGACTACTGAGGGTAGAATGGTTATTATCATCAGTGCAGTCTCAATATAATTATTGGACCAGTAGGACTTATTTTTGATATATTAATCCTGTAATCTGAAAGTGTAAGTAAATGTTATGGCTATTTGAGTTCAGAGACATTTTCCAACCATGGGTGTTTTGGACAGGACTGAATATCAAGGACCATTTGGCATGGACCAGATATACTCAAGAATATTTTTTTGTTTTTATGTCTCCTACCTTTAAAAAACCTAATTTGTTTATTTTTGGTTGTGCTGAGTCTTTGTTGCTGCGTGCAGACTTCCTCTAGTTGCAGAGAGTGGTGACAGCTCTTTGTTGTTGTGCATAGGTTTCTCACTGTGGTGGCTTCTCCTGTGTTGGAGCACAACTGTTGGCCCCCGACTTCAGTACTGGAGCGTGTGGGCTCAGTAGTTACAGCACACGGGCTTAGTTGCTCTGCATCATGTGGAATCTTCTGGATCAGGGACTGAACCCTTCTTATCCACTGTACTTCTGGGAAATTCCACTCATGGATATTTTTGATAGGACCAAATTTCAAAGAACTGTTAGTGTGGGCCAGGTGTCTCAGTGGATATTTTGGATAGGATTAAATGTCCACTAATCCAGAGACCTACCAAGGGAGACATACCTGTGAGTACAGAAGCTCCGAGGACCTTGTACTTTGTAAGTGACTTACACAGTGTTTCTAAAATGACATGAAAATTTCAAGCCAGCACTTAAATATCTTGTTTGTGCATTACGAAGTTTCCTGGGATTTGGGGATGTCTTTAGACTCATAAATCGGTCATGTTTTTGGCAGGAAAGAAACATGTTCATATATAACAAGTGAGGTTCAGTCTTTAAAACTGGGCTTGTGTGTGTTATATGGTTTTATGAGGAAATTTTGATCAACAGATAAAAAATTGTGAGCATGATTATTTATTTCCTTTAACCATATACCTTTGTTTCTCAAAGAGATTGTTCCAAGAGAGGCTTATTTTAAACTATTAAAAATGTAAGTTTAGTATATTATCTTGTAAAATGCACAGCTCAGAATTACACAGTTTGATAAATTATCACAAAGTGGATGTATCTATTATTACTCAAGTCAGTAAATACAGTTAACAGCATCCCGTAAAGTTCCCTTCTTATCTCCATCTCATGGGTGTTTTGGAATCTGAAAGTGTAAGTAAATGTTATGGCTATTTGAGTTCAGAGACATTTTCCAACCATGGGTGTTTTGGACAGGACTGAATATCAAGGACCATTTGGCATGGACCAGATATACTCAAGAATATTTTTTTGTTTTTATGTCTCCTACCTTTAAAAAACCTAATTTGTTTATTTTTGGTTGTGCTGAGTCTTTGTTGCTGCGTGCAGACTTCCTCTAGTTGCAGAGAGTGGTGACAGCTCTTTGTTGTTGTGCATAGGTTTCTCACTGTGGTGGCTTCTCCTGTGTTGGAGCACAACTGTTGGCCCCCGACTTCAGTACTGGAGCGTGTGGGCTCAGTAGTTACAGCACACGGGCTTAGTTGCTCTGCATCATGTGGAATCTTCTGGATCAGGGACTGAACCCTTCTTATCCACTGTACTTCTGGGAAATTCCACTCATGGATATTTTTGATAGGACCAAATTTCAAAGAACTGTTAGTGTGGGCCAGGTGTCTCAGTGGATATTTTGGATAGGATTAAATGTCCACTAATCCAGAGACCTACCAAGGGAGACATACCTGTGAGTACAGAAGCTCCGAGGACCTTGTACTTTGTAAGTGACTTACACAGTGTTTCTAAAATGACATGAAAATTTCAAGCCAGCACTTAAATATCTTGTTTGTGCATTACGAAGTTTCCTGGGATTTGGGGATGTCTTTAGACTCATAAATCGGTCATGTTTTTGGCAGGAAAGAAACATGTTCATATATAACAAGTGAGGTTCAGTCTTTAAAACTGGGCTTGTGTGTGTTATATGGTTTTATGAGGAAATTTTGATCAACAGATAAAAAATTGTGAGCATGATTATTTATTTCCTTTAACCATATACCTTTGTTTCTCAAAGAGATTGTTCCAAGAGAGGCTTATTTTAAACTATTAAAAATGTAAGTTTAGTATATTATCTTGTAAAATGCACAGCTCAGAATTACACAGTTTGATAAATTATCACAAAGTGGATGTATCTATTATTACTCAAGTCAGTAAATACAGTTAACAGCATCCCGTAAAGTTCCCTTCTTATCTCCATCCCATCCCTCTTCTCCTAAGCACTATTCCTGAGTTCCAGTAACCTAGATTTTGTCTGTTACTGAGTTAAAGAAGTTTGGAATTGTTTTAGAAACTCATTTTGAAAATTAAACTCCAGTTAGTCTATCTGTGTCCCTTATTTCTTGCTGTATGACCAGTTGCCCCAAACCTTTGAGACTGAAGGTGGCAATAGCTAGTGTCCCTTCTGGTGACTCAGTGGATTGGCTGGGTGCTTCCTTTACCCTCTCTTGAGCTTGCTTTTGCAGATGTGTTTCGCTAGGACACAAGACCTTCTCCTATTCCCGTGAGGTCTCTCTTCCTGGGTTTCTCCATGGAATGACAGCCTCGGGAGAGTGTTCCAAGAGGGCAGAGATGAAAGGTTCAGATATTTATTTATTTATTTATTTATTGGCCACTTCTATTGATCTTTCATTTATTTATCTTTGTTCTTTGGCCTGTGTGGGCCTCCCATTGCAGTGGCCTCTCTAGCTGCATGCGCGCATGCACTCCAGAACTTCGACTCCGTAGTAGGACACATGGGTCCAGCTGCTCCGCGGCACATGGGATCTTCCCAGGGCAGGGATCAAACCGGCACCCCTTGCACTGCACTGCAAAGTGGTGTCCTTACCCACTGGACCACCAGGGAAGCCCGGTTCAGGTATTTTTAAGGCCCAGGCTTTAGGATTCATACAGCATCATTTCCACCAATTTTGCTGATCAAAGCAAGTTGCAAGGCCAGCCCAGATTCAAGGGAAAAAGTGGAGTAATGAGGAATGGCAAAGTGACATTACAGAGATTTTTCCGTTAAAGATCTGTGGCCATTATACAATGTGCCATACCACCTGAAAAGTGCTTTTCCTACTATATAGACCAAGATTTTTGTTAATAACAATTTTACTTGTTGAGGCTGTATTTCAACTGGTCCAGTGTAATACTGTCATTTGTCAAAGCAAAGCATTTTGAAGAAGGTGGAGGATCAGTTTTGTCTTCCTCTATACAAAGGTGCATGTAAGTCAAAGCTATGGTTTTCCCAGTAGTCCTGTACAGGTGTGAGGGCTGGACCATAAAGAAGACTGAGCAATGAAGAATCGATGCCTTCGAACTTTAGTGTTGGAGAAGACTCTTTGAGTGTCCTTTGGAGGACAAGGAGATCAAACCAGTCAGTCCTAAAGGAAATCAACCCTGAATATTCATTAGAAGGACTGACAGCTGAAGCTGTAGCTCCAATACTCTGGCCACCTGATGTAAAGAGTGGACTCATTGGGAAAAACCCTGATGCTGGGGAAAAATAGAAGGCAGAAGGACAGGGGGATAATGGAGGACGAGATGGTTGGATGGCATCACTGAGTCAATGGACAGGGATTTGAGCAGGCTCCAGAAGATGATGAAGGTCAGGGAAGCCTGGTGTGATTGCAAAGAGTCGGGCATGGCTGAGCGACTGAACTGATAGAAAATAATTGGATCAGAAATAGAAAGAAGTGCTTTTAGCCACTGACTTTTAAATTTTTTTTGGAGTCAAGTTTGTACTACATCTTTTTCTTTTCCAGATATTTCTTCCATGGTTAGGTGGCCTCTGCCAAACTCATGAAGTGATATAAAGCACATGCTTCATCAGCACACATTTCTGGAATTTAAATTAGTGTTCTCAAAGTGCATAACACTTTGAACCATCAGAGTTCCGGAATTTGTGATATAGCAACTTTTCTCTCTGGCTGTAGACTCTTTGGGTAAGAGAACATCCAGGAAGGTTTGTTCATTTAATTCCTGGGTCCTGAAATCTGTATTAAAGTGAAATCTTCAAGGTAATTATCAAGGCTGTTTGCAAAGAGAGGCTCTGACTCCTCAGAAAACCCTGATTTATGTGTTACAAAATAGATGCCTAATGTGTGATTTTCTTTGAATTATTTTTACCCAAGATACCTTTTAGAATTGAGTGAAGGAGTGTTTGCGGTTTGATGTGATAATGATAGTAGCAAGACTGGTTCTGTTTGTTGAACATTTTCTAAGTTTCTGAGGGCATTAAGCTCAGTGCTTTACATTCTGACTTACAGGGCTTTGGGGGACTAATTGGCAACCTATGGTTAGCAAATAAGACAGAAGAAAAGCCCAGTAATGATTGGCTAATAGCACAATGAGGTAGGCAGTAATAGCTTTTATTTGAGCACTTGCTGTGATCAAGGCTCTACATTTGTGTTCACTCATACAGTATTTACAAAAGTCACAAAAGATTGCTTCTGTTATTATAACCATTTTGCTGATGGGACAGTCCAGGCATAGAACATTAGATCACAGAGCTAGTTAATGGCAGAACCAGGATTTAAGTCCGTGCAGTCTGAGTCCAGAGCTTTGGTTGCCATGCCCGCTTCTGTCAGGAATGGAACCGTTGCATATGTTTGTGATGTTGATGTGACCTCTGACCCTTTTCCCTAGACCCTGCCCTTCTCTGTTGTTGGGTTCCAGGGCCAGGCACCCTGGGTGGTGGTGATGTCATGGTGCCTCTGAACTGGCTGTGCCAAGTCGCTGTCTCACTCAGTTAATGATTCCTCTTGGATTTTGGCTTCCTTCTGAATCTAGGGTTCATGATTACCCTCTGGAGAGAGGTGCTCACTTCCTTAAAGTCTGACAGCCTCTTCCTCTATGATTAACCAGTTCTATAAATCATTTACAACTATAAAGAAATTTTCCTTTCTTCCAGTGCTAGAATTCAGTATAACCTGTAAAGCAAGCGCTAAATGCCCTGACCTGACTGTGTTATTAGGCCATCTTTCTCTTTGCCAAAATTGCTTTCGGTCTTCAGGTGGTACTGAGCCTCCTGTGTACCATCCTGAAGTAGTCACTGTGGTTTTCGTTGACATCAGTGGATGATTTGACACATTTCAAAAGCATTTGTTTTCACAGGAGAGGTTGTTCCTGGGTTGCTTAGAAGAGTGAAGACTGGAAGAGAACTTCAGGGCAGCCCCATCTTTAGTCTCCCCACAGAGTAGTTTGAAAATATTTGAAATTGAACAACTGTAAATAAGACTTTATGGGTCATTTTTTGCTTGCTTCTTTCCCAATTTAGAAAAACTTTGGATCAGACACCATGTTAGGAGGCATTTCACGTACATTAACCCATCTCCTCTTTAAAACAGACCAGTGATGTCAGTATTATTGCAGGAAGATGGTGTAATGTGCCCCAGGTCCATGGGAAGTATCCCTTGCAGTGCCAGGGTCCTGTTTTCAGACTTCAGGTCCTGTGCTATTTCCTGGCAACTTATCCCAGGCTGCCTATCCTTCAGGAAAATAGTGAAAGTATAAGTGTGAATTGCTTAGTTGTGTCCAACTCTTCGCAACCCCATGGACTGTAGCCTGCCAGGCTTCTTTGTCCTTGGTATTCTCCAGGCAAGAATACTAGAGTGAGTTGCCATTCCCTTCTCCAGGGGAGTCTTCCTGACCCAAGGATTGAACCTGGGTCTCTTGCATTGCAGGTGAATTCTTTACCATCTGAGCCATCAAGGAAACCTGTCTTTCAAGACCCTTTAAATCTCTCACAGAACAACGTTGGAAACCCAGACAGTTTCTGTTTAAAACTCATTCTCGGGAACTTGCTGTAGTGAATGCTTCTTCTCCTCCTCTGTGCTGGCTTTCCTTTTTCCCTCTGAGTCCCAGCATGAGGTAATGAGGTTTAGAGGCAAGAGGTCTGGGATTAGCTTCCCTTTAAGTTATTTGGCAAGATAAAAGAGTGGACATCATGAGAAACCCATTGTATCACTCAGCACATGGAAGAATACTCTGTCGAAAAGTCCTGTTCTTCCTGTGATTGGAATTAAGAAAGCAGGGGGAAGATCTTGGTGAAATTCTGTTTGTTCACCCTCTCTCCTGTGCCCAATTTTTCTTCATTTGCTCTCTTCTCCCAGGTAGTGGTACTCCCATCCTGAAGTAGTCACTGTGGTTTTCGTTGACATCAGTGGATGATTTGACACATTTCAAAAGCATTTGTTTTCACAGGAGAGGTTGTTCCTGGGTTGCTTAGAAGAGTGAAGACTGGAAGAGAACTTCAGGGCAGCCCCATCTTTAGTCTCCCCACAGAGTAGTTTGAAAATATTTGAAATTGAACAACTGTAAATAAGACTTTATGGGTCATTTTTTGCTTGCTTCTTTCCCAATTTAGAAAAACTTTGGATCAGACACCATGTTAGGAGGCATTTCACGTACATTAACCCATCTCCTCTTTAAAACAGACCAGTGATGTCAGTATTATTGCAGGAAGATGGTGTAATGTGCCCCAGGTCCATGGGAAGTATCCCTTGCAGTGCCAGGGTCCTGTTTTCAGACTTCAGGTCCTGTGCTATTTCCTGGCAACTTATCCCAGGCTGCCTATCCTTCAGGAAAATAGTGAAAGTATAAGTGTGAATTGCTTAGTTGTGTCCAACTCTTCGCAACCCCATGGACTGTAGCCTGCCAGGCTTCTTTGTCCTTGGTATTCTCCAGGCAAGAATACTAGAGTGAGTTGCCATTCCCTTCTCCAGGGGAGTCTTCCTGACCCAAGGATTGAACCTGGGTCTCTTGCATTGCAGGTGAATTCTTTACCATCTGAGCCATCAAGGAAACCTGTCTTTCAAGACCCTTTAAATCTCTCACAGAACAACGTTGGAAACCCAGACAGTTTCTGTTTAAAACTCATTCTCGGGAACTTGCTGTAGTGAATGCTTCTTCTCCTCCTCTGTGCTGGCTTTCCTTTTTCCCTCTGAGTCCCAGCATGAGGTAATGAGGTTTAGAGGCAAGAGGTCTGGGATTAGCTTCCCTTTAAGTTATTTGGCAAGATAAAAGAGTGGACATCATGAGAAACCCATTGTATCACTCAGCACATGGAAGAATACTCTGTCGAAAAGTCCTGTTCTTCCTGTGATTGGAATTAAGAAAGCAGGGGGAAGATCTTGGTGAAATTCTGTTTGTTCACCCTCTCTCCTGCTGACCAACCTCAGTGCTTTGTCTTCATTTCTCTGCTCTCTTCTCCCACCTCCCCTGGAGTAAAGACATTCTGATGTGGTAGTGTGTACTTAAAGCTTCATTTAAGCTTCCTTTTTGGGATGATAAGAAGATCCACTTCTTCAGTGTGGTTCCCAGCTGACCCACTTCTCTCCCTCTTTGCCCTCCTCATGTCCTTTGGTTCTTTGCACAGCTGAGAAGCTCAGGCATTTATCTTTCAGTTCTCAATGGAACAAAACAAGAAATGCAAAGAAAAGAACTTCTACAGTGAGATGACCAAAGGCATAATGCTGTAAGAACTCAGGTGTAGGGTCAGGTAAACCTGGGATATAATCAAAGCTCTGCTTATTACTGGCTGTGTCACCTCAGGCAGTTCTTGAACCTCTGACAGTCACTGTAAACATTAGAAACAATTAAATGAATGAAGCATTCTGGCCAGAGGTCTTGCACATAGTGGGGACTTAATAAATGTGAGCTTTTAGTTCATTTGCTACAAATGCACTAAATAAGGGGGTCTGAGGGGCTTGGATCTAGGTTGTGGGATCAGTTTTGAGAAGAAGGCACTTTTGGGATTTTCTAGTCTGAAGCCTGCATTTTGCTAAGACCTGGAGAAATTAAGGGACTGTGTTCCACCTGTAGAACTAGTTAGGGGTGGAGATAAGACTGGAAACCAGGACTTCTGAGTCCGAGCTTATGCTCTTTCTCTGGCATCATGATTGATTCAATCCAGATATTTACACCAGCATCTCTAGGGCAGGGTTTATTGGAGTCACCTGTGGACAGGTGGGGGTGTTAAGAAAACAACATCCTGGACTCCATCCTAAACTATTAAATCAGAATCTCTGGGGGTATAGGCAGGGATCTTCATTTTCTGATGATTCTTATACATCTTATGAGTTTATAGTTTTTATGAATTGACTATAAATTTGAGCCTCATTGTTCTTGGCGCTATAATATGAGTTGATATTTACAGAGTTATCCCAGAGTATTTGGCTTCAGCACATGGAAGAATACTCTGTCGAAAAGTCCTGTTCTTCCTGTGATTGGAATTAAGAAAGCAGGGGGAAGATCTTGGTGAAATTCTGTTTGTTCACCCTCTCTCCTGCTGACCAACCTCAGTGCTTTGTCTTCATTTCTCTGCTCTCTTCTCCCACCTCCCCTGGAGTAAAGACATTCTGATGTGGTAGTGTGTACTTAAAGCTTCATTTAAGCTTCCTTTTTGGGATGATAAGAAGATCCACTTCTTCAGTGTGGTTCCCAGCTGACCCACTTCTCTCCCTCTTTGCCCTCCTCATGTCCTTTGGTTCTTTGCACAGCTGAGAAGCTCAGGCATTTATCTTTCAGTTCTCAATGGAACAAAACAAGAAATGCAAAGAAAAGAACTTCTACAGTGAGATGACCAAAGGCATAATGCTGTAAGAACTCAGGTGTAGGGTCAGGTAAACCTGGGATATAATCAAAGCTCTGCTTATTACTGGCTGTGTCACCTCAGGCAGTTCTTGAACCTCTGACAGTCACTGTAAACATTAGAAACAATTAAATGAATGAAGCATTCTGGCCAGAGGTCTTGCACATAGTGGGGACTTAATAAATGTGAGCTTTTAGTTCATTTGCTACAAATGCACTAAATAAGGGGGTCTGAGGGGCTTGGATCTAGGTTGTGGGATCAGTTTTGAGAAGAAGGCACTTTTGGGATTTTCTAGTCTGAAGCCTGCATTTTGCTAAGACCTGGAGAAATTAAGGGACTGTGTTCCACCTGTAGAACTAGTTAGGGGTGGAGATAAGACTGGAAACCAGGACTTCTGAGTCCGAGCTTATGCTCTTTCTCTGGCATCATGATTGATTCAATCCAGATATTTACACCAGCATCTCTAGGGCAGGGTTTATTGGAGTCACCTGTGGACAGGTGGGGGTGTTAAGAAAACAACATCCTGGACTCCATCCTAAACTATTAAATCAGAATCTCTGGGGGTATAGGCAGGGATCTTCATTTTCTGATGATTCTTATACATCTTATGAGTTTATAGTTTTTATGAATTGACTATAAATTTGAGCCTCATTGTTCTTGGCGCTATAATATGAGTTGATATTTACAGAGTTATCCCAGAGTATTTGGCTTCAGTCATCGGAATATGTCGCCATCTAATGATGTTACATTTGTAATAATGACACTCATGGCAGCCACAGCTTGTGGAGTACCCAGGTATGGTCTCAGTGCCCTTGGGCACTTCAAATAGTGTCTGGCATATGGTGAGCACTTTATAAGTGTTAGCTATACTAACCCCATTTAATTCTCACAACACCCCTTTGAGGATTATTAATGTCTCCATCATAGGTGTAATAAACCAATGCGCAGAGAAATCAAATAACTTGCCACAGGTCACACAACTGCTAAGTGGTTGAGCCAATATTTGGACTCGTGTCTGATGCTGACACCCATGTGGGATCATGGACAAGTGCATGTGAAATATTCTTTCAATAAATGCTGACATTTAAAGGATTTTCTTCATTAGAAAAATATCTCTCCAAGTTCTGTCAAAACAGATCTAAGATCTCTTACATAGGTAAATAATCCCTTTTCTGACTTACTCAAAAAAGTTCCAGAGTGAGGCTTGAAAACAGCTTGTTTGAAAGGAAATGGTCTTACTTTCCAGTCTCTGTTCATGGGAATGAAATGGACAGTGAAGGGGGAAAGTGATAGCTGGCCAAAGAACCAGACTCAGCTTCTTCAAGTCAAAAGAGCTCCTAGAGAGGAGAACTTGGAAAAGCTGTGTGCTGTGCAGTTTTGTATTTGTTTGTTTGTTTGTTTTTTCTGCTCATTTTATGACTTTCATTGATCCCGAAATTTTGGGGTTGTATATTTGTATATAAATATACACTGCATGTGGACTGAATCCCCCACTCCCACACCCACAGGGCATGGTCGTGAAAACTATAGATGAAGGGACCGTTACTTCTGATTTTGTGTGTTGTTGCAGTCTTGGTGGCTGAACAACACAATAACTCAAAACTCGATGGTTTCAAAGCAACAAGGTTTATTTTATTCATGGGTCTTCAGTGTGGACAAGGCTCATCAGGGGCAGCTTGTTTTGACTTTGCCCAGTGTCAGCTACAGTGACCTGAGGCTGGGAGTTGGAATCATCTGACTCTCGGTCCATTTACATGGCACCTGGGCTGGGGGAACCAGAAGAGCTAGGGGTGGGGGCAGCTGGTCATCCCTTTAGGTGGTTTCTCTGTATGGTCTCTCCAGCCCCACAAGGTCACTGTGGGCTCCAGTCATGTGTCAAGGGCAGGACGGAGTGCACACCGGGCAAATGCCATCTTGACTCTTGATCTTGCCTCTGAAGTTCTGCAGTATTACTCCTGTCATGTTCTTTTGATTGAGGACGTCACAATGGTCCATTTGGTTCAAGGGAAGGGGGCCGTAGGCCCCACTGCTTGATGAAGGAGTGTCTGTGTCTCACTTCCTGTAAGAAGAACATGTGGGATAGGCTGTGTTGGTGTGGCCATCTTTAGAAAGTATAATCTGCCACGTTTGTTGACTCTACTCTTGCTAAATAGGTTCATTCAGGGCCTGGGTAGTTTATTGAGTTTCTGTATCATCATGGTTAGTGTGATTTATGAATTTGCACATGTTAAACAAGCTAAGTTCATACAGTTTTGGGGTGGAAGGAACCTGAACTGAGTTTATTCAGAACCATGTGAATATATGATGGGGAGGAGCTGGCAAAGCATTGCCTCATCATGGAAGAATAATCCATAGATTATTTTTTTTCTTTCAAGAAAGGATCAAGCTCTTTGTCTTTGTTTAGAAGCTTAGGCAATCTCGCAAAGCATGTAGTTACCGTTAAGTTTCTTTGACAATTGTTTAATGGGGTCTAAAATGTTCTACAATATAAACATTCTAAAATGTTCTAAAATGTGAACAAGACAGACAAGGCTCTATCCTTACGAAACTCAGATTAATGTGAAAAAGAGAGATCCATTTAAACAGGTAGGTTAATAGAAATTTCAGATAATTGTAAGGTTCATAGGTAAACATGTGAGAGAACCTGGAGTAAGTGGTAGTTGCCATGATGTTATTTGAGCTTAGTTAGTTGGCCAGCAGAATTATCAGAAAAGATACCTGTGGAGTTTCAACTAGCCCTCTTCTTGGGCTCCCCATGTATGTAAGAGGAGAGAAAATTATCAAGGAATGGTTAGGGTAAGCTTGTACTTATTCACATTCTAGAATAACAATTGGATTAGCCACCCCTTTAATATCTATCCTGCAAGTATTTTTCCTTCCATTACCCCTCTAAGAAAAGGTTCAATAGAGATAATTTAGGAACATAAAAAGAAATATTACTTTCACACGGTAGATAGAAAACACATGTAATTCACTTATTTTCCCTGAGACTGAAAGTGTGAAAAGTCTTAAGAATAAATTTGTGAAAACTGGATCTATAATAGGGAAAAACTGGATCTGTTATTTAGGGAAGTTAGTAGTATTAGAATATATCCATTAGCATATGAGGATCTATGAGGGCCTCTTTCTGGCTTACCTATCACCATCTTATCCCATCCATACAGAAAATATTAGTCATGTGCCTTCTTTGTGCCCATCTCTGGGGATGGAATATAACAACAGTAATCAGGGTCCGTATGTTCATGGAGGCAAACGAAAAAGAAAACAACCAGGCAGAGTAATTGTAATATATCCAGTAATGAAACAGGTCATGGTTGATGGAGAGGGACTGACTTTAGCTGAGGTGTCAGGGAAGGGCTCTGAGGAGGTCGTCAGTGTTGTCAGCTATTGTGGTGCTGAGCCAGCTGCCTAGGCTGGAAGATACATTGGGCCAAATCCAGGATCTCGATGGCGCCATGCTTACACTGTTATTGAGGACAGATTGGATGAGAGCTGTGATTTCTGCAGCATATTGAGTGCTTAAAGTTTAATAACAGCCTTTGCCCTGGCCTGAGTAGTCCAGGGTGACTCTTCAGTGATATCAAGTGCGGGCACCTTTATAGAGCTTCTCTCACTCTGAGCCCCGGTCTGAAGGTAACTGTGGGTTTCTTGGCTCTGCCTGAAGCTTATCCCATGAGTGCTAGGGAAGCAAGAGTTGTCAAAAGCCTGACTTCATCTTGGCTTCCTAGTTTTTGGTTTCCCAGTTTTTCTTAGTATTTTGTTGGAGAGTAGTTGCTAAGTGACAGATCCCTCTGGCTAGAGCAGAGGAGATGGCCAATTGAAGAGGGTGTGAATCCTGTTGAAGGATGACTTCTAGGAACAAAAATCCAGGGAGAGAGAGAGTTTCATTTTCGGATGGAAGTCCCATTACAGAGTTTCCCACATTTATTGTGTCTACCTCTTGGCACCTCTCTTACGACCTCTGCTATTGGTTTTGAAATTCATAGACTTCTGCTGGCTTGGTTAGAGCCATGCAGACCTCAAGTCTGGTGGTAATTACTGGAGTGAGGTGGCCTGGTGTGTGAGAGTACATTTACCCTGGTAGAACATTGTAGAACTCTTCAAGGGGGAAAAGGGCCTTTACATGGGAACATTTGGTTCAAATTATTTTGATTTGTGTTAATGGGTTGGTTCCAAAGTCATGACTTGCTTTGGGAAATCTAATGGAGAACACTTGTGGGATATTATGTGTTTCTTATTTTTTTGTTTTGTTTTCAAGTGGTATTTTCGCTGCATTCTTCTATGGTCTGGCTTCCCAGGTGGCGCTAGTAGTAAAGAACCTGCCTGCCAGTGCAGGAGACTTCAGAGATGATGGTTTAATCCCCAGGTCAGGAAGATACCCCTCGAGAAGGGCATGGCATCCCACTCCAGTTTTCTTGCCTGGAGAATTCCATGGACAGAGGAGCCTGACAGGCTTCAATTGCATAGGGTCGCAAAGAGTCAGACACGACTGTAGTGACTTAGCATGTATGCACACTTCTTTGGTCATCTTTCCTTATTCTAGAGACACTTCACTGACATTTCTGGAATCTTGTTCTCTTTGGAGAAGGCGTCTTTTCTTGAAATTGTTCTTGAGAAGAGAGGAGTGTGGAATGCTCTGGGTATGTCAGTCTGTGGGACAAAAGGTTCATGGTCACATTCTCTTTTCCCTTACCTGTTAATTCCTCACCTTTGTATTATTTAAGTCCCTGTCTTGTGTGCTTATGCGCACAGCGGTTGATTGGCTTAGTGGAGTTTATCTTGGGTTCAGTACCTAGTATAAAAAGTATTTTGGATTAGGATAGTGTGGAGTAAATAAGTTCTTCACTTTCTGAAAGGACTAGGAGAAAAGATGTCTAGAGCTCTTATGGGTGGAAACCGATATTTTGTCTGAAAATACTCAGTAGTAAGAGCATTTGAATTAGACATCTCTGTCACTTACTAGCCCTGTGACCTGAGACAAGCTTTTTTAACCTTTTCAAAGCCAATTTCCCATTCGTAAAACAGGGATGAGAATTCACTCAAAATTACATTTTGAGGCTTAAATAAGATCTTATGTGTAAAAAGCTCGGCACAGAGTTTAATTATTTAATAAATAAATGGCAGCTGTTATTGTAAATAGTTGTTTTATGTGTGGCGACTTCATCAGTGGTACTAGAGATGGTATATTCTGGCTGTGAAGAGTGGATCCAATTCATAACAATGATCACCCTGGAAGAATCACATCAGTTAGATGTGTCTTTTGGTAGGGATGAAGGGCCCGTGAGTCAAAGATCTCCCAAACCTTTATTCCGCCAAACCCTGGTCCACTTGAATCCTGGCTTTTTCATCTGTTTGCATATCTGGCTCAAAGTTAGACCTTCCTCACCTTGAGAACTTCTTATACTTATTTTCTGTATCTGGAAAAGCCTGCCATGAACATTCCCCACCTCCTATAATCACCCTGGAGGTTTCCAAGACCTCTCTGCATACCCCTCGAGAAGGGCATGGCATCCCACTCCAGTTTTCTTGCCTGGAGAATTCCATGGACAGAGGAGCCTGACAGGCTTCAATTGCATAGGGTCGCAAAGAGTCAGACACGACTGTAGTGACTTAGCATGTATGCACACTTCTTTGGTCATCTTTCCTTATTCTAGAGACACTTCACTGACATTTCTGGAATCTTGTTCTCTTTGGAGAAGGCGTCTTTTCTTGAAATTGTTCTTGAGAAGAGAGGAGTGTGGAATGCTCTGGGTATGTCAGTCTGTGGGACAAAAGGTTCATGGTCACATTCTCTTTTCCCTTACCTGTTAATTCCTCACCTTTGTATTATTTAAGTCCCTGTCTTGTGTGCTTATGCGCACAGCGGTTGATTGGCTTAGTGGAGTTTATCTTGGGTTCAGTACCTAGTATAAAAAGTATTTTGGATTAGGATAGTGTGGAGTAAATAAGTTCTTCACTTTCTGAAAGGACTAGGAGAAAAGATGTCTAGAGCTCTTATGGGTGGAAACCGATATTTTGTCTGAAAATACTCAGTAGTAAGAGCATTTGAATTAGACATCTCTGTCACTTACTAGCCCTGTGACCTGAGACAAGCTTTTTTAACCTTTTCAAAGCCAATTTCCCATTCGTAAAACAGGGATGAGAATTCACTCAAAATTACATTTTGAGGCTTAAATAAGATCTTATGTGTAAAAAGCTCGGCACAGAGTTTAATTATTTAATAAATAAATGGCAGCTGTTATTGTAAATAGTTGTTTTATGTGTGGCGACTTCATCAGTGGTACTAGAGATGGTATATTCTGGCTGTGAAGAGTGGATCCAATTCATAACAATGATCACCCTGGAAGAATCACATCAGTTAGATGTGTCTTTTGGTAGGGATGAAGGGCCCGTGAGTCAAAGATCTCCCAAACCTTTATTCCGCCAAACCCTGGTCCACTTGAATCCTGGCTTTTTCATCTGTTTGCATATCTGGCTCAAAGTTAGACCTTCCTCACCTTGAGAACTTCTTATACTTATTTTCTGTATCTGGAAAAGCCTGCCATGAACATTCCCCACCTCCTATAATCACCCTGGAGGTTTCCAAGACCTCTCTGCACCTCAGATGATGTCAAATAGTTGGCTCTGGGACCCAGGCTTGCTCCCAAGCCTTGCTGGCTGCCACCACTGGCTTCCTAAACAGGCAGCTGGAAGGGAGAGTGTGGTCACCCCAGGGAGCCATAGTGAGGCCTCTCTCACTAGCATTTGAGCAGAGATCAGGGATGCAGGGAGGTGAGCTCACTGAAGCAAACAGTTGGGGGTTCACTGACATAAAGATGGCACCTTTGATCACTAGAACATGCAATTTCATTAGATTTTTTTTTTTTTTTTTTGGGCGGGGGTCGGGTTGGGGAGGGAGGGGAGTGGGCGGGCCACTTCTATTGGTCTTTCATTTCTCTATTTTCATCCGTCTTTGTTCTTTGGCTCCTGTGGGCCTCCCATCGCGGTGGCCTCTGTCATCGCAGAGCGCCGGCTCTGGGCGCATGCGCCCCAGAGCTCCGGCTCGGTAATTGGACACATCAGTCCAGCCACTCCGCGGCACGTTGGGATCTTCCCAGGCCAGGGATCGAACTGGCGCCCCTTGCACTGCAAGGCGGTGTCCTTACCCACTGGACCACCAGGGGAAGCCCTCATTAGATTTTAGTAATTATAATGATACCTGCCATTCACAAAGGCTTATTACTACATGCCAGACCTGCATGGGGTGGTGATTTATAATCCTCATTTTCTCAGCAAGCAAACTGGGGCTTTTGGTATTGGTGTAACACACCCAGCTTTCTGCATACTTCCTTATCACATCTTATTTCTTTCCTGATGTCTAGAAAATTTCTCGGTCTCAGTGTGGGAAGACAGGCAGGAAGGGTGTAGTGGGAAGAGTGTTGAACTTTAAGTCAGATTCTAACCCCTCCCCCTTCCTTTTCCCATTTCCTCCCAACCTTCCTTCTGGTTTGTAAGATCTGGGGCTTGACCCAGAGGAGGTGACACTCTGTGATGATGAGAATCCTGAGCCCTGTCCTCAGACACTTGGGGGTTGCATCCTGGCTTGGTCATTTGCTCATCCAGGGGCCTTGGGAAGTGGTGTCCTTCTGTGAACCTCGGTTTCCTCATCAGGGAATGATCACTTACCCTTTCACTGACATTGGGGACTAACTGGCATGACTCCACGGTAAAGTACCTGGTAAGTATCATTACATGTGAACTAAAATTAGAGATCATTTTAGGTTATTCTCTGTTTCTCAGACATTCTTGTTTTTCCTTAATGAGTTGGTGGCTTTAAAGCCTTCTTCTGTGGGTAGTGTCACAGACTGGTTGAGAGTCTGATGCATGTTTTGGACTCTCCCAACAAAGTGAATGTTCACCCCAAATCATATTCAGTTTCAGAGGACTCAGGACCTTCTAAAGCTCCTTGTCGGTGAACTCCTGAAGGAAACCTGCCCGGATGATTGTGATCTCCTTTCCACAGAGCCCCTGCCTTATCTTCCCTCTGCACCCCAGTGGCCCTTAGCTGAGGCCAGGGTGCCTGGAGAAGCCCTCCTGAGGACTCTGGGTTGGGCTTTCTTTTCTTCCTCTACTCCATCCGCTAAGGTGCAGCCTCTTGCTTGCTTGGCCTGGCATTGCTGCCCAGAACATACAGCAGGAATCTCCTTCTGGAATGAGCTGTCCAGGGAGCAGGGAAGATCAGTCTTTGTCTTCCTGGCTGGGTTAGTTCAAAGATGAGAGGAGGATAAGGGAGGAGGGAGATCCTGGGATCCCAGGAATGACCAAGCTCCTGTGCGTTGATGGCCTGCTCTGTGCCAGGAACTGTCCTAGGTGCTTTGCAGTCATTTCTGATCCTCACAAGGACCCTCCCTGGTGGTTGTGGCCCTCATCCTCACTTTACAGATAAGGACACTGAGGCTGAGAGAAGTTAACTAAGCAGGACACGTGGCAGTGGACCAGGACCAGTCTGTCTTGGTCACGGAGTGCCTCTGCCGTGCTGCTTCCTGAGACATAGTCATCCTCCAGGGCGAATGGCAACTTCACTCCCTTTGCTGTTGATAAAGGAAATGCTTTTCCTCCTGGGGCCCAGACATCTGCAGATGTCAGCTTTGTTTTGGGCTCTAGATGGCCTTTGTAGTGCTGAACTGCAGATGTGTATTTTTAGAAAAGGAAGAGACTTCTCCGTCTACTGTTTATGTACAGAGACGTATCAGTTTCTGAAGACTAAGACCAACTGAAGCAGCCAAATGTCTGTCCTGGTTAGTGGCCAAATGCTGGTGGCCGATCTCCTGGCTGGCCAGTATTTTCTGTGATGGCTTGAGGGACAGGACTGACCCCAGGTCCCTTTTCTGAGTTGTTTTGGTTTTTTTAAGGGGCCTTCTTCTGTGGGTAGTGTCACAGACTGGTTGAGAGTCTGATGCATGTTTTGGACTCTCCCAACAAAGTGAATGTTCACCCCAAATCATATTCAGTTTCAGAGGACTCAGGACCTTCTAAAGCTCCTTGTCGGTGAACTCCTGAAGGAAACCTGCCCGGATGATTGTGATCTCCTTTCCACAGAGCCCCTGCCTTATCTTCCCTCTGCACCCCAGTGGCCCTTAGCTGAGGCCAGGGTGCCTGGAGAAGCCCTCCTGAGGACTCTGGGTTGGGCTTTCTTTTCTTCCTCTACTCCATCCGCTAAGGTGCAGCCTCTTGCTTGCTTGGCCTGGCATTGCTGCCCAGAACATACAGCAGGAATCTCCTTCTGGAATGAGCTGTCCAGGGAGCAGGGAAGATCAGTCTTTGTCTTCCTGGCTGGGTTAGTTCAAAGATGAGAGGAGGATAAGGGAGGAGGGAGATCCTGGGATCCCAGGAATGACCAAGCTCCTGTGCGTTGATGGCCTGCTCTGTGCCAGGAACTGTCCTAGGTGCTTTGCAGTCATTTCTGATCCTCACAAGGACCCTCCCTGGTGGTTGTGGCCCTCATCCTCACTTTACAGATAAGGACACTGAGGCTGAGAGAAGTTAACTAAGCAGGACACGTGGCAGTGGACCAGGACCAGTCTGTCTTGGTCACGGAGTGCCTCTGCCGTGCTGCTTCCTGAGACATAGTCATCCTCCAGGGCGAATGGCAACTTCACTCCCTTTGCTGTTGATAAAGGAAATGCTTTTCCTCCTGGGGCCCAGACATCTGCAGATGTCAGCTTTGTTTTGGGCTCTAGATGGCCTTTGTAGTGCTGAACTGCAGATGTGTATTTTTAGAAAAGGAAGAGACTTCTCCGTCTACTGTTTATGTACAGAGACGTATCAGTTTCTGAAGACTAAGACCAACTGAAGCAGCCAAATGTCTGTCCTGGTTAGTGGCCAAATGCTGGTGGCCGATCTCCTGGCTGGCCAGTATTTTCTGTGATGGCTTGAGGGACAGGACTGACCCCAGGTCCCTTTTCTGAGTAGGCTAAGAGCTGTGTTTCTGCAAGGACTTGTGTCTGCCCCCGCCCCGCCCCCTTCCCCCCAGTCTGGACTTGAAATGAGTTTGGCTTCTGGTATGTCAGCAGCTGGTGAGGTGACATCCTTCTCTTCCATTTCCCTATTTGTGTTTCCCCCTTTTAATTTCACCACTCACTGGCCTTTCCCCCAGGTAAGACCAACTGCATTTTAAGTTCCTATTATTGTCAAAGAGGTGTTGGTTTATTTGCCACATGAGATTGACCACCTAATTCCTATATAGAACCATTTACTGGTTGTTTAGAGTTCATGGAGGCTAAGCTGCCACCCCTGGAAGCCAGGACCATGCACAGTAATGTCAGGGTGCCTCTGTGTCCCTGTTGTCTGCCCACGTCTAGAGCTGACACACACTGAGCGCTCCTTCTGTGCCAGGCAATGGCTCCATAGGTAATCTGTCCTCCGTTCCGTCAGCATTCTCAGGGTAGTTGTGGGATTGTCTGGATTTTCCCGATGGAAAGCCTAAGGCTTGAGTGGAGCCATGACGTGCCATTCTGGGGTAGTGCCTGCACTCAGGAGGGAGCTGAGGTGTGTGTGAGGCGAGGCTGAGTCAGCTCAGAGCAGGATGAGGGCCACCCTGAGGCCTGAATTCTTGCTCCCGGCAGACTCTCCTTTGGTGTGGCACAGGTGAGCCAGAATTTCAGGTCCTCTGCAGGATTAGTTTCATTGACCTTCTTGGCACTGACAAAGAGGATTTGGATGGGATTTCCCTCCAGTGGGGATTTTGTTTTAGTGAGGGCTGCAGAATCCGGCCTGCTGCTTGGGGGAGGCAACCCACCCCACTGCTGAGACCTCCCAGACTCTTGCCCTTTGTACTCGGAGTGAACGTTGCATCAGAAAGACGCTGGGGAGAAAGCAGTTACGTTTTGTGCTGTGAGGATCTGTGTATAGAATGTTCAGTAACTGCTTGTAAGGCACTTCCTTCTCTTTAGTTTAGCTGATGCTCTTCATTCTTTTTATTTCATTCACTCATCTATTCATTCATCCATTCTCTGTTGATTAGAATGATTAAAGCATACACATATACCAGTAACTGTCCCTTATGAATTGTTAACCTTTCTGGGATCAGAAAGACCCATACCAGTCAGTGTGTTAAGGACTTGTGTTATCCCAGAGCAGCCCGGTGAGGTAGGTAGGGGACTGAAGAAAAGAAGTGCAGCAGAGCCTGGTGACAGAGAGGGCCTGGAAGTGAGATGGCCAGGGAGAACCTCTGCTTTGCTGCCTGCCGGCTGTGACCATTGGCAAGTCACTAAGTCTTTTTTTTTTTTTTTAATTTTTATTGTTTATTTATTTTTTCATCCCTCTTTATTCTTTGGGCTGTGTGGGCTTCCCATTGCAGTGGCCTCTCTCACTGCAGAGCACTTACTCTGGGCGCATGCATTCCATGGCACGTGGGATCTTCCTGCGCCAGGGATTGAACTGGCGCCTCTTGGACTGCAAGGCGGACTCTACCCGCTGGACCACTAAGGAAGCCCTCACTCAGTCTTTTTTATCATCTGTTTTCTCATATATGAAATGAGGGCGACGATGCCTACCTCATAGGATTTTGAGGATCGAATGAGATAATGTTTGTAAATTTCATAGCATTTCTCTGGTACATAGTAAGAACTCCCTAAAAGATGGCTGCTTTTTCTGTATCATTTTTAGGGTTTCTGTCTTCTTGTTTTAAGGATACAGAAACTGAGCCCTGGAGAGGCTGTGTTGGTTCAGGTTACAGCGAATACTGTAAAGGATAGTAACATATTAACTGCCATTGAATGCACAAATAGAGATCCCTGAAGAGGTTCTAGGGAAGGGAATGGCACTTGTCTTGTGTGAGTAGTGGAAGATGCTGCAGATAGGCTGACATGGCATTGGGAGGACTTCATGGTGGAGGTGGCATTGGTCCATCTGGGCCACAGGAGACAGGGAAGCTAAATACTGAGATGGTGGGAACATCAAGGGTGAATGCCCAGCCAGGAGGATAGCATGGCATGTGTGCTGGGAACCCTGAGAACCCTCTGATTCAGAGAAACAGGGCTGTGTAAGCCCCAGAAAGGTGGAACCTGGGTTGGGTTTGTTCAGACCAAAAATAATACTTGCACCTGGAAGGGGCTCAGTACAGAGTTGTTTAGCCCAGCTGAATGGCAGTGTCTGGAGGGGTAAAACTTTAGTTGGTGAAGGGGTGCTGACTTGAGGGAAAGGAATTTTGAATTTCATTTGGAGAAGCTGATTTCTACCACAGTGCGACCTGGGATTGTTTATTTCCGCTGTAGAACGCCAGCCCTCTCAGCTGCCTTACTTAAACTGTAAGTCACTCTGTAGACAGTAGTTTGGGTTTCACCTAGACTATGAAGAGACTCCCTGAGCTTTTGGTCAGCATTCTAATGGTAATAGGGAATTATAGGACTGTGTGGCCACTTTGCTTCCTGGGATCATTTAAATTTAAGATCATAGGGACTTGAGCCAAGTAAAAACTTGTTTGAAGGGGCCCAGGCAATGGCACTCTACCCCCCTGAACTGCGCCTCTTGGACTGCAAGGCGGACTCTACGCTGGACCACTAAGGAAGCCCTCACTCAGTCTTTTTTATCATCTGTTTTCTCATATATGAAATGAGGGCGACGATGCCTACCTCATAGGATTTTGAGGATCGAATGAGATAATGTTTGTAAATTTCATAGCATTTCTCTGGTACATAGTAAGAACTCCCTAAAAGATGGCTGCTTTTTCTGTATCATTTTTAGGGTTTCTGTCTTCTTGTTTTAAGGATACAGAAACTGAGCCCTGGAGAGGCTGTGTTGGTTCAGGTTACAGCGAATACTGTAAAGGATAGTAACATATTAACTGCCATTGAATGCACAAATAGAGATCCCTGAAGAGGTTCTAGGGAAGGGAATGGCACTTGTCTTGTGTGAGTAGTGGAAGATGCTGCAGATAGGCTGACATGGCATTGGGAGGACTTCATGGTGGAGGTGGCATTGGTCCATCTGGGCCACAGGAGACAGGGAAGCTAAATACTGAGATGGTGGGAACATCAAGGGTGAATGCCCAGCCAGGAGGATAGCATGGCATGTGTGCTGGGAACCCTGAGAACCCTCTGATTCAGAGAAACAGGGCTGTGTAAGCCCCAGAAAGGTGGAACCTGGGTTGGGTTTGTTCAGACCAAAAATAATACTTGCACCTGGAAGGGGCTCAGTACAGAGTTGTTTAGCCCAGCTGAATGGCAGTGTCTGGAGGGGTAAAACTTTAGTTGGTGAAGGGGTGCTGACTTGAGGGAAAGGAATTTTGAATTTCATTTGGAGAAGCTGATTTCTACCACAGTGCGACCTGGGATTGTTTATTTCCGCTGTAGAACGCCAGCCCTCTCAGCTGCCTTACTTAAACTGTAAGTCACTCTGTAGACAGTAGTTTGGGTTTCACCTAGACTATGAAGAGACTCCCTGAGCTTTTGGTCAGCATTCTAATGGTAATAGGGAATTATAGGACTGTGTGGCCACTTTGCTTCCTGGGATCATTTAAATTTAAGATCATAGGGACTTGAGCCAAGTAAAAACTTGTTTGAAGTAAATATCCTGTGTGGCCCTGTGGTTTTCCCAGTCATGGCCCTCCTTTGCTCTCTTGCAGTTTTTCCTTGTTTTCTATGGTCAAGTTCTGACCATAGGCAGTCCTCAATTCTTAGGTCATCAGCTAAGGCAAATACTCCTCACTTCCTGTAAATGGAGTTAGAGAAACTCATGTGCAAATCCCTGTTGTGTGTGTGGTATGGATGCTGCCAGGGTGAGCACTTTGTGAAAGTGAAAGAATCTTGCCTGATTCATTTAGAGGTGTTCATCATTGGGATTTCCTAGAGCAAGGTTGGAAGCTCTTTAAAACAAGGATCTGCTCTCTCAATTTGTGGTCTAAGCTTGGCTTGTGGGAATTAGCCAGTAGATTTCTGATCGTTGGGCCAGGCAGTCCTCCTTTCCCTCTTATTTGGTTTCTTGGCCTTATTAAGAAATGACTGTAAGAGGGTAAATATTGGTGTACTATAGACCCCAGGAGCAATTAGTTGTCTCTGCACCAAACTGATGTTAAACGGGAGATAGTGATCCAGATCATCTGTTACTATCTCTGCTGTGCTGTGTATCCCTTCCATGCTGATTCCATTCCCAGTTCAATTTGATCTAGAAAAATATTTTTTTCACCGTCTTCTCTGAGCCACAAACAGCACTTTAAAAGTAGGCAAAGGATGTGACTGAAGATCTGAAGTTTTGAATAATGTTATGAAAAACTGAAACCATTAAGAAAGGAGAACTTTGATCTTAGCTGAAGCAGTTCAAGTAGGTTTTCATGATGAGTCAGTGTGGACAGTTTCAAGTTTTGCGTGAGGAAAGGAATTTTGACATTTGAGAAGCTGATTTCTACCACAGTGCGACCTGGGATTGTTTATTTCCGCTTAGAACGCCAGCCCTCTCAGCTGCCTTACTTAAACTGTAAGTCACTCTGTAGACAGTAGTTTGGGTTTCACCTAGACTATGAAGAGACTCCCTGAGCTTTTGGTCAGCATTCTAATGGTAATAGGGAATTATAGGACTGTGTGGCCACTTTGCTTCCTGGGATCATTTAAATTTAAGATCATAGGGACTTGAGCCAAGTAAAAACTTGTTTGAAGTAAATATCCTGTGTGGCCCTGTGGTTTTCCCAGTCATGGCCCTCCTTTGCTCTCTTGCAGTTTTTCCTTGTTTTCTATGGTCAAGTTCTGACCATAGGCAGTCCTCAATTCTTAGGTCATCAGCTAAGGCAAATACTCCTCACTTCCTGTAAATGGAGTTAGAGAAACTCATGTGCAAATCCCTGTTGTGTGTGTGGTATGGATGCTGCCAGGGTGAGCACTTTGTGAAAGTGAAAGAATCTTGCCTGATTCATTTAGAGGTGTTCATCATTGGGATTTCCTAGAGCAAGGTTGGAAGCTCTTTAAAACAAGGATCTGCTCTCTCAATTTGTGGTCTAAGCTTGGCTTGTGGGAATTAGCCAGTAGATTTCTGATCGTTGGGCCAGGCAGTCCTCCTTTCCCTCTTATTTGGTTTCTTGGCCTTATTAAGAAATGACTGTAAGAGGGTAAATATTGGTGTACTATAGACCCCAGGAGCAATTAGTTGTCTCTGCACCAAACTGATGTTAAACGGGAGATAGTGATCCAGATCATCTGTTACTATCTCTGCTGTGCTGTGTATCCCTTCCATGCTGATTCCATTCCCAGTTCAATTTGATCTAGAAAAATATTTTTTTCACCGTCTTCTCTGAGCCACAAACAGCACTTTAAAAGTAGGCAAAGGATGTGACTGAAGATCTGAAGTTTTGAATAATGTTATGAAAAACTGAAACCATTAAGAAAGGAGAACTTTGATCTTAGCTGAAGCAGTTCAAGTAGGTTTTCATGATGAGTCAGTGTGGACTCTCTCCACTCTGTAGCTTCCACACCCTTGAATGAGACAAGTTCTCATATAAGACAGAACAACAACCAAACACAATGACCAGAAATCACAAGACTTGAGAGCAAGCAAAGCAGCTTCAACCATATCTTTTCTCTTCCCTTCCAAAACAGTCACATTGGTGTTGGCATTTCTTCCAGAAAGATGAATGGTGCTTGGGAAGGAGTGTGGGTTCATTTTCAAATATGACTCGCCATATGGTTTCTAAATATCGTATGCTCTGATTGAAGACAGTTGATCAGTAGAGTGAATGGTCAGCCGCCTCTCCAGGGAAAACCTACTGGTGCTCTTAAGGCTCACTGTCTTTGTTGCAGTTCTCTCCCCTCTGCAGCATGATCCTTTGCTCTGGGGCCCAGAGCACCCCCCAACCCCACCCTCAACATTGCATTATTAGACGCTCTTTTGTTTGTTTTCTTTTTTTTTTTTTCAACTTTTATTTTACTTTTAACTTTTTAAAAAAACTTTTATTTTACTTTTTAAAAATTTTATTTATTTATTTTTAAACTTTTATTTTACTTTTAACTTTTACAGAGTTTTGTTGTTCACAGATACGTATGTTCCCAGATTAGTCATATGTATATCCCCCCCATCCCACCCCTCCAGAATCCCCTTTTCTCACAGCGCAATGACTATAGCTATTTTCTTCACATATGATAGTAGAGGTTTTCATGCTACTTCCTTTATGCCTCCCACCCTCTGTTCTTTCCCCACTATGTCCATATGTCTACTGTCCATGTCTGTTTTCCATCGCTTCACTGCAGATTTGTCATATGTTATCTTGACCTACATCCCAGGAGCAATGCTGCACCAAACTGATGTTAAACGAGATAGTGATCCAGATCATCTGTTACTATCTCTGCTGTGCTGTGTATCCCTTCCATGCTGATTCCATTCCCAGTTCAATTTGATCTAGAAAAATATTTTTTTCACCGTCTTCTCTGAGCCACAAACAGCACTTTAAAAGTAGGCAAAGGATGTGACTGAAGATCTGAAGTTTTGAATAATGTTATGAAAAACTGAAACCATTAAGAAAGGAGAACTTTGATCTTAGCTGAAGCAGTTCAAGTAGGTTTTCATGATGAGTCAGTGTGGACTCTCTCCACTCTGTAGCTTCCACACCCTTGAATGAGACAAGTTCTCATATAAGACAGAACAACAACCAAACACAATGACCAGAAATCACAAGACTTGAGAGCAAGCAAAGCAGCTTCAACCATATCTTTTCTCTTCCCTTCCAAAACAGTCACATTGGTGTTGGCATTTCTTCCAGAAAGATGAATGGTGCTTGGGAAGGAGTGTGGGTTCATTTTCAAATATGACTCGCCATATGGTTTCTAAATATCGTATGCTCTGATTGAAGACAGTTGATCAGTAGAGTGAATGGTCAGCCGCCTCTCCAGGGAAAACCTACTGGTGCTCTTAAGGCTCACTGTCTTTGTTGCAGTTCTCTCCCCTCTGCAGCATGATCCTTTGCTCTGGGGCCCAGAGCACCCCCCAACCCCACCCTCAACATTGCATTATTAGACGCTCTTTTGTTTGTTTTCTTTTTTTTTTTTTCAACTTTTATTTTACTTTTAACTTTTTAAAAAAACTTTTATTTTACTTTTTAAAAATTTTATTTATTTATTTTTAAACTTTTATTTTACTTTTAACTTTTACAGAGTTTTGTTGTTCACAGATACGTATGTTCCCAGATTAGTCATATGTATATCCCCCCCATCCCACCCCTCCAGAATCCCCTTTTCTCACAGCGCAATGACTATAGCTATTTTTTTCACATATGATAGTAGAGGTTTTCATGCTACTTCCTTTATGCCTCCCACCCAGTGTTCCTTCCCCACAATGTCCATATGTCTACTGTCCATGTCTGTTTTTCCATCGCTTCACTGCATGTGTTATCATTACCATCCTACTAGATTCCATATATATGTGTTATTATATTGTACTTGTCCTTCTCTTTTTGACTGACTTCACTTTTTATGATAGGTCCTAGATCTAGCCACCTCATTAGGACTGATTCTTCTGCATTTCTTTTTTTTAAAATATATTTATTATTTATTTATTGTGGAGGGGGGCGGGTTGGGGAGGGAGGGGGCGGGCAGGCCACTTCTGTTGGTCTTTCATTTATACAGTTTCATCCATTTTCGTTCTTTGGCCCGTGTGGGCCTCCCATCGCGGTGGCCTCTGCTGTCGCAGAGCACTGGCTCTGGGTGCATGTGCTCCAGAGCTCTGGCTCGGCAACTGGACACATCGGTCCAGCTGCTCCGCAGCAGATGGGATCTTCCCAGTCCAGGGATTGAACCAGTGCCCCTTGCACTGCAAGGCAGTGTCCTTACCCACTGGACCACCAGGGAAGCCCTCTGCATTTCTTTTTACAGCTGTGTAGTATTCCATTGTATATATGTACCAGAGCTTTTGTATCTATTCATTCGTCGATGGGCATCTAGGTTGCTTCCATGTTCTGGCTATTGTATAGAGAACTGCAATGAACATTGGGGTACAGGTGCCTCTTTTCAGTTTTGATTTCATCAGGATATAAGCCTATGAGTGGGACTGCTGGGTCGTATGGTGCTTCTATTTTTAGTTTGTTAAGAAATCTCCAGACTGTCTTCCATAGCGGCTGTATCAATTTACATTCCCACCAGCAATGCAAGAGTGTTCCCTTTTCTCCGCACCACTTCTATTGGTCTTTCATTTATTTATTTCTATCCATCTTTGTTCTTTGGCCTGTGTGGGCCTTCCATTGCAGTGGCCTCTCTCACTGCAGAGCACTGGCTTTGTGCGCATGTGCTCCAAAGTGCTGGCTTGGTAGTTGGACACACACATGGGATCTTCCCAGGCCAGGGATTGAACCTGCGCCCCTTGCACTGCAAGGTGGTGTCTTTGCCCACTGGACCACTAGGGAAGCCCTAGACTCTACTTTTGTAGTGGGACCTTTTCCTTTTCATCAACAAACAGGCTGAGGTCTTTACTATCTTTTAAACAAAGGGAAGCAAAAACCCATCCCAGCAAAGCTTCCCTGTGTATCTCTCCCACTTACGTACTACCCTGTGCTACTGCTGCTTCCATAGCTAGGCTGCTTGAAGAGAGTACCTTGTGTTTGCTGTCTTTACCATCACAAGCCCAGAGGTCCCGTTTCTGGTCATAGTTCTCTTTGGTCTGTCTCAAAGGTCCCTGTGACTGCTCAGTTAATCAAATCAGACTTTGCTTGGCCTTCTTCTGTCTTGAGACTCTTCTCCTTTGCCTTCATTGACAGTGTGCTCTCCATGCTTTTTTCACCCCTTCTAAGCATCCTTTTGTAGCTAATCATTTTGGTCCTGGCTCTTCCCAAGGCTCTGGGCCACCTTTGCCTCCCAGGGCAGAGGGTCTTTCTGTCATCATTAAACTCTCCCATCCTTGGCTTCAGCCATCGCCATGGGCCATGATTCCGAGACTTCTCTCCCCCAGTTCTCTCCCCTTTCCTGTTCTTCATCATTCTGGGGTCCAGAGAGGTCAGGAGGTCTGCCTAAGTCATAGCAGGTTGTTGATAGGGTCTGTTACCAGTAGTATATGTACCAGAGCTTTTGTATCATTCATTCGTCGATGGGCATCTAGGTTGCTTCCATGTTCTGGCTATTGTATAGAGAACTGCAATGAACATTGGGGTACAGGTGCCTCTTTTCAGTTTTGATTTCATCAGGATATAAGCCTATGAGTGGGACTGCTGGGTCGTATGGTGCTTCTATTTTTAGTTTGTTAAGAAATCTCCAGACTGTCTTCCATAGCGGCTGTATCAATTTACATTCCCACCAGCAATGCAAGAGTGTTCCCTTTTCTCCGCACCACTTCTATTGGTCTTTCATTTATTTATTTCTATCCATCTTTGTTCTTTGGCCTGTGTGGGCCTTCCATTGCAGTGGCCTCTCTCACTGCAGAGCACTGGCTTTGTGCGCATGTGCTCCAAAGTGCTGGCTTGGTAGTTGGACACACACATGGGATCTTCCCAGGCCAGGGATTGAACCTGCGCCCCTTGCACTGCAAGGTGGTGTCTTTGCCCACTGGACCACTAGGGAAGCCCTAGACTCTACTTTTGTAGTGGGACCTTTTCCTTTTCATCAACAAACAGGCTGAGGTCTTTACTATCTTTTAAACAAAGGGAAGCAAAAACCCATCCCAGCAAAGCTTCCCTGTGTATCTCTCCCACTTACGTACTACCCTGTGCTACTGCTGCTTCCATAGCTAGGCTGCTTGAAGAGAGTACCTTGTGTTTGCTGTCTTTACCATCACAAGCCCAGAGGTCCCGTTTCTGGTCATAGTTCTCTTTGGTCTGTCTCAAAGGTCCCTGTGACTGCTCAGTTAATCAAATCAGACTTTGCTTGGCCTTCTTCTGTCTTGAGACTCTTCTCCTTTGCCTTCATTGACAGTGTGCTCTCCATGCTTTTTTCACCCCTTCTAAGCATCCTTTTGTAGCTAATCATTTTGGTCCTGGCTCTTCCCAAGGCTCTGGGCCACCTTTGCCTCCCAGGGCAGAGGGGTCTTTCTGTCATCATTAAACTCTCCCATCCTTGGCTTCAGCCATCGCCATGGGCCATGATTCCGAGACTTCTCTCCCCCAGTTCTCTCCCCTTTCCTGTTCTTCATCATTCTGGGGTCCAGAGAGGTCAGGAGGTCTGCCTAAGTCATAGCAGGTTGTTGATAGGGTCTGTTTATTTCTGGAGTCCTTGCTGCATTGAATGAGAGTCTCTTAGCCTTTGAGGCTTTGTGGGTGTTAGTGGATATTCTCGTGAGGACCCCATTGTCTATTGGAGTAGTGGGACCAGCGTCTGCAGAAGCATTGCCAGACTCCTCTTGACCAGTGTGTCTGCTGTCCAAGGTAAAAGACACTCTTGGTAAAGAAATGTATGACAGGATCTGGATTCTTAAAACCATCCTTGTATTTTATATGACATTCAGAGAGTTGGGTTTCTTCACAGAGGCTGTCTTAAGGCAGGTTTGTTTTATTTTTCCCTGAATGCCTCTAATGATGGGAGTTGTTCTATTAGTACAGATGCCCGTGGCTTGTTGTCACAGGGGTTTTATCATTTTTTACATGAATTCTCACATGTTGATGTATTTTGGCTCCTTGCTGGATGTGAGCTGCTAGCAGTCAGATTGATTTTACATGATCTGGTTGAGTGTCCTGAATGGGACTGGTGGAAAGGTTCTTTGATTCAGAAAATGTCTGTGTTCCCCTGCATACTATCATCATTATAACCATTGTCTCTCCCAGTGAGTTTGGTCTTACTTGTGTCTTAAAAGACCAGCAGAACACAGGAATTTACCAGCCAGAGGCCCTGAGTGTCACTCTACTTGTAGCAAGGGAATCAAGCTGTTGGCTTTCCACGTCCTACTGAGTGCTTCCTTTGGCACAGAGAGATGTCAGTCTTTCTTGCAAAGTCTTGCTGCTCTGAAACATGTGATTTCCCTCCCTTTTTCCACTTGCCTTTGTCAAGCACCCAAGGTGGTGGAGTTACTGATGGGGGAGGGTCACAGAATCTGCTAAGTAAAATTTGTACTGTAAGAATTGCCTATAGTATAAAGTGACTTTCTGAGGCACCTGATGGGCAACTGATCCTTATGGTGCTGTAACTTAGATTTTAAAATTGTGAGGTCTGTAGTCAGGCTCCTGGGTTTATATCTTGATTCTACCATTTAACTGGCCATTTTCCTGTTTGTAAAATGGATTTAAGCAACAGTATTTACCCTTAAAGGGACTGGGGGGGAATTACATCACCTAATACCTATAAAACACTTAGAAGCTGGGCACATACTAAGCTTTCAATGAATACCTGTCCATAATGTTGAAAATCCTTCAGAGTAACATTAGCTCCATGTTCTGAGAATGTTGCTAGTCCTCAGTATGTAGACAGCGTTCTACTTGGGTGTACATCTGTAGGAAGCAAAAAGCTCTAGGAGAGCTGGGTTGTGTGTGTTGTTGTTTGTAGTATAGTGGAGAACACAGAGAACAGTATCTGACCTGTAGTAGGTGTTTAATAAATCCTTGTGGAGTGAATGAATGAAGCTGTAAGTAAGTCAAGAATAGGAATATGGCTGGCTGGGATGTTTGGTATAGCCAAGTCATTTTTATTAGTTTGTAGCTTACGGGAACCTTCATCATCCTGGAGATCCTAATGATAGATGGCAGTAGATAGTTTATGGTGAACGGTGTTGGGTTTGTGACTACTGAAGGAGAAAATTTCACTGGATGTGAGCTGCTAGCAGTCAGATTGATTTTACATGATCTGGTTGAGTGTCCTGAATGGGACTGGTGGAAAGGTTCTTTGATTCAGAAAATGTCTGTGTTCCCCTGCATACTATCATCATTATAACCATTGTCTCTCCCAGTGAGTTTGGTCTTACTTGTGTCTTAAAAGACCAGCAGAACACAGGAATTTACCAGCCAGAGGCCCTGAGTGTCACTCTACTTGTAGCAAGGGAATCAAGCTGTTGGCTTTCCACGTCCTACTGAGTGCTTCCTTTGGCACAGAGAGATGTCAGTCTTTCTTGCAAAGTCTTGCTGCTCTGAAACATGTGATTTCCCTCCCTTTTTCCACTTGCCTTTGTCAAGCACCCAAGGTGGTGGAGTTACTGATGGGGGAGGGTCACAGAATCTGCTAAGTAAAATTTGTACTGTAAGAATTGCCTATAGTATAAAGTGACTTTCTGAGGCACCTGATGGGCAACTGATCCTTATGGTGCTGTAACTTAGATTTTAAAATTGTGAGGTCTGTAGTCAGGCTCCTGGGTTTATATCTTGATTCTACCATTTAACTGGCCATTTTCCTGTTTGTAAAATGGATTTAAGCAACAGTATTTACCCTTAAAGGGACTGGGGGGGAATTACATCACCTAATACCTATAAAACACTTAGAAGCTGGGCACATACTAAGCTTTCAATGAATACCTGTCCATAATGTTGAAAATCCTTCAGAGTAACATTAGCTCCATGTTCTGAGAATGTTGCTAGTCCTCAGTATGTAGACAGCGTTCTACTTGGGTGTACATCTGTAGGAAGCAAAAAGCTCTAGGAGAGCTGGGTTGTGTGTGTTGTTGTTTGTAGTATAGTGGAGAACACAGAGAACAGTATCTGACCTGTAGTAGGTGTTTAATAAATCCTTGTGGAGTGAATGAATGAAGCTGTAAGTAAGTCAAGAATAGGAATATGGCTGGCTGGGATGTTTGGTATAGCCAAGTCATTTTTATTAGTTTGTAGCTTACGGGAACCTTCATCATCCTGGAGATCCTAATGATAGATGGCAGTAGATAGTTTATGGTGAACGGTGTTGGGTTTGTGACTACTGAAGGAGAAAATTTCACTTTGGGATCCAAAGACATGGCCTTTGGTCATTCAGAGCTTTGTGCAACAAAAGTTTTATTAACTTAAGAAGGGATAGAGAAAGCTTCCAATGAAAGGCACTGGAAGGGGATAGGAGAATACCCTGAGCAGCTAGTTGGAGAGGCATTATATGCTTTTTTCAGCTGGTTATTAACCACAGATCAAAAGAATACTTTAAAATTGTAAAAGACTTACCAGACCCACTCCCACAACATATATCTTTAGATAACATAGGTATACGATTTGCCCGAAGGAATGGGTTCTTGTTAAGAAAGAGAAACATGTCCTTGAGCATTGTTGTTATTAGCTGTGGTCCTAGAGAAAGCCTTAGGCAAAATAGATTGTCGTCATAGGCATGACAACCAAGGTGAAGGCACTTTGGCTAAAAAGTGTTTGTTCCCCTTCTTCCTCCTCCTTCTTGGGGATCCCCTAACCTTCCTATCAACCTGCCTAAGAATTAGCTCTCTCACTAAGAGGTAGGTAGCAAATTTTGGGGGAAAGTCTTCTTTTAAACAACTTAATTGGCTTACAAAATTACACGCTAAATTATACAGTTTGATAAATTCTGGTGTCTGCATACACCAGTGAAGCCATCGCTCCAGTGGAGGGAAGATTCTTTATGCCTGTCTCAGAAGTCTTTTATTGCTAGGTGGCTGATGAGCCACTAACCTTCTGCCTTGATGTGGTGCTCTGCCTCATTGGAGAGGAAGAGAAAGTCCGCCCAGCTGCTGTCAGCATTTTTACTTCCTTGCCAGTGAACTTGTAGATGGTTACATTGTGCATGTGTGTGTGTGTCTTTGTTGAGTGTCTATTCCCGTCAGGTTGCAGGTTGGGAGCATGAGGACTGTGTCAGTTCTGTTCAGTGAGTTGTTCTCATTGCCTCTCACAGGCCCCTGAACATGGGGGGCACTAAGTGGAGAGGTAAAGTATGAACAGATCAACTATTCCCAGAGTAAATAAATGATGCTTTGGGGCCTGAATTGAGAGCAAAGAAAATCGTTTTTCCGAGACTCAAAAGGTTATTCTTACCTTCAGCAGAGGGAAATCAAAGGGAAGAAAGGGCTAGGGCCTGAGTGACTTTATTACTGACATTAGACCAAGGAGAGCCTGGAAACGCAGCGAATCTAACCTGATACAAGCCAGATTCAAAGATGAGGAACGTGGGGATCTCCTCTTTTGTTCTGAGACCTAGCTGTCTCTGCAAGGGTAAACATTTCTGTTGGAGCTCTGTGATTCTTTTTTATTTTTAATTGCAAACTTTCTCTACTCAGGCTGTCATAGAAAGGGGCTTTGACTGGATATGCTGTCAGAAGAGTCCCTGCCCCCATCCTCCACTTCCAGTTGTGGCATTTCCACCCCACCCCACCCCACACCCTAGTTGTAAATGGCAGTAAATTTTCAGAGTCAGCTCTGATTCCCTCACAGAAAAGTCTCTCTTAGGTACTTAAAGAATCACAAAAATAGTAATTAAGAATGACACAAGCAGATAAGTGATCTGTGGTGTGTGTTTTGGCAAGAGTCAACATTGGAAAGCAGTAAATACATACTGTGGTGGATAAGAACGGGCAAAACAGGCTTTTAGAACCTTCATTACAGAAAGAAAGAGGAGGGTGGGGAGCAAGAGGGAGTGTATCTGTGCTGGTGAAGCTGATTTTCCACTAAACATTTACAGAAGAGCTGGATACCAGATTCATTTGAATTATTGTTTCTCTCGGATGCTTGGAGGCAGCTGGATGATTTGGGATGAAATCAAGAAGGCTCTGAAACCTTTTGCACTTAAGCTGTATTTTGTACAGATTTCATCTCGAGTGCTTTGCTCCCTCAATATCCATCATCCTTCCATCTTTTCATCGTTATTGACTGCCTGTTATGTGTGAGGCTGTACACACTAATCTGTTCATTGGTCCATCTGTGTATCCACCTATTCTCTTACTGACTGTCTGTTGCATACTAGGCGCCCTCCCTGCCCCTTCTTCCATCTGTGTGCCCATTCTCAATCTATTCATCCGCCAGTTATTCAAAATTATTGCCTGTTATGTGCCAGGTCCTGTTCTAGGCCCCAGGCGCCCAGAGGAAACAGGCTTGTGAACAAGATTGTTTTGTCATTTGTAATGCTGTGAAGACACAGGCTGGGTCTACTTTTTGCTTACCTTTGTCTCTCAGACCTAGTGTATCAGGCATGTGGATGCTCCATACATAGGTTTTTGAATGAATACCAGAATAAATGAGTGATCTCTATAGTGTGGGACTGCTGCAACAGGAGTATAATCACAGCTGTGAGAAGTCACACAAAAGGCAGAGTTACTCACCCTGGCCCCGTTTCTGGGCCAAGAGATGAAGAACGAGACTGGCCGAGCCTGCTGTTGAGTTTGCTATTTGTGCATTGGCTCGTGCACTCACTGAGCCGCTCTCTTGCAGTGAGCTGTGGTGGGCGGCAGGCTGTGATTGCGCACAGGACTGGCAAGGTCTCTGGCCTCTCAGAGCTGCTGCACTGAGTCAGTGTGGAAAGTGCTCAGAGGGAGCAGTCCAGGTGCCCTGGGCACATAGGGGGCCCAGCCTCGGCCAGTGCAGGATGGCAGGCAGAGTGTGTGCCGCTGGCAGGGGCAGCAGGTACAGTAGTGCTGGACAGGGTGCTCCGGGCCTGGGAGGGCACTGATCATGAGGAGAGCCGGGCCTGGCTGACGGTGGAGAGCTGTTCTCAGTGTGGCCAGGACTGGACTGGCTATGGTATTGGAAGAGCAAGCATTCCTTTTTTGTGCTGTTGCAGCACCTCTGGAGTTTGGTTGCAAAGTGACTTAAAGGCTTGGGCTTCCTAATAAAGGAGGTATATTAGCTTCCTGGCACTGCCATAACAAATTACCACAAACTGGGTGGCCTAAAACAACAGCAGTTTTTCCTCTTGTGGTTCTGGAGGCTCGAAATTTGAAATCAGGACTGTGCTCCCTCTGAAGGCTCTATGGAAGGATCTCTCCTGGCATCTTCCTCACTTGAGTTGCTTCTGGCAATCCTGGGAGGTGTTTGGCTTGTACCTGCATCACTCCACTCTTGCCCCCTCCTTCAGTGTACGCGTATGTCCTCCCGATTTTGGCCCTATTTCTACTCCAGTATGACTTTATCTTAACTAATTACATCTGCAAAGACGCTGGTTTCCAAATAAAGTCATTCTCTGAGGGCCTGGGTGGACATGGAAAACCCACTACAGGAGGATATTGAAATTGGTGGAGGTGTGGTCAGAGGCTTCTTATGGGTCTTCTCATTTCTCGGGACTTTGGATTGACAGGAAGGAGATCAGCATGTGGATGCTCCATACATAGGTTTTGAATGAATACCAGAATAAATGAGTGATCTCTATAGTGTGGGACTGCTGCAACAGGAGTATAATCACAGCTGTGAGAAGTCACACAAAAGGCAGAGTTACTCACCCTGGCCCCGTTTCTGGGCCAAGAGATGAAGAACGAGACTGGCCGAGCCTGCTGTTGAGTTTGCTATTTGTGCATTGGCTCGTGCACTCACTGAGCCGCTCTCTTGCAGTGAGCTGTGGTGGGCGGCAGGCTGTGATTGCGCACAGGACTGGCAAGGTCTCTGGCCTCTCAGAGCTGCTGCACTGAGTCAGTGTGGAAAGTGCTCAGAGGGAGCAGTCCAGGTGCCCTGGGCACATAGGGGGCCCAGCCTCGGCCAGTGCAGGATGGCAGGCAGAGTGTGTGCCGCTGGCAGGGGCAGCAGGTACAGTAGTGCTGGACAGGGTGCTCCGGGCCTGGGAGGGCACTGATCATGAGGAGAGCCGGGCCTGGCTGACGGTGGAGAGCTGTTCTCAGTGTGGCCAGGACTGGACTGGCTATGGTATTGGAAGAGCAAGCATTCCTTTTTTGTGCTGTTGCAGCACCTCTGGAGTTTGGTTGCAAAGTGACTTAAAGGCTTGGGCTTCCTAATAAAGGAGGTATATTAGCTTCCTGGCACTGCCATAACAAATTACCACAAACTGGGTGGCCTAAAACAACAGCAGTTTTTCCTCTTGTGGTTCTGGAGGCTCGAAATTTGAAATCAGGACTGTGCTCCCTCTGAAGGCTCTATGGAAGGATCTCTCCTGGCATCTTCCTCACTTGAGTTGCTTCTGGCAATCCTGGGAGGTGTTTGGCTTGTACCTGCATCACTCCACTCTTGCCCCCTCCTTCAGTGTACGCGTATGTCCTCCCGATTTTGGCCCTATTTCTACTCCAGTATGACTTTATCTTAACTAATTACATCTGCAAAGACGCTGGTTTCCAAATAAAGTCATTCTCTGAGGGCCTGGGTGGACATGAGCTTGAGAGATACTATTTAGCCCACTACAGGAGGGGATATTGAAATTGGTGGAGGTGTGGTCAGAGGCTTCTTATGGGTCTTCTCATTTCTCGGGACTTTTGGATTGACAGGAAGGAGATCAGATGTTAAGGAGGGTGGACCAGGAGTGGCTGGAATTCTCTGGGGAAGGCTTCTGTTTACAGGAGCCTTCTCAGCCTACAGGACCCTTCTCAGCCTACAGGACCCTTCTCAGCCTACAGGAAGCTGTGAGACTGTAAGAGATGGCCCTGCTCGTGTCTTCTCTGGCTCACGTTCACCCTGGCCTTCGTGCCGTGAAGGGACAGACGTTAGGGTTCCTTAATGGCTGTCCCCAGAGCACCTTGAGAAATGAGGAAGTGTCCAAAATGACCAGAAGAATTAATGACCTCAGCTGACAATGACCTAGGGTTTTTCCAGGCTCTCTTATTTCTCTGGGAACAGTTTCCTGCTTCTTTCTTGTAGGCGTGTTGCCAGGGACTTTTTGGGTCCAGGATGGGACATCGCTTTCCTTTTCTTTTTTGTATCCCTGCTTTCTCATGCTCAGTGTCAGGAGTATCCTCCAGTCTCCTGGCATTTAAACAACTCAACAGTGTATTCCTACAACAGCAGTTCTTAAACTTACTGTGATTTCCAGATTTGATTGCTCATTCTGGAAATCAAATTTCCAGAATTTCTGATTTAAAAAGTCTGGGGTGATCTGATTCAGGTGATCTTTCAAAAGGCTAATCAAGAAACTCTGCCCCTAAAGGTATGTTTCTGCGTGCGTGCGTGTGTGTGTGTGTGTGTGTGTGTGTGTGTGTTCCTTCCAGTGGTACTTGGTATATTAGAAGAGATGGCTTCTGTATTTGCAAGACACAGTTTTTCACCAGATTATGTATTTCAGGTTCTAACCTAGGTATGTGTCTAGGCATACAGATGCAAATTCTTCACCTACCATTTGTCTGTAGGCAAAGTGATTTTAAGATCAAGTTAGTGGTACCTTGAAAACATTGTAGGCTCTTGGACAAAGTGAGTGTGCAAAGTGTGTCTTGTGGCTTCAAGGCTAAGCCTAGGAAATGGAGTTCCTGTTTGATTTCATGAATGTTATGAAGTGTATAAAGAGATGCCTGATCTTCATTTTGGTGATTTGGCTTTCCCTTTCTGTAAAAAGAGAATTGCAGGGTTTGTAACTCTCCTGGCTCAACTAAAGGAGTCACATGAATTCATATATTTATTTAAAAATTTTATTGGAGGCTTATTTAACTACATACTAGAATTGTGATAGCTGTCCTTTTACGATTGAAACTGGCATTCACCAGTGCCTGCCTGGTGTTTCTAATGTCATCAGTGGCACACATTAAATAGCCACAAAAATCAGAGGAAATTATATATCATGTAAAAGGATGGGATGGGAAGGGAAGTTGTAGGTAGGCGGGAGAGCTCCCGTTGGGAGTGGGTGGGGAATGACAGGAGGCCATTTCAGAGGAAGTGACCCTCCAAGCGGAATCTGAAGGGTGACAGCAGCAAAGTGGAGAGGACTGGGGGAGTGCTGAGGACAGACAGAGCATGCCAGGCTTGTGGCCAGAGGGGTCCAGGCCACTACAGGATCGGAGCTGGCCAGTGGGGCTGGAGGGCCGAGAGAGGGCCTTGAGGTGAATTCCCCTACCCACTTCCGACTCAGATTTGTAGTCATTTTGAGATGAAAGAGAAGAGTTAATAGTTGGAAGTGGTGTGGAAGGTGGAGTGACAAGATCAGATCTGCTTTCTGAAAAGGTCTCCTCCTGGACACCGGAACTGGGAGGGAGTGGGAAGGCCATTTATGAGTGCAGGCTAAACAGACGATGCTGCCTGGGCCCCATGATGCTCAGCAGTGGAGCTCCTCCTCCCGCTGTCCTCCTCTTCCCGCTGTTAGAGGAAAGGAGAGAGTTAATGCAGGTAGAAGCGCTGTCCTGGATGTGCCTGTGCCTAGGGCTAACTACTTCATCCATGGCCCCTTGTTCATGAAACCAAATAAGTGCTGTTAAAGGTGTTTTTCTTTTGTGATCTCTCTCATGGTGTCTTGCTTCTTTTTTGCCTTTTTCTTGGTATTTAATGTTATTAAATCATAAATTTAAATCATTACTATGAGTTTTCCTATTCATCTTTATAGTGTGCAATGCTAGTTTTAAATGTAAAATATGAGATCAGCTGACTTGCATGTTCAGAATCACTGAAATTATACAATTTGAATTATGTATCTCATATGCATATTAATTTTGTTCTGACCAGAATACTGCAAAAAATGACTCAACTGGGCTTTTTTTGTAGTTTTTTTTTTTTTTCCTACTGAGGTGTGATTGACATGTGGCTTTATATTAGTTTCAAGGCTTTTTCAAATTTTTATTGGAGGCTTATTTAACTACATACTAGAATTGTGATAGCTGTCCTTACGATTGAAACTGGCATTCACCAGTGCCTGCCTGGTGTTTCTAATGTCATCAGTGGCACACATTAAATAGCCACAAAAATCAGAGGAAATTATATATCATGTAAAAGGATGGGATGGGAAGGGAAGTTGTAGGTAGGCGGGAGAGCTCCCGTTGGGAGTGGGTGGGGAATGACAGGAGGCCATTTCAGAGGAAGTGACCCTCCAAGCGGAATCTGAAGGGTGACAGCAGCAAAGTGGAGAGGACTGGGGGAGTGCTGAGGACAGACAGAGCATGCCAGGCTTGTGGCCAGAGGGGTCCAGGCCACTACAGGATCGGAGCTGGCCAGTGGGGCTGGAGGGCCGAGAGAGGGCCTTGAGGTGAATTCCCCTACCCACTTCCGACTCAGATTTGTAGTCATTTTGAGATGAAAGAGAAGAGTTAATAGTTGGAAGTGGTGTGGAAGGTGGAGTGACAAGATCAGATCTGCTTTCTGAAAAGGTCTCCTCCTGGACACCGGAACTGGGAGGGAGTGGGAAGGCCATTTATGAGTGCAGGCTAAACAGACGATGCTGCCTGGGCCCCATGATGCTCAGCAGTGGAGCTCCTCCTCCCGCTGTCCTCCTCTTCCCGCTGTTAGAGGAAAGGAGAGAGTTAATGCAGGTAGAAGCGCTGTCCTGGATGTGCCTGTGCCTAGGGCTAACTACTTCATCCATGGCCCCTTGTTCATGAAACCAAATAAGTGCTGTTAAAGGTGTTTTTCTTTTGTGATCTCTCTCATGGTGTCTTGCTTCTTTTTTGCCTTTTTCTTGGTATTTAATGTTATTAAATCATAAATTTAAATCATTACTATGAGTTTTCCTATTCATCTTTATAGTGTGCAATGCTAGTTTTAAATGTAAAATATGAGATCAGCTGACTTGCATGTTCAGAATCACTGAAATTATACAATTTGAATTATGTATCTCATATGCATATTAATTTTGTTCTGACCAGAATACTGCAAAAAATGACTCAACTGGGCTTTTTTTGTAGTTTTTTTTTTTTTTTCCTACTGAGGTGTAATTGACATATGACTTTATATTAGTTTCAAGTGTCCAGTGTAATAATTCAACATTTGTACATATTGCAAAATGATCATCACAGTAAATGAAATTAACACCTGTCACCATGTGTAGTTACAAATTTTCTTTTCCCTTGCATTGAGAACTTTTAAGATGTACTCTCTTAAAACTTACAAATATGCCATACAGTATTTTTAAGAATAGTGACCATGTTCTCATTACAATCCTATGACTATATTTTATTGGGAAATTTGTACCTTTTGACCACCTTCACCTATTTTGCTTGTCTGCCGCCCCTTGCCTCTGGCCAGTCTTTTCTCTGTATCTATGAGGCAGTGTTTTGGTTTTTGTTTTTAAAGATTCCACATAGAAGTGAAATCACACTTTATTTGTCTTTTATTTATTGCACTTAGCATAATGTTCTGAAGGTCTATCTAAGTTGCAACAAATAGCAAGAGTTCTTTATTTTTTATGGCCAAATAATACTCTGACACACACACACACACACTGCATTACACATCCAGCATATCTTATTTTTTTCTTTTTCTTTTTTTGCAAACTGTATTTCTTTTATTGTTTTTTTGAAAAATAGCCAGCATATTGTCTTTATTTAAATATGAATGGATGTGTAGGTTGTTTCCCTTTCTCTAGGGTATTGTAAATAATGCTGCAGAGAACATGGAGATTTACATGACTTATGATGGGGCTATATCCCTGTAAACCCATTATAAGTTGAAAATGTAAGTAAGAAATACATCTAAGGGGCTTCCTTGGTGGTGGCTATGACACTGTGCTTCCAATGCAGGGAGCCCAGGTTTGATCCCTGGTCAGGGAATTAGATCTCACATGCTGCAACTATGAGTTCGAATGCTGCAGCTGAAGATCCCACATGTCACAACTAAGATCTGGGGCAGCCAAATAAATTGTTATTAAATCATAAATTTAAATCATTACTATGAGTTTTCCTATTCATCTTTATAGTGTGCAATGCTAGTTTTAAATGTAAAATATGAGATCAGCTGACTTGCATGTTCAGAATCACTGAAATTATACAATTTGAATTATGTATCTCATATGCATATTAATTTTGTTCTGACCAGAATACTGCAAAAAATGACTCAACTGGGCTTTTTTTGTAGTTTTTTTTCCTACTGAGGTGTAATTGACATATGACTTTATATTAGTTTCAAGTGTCCAGTGTAATAATTCAACATTTGTACATATTGCAAAATGATCATCACAGTAAATGAAATTAACACCTGTCACCATGTGTAGTTACAAATTTTCTTTTCCCTTGCATTGAGAACTTTTAAGATGTACTCTCTTAAAACTTACAAATATGCCATACAGTATTTTTAAGAATAGTGACCATGTTCTCATTACAATCCTATGACTATATTTTATTGGGAAATTTGTACCTTTTGACCACCTTCACCTATTTTGCTTGTCTGCCGCCCCTTGCCTCTGGCCAGTCTTTTCTCTGTATCTATGAGGCAGTGTTTTGGTTTTGTTTTTAAAGATTCCACATAGAAGTGAAATCACACTTTATTTGTCTTTTATTTATTGCACTTAGCATAATGTTCTGAAGGTCTATCTAAGTTGCAACAAATAGCAAGAGTTCTTTATTTTTTATGGCCAAATAATACTCTGACACACACACACACACACTGCATTACACATCCAGCATATCTTATTTTTTTCTTTTTCTTTTTTTGCAAACTGTATTTCTTTTATTGTTTTTTTGAAAAATAGCCAGCATATTGTCTTTATTTAAATATGAATGGATGTGTAGGTTGTTTCCCTTTCTCTAGGGTATTGTAAATAATGCTGCAGAGAACATGGAGATTTACATGACTTATGATGGGGCTATATCCCTGTAAACCCATTATAAGTTGAAAATGTAAGTAAGAAATACATCTAAGGGGCTTCCTTGGTGGTGGCTATGACACTGTGCTTCCAATGCAGGGAGCCCAGGTTTGATCCCTGGTCAGGGAATTAGATCTCACATGCTGCAACTATGAGTTCGAATGCTGCAGCTGAAGATCCCACATGTCACAACTAAGATCTGGGGCAGCCAAATAAATGAATTGTTTTGAAAATGCATTTAATACATCTAACCCATCGAATATGATACCTTAGCCTGGCTTACCTGAAACACGCTCAGATCACTTACATTAGCCTACTGTTGGGCAAAATATACAGGCCCTGTTTTGTAAGTGTTGAATATTTCATGTAATTTATTAAATATTGTACTGAATTTGAAAAACAGAATGATTTTCGGTGTATCAGTTGTTTACTCTTGTGGCTGAATGGCTGCCTGGAAGCTGTGGCTCCCTGCCACTGCCCAGCATCATGAGGGAGTATCGTATTGCATACTGGTAGCATGAAAAAATGAAAAATCAAAGCTTGAAGTACAGTTCCCACAACGAGTATTTCTGCATTTGCACCTTTGTAAGTTGAACCATTGTAAGTCAGAGACTATCTGTAGTGTTTTTGTTTTCTTAAGACATATATCAAGATGGGGTATTGGTGGATCACTTGATGGTTCTATTTACAATTTTTTTGAGGACTCTGATACTGTTTTGCATAGTGGTTGCAGTAACTTACATTCTCACCAATAGTGCACAAGTGTTCTCTTTTCTCCATATTCTTGGCAACACTTGTTTCTTGTCTTTTTTGACAATAGTTATTTTAACAGGTGTGAGATAATATCTTATTGTAGTTTTTATTTGCAGTTTCCTGCTGCTGAGTGATGTTGAGCTTCTTTTTATGTACTAGCTGACTGATTGTCTTCTTTGGAAAATTGTCAATGTAAATCCTCTACCTATTTTATATATATATATTTTAAATTTTGGCCTCTTTTGTTGATTTTTAAAATTTATTTATTTTCATCCAATTTTAGCAAATTAAGTGACTGTATATTCTGGGTTTATCCTAGGATCTCTATTCTATTGCAGTGATTCGAATATCTGTTTTTATGTCAATACCACATTGTTTTGATTACTATAGCTTTGTAACATAGTTTGAAGTCCAAGAGTATTATGTCTCCATCTTTGTTCTTTCTGAAGATTGCTTTGGCTATTTGGGGTCTTTTGTATTCCACACAAATTTTAGGCATGTTCTATTTCTATAAAAAGTGCCCTAACACAACTGCTTTTATTTTGCTTCTTGATACTTGCATGTTCTACCAACAGCCTCCTGCTTTGGCTTATGTGACTAATTGTTTTGAAAATGCATTTAATACATCTAACCCATCGAATATGATACCTTAGCCTGGCTTACCTGAAACACGCTCAGATCACTTACATTAGCCTACTGTTGGGCAAAATATACAGGCCCTGTTTTGTAAGTGTTGAATATTTCATGTAATTTATTAAATATTGTACTGAATTTGAAAAACAGAATGATTTTCGGTGTATCAGTTGTTTACTCTTGTGGCTGAATGGCTGCCTGGAAGCTGTGGCTCCCTGCCACTGCCCAGCATCATGAGGGAGTATCGTATTGCATACTGGTAGCATGAAAAAATGAAAAATCAAAGCTTGAAGTACAGTTCCCACAACGAGTATTTCTGCATTTGCACCTTTGTAAGTTGAACCATTGTAAGTCAGAGACTATCTGTAGTGTTTTTGTTTTCTTAAGACATATATCAAGATGGGGTATTGGTGGATCACTTGATGGTTCTATTTACAATTTTTTTGAGGACTCTGATACTGTTTTGCATAGTGGTTGCAGTAACTTACATTCTCACCAATAGTGCACAAGTGTTCTCTTTTCTCCATATTCTTGGCAACACTTGTTTCTTGTCTTTTTTGACAATAGTTATTTTAACAGGTGTGAGATAATATCTTATTGTAGTTTTTATTTGCAGTTTCCTGCTGCTGAGTGATGTTGAGCTTCTTTTTATGTACTAGCTGACTGATTGTCTTCTTTGGAAAATTGTCAATGTAAATCCTCTACCTATTTTATATATATATATTTTAAATTTTGGCCTCTTTTGTTGATTTTTAAAATTTATTTATTTTCATCCAATTTTAGCAAATTAAGTGACTGTATATTCTGGGTTTATCCTAGGATCTCTATTCTATTGCAGTGATTCGAATATCTGTTTTTATGTCAATACCACATTGTTTTGATTACTATAGCTTTGTAACATAGTTTGAAGTCCAAGAGTATTATGTCTCCATCTTTGTTCTTTCTGAAGATTGCTTTGGCTATTTGGGGTCTTTTGTATTCCACACAAATTTTAGGCATGTTCTATTTCTATAAAAAGTGCCCTAACACAACTGCTTTTATTTTGCTTCTTGATACTTGCATGTTCTACCAACAGCCTCCTTCTTTGGCTTATTGATGACTGAGCAAGGATTGAAAGGAAGTGGGACTGTGGGTTTCTCTGTCCTTTCCTGTCCTGTGTTGTTATGGTCAGCATAAGTGGTTCACTTATCTGGGAAATAACATAAGTAAGAATGGCTGTGGCAAAGTTCCTTAGTCATTCATGTTTCTAGAATGCTCTTGCTGCCTTTTTGCATTTCACAAGTTCTGGTAAGAAAGGAAAGCGTGGTCTCTCAAGGCTGTCAGTACTCCTGCTCATTCAGTTGTGGACATCATACACTTACCTTGTACTTGCCCTTAGTCTGGCTCAACTCCCACATATTGTGGGTCCACCAGAATCCTCTGTTTAAGGGGCATCACACCTTGTGCATATGGGGACAGAAGGAACTTCTGGTGGACACACATGACATTCATGTTGTAGGTTGTGCCTCAGCTCATATGCACACTCCACTATCATACCAGACTTCACTTATAGAGCTCAAATTCAAAGATGAAAATTTAAGAATCTCAAGATGTTGACAAGATAGCATTAAACCAGGCAGGCCATTCCAAATATGGGTCTCTGCACGAGGTTTCACACCCCAGAAGCATCTCAGGTACTCCAGTCTCCTAGGGCCCCTGTGGGCCTGTATCCTGGGTTCAGTGGAGTCTGTGTCAGATTTATTATTTGCAGACTCAAAAAAGATGAACCCGGGGCTTCCCTGGTGGTCCAGTGGGTAAAGAATCCGCCTTGCACTGCCAGGGGCACCAGTTTGATCCCTGACCCAGGAAGATCCCATGTGCCATGGAGCAACTGGGCCAGTGTGTCCAATTGCTCTGGAGCATGTGTTCCCAGAGCGAGTGCTCTGCAGCGAGAGAGGCCGCTGCGATGGGAGGCCCACACAGGCCAAAGAATGAAGATGGATGAAAAGAAATAAAAACCGATGAAAGAGCTCCCCCCCACCCCCAAAAAAGGATGAACCTGATGGAAAAATAGTCATAGAGAACAGACTTACGGACATTGAGGAGAGAGAAGAGTGGGTGAGAGAGATGGAAAGTGTAACCTGGAGCCCTGTACTATCATATGTAAAAGAGATAACTACTGTCAATGTGCTGTGGGTTAAGGGATCTTACACGGGGACTATCCAATGGCCTGAAGGGGTGAGATGGGGGGGGATAGGATATATATATGACTAATCTGGGATTATACATATCAGTAAACAACAAAACTTTGTAAAAGCAAAAAAGCAAAATAAAAAAAAAATGGCAAAAAAAAAAAAAAAAAAAGATGAACCCAGCACAGCCTGTACTGGCAGCCGCAGCCCAGCCTGGTCCAGGAGTACTTGTCTCCCCAGGTGCCAAAGGCAGCTGCTACTTCTTTGAGAAGCCTGGTTTCTTGATGAGTTTCTAGGCAATCAAAGCCTTTTTTCAGCTCCAGGTGCCATGAACTGGGTCTTTCCAAATCAGGTCCTAAATAGAACAGTATTCCTAGTTGGTTGTGTGGGCTTGATAGTAGAAGACATGATTGAAAACATTCTTGGGAAAAGGCTCAGTGTTTGGAATTTGTGATTTTTAAATTGAATTGTGGTGTTCTCTCATCTCTACCGTCACTTAGATTTCTTTCACTGTAATTTGATTGCCTGCTTTGGCGACATAAATTTTCTGTCAGGAGTCAGAAGTTCTGGCTTGCTCTGCATTTGTGATATGGAGAAGTTCCACTACTGATACTGAATAAGATTCTGAAGGTTCATGTGGTAGCAGTTTTCAAACTTCTGCATGTATAAAAACTTGTGGGGAGCCCAGGTTCCTGGGCCCTAGCCCCAGAAGTTAAATTCAGGTGTCTGGTGTGGGCTCCTGGGGGAGTCCACACATGTGAGGTTCTACTGTATTTTTGAGAAACAGTAGTCTTTTTGGTCCCTCCAATTCTATGATGGTGTGGAGAGAAGGGTACTCTGAGAAGTAGATGAAGCCTGATTTCTTATGTGGACTGGGAGACGCAGCTGGGGAGAGGGCATTTGGGGAAGGGGGCAGTACAGCAGGGAATCGGGTTCAGTGCAGAACCTGTTAGGCAGAATGGTGCCCACCTGGACCTCCCTGCTTGATTTGGGACCACAGCCTTCCTGAGAGCAGCTGGGAAGTGACTCATTAAACAGGGAATAAAAGAAAGTGAAACTAACTTCTGAGAATATCATTAGGTGTGGCTATGTTCAGAATTGCTAGATTTGCCTTTTTTTTTCCAGGAAGTATTAATTTAATTCAGGAGCAGACAGATCTTTTTTTTCTTTTAATAAACATTATTATTATTATTTTTTGCTTCTAAGTCATTTATTTTTTATCTATCTTTATTCTTTGGCATGTGTGGGCCTCCCATCACAGTGGCCTCTCTTGTTGTGGGGCATTGACTCTGGGCACATGAACTCCTAGTGCTGGCTTGTAATTGGACACACCGGCCCAGCCGTTCCTCAGTGTGTGGGATCTTCCTGGGCCAGGGATTGAACCGGTGCCCCTTGCACTGCAAGGTGGACTTTACCCACTGGACCACCAGGGAAGCCCCTGACCAGGGATTGCACCCAGGCTCCTGCATTGGGAGCTCAGAGCCTTAGCCACTGGACCACCAGGGAAGTCCCAGATTCCCTTTTTTAAATTGAACTTTTCTGGTGCTAAGGAGTAGCTGCCTTGCTTCCTGTTGTATTAGTGGAGGAGGGCCTGAGTTGTGCCCAAGGATTAGGTGGATTCTGTTTAGAGCATAGTAATGGTGGGAGGTCATCTGGGTGGTGGGTGTAAAAGTGGGTGGGAGAAGATCGAATGGTTTGGGTGTCTTCTCATCTTTATCCAGAAATAAATCAGCATGACATTTTATTATGTTATTGCATAAAACTCTATACTACAAATACCTTTCATTTACTGTCTGTTGGCTTAGCCAGGCCTGGTGCTAAGTGCCTCTGAGCATCATTTCTTCCCTCACAGAAATCCCCAGAGGCACCTTTCTTCTCCGTTTCATACAGGTGGAACTTAGTACAGACACTATGGAGGGGGCTGAGGGGGGCTTTTGAACCCTGCAAGTTTGTTCCCAAAGCCACAGCCTTTGCCCACTGTTCTTGGGCTATTCACTGTGCTTTGTCTTGGCTTGACTACTCTTAAATTATTATAGTTCTTGATGAGAACCACTAGTGATGTGGCAGATTTTGTGGTTTAGTTCTAGGTATTGCTGGCCAGGATTTTTCTAAGTTAATAAAAGTTGAATGGAAGTTGGACCCTAGTTTTTTGGACTGAATTTTCAGTTTGTTGTTGTTTTCTTTTTGTCTTTTGCTAGGAAAGATTTGAGGGTTATAGGAAGGTGATGGGCCTTGGCTTTCCTTGTCCTACCTTTGAAGTGACAATCTTGCTTGCCTGAATTTGTTCAGAGCAGGCATGATTGCCAAGACCCTGGAAGAGCAGGCCCGAGGGTGTAAGAAGATGGTAAATTATTAAACTTAGAGATGATGCATTTTCCCTTCCTTATTCCAGCTCCAGTCTAGAGATCTTGGAGCAGGAAAATCTACAGCCTATAATGAGCTGGACATCCAGTACCACCCCTAATTTAGTATTCTGCAGTTGTGCTCTTTTTTATTTAAGAGCTTTATAATTCTTTTGCAAGTCTCTTAGAAACCTCTTCTAAGGGAGCAGTATTTGTTTCCTTTGATTACATACATGAAGGAGGCATGGAGAGAGGATTGCTTGCTGACTCCCTGGTAGAAGTGGTGGCACTCAGACCTGCAGCTGTTTAACCACGTTCTAGATTCATATCTGGGTGTTGACTGTGTCTTTGTGGACCTGGGACAGGCAGGGTGACCCTGCTCCAGTTTCTCATCAACTCAGTTTTTCTGGCTCCCTGTACTGTCTTCGTTTTATTGGCAAGGCCTCTCTTTTACTTATAAACCTCTTCCAAGAAGGTCTGGCTTTCACTATAAATTTACGACCATAAATTTTGAGATGGTACACATCACCGTCTTAATCTAATTGAGCCAGCACATCATTGTGAAGACATCATTTTATTTGGGGGGTATTAGTTGCTATGGTTATTTGCTGATACCAACAGAATCTGTGTTCTCTCAACTGGATTTTTAGAAATGGCTGTCTGAGAATGACAGAGGTGTGCCTCGTTGGAGTTGCTATGGAGGGCTGAGGGGGGCTTTTGAACCCTGCAAGTTTGTTCCCAAAGCCACAGCCTTTGCCCACTGTTCTTGGGCTATTCACTGTGCTTTGTCTTGGCTTGACTACTCTTAAATTATTATAGTTCTTGATGAGAACCACTAGTGATGTGGCAGATTTTGTGGTTTAGTTCTAGGTATTGCTGGCCAGGATTTTTCTAAGTTAATAAAAGTTGAATGGAAGTTGGACCCTAGTTTTTTGGACTGAATTTTCAGTTTGTTGTTGTTTTCTTTTTGTCTTTTGCTAGGAAAGATTTGAGGGTTATAGGAAGGTGATGGGCCTTGGCTTTCCTTGTCCTACCTTTGAAGTGACAATCTTGCTTGCCTGAATTTGTTCAGAGCAGGCATGATTGCCAAGACCCTGGAAGAGCAGGCCCGAGGGTGTAAGAAGATGGTAAATTATTAAACTTAGAGATGATGCATTTTCCCTTCCTTATTCCAGCTCCAGTCTAGAGATCTTGGAGCAGGAAAATCTACAGCCTATAATGAGCTGGACATCCAGTACCACCCCTAATTTAGTATTCTGCAGTTGTGCTCTTTTTTATTTAAGAGCTTTATAATTCTTTTGCAAGTCTCTTAGAAACCTCTTCTAAGGGAGCAGTATTTGTTTCCTTTGATTACATACATGAAGGAGGCATGGAGAGAGGATTGCTTGCTGACTCCCTGGTAGAAGTGGTGGCACTCAGACCTGCAGCTGTTTAACCACGTTCTAGATTCATATCTGGGTGTTGACTGTGTCTTTGTGGACCTGGGACAGGCAGGGTGACCCTGCTCCAGTTTCTCATCAACTCAGTTTTTCTGGCTCCCTGTACTGTCTTCGTTTTATTGGCAAGGCCTCTCTTTTACTTATAAACCTCTTCCAAGAAGGTCTGGCTTTCACTATAAATTTACGACCATAAATTTTGAGATGGTACACATCACCGTCTTAATCTAATTGAGCCAGCACATCATTGTGAAGACATCATTTTATTTGGGGGGTATTAGTTGCTATGGTTATTTGCTGATACCAACAGAATCTGTGTTCTCTCAACTGGATTTTTAGAAATGGCTGTCTGAGAATGACAGAGGTGTGCCTCGTTGGAGGAATATCTAGCATATATATCCTCACCATTAAGATGATTTTTTTTGAAAGGCATAGAAAAAAATACTTTGGGTGGAGTTTTAGAGCTGGAAGATCTTAAATATCAAGTGGTTCATTCTCCAGGTTTTTTTTTTTTAAATATTTATTTATTTGACTGTGCTGGGTCTTAGTTGCAGTATGTGGGATCTAGCTCCCTGACCAGGGCTCAAACCCAAGCCTCTTGCATTGGAAGCCAGAAGTCTTAGCCACTGGGCCACCAGAGAAGTTCCACATTCTCCAGGTTTTGCAAAGAGTTTCCTAAAGCTGAGTGTGTTAAGCAACTCTCCCTAGGTTCACATGCATGGTTGGTGGATGCGCAAGGATATACAGTCCATTTCTGGTGGTTTTAGATTCTATTCTGTTTCTGTTACAGTTTGCTTCCTCCTAAGGAATCCATTCTTCATATCTATATATATCTATATCTATCTATCTATCTATCTATCTATCTATCTATAATATAGGAAGTCCCGTATATCCTCAGCACGGTCCTGGAAGGATAAAGACACTGTGATCTTTGCTCTCAAGAGTCTCGGGTAGGAATCCGAACCTTGGCCTTGGAGCACAGCATTGGCATCACCTGGAAACTTGTTAGAAATGGAGAGTCTTAGTTTCCCAAGCATACTGAACAAGAATCAGCATTTTGACAAGATCTCTGGGTGCATAATAAAGTTTGAGAAGCTCTGCTGTAAGAAGGAAGAATGTTTTAGAAGCAAAAGCTAAACCTTGAGGCCCAAGCTGGGCTCATTCGCTCCTCCCCTCCTCCCCAAGTCTGTTCCTCTGCTCCTTCTTGAGCCTAATGCTGTGGTGCTGATGTAGAGGACACTCACCATTCACAGTCTGTAGCTCCGCCCCTCCTGGTCTTGCAAGTAGTACCCTGACTCACTCTCCTGCACATCCTTTGTTTTGACTTGTGTGGCCCCCTCCTCGAGCCAGCACATCATTGTGAAGACATCATTTTATTTGGGGGGTATTAGTTGCTATGGTTATTTGCTGATACCAACAGAATCTGTGTTCTCTCAACTGGATTTTTAGAAATGGCTGTCTGAGAATGACAGAGGTGTGCCTCGTTGGAGGAATATCTAGCATATATATCCTCACCATTAAGATGATTTTTTTTGAAAGGCATAGAAAAAAATACTTTGGGTGGAGTTTTAGAGCTGGAAGATCTTAAATATCAAGTGGTTCATTCTCCAGGTTTTTTTTTTTTAAATATTTATTTATTTGACTGTGCTGGGTCTTAGTTGCAGTATGTGGGATCTAGCTCCCTGACCAGGGCTCAAACCCAAGCCTCTTGCATTGGAAGCCAGAAGTCTTAGCCACTGGGCCACCAGAGAAGTTCCACATTCTCCAGGTTTTGCAAAGAGTTTCCTAAAGCTGAGTGTGTTAAGCAACTCTCCCTAGGTTCACATGCATGGTTGGTGGATGCGCAAGGATATACAGTCCATTTCTGGTGGTTTTAGATTCTATTCTGTTTCTGTTACAGTTTGCTTCCTCCTAAGGAATCCATTCTTCATATCTATATATATCTATATCTATCTATCTATCTATCTATCTATCTATCTATAATATAGGAAGTCCCGTATATCCTCAGCACGGTCCTGGAAGGATAAAGACACTGTGATCTTTGCTCTCAAGAGTCTCGGGTAGGAATCCGAACCTTGGCCTTGGAGCACAGCATTGGCATCACCTGGAAACTTGTTAGAAATGGAGAGTCTTAGTTTCCCAAGCATACTGAACAAGAATCAGCATTTTGACAAGATCTCTGGGTGCATAATAAAGTTTGAGAAGCTCTGCTGTAAGAAGGAAGAATGTTTTAGAAGCAAAAGCTAAACCTTGAGGCCCAAGCTGGGCTCATTCGCTCCTCCCCTCCTCCCCAAGTCTGTTCCTCTGCTCCTTCTTGAGCCTAATGCTGTGGTGCTGATGTAGAGGACACTCACCATTCACAGTCTGTAGCTCCGCCCCTCCTGGTCTTGCAAGTAGTACCCTGACTCACTCTCCTGCACATCCTTTGTTTTGACTTGTGTGGTCTCTTCTTCACATCCCCCTCCTACTCTTTTCTAAAACATGCCTGTTTTAGGGGCAGAGCACAAATGTTGGCTTCTCAGAAAGGTAAGCACTTCAGGCTTGTGAACACCCAAATCACAGTTTATCTTGGATGCCACGATAGCATGCTCATTCTTTTTATCTGTTTCTTCTTGCAGCAGCCTCCTTCCCCAGGCAGTTGATAAAAAGGGCTTGATGATATCATTCTTTCCCCAGTACATTTAAAAGCTACCACTTGAGATTAATAAACTTCTCAAGAAGAAACCCATACTGCTTTAAGTTATAGTTCAGTTTAAAAAAGAAAATAGTGTTATTTAGTTCAGGATTTTTGCCTTTGCTTTCAACTGTGAAGTGTGAAAGGAAACCTGTAAATTTATAGATGCATTAGGGTTTTCTAAGCATCTGAGGAAAACCCTTAAGGACTCAAATGCATTTTTTAGAGTTCACTAGAACGAAGTTCTTTGATCAGCTTGGTGAATCAGTGCGGCAAAAATTTCTTAATTATTATTCTATTTAAGATTTTCCTCTTGTTGATTCTCTTATCTTTAACTGGCAAGTAAACTTCCACTCAAGTCTGTGCTGTGAGCATCTAAGCTAGAAGCGTCTAAAGATCTAAGGTCTGCCATGTGCTCTACTGTTTCATAACATGCTTGCTTCCTTCCCTCCCTCCCTCCTCTCTTTCTCTCTCTCCCTCCCTCCCCCCCTCCCCTCCTCATGACAATCCCGTTAGGTACACATTATCCTCATAGTTATATTAACATTTGGGAAGGTTGGTCATTTGTGGCAGATCCAGGGTTTGAACCCGTTTGTGAAATCTGTGTACTTCACACTCTTCTGAATTGCCCTTGACTTTGTGTGTATATGTACATTTGTACTTGGATGGCCTGGAAATACCCTTTTTTCCCTTTTACTTGCTTAGTCCCTTTCAAAATGGATTTCTTTGTTTTAACTAAACAAATCATCACCCTTTCCATCGAGGGAGTTTTTCCTGTGCTCACCTGCTGTCTTATAAGGCCTTGGGGCATTATGTAAATATATTGTTTTGAATCTTGTACCTCAGTCTTCTATGTTTTGGTTCTGTTGTATGTCATGGCTGAACAGTTCAAATTTAGGGGTCTTCAGGGGCTGAGTTTTCATCTGTTGACCCAAAACAAATAAACTTGCCAGTTGCTTTTCCAACAAAATTGGTTTATTCAGGATCAGTGAAGAATTGCAATGTGAGTTCTGCAACCATGGTGAGCCACATATGAGTCCCTGCCCAACAGAGAGAGATGAACTCTTAAAGAGGAGAAAAGGAAGTTGGGAAGGCTATAGTAAACAGAGAGTCTGTTGGAGGAGATGAGTGTTTAAAATTTAGTGGCTTTTCATCAGCTGAGTTGTGACAGTGACTCATTGGATGAGCTCTTGCCAACCAGAAGAGAAAGTCTTGCTGCTTCCTCTTGGGCTCTTCTCTCATTGGGTGTGAGAGCTTTCCCTTCCAGTCTCCCAACTCTATTTTAACTGAGACTTTTTGTTTATTAATTTTCACATTTCCTCCTTTTGATCGAGATCCTTCGCTGAAAGTATCATTGATCAAGAGTTAGGCGTTCTTGTTTTAGCAGTATTTTGTCCCTCAGTGTCAGCAAGGACCTTTTCTAAATGTACCCCTACTGAGATCACATCTAAGTAATAAGAAGGGGTAGGAGGGAGAACTCTCAGGGTACTTTTATCTAAAGAAGTCCGTATGTTATCAATATCCTAGTCACTGGAAATCATCTGAAATATGTCATCATCAAAAGTCTGACAGACACATATGTGAAGAAAATAGCTATAGTCATTGCTCTGTGAGAAAAGCAGATCCTTCACGGGTGCTGTGTGACCGTCTGGAGGGGTGGAATGGGGGGGATATACATATGACTAATCTGAGAACGTACATATCTGTAAACAACAAAACTCTGTAAAAGTTAAAAGTAAAATAAAAGTTTAAAAAAATAAAAAAATAAAATAAAAGTTTGACAGACAAACTTCTGTATGTTTGATTCAGGTATCTTAAAAAAGCCATCTCATCAGATGTTGTCTCCTTCAATTCCCAAGGAATCATTACAATCAGATCACTAGATGAAGTATAGATCCAGTTTGAGTTGCTGCTTTCTTTAGCTGTGTTATATAAATACAAGAGTCTTCTCTATGAATTTTGGCTACACAAAGGTTGGTTAGTAGTACCTGATAGGGTCCTTTCCAGTGAAGTTGAAAAGTCTTTCTGGAGGTGTTCAGGTTGCAAGGTGTGATACTTAAGGTATTCATCTCCCAAGAGTGCACTATGAAAAGATTGCTCTACCAAAATGGTTATTTTTTATAGAAGCAGTAAGACCATTGTAATATTGAAATACCTCTTCTTTTATCGTTTTTGAATTAAAAGAAGCCTGAGCCAAGTGCATTGAACATCTTGTGACTATCTCAGAGAGTGAATGTTTGAGTTCCAAAAGAGGTGGATATGAGATTTAGAAGGATCAGTGGCAGTACTTTTTGGCAAGGTATTTGGAGGGTCTTTATCCTCTAGTTTTGCCAGTTGAGTCTTTTTTTTTTTTCTTTTTTCAATTATGAAAGTATGATAATACATTTACAGGAGACTTGGAAAATATAGAATGGAGTTACACATAGTTACACTATATGGTACAATTAGTGTTAAGTAGATAAAATAAGGTTTTTAGTTAGGGTTTTAATTTCAGACTCTCAAAAATTAATAGAACAAATAGACAGAAAAGTAAAAGGATATAGTAGACCCAGAAAGTACTTTGAACCAATTCAAGATGATTAAAATTTATACAGTTTTCACACAGCAGCAGGATACACATTCTATTCAGGTTCACATAGACTCTAAGCCAGAAGACACTGCAACATATCCAGGGACATAAAACAAGATGTAAAAATTTCATGGTCTAAGGTTATTGGGATGGTTAGATAGCATCACAGACTCAATGGACATGAATTTGAGTGAGCTCTGGGAGATAGTGAAGTATAGGGAAGCCTGGTGTGCTGTAGTCCATAAGGTTGCAAAGAATCAGACACAACTTAGTGAATGAACAAAGACAACAAAAAGTATTGTCATCATACGGAGATTTTTCTCTTATCACTGTGGAATTATGTTAGAAATCAATATCATAAGATATTTGAAAATAACTCATATATTTTCAAGTGGAATGTAATATTTACCAAGAGAGATCTTTGACGTAGCCATTGAAAGCCTCAATAAAGTTAAAAGACTGAGAAAACACAGAGGGTGATTGCAGAGAAGAAAGCATTTAAATAAGAAATTAGTATAAAAATGAGAAATTAATATGAAAGATACTTTGAAAACTCCATGTATTTGGAGCCTTCTAAGGTATTCATCTCCCAAGAGTGCACTATGAAAAGATTGCTCTACCAAAATGGTTATTTTTTATAGAAGCAGTAAGACCATTGTAATATTGAAATACCTCTTCTTTTATCGTTTTTGAATTAAAAGAAGCCTGAGCCAAGTGCATTGAACATCTTGTGACTATCTCAGAGAGTGAATGTTTGAGTTCCAAAAGAGGTGGATATGAGATTTAGAAGGATCAGTGGCAGTACTTTTGGCAAGGTATTTGGAGGGTCTTTATCCTCTAGTTTTGCCAGTTGAGTCTTTTTTTTTTTTCTTTTTTCAATTATGAAAGTATGATAATACATTTACAGGAGACTTGGAAAATATAGAATGGAGTTACACATAGTTACACTATATGGTACAATTAGTGTTAAGTAGATAAAATAAGGTTTTTAGTTAGGGTTTTAATTTCAGACTCTCAAAAATTAATAGAACAAATAGACAGAAAAGTAAAAGGATATAGTAGACCCAGAAAGTACTTTGAACCAATTCAAGATGATTAAAATTTATACAGTTTTCACACAGCAGCAGGATACACATTCTATTCAGGTTCACATAGACTCTAAGCCAGAAGACACTGCAACATATCCAGGGACATAAAACAAGATGTAAAAATTTCATGGTCTAAGGTTATTGGGATGGTTAGATAGCATCACAGACTCAATGGACATGAATTTGAGTGAGCTCTGGGAGATAGTGAAGTATAGGGAAGCCTGGTGTGCTGTAGTCCATAAGGTTGCAAAGAATCAGACACAACTTAGTGAATGAACAAAGACAACAAAAAGTATTGTCATCATACGGAGATTTTTCTCTTATCACTGTGGAATTATGTTAGAAATCAATATCATAAGATATTTGAAAATAACTCATATATTTTCAAGTGGAATGTAATATTTACCAAGAGAGATCTTTGACGTAGCCATTGAAAGCCTCAATAAAGTTAAAAGACTGAGAAAACACAGAGGGTGATTGCAGAGAAGAAAGCATTTAAATAAGAAATTAGTATAAAAATGAGAAATTAATATGAAAGATACTTTGAAAACTCCATGTATTTGGAAATCAGATGTTCACTTCTAAATGATGTAAAGAAGCCATAATAAGGAAAGTTAGAAAATGTTTGTAACAAAAGAGAAATGAAAAGAGAATTTATCACAATTTGTTGCATGCAGCTGACACTGCTCAGTGCAACTAAATACAATATGGAATCTTAAATAAGGTATGAAAACCTTATGGCATAATTTTATATTATAATTTTATAGCATAAAATTTTATAAATACTTTGTTATAAAATTCTTTGTTTTTGAAAAAAAATCTATAGTTAATAATACTGTATGACATGTTAATTTCCTATTTTTTGCAATATAGTATTTCTTTTTATTCTCAAAATTAGAAGTCTCAAGTCTCATTCATAAGAATTTTTTTAAATCACTAAAATAATAAAACTTTCTAGACCTTTAGCAGTAATACTTGATGCCAGAATAAATGGAACTAGTATCAGAGTTTTGAGTGAATATAAATTAGAAATCTAATATTCTGTTCATACTTAGTCAAACAAGTGGAACCAAAATGTTATAAATTTTTTAGTTAAGCAAAAATTCTTAAGTTTTCTAAAATGTATATAAGTGCTATATATGTTTGTTTATATAGAAAAACTTTTCTATTATGTTTTATAAAGGCTTGAGAAAGAATGACAACAAAGACAAGAAATTGAAAAACATAAATGAAATGGGAGCAGTAACTATAAAATAGAAAAATAGTCACAGACTCAATGGACATGAATTTGAGTGAGCTCGGGGTGGGGGCTGTTAGTCCATAAGGTTGCAAAGAATCAGACACAACTTAGTGAATGAACAAAGACAACAAAAAGTATTGTCATCATACGGAGATTTTTCTCTTATCACTGTGGAATTATGTTAGAAATCAATATCATAAGATATTTGAAAATAACTCATATATTTTCAAGTGGAATGTAATATTTACCAAGAGAGATCTTTGACGTAGCCATTGAAAGCCTCAATAAAGTTAAAAGACTGAGAAAACACAGAGGGTGATTGCAGAGAAGAAAGCATTTAAATAAGAAATTAGTATAAAAATGAGAAATTAATATGAAAGATACTTTGAAAACTCCATGTATTTGGAAATCAGATGTTCACTTCTAAATGATGTAAAGAAGCCATAATAAGGAAAGTTAGAAAATGTTTGTAACAAAAGAGAAATGAAAAGAGAATTTATCACAATTTGTTGCATGCAGCTGACACTGCTCAGTGCAACTAAATACAATATGGAATCTTAAATAAGGTATGAAAACCTTATGGCATAATTTTATATTATAATTTTATAGCATAAAATTTTATAAATACTTTGTTATAAAATTCTTTGTTTTTGAAAAAAAATCTATAGTTAATAATACTGTATGACATGTTAATTTCCTATTTTTTGCAATATAGTATTTCTTTTTATTCTCAAAATTAGAAGTCTCAAGTCTCATTCATAAGAATTTTTTTAAATCACTAAAATAATAAAACTTTCTAGACCTTTAGCAGTAATACTTGATGCCAGAATAAATGGAACTAGTATCAGAGTTTTGAGTGAATATAAATTAGAAATCTAATATTCTGTTCATACTTAGTCAAACAAGTGGAACCAAAATGTTATAAATTTTTTAGTTAAGCAAAAATTCTTAAGTTTTCTAAAATGTATATAAGTGCTATATATGTTTGTTTATATAGAAAAACTTTTCTATTATGTTTTATAAAGGCTTGAGAAAGAATGACAACAAAGACAAGAAATTGAAAAACATAAATGAAATGGGAGCAGTAACTATAAAATAGAAAAAGTGAAACATAGGATGCTCATTAGAATCACATCTGGAGTTTTGGAGATCAAAGCAATACCTGGGCATTTGTATTTTTCAGAAAAATTCCAAGATAATTCTAATGTACATCTGGATTTTGAAAAGTGATTTCTGATTTTTCTATTATATGATAGTTATAGTGATATAACTTCTGTTATTTTCTGTTGATGAATCGTGATACAATGGTATTAAAATGATTAATAATTGCATTATCATAATAGTAAAAAGTATCAGTTTTTATAATCATTAGTCAAAGAAAGATAATTACAGTTGCAAGTCATAATGGGAACATGATTAACCTAACAATATAAAATAATTTCATACACTTTGGGGCATCAAGCAGAGTGATGTGGTTAGTGGAAATGCATACATGCACATGTTTTATCTGCTCAGCCAGCCTGTGCCTTTGGGTTCGTGCATTTAATCCATTTACATTTAAGATAATTATCAATATGTGTGATTCTACTACCATTTTCTTAATTGTTTTGGTTTATTTTTTGTAGGTCTTTTCCTTCTCTTGTGTTTCCTGCTTAGAGATGTTTCTTTAGCATTTGTTGGTTTGGTGGTGCTGAATTGTCTTGACTTTTTTTTGGAAAGCTTAGAATCCGGTTGAGTATTCTTGGTTGTAGATTCTTCCTTTTCATCAGTTTAAATATATCATGCCATTCCTTTCTGGTTTGTAGATTTTCTGGTGAGAAATCAGCAATTAACCTGATGGGAGTTCCCTTGTATGTTATTTGTTATTTTCTCCTTGTTGCTTTTAGTATTTTATCTTTTGTTTAATTTTTGTCAGTTTGATTATTATGTGTTGGTGTGTTCCTCCTTGGCTTATCCTACTTGGGACTCAGTGCTTTCTAGACTTGGTTGACTATTTCCTTTCCCATTGTAGGGAAGTTTTCATCTGTTATCTCTTCAAATATTTTCATGGGGTCTTTCTCTCTCCTCCGTCAAAGTGAAAAAAAAAATTAGGTATATAAGTGCTATATATGTTTGTTTATATAGAAAAACTTTTCTATTATGTTTTATAAAGGCTTGAGAAAGAATGACAACAAAGACAAGAAATTGAAAAACATAAATGAAATGGGAGCAGTAACTATAAAATAGAAAAAGTGAAACATAGGATGCTCATTAGAATCACATCTGGAGTTTTGGAGATCAAAGCAATACCTGGGCATTTGTATTTTTCAGAAAAATTCCAAGATAATTCTAATGTACATCTGGATTTTGAAAAGTGATTTCTGATTTTTCTATTATATGATAGTTATAGTGATATAACTTCTGTTATTTTCTGTTGATGAATCGTGATACAATGGTATTAAAATGATTAATAATTGCATTATCATAATAGTAAAAAGTATCAGTTTTTATAATCATTAGTCAAAGAAAGATAATTACAGTTGCAAGTCATAATGGGAACATGATTAACCTAACAATATAAAATAATTTCATACACTTTGGGGCATCAAGCAGAGTGATGTGGTTAGTGGAAATGCATACATGCACATGTTTTATCTGCTCAGCCAGCCTGTGCCTTTGGGTTCGTGCATTTAATCCATTTACATTTAAGATAATTATCAATATGTGTGATTCTACTACCATTTTCTTAATTGTTTTGGTTTATTTTTTGTAGGTCTTTTCCTTCTCTTGTGTTTCCTGCTTAGAGATGTTTCTTTAGCATTTGTTGGTTTGGTGGTGCTGAATTGTCTTGACTTTTTTTTGGAAAGCTTAGAATCTGGTTGAGTATTCTTGGTTGTAGATTCTTCCTTTTCATCAGTTTAAATATATCATGCCATTCCTTTCTGGTTTGTAGATTTTCTGGTGAGAAATCAGCAATTAACCTGATGGGAGTTCCCTTGTATGTTATTTGTTATTTTCTCCTTGTTGCTTTTAGTATTTTATCTTTTGTTTAATTTTTGTCAGTTTGATTATTATGTGTTGGTGTGTTCCTCCTTGGCTTATCCTACTTGGGACTCAGTGCTTTCTAGACTTGGTTGACTATTTCCTTTCCCATTGTAGGGAAGTTTTCATCTGTTATCTCTTCAAATATTTTCATGGGGTCTTTCTCTCTCTCCTCCTCCTGGGACCCCCTATAATGTGAATGTTGGTGCATTTAGTATTGTCCCAGAGGTCTCTTAGGCTGTCTTCATTAGTTTCATTCTTTTTTTCTACATTCTATTTTGTGGCAGTGATTTCCACCGTTCTGTCTGCAAGGTCATTTATCTGTTCTTCTGCCTCAGTTATTCTGCTATTGATTCCTTCTGGTGTATTGTTCATCTCTGTTTGTTCTTTAGTTCTTCTGGGTCTTTGGTAAACATTTCTTGCATCTTCTCCATTCTTTTTCCAAGATTCTGGATCATCTTCAGTATCATTATTCTGAATTCTTTTTCTGGAAGGTTGCTCATTTCCACTTTATTTAGTTGTTTTGAGGGGTTTTTAATCTCGTCTTATTTTCTGGGATATAATCCTCTGCCTTTTCATGTTGATTAACTTTCTATGATGTGGTTTTTGTTCTCGCAGCTATGGGATTGTGGGTCTTGTTTCTTCTGTCTGCCCTCTGGTGGGTGAGGCTAAGATCCTCATGCAAGCTTCCTGATGGGAGGGTCTGGCAGTGGGAAAAACTGTATCTTGCTCTGGTGTGCAGTGCTCAGTAAAACTTGAGTATGATTGTCTGGTGATGAGTGAAGCTGTGCACCCTTTCTGTTAGTTGTTTCACCTGAGACAACACAGCACTAGAGTCTACAGGCTTTGTGGCAGAGTTGCTTCTTGAACTGATATTGCCAGTTGTCTTAACAATGCCATTAGTGCATTCAAAATAGAGAATTGAGGGTTGTAAATTCAGGGAAAGTGTTATCAAACTGGCTAAACAGCACAGATTTTCTGAAGTACTTGACAAGTAACATAGGTTCCATGATCATTATGAGGGTTGAGAGGAGTTCTCCACGTAGGGACAATCTATTCTAAAAAGACTTTAGCTGCAGAAGAGGCTGTCTGCAAGGCTGTCATTCAGTCCAGTTTGAAAACACACAATGGCCAAAATATATTTATATCAGTAAAAGGGAAGAAGTTCTATGAAATCTATTTGCTATACCTTGAATGATGTATTAGTCATTTTAAAATATTAGAGGACAGTACCCAGCTTTCCCTGGGTTGTACTCTGGACAAGTGGGACAAGTGAGGTAGGTACTTATAGCAGTCTTGTTAATGTTTCACGCCAATATTGATTCATGAATGCTGTCAATTTTATCAGGAGATCAATGGTTGAATGGATGTACAGTGAAGAGGAGTGGGGATTTTAGTCTCTAGTACGACTGGTTGTTACTTGGTATGGACTAGTGCTTTCTCTTTTTAATTACACGATTGTTGAATTTTCAATCTTGTTTTTCCTTTTTTGAGGCCATTTGTTAGGCTTCTGTAGCCAGCTTTTCTAAGTTACCATTTGGGGAAAAGTTTATTTGGACCATGACAGAGGTTTGGTTGTTCTTGATTTCTTTAAGGGCAGCATTTCTTCTAGAAATGTCAGCAGAGTGATTTCTCTTAGCTTCCAGAGTATCAGGCTTCCATGATGGCTCAGATGGTAAAGAATCTGCCTGCAATTAGGGAGTCTTGGGTTGATCCCTGGGTTGGGAAGACCTCCTGAAGGAGGGCATGGCAACCCACTCCAGTATTCTTGCCCGGAAAATTCCATGGACAGAGGATCCTGGTGTGCTGTAGTCCATGGAGTTGCAAAGAGTCGGACCCAACTGAGTGACTTTCACTTTTTCAAAGAATCAAGTTTAGAATGCCCTGGGATCTTAATAACTAAAGCAGTGGGTTTAAGTATTATACCTAATAATTCCTGTATAAATGGGCCATTTACAATTTTATTTCTGCTGAAAGTATGGAAGCCATGTTGCTTCCATGACATTCCAAAACTATGAGCTACTCTGAAAGCATGTCTACTACCAGTGTAAATTTTGTCATTTTGACCTTGGCTAAAGTATCAGCCTGTGTAACAGTGTGTAATTCAGCCTGTTGAGCTGAAGTAGCCATAGGTTAAGATGCTTCCTCAACAGTGTGAAAAGGAGTTGCAATAACATACCCAGTGCTGTAGTCACCATTGTCATCTTTTACATAAAAACCATCAGTGCAATTTGACACACAATGGCCAAAATATTTATATCAGTAAAAGGGAAGAAGTTCTATGAAATCTATTTGCTATACCTTGAATGATGTATTAGTCATTTTAAAATATTAGAGGACAGTACCCAGCTTTCCCTGGGTTGTACTCTGGACAAGTGGGACAAGTGAGGTAGGTACTTATAGCAGTCTTGTTAATGTTTCACGCCAATATTGATTCATGAATGCTGTCAATTTTATCAGGAGATCAATGGTTGAATGGATGTACAGTGAAGAGGAGTGGGTTTTTAGTCTCTAGTACGACTGGTTGTTACTTGGTATGGACTAGTGCTTTCTCTTTTTAATTACACGATTGTTGAATTTTCAATCTTGTTTTTCCTTTTTTGAGGCCATTTGTTAGGCTTCTGTAGCCAGCTTTTCTAAGTTACCATTTGGGGAAAAGTTTATTTGGACCATGACAGAGGTTTGGTTGTTCTTGATTTCTTTAAGGGCAGCATTTCTTCTAGAAATGTCAGCAGAGTGATTTCTCTTAGCTTCCAGAGTATCAGGCTTCCATGATGGCTCAGATGGTAAAGAATCTGCCTGCAATTAGGGAGTCTTGGGTTGATCCCTGGGTTGGGAAGACCTCCTGAAGGAGGGCATGGCAACCCACTCCAGTATTCTTGCCCGGAAAATTCCATGGACAGAGGATCCTGGTGTGCTGTAGTCCATGGAGTTGCAAAGAGTCGGACCCAACTGAGTGACTTTCACTTTTTCAAAGAATCAAGTTTAGAATGCCCTGGGATCTTAATAACTAAAGCAGTGGGTTTAAGTATTATACCTAATAATTCCTGTATAAATGGGCCATTTACAATTTTATTTCTGCTGAAAGTATGGAAGCCATGTTGCTTCCATGACATTCCAAAACTATGAGCTACTCTGAAAGCATGTCTACTACCAGTGTAAATTTTGTCATTTTGACCTTGGCTAAAGTATCAGCCTGTGTAACAGTGTGTAATTCAGCCTGTTGAGCTGAAGTAGCCATAGGTTAAGATGCTTCCTCAACAGTGTGAAAAGGAGTTGCAATAACATACCCAGTGCTGTATTCACCATTGTCATCTTTTACATAAAAACCATCAGTGAACCATGAGAAATCAACCTTACCCAAAGGAATTCATTGCATATCATCACAGAATCAGCAAGTGATCTATCAGCATTGAGCAGTTGTGAGGGACTTTGTGTGTGTGTGTGGTTATGTGACAGAGGGTAGAAGAGTAGTTAGGTTAAGTGTATTATAATGTAACGTTATAGTTAAGTGAGGAGCAGTTAACAGAAGTTCCTAGATGGGGTGACTGACTGAGAAATGTTGAGTATGATGAAAATTTAGGAGGGCTTCTATTACATGAAGTACAGAAATTGTTAAAGGAGATTCCACAGTGATATTCTTGTTTGCCTTAACCAAAAAGGCAATGGCAGTAATGGCTCTAAGGCAAGAGGGCCCTGTGTCATAGTGTCCAGTTGCTGGCTGTAATACCATTTGGTTGTTGGTGGTCCCCGTGATTTTGGATGAGTGCCCCAAGGACATTTCCTTCCCTTCATTTTCCTATACAAATAGGAAAAAAGGAAATCTGATAATTGGGATGCCCAAGGGCAAGTGGGTAAAGCCAAATTCTCCTTCACTGCCTTAAGGGCTGTGTGGATAGGTTCTTCACATAAAATTAAGTCAGTGTAGTTGTTCTTTAGTAAAGCATGTAGAAGTTTGGCGGTAAGAGAGAAGTTTGAAATCAGCAGTAGCCAACTAGCTTGAGAAAACCGTGCAGTTGATGCTTAGTTTTGGGTTTTGGGAAACTTAAGGGTGCTAAGTTTTTGATGCTAGTGTGAAGGTAAGCCACTAGGTTAAGATGTTTCCTTTCTAAAGCAGTGGGTTTAAGTCTTATACCTAATAACTCCTGTATAAATGGGCGATTTACAATCTTATTTCTGCTGAAAGTATGGAAGCCATGTTGCTTCCATGACATTCCAAAACTATGAGCTACTCTGAAAGCATGTCTACTACCAGTGTAAATTTTGTCATTTTGACCTTGGCTAAAGTATCAGCCTGTGTAACAGTGTGTAATTCAGCCTGTTGAGCTGAAGTAGCCATAGGTTAAGATGCTTCCTCAACAGTGTGAAAAGGAGTTGCAATAACATACCCAGTGCTGTATTCACCATTGTCATCTTTTACATAAAAACCATCAGTGAACCATGAGAAATCAACCTTACCCAAAGGAATTCATTGCATATCATCACAGAATCAGCAAGTGATCTATCAGCATTGAGCAGTTGTGAGGGACTTTGTGTGTGTGTGTGGTTATGTGACAGAGGGTAGAAGAGTAGTTAGGTTAAGTGTATTATAATGTAACGTTATAGTTAAGTGAGGAGCAGTTAACAGAAGTTCCTAGATGGGGTGACTGACTGAGAAATGTTGAGTATGATGAAAATTTAGGAGGGCTTCTATTACATGAAGTACAGAAATTGTTAAAGGAGATTCCACAGTGATATTCTTGTTTGCCTTAACCAAAAAGGCAATGGCAGTAATGGCTCTAAGGCAAGAGGGCCCTGTGTCATAGTGTCCAGTTGCTGGCTGTAATACCATTTGGTTGTTGGTGGTCCCCGTGATTTTGGATGAGTGCCCCAAGGACATTTCCTTCCCTTCATTTTCCTATACAAATAGGAAAAAAGGAAATCTGATAATTGGGATGCCCAAGGGCAAGTGGGTAAAGCCAAATTCTCCTTCACTGCCTTAAGGGCTGTGTGGATAGGTTCTTCACATAAAATTAAGTCAGTGTAGTTGTTCTTTAGTAAAGCATGTAGAAGTTTGGCGGTAAGAGAGAAGTTTGAAATCAGCAGTAGCCAACTAGCTTGAGAAAACCGTGCAGTTGATGCTTAGTTTTGGGTTTTGGGAAACTTAAGGTGCCATGAAGCCTATCTGGATCTAAGTGTAGCCTTTATTCTAATATCAGATATCTTAATTATTGAACCTGGGTTTTGGAAAACTGCAGGTTTTCCTTGGTGACTTTATGTCTCTTTAAGGGTACATGTTTTAGCAAATGAATGTTCTCTTCCTATGAGGAGGCTTGAGAAGAAGAATAAAGAAGTAAATCATCAACATACAGCAGCAGAGTAGAGCTTCCTGAGAGCTTTTTATCATCCAAGTCAACTTCTAGGATTTGTGAGAAATAAATTTCTGAGGCAATACTCTCCATGTGAATTGTTTTTTCTTCCCGAGTGAAGGCAAAGGGGTGTTGGTTAACTTCAAATGGAATACTGAAAAAATGCTCTGCATTGATCAATTAGAATACAGAATTTGCTTCTTTGCAAATGAATACTAGTACTGTTTGAGGGTTAAGAGCAATAAAGTATCAAGGGATAATGTTATTTCTCGCTCAGAGATACTGGACAAACTTTCACACTTGGCCCTTAGATTTTCTCACTAGCAAAATAAGAGTATTACAGAAAGTAGTGTCTATTACAAGGAATAATGAGGCATTGAGACTTGTAATCTTCTGTTATGGGCTTTGTACCTTGAAGGGCTTCTTGTAAAGTTCTAACTTATATTAAGTCTAACGTATATTAAGAAGAGGTTTTGAGGGATCTGTTTGAATCTTGATGGGAGACGCGCTATGAATTTTATCAGTATCACTTTGGAGATTTTGCACGTAAGAAGGTTGGTAGCTGATTCATTAGGACAATATTTCCGGAATCTACTCTAGTGTCATCAGAAATGGAGTAAATAAGAGACATCCATTTAATTCACCTGGTTGGCTGCTTTGATGGCTGCTGTCAAATTCTAGAGTTATTTCCCCCTTTTAGGAGAAATGAATTTTGGCATAATAACTTTTCTAAGAAATCTAAGCCTGTTAAATGAATGGGGCAGAGGAACTGCAGAGAAAAAGGTGCATATTTCTCAAAGGGCCTACACAAAAGGGGAATCGTTCAAGGACAGAAACATTTTTAGATTCATCAGAGATCCCCACTGATTGAATTGAGTAGTATCCTGAGGCAGGGGTTGTTTTGTCATAGAGGTGTTGAGTACTGAGAGTATAGCCCTGGTGTCAGGACTGACAGATTCATCCGTAATCTGGAGAAATGTTTCTCTAAACTGATTAAGAGGGAGGGTTGAAAAGAGTCTCCACAGTTCCTTGGAGTTTGTGACTGAGAATTGAGAGGACATTGGAAAGGCTGATTAGAAAGCTGAAGGTACCTGAAGTGTCCTGGCACTTTGAAATAATAGCAGAAACCGAGAGGGTGTTGGTTTTATTCTGGGACCTTTATTTTCTGTAGTTAAAGATTAAGAATTATAGCAGTCTTCCATTTAGGTGACTCATCTGCAATGTGAGAGAGCTTGTTTGTCAGATTAACTAAATTTGAAGTGAACGTAGTTTCTCATTCCATCCTGGTCCTTTTTATCAGAAGGGAAAGATCCTGGTTCATCCTGTTAATAAACACATAGTTAAAAGTTATGCAAATAGAATCAATATCTGAAGGAAGACCAGGATTTCTTTTAAAAAGTAATATGAAGTCCGTTGTAATACTTATGAACAAGTTCGTCAGATTTTTGTTTGAATGCTTAATTTTTATTTCGGTCATCAGACTTTGGAAAAGCCGTGGCAATTCGCTGATGAAGTTGCCTAGTGATTGCCTGAGTCTGTTAATAACCGTAAGTCAGTGGGCTGTTCTCCCAGTTATAATCCTAGAGTCCTTCAGGATTTTTCCTGTTAGCTGTTTCTATCCACTGCTGGGCCTGGCCCTCATTTGCAAGCATATGTACTAGCTGATACACGTTAGAGCAGTAAGGTTGATGAATTTGAATGGTATATTAAGTTCCTCAGGAAATATATGAAGATTTTGGTTACTTTGGGAAAATCTTTGTGGTTTGCAGTTCAGGTGTAGTCCTGGGATATAAGAAATTAAAGGTTTGGTCTCTGGTTCCTCAATAAGCTTAATTTTAGAGCATCAGGTTCTGATAGGCTTAAAGGAAAAGGTGGTGAAGAGTTTCTGGAGAAAAGAGAAGTTGGGCCAGAAGATTAGTGTGAGAGAATCGAGGGCACAGAGGTGTAGGCGGCATGGAAGGAAGGAAAGAAAGTGGTGCTGGAGACAGAGCCTGAGACAGCCCTGGAAGGGGAGCTGGAAGCGTCAGAAGCCACTTTATCCTTCCTTAATCATTTGTTTGTCTCAATTATTTTTAAATCTTATTTTGAAGGAAGGCAGTTTGGCTCCTGATAATGTTTGAAAGCCTCAAAACACCAATCAAAATAGGCATTTCATTCAGTTTTGAAAAGGTTTGAGTTGTGGTTTTAGTTTGGTTTTAAGACAACTTTAGTGGTTTCAGAAGTTCCTTATAATGAGTTTGATGTTTCAAATTGCCTTTGTTATGTAGGCCCATTTAGTTAGAAACGTGTGAGAAAGGATTCTGGTTTTAAACAAAATTGGCTGGAATCCTGGTGTGAGGAGTGCCCTCAAAATAGACGCATAACTGGGTTCCCATCTCTCAGAGGGTTTTCTCTTGAGCAAAGAGTAATTTTCAGACAGCCTGTTATTCAGTCACTAAATTTTGCCTGACTCATTGTGACCCCATGAACTGTAATCACGTCAGGTGTCCCTGTCCATCATCTCCCTGAGTTTGCTCATGTCCATTCAGTCAGTGATGCCATCCAGTCATCTCATTTTCTGTTGTCCCCTTCTCCTCTTGCCCTCAGTCTTTCCTAAACAACTCAGATAGCCTGCAGGCCTAATACCAGTCAGTCCTAAGGGAACAGTCTGGTTCTGAAAGAGCCAGGCTGAAGGGTGCACAGCACAGCTCTAATGACAGGGCCTAATTCTGAAGGAGTCAGGCCAAAGATAACACAGAGTTCCACCAGAGCAGTTTAGTCCCCAAGGAGCTACGGCAAAGGTGTAACAGCACAATTCCAAAAGAACAGCTCCTGTTTCAGAAGGAATCAGGCCAATGGCCGAAGTGGCACAGGTCCAGTGAAGTGCCCCTCTTCCAAAAGGAATGAACTGAAGGCCAGCACAATTTGAACTGGAACAGCCTGATTTCAGTGATCAGGCTGAAGTGTCAGATTAGCGCTTGAATATATTGATAGAACAAGACCTATCAGAAACAAGACCTAATCAGAAAGGACAGAACCTTAAAGTAGATTTTAGCTAAAACCTGGAGAACTTCAAAACACAAAGAGAGCAGAGGCTTGGATTTGGATCGAGAGAGGGAGTAAGACTTACCCTTCAACCAGGATTGGCGAGAAAAACAGTGAGCTACATTGGGCTTGAGGTGGGTGCCATGCCTGTTTGGTTACCAGCCAAACACTGGGGCTGTCTTTGAGGATCTAGATGTTCTCTGAATCTCCATACAAGTCACCAAAATCTTGACATAAATAGATTGCCAGTTATTTCTCTAGCAAAAGTGGGTTGTAGGGATGAAATGATTTAAACTGCTTAGTAGGTACATAGTGAAGTATCCAATAAAATAATGCATAGCATATTTTTGTAAGTTGTTTCAATCTAGATTAAGGTGAGTTTGGATCTCTAACATTCTTTTTTTTCTTTTTTTAAATATATATTTAATTTTGTATTTATTTGTCTTTGACTCTTCTGGGTTTTCACTGCTGCCACAGGCTCTTCTCTAGTTGCAGGGAGGGGGCTACTCTCTAGTTGAGGTGGGCAGGCTTCTCATTGTGGTGACTTCTCTTGTTGTGGAACTCAGGTTCTAGGGCACATGGGCTTCAGTAGTTGTGGCACATGGACTCAATATGTGCTTTCAATTATGCTCAGGGGCTTAGTTGTCCCCTTCTCCTCTTGCCCTCAGTCTTTCCTAAACAACTCAGATAGCCTGCAGGCCTAATACCAGTCAGTCCTAAGGGAACAGTCTGGTTCTGAAAGAGCCAGGCTGAAGGGTGCACAGCACAGCTCTAATGACAGGGCCTAATTCTGAAGGAGTCAGGCCAAAGATAACACAGAGTTCCACCAGAGCAGTTTAGTCCCCAAGGAGCTACGGCAAAGGTGTAACAGCACAATTCCAAAAGAACAGCTCCTGTTTCAGAAGGAATCAGGCCAATGGCCGAAGTGGCACAGGTCCAGTGAAGTGCCCCTCTTCCAAAAGGAATGAACTGAAGGCCAGCACAATTTGAACTGGAACAGCCTGATTTCAGTGATCAGGCTGAAGTGTCAGATTAGCGCTTGAATATATTGATAGAACAAGACCTATCAGAAACAAGACCTAATCAGAAAGGACAGAACCTTAAAGTAGATTTTAGCTAAAACCTGGAGAACTTCAAAACACAAAGAGAGCAGAGGCTTGGATTTGGATGGAGAGAGGGAGTAAAACTTACCCTTCAACCGCAGGATTGGCGAGAAAAACAGTGAGCTACATTGGGCTTGAGGTGGGTGCCATGCCTGTTTGGTTACCAGCCAAACACTGGGGCTGTCTTTGAGGATCTAGATGTTCTCTGAATCTCCATACAAGTCACCAAAATCTTGACATAAATAGATTGCCAGTTATTTCTCTAGCAAAAGTGGGTTGTAGGGATGAAATGATTTAAACTGCTTAGTAGGTACATAGTGAAGTATCCAATAAAATAATGCATAGCATATTTTTGTAAGTTGTTTCAATCTAGATTAAGGTGAGTTTGGATCTCTAACATTCTTTTTTTTCTTTTTTTAAATATATATTTAATTTTGTATTTATTTGTCTTTGACTCTTCTGGGTTTTCACTGCTGCCACAGGCTCTTCTCTAGTTGCAGGGAGGGGGCTACTCTCTAGTTGAGGTGGGCAGGCTTCTCATTGTGGTGACTTCTCTTGTTGTGGAACTCAGGTTCTAGGGCACATGGGCTTCAGTAGTTGTGGCACATGGACTCAATAGTTGTGGCTCCGAGGCTCTAGAGCACAGGCTCAATAGTTATAGCTCAGGGGCTTAGTTGCTTCACAGCATGTGGGATCTTCTTGGATCAGGGATTTAACCCGTGTCTCCTGCATTGATAGGTGAACTCTTTACCACTGAGCTACCAGAGAAGCCCTTCCACATTACTCTTGAAGGATGTTTTCATGTAAATAGAATTAGAGACCTCATCTGGAAAAGGATGATACACCTTTCTTTGTTCTATCTGATTTCATTTTAAAAATCAGCTCCGAAAATTTCATTAGCCTTAGTGCTCTGGTTGGAAAAACAAATTCTCCAGAGTCAGTGCTGGCTATGGCCTCATTTAGGAAATAAAGTTTTAGGGGAAATGGCCTTAGGAAAAGCACGCAGCTGTGTACTCAGAATGTTATGAGTCTTGTGATTGCTGGGCTTATCATCCTCTGGAGAGGTGAGAGGTTTTCCGAGTTTTTTCCAGCCAGATTTGAAAGAATGCAAGAGCTGCTTTGGTGGTGACTTCATACCTTCTAGCCCTTTCCCTTCATGTCTCAGGCTTGAATGGATGAGATCAACAGAGGTTGTTGGAATGTATTAACACAGTTCCTCTTCCATGGAGGCTAGGGCCTCTCTCTCTCCATTGCTGACTCAGCATCCAGTGGACATTTCCCTCTGGTGGATGTCTTCATCAGTGGGAAAGGATAAAGACTGGCCCTGTTTCTCTCTGAGTCTTGACACACCTTCTCTGACACAGTCACTCGCCATCTATAGCATCTATCGAGGTTATAGCCAAGATTGCCCATCACAGAAATTAGTCAAATATATTTGAACATGGTCTGTTTCTTTTTACTTTGTAATAATATAGGGTTCAGGTTGTAGATGGCATTTAACAAGGGGACGTCACTTTTTTTTCTTACAATTAAGCAATGAACTCAGTTTACAGTGCCACATACCGAATTGGGGAAGTGCCTCTAAGTACAGTTTTCGATAGAAGGTGTTTTCAACTTGCCTGGCTATGGGGAAAGAGAAGAGTCACTGGGACGGCTGGTTTCATATCTTTTAGCTCCAGGCATGAGGATGTGCTGGAGATACCTGATTGTGGCCATTTTTAGAGTACTTGGTGTAGAAAGTTTTTGTGGGACAGGCTAAAGTCTGGCTTGCAAAATTCTTCTTGGATCAGGGATTTAACCCGTGTCTCCTGCATTGATAGGTGAACTCTTTACCACTGAGCTACCAGAGAAGCCCTTCCACATTACTCTTGAAGGATGTTTTCATGTAAATAGAATTAGAGACCTCATCTGGAAAAGGATGATACACCTTTCTTTGTTCTATCTGATTTCATTTTAAAAATCAGCTCCGAAAATTTCATTAGCCTTAGTGCTCTGGTTGGAAAAACAAATTCTCCAGAGTCAGTGCTGGCTATGGCCTCATTTAGGAAATAAAGTTTTAGGGGAAATGGCCTTAGGAAAAGCACGCAGCTGTGTACTCAGAATGTTATGAGTCTTGTGATTGCTGGGCTTATCATCCTCTGGAGAGGTGAGAGGTTTTCCGAGTTTTTTCCAGCCAGATTTGAAAGAATGCAAGAGCTGCTTTGGTGGTGACTTCATACCTTCTAGCCCTTTCCCTTCATGTCTCAGGCTTGAATGGATGAGATCAACAGAGGTTGTTGGAATGTATTAACACAGTTCCTCTTCCATGGAGGCTAGGGCCTCTCTCTCTCCATTGCTGACTCAGCATCCAGTGGACATTTCCCTCTGGTGGATGTCTTCATCAGTGGGAAAGGATAAAGACTGGCCCTGTTTCTCTCTGAGTCTTGACACACCTTCTCTGACACAGTCACCGCCATCTATAGCATCTATCGAGGTTATAGCCAAGATTGCCCATCACAGAAATTAGTCAAATATATTTGAACATGGTCTGTTTCTTTTTACTTTGTAATAATATAGGGTTCAGGTTGTAGATGGCATTTAACAAGGGGACGTCACTTTTTTTTCTTACAATTAAGCAATGAACTCAGTTTACAGTGCCACATACCGAATTGGGGAAGTGCCTCTAAGTACAGTTTTCGATAGAAGGTGTTTTCAACTTGCCTGGCTATGGGGAAAGAGAAGAGTCACTGGGACGGCTGGTTTCATATCTTTTAGCTCCAGGCATGAGGATGTGCTGGAGATACCTGATTGTGACCAGCAGATCCTATGTTTCTAGCTCATTTGTCCTGGTCACTTGGTGTAGAGAAAGTTTTGCTTTATGTGCTTGCTGGCAGCTGTTTCCTCAGTTTGTGGGCATCTTCCTTCATGGACAGCATTAGGGCAAGTGAGTGTATGTTAACAGTAACCACATGCTTATGTATGTACGCTCCGACCAGACTTAGGTCGTTGAAAAGTTTTGCCTAATGTACCTCTGTTTTTCTTTTTGTTTTTTTTCCCATTCAACAAGCGTAAAATTGGGAATTTCACCTTTGATAAGTGTGGTGAACTGTAGAGTGGCCAACTTTCTTTCCTTTGTTCCTTTGTTCTTTCTGTGATACCTTTTATCAACCAGTCACTGTGCTAGGTTCTCAGGATACAGTGGTGAACATGAATGGACACAGTCTTCACCCTTATGGAATTTAGCAGTCAGGTGGACACTAATCAGATAATTATCTAAATTATATAAAGTTGCTGTGAGGAAGAGGCACATAAGATTCTGGGAGTGAAATTGGGTCAGGGTTTGGCCTGGTTAGACAAGTCAAGGAAGGCTTCTTGGAAGAGGCAACTATTGTGCTGAGGGCTTCTGGCAGGAAGAGGGCCCATTCCAGAAACTGGCAGAGGCCAGGGCTACCAGAGCCCACTGAGAGGTGGGGATTCAGACCCTGCAGGACCTCTCGGGCCTCAGGAGGGACTTTGGTCTTTGCCATTGCAAGGTTCACTGCTGGAGCTGACATGATTGGGTAGAGAGCACTTGAGGGACAAAGTGGACGTGAGGAGACCAGGGAGGGGCAGTGGCAGTTATTCAGACAGTGGGGGTATTTGGTTAGGGGTTGCTGGTAGTGATGCAGTAGTGTGCAGAACTGAGTTGCTTAGGAAGCAGAATGGACAGATTTGAGAAGGAGACCATTGCTCACAGATAGTGCATGGGTGTCTGACTAACTTTTGTGACATGTTGAATGGTGGTGTCCTTTGCCTATACAGGGACACAGGAAGAGACTGTGCTTGACTCTGGAGAGGAGAGAGAATTTCATTTTGAGAGTGCTGAGTTTTACCTGGGAATGCGGCTTCTGGAGAAAAGCTGTAGCTTCTCTGGGGCTCATGTCCTCTCAGTTCTCACTGTGGGTCCTCTTGTCAGACAGAGAGTTGCAGACACTCCACACAAGCCAGCTTGTGTTGTTTCAACCAGTCAGATCAATACAACATGTTTTGAGGGCCACCTTGTCCAGCCCTGTCCTAGATACTCATTGTGCATTGTGATTCAAAACCACTCATGAATCATTCCAAATGCAGGATGATGGGGTGCAGAGAGTAAGTATAATTGGCTTTCAGAGAAAGGAGGAATTAATATGGGCTGGGGACTTCCGTGTTCTTGTGCTTAAGCAGCCAAGAGACCAATTGTGTTGCAAGTGCTTCCATCGACCATTGGTCTTTATTAACTGTGACCAGTTTTTAAGTCCAGGGATAGTGACAGAGTAGCAGAGCATTTAAGATAGTTATGTCCAGTCTTGCTAACTTTGGAGATCAGGTGCACTGAAAATAAATAGAACTGTAAGATTACCTTGAGTCTGTCATTACGTGTGTGTTTGTAAGCCTGGTTAGACAAGTCAAGGAAGGCTTCTTGGAAGAGGCAACTATTGTGCTGAGGGCTTCTGGCAGGAAGAGGGCCCATTCCAGAAACTGGCAGAGGCCAGGGCTACCAGAGCCCACTGAGAGGTGGGGATTCAGACCCTGCAGGACCTCTCGGGCCTCAGGAGGGACTTTGGTCTTTGCCATTGCAAGGTTCACTGCTGGAGCTGACATGATTGGGTAGAGAGCACTTGAGGGACAAAGTGGACGTGAGGAGACCAGGGAGGGGCAGTGGCAGTTATTCAGACAGTGGGGGTATTTGGTTAGGGGTTGCTGGTAGTGATGCAGTAGTGTGCAGAACTGAGTTGCTTAGGAAGCAGAATGGACAGATTTGAGAAGGAGACCATTGCTCACAGATAGTGCATGGGTGTCTGACTAACTTTTGTGACATGTTGAATGGTGGTGTCCTTTGCCTATACAGGGACACAGGAAGAGACTGTGCTTGACTCTGGAGAGGAGAGAGAATTTCATTTTGAGAGTGCTGAGTTTTACCTGGGAATGCGGCTTCTGGAGAAAAGCTGTAGCTTCTCTGGGGCTCATGTCCTCTCAGTTCTCACTGTGGGTCCTCTTGTCAGACAGAGAGTTGCAGACACTCCACACAAGCCAGCTTGTGTTGTTTCAACCAGTCAGATCAATACAACATGTTTTGAGGGCCACCTTGTCCAGCCCTGTCCTAGATACTCATTGTGCATTGTGATTCAAAACCACTCATGAATCATTCCAAATGCAGGATGATGGGGTGCAGAGAGTAAGTATAATTGGCTTTCAGAGAAAGGAGGAATTAATATGGGCTGGGGACTTCCGTGTTCTTGTGCTTAAGCAGCCAAGAGACCAATTGTGTTGCAAGTGCTTCCATCGACCATTGGTCTTTATTAACTGTGACCAGTTTTTAAGTCCAGGGATAGTGACAGAGTAGCAGAGCATTTAAGATAGTTATGTCCAGTCTTGCTAACTTTGGAGATCAGGTGCACTGAAAATAAATAGAACTGTAAGATTACCTTGAGTCTGTCATTACGTGTGTGTTTGTAAGCCTGTGTGTTCATGTGCACACGTGTGTTGAGTTTTACCCAAGGAGAAAAAGAAGGTGGCTTGACTTGCGCCATAACTGGTAAAGCTTGTAAAGAAATTAGAATAAACCTACAATGTCAGTGAAAGAAAGGATTATACTTGGCTTACTGTCTTAATCTCTGGGGCATCAGTATCTGCTGTGGCATCTCTAGAAAGAGAAGGGCAGATCCCTGTGGTCCTCAAGAGAGCAGCAGCTTTAGGAGCAGCCTGTCAGGGCCCAGACTTCCAGCTGCTTCTTCGTCCCCTTGCTGCCTGGTCTCCTCACTTAGCGGCAGAGCCTACTGACTCTGTAAAGCAGATCCTTGTCCTCCCCGGAGGCTGCCAGTCACGCCTTCCCTCTGCTCTGGCTAGCGTTCTGCCTTTCTAGCAACAGATGTTTCTGGAAAGTAAATATTATTGCCTCTGCTTGGCTCCTCGCTGTGTCTCTTGCTGCCTGAACGTGAAACAGTGGGGTTATATGATCAGGGTGCCATGAAGCTTGGCATGCACCCAACGCCAACTCCAGCCTCCCCGCCTTTCTCTCCTCTTACTGGAATGTGCGCGTGAGATTCCTGTGTGCATCAGAATGAAGGTGCCAGAAGTCTTTGCGCAGCTGCATACTCAGCGTGATCACCTACATAGGAGGCCAGCCCTCTTTTTGGATAGCGGGAGCTAAGAAGCAGTGACTTTAGGGTGTTCTCTTTTTGATGTCCTCTCCGTGGTCCCAAGTAATGGAGAGGAGTTGCTCTTAATGGGGTGAGGCAGTGCCCTGTGCCCCAGGGACGTCAGCTCAGAGGGCTTGGTCGAGTTGCAGCTCCACGTCTTAGAGGTCATGTGTGCTTGTGTCAGTCCCTTCACTTCTCAGTACCGACTCTCAGTATGGGTAATCGTACTTCCCTTCCCAGGTCCTGTTCCTGGACGACTAGTGTATTAAAGGAGGGTAGCCCAGCCCCTTCCTGGCAGCCCCACAGCTTAGGCAGGTCTCCTTGGCCCGAGAATGATGACTTGACCTTGAGTCTGTCATTACGTGTGTGTTTGTAAGCCTGTGTGTTCATGTGCACACGTGTGTTGAGTTTTACCCAAGGAGAAAAAGAAGGTGGCTTGACTTGCGCCATAACTGGTAAAGCTTGTAAAGAAATTAGAATAAACCTACAATGTCAGTGAAAGAAAGGATTATACTTGGCTTACTGTCTTAATCTCTGGGGCATCAGTATCTGCTGTGGCATCTCTAGAAAGAGAAGGGCAGATCCCTGTGGTCCTCAAGAGAGCAGCAGCTTTAGGAGCAGCCTGTCAGGGCCCAGACTTCCAGCTGCTTCTTCGTCCCCTTGCTGCCTGGTCTCCTCACTTAGCGGCAGAGCCTACTGACTCTGTAAAGCAGATCCTTGTCCTCCCCGGAGGCTGCCAGTCACGCCTTCCCTCTGCTCTGGCTAGCGTTCTGCCTTTCTAGCAACAGATGTTTCTGGAAAGTAAATATTATTGCCTCTGCTTGGCTCCTCGCTGTGTCTCTTGCTGCCTGAACGTGAAACAGTGGGGTTATATGATCAGGGTGCCATGAAGCTTGGCATGCACCCAACGCCAACTCCAGCCTCCCTGCCTTTCTCTCCTCTTACTGGAATGTGCGCGTGAGATTCCTGTGTGCATCAGAATGAAGGTGCCAGAAGTCTTTGCGCAGCTGCATACTCAGCGTGATCACCTACATAGGAGGCCAGCCCTCTTTTTGGATAGCGGGAGCTAAGAAGCAGTGACTTTAGGGTGTTCTCTTTTTGATGTCCTCTCCGTGGTCCCAAGTAATGGAGAGGAGTTGCTCTTAATGGGGTGAGGCAGTGCCCTGTGCCCCAGGGACGTCAGCTCAGAGGGCTTGGTCGAGTTGCAGCTCCACGTCTTAGAGGTCATGTGTGCTTGTGTCAGTCCCTTCACTTCTCAGTACCGACTCTCAGTATGGGTAATCGTACTTCCCTTCCCAGGTCCTGTTCCTGGACGACTAGTGTATTAAAGGAGGGTAGCCCAGCCCCTTCCTGGCAGCCCCACAGCTTAGGCAGGTCTCCTTGGCCCGAGAATGATGACTTCTGTTAGGTGAGATGTTAGAGACTTTAAGACTAAAAGTTAGTCATAAAGTTACATAGCTGATCAATGATGGAGCTAACTGTTGAACCCAGGAGCCACTGGAGGTTGAGGTAAGGGCCAGGGACTGGGAGAGAGGTTGATGAGTGTAGAACCGGGACCCCATGTAATGCAAATGGAAAAGGGAGGCTCTCATAAGTGAGCTGGAGATGCTGTTCCAAAGGCTGGGAGTAGATGCTGAACAAAGAAGTGGTGCTATCCTCTCTACCTTTACCCAGAGAGTTGTTTCTCAGGCATGTATCATTCAAGCCTGTGGTGAATTTCTTTTCAGATTCCCGTGACTAGACTTCTCACTCTACCCAGCTGTCCTCCCTGGCCCACAGCCCAGTATTGACTCCACAGCAGGACTTATGACCTGATCTCCATCCAGGGGACCGGCCTCATTATCAGCTTCATGGGGCCCACAGTGCTTCCTTGGGTGTGCTGTGTGCCGCTGCACAGGGGAGTAGGGTCACTCTCTGGTTGTAAGCTAACAGGACTGCTCCTGGTTCCGTGGGCCTCCCGCGGAATGCCCCACAAAGGCCCTGTTGTGCATTATTAGCCAGTCCTCGATCCTCCTTGGCAGCTGCCCCTGGCAGCACAGCTTTTCAGGTGCGTGCTGGGACCTTTCCCAAGCTTGGCGGACTTTTCTCCTTTATTCTTCTTTGTTGAGAAGATGGTCCAGCTTGAGTCTTATTAGCCCTGTTGGGGATGCACAGGAAGGTTGCTGGGGGAACAGAGAAGCAGTCCAGTTCTGACTCTTTGCTCAGGCCTTTCTCTGTGAGTCCCAATTAGAGGAACATTCTGGCAAAGCCAAGACTGAGGGCCACCTGCCCACATTCCATGCACTGCATGGAGAGCTTTTTCTTCCAATTTTATTCTTCCTCGTTTTCTTCCTGCCTGACTGTGGCTGCCCCTGCTCTTCTCTCCACAGTGTTCTGACTTTCAGGTGTGTCTGTTTCTTTTGTGACTTGCCAGGGAGTGATGTGTGTTCTTGGGAATATTCTCAGCCTGGGTTGGCCAGTCTTAAGAGATGCCCTGAGAAATTTCCCTACCAACGTCTTTGAACTTTTGCCAAGAACCATTCCATTAAAGTGACTGAAACAGAGGCTGCTGGCCATTGCCTCCTGTGTTCTCCTCCACTCCAAGTGCCTTCCTCTTTTGGTGCTGAGTGGAGGGCCTTGCACAAGCCACAGCTAGCTTGGGACTTGGGTCATCTGCACTTAGGTTGGGAGGTCAGTCCCAAAGCAGGAGCCCATGAAAACCATGCAGTGGTCTGAGCCTCAGACCCAAGAATAGCAGGACGGCCCCACCTGGCTCTTCCTCTGCCACCATTGCTTGGGGTCAACACTGGGATTGGTGAGCTCAGCACTGGGGGTTAGATTTGTATACACCCTGCCCCGCATTATTCAGCATGTATTGAAAAAGGTACAGTGCCAAGTAAATGGAGAGGAAACACACCAAACCAGTGGATGGAGGAAAACGTGACCCTCTAACCTCAAGGGACAAATTTAGGAACTAAAAAGAAATGCTGAGGGACATGGATGGTTTTATTCCAAGAGATTCTGTTGATTTGTGAAGCCAGAATCCTCGCATGCCCCTCCCGTCCCCCACTCCTCCTAGTACCTTATTAAAGCCAGACCTCGCTGCCAGTTATGCCTCATATTTCCCTCCTCTGGGAATTTGAACATAATACCATTTCCCCTGCAGTGAGGGAAACATGTCCGAGGGTAATTTGAATGATTAGCCTAATCGGCAGGAAGGCTGCACGTGGAATTAAGTTAAGCACATTTGTGCCAAGCAGCCTTGTGTGTCAGGCCACTTAAAGGTACCTCGGTGGTTTATACCCTTAACAGAAGCTGAGGGTCCAGGAAGGATCATTGGCTTTTATTACTGTCTTAAATGAAAGCTTGTTTTTAAAATTTGACAAGGGCCTCAGAGAGCTTTCTTTATAGATAACATGTGTGGGTTGTGTTTTTACCCCAGCTCAGAACATTGCCAGGACTTTGTTCTCGTGGCAGTAGTGGAACAAGGTGACCCAGGGTACTGGTTCAGGCAGGGATTTGCCAGGTTGGCAGCTGCTCTCCTCTGAGGGGAGCCCAGAGCGTTCTGAGAACTCATCCTCCCATATCCTTGAGTCAGAAGAGCAGGTCCGGGTGCTCCTGTGTGGTGCCAACCCCTTTCTGCCAGCTCCCGACCTAATGCCAGTTTGTCCTTTGCCTCAGAACAGGGTATACATTCTTGACTCTGACATGGGGGCAGCTTCATGGACCATGCAGAGGGTCAATGACAGAGCAGGGCTGCAGATGCTAATGTGGGCTCTGACCCTGACCTCCTCAGGCAAGTGGATCCCTACCATGTCAAGTAGGGATGGCAGGACTCACTGTGTAGCTTGAGGAATTGGTGGGGGCCAGACTTGTTAAAGCTAGTGGAGCAAAAATACTGACTTGTGAAGCAAGTCATTTATTTCATAGTACAAAACATTATTTACTATTTTGAATTTATATTCTTTTGTGCTCTGAGATAGACTCAGGAACAGATCTGCTAGTTGCTTTTTGCAGTAAAAGGGCTAAAAAGTGCTAGAAATATGAAAGGAAGTTTATTTAAGTAACTCATTTTTTTTACTCTTTTTCTTTCTTTGCTAGATTTGTCTGCAGCGAAGCGGAAGTTTGCAGATTCCTTAAATGAATTTAAATTTCAGTGCATAGGAGATGCAGAAACAGATGATGAAATGTGCATAGGTAAGTCACAGCCACAGCATGAGGAGGTAAAAAGTGCACTGTTGATCTCACCTTTCAGCGTCCTCTCTATCTTTCCCCTGGAACAGGGAGGATGTAAGTGTCGTAAATTAAGAAGTTGGTGTTAAGAGTGGAGCAGGCAGTCAAGTGAGGGTCAGGGCCCTTGGGCTCTCCTGGGCTTCTCCTCATAGTCCTGCGTTTGCCTTTCTCCCCTCTGGCCTGGAGGAGAGTGCGGGAAGGTTTGTAGGGGGCTCCTGTCGCCACCCTCTCATAGTGTGCGGCTTCTGGCTGGCTTCTTGACCTTCTTCCGCCAACCGCAGTAGTGTAGGATCAGAGCAAATGCAGAACACGGGGAGATGGGAGAAGAGCTAGATAAGAAGTCCTAATGCAGCCATGTTTTCTTGGACACTCTTTTGTTTTTTAAAGATAAACCAATGGATTTAATAGAACAGAATTTGAAAAGTTCATTGACAGAGTTTAATATTCCGTGAAATGAATATCCTGTGAAATGACAGGGTTTCCTACCCTCTGACCTCTGAGCAATTATCAGTTGTGAAGGTTTGGTGTAGTGTCAAAGAAGAGTTGGACACTCATTTTTAAAAACTGAATTAACCGTATACATTGAATTCATGTAAAATACCAGTTTTTCAGCTTCTGTAAAAACTGGGGAGCCTGAGCAACTGGTCTCTCAGTCTGCACTGGCAGCAGCTGGCTGGGGTTCCGTAGCTGTCACTGCCTTCGGATGCAGAGAGGAGCTGGGTGTCTGGATCATGCCCTCCTGCCCTCCCCACCGCCACGCTTGCATTTTCCTCAGCAAGAGGCTGAGCGCAGAGGTTACCGTTAATTAGCTCAGGGCACTGTGTCACTCTTCACCGCCCCCCATCCATCTTCTGTGGGCAACACTGAGCACAGAGGGTTTGCGATGTCAAGACACCTGTCTTTGCCAGATCCTAGTCATTACACCTTATTCTTCCATTGGGCATCTTGGTTGACTCCATTAAGTGAGCAGGAGTTGAACAACTTACATTGAATTAATTAAGTCTCCAAATGCTTATGGAATCCCTGTTGGTTTACAGAATGTCAGGATCTGGGGGTGCGCAGAGGGGATTGGGAGACAGCTGAGAGCAGTGAAAATGAATCATTGTTGCAATGCTTGAATATATGAATGCTTTTCCCAACAATACACGAGTGTCTTGAATATCCTTAGGGCTATTGTGTGCGATACTTATTGCCTCTGGAATAATTCTGGTGAGGGAGACTGTCCACATCTTGGCTGCCATGCTGTCAACTGTGTTGTAATAATAAGGGGCTTGAGGATTCAGAGAGGCGGAACCCAAGGAGAAGCCAGAGAGGTGGCTTCCAATGCCAGCAGAGTTGTTTGTTTAACTCTGGGGCGAAGAAAAGATTGGTTTCTGACGCATCCCCACGACAGAGGTTTCAGAGGTCGAATCCTGGGCAGGATATCCTTGAACTCCTGACTCTGCCTGGTCCAGCCTGGGAGCCAGCCAGTGTCCCATCACTCCTGGGTACTCTGAGTGAGGAACAGGCAGATCTTTTCCTTGAAGGAAACCCTTCCCCAGCTTGACTGTCCAGTGGATTATCCTGTATTCCTGGGTCGTCCTTAATGGTCAGTGGTGAAAACATAAGGGAAGCCTCAGGAAAAGTCATGTTTAGGCTTCTGCATATGTCAAGGGATTTCAGTCCTAACACAACAGCTGTACCTGCCTTCCCAAAGGCCTTTCTCTCTACTTCCACCTCACAACCCTTTTCTCTTTTCCAGCAAAGTCTTTGCAGGAGTTTGCCACTGTCCTCAGGAATCTTGAAGATGAACGGATACGGATGGTGAGTACGGCTGGGCTGCCCTTGGTCCTGGACAGTGTGATCACATCTTGGGAGCACAGGGTTTGTTATTAGAAGAACTGGGTTGAGTCCAGGCTCTGCCACTTGAGTGCTCTGGGCTTGTGAGCAAGCCTCATCTTCTCATCTTCACTGGTTTGGGTTTACCGTGAGTAACTTAGGACCACATACTTATCCTCCTAAAGATTCACTGTAAGGCATATATATAAAGTCCATAACTTAGGGTGGATCTTTTGAATTGTTTAACTTGTAGGAGCCTCAGATTCCTTACTGGCAGAATGGGAATGTAAGTGTCCCACCTCGCTCCCCTTCTCCTCACCTTATTAAACTCATCTATGAGCTCTCTTTTGTTTAATTCTAAGACACCTCTAACACAGTGCCTGTCAGGTTGGTAGGCACCCAATCAGTGGGTACTTAGTAAATGATGGGAACTATAAGAAGTCCTTCAAAGAGAGGCAGTGTGCAAATTCAAGAATCAAACACTGATCTCCAGGTTCCTAAGAGATGTCTTTTGTACGAGGGTTTTTTTCTGATATTGTTCAGCATTCACAGATGAGGGCTTTTGCGTTCATAGAAAGCTCTTTTGGCCTCTCTCTTACTCCTAAAATACCAGGACTGAAGCTTCATGCTGATTTGTCCCAGGTAGGCCTGTCTCTAGACAACAGCACTATAGAGGCCCAGGGGAGTCGTGTATGAACATTTTTTTCTCTTCTCATACTAACATTGGTTTCAGGACTAAGTACTGTCTTAGTCTGCTCAGGTTGCCATAACAAAATTCCGTAGATTGGGTAGCTTCAACAAAAAACATTTATTTTTCACAGTTGTGGAGACCAGGTAGTCCAAGATTAAGTTTCTGGCTGATTTGGTTCCTGATGTGGGCCCTCCTCCTGGTTTGCAGACAGCTAACCAAACTTTTACCCCATATGTCAAGGGATTTCAGTCCTAACACAACAGCTGTACCTGCCTTCCCAAAGGCCTTTCTCTCTACTTCCACCTCACAACCCTTTTCTCTTTTCCAGCAAAGTCTTTGCAGGAGTTTGCCACTGTCCTCAGGAATCTTGAAGATAAACGGATACGGATGGTGAGTACGGCTGGGCTGCCCTTGGTCCTGGACAGTGTGATCACATCTTGGGAGCACAGGGTTTGTTATTAGAAGAACTGGGTTGAGTCCAGGCTCTGCCACTTGAGTGCTCTGGGCTTGTGAGCAAGCCTCATCTTCTCATCTTCACTGGTTTGGGTTTACCGTGAGTAACTTAGGACCACATACTTATCCTCCTAAAGATTCACTGTAAGGCATATATATAAAGTCCATAACTTAGGGTGGATCTTTTGAATTGTTTAACTTGTAGGAGCCTCAGATTCCTTACTGGCAGAATGGGAATGTAAGTGTCCCACCTCGCTCCCCTTCTCCTCACCTTATTAAACTCATCTATGAGCTCTCTTTTGTTTAATTCTAAGACACCTCTAACACAGTGCCTGTCAGGTTGGTAGGCACCCAATCAGTGGGTACTTAGTAAATGATGGGAACTATAAGAAGTCCTTCAAAGAGAGGCAGTGTGCAAATTCAAGAATCAAACACTGATCTCCAGGTTCCTAAGAGATGTCTTTTGTACGAGGGTTTTTTTCTGATATTGTTCAGCATTCACAGATGAGGGCTTTTGCGTTCATAGAAAGCTCTTTTGGCCTCTCTCTTACTCCTAAAATACCAGGACTGAAGCTTCATGCTGATTTGTCCCAGGTAGGCCTGTCTCTAGACAACAGCACTATAGAGGCCCAGGGGAGTCGTGTATGAACATTTTTTTCTCTTCTCATACTAACATTGGTTTCAGGACTAAGTACTGTCTTAGTCTGCTCAGGTTGCCATAACAAAATTCCGTAGATTGGGTAGCTTCAACAAAAAACATTTATTTTTCACAGTTGTGGAGACCAGGTAGTCCAAGATTAAGTTTCTGGCTGATTTGGTTCCTGATGTGGGCCCTCCTCCTGGTTTGCAGACAGCTACATCCTTGCTGTTTCATCACAGGGCAGAGAAAGGTTGGGGAAGCCCATCATAAGGATTCACCAAACACTCCTTCTCTCAATATCAATACTATCATATTGGGAGTGTTAAAAGGTAAACTAAAGCCTGTTAAATTTTTAAGTTTATTTGAAAAACAAAAAAAGGATTCAAATGGGGCAGAACCAGCCCAATTGGTTGGTTAATAGCACCCCAAAAACAGGAGACAGGGCAAAGAATTTAATGTAACAGATATGGAAGCAAAGGAAGCAAATTATTTGATTGGCTGTAGCGTAAGTGGTTGCCTTATTTGGGAAAGTCTAGTTGTTTGTGATTGGTTTCAGTTTCTTAACCTTGAGGGATTTACGGCTTTGGGTGTTAGTTTGCTTTTGTAGACTGCTAAAGATTAGAGCCACCTCTGTCTAGGGGCCTTCTTGTTTAATTTAAAAGGGGTTAGAGCTTCAGTGTATGAACTTTGGAGGGGATGCAGTTCAGTTCACAAAGTCTCCCAAGACATTCTGTAGCCAGGCGTTTTCTATTTTAACCCTCACATTAACTCTGTGAAGTGAGACCTTTATCACCCCCATTGTCCAGATGATGATACTGAGGTTTATAGCAGTTAAGTAATATGCCCAAGATCACCCAGTTAATAAGTGGCAGATCTGAATTCAAGCCTGTGTGTGAGTGATATCATAGAAGCGGGCATTTCTTTATACTTCAACTGGAGCAGAAGCCTCTCACTTTCTGCTCTGCAGAGAGACACGGTGTTTGCCTTAATTACTCACTGCTGGGTGCTTGAACCAGAATCAGGAGGGTGGTGGGTGGAGGCAGAGCAAATTTTGTGTGTCTGTGCATGTGGTGATGCCTCAGAAAGGGAAGTGATTCTTTTGAGGCTGATTCTTGGCAGAGTTATAATTTGGGGGTGGGGGGTGTGGCGAGCAAATCATGATGAATACTCTGTGGATTGCTATGGTCTGGGGTAAGGGAATAATGACTGGATTATACTTTTCAGCTTGCCTCTGCAATTTTATTATTAATGTCAGTGAATTAAGTTTCTGCTGTCTGCGCCCGAGTATTTAGCCATTGCAAACCCCTTCCCTAACCTCCTCCCCCTGTGACAACTTTTTCATCAGTTTAGCTCAGCCTGCCAAAGCTACATCTTCCTTGGGAAGCCTTCCTGGGATATCTGTCCATCCTCTGTGTTTTCTGAAGGTCCAGTTCCTGCCTCTGACTCTGCCTTTAGAGTGTCCTAATGGTCACTGCACATGTGTATGTCCCTTGGAAATAGGAGTTCTTGAAGGGCCGATGAGGGGCCACTGTGGCCCCCATATCAGCTTAGTGCTTGGAACTGAGTGGCAATTACATAGTCATAGCATTGCAGACCCAGAGAGACCTTATTCCTCACTGTGTACAAGTCCCTCATTCGACAGATAAGGAAAGAGAGGTGCCCTGAAAGCTGATAGCATGCAACAGCAGGACGGGAACAAGGATTTGGCTGTCTGATTCCCAGGTCGGAAGTTAGGGCGTTTGTATGTTTTTCATCCAGTGAGGGCTGGGTTCTCCCCCATGGATGCCCACTGGAACAGCTTGGGGAGTTTAAAAAATACTGATGCATGGAATGAAGTATAGAGATTCTGATTTATTGGTCTGGGGCATGACCTGGACATTGGAGATTTTAAAAGCTCCCCAGGTGAGCCTAACCTACAACTAGTGTTGAGAACCACTGGTTTAGGGGCTCAGAGCACCATTGTGAGTTTCAGAGACTTACACTTGATTTGTGGAAAAGATGGAAATAAGTGAGCCAATAAAGTAGCAGCAAACGGCAATAAAAATCAAGGAGTTAAATAATATTGCAACACTCCAGAGTTAAAATGCTCTCTAAAAATCAAAAAGGAGTAGCAATAAATTTGGAGTCCTAATCCTGACTCTGTGGAGCTTTTATGTGGTGAGGCCTCAGAAAGGGAAGTGATTCTTTTGAGGCTGATTCTTGGCAGAGTTATAATTTGGGGGTGGGGGGTGTGGCGAGCAAATCATGATGAATACTCTGTGGATTGCTATGGTCTGGGGTAAGGGAATAATGACTGGATTATACTTTTCAGCTTGCCTCTGCAATTTTATTATTAATGTCAGTGAATTAAGTTTCTGCTGTCTGCGCCCGAGTATTTAGCCATTGCAAACCCCTTCCCTAACCTCCTCCCCCTGTGACAACTTTTTCATCAGTTTAGCTCAGCCTGCCAAAGCTACATCTTCCTTGGGAAGCCTTCCTGGGATATCTGTCCATCCTCTGTGTTTTCTGAAGGTCCAGTTCCTGCCTCTGACTCTGCCTTTAGAGTGTCCTAATGGTCACTGCACATGTGTATGTCCCTTGGAAATAGGAGTTCTTGAAGGGCCGATGAGGGGCCACTGTGGCCCCCATATCAGCTTAGTGCTTGGAACTGAGTGGCAATTACATAGTCATAGCATTGCAGACCCAGAGAGACCTTATTCCTCACTGTGTACAAGTCCCTCATTCGACAGATAAGGAAAGAGAGGTGCCCTGAAAGCTGCTAGCATGCAACAGCAGGACGGGAAAAAGGGATTTGGCTGTCTGATTCCCAGGTCGGAAGTTAGGGCGTTTGTATGTTTTTCATCCAGTGAGGGCTGGGTTCTCCCCCATGGATGCCCACTGGAACAGCTTGGGGAGTTTAAAAAATACTGATGCATGGAATGAAGTATAGAGATTCTGATTTATTGGTCTGGGGCATGACCTGGACATTGGAGATTTTAAAAGCTCCCCAGGTGAGCCTAACCTACAACTAGTGTTGAGAACCACTGGTTTAGGGGCTCAGAGCACCATTGTGAGTTTCAGAGACTTACACTTGATTTGTGGAAAAGATGGAAATAAGTGAGCCAATAAAGTAGCAGCAAACGGCAATAAAAATCAAGGGAGTTAAATAATATTGCAACACTCCAGAGTTAAAATGCTCTCTTCTAAAATAAGTGCTCTTAAAAGTGAGAAAAAGGCAAGTAGCAATAAATTTGGAGTCCTTCCACCTTATACCCCCCACATTGTCTAGTTAGTTCTTTTCTGTCTCCATCTATGGCTTCTAGAGTTTACTCTGTTCGTCTTACTGTGATGGATAGTCATGTGATTTAGAAAAATAATGCTTTGTTGTGATGAGATTCCTGAAATAATTAGTTGAGCAATGCGTGAGCAGTAAGTGACTTAAGAGGAAGAATTGTAAAATATTGTGGTGCCTTATAAAAGACCACAGAATCTTAGAACTGGAACAATCCATCCCACTCATTTTGCAGATAAGGAAATTATAGCCCAGAGAGGTTGAATGTTTTGCCTGTCATCACACAGTTGGCGGCCAGCCAAGAACCAATTCATTCGTTCATTCAGTTGTTGAAAAACATTTGAGTGCTCCTTTGTTTCAGCCCTATTCTCTATTTTGGAGATGGTGGGGGACAAGTGAACATTTACAAGACAGTGGCATGTGTATGTGCGTGTGTTGTAATGGTGAACCAGAAAACTTCAGCTGGCCTATATCTTCTGAAGAAAACACTTGGTGGGGTTCTTTGGATTATTTTGGTGGTCAGAGAAAGCCACTCTAAAGAGGTGACCTTTAAGCTGAAATCTGAATGCAAGAAGTAATGAGTTGTCCGCACAAGAATTTGGAAAACAACATCTGAAAGAACAACCAGATGCAAAGTTTTGGAGGTGATGCAGGTTTGGTTCATTTGAGGTACATTCAGGTGGTAGTGTAGTTGGAGGGCGGGACCCAAAGGCGTGAACAAATTGAGATGAAGTTGAAACACAGCCAGTCGCCAGGAAGCAGAAGCAGCTTTGATTCCAGTCCAGAACTGGTAGGGCTACACAGAATCAGGCTTGGTTGGATTTTATGCCACCAAAGGTGGGCTTATTTTTGTGAGGAGGGTTAAGACTTAACGGTTAAATATATTTACTTAAATATAACTTGACTAATAAGCATTTACAAGAAGATGTCACCTGAAGCTTGAAATTTAGACCCTGCTCTGTCACCAGTCCACTTTGCCTTCAGTGTGGTTGCTTATATTTTTAAAAGTTCTCATTTTTATTTTTAAAGAATCTGTCTTACTCATGCATGGGAAGAATATCGTATTTTGAACTGATGACTAGATTTTGATCTGGCTTGCTTGTCGCTCAAGTGTTATGAAGCACAGGCACCATTCATTGTGCTTCCTCAGGTTTTATACTGAGGCGTGGGGAGGCTTTCTGTACCAAGACTGTTCTGATTCTTTACTGATCCTTGCTCTATGTCCCTTTCCCCCATTCCTCTGCTTTTGCTCTCCAGATTGAGAATGCCAGCGAAGTGCTCATCACTCCCCTGGAGAAGTTTCGAAAGGAGCAGATTGGAGCTGCCAAGGTGAGAATTTTAGAAGCCTTGTTCTTGGATTTCAGGGTAGGAGGTCTGAAAAACACAACACCTTCAGAAAATCTAAGCCTACCATCCTCAGAGAATCTTGGGCAAGTAAGTTTAGAGCCCAACTTCCCTGTTCTTCACAAGTGTCTTGAAGTAAGACTGAAGAAGAGTCAAACCTAGATCAGTCGTTCTAATGTTTTGAGATCTAATTGTGTTGTGCTATTTCATAAATCGAAGGTAGAAATTATCTTTCCTTTGAGTGAGAAGTTATCTGTGTGTTTGGACACCATGAAATTGTATTGTTTGTGGAGGTCCAGGACTGAAACAGGGGTTAGCCCTGTTTAGGACAGGGGTTGCAAAATAGGTCCTGTGGATGTGAGGACCGTCGAATAGCCAACTTTTGCTGTGTGTGAAATTGAGTCTTTACTTGTTAGATCTTTCCTTTTTTTGTTTTTTCAAGAGAAGCTGAAAGATTTCTGTGAAATTTCCTGACTTTAAACAATTGCTGGCAAATAATTTAAAAATGTATATTACACATTGTGCAAGTCAAAAAATGGGAATACTTCAACCCAGGGGTGACTATTTGTTATCACTGACATGGAGAGACTGTCTCTGAAACGTGACTGTTTCTAACCTGTTATTCATTTTTTAAAGGTGTTTTCTCCTGGGTTTCCCACCTTGTGATAAGTCACTAGACAATTCTAGCCAGGTCAGCCTTCAGTAGAGTGTTAGAGGCCATCTGCAGGCAAGATATTTTCATTGGAATCAGTGAAAGCAAAAGGATTTTCAAGATTTTCTTCTTGGGTTTTTTTTTTTTCCAATCTTTTTAAAAGAGAATTGTGTCATTTGGCTTGCAGCCCCTTGCGCCACCTGCAGGGGATCCTGGGCAATGTCACCCTCTTTTTGAAACTGCATGGATTTTACTCAGTTGTGAAATGGCCTTGAGAGGTGCCTGCTTACAGGTAGGAAAAACACAGCTGAAGTATAATGAAGTGGGGTCTTCCGCAGCCCCCAGATAAGTGCATCTACTTTCTAAAAATGAATATGATTAGGACGTGAAAGAGATGCTCAGGTCAGTCATGGTTATTCAGAGGGATGGATCTATGGCCAGGATTTTTCTTCCAGTTTTACAGCACTTCCCAACCAATTTTACAGTTTTTGTTTATGAAGAAATTGGAGCTCATTGGTTTTGTATCATACATTAAGGAACGTATAATTTAAAGGAAGTTGACTTCCACTAAGATTTGTGTCTTAAGGCTTTGAATAGGCCTGGGGACAGATGGGAAAATGCCTAGTGCCCCTCCTTGAGTTCTCGCTGATGCATACTCCGCGAGCACCTTCTCTTTTGTGGCCTTGGGGCCTGTACTTCCCACTCCCGCCAACGTGGGAGTGGCTCTAGAGGTACTGAAGAGCTTTGAGGCAGAGGCAGACAAGACCCATGTATTGAGTCATCTTTCCAGTAGTCACTTCTCCAACTCTGAGCACAAACGCCTCTCACTCGGCCTCTTCCTTCGGTGCCGCGCGAGTTTGAAGGTTACCACGGTTACCCTGGAGGAGGAGGAGGGTCTGAGTGGGCTCCTTATGGGTTGATACCAGTAATGATAATGACAGGAGCAGGTATTTTCCAGAGAGCTATATAGGTGGTGAGAAACACAGAGTAAAAAAATTTATAGAAAACAGTCACTTACTAAAGCATGTTTCTCTTCACATTCTCTTCGGTCATTCTGATTAAAGAATGACGTGATGACGTTGGGGATGATTTCTCATACCTCCCCCTATGTTATTTCTTTTTTTCCAGTACACCTGTTCCTCTTCCCCGCCCCAACATTGTACGTGTATATCACAGAATTATGTACACTTACAAGAACACAAAGAAACAACTACCACTCTACTAGGCCACTGAGGGAGCAGATTCAGGAATTTCTCAGAGCCAGCAAGTGCTCCGTCGTGGCCAAGTGGATGTTTCTGAACTCTGCCCATGTGATGCTAAAATTACCCTTCCTGCTCCTTCCCACTCTGGTGCTGCTTCGGTTGCTATAACAACCTGTTGCTACTTGCAAGAAGTAAGACTTAGCGGGCTGGGGGTGGAGGGGTGAAGGCTATGAGTGAGGAGTATTCTTGTCCTAAAGTGGCTACTCTGGGGTAAGGTAGGTCCTTGGGCATGGCATAGCCTTGGGCCTACTTTTAGATACCTGAGTTTGGGGAAGTTTATTTTTCTTGCACCTGAAATTGGACTCTTCAGTGAAAGCACAAGGGATGTTGCAGGGGAGGAGGGTGGTTAAGAGTCGGGCTGCTGGAGTCCGTATCCCATTTGTGCTTCTCACATGTAAACGTGAGGACGTTTGTATGTGACTTTCTCTTTCCTAAGTTGAGAAATGGGGCTCATGATAGTGTCATTATGAGGGAGAAATGAGTGAACTCCTATGAAGTGCCCAGAATGATGTCATAAGATCGTTTGGTAGTAGCTGTTCTGTTCCATATACACTGTTCATTCTTAAGAGACGGGTGAGAACCTACCTGGCATCCTGCTCCAGACTGCTTTTCGGTGGAGAATAAATGCAGGGGTGGTTGCTTTGCTTGTGGCGTGCAGAGAGATACATACGAGCATTCGATCGTACATTGTGATGGGTGCTGTGAACGGTTCCCTTCCTGAGATGTGGGACATGGAAAGCGAGTGGTGTTCTGATAAGAAGAGGTAGGTTTAGATGCTGGACCTCATCATCACTGCCACTGCCATGCCTGCCACCACCGTCCTCAGCACTGAGTTCTGTCCAGCACTTTTCATAGCAGGTGCTCTGCCAAGCACTGGGTATGGTTTATCTCACTTAGCCCTGACAGTCCTACGATGGGGTGGGTGTCCTTAGACTTTTTTTGTTAGTCTCTGAGCAGAAAGGGGAAACTTGAGCCATTATATCATCTGGTCATCCTGAGTTTATAGATGAGGGAACTGAGTGCTGGAGGAGGATGGGGAGTCATTTCCAGGACCCTCATTCTGTCTTGGATACATTTCGCCAACTACCGTGGCCGCCCAGGAAGGTGAACCCCGTCTTGGTACCTGCAAGACTGAGTCAGATAGTGTGAACATTATCTCAGTCTTAGTGGAGTTATGCCCCCAGATATCTTATTGCTTTTTTCTCAGGACAGGAACTACTTCCTATTCTCTTGAGCGCCAGCTGTCCTCTTGAACATGGAATGTGGAGGCTCGAGTTGCCAGAAAGTCACAGAATGTCAGTGGCTCATGTTTCCAGGCCTCTTCACACCTCTGGCCAGCTGGACTGTGCTGCCACAGGGTTCTCTTTAAGGGGTTGCCGACAAGGCTGGTGAAACAGCTGTACGAGCTTTAACTAGAGTTGGAACAACAGCTCAAAGTCACTGATTTCTATGAAGGAAAAGCATTGTTTGAGTCAAGGGTCTTGCCTGTACCTTGCATTGTTTAAAGAAGTAATGTGTTCTCTGGCTTTGTCTTCACTTGCTTCTGCATGTATGTTTGTGTAAGACTTTCAAACAAAATTCAGATTTGTAGAAATGGACACATGCCAGCTCAGATGGGTATGTGATGATTCTGCCCACTCTGTGAGGCTTAGGGTCTTGGAGTTGACCAGATAAATGGTATTCTGATGCCTCGGGTGCTTAAGAGACGGGTGAGAACCTACCTGGCATCCTGCTCCAGACTCTTTCGGTGGAGAATAAATGCAGGGGTGGTTGCTTTGCTTGTGGCGTGCAGAGAGATACATACGAGCATTCGATCGTACATTGTGATGGGTGCTGTGAACGGTTCCCTTCCTGAGATGTGGGACATGGAAAGCGAGTGGTGTTCTGATAAGAAGAGGTAGGTTTAGATGCTGGACCTCATCATCACTGCCACTGCCATGCCTGCCACCACCGTCCTCAGCACTGAGTTCTGTCCAGCACTTTTCATAGCAGGTGCTCTGCCAAGCACTGGGTATGGTTTATCTCACTTAGCCCTGACAGTCCTACGATGGGGTGGGTGTCCTTAGACTTTTTTTGTTAGTCTCTGAGCAGAAAGGGGAAACTTGAGCCATTATATCATCTGGTCATCCTGAGTTTATAGATGAGGGAACTGAGTGCTGGAGGAGGATGGGGAGTCATTTCCAGGACCCTCATTCTGTCTTGGATACATTTCGCCAACTACCGTGGCCGCCAGGAAGGTGAACCCCGTCTTGGTACCTGCAAGACTGAGTCAGATAGTGTGAACATTATCTCAGTCTTAGTGGAGTTATGCCCCCAGATATCTTATTGCTTTTTTCTCAGGACAGGAACTACTTCCTATTCTCTTGAGCGCCAGCTGTCCTCTTGAACATGGAATGTGGAGGCTCGAGTTGCCAGAAAGTCACAGAATGTCAGTGGCTCATGTTTCCAGGCCTCTTCACACCTCTGGCCAGCTGGACTGTGCTGCCACAGGGTTCTCTTTAAGGGGTTGCCGACAAGGCTGGTGAAACAGCTGTACGAGCTTTAACTAGAGTTGGAACAACAGCTCAAAGTCACTGATTTCTATGAAGGAAAAGCATTGTTTGAGTCAAGGGTCTTGCCTGTACCTTGCATTGTTTAAAGAAGTAATGTGTTCTCTGGCTTTGTCTTCACTTGCTTCTGCATGTATGTTTGTGTAAGACTTTCAAACAAAATTCAGATTTGTAGAAATGGACACATGCCAGCTCAGATGGGTATGTGATGATTCTGCCCACTCTGTGAGGCTTAGGGTCTTGGAGTTGACCAGATAAATGGTATTCTGATGCCTCGGGTGCTTGTCAGCGCTTCAAGAGATAAGTTCTTGGTGACTCCTTCACGCTTAGACTCCAAGTGTTCTTCACAGAGCATCTGCACCTACCTGTCTGGAAGGCTGCCCTCCCCCTCATGAAGGGAGAAGATCTTTGATCACACTTCCTGTCCCCAGCGAGACCTCTCCAGAGCACTTGTCTGCAAGAATCTTTGAGGCTGCACCCTGTTTCCTTCATGGCACCTGTAGCAATCTGAAATCATACTATTTGTTTACTGGTTAGTTGTGGTTTTCCTTCTGCTGGAACATCTCCACCATGAGGTCGGGGCCTTTTCTGCCTTGTATTTCCAGTGTCCAAAGGATCCTAACACAGAGTGGTTGTTACATCATCATTAAATGAGGAGAGGTCTCTGAGCTTCCTTACCTGGCCACATTTTTTTTTTTCTTCTCTTGTAAGCCTTGGAGTTGCAGAAAAATATCTCCTGAGGGATCTGTGAGAGTCACAAGTAGGAATGATGCACCCTGTTAGCACATTTGATCCTGTTTATCAGGCCATGGTGGACCTTCCTCCAGCCCTCTTGCCTGCCATCCCCACTGAAATGTGGAGGGAAGAAAAGCCCTCTGTGACAGTATGTCCAGGTGTGGGCTTGGAGGCAGCTTGTTCTGGGCTCAGATTCCAGCTCTGTCACTCTCTGGAACTTTTTTACAGAAGTTAATCTCATGCATCTAAGTTTTCTTATTTGTAAAACAGAGAGTAGAACCTCAGTGACTTTGGGAGAGGAGGGATTATTTTGTGTAACACAATGTTTATATTTATATCTATATTTTTTATTTTGAAAGCAATAATGTAGGTTAATAAACATTTCCCTAATGGAGGAAAACATCAATCATTATCCCATTTCCTTATATCAAATATTTTCTTTTTTTTTTTTTTTTTTAAATTTTTTTTATGGGGGAGGGTGGGGTGTGGAGGCAAGGGAGCGGGCAGACCACTTCTATTGGTCTTTCATTTATTCAGTTTCATCCATCTTTGTTCTTTGGCTTGTGTGGGCCTCCCATTGCGATGGCCTCTGTTGTGGCAGAGCACTGTTTCTGGGCGCATGCACCCCAGAACTCCAGCTCGGTAATTGGACACATGGATTCAGCTGCTCTGCGGCACGTGGGATCTTCCCAGGCCAGGGATCGAACCGGCACCCCTTGCACTGCAAGGCGGTGTCCTTACCCACTGGACCACCAAGGAAGCCCTTAAGTGTTTTCATTGAAGTATCTTCACACTTAATGTTTGTAGGTAGATACATTCTCTGTAGGATGCACCGAATTTGTATCATGCTGTTACTGCTTTTCATTACATTGTGAGCATCTTTCCATATGACTAGCTAGCCTTCTAAGTTATGTTTATTGAATGCCTCATATTTTAATTATCCTGAATTCTGTTCTTGGGCATTTGTGTTGCTGTTGCTTTTTTTTTTTTTGACTCTTACAAATGATGCTGCAGTGAACGCACCTGCGAAGATAGCATCTTTATTTTGAATTACTCTGCACTTTGAAGACCCATATATGATATTTTTGTATCGGGGAATACTTGGGTCTCCAAATGAAAAGTACTTTTTGAACAGGGTTAAAACTGGATCTACCGTTAGTCCAGTCCTCTTTAATGTATATATAGATCTTCTTGTTTGGGGATTCAGCTTTATATAAGTAACTTTCCTTCTTCGTTTGACTTTGAACTTCTTGGGAATTAAGAACTAGAAATTTCCATCTTACAATTGAAGTTTTTAGAAGGTAGAGTCCTTACTCTGCCACTATGAAATAGTAAATAGTATTTACCTTGGTTGTGGCATTGTAGTGACTCCTCTATGGTAGACCTTGAAAGCATTTGGGCTATTGATGGGTGGCTGCGTGGTTTCATGAGCATTAGTGGAAGAGTAGAGCTTGGTGATCTGCCTCTGTTCTGGGTCTGGGGCAATGATGAAGCTGTGGAGATGAGCAGGAAGAGTCTGACCCAGATTGCTTTCATTCCTGCAAAATCTTATTTTTTTACTCCTTTCCTCTTTTTTTTTTTCGCCAGGAAGCCAAAAAGAAGTATGACAAGGAGACAGAGAAGTATTGTGGCATCTTAGAAAAACACTTGAATTTGTCTTCCAAAAAGAAGGAATCTCAGCTTCAGGAGGTAAGAAACTTTACTAATGTCCCTGTCATTTACTAATGACAGTTTGCTAGTGGAACTCCACACTTGGCTACCTGAATATCCATCTTGCTTTTGTTGTTGTTCAGTTGCTAAATTGTGTCTGACTCTGTGTGATCCCATGGACTACAGCGCACCAGGCCTCCGTCCCTCACTATTTCCTTAGTAAATGTAACTTTACTAGTGTTTAGTGTTTCCATGGTGCTGTGGATATGTGCTAGTTACTCTTTTTTGGAACATCCTAGGGTTGGAAGGGACCTCAGAGGTCAGGAGCTTCATTCTGATCCCTCCTTCCATGCTTGCTGCCCTGGCTTTTGTCTTCTCACTGCAACTCACACTGTCGCCTGTCCTTCCATGCTTGCTGCTTGGTTTTGCCTTAGGATGCACCGAATTTGTATCATGCTGTTACTGCTTTTCATTACATTGTGAGCATCTTTCCATATGACTAGCTAGCCTTCTAAGTTATGTTTATTGAATGCCTCATATTTTAATTATCCTGAATTCTGTTCTTGGGCATTTGTGTTGCTGTTGCTTTTTTTTTTTTTGACTCTTACAAATGATGCTGCAGTGAACGCACCTGCGAAGATAGCATCTTTATTTTGAATTACTCTGCACTTTGAAGACCCATATATGATATTTTTGTATCGGGGAATACTTGGGTCTCCAAATGAAAAAGTACTTTTTGAACAGGGTTAAAACTGGATCTACCGTTAGTCCAGTCCTCTTTAATGTATATATAGATCTTCTTGTTTGGGGATTCAGCTTTATATAAGTAACTTTCCTTCTTCGTTTGACTTTGAACTTCTTGGGAATTAAGAACTAGAAATTTCCATCTTACAATTGAAGTTTTTAGAAGGTAGAGTCCTTACTCTGCCACTATGAAATAGTAAATAGTATTTACCTTGGTTGTGGCATTGTAGTGACTCCTCTATGGTAGACCTTGAAAGCATTTGGGCTATTGATGGGTGGCTGCGTGGTTTCATGAGCATTAGTGGAAGAGTAGAGCTTGGTGATCTGCCTCTGTTCTGGGTCTGGGGCAATGATGAAGCTGTGGAGATGAGCAGGAAGAGTCTGACCCAGATTGCTTTCATTCCTGCAAAATCTTATTTTTTTACTCCTTTCCTCTTTTTTTTTTTCGCCAGGAAGCCAAAAAGAAGTATGACAAGGAGACAGAGAAGTATTGTGGCATCTTAGAAAAACACTTGAATTTGTCTTCCAAAAAGAAGGAATCTCAGCTTCAGGAGGTAAGAAACTTTACTAATGTCCCTGTCATTTACTAATGACAGTTTGCTAGTGGAACTCCACACTTGGCTACCTGAATATCCATCTTGCTTTTGTTGTTGTTCAGTTGCTAAATTGTGTCTGACTCTGTGTGATCCCATGGACTACAGCGCACCAGGCCTCCCGTCCCTCACTATTTCCTTAGTAAATGTAACTTTACTAGTGTTTAGTGTTTCCATGGTGCTGTGGATATGTGCTAGTTACTCTTTTTTGGAACATCCTAGGGTTGGAAGGGACCTCAGAGGTCAGGAGCTTCATTCTGATCCCTCCTTCCATGCTTGCTGCTCCCTGGCTTTTGTCCCTTCTCACTGCAACTCACACTGTGCTGTCCAGCCTGTCCATGGCAAGGAACATGCAGCTGATAAAGATCATGCTGATCACTAGACTGTGTTTATTCCTTTTAAACTGAGATCTGTTTTCCTGTTTCCTCTCGCCTTTGACCTTGATTCTGTATTCTTTTACCTTGCCTTTTGACTCCTCCTTACATCACTGATTTGAAATGGTAGCATCTGAAACCCGGTCATCCTTCCTTAATTCAAAATGAAAAAATAATTATTCCAACCAGTACTTGACATTAATCTTTTTTTTTTTAAAGTAGTATTTTATTGTCTTTCATGTATTTTGTACAAAGGTAACTTTGCTTCAGAAAAGTAAATTCCTTGTTCTACCCCTGTTTTTTTTTTTTTTTTTTTTTTTTGATATGGGTTTTTTTTGTTGTTGTTGTTAAAGAGTAGTTCACTTGGAAAGAAAAGTCATCTTTGTGACTGTGACCATTTTTATTGAATTTATGGAGATTTGCATGGTGCGGGGATTTATGTTTTGGGGAGACGGGACAGTTTGCTAGTGGAACTCCACACTTGGCTACCTGAATATCCATCTTGCTTTTGTTGTTCAGTTGCTAAGTTGTGTCTGACTCTGTGTGATCCCATGGACTACAGCGCACCAGGCCTCCCTGTCCCTCACTATTTCCTTGCGTTTGCTCAACTTCGTGACCATTGAATCAGTAATGCCATCCAACCGTCTCATCCTCTCTCGCCCTTTTGAATGTCTTCTTATTTAGCTCTTAAAATTTGCTGGAACTGACTAAAGTATATTCTAAAGAGAGCTTGTGGCTTCTGAGATAGCCTGATTTTGTCAGTTTCCCTTCTTTTTGAGCAAATTCCGTGCTAGTACATATGAAGATGGTGGGGATAAGGATTACTCAGGAGATGGTAGAGTCCAGTCCCCTCCCCACTGGGATTTGTTAGGAAGTGTTGTGGTTAGAACTCTATGTGAGTATTTGAACCAGTTGTTTGAGTTGTGGATATAGACTCAGCAATAACAAGTGTTAACATGGGGTGTTTTTGGATCAGTTCTTGGCCAGTCACCCAGCAGTGATTGACTGGTATGAGCTGCAGGAAGTAGAAACCCCTAACTTTTCATGAGGATCCTGTGCCTGTGTAGGTAGAAAGCAGCCAACACAGGAGGAGGAGAGTCTTGAAGTAGCATAGCTGCTTGGGTCAGACTTTCTAAATGTGATTAAGAAGGTTAAGGAAATGTTTATTTGTCAATAAAAGTGATGTGTAAAAGGCTGTTTAAGATTCTACATGGGGCTGTGGGCACTAGGAGATAGCCAAGGGTTAGGTGGATTGCCCATGATAAATACGTAATTCCATTTAGGAATGTATTGGTAATCATTGTTTCAGCATTATTTGGTATTTAGGGTTTGGAGACGGTAGGGAAAGTCATTTTGGCTGCTGCTCACAGTGATCAGATCTGGCCAGCTGTAGAGTTCCTAAGCCTTTAGCCGCCCGTGTAACAAATTGAGTGAGTCTGTAGTTGTCAAGGCTTGCTTCATGTACCAGTTAGATCAGATGACTATATGACCTGGGATCAGTACTTGGTGTCTCTGAGCTCTAGTTTCTTTGTAAAATACTCATAAGTCACCTGTTCTGCCTACTTAGTATATGAGAAGGTTAATTACAGCAGCTTCACAAATAAATATAAAGTATTATCCCCATAGCTGTTCCTTCTCTTTCCCTGTTTCCACACTACATGGCATTCTTCCTGGCTGCCTTAGTCTGTTCAGACTGCTTGCTGTAACAGAATATCATAGACTGGGTGGCATATAAGCAACAGAAATTTGTTTCTCACCATTCTGGATATTGGAAATTCCAGGATCATGGTCGTGGCAGATTTGGTGTCTTGAGACCTGCTTGCCAGTTCATAGGTGACTGTCTTCTGGCTGTGACCAGAAGAGTGAGGGTGTCTCTTTGGCATCTTTTATAAAGACTCTATGAAGGTTCTTCCTTGGCAGTCCAAGAGTTAAGACTTTGCCTTTAGTGCAGGGGGTATGGGTTGGATCCCTAGTTGGGGAGCTAAGATCCCACATGACTCCTGGCCAACAAAACAAAACAAAACAAAACAGAAGCAATATTGTAACAAATTCAATAAAGACCTTTAAAAAAAACCAAAAAGACTCTACATTCATGACCGAAGTTCACTTCCCAGAGGCCCCACCCCAAATGCTGTCACACCAGGGGTTAGTTCACTATATGAGTGTAGTGGTGAGGAGGGCAAACATTCTGTCTGCAGCTCTGACTTTTCCAGTGTTTATCTTCGTGGGTTTTTTTTTCATCTTGTGTTTTTGTTAGGGTCCTTGTCTTTTGCACATTCACACTTCCTAAGTGCTTTGAAGGCTAGGAGTGGGCTTCAGGTCTTTGTTCCAAGTCTCGGTCTCAAGCATTGCTTTTTATATACCCAAGCTGAGTTATATAAAAGATGCTTGCTCCTTGGAAGAAAAACTATGACAAACCTAGACAGCATATTATAAGCAGGTACATCCCTTTGCCGACAAAAGTCTGTATAGACAACGCTCTGGTTTTCCCAGTAGTCACGTATGGATGTGAGAGCTGGACCATAAAGAAGGCTGAGTGCTGAAGAATTGGTATCTTTGACCTGTGGTGTTGCAGAAGGCTCTTGAGAGTCCTTTTTTTTTTTTTTTTTTTATTCTTTATTTTAAAGGTTTTACAGAGTTTTGTTGTTCACAGACATGTATGTTCCCTTGAGAGTCCTTTTGACTGCAAGGAAATCAAACCAGTCAATACTAAAGGAAATCAACCATGAGTATTCATTGAAAGGACTGATGCTGAAGCTGAAGCTCCACTACTTTGGCCACCTGAAGCGAAGAGATGACTCATTGGAAAAGACTCTGATGCTAGAAAAAATAGAAAGCAAGAGGAGAAGGGACGATAGAGGACAAGATGGTTGGATGGCATCGCTGAGTCAATGGACATGAGTTTGGCTCTGGGACATAGTGAAGGACCAGGGAAGCCTGGTGTGCTGCAGTCCATGGGGCCATGAAGAGCTGGACACAACTGAGTGACTGAACTGAACTGAAGCTGAATTAAATTGAATGAAAAGAATAAAAATCTCATAATAGTAACAAAAATAATGATAATATTTTTACTAACAACAGCAATAGTGATAGTGGCCAGTGTTTACTGAATACATATTTATTTACCACCACTTTACACGGAATCTGCCCAGATTCTCACAACCACTCTATGAAGTGCAGATTAATTCCCTCTCTTGAGGAGACTGATGGTCAAAGATGTTAAATTGCCTGCCCGTTGCTAGTCAGCAAGGACTTGAGCCCTGCCTCCTGACTCTGGAGACCTTTCCCTTAACCCAGTAAGCTCTTCCCTCTCCATCTTGGGAGGGAAGGATGTTGCTGGCTGCCCGCCAGCCATTGTTATTCAATGTGAGTGTCAGACTAATGGAAGCAGAGAGCAGGAGGGACTTTGGTGATCCTCTGGTTAAACCTCATAGAATTCCATTCGCAGAAACCGAGGTCCTTGCAGAGGTCAAGCTGCTCAAGGTCTTCCAGCTATTTAGTGATGATTTTCCTCACGTTTACTAAAAAATCACCTTTTCAACAATCTTATTACTCTCCTGTTATACATTTAATGAAATCTACATCCTTTGATGATCCAGAATTGTTCCCTGATTGTAGGCTTAACCTGAATACTTGTAAATTCTAGCTCACTCTAATTGGTGGCTTAAATTACAGGGTAGCGACATGGAGTGATACTGCCATCTAGTGGATGACTTTAAAATGTCAGTGTCTTCCATGGCTCAGAAGCTGGCTTCAAAGACAGTAATCATTCCTTGGACAAATTATTCATTGGATGCTTCTTTGAAAGTCTGTTTAAGAGTTGGGTGCATTGTCTGGAGTTAAATGAATGGTTGAAACTTACAGTCTTAGGAGAATGTCTCTTTTCCAAGAAGCACAGAGTGGGTCTTATACATGCCTAGTAGGTTGACAGCTTCTTGTGTAATAGTAGCCTCTTCCTAAAGAAATGACATTTTAATTGAGACCAGAAGGAAGAGAAAGGAGCAAACTGCGTGAAAAGCCGGGACACTGTTCTTTAAATTGTGCATGTATCATAAGATCTGACTTACTGAGTCCTGAAACAGAGTAGAGTAGGCTGAAATAGGGTGAAAAAGATGAAAGTTTGTTGCATCTAATTATAAATATGTTTATTAGGTCATATGTAAAAGGTTTTTCTTAGTGTGTATTAAAGTTTAAAAAATTGAACGTTTATCTAGGGAAAGAGGTTTTCAGGCAGATGAAACAGCAAGTGCAAAAGTTACATGGCAAGAAAGAGTTTGGAGTGTGACTAGGAGCTCCAGCTGGAGTGGGAGAGGAAGGGAGGGAGGTGGGTTGGCCCCTTGGGTCTTCCGAACATGGTGGAGGCCCGAGGCAGGCACTGCAGGAGCGGTGAGAGGGTCTGGTGGAGATTTTAGGAAAGGTGTTCTGACTGCTGGATGGACAGTGGATTGTGGGGCCAGAGAAAGAAAGCAGGGAGGCCAGGAGGCCATGAAGGAGGGATTGACACTGCCCAGAGAAGATGCGGCTCGTTTAGGGTAGGAACAGGGATTGCAGCCTCTGCTCCCACTTCCTGGTGGTACACCCTGTGGGCACAGAGCACTTCCACGTGTTCAAATTGTTCCTCTTCAAAACAGCTCAAGAGCCAGGGCAGGTCATAGTGCCCCAGCCTCCATTTGTACAGAGAGACCCAGAGAGGATAAGGGGCTGGAGCAGGCCCACGGCTCACGTTTACTAAAAATCACCTTTTCAACAATCTTATTACTCTCCTGTTATACATTTAATGAAATCTACATCCTTTGATGATCCAGAATTGTTCCCTGATTGTAGGCTTAACCTGAATACTTGTAAATTCTAGCTCACTCTAATTGGTGGCTTAAATTACAGGGTAGCGACATGGAGTGATACTGCCATCTAGTGGATGACTTTAAAATGTCAGTGTCTTCCATGGCTCAGAAGCTGGCTTCAAAGACAGTAATCATTCCTTGGACAAATTATTCATTGGATGCTTCTTTGAAAGTCTGTTTAAGAGTTGGGTGCATTGTCTGGAGTTAAATGAATGGTTGAAACTTACAGTCTTAGGAGAATGTCTCTTTTCCAAGAAGCACAGAGTGGGTCTTATACATGCCTAGTAGGTTGACAGCTTCTTGTGTAATAGTAGCCTCTTCCTAAAGAAATGACATTTTAATTGAGACCAGAAGGAAGAGAAAGGAGCAAACTGCGTGAAAAGCCGGGACACTGTTCTTTAAATTGTGCATGTATCATAAGATCTGACTTACTGAGTCCTGAAACAGAGTAGAGTAGGCTGAAATAGGGTGAAAAGATGAAAGTTTGTTGCATCTAATTATAAATATGTTTATTAGGTCATATGTAAAAGGTTTTTCTTAGTGTGTATTAAAGTTTAAAAAATTGAACGTTTATCTAGGGAAAGAGGTTTTCAGGCAGATGAAACAGCAAGTGCAAAAGTTACATGGCAAGAAAGAGTTTGGAGTGTGACTAGGAGCTCCAGCTGGAGTGGGAGAGGAAGGGAGGGAGGTGGGTTGGCCCCTTGGGTCTTCCGAACATGGTGGAGGCCCGAGGCAGGCACTGCAGGAGCGGTGAGAGGGTCTGGTGGAGATTTTAGGAAAGGTGTTCTGACTGCTGGATGGACAGTGGATTGTGGGGCCAGAGAAAGAAAGCAGGGAGGCCAGGGAGGCCATGAAGGAGGGGATTGACACTGCCCAGAGAAGATGCGGCTCGTTTAGGGTAGGAACAGGGATTGCAGCCCCTCTGCTCCCACTTCCCTGGTGGTACACCCTGTGGGCACAGAGCACTTCCACGTGTTCAAATTGTTCCTCTTCAAAACAGCTCTACCAAGAGCCAGGGCAGGTCATAGTGCCCCAGCCTCCATTTGTACAGAGAGACCCAGAGAGGATAAGGGGCTGGAGCAGGCCCACCGGCTAGAAAAGCATGGGACTTTAACTCCTCTTCAGGTGGTTGCTCTCCTGGCGCTCTCACTGATGCGGGGCTCCAGTCTTCTTAGAGCACTTTCCTCCTGGCTCTTTCAGCCTCATCTAGTGTGAGACTTTTCAGAATGTGCCCTCTTCCCTCCCCCTCCCCTTTTTCTGTTGCAGTCTCACTTGGCAAGCCCAAGCAGGAGGATATATCAGGGATGTGGGGGAGGTCAGGGGAAATAGATGCATCTCTAGATGTGTGTTGGATCAGCACTACAGGGACTGGCCTTAGCGGGCAGGAGCCTAGCTGGAAGTGTCAGGCAATCACTGAGCACTATGAAAGTAGGGTACTTTTTGAAACCTGACTTCCAGATAAAGGTTACAGTGCTCAGACATCAGTTATCCTGCTTGGAGGCTTAGGAAATGCCCACAGGCTTAGCCCTTCATGTTGACTTTGTGCAGCATTTTGGGAACTGCCTTCTGTGTATTAATATAGAAGTTGCCCTGGGAGGAGGTCACTAGTAGGAGACTTGAGTAGATGTTTTGGGTTGTTTCATAGTACCTCGTGCTTCTCCAGAGTTTGTAACTTTTTTTTTCAATTTACATGATTATTTATCTCTTTTCCTCATTATGCTGTGAACCCCAGTGAATGAATGAGCAGTATGCCAAGTCCTTAAAAGGTCAGATTAGCACTATCGTACGTGGTATAATGAAGGGAAAGATCTGTCTCTGATTTCTGTTCTGTAGGAATCTTGAAAAAGGGACACTGAAATACACCTCTGGGGCTTTTGTCTTTGTGAAGTATGTCACTGAATGACATCTGACACCTTTATTTCTAAAGAAAAGAGTGTTTTGTTTCCTACTAGCAGGATATCCATTTTATTTTTAAAAATCACATTTACTTTTATCTCTGAAACGTGACAAAGCTTTGAGAGAATAAGTTGCTCCCTGGGGCTTTTACAGAGCACTTCCACGTGTTCAAATTGTTCCTCTTCAAAACAGCTCTACCAAGAGCCAGGGCAGGTCATAGTGCCCCAGCCTCCATTTGTACAGAGAGACCCAGAGAGGATAAGGGGCTGGAGCAGGCCCACCGGCTAGAAAAGCATGGGACTTTAACTCCTCTTCAGGTGGTTGCTCTCCTGGCGCTCTCACTGATGCGGGGCTCCAGTCTTCTTAGAGCACTTTCCTCCTGGCTCTTTCAGCCTCATCTAGTGTGAGACTTTTCAGAATGTGCCCTCTTCCCTCCCCCTCCCCTTTTTCTGTTGCAGTCTCACTTGGCAAGCCCAAGCAGGAGGATATATCAGGGATGTGGGGGAGGTCAGGGGAAATAGATGCATCTCTAGATGTGTGTTGGATCAGCACTACAGGGACTGGCCTTAGCGGGCAGGAGCCTAGCTGGAAGTGTCAGGCAATCACTGAGCACTATGAAAGTAGGGTACTTTTTGAAACCTGACTTCCAGATAAAGGTTACAGTGCTCAGACATCAGTTATCCTGCTTGGAGGCTTAGGAAATGCCCACAGGCTTAGCCCTTCATGTTGACTTTGTGCAGCATTTTGGGAACTGCCTTCTGTGTATTAATATAGAAGTTGCCCTGGGAGGAGGTCACTAGTAGGAGACTTGAGTAGATGTTTTGGGTTGTTTCATAGTACCTCGTGCTTCTCCAGAGTTTGTAACTTTTTTTTTCAATTTACATGATTATTTATCTCTTTTCCTCATTATGCTGTGAACCCCAGTGAATGAATGAGCAGTATGCCAAGTCCTTAAAAGGTCAGATTAGCACTATCGTACGTGGTATAATGAAGGGAAAGATCTGTCTCTGATTTCTGTTCTGTAGGAATCTTGAAAAAGGGACACTGAAATACACCTCTGGGGCTTTTGTCTTTGTGAAGTATGTCACTGAATGACATCTGACACCTTTATTTCTAAAGAAAAGAGTGTTTTGTTTCCTACTAGCAGGATATCCATTTTTATTTTTAAAAAAATCACATTTACTCTTTTATCTCTGAAACGTGCATTCAGTGTAATTATCCGCTTTGAGAGAATAAGTTGACTTCCCACCACACTGTGGGAAGGGTAAGAGCTTTATAGTGATAGCTGAGGTACTTCCCAGCACAGCTTCTTGCTGCTCCACACAGTCATTTTCTCCCCTGGGTTCCGGATCTCAGAGCAGTGGCTTAATTGTACCTTTCTAGGCCATACACCTGCACAGAGTAGGAGGTGAGGCTTTCGAGGGAGCAGTGTAATCACTCTGCTTCGTTGCTGTTGTTTAGTTGCTAAGTTGTGTTTGACTGTTTTATAGACTGTAGCTTGCCAGGTTTCTCTCTCCATGGAATTTCTAAGGCAAGAATACTGGAGTGGGTTGCCATTTCCTTCTCCAGGGAATCTTCCCAACTCAGGGATAGAACCTGTATCTCCTGCATTGGCCAATGGCTTCTGTACCACTGAGCCACCAGCGTAACCAATTACTCTGCTTAGGGTAAACTAATACTTCATCTTTGTCCTAATAAAGTATTTGGAATGTGTGAAAATGTTCTGTTCTGAGGTCTCCTGCCCCCTATCAGCTTGTTTTGTTCATTAGAAAGGATGGGATAAGGATGGTCCTGCATTTACTCTCTTTAAAAATCCATCTTCCATGAAATGCAGGTCTGCTCCAGGGTGTGGGGAGGTGGTGGAGTCTAGTGGTGTAAGGGTCTGGCAGGCAGATCATCCAAGACAGAAGTCTTAGCTGTGCTTTGTACCAACTGTGCCAGGTTCCTTAATGTTAGCTGATTTCATTTACTTCCTGTAAATCAGGAGTAGGGGTGGTATCTTTAGGAATTTAATGAGGATTAAATAACTTAATGAGGATTGAATAGGATAATGATGTATAGGTATGGGCACGGTGCCTGGCACAAAGTTAGCACTCTGGTAACCATAGTCATTATTCTGATCTCTGCTTCATGCTAGTGTGTTTGTTTTTAAAAACCATCTCCAGAGATTTTGTTTTGAGGTAGCGGCTTGCTCAGTCCTCTCCTCAAATAGTGACCCTGCTTTTTGAAATTCCATCTCATTTGTAGGCAGACAGCCAAGTGGACCTGGTCCGGCAGCATTTCTATGAAGTATCCCTGGAGTATGTCTTCAAGGTGCAAGAAGTCCAAGAGAGGAAGATGTTTGAGTTTGTGGAGCCTGTAAGTAGATGCTCAAGGTGTTGCTGTGCATCCACAGTTTCATCCCCACCCCTCATTCCAGTTACCCGGATGATGAAATGCTCTAAGTTGTTCATGAATAGACTGACCAGCCCTGATGCTGTGTGTTCTGATAGTAACAGTGTTGTCACCTGGTCACCCTGGATTTCTCCCAGTGCAACCATAGACGTGGATGCAGACCATTCAGCAGTGATTCCCTCCTCTAGCCAGCCTGTGTTGTGCTGGTTGGTTTCCAAGTCGGAGTAAGGGAAGGGAGGGAAAGAGTTTTCATCTTGTCAAACAATAGTAATGGCTCCTTACCTTTCCTCCTTCCTCCCCCGTTTCCTCTGTCCCTCAGATAACCCCAAAATAGCAGTAACCCAAGGGAACTTTTTTTTTTTCTAAGTTCAAAGCCCCTCCTTATCCCAGGCATGTATAAAGAGATGGAATAGAAAGCAGATTCTCACTCTAGGGTTGTTATAACCACACAGCACGGAGATTGTCCTGAGTGGTCTGTGATGTGATTTGGACTTGGATGGAATGTCCCAGTGGGCATGAAGGGCTGCAGTGTGGGAACAGATTTGGCTGTAGCTTGGGCCACCCCATTGTGGTGGTGGTTTTGTGGAGATGTGGTGCTGCTTAACCCTGCTGTGGAATTAGTGTTCAGAATCCAAGTAAACCCCAAATGAGCATATGGGCCTCACTTTAAAACTCTTGCAGATCTTGTACTTTTCAGCCAAATGTGGCCTCTGATTTGGACCGAAGCCTTGTATCTCTATACAAGTAAGATTACCTACATTTAAGAAAGTGATTTTCTTAAGTACATAGTAAAACTATAAGAAACTGAAAAAATGACTGCCCTTTTTGGTCAAGACTGTTTTGTGCCTGCTTTCTAATTTGTAAAATTTGGGGGTGCTTTGTAGGCACATAGGCTTGCTGGTGGTTTGAAGACTCTGTTTGGCCTTAGAATCTTACGTTTCCATTTTTTACTTTGCTGGAACTAATATGATCTTGGGATCTACTCCCAGCCACACCATCCAACAAATTCTTCAACGCTGTTTATCACCTCTGTCTTAACTAAGTATTAGAAACTTTAGAGACATCTTCTTTTCTAGCAGTGATCTCTACCAAGAGCTGAGGTCAAAATCCCCATCTTTGTGCAGGATCTTGAGATGGTGAAAGCCATTTGTTCGAGAAAGCAAGCTTATTGATTTCCCTGCTTGGGGCTCAGAGGTGTTAAAACCAGCCACTCAGTCACAGGTTGACTAAAGTCTCAGCTTGGAGCAGAAATTCACATGCTGCCATGAAGAGTTTAGCCTTTGTCATTTTTACTTGCTTTTACTAGAATTTCTAGAGAGACAAAAACAATATGATTCTAATAATCTTTATGAACACATTAATCAATATTATTCTGTAACTGCATGATTTTCATGAATTACATTTTAATTGACTCATCCTGTTTTGGAGAGGTGAGATTTTCCCTTGTTCATTTTGGCTTCTCTTTATAGTGAATCAGGTATTGTATCTGTTAGCTTTAGCTGGGTAACAACCATAAAACCTTACACAATCATAGATGTTCCTACATGTCAGTGAGGTTCATCCAGTGTAGGCTGGGCTTATCTGAATTACTGCTCACTTACGTGGGCTTTCCTCTTTCTTCTCCCTTTCTTTCTCCTCTTTTCTAAAAAAGAAAGCTGTAAGGATTTACCTTTCTGTTTCCTGGCATTCTAGTGGAGTATATCTGTGTCTTGAGCTTTTTAAGATGCAGAGTGTAGCATCATTGTCAAGAGCTCTAGAACCAGATTGCCTGCTTTTAAATCCCAGTTCATCTGTATTCCAGCTGTATGTTCTTGGGAAGTTATTTTCTGATCCTCAGTTTTCTTATCTGCAAAATAGGTATACTAATCCCACTTATAAAATCTTCCTAACGGAAGATTACCTGAATTTATCCAGGTAAGATGCTTAGAGTAGAGCTAACCTAATCATGCGTGTGTGTGCTCAGTCGCTTCCGTTGTGTCTGCCTTTTTGCAGCCCTATGGACTGTAGCACATTCAGGCTCCTCAGTTCATGGGATTCTCCTGGCAAGAGTACTGGAGTGGGTTGCTGTGTTCTTTTCCAGGGGATCTTCCCAACCCAGGGATTGAACCTGCATCTCCTGCCGGGCAAGCGGATACTAGAGTCCGGAGGCACCAGTCGGGTGCCGGCGTAACAAACACCCAGTTATTATATAATTGCTTATTAGGACCCAGTTAACAATTATTTTTTATTCTGAGGTAGAGGAATGTATACATTTTGGCCTTAGGGTCTCCTCTAATGAGCAAATGAGTCAAATGCCAGTATTAACAGGGCTTACTGGGGTTAATATGTGTGTGCTAAATTGTTCAGTTCGGTCTGACCCTTTGCAACCCTATGGATTGTAGCCCACTAGGTCCCACAGTTCATGGGATTTTCCAGGCAAGAATACTGAAGTGAGTAGCCATTCCCTTCTCCAGGGGAGCTTCCCAACCCAGGGACTGAACCCGCATTCCTTATGTCTCCTGTATTGCAGGTTTGTTCTCTACCACTAGTGCCACCTCAGTTTAATACAGTCTTGGTAAATCTAAAAGCATTTGTTTTCCGAATATCACAGAAGATACTGACACCCCTGCTGCTCTGCCAGATGAGCTCTTAGCCTCCCTGGGAAAGTGATATGTGCAGTAAAGAGCTAGCCAGACTTGCATGCCATTCAGTGCCCGGTTGGACAGGATGGACAGAGGGATTCAAAAAGGAGAAAACCGTTGTGGTTTACAGATGTTTTGAGCTCATAAATTGAGGCATCTGGAAAGCTAATGAAGAAAATGGCTGGTCTCAAGTTAGAGTGAAGAGAGTGATAGGAACTTGCCCTGAGTTAAATTAAATGAATTGGCTGAGGGACTTCCCTGGTGGTCCAGTGGCCAGAACTCTGCGCTCACAATGCTTAGGGCCTGGTTTTGAAGCCCACATACTGGCCCTGGTCCAGTAGAACTGGATAATTTTCCTCTTTTCACTGCAAAAAAAAAAGAATTACCTGAATTTATCCAGGTAAGATGCTTAGAGTAGAGCTAACCTAATCATGCGTGTGTGTGCTCAGTCGCTTCCGTTGTGTCTGCCTTTTTGCAGCCCTATGGACTGTAGCACATTCAGGCTCCTCAGTTCATGGGATTCTCCTGGCAAGAGTACTGGAGTGGGTTGCTGTGTTCTTTTCCAGGGGATCTTCCCAACCCAGGGATTGAACCTGCATCTCCTGCACTGCAAGCAGATACTTTACTCCTGAGTCACCAGGGAAGTGCTAGCCTAATTAACACCCAGTTATTATATAATTGCTTATTAGGACCCAGTTAACAATTATTTTTTATTCTGAGGTAGAGGAATGTATACATTTTGGCCTTAGGGTCTCCTCTAATGAGCAAATGAGTCAAATGCCAGTATTAACAGGGCTTACTGGGGTTAATATGTGTGTGCTAAATTGTTCAGTTCGGTCTGACCCTTTGCAACCCTATGGATTGTAGCCCACTAGGTCCCACAGTTCATGGGATTTTCCAGGCAAGAATACTGAAGTGAGTAGCCATTCCCTTCTCCAGGGGAGCTTCCCAACCCAGGGACTGAACCCGCATTCCTTATGTCTCCTGTATTGCAGGTTTGTTCTCTACCACTAGTGCCACCTCAGTTTAATACAGTCTTGGTAAATCTAAAAGCATTTGTTTTCCGAATATCACAGAAGATACTGACACCCCTGCTGCTCTGCCAGATGAGCTCTTAGCCTCCCTGGGAAAGTGATATGTGCAGTAAAGAGCTAGCCAGACTTGCATGCCATTCAGTGCCCGGTTGGACAGGATGGACAGAGGGATTCAAAAAGGAGAAAACCGTTGTGGTTTACAGATGTTTTTGAGCTCATAAATTGAGGCATCTGGAAAGCTAATGAAGAAAATGGCTGGTCTCAAGTTAGAGTGAAGAGAGTGATAGGAACTTGCCCTGAGTTAAATTAAATGAATTGGCTGAGGGACTTCCCTGGTGGTCCAGTGGCCAGAACTCTGCGCTCACAATGCTGAGGGCCTGGTTTTGATCCCTGGTCAGGAAACTACCACATCACACATACTGCAACTAAGATCCCACATACTTTGGTTAAGATTCCTCATGTTGTAACTAAGACCTGGTGCAGCCAAATAAATAAATATTAAAAACAAATAGTTGACTGAGAGTTTGGATGTAGATAACATAACCTTCACTTTTCTACAGAAGTTCTTGTTTCTGAGCACACCAGTTGACAGGCAGATAAGTGGCTGGAGCTGTGGGTAAGGAAAAGAGAGTCATATAGCAAAAAAACCTACTGACCAGACTAGTGGTTCTCAAAGTCCTAGAAATACAAATTCTCAAGTTGTACCCCCCACTTGAAATTTGAGGGTAGGGCCCAGTCATCTATATTTTTGTAAGCCTTCCAGGTGATTTGCTGCACATTAAGGTTTCAGCTGCTGGCTTGGATTGTATAGAACATGATATCACAGTTGATGGTATCAGCTGAAACTCTGTCATGTTCTATGTCATTAGTAAGTGCATTACCACTGTATGTCATTCAAAACTTACAACGTCTCTGAGGGTAGGTCCTGTTTCTGTTTTCAGATAAAGTGCATTTATTACCTCTGTAAGGTCATACCTAGAAAACAGCAGAGCTGTAATGGTCAGGCTCTTAATCTCTATGAAGAAGCATTTGATTATTTACAGGTGGAAAGGAAACCAGTAAAACCAACTGCACTGAATTGCTGGACGCCTGTGTAAGTGTTCAAGTGTTGAGTTGGTGTCAGCCAGGGGACTCTTCTTGCCATTGAAGGAGCCTCCGTGCACATCAACTATGTTCCTTTGTTTCTTAGAAAGTAACTTCAAGTACCAGGATGTTACTGACCTTTAGAAAAACAAACATAATTTTAGTATGCCAAGGAAGAAAAATCATACTTCTAGGATCTAAACACTATATATTTTTCTGTGCCCTGGAAATCTTAATTTTCTTGTTGAGATACTTAGTGGTCTGGAGATTGGGGTCGTAAATAATGACTTAGTGGCTTCAAGAAGGTGAAGCCATGTTCCATCTGTTCCTTGAGTTTTCATAATTGACGGTTACCTGGTGCTGCAGAGAACTCACTCTACACATTTGTCAGGCTCTTCAGCCTCTGAGTTTTGCCTGCTGATTATTTCTTGGTGCAGTGCCTTTCTGTCTTTTCTCACAGCTTCTGTCCCATTGCAGGTTGTCATTCCTTCTCTTTGGTTGGTGGCATCCTGTCGTGACCCTGTCAGTACAGTGTCTTTTCTGACACATGGGTCTGCTTCTGTCTCAGCTGCTAAGCAGCCCTGCCGGCACTCCTGTGCTAAGTCATTATATGGATGATCTCAGTCTTTAACACAGTATGGTAATAGGCTAAGGATGAGTTAAAGAGAGTTTGTTGGCTTATCAAGATGTTACTCACCTTTAGCAACATCCCAGCTCTTCATTTCTCTCTCGGCTGCCCTTCTCTTCATTGTGTGAGTGAATGGTTCTTAGTAGCTGCTGGCTTGGATTGTATAGAACATGATATCACAGTTGATGGTATCAGCTGAAACTCTGTCATGTTCTATGTCATTAGTAAGTGCATTACCACTGTATGTCATTCAAAACTTACAACGTCTCTGAGGGTAGGTCCTGTTTCTGTTTTCAGATAAAGTGCATTTATTACCTCTGTAAGGTCATACCTAGAAAACAGCAGAGCTGTAATGGTCAGGCTCTTAATCTCTATGAAGAAGCATTTGATTATTTACAGGTGGAAAGGAAACCAGTAAAAAACCAACTGCACTGAATTGCTGGACGCCTGTGTAAGTGTTCAAGTGTTGAGTTGGTGTCAGCCAGGGGACTCTTCTTGCCATTGAAGGAGCCTCCGTGCACATCAACTATGTTCCTTTGTTTCTTAGAAAGTAACTTCAAGTACCAGGATGTTACTGACCTTTAGAAAAACAAACATAATTTTAGTATGCCAAGGAAGAAAAATCATACTTCTAGGATCTAAACACTATATATTTTTCTGTGCCCTGGAAATCTTAATTTTCTTGTTGAGATACTTAGTGGTCTGGAGATTGGGGTCGTAAATAATGACTTAGTGGCTTCAAGAAGGTGAAGCCATGTTCCATCTGTTCCTTGAGTTTTCATAATTGACGGTTACCTGGTGCTGCAGAGAACTCACTCTACACATTTGTCAGGCTCTTCAGCCTCTGAGTTTTGCCTGCTGATTATTTCTTGGTGCAGTGCCTTTCTGTCTTTTCTCACAGCTTCTGTCCCATTGCAGGTTGTCATTCCTTCTCTTTGGTTGGTGGCATCCTGTCGTGACCCTGTCAGTACAGTGTCTTTTCTGACACATGGGTCTGCTTCTGTCTCAGCTGCTAAGCAGCCCTGCCGGCACTCCTGTGCTAAGTCATTATATGGATGATCTCAGTCTTTAACACAGTATGGTAATAGGCTAAGGATGAGTTAAAGAGAGTTTGTTGGCTTATCAAGATGTTACTCACCTTTAGCAACATCCCAGCTCTTCATTTCTCTCTCGGCTGCCCTTCTCTTCATTGTGTGAGTGAATGGTTCTTAGTAGCTGTATTCTTCTGCTATGGCTACTGTAACAGAGTGCCACAAACTGGGTGTGTCAGAACAACAGAACTGTATTGTCTCGTAGTTGTAGAAGCTTGAAGCCTGAGATCAAGATCAACAGGGCCCTGTTTCCCCTGAAACCTGTAGGGAAAGAAGTCCTCCTTTCCTCTTCCTAGCTCTGTCCTCTCTCTGTGTTTGTTACCGTGTCCAGATTATCTCCCCCTCCCTTTTCAAGGACACAGTCATTTTTGATTAGGGCCTAATGGATTCATTTTAACTTGATTACCTCCGTACAGACCCTGTTTCCACAGAAAATCACATTCTGAAATACTAGGGTTAGGACTTAATAGCTTTGGGGTATTGAGGAACAAACTTCAGTTCAAAACAGTAGCTCTATTCTATGAGTGGAAGCAACTTAAATTTATCATATAGTCCAGAATGATGCGGCCATTACTAATAAAGCAGTTATATCTTTGTTCATTATTATTTTTTAAAACTATGTAATATGCTAGGAAATAGAAATAGATTTTTCTTAGAATAATTCTCAGAGGAAAGCAAGGATGGGGAAGAAGGGATAGGGGGTTAAGAAGGTCTTTCTTTGGCATTTCCTTTGTTGTGCTGTGATTACGTGTCTGGCTTCCAGGGAGGAGCCTGGGGGGAACATGCTGGCTTCTCTTACCTGATAACCAGGTGAGGTTACAGCAGGCGCTTCCTCTATGAGTGTGAGAAGAAGCATTTCTTTGAGGCAGACAGATCGTTTCATCTCTAGAGTCCTTCAGTGGGCCTTTCCCAACCCCCTGAGCAGTGGACTTTCATTTCTCATGGGTCATAGGTTCAGAGAGTCATACAGTATGTGGGAGGTAGGGGAGGGCGGAAAGATGCTTTGGGGAGAAAGAAGGAAGTGGACTCCTGTGCTAAGTCATTATATGGATGATCTCAGTCTTTAACACAGTATGGTAATAGGCTAAGGATGAGTTAAAGAAAGTGTGTTGGCTTATCAAGATGTGACTCACCTTTAGCAACATCCCTGCTCTTCATTTCTCTCGGCTGCCCTTCTCTTCATTGTGTGAGTGAATGGTTCTTAGTAGCTGTATTCTTCTGCTATGGCTACTGTAACAGAGTGCCACAAACTGGGTGTGTCAGAACAACAGAACTGTATTGTCTCGTAGTTGTAGAAGCTTGAAGCCTGAGATCAAGATCAACAGGGCCCTGTTTCCCCTGAAACCTGTAGGGAAAGAAGTCCTCCTTTCCTCTTCCTAGCTCTGTCCTCTCTCTGTGTTTGTTACCGTGTCCAGATTATCTCCCCCTCCCTTTTCAAGGACACAGTCATTTTTGATTAGGGCCTAATGGATTCATTTTAACTTGATTACCTCCGTACAGACCCTGTTTCCACAGAAAATCACATTCTGAAATACTAGGGGTTAGGACTTAATAGCTTTGGGGTATTGAGGAACAAACTTCAGTTCAAAACAGTAGCTCTATTCTATGAGTGGAAGCAACTTAAATTTATCATATAGTCCAGAATGATGCGGCCATTACTAATAAAGCAGTTATATCTTTGTTCATTATTATTTTTTTAAAAACTATGTAATATGCTAGGAAATAGAAATAGATTTTTCTTAGAATAATTCTCAGAGGAAAGCAAGGATGGGGAAGAAGGGATAGGGGGTTAAGAAGGTCTTTCTTTGGCATTTCCTTTGTTGTGCTGTGATTACGTGTCTGGCTTCCAGGGAGGAGCCTGGGGGGAACATGCTGGCTTCTCTTACCTGATAACCAGGTGAGGTTACAGCAGGCGCTTCCTCTATGAGTGTGAGAAGAAGCATTTCTTTGAGGCAGACAGATCGTTTCATCTCTAGAGTCCTTCAGTGGGCCTTTCCCAACCCCCTGAGCAGTGGACTTTCATTTCTCATGGGTCATAGGTTCAGAGAGTCATACAGTATGTGGGAGGTAGGGGAGGGGCGGAAAGATGCTTTGGGGGGAGAAAGAAGGGAAGTGGTCCAAAGATAACAATACCTAAGGCGTCATTTCCTGTAGAAAAATAGACAGTCAGGCATGATACCACAGGAAGTGAAAACCAACATAAATACTAGCAGCTGTCTGCCTTTGGAGTGCTTGTTTGTACACCCATAGTGAACTGTTTGAGATAATTAACCTGAGCAAGAGAGGCCCTGTTGATTATAAGTGAAGGATAACTCAGAGTTAACGGGAAAAATGCTCTGCACATCATTTATTTATCTTCTGCATTATTCTTCAGTGAAGGGTGACTCAGTGCCCTGGCAGAGTGATGGGGCAGCAGCACTCAAGGACAGCAGGGAGGGAAGAGATAAGGAAAGACAGTTATCCTTGTGAACACTGGCACTAGGCTTGGCATGAGAGCCCGTTTTCTCCACTACTGGAGGCTGTTTAGAAGGAGGAGTGTAGGCCTTCTTCACAGAAATGAATTTTACATAGAGTATGTCCAAAGATTGTGGCCATCTTTGAAGAAAAGAGTTAACTGTTAGTCCTTGGAGATTCTCTGTGGGTTACCACCCACCCCTTGATTTAGGTCAGGGATGCGTATATGGTGTCCGTAGCTGTTGCTATAGTCAGAGGACACAGTAGTGCCTGTTACCTACCTCCTACGAGGATCAAAGGGAACAGATGCTCCAGGGACAATGGCAACAGGAGGTCAGGCGACCATATTGTTATGAGCTGGGCCTTTTCTGACTTTCCAGTGTAAAGCTCTTTGATAATATGGGATGGACATGTGACTTTACCTGAATGACAGGTCTCTATATGCCCTGGTGTTTACCATTCCTGCCACAGGCGAAGTGTTAAGAGTCCCCTTTACTCTCATCACTAGGGCTGCTTCTCAGGAACAGTGGAGTGAAACAAAGTGTGAGATTGTGCTTAATAAGTAAAGGTATGTTCACTTAAAGAATAGAAGATTAGATACAACAGTATAAAGCAGTGCAGCTGTGACTTGTGTTTTATGCAAATGAGAGGGAACAACTCAAACTATGTGAGTTGACATCGAGAAGTTCAAGTTAGAATGGGTCTGGTCCCAAATGTAGTAGAACTGAACTTCTGATAGAGATGAGGTTCTGATTCTACCAAACTATGTTCAGACTTTAATTATAATTCTTTCAGCTTGCGATTTGGGACTGAGGCAGGATAAGTAGAGTTTGGGAAGGGGCCAGGGAAATATAACAGCAGTTATAATCCATGTGGGTGATGAGAGGGATGGGGGTATAGCATGCCTTTGGAGTGCTTGTTTGTACACCCATAGTGAACTGTTTGAGATAATTAACCTGAGCAAGAGAGGCCCTGTTGATTATAAGTGAAGGATAACTCAGAGTTAACGGGAAAAATGCTCTGCACATCATTTATTTATCTTCTGCATTATTCTTCAGTGAAGGGTGACTCAGTGCCCTGGCAGAGTGATGGGGCAGCAGCACTCAAGGACAGCAGGGAGGGAAGAGATAAGGAAAGACAGTTATCCTTGTGAACACTGGCACTAGGCTTGGCATGAGAGCCCGTTTTCTCCACTACTGGAGGCTGTTTAGAAGGAGGAGTGTAGGCCTTCTTCACAGAAATGAATTTTACATAGAGTATGTCCAAAGATTGTGGCCATCTTTGAAGAAAAGAGTTAACTGTTAGTCCTTGGAGATTCTCTGTGGGTTACCACCCACCCCTTGATTTAGGTCAGGGATGCGTATATGGTGTCCGTAGCTGTTGCTATAGTCAGAGGACACAGTAGTGCCTGTTACCTACCTCCTACGAGGATCAAAGGGAACAGATGCTCCAGGGACAATGGCAACAGGAGGTCAGGCGACCATATTGTTATGAGCTGGGCCTTTTCTGACTTTCCAGTGTAAAGCTCTTTGATAATATGGGATGGACATGTGACTTTACCTGAATGACAGGTCTCTATATGCCCTGGTGTTTACCATTCCTGCCACAGGCGAAGTGTTAAGAGTCCCCTTTACTCTCATCACTAGGGCTGCTTCTCAGGAACAGTGGAGTGAAACAAAGTGTGAGATTGTGCTTAATAAGTAAAGGTATGTTCACTTAAAGAATAGAAGATTAGATACAACAGTATAAAGCAGTGCAGCTGTGACTTGTGTTTTATGCAAATGAGAGGGAACAACTCAAACTATGTGAGTTGACATCGAGAAGTTCAAGTTAGAATGGGTCTGGTCCCAAATGTAGTAGAACTGAACTTCTGATAGAGATGAGGTTCTGATTCTACCAAACTATGTTCAGACTTTAATTATAATTCTTTCAGCTTGCGATTTGGGACTGAGGCAGGATAAGTAGAGTTTGGGAAGGGGCCAGGGAAATATAACAGCAGTTATAATCCATGTGGGTGATGAGGAGATGTGGTGGACATTTATTTAGCTTGGAGAAGTGAAGGCTGACGGAGGCTTAGGGTGAGGACACTAATGGTTTAAATATATGAAGGCATGTTGTGAGAATTGTGGTGAACAGATGTTTTCACTCTTCACTGAAAACAAGACTGAACAAGGAATGGACTTACCTTTTAGCCCAAGGCACTTTAAATGAGCATTCAGGGATACCATCTTAACTGAAAATGGAGGAACATGGGATTATTTTAAGAAAACCAGAGTGTTAACTTCTGGATAATTTATGGAAAGTGTAGAAACATACTTGAGTTGAAATCTGATCTGGATGATTTTCTTTGACTGCCTATTTAAGACTGCAGACTCAGGATACACTGGCTCCCTTTTCTCCCCTGTTTGTTGGTTATCAATATAGTGACACTCTCGTGCGTGATAACTAGATGTTATAAATATACTGAAAGGAGACTGAGTGGGATCCCTGGTCTTCAGTTTCTCAAGAGGTGATTTTCTTAGGAGGTAATGAGGCTTATAGGATAAGAGTTCAGGCATTGGTACCAAGGAGACCTGGTTTCAAACATACTGTGTGTTTTGGGACCAATTACTTAACTTTTTTGATCTGCTTCCGTATTAAAATGGGAGATACCAACCTATGAAATGAATAGTACTGTTACAAATATTCGGTGAGATGGGGCATATGAAGTTCCAGTGTTTGGCATATGCGAAGAGCTCAGTAAATGATAGTCATTTTTATTATTTTAAAACCAGGGCTGGTAACTTAGGTACAACTCCATAATACCTCTTGAGCCTGCTTATATGAAGTCTGCCCTTCTGCCTTCATTACAGCTATTGGCATTCCTAGCTATATGGAAGTTCAAGTTACTGAATGAGAGGGAACAACTCAAACTATGTGAGTTGACATCGAGAAGTTCAAGTTAGAATGGGTCTGGTCCCAAATGTAGTAGAACTGAACTTCTGATAGAGATGAGGTTCTGATTCTACCAAACTATGTTCAGACTTTAATTATAATTCTTTCAGCTTGCGATTTGGGACTGAGGCAGGATAAGTAGAGTTTGGGAAGGGGCCAGGGAAATATAACAGCAGTTATAATCCATGTGGGTGATGAGGAGATGTGGTGGACATTTATTTAGCTTGGAGAAGTGAAGGCTGACGGAGGCTTAGGGTGAGGACACTAATGGTTTAAATATATGAAGGCATGTTGTGAGAATTGTGGTGAACAGATGTTTTCACTCTTCACTGAAAACAAGACTGAACAAGGAATGGACTTACCTTTTAGCCCAAGGCACTTTAAATGAGCATTCAGGGATACCATCTTAACTGAAAATGGAGGAACATGGGATTATTTTAAGAAAACCAGAGTGTTAACTTCTGGATAATTTATGGAAAGTGTAGAAACATACTTGAGTTGAAATCTGATCTGGATGATTTTCTTTGACTGCCTATTTAAGACTGCAGACTCAGGATACACTGGCTCCCTTTTCTCCCCTGTTTGTTGGTTATCAATATAGTGACACTCTGGCGTGATAACTAGATGTTATAAATATACTGAAAGGAGACTGAGTGGGATCCCTGGTCTTCAGTTTCTCAAGAGGTGATTTTCTTAGGAGGTAATGAGGCTTATAGGATAAGAGTTCAGGCATTGGTACCAAGGAGACCTGGTTTCAAACATACTGTGTGTTTTGGGACCAATTACTTAACTTTTTTGATCTGCTTCCGTATTAAAATGGGAGATACCAACCTATGAAATGAATAGTACTGTTACAAATATTCGGTGAGATGGGGCATATGAAGTTCCAGTGTTTGGCATATGCGAAGAGCTCAGTAAATGATAGTCATTTTTATTATTTTAAAACCAGGGCTGGTAACTTAGGTACAACTCCATAATACCTCTTGAGCCTGCTTATATGAAGTCTGCCCTTCTGCCTTCATTACAGCTATTGGCATTCCTACAAGGACTCTTCACTTTCTATCACCATGGTTATGAACTGGCCAAGGACTTCAATGACTTCAAGACGCAGTTGACAATCAGCATCCAGAATGTGAGTGGATGAGGGGATAGACTTCCTTTCCCTTGTCAAGAGAAGGAAGAAACAAAATGTGGTCTGGTTGCGTAAAGATCTCTTAAATGGATTGAGATGCAGATGGGGAGGATGGGTCTCATTTGGGTTCAAAGGGCAGGTGTCTCTAGGGTGCTTGGTGGTCCCAGATCTCATCCTCTCCTCCATTATTTCAGAGTACCATTTATGTTCTTGGAAGTGCAGCTGCTGATAGCACCAGGATCAGGATTTCCTTTGGTAGTGGAACTCCCAGCCCCACCCGCCCCACCCGGTCTCTCTTCTGTGTGTCCAGCTGCCTGACCACACGAAGCACTAGAGTGTGTGTATTCAGAGGTGGGGTGGGGCACACATGCTGGCCTCTGGCTCCACTGTCTGTGAGGAAATCCAAGTCAGTGCGCCTTACCCCACATCTGCTTCCCCAGACTGTAAGCAGCAGGACCTTCAGGTGCACAGAGCCCTGGTTAGGACTCTGTGCTCACTGGGGCTGAAACCCGTTCTTCCCTAATGTAATCACATTCATCTGCATGTTGGCTTTGTCTCTGGGTGATCCCGTGTCCAAATAAACCCAAGTGCGTGCAGCTGGGTTGGATTGTATGCTTTTAGAAGCCTGAGCTTGCATTGTTCCCTTTGGTGCCTCAGAGAGCAGGAAGTTTCAGGGTCTTGGACCAGCTTTCATGAAGCATGGCTTCCTGTTGGGCTCTGAAATGGAGATTTATACAGAGCAGGTTCCCAGGGGGCAGTGTTGGCAGAGACACCTGTGAGAGAGTTGAAGGCAGCAGGCCCTGTAGGAGTTGAGATGGGAGGCCTCAGCTGATGCCACAGGCCCCGTGGAACTGGGGTGGTATCTGGCCCTGCCTGGTTGTTGGTCAGGTTGCCCTGGGGGAGGGATAACCATCTGAGGAGAGAACTGTCAACAAACAGCTGGAGAAAGAGCATCTCATTCCTAGAGGGCAGTGGAGGGCTTCCCTGGCCGTGGACCGTCTGAGTCAGAGTCACCCGGTATCCTGGTTAAAAATGCACATTTCTGGGTTGAGAGGGGCTAAATTTATCTTTCAGGGTGAGGGCTGGTCATCTGCATTTCTTGCCCATTCCCCAGGTGATTTTGCTGGTCCCTAGAGTTTGACAGTAACTCTGGGATAGGGCTTTAAGGCCAAGTATTCATCTGTAAAGTGATCATTTGCCTTATTCCTAGATGGCTGAATGTTCCTTACCTGGTTTTAGATCTAGGATTCTGTAGGTTGATATTCCATAGTGCTGGAGAGTGATGAAAAGAGGGTTTCATTTCTTTGATTTGGATAAAATTCCTTTCATCCTAGACAAGAAATCGCTTTGAAGGCACCAGGTCAGAAGTGGAGTCCCTGATGAAGAAGATGAAGGAGAATCCTGGAGCACAAGACCATCAGTCCCTACACCATGGAAGGATACCTCTACGTCCAGGAGAAACGTGAGTGCCAGGCCAGCCAGCAGTGAGGGTGTGCTCGTGCCTTGACTCAGGAGCTTTTGGGTGGGGCTCTGCACTGGGCAAGTCAGTGCGCCTTACCCCACATCTGCTTCCCCAGACTGTAAGCAGCAGGACCTTCAGGTGCACAGAGCCCTGGTTAGGACTCTGTGCTCACTGGGGCTGAAACCCGTTCTTCCCTAATGTAATCACATTCATCTGCATGTTGGCTTTGTCTCTGGGTGATCCCGTGTCCAAATAAACCCAAGTGCGTGCAGCTGGGTTGGATTGTATGCTTTTAGAAGCCTGAGCTTGCATTGTTCCCTTTGGTGCCTCAGAGAGCAGGAAGTTTCAGGGTCTTGGACCAGCTTTCATGAAGCATGGCTTCCTGTTGGGCTCTGAAATGGAGATTTATACAGAGCAGGTTCCCAGGGGGCAGTGTTGGCAGAGACACCTGTGAGAGAGTTGAAGGCAGCAGGCCCTGTAGGAGTTGAGATGGGAGGCCTCAGCTGATGCCACAGGCCCCGTGGAACTGGGGTGGTATCTGGCCCTGCCTGGTTGTTGGTCAGGTTGCCCTGGGGGAGGGATAACCATCTGAGGAGAGAACTGTCAACAAACAGCTGGAGAAAGAGCATCTCATTCCTAGAGGGCAGTGGAGGGCTTCCCTGGCCGTGGACCGTCTGAGTCAGAGTCACCCGGTATCCTGGTTAAAAATGCACATTTCTGGGTTGAGAGGGGCTAAATTTATCTTTCAGGGTGAGGGCTGGTCATCTGCATTTCTTGCCCATTCCCCAGGTGATTTTGCTGGTCCCTAGAGTTTGACAGTAACTCTGGGATAGGGCTTTAAGGCCAAGTATTCATCTGTAAAGTGATCATTTGCCTTATTCCTAGATGGCTGAATGTTCCTTACCTGGTTTTAGATCTAGGATTCTGTAGGTTGATATTCCATAGTGCTGGAGAGTGATGAAAAGAGGGTTTCATTTCTTTGATTTGGATAAAATTCCTTTCATCCTAGACAAGAAATCGCTTTGAAGGCACCAGGTCAGAAGTGGAGTCCCTGATGAAGAAGATGAAGGAGAATCCCCTGGAGCACAAGACCATCAGTCCCTACACCATGGAAGGATACCTCTACGTCCAGGAGAAACGTGAGTGCCAGGCCAGCCAGCAGTGAGGGTGTGCTCGTGCCTTGACTCAGGAGCTGGGGGTGTATATCCAGTAGTACCTGGCCTGGAACCTACCTGGACAAAAGAGTGATTTTACGGTTCAGAGTTCTAGGGGAGAGATACTGTCCACCAGGTCTTGTCTGCCTCCTAGTGATGCATTGTGTTTCCTGTGGGAGTTCCCTTGCAACCTGGACTTCATAAGCTCTGTGGTGCCACCTTTCCCCCAGTGTCACTCTACTCTTAAGGTTCCTGTATCCCCAGTATAGCTCTATATACCTCACCCAGGGCAGAGAGGTCTCAGAGTGGTTTAACTGGCTGGACCTTACTGTCATATCCTTTGTTAGCCCTCATAGTTGTTGATTTTGTTTTCTTTTGAGACTTGTTTCAGCAAGGCCTAAACTATCATAACTTAGGCCTTTTTCCTCTTTACCTCAACTCCTTTCATTCCAATACTTAAATTTCAAGAAAAGTAGAAATGAAAGTTCACTTCATGAGCCAGGAAGAAAAGTCATTGACATGCCCATAGGATGTCAAGGAAAACAATGTCAGGTGCTGTTCATCTAGAGTTTTCAGTGATGGCCCAGATTCATGCATTGGGCTACAGTAATCCTGGATTTAATTCATCCAGGCAGTGCTAGAGGTGAAAGAAAGGGCCTTGTTTTTCTTAAATAGATAACTCTTCTTATAGTCTCCTACCCGGGCACCATTGATTAGGATTAGTCAAATGTCTTTGCTCCTAGAAGTTTCCCATGGAACAAAATACTTAGTTTCAGTGATTATGTCATGATTATTCAGAAATTTACTTGGGCTTAAAATTGTTCCCTGCTGACAATGGTATAGTAATGGGATTGGAGGTTGGAGTATCAGTTGTGATGAGAGTTTTATGCCCCTTATTCTTACAGGTATGAGCTTGTTTGGGTTTGCAAAGAAACAGAAGCTGTTTTTTAAAAATTGGAAGTTTTTATAACTTACTATTTTGAAATAGCTTAAAACTTACAGAAAGTCACAAAAATGGTATAAAGAATAACCATATGACCTTTACCCAGATTCACAATTAGGTCATTCCTTCTCTATCAGTATGGGTGTGTGTGCACACCAGTCGTAGACACACATGATTTTTTTTCTGAACCATTTGAGGACAGGTTGTATATACTGTGCTCCTTGACTTCAGTGTGTATTTTCTTAAAATATTCTTTCATGTAACCACAGTTAAATGTTTGGGAATTTAACACTGATAAGCTATTTCATTTAAACAACATCCCATAGTCCCATTTTGTCAGTTGTCCCAGTGATGCCCTCATGAAGCATTTTGTTTCCCTCCAGTGCAGGGTCTTGCACAGCATTTAGTTGTCATATGATGACTTTAGTCTCCTTTACTCTAGAACGGTTCCTCAGATTTTCTTTGTCTCTGATGACATTGACATTTTAGAAGAATATTGGCCAATTCTCTTATAGAATTTTGTTCATTGTGGATTTGTCTGCTGTTTCCTTATGGTTAGATTCAGGTCCTGCATCTTCGGTCAAATCCTACATTAGTAATGCTGTGTTTTTCCCAGATACCACATCCAGAACAAAGGATTGATTGCCCTCTGCCCCTCTCTGGTCTTTTTGATTTTGATCACCCGGTTCATAGTATTGTCTGCTTTCCCCACTGTGCAGTCACTGTGGTTCCCTTGTAACTGACTGGCAATCTGAGGTCCTCAAGACCATGCCCTTTCCTTGTCAAACTTTGCCTCCCATAGAGTTAGCATCTGTGGGTGAGTGACCTGACTGACCTTTGCTATGATGGTTGCAAATGGCTACTTTGCATCTCTGCCACTCCCTCCATGTTGACCAGTTGCCCTTCGTTGTACTGTTCAAGAAATTTACTTGGCTAAAATTGTTCTGCTGACAATGGTATAGTAATGGGATTGGAGGTTGGAGTATCAGTTGTGATGAGAGTTTTATGCCCCTTATTCTTACAGGTATGAGCTTGTTTGGGTTTGCAAAGAAACAGAAGCTGTTTTTTAAAAATTGGAAGTTTTTATAACTTACTATTTTGAAATAGCTTAAAACTTACAGAAAGTCACAAAAATGGTATAAAGAATAACCATATGACCTTTACCCAGATTCACAATTAGGTCATTCCTTCTCTATCAGTATGGGTGTGTGTGCACACCAGTCGTAGACACACATGATTTTTTTTCTGAACCATTTGAGGACAGGTTGTATATACTGTGCTCCTTGACTTCAGTGTGTATTTTCTTAAAATATTCTTTCATGTAACCACAGTTAAATGTTTGGGAATTTAACACTGATAAGCTATTTCATTTAAACAACATCCCATAGTCCCATTTTGTCAGTTGTCCCAGTGATGCCCTCATGAAGCATTTTGTTTCCCTCCAGTGCAGGGTCTTGCACAGCATTTAGTTGTCATATGATGACTTTAGTCTCCTTTACTCTAGAACGGTTCCTCAGATTTTCTTTGTCTCTGATGACATTGACATTTTAGAAGAATATTGGCCAATTCTCTTATAGAATTTTGTTCATTGTGGATTTGTCTGCTGTTTCCTTATGGTTAGATTCAGGTCCTGCATCTTCGGTCAAATCCTACATTAGTAATGCTGTGTTTTTCCCAGATACCACATCCAGAACAAAGGATTGATTGCCCTCTGCCCCTCTCTGGTCTTTTTGATTTTGATCACCCGGTTCATAGTATTGTCTGCTTTCCCCACTGTGCAGTCACTGTGGTTCCCTTGTAACTGACTGGCAATCTGAGGTCCTCAAGACCATGCCCTTTCCTTGTCAAACTTTGCCTCCCATAGAGTTAGCATCTGTGGGTGAGTGACCTGACTGACCTTTGCTATGATGGTTGCAAATGGCTACTTTGCATCTCTGCCACTCCCTCCATGTTGACCAGTTGCCCTTCATTGTACTGTAAGGAAACATCCTGCTTTTCCCCACCTTCTTCTTTTTTCTTTCTTTTTCTCTATCTAGTCATCTGTGTATCCATCATTCTGTTGTCAATATGGTCTTTTGGGTTCCCATTTTGTTCCTTAGGCTAAACCCATTACTCTCCTTGCTTATTATGATGTTTAAAGTGTCCAAGATATAGTACTTTTGAAATCTTTATGCTACTGGAATTTATTCTCTAAGCCACAAAAACACATGAGAATATTTGCAATGTTCATTTGTCCTTGATGTTCCAATGTAAACACGTACTCTCTTGCTTTTTAAATATGCTAAATGACATCCAACACTTGCAATGGGCATTCATACCCTGAAAAATAACTATTAAGTGTCTTCTAAATCTCTTTTCATGTTATCATTGTTTTATTTATTTTTTTTTTTGGAGGAGCGGGTTGGGGAGGTATTGGGGTGGACGGGCCACTTCTGTTGGTCTTTCATTTATCTATTTTCATCCATCTTTGTTCTTTGGCTTGTGTGGGCCTCCCATCGCAGTGACCTTTGTTGTTGCAGAGCACCAGCTCTGGGCGCATGCACTCCAGAGCTCCGGCTTGGTAATTGGACACATTGGTCTAGCTGCTCCGCGGCACATGAGATCTTCCCAGGCCAGGGATCGAACCGGCGCCCCTTGCACTGCAAGGTGGTGTCCTTACCCACTGGACCACCAGGGAAGCCCTGTTTTATTTTTTAAAAATCATATCTGCTTTGCAATCTCTATAAGCATCCAGAACTCATATTGATTGAAGTCTTTGCAGGCTAACAATGCCAGTTATGCTTTATTCTTCTAATAATACTTTGTTTGAAATAAATTGACCAGGTATGCAGTCAGAATTTGTCTTCAAGGCGTCTTCCTCTTTCCTGAGGAATAATTTTGAGGAACAAACCCTTAGATTATATTTGAGCATTTGTAGTTACTTTTGTTCCACATGTCTAGTATCTCTGTGTTTTCCTTATCTACTTTTCAGATCTTCTTGAGTTCTACTGAAGTGAAAATTAGGGGTTTGGAAGTAGGTCAGAACCCCTGTGTTGTATCTGCACAGGATCACAGAGCAGCTATGTTGGACAGTAGGTCAGAACCCTTTCCCCACCTTCTTCTTTTTTCTTTCTTTTTCTCTATCTAGTCATCTGTGTATCCATCATTCTGTTGTCAATATGGTCTTTTGGGTTCCCATTTTGTTCCTTAGGCTAAACCCATTACTCTCCTTGCTTATTATGATGTTTAAAGTGTCCAAGATATAGTACTTTTGAAATCTTTATGCTACTGGAATTTATTCTCTAAGCCACAAAAACACATGAGAATATTTGCAATGTTCATTTGTCCTTGATGTTCCAATGTAAACACGTACTCTCTTGCTTTTTAAATATGCTAAATGACATCCAACACTTGCAATGGGCATTCATACCCTGAAAAATAACTATTAAGTGTCTTCTAAATCTCTTTTCATGTTATCATTGTTTTATTTATTTTTTTTTTTGGAGGAGCGGGTTGGGGAGGTATTGGGGTGGACGGGCCACTTCTGTTGGTCTTTCATTTATCTATTTTCATCCATCTTTGTTCTTTGGCTTGTGTGGGCCTCCCATCGCAGTGACCTTTGTTGTTGCAGAGCACCAGCTCTGGGCGCATGCACTCCAGAGCTCCGGCTTGGTAATTGGACACATTGGTCTAGCTGCTCCGCGGCACATGAGATCTTCCCAGGCCAGGGATCGAACCGGCGCCCCTTGCACTGCAAGGTGGTGTCCTTACCCACTGGACCACCAGGGAAGCCCTGTTTTATTTTTTAAAAATCATATCTGCTTTGCAATCTCTATAAGCATCCAGAACTCATATTGATTGAAGTCTTTGCAGGCTAACAATGCCAGTTATGCTTTATTCTTCTAATAATACTTTGTTTGAAATAAATTGACCAGGTATGCAGTCAGAATTTGTCTTCAAGGCGTCTTCCTCTTTCCTGAGGAATAATTTTGAGGAACAAACCCTTAGATTATATTTGAGCATTTGTAGTTACTTTTGTTCCACATGTCTAGTATCTCTGTGTTTTCCTTATCTACTTTTCAGATCTTCTTGAGTTCTACTGAAGTGAAAATTAGGGGTTTGGAAGTAGGTCAGAACCCCTGTGTTGTATCTGCACAGGATCACAGAGCAGCTATGTGGGACACATGAAGTCATCGTACCAGATGGGGATGGTGACAGGCATTTTGAGGACTCTTTCCGTGTTCTTTTTCAATCATCTTACTCCTGTCAGGGGAGAGAAAGGAAACTTTAGATGGAGACTGATGATGGGAAAATGAGTTGATTTCCCCAGGGAACCTTTACTTCCATTATATTTTAAGATGCAACATTTTATATTTTAAGATTTATATTTTAAGATGCAACATTTAGTGGGAAACAGTCTTCCTTGGTTCTTGGGTAATGTTCTGGGTTGATTCTATGCCCAGCCTGTGGGATCAGATTTCAAACTGCTGTAGTCTAGCTGTTGTGGAGAATATATTGCTCCTAGAAACAGTTTGAGAATAGGTGAGCAGTATGAGTTACTGGTTCTGTGTTTTCCAGCGTGCAGTGGACATGTAGAGATGTTTTATGGGGACTATTACTTTGCAGGTCACTTTGGAACTTCCTGGGTGAAGCACTACTGTACATATCAACGGGATTCCAAACAAATCACCATGGTGCCATTTGACCAAAAGTCAGGAGGAAAGGGGGTGAGTTCATTTTTAAATTTCATGTTTAATTTGTTTTGTTAACATATGATAAGTATAATGCATGTTTGAAGTAACACCTCCAGTGTTCACTGTAATTTTCTTAATTTTTACATAGTAGTTCCAGGAGGCATGGCATCTGAACAAAGTAAATAAGATAAGATGGTTATTTTTAGTTCTAAGCTGTGTTAAGAGCTGTAGTTAAGACAGATTCTTGCATTTCACATCGATACAATGTTAAAGGTGTCTAATAAGTTTGGATACCAGAAATCTTGGATGACCTTCTCCAATGAAACAGGTTTTTGTCATTCTCACATGATACGTAGAGGACTGCCAGTTGGTGGTTTAGGTGTTCCAGTATCCTTCTCTTTATTACTCCAGTTTTCCAGATATTTATTCCAGTTATTTACTGTAACAGATCACTAAAAAATGTAGTGACATTTAAAACATGTGTTTTCCTTATCTACTTTTCAGATCTTCTTGAGTTCTACTGAAGTGAAAATTAGGGGTTTGGAAGTAGGTCAGAACCCCTGTGTTGTATCTGCACAGGATCACAGAGCAGCTATGTGGGACACATGAAGTCATCGTACCAGATGGGGATGGTGACAGGCATTTTGAGGACTCTTTCCGTGTTCTTTTTCAATCATCTTACTCCTGTCAGGGGAGACGAAGTAAAGTTTCGATGGAGACTGATGATGGGAAAATGAGTTGATTTCCCCAGGGAACCTTTACTTCCATTATATTTTAAGATGCAACATTTTATATTTTAAGATTTATATTTTAAGATGCAACATTTAGTGGGAAACAGTCTTCCTTGGTTCTTGGGTAATGTTCTGGGTTGATTCTATGCCCAGCCTGTGGGATCAGATTTCAAACTGCTGTAGTCTAGCTGTTGTGGAGAATATATTGCTCCTAGAAACAGTTTGAGAATAGGTGAGCAGTATGAGTTACTGGTTCTGTGTTTTCCAGCGTGCAGTGGACATGTAGAGATGTTTTATGGGGACTATTACTTTGCAGGTCACTTTGGAACTTCCTGGGTGAAGCACTACTGTACATATCAACGGGATTCCAAACAAATCACCATGGTGCCATTTGACCAAAAGTCAGGAGGAAAGGGGGTGAGTTCATTTTTAAATTTCATGTTTAATTTGTTTTGTTAACATATGATAAGTATAATGCATGTTTGAAGTAACACCTCCAGTGTTCACTGTAATTTTCTTAATTTTTACATAGTAGTTCCAGGAGGCATGGCATCTGAACAAAGTAAATAAGATAAGATGGTTATTTTTAGTTCTAAGCTGTGTTAAGAGCTGTAGTTAAGACAGATTCTTGCATTTCACATCGATACAATGTTAAAGGTGTCTAATAAGTTTGGATACCAGAAATCTTGGATGACCTTCTCCAATGAAACAGGTTTTTGTCATTCTCACATGATACGTAGAGGACTGCCAGTTGGTGGTTTAGGTGTTCCAGTATCCTTCTCTTTATTACTCCAGTTTTCCAGATATTTATTCCAGTTATTTATTGTAACAGATCACTAAAAAATGTAGTGACATTTAAAACAACACCAACAATTTAGTATTTCTTACGATTTCTGTAGGTAGGGACTTTGGGGAGCATTTGGGTGGATGGTTTGGGCTCAGTTTCTCAAGTGGTTCCAATCATATAAGTGACTGGAGCTGGATCTTGAGGGTTTGAAGCAACTCTGGGTTGATCAGATATAGCTCTCTTCCTTGCTCCTGATCTCCTCTCCTCTTTCTCTCTTGCTCTGTATAGTCTCAGGGCCTGTCCCCTGGCCTCTCTGTGTGGGCTGCTTTGGACTTCCTCGTAGCATGGCGGCCTCAGGACAGCTAAGGGTTCCAAGAGAGAGTCTTCCAGCAACAAAAGCAGACACTACATTGCCTTTTAATGATCTAGACTTAGGCTGGTCCTGTGTGTGGCTTATAGAACCCACCTAAGCCCACCCAGTTGTAGTGGGAAAGGATGTGGGCCCTGCCTCTTGGTGGGAGGAGTATCAAAGTCACATTACATTGGAGAACATGTGAAATATATTGTTGTGGCCATCATTAGCAGAGCCAGGCTACATCTGTCCAAGTGACTTGCTGGCAACGCCTTGCTGTGTCCCAATGTTCTTTCCTCTGGGAGCACTCAGTGTGTCTATGTTGGCTTTTTAAGTGATGTGTCTTTTCTCTCTGGCTGCCATTATATCTTCTTCTTTTTTTTAACATATGATAAGTATAATGCATGTTTGAAGTAACACCTCCAGTGTTCACTGTAATTTTCTTAATTTTTACATAGTAGTTCCAGGAGGCATGGCATCTGAACAAAGTAAATAAGATAAGATGGTTATTTTTAGTTCTAAGCTGTGTTAAGAGCTGTAGTTAAGACAGATTCTTGCATTTCACATCGATACAATGTTAAAGGTGTCTAATAAGTTTGGATACCAGAAATCTTGGATGACCTTCTCCAATGAAACAGGTTTTTGTCATTCTCACATGATACGTAGAGGACTGCCAGTTGGTGGTTTAGGTGTTCCAGTATCCTTCTCTTTATTACTCCAGTTTTCCAGATATTTATTCCAGTTATTTATTGTAACAGATCACTAAAAAATGTAGTGACATTTAAAACAACACCAACAATTTAGTATTTCTTACGATTTCTGTAGGTAGGGACTTTGGGGAGCATTTGGGTGGATGGTTTGGGCTCAGTTTCTCAAGTGGTTCCAATCATATAAGTGACTGGAGCTGGATCTTGAGGGTTTGAAGCAACTCTGGGTTGATCAGATATAGCTCTCTTCCTTGCTCCTGATCTCCTCTCCTCTTTCTCTCTTGCTCTGTATAGTCTCAGGGCCTGTCCCCTGGCCTCTCTGTGTGGGCTGCTTTGGACTTCCTCGTAGCATGGCGGCCTCAGGACAGCTAAGGGTTCCAAGAGAGAGTCTTCCAGCAACAAAAGCAGACACTACATTGCCTTTTAATGATCTAGACTTAGGCTGGTCCTGTGTGTGGCTTATAGAACCCACCTAAGCCCACCCAGTTGTAGTGGGAAAGGATGTGGGCCCTGCCTCTTGGTGGGAGGAGTATCAAAGTCACATTACATTGGAGAACATGTGAAATATATTGTTGTGGCCATCATTAGCAGAGCCAGGCTACATCTGTCCAAGTGACTTGCTGGCAACGCCTTGCTGTGTCCCAATGTTCTTTCCTCTGGGAGCACTCAGTGTGTCTATGTTGGCTTTTTAAGTGATGTGTCTTTTCTCTCTGGCTGCCATTATATCTTCTTCTTTTTTTTTTTTTCCTTTGAGTATTCTATTTATGATGGTCCTCTCTGGAAGATTCACCCATTAACATTTTTAATTTTGCCCCCTCCCTATTCTTTCTATTATTGCCTTCTGGAGATATTTAAATACTTTCAACAAAAATATATTTTTCACTTCTTTGAATCTTTGAACTCTGTTCTGGATGATTTTTCTGGTTCTGTCCTTACTTTAAATATTTTTCAGCTGTGTCTAATCTGTTGATAAGGTAGTCCTCTGTGAGTATTGTGACCATGGCCCTCTTCTCTCTGGTACGTTTTTGTGCATCCTGTTGAGTTTGCTTGCAGGTGTTCAGGAATTGCAGTGTTGAGGCTAGAGTTCTCACTGGCTCTGAGGTTGGACTGCCCGGGTCAATGATGTGTAACAGTGTTGTCATTACTGCTAACTGCTCCCCCAAGCTGCCCCTTTGCTCTCTGCCACTTCCAGTTTTTCTTCCTGACTTACTTTCTCTCAGGCTACAACACTGGAGCTCATCAGCATCTCTGTTCTTCACTTATCAAAGCATCAAAAAAGGTCAAGGCTCATTTAGTGTGTCTTGTTAGGGGTGTAGTTGACTAGTAAATAGTCTCAGGAAAGCAGACATGTGGAATTATTAAAACATAGAGAAATTATAGAATTAGAAGGAGTCTTAAAAAATTTCTGTAAATAGGAGTCCCTTATTATTCATGAAATGTAAATGGAGTTAGGTCTGCCTTTCTTAGGTGAAGTCATAGTCCTTTTCTAACTCCAGGTTCTTCTGGAAATCAGCTTCATTGAATTATTCTCTCTCACATTGTCTTTGAGACCGTTGAACTGTGCCTTCCTAAGCCTGGAGTGAAGGAACTCTCTTGTATTTTCTCTACTCCTTTCTTACCACACTTGAAAGTGAAGGACAGAAACCAATGATGGTGAGTGTTTGGGTCTCCTTAGACTTTAGTGAGGTAATAGGAAACATCTCACTGAGTTGTTAAGAGGTATATATATGTTAATGTGTATAAACTTCTTGGAACAGAGCCTGACACATAATAGAGACACCCCCTATTAGTATTGTATGACATCATTTTTCTAGGAAGAATTACCTATGTTTAGAGTATGTTTTATATTTTTCTAAAACAGTATCCTTTCTCATCCTGTTTGATCCAGTTTTCCTCCTTCATAAAAGAGGAAATTGAGGATGAGAGAGAGAGAAAATGATTTCCAAGGCCATATGATCAGAAGTTGCTAGAGCCAGTACTCAAACCCTGATTCTGGAACTGGCATCTCCTGATTCCATGGCTAATCGAATAGAATAATAATGTATACTTGTGAAATAATAGTTTTCCATGACACCACCACTCTATTTCCTCACCCTCAGGGTGGAGAAAACATGAAGACGGGCTGTCCAGAATTGACATCTTCTCAATTTATACAGAAGAAACATGTGATGTCATTGCATTATGTGTTTGTACAAAGCTCTCTTAGGAGCTGGAGGTAGACTTAACATAGATGATAGGGTGTTTCTTTTCCTAACACACTCTTTCTCCACCGTTTCTCTCCTTCCTTGTCCCTTTTCATTTGGATTATTTCCATTTGAAAGTACCCTCTTTTCTCTTCATTTCAGTCCAGGAGATGTGAGCAGATTTTCTGCGTCCTCTTGGAGATGAGGCCTGTGTGTGGTGAAAATCAGTACCCTGTGTTCTACACTGTGAAATGAGACCCCTCTCTGCCGGGGCCCTGGAGCAGTCCAGGGCTGATGCTGTCCTTTCCCTGGCTTCAAACCCTCCATTATGTTCCCACTGCTCTCAGGATACAGACCATAATCTGTATGATCCAGTCCCTGTCTTCTTCAAACCATTTCTGAGGCCTCTTTCCCTCTCATGGGTTCTAGACACACCAACTTCCCTTCAGTTCCTCCAGGGCTCCATGGACCCCAGCTATGAGATCTTTCCACCTCCTGTTCTCCACCCCTGATCTATGCTCCTGATTTTATCTCCCACAGATCCTTTGGTCTCAGTTCAAGAAAGCCTTTGCTAACCTTCCTGCCTGGGTCACATCCCCTTAATGTAGGCTTTTGTAGCACAACATGCTTCTTTTTTTGTAGTGTTTGCCATGGTTGTAACTCTTCATTTATTTAAGTAATCGTTATTTCCATTCTCCCATTTTTTTTTTTTAAACATGAGTACTTGAACAAATTGAGTGTCTTCGTAGATTTTTCCTGAATGTGTTACGGTCATCTTTAGAACAGAGTCTTCCTCTTATTTCTGCTTATATTTGCCAATTTTGTATAGATTCTGTTTGAGCCATGAAGAGAAAATGATTTCCAAGGCCATATGATCAGAAGTTGCTAGAGCCAGTACTCAAACCCTGATTCTGGAACTGGCATCTCCTGATTCCATGGCTAATCGAATAGAATAATAATGTATACTTGTGAAATAATAGTTTTCCATGACACCACCACTCTATTTCCTCACCCTCAGGGTGGAGAAAACATGAAGACGGGCTGTCCAGAATTGACATCTTCTCAATTTATACAGAAGAAACATGTGATGTCATTGCATTATGTGTTTGTACAAAGCTCTCTTAGGAGCTGGAGGTAGACTTAACATAGATGATAGGGTGTTTCTTTTCCTAACACACTCTTTCTCCACCGTTTCTCTCCTTCCTTGTCCCTTTTCATTTGGATTATTTCCATTTGAAAGTACCCTCTTTTCTCTTCATTTCAGTCCAGGAGATGTGAGCAGATTTTCTGCGTCCTCTTGGAGATGAGGCCTGTGTGTGGTGAAAATCAGTACCCTGTGTTCTACACTGTGAAATGAGACCCCTCTCTGCCGGGGCCCTGGAGCAGTCCAGGGCTGATGCTGTCCTTTCCCTGGCTTCAAACCCTCCATTATGTTCCCACTGCTCTCAGGATACAGACCATAATCTGTATGATCCAGTCCCTGTCTTCTTCAAACCATTTCTGAGGCCTCTTTCCCTCTCATGGGTTCTAGACACACCAACTTCCCTTCAGTTCCTCCAGGGCTCCATGGACCCCAGCTATGAGATCTTTCCACCTCCTGTTCTCCACCCCTGATCTATGCTCCTGATTTTATCTCCCACAGATCCTTTGGTCTCAGTTCAAGAAAGCCTTTGCTAACCTTCCTGCCTGGGTCACATCCCCTTAATGTAGGCTTTTGTAGCACAACATGCTTCTTTTTTTGTAGTGTTTGCCATGGTTGTAACTCTTCATTTATTTAAGTAATCGTTATTTCCATTCTCCCATTTTTTTTTTTTAAACATGAGTACTTGAACAAATTGAGTGTCTTCGTAGATTTTTCCTGAATGTGTTACGGTCATCTTTAGAACAGAGTCTTCCTCTTATTTCTGCTTATATTTGCCAATTTTGTATAGATCCTCTGTTTTCTCCTATTTCTCAGGGACACCTCCCCCTAAACTTTGAAAGTGGGAGATAGTCCAACACCATTAAGTCAGAGGTAGAGTTAGACATTAACATGGTCAAAAGTCCATATAATTGGGCATTTCCAGGCGTACATTTACGCATTGTAGGAGGAGTGGTTCTCAATCTGAGAAGTTAATCTTTGCCATTCAGTAAAAGACAATAGTGTAAGGCTTGTAAATATAAACTCTCTCTTCCTAAGTCTTCTGTGTTGTATGTGCTATTCTGGTATTAGTGGGTGGTTAAGTTTTACCATAGACATTTCCTACTATTCAGCAAACTAGGCAAGTTTGCTAATTCCTCCCTTAGTTTAGGAAGAAACATTGGCAGATATGGGAGAAAAAGGAACCTTAAAAAAATTCCTACGTGATAGGAAGAGGAGAAATCAGGGACAGAAACCTCTGTTTTTCTAAGCAATAAATTAGTGCTGTGTGATAAAACTGTTGCATTCCATTTGTGCAATGGAATACTACCCAGTACTACCCAATAGAAAGAAAAACTCTTTTTTTTTTCTGGATTTTAAAAATTGCCTGTATTGTTTTAATGTTTACTTTTACTTTTTTTACTGAGATATAGTTGATTTATAATATTATGTATGTTTCAGGTATAAAACAGTGCTTCACAATTTTTAAAAGTTATACTCCACTTACAGTTATTATAAAATATTGGCTATATTCTCTGTGCTGTACAATATATCCTTGTAGCTTATTGTTGTTTTACATAGTGATTTGTATCTCTTAATCCCTTACCACTACCTTGCTATTCCTCCTTCTCTTCCCACTGATAACCACTGGTTTGTTCACTGATCCTGGGTATTTTACATCCCCTTAATGTAGGCTTTTGTAGCACAACATGCTTCTTTTTTTGTAGTGTTTGCCATGGTTGTAACTCTTCATTTATTTAAGTAATCGTTATTTCCATTCTCCCATTTTTTTTTTTTAAACATGAGTACTTGAACAAATTGAGTGTCTTCGTAGATTTTTCCTGAATGTGTTACGGTCATCTTTAGAACAGAGTCTTCCTCTTATTTCTGCTTATATTTGCCAATTTTGTATAGATCCTCTGTTTTCTCCTATTTCTCAGGGACACCTCCCCCTAAACTTTGAAAGTGGGAGATAGTCCAACACCATTAAGTCAGAGGTAGAGTTAGACATTAACATGGTCAAAAGTCCATATAATTGGGCATTTCCAGGCGTACATTTACGCATTGTAGGAGGAGTGGTTCTCAATCTGAGAAGTTAATCTTTGCCATTCAGTAAAAGACAATAGTGTAAGGCTTGTAAATATAAACTCTCTCTTCCTAAGTCTTCTGTGTTGTATGTGCTATTCTGGTATTAGTGGGTGGTTAAGTTTTACCATAGACATTTCCTACTATTCAGCAAACTAGGCAAGTTTGCTAATTCCTCCCTTAGTTTAGGAAGAAACATTGGCAGATATGGGAGAAAAAGGAACCTTAAAAAAATTCCTACGTGATAGGAAGAGGAGAAATCAGGGACAGAAACCTCTGTTTTTCTAAGCAATAAATTAGTGCTGTGTGATAAAACTGTTGCATTCCATTTGTGCAATGGAATACTACCCAGTACTACCCAATAGAAAGAAAAAAACTCTTTTTTTTTCTGGATTTTAAAAATTGCCTGTATTGTTTTAATGTTTACTTTTACTTTTTTTACTGAGATATAGTTGATTTATAATATTATGTATGTTTCAGGTATAAAACAGTGCTTCACAATTTTTAAAAGTTATACTCCACTTACAGTTATTATAAAATATTGGCTATATTCTCTGTGCTGTACAATATATCCTTGTAGCTTATTGTTGTTTTACATAGTGATTTGTATCTCTTAATCCCTTACCACTACCTTGCTATTCCCTCCTTCTCTCTTCCCACTGATAACCACTGGTTTGTTCTGTATATCTGTGAGTCTGTTTCTTTTTGTTCTATTCACTTTTGTTTTATTTTGTCTTAATTTTTAGATTCCACAGGTAAGTGATATTATACAGTATTTGTCTTTCTCTGTCTGATTTACTTTAGTAATAGCACAATATCCTCCAGGTCCACCCATGCTGTTACAAATGGCAGAATTTAAGTCTCTTTTAATGGCTGAGTAGTATTCTGTGGTGTGTGTGTGTATATATATGTATGTACATACATATATATATATATATAAAACTTTTTAAAAAAGAGATTTATTTACTTATTTATTTTTGGCTGTGCTAGATCTTGGTTGCTGTGAGCAGGCTTCCTCTACTTGCAGAGAGTGGGGGCTACTCTCTAGCTGTGCATGGGCTTCTCCTTGTGGTGACTTCTCTTGCTGTGGGGCACAGGCTCTAGGAATACAGGCTTCAGTCATTGCTGGCCCCTTAGTTGTGGTTCATGGACTCTAGAGCTGTGGCTCACGGGCTTAATTGCTCTGCAGCATGTGGGATCTTCCCAGATTGGGGATCAAACCAGTGTCTTCTGCATTGCAGGGTGGATTCTTAACCACTGGGCCACCAGGAAAACTCTGTACCACTTCTTCTTTATCCATTCATGTGGGTTGTTTGTTTGTTTGCTTGTTTGTTTTTTGGCTACTCTGGGTTTTTCCTGCTGCTGCAGGCTCTTCTCTAGTTGCAGGGAGTGGGGGCTACTCTCTAGTTGAGGTGAGCAGGCTTCTTGTTATGGTGACTTCTCATGTTGTGGAACTCGGGCTCTAGGGCACACGGGCTTCCATAGTTGCAGCTCTGAGACTCTAGAGCACAGGCTCCATAGTTGTGGCTCATGGGCTTAGTTGCTCCTTAGCATGTGGGATCTTCCTGGATCAGGGATTAAGACAATAGTGTAAGACTTGTGAATATAAACTCCTACATTGGCAGATGAACTCTTCACTACTGAGCCACCAGGGAAGCCCCTATCCATTCATCTGTTGATGGACAATTAGGTTGCTTCATATCTTGGCAATTGTAAATAATGCTCTGTGAACATTGGAGGATGTGTATCTTTTTGAACTAGTGCTTCTCTTTTAGAAGTATACCTAGAAATGGGATTGCTGGGTATATGGTAGTTCAATTTTTAATTGTTGAGAAACCTTCACACTATATTCCATAGTGACTACATGAGTTTATATTTTATTTCTTTTTATCTTTATTTTCTTTGTTTTATTTTTTTGGCACGAGTTTAAATTCCCACCAACAGTGTACAGGGGTTCTCTTTTCTCTATATCCTCACTAACATTTGTTATTTGTGGTCTTTTCAATGATAGCCATTCTGATAGGAGTAGGATGATATCTCACTGTGATTTTGATTTGTGTTTCTCTGATGTTTGCAGATGTTGAGCAGCTTTTCATATGCCTGTTGGCCATCTGCATTTCCTCTTTGGCATAGTATCTGTTCAGGTCTTCTGTCCATTTTTTAATTGGGGTGTTTGCTTTAGTTGTTGTTGAGTTGTATGAGTTTGTTTATATATTTTGGATATTGCCCCTTATTGGTCATTGGTCATTGGTCATCATTTGAAAAAAGAAATAACCCCCTGATTTACACAGCATGAGTGAATTGCAAATGAAATTTGTGGAGTGAGAGAAGTCTGGCATAAAATAGCATTCCATTTCTATAAAGTTACAGAAAATGCAAACTTATTTGTGACAGAGAACAGATTCAGTGTTTACCTGGGAATGGAGTAGGTGGAGGGATGATGGATTGCAAAGGGACTCATGAGGAAACTTTTGGGGCTGATGGAAATGTTCATTATCTTGATTGTGTCAATGATTTCATGGATGTATACAGTAGATGTCAAAACTCATACGTTGTATACTTAAACATAGGCTGTATGTTATACTTTAAAAAATATACTTCAAGGGCTTCCCCTGGTGGTCCAGTGGGTAAGGACACCGCCTTGCAGTGCAAGGGACGCCGATTCGATCCCTGGCCTGGGAAGATCCCACGTGTTGCAGAGTGGCTGGACCAATGTGTCTAATTACCGAGCCGGAACTCTGGCGCGCGTGCGCCCAGAGCTGGCGCTCAGCGACGACAGAGGCCACCGCGATGGGAGGCCCACAGGAGCCAAAGAACAAAGATGGATGAAAATAGAGAAATGAAAGACCAGTAGAAGTGGCCCACCCATCCCCCTCCCTCCCACCCCCACCCCCCGCGCCCAAAAAAAAAAAATATATATATATATATATATATATACTTCAAGATCCTTTGGAGAAGGGAATGGTTACCCACTCCAGTATTTTTTTTTTTTTTCCACTCCAGTATTCTTGTCTGGAAAATGCTATGGATAGAGCAGCCTGGTGGACTACAGTCCATAGAGTCACAAAGAGTTGGACACAACTGAGTGATAGGATGGATAAACAACAAGGTCCTATTGTATAACACAGGGATCTATAGTCAGTATCCTGTGATAAACCATAATGGAAAAGAATTGAAAAAGAATGCACACACACACACATAAAATTGAGTCATTTTGATGTATAGCAGAAATGAATATGACATTGTAAATCAGCTATACTTCAATTAAAAAGTACATGTTTAAAAAAATACATTCTTCAAAAAACTGTTAAAACATACTCATTGCATACTTACTCTGATCCAGGGCCTGTTTGGTCTCTGGGGACACAAGGGCAAGCAAAAAACAGACACAGTACACGCCCTCAGGGAGCTTAGAGTGTAATGAGGAGAGAGTATTTGAATCATCCCTATGGCTGAAGATCACAGCTGTGATCAGCGATATGTAAAATAGCATTCCATTTCTATAAAGTTACAGAAAATGCAAACTTATTTGTGACAGAGAACAGATTCAGTGTTTACCTGGGAATGGAGTAGGTGGAGGGATGATGGATTGCAAAGGGACTCATGAGGAAACTTTTGGGGCTGATGGAAATGTTCATTATCTTGATTGTGTCAATGATTTCATGGATGTATACAGTAGATGTCAAAACTCATACGTTGTATACTTAAACATAGGCTGTATGTTATACTTTAAAAAATATACTTCAAGGGCTTCCCCTGGTGGTCCAGTGGGTAAGGACACCGCCTTGCAGTGCAAGGGACGCCGATTCGATCCCTGGCCTGGGAAGATCCCACGTGTTGCAGAGTGGCTGGACCAATGTGTCTAATTACCGAGCCGGAACTCTGGCGCGCGTGCGCGCAGAGCCAGCGCTATGCGACGACCGAGGCCACCGCGATGGGAGGCCCACAGGAGCCAAAGAACAAAGACTGATGAAAAGAGAGAAATGAAAGACCAGTAGAAGTGGCCCGCCCATCCCCTCCCTCCCACCCACACCCCGCGCCAAAAAAAAATATATATATATATATATATATATACTTCAAGATCCTTTGGAGAAGGGAATGGTTACCCACTCCAGTATTTTTTTTTTTTTTCCACTCCAGTATTCTTGTCTGGAAAATGCTATGGATAGAGCAGCCTGGTGGACTACAGTCCATAGAGTCACAAAGAGTTGGACACAACTGAGTGATAGGATGGATAAACAACAAGGTCCTATTGTATAACACAGGGATCTATAGTCAGTATCCTGTGATAAACCATAATGGAAAAGAATTGAAAAAGAATGCACACACACACACATAAAATTGAGTCATTTTGATGTATAGCAGAAATGAATATGACATTGTAAATCAGCTATACTTCAATTAAAAAGTACATGTTTAAAAAAATACATTCTTCAAAAAACTGTTAAAACATACTCATTGCATACTTACTCTGATCCAGGGCCTGTTTGGTCTCTGGGGACACAAGGGCAAGCAAAAAACAGACACAGTACACGCCCTCAGGGAGCTTAGAGTGTAATGAGGAGAGAGTATTTGAATCATCCCTATGGCTGAAGATCACAGCTGTGATCAGCGATATGAGAGAGAGGAGGGTGCATGGTGCTGTGTGACCACGTCTCTGGTTGTTTGACCTGGTCCAGGAATGTTTTCCTGAGAAGTGACCATTGAACCAAGATGATAGAAGCTCAGAATTGGAGGGAGACCTCAAGGTCATCTTATTTCAACTCTTATCAAATCTGAAGATTAAACCTATTTAAAACAATTAAACAAGAATTACACCTAGCATGAGTTGCTACTGTTCCAGCATGGTCTATATATGTACTAAGATGTTGGGCTCTGAGTAGAAGATGGCTTACAGCTTTTATCTGCATGAAGCTCTGGGCTGAGAAGGTTTATGACTAACCTCCTGTGGTCCTGAACACTCAGGTTTGAAAAGATGAAATGATCACTCCTGTTTATGTGGCATGTTTGACCAGGAGGGAAGCATGGCCTGAGTTCTGGCCTCATCTTGACAGTCTGTGTGTTCCCAACAGGGAGAAGATGAATCAGTCACCCTTAAATCCTGTACACGGCGGAAAACAGACTCTATTGAGAAGAGGTTTTGCTTTGATGTGGAAGCAGTAGACAGGTGAGTACCTGTCATATTTTTTCTCAGAAACAAATTTTGCTGAATTTGAAATTCTTACCGTTCCCATCCAGTCATAATGTTCCTTTTTTTTTTTTTTAACCCCTCCTTCCCTTCTCCATTCTTCTACTAATACTGTATTTAGAATAGACCTCAGGCCAGTTGCTGGTTTGCCGGAGTCATTATTGCTTCCCCCATGCTTTAAATTCAGCACCGAGTCCCTGGTTGCTTTTATTTTAATGTCAGGGCTTCCCGTCTTGGAAATGTGTTAGGTCTTAGGAGGGTGACATTATGTTTCAAGAAATCAGTTGTATCAGCTATATGAGATATTTTCACTTAAAAATTTCTATGAAATTATTCAAAAGGAGTTAGGTAAAGGGAAAAGTAGAAGTTCTACTCAATTCAAAAAGGGGCTTTTGGTTACAGCTTTTGCCTGCCATTGTGTGAATGCACCCAAGAAAGAAAACATACCACTTGCGAAATCAGTTTGTAGAGGGAGTGTTGTGTTCCTCGAGATTTATAGAGTCTCATTAAGTTGTACCATTTCATGGTGTTAAGCTAGTTTGACAGCATTCCAGTTCTTTGAGACACTTTACTTGGCAACAGGTTAATTCTTTGAATGAAAGCCATGAGCCAAGCTTATTTGAGCAGTCTATTTAAGATTAACAGTGCTAGCATAAAGATGCTTAGATCTCAGCATGATTTGCCTGTAGTGCTATTTAATTTCTCTCCTGTATTAAAAAACAAAATAAGCTACTCAGTTTGTTAGGCCATCACTTCTGTCCTCTCTGAGACATTTACCCATGATCACTTCATGGAAGCTCTAGAAGATCCAGAGTGAGGGTACCAGCTGCTGTGTGCTGCTCTTTTTGCTGCCAGGGATGCAATGCCTTCTTGTGGTGCGATGCTCCCCTGCCACATGTCCCCGAGGGTGCTAGTGTACCTCTGGAGAGAGCATGCCCGTTTAGCCTAAATTGGGCTTTTCATGGAAAACTAACCCCGTCTCATTACCAGTCTAGTTATTATGCTTTTGGCTCTCCAATCAGGTAGCCCAGATACAAATTTTGACTGCTGCTGAGTAGCCATGTGACTTTGGGCAAGTCATTTAATCTTGAGGGCCCTTGATTTCCTTCTCTGGAAAATGAAGGTGGTCATAGTACCTAGTTCTTAGAGTGGTTAGGATTTAAGAAGAGAAGGCATTTAAAACTCTTGGTAGACTAGCAAATAATAAATATTCATCAGTGAGTTGTTATTCATTGTTAATTAGCATGTCCTGCATGGTTATCTGACTTGCCATTTCAAAAGCTAGCCTCCAAATGTAGAGGTAAATATAATTTGTAAAGAAAAGACAGTACCCTAGTCATTTGCCCTGGGTTAGTTGTGAGAAGGGAAGGGGATGGAGGAGGGCTATATGGAGGAGGAGGCTGAAGTGGGGTAGCGAAGGGGGATTGCAAAAAGTGCGCCTCAGACTACGATTATTCTTGATTTTAAACAATTTCTAATTCCGGATGCTTTGAGCCTTTGGAGGCCTCTCTCTTCTCTGTTCTAAGTATTGAATTTATAAGAATTCATATTGTTGATGTTCATTAAAGATGGATCAGCAGATGTGTTTGTGTGGAAATGGGCCCCATTGTTTGATACTGGTTGGCTGATTAGTTCCCAGAGATGATTGTTGATATGCAGGACTGCTTGAACAAGGGCGTGCCCTGCATCGCGGCTTTTGTTATTTTGAAAAAGAGATCAGGGATGTTTTCTGAAACTCGTCATTTTCTTCAGAAGTTTCCCAGAAGTTGTGAAGAGCTGCTTTTTTACCACATGGGGCTAGATCTGCAGCATGATTTGCCTTTTTAGTGCTATTTAATTTCTCTCCTGTATTAAAAACAAAATAAGCTACTCAGTTTGTTAGGCCATCACTTCTGTCCTCTCTGAGACATTTACCCATGATCACTTCATGGAAGCTCTAGAAGATCCAGAGTGAGGGTACCAGCTGCTGTGTGCTGCTCTTTTTGCTGCCAGGGATGCAATGCCTTCTTGTGGTGCGATGCTCCCCTGCCACATGTCCCCGAGGGTGCTAGTGTACCTCTGGAGAGAGCATGCCCGTTTAGCCTAAATTGGGCTTTTCATGGAAAACTAACCCCGTCTCATTACCAGTCTAGTTATTATGCTTTTGGCTCTCCAATCAGGTAGCCCAGATACAAATTTTGACTGCTGCTGAGTAGCCATGTGACTTTGGGCAAGTCATTTAATCTTGAGGGCCCTTGATTTCCTTCTCTGGAAAATGAAGGTGGTCATAGTACCTAGTTCTTAGAGTGGTTAGGATTTAAGAAGAGAAGGCATTTAAAACTCTTGGTAGACTAGCAAATAATAAATATTCATCAGTGAGTTGTTATTCATTGTTAATTAGCATGTCCTGCATGGTTATCTGACTTGCCATTTCAAAAGCTAGCCTCCAAATGTAGAGGTAAATATAATTTGTAAAGAAAAGACAGTACCCTAGTCATTTGCCCTGGGTTAGTTGTGAGAAGGGAAGGGGATGGAGGAGGGCTATATGGAGGAGGAGGCTGAAGTGGGGTAGCGAAGGGGGATTGCAAAAAGTGCGCCTCAGACTACGATTATTCTTGATTTTAAACAATTTCTAATTCCGGATGCTTTGAGCCTTTGGAGGCCTCTCTCTTCTCTGTTCTAAGTATTGAATTTATAAGAATTCATATTGTTGATGTTCATTAAAGATGGATCAGCAGATGTGTTTGTGTGGAAATGGGCCCCATTGTTTGATACTGGTTGGCTGATTAGTTCCCAGAGATGATTGTTGATATGCAGGACTGCTTGAACAAGGGCGTGCCCTGCATCGCGGCTTTTGTTATTTTGAAAAAGAGATCAGGGATGTTTTCTGAAACTCGTCATTTTCTTCAGAAGTTTCCCAGAAGTTGTGAAGAGCTGCTTTTTTACCACATGGGGCTTCCCTGGTGGTCCAGTGGGTAAAGAGTCTTCTTGCAGTGTGATGAGGGACACCAATTCCTTCCGTGGCCCAGGAATATCCCATGTGCAGCAAAGTGGCTGGACTGGTATGTCCAGTTATGTGCCAGTGCTCTGGAGCGCGTGCGCCCAGAGCCAGTGCTCTGCAACGAGAAAGGCTGCTGCAGTGGGAGGCCCACACAGGCCAAAGAATAAAGATGGATGAAAATGTAAAAAAAAAAAAAACAATAAAAGAGGCCAAAATTAAAAAAAAAAACAAAAACCAAAAAAATCTCACCATGGTTCCTCCATGTCATTTCCACCTTTGCCAACCCTTCCTACCACCATCCCTCTGTATCAGGCCAGGAAAGCTTTGCACGTCCCAATTAGAAGCCGAGAGCAGATGTGTCACATTCAGCATACTGAGTGCGTTTGGGAAGTCGATTTCTTTTTAAACCTCTGGTTCCTTCTCTTGGCATGACATGGATAGGCCTCGGTTGTGGTTCAGAATGAGGCTGCTGAATCTCCTTTTAATAAACCAGGAGGAAAAGGCTTCGCTGGTGGTCCAGTGGGTAAGGAGTCCGCCTTGCAATGCAAGGGGCACCAGTTTGATCCCTGGCCTGGGAAGATCCCACGTGCTGCAGAGTGGCTGGACTGGTGTGTCCAGTTACGAGCCAGTGCTCTGCAGTGCATGTGCCAGAGCTGGTGCTCTGCAGTGAGAGAGGCCACTACAGCAGGAGACCCACACATGCCAAAGAATAAAAAAGATGGATGAAAATAAATATAAAGGAAACCGGCATGATGGGGAAAAAAGAAAAAACCAGGAGGGGAGAAGATAGTTCTGTTGTGTTTTCCCCTCTTTGACTTTCACATTTCCTAGATGCTTCTTGTGTTTTTTATGTTTTGTGTATTATGATGCTGTCCTGCCTGGGGAGATCTTGCCGTTTTCAGGGCTGGCCAGTTCTTAGAGTCAGCTGAGGGCTGAGCCTGGAGAGAGCCACTGACATGTGTGGACTCCTCGTCCAGAACCACACTGCCTCCACTGGCTGCAGCACCCCATGAGGCAATATTTCTCTGCCTGAATCATCCAGGGCCAGGAGCCGGGCCCCTAGGGACTGCTCCCACAGCGTAGCACCTGTGAAATTGTTCAAATGAGCCGTCCTAAACAGTTTACCTGGCCCTGCCTTGCAATTCGGTGCAGAAACTCTTAACAAAGGTCAGGGTCTAAGCTCTCCCCTCCCGCCACTTCTACTTCCTTGGTGATGCTGGTGTTTTCCCACGTGGCCTGTGTGGCATCCTGTTTGTAGCATCTTTGAAAATAAGAATGTTTGTTTGCCTGAGCCCCTTCTGTATCTCCCCTTGTGGTTGCACCTGACTGGCCATCACCTGAAAGAAAACAGAACATCCATGAACACCGTCACTCCACTTTCTATATAGGTCGTCATCCTTGGTCTCATAGAGGGGGTTACTGTTGGCACTATTTTCTTTAGTGTCTTTGTGCATTTTCTTAACATATCCAGGGAGGGACTGAGGTGAGAGGGAAAGGCATGTCCATGTGCTCTGGGGAGCCATCTCTGGGAACTCTGCCCAGAGTTCTCTTTTCAGGAAGACTTCTGTGCCCCTCCTTTTCCACCAGTGCACTTTATCAAGGTGGGGATGTTGCTTGTCGTCCTGCTGCCTTTTCAGCCTTCCACGGAATGCTGAGTTGAAGAGGCAGAGGGGTGAAATACAAGTTTAGCACCTAGGAAATGTGAAAGTCAAAGAGGGAATGGTTATACTTAACAGCATGAGGTTTTAGAACCTTCTCAGAGTATGTTAACTGTAGCACAGATAAACATTTATGTTGTAGCTATTAATGTTTTATTCTTTTATGATATTAATACATGCTAAAGGGTGATTTATTTGACTTATGTGATGTTGTGGGGTCTGAAGTTTGAATACTTCTACCCTTTAGGGTCAGTGCTGATATTTCATGTCACTCTATAGCTGAAGCTATAGCCTGAAGGAAGTGATGTTCTAGAAGGTCCATGCTGTGAGTTGAAGATCTCAGCGTCTCTTCCTGTAGGGTGAGAAGCACCTGCTTTCAGCATCCACGGGGGTGCTTGTTAGAACCACAAGGGACTTCTTGTTCCTTCCCTAGACCTACATGGCCCAACTATTCTGCAGGAGAAACCCTGAAGTCCACTTTTTGAGTAAGCTGGCCTCTATTCTTTTTTTTTTTTTTTTAGGATTTATTTATTTTATTATTTATTTTGGGAGGGGAGGGAAGAAGGAGGGGAGCAGGCGGGCCACTTCTATTGGTCTTTCATTTGTCTGTTTTCATCCATCTTTGTTCTTTGGCCCGTGTGGGCCTCCCATCGCGGTGGCCTCTGTTGTTGCAGAGCACGGGCTCTGGGCGCATGCGGCAGCTTGGTAATTGGGCACATGGGTCCAGCCACTCCGCGGCACGTGGGATCTTCCCAGGCCAGGGATCGAACTGGTGCCCCTTGCACTGCAAGGCAGTGTCCTTACCCACTGGACCACCAGGGAAGCCCAGGCCTCTATTCTTACTCATAATTAGTGCATTAAACAGCCGGCAAATCATAGTACCGTATTCTCAGAGCACATCGAAGCATTTTCCTTGTTAAAAACAAGCAGCAGTAAAACAAAACAACTCCGCCTTCTTTACTAAGTAGCTTAGTTTTTGGCTTGATAGAGAAGACTATAGCTAGTAGAAAAGAGATTACCAATCTCTGATACAGAGTACCAGGAAAAAAACAACCATGAAAATAACAGTATAGCCCAGTTATTTAATTAACTGTGGAGGAGAGGTGCAGCACCCAGTAAGAGAGCACTTTCTGGAAGCTAAATACAGCTCCTGTAATTTCATGGACTCCTCACTACAGCCGAGGGAGGTTTGTGAACCACATGTCTCATGTTACCAAGGAGTTTAAACCTGCAGTTTAGCGGGTGATTCTTACCCAAGGTTCAGGTGGGATTGGAACTGAGAGTTGTAAGACTTCATCACAGGGCACTTGGCGGCTTCACAACTCAGGGTGTTTAGAAACACTTCTGAGCAATGAGCCCAGTGCTGTCTGTATGTGGATCTTGGGGCCACTGCTAAGCAGTCACCTCGCTGATTGTAAAATCGGAAGAGCTTTCTCACCCTCATCATTGGTGCTTGGTCTGTAAACTAATGGTGGATGAAAAAAAAGCAGGAAATTGCTTCTGCTCCCTTATTTCCTACCCTGGGCCCTTTAGACAGCCCTCATGTAACTAACAATTTAAAGAGGCACATAGTAAGTGCTCCGTGGATGCCGTGTGTTTTGTACATCTTCTCGTTTACCTTTTATTCCTGACGACACTTGTTTCTGTTTGTCTAAGGAGACTAGCATGAGGAAGAAATCAGTGCGCTAGGACCATTTGTCAGTAGATTGTTTTCATTATATCCCAGTGCATTGCTGCCAATTTGTTAATCCTCAGATCCTGCTGAAAAGGGGTTAATCCCTGACATTTCTGTCCTCTGGGAAGAGCCATTGTGACTCTGATCTATGAATGAGTTGAAAATCAAATTGAGGGTTAATTCAGAGTTTAAAGGTTCAGATTTATAGCTCTCTGAACTTCCTGTGTCAAAGATCCTTTTTAATACTGTGAATACATATCAGAAAGCTGCTTGTAATTCTCCTAAGTTCTTTTACAACTTTGAAACAGTAAAACTAGACCTTTATTCCCTTCTATGTATCCTACATCCTTCTGTGTTGACTTGCACGTAATTACATAATTCCACGTAATAACATCTCATTTATCCATTTTCTCTGAAGCCTGCCTTCCCCCCACCCTTTTTTCATAGAACTAGAATTGCAAGGTGTTTCAGACCTAAGAAGCTGCTGAAGACCCATGGATTTTTCTGAACAAATATTGCACAGGATAATATTAGCTCTTCATGCCTTTAGTTTTCTTTGAAAAGAATTTTTATTGTATGCAACATTGAAAAATGAAAGTAGAAATTCTTGTGACTTTCTTTAATTTCAAATTAAAGAATTGTTTAAATCAAGGCATCATGCCCATCAAATCAGTGTGATGCTTCTTTGAATTTCCCTTCTGGTTTTTATTTTATTTTATTGTTGTAAGTATATTTATTTAGTCTGCACCAGGTCTTAGTTGTGGCACACAGGATCTTTAGTTGCATCATGTGAAGTCTTCATTATGGCATGTGGTACCTAGTTTCCTGACCAGAGATCAAACTCAGGCACCCTCCTTTGGGAGCATGCAGTTTTAGCCACTGACCATCAAGGAAGTCCCTGGCTTTGTTTTTAAACTTGATTTCAGAACCCTAACGCTTAGAATATTATGTGACTTTAAATGAACTCATGTGAGTTGTAGTAATTGTAGGTGTTGCTACAGCATTCTCTGAAGAAGAATATTTTATTTTTCCAGAAGATACTTGTTATGAGTTGAGTTTTATACCCACCACATTCTGAAATTCTGATCTTTTGTATCTGACAACAAAAATTATTTGGAGATAGGGTCTTTGTAGAAGCAGTTAAGTTAGAATATGGTGATTAGGGTGGGCTTTAATCCAGCTTGACTAGTGTCCTTCTAGAAAGGGGTTTTTGGACATAGAGCCAGACATGTACACAGGGGGAATGCCATGTGAATGTGAAGGCAGAGTTAAGGGTGATGTGTCTCCATCCCAGGGAATGCCAGAGACTGCTAGCAGACCACCAGCAGCTAAGAGAAAGGTATGGAAAAGCTTCTCCTTTACATATCACAAAAAAACCCCACCTGCTGATCCCTCATTCTTGAGCTTCCAGCCTCTAGACCTGTGAGATAACATACTTCTGTTATTTATGCCACTCAGTCTGTGACTCTTTGTTACAGCAGCCCTCGCAGAGCAGTACAGTATTCCAAAAGAAGGCTTCTCTCAGGGAAGCAGCCATGAAAGGCTCCCACAACATTTTAGATGGGTGGCCCAATAACACACCTTGAACAGTCGCATTGACAGGGAGCCCCGCTGCACAAAGCCACACTTTCACATACATTATCCTTCTTAGCTTCTGAAAAATCATTATTTCTTATACTTCAATCAGGAAGTATTCTTTGGTGCCTTTGTATTACCTTGCTCTGGAACCAAGCATTTGAAAGTGTTTATGTTATATTGGTTAATGGAATAAAAAATAGATTTATATTTTATTCTTTAAAGTATGTTGTCTTTTTGAGAGAGTTGAGTGTAAAATTCCTGAGTGAAAATGGGACTTTCATCTAAAAGCATATGTTCAGGGTAATGGCATGTGATGCTTGCCATTGTCTGTCTTAAGTCACTGAATAATTAATTCCACCGTGCAGCATCTTAAGGAAATTAATGAGCAAATGTAGGAAAAATATTTGTTTAAGCTAAAGAATCATGATGGTAGTCATCTCTCAGCATCTCTGCATTTATTTATTTTAAAGAGATGTCTCACAGACGCATGGGTATTTTCTCCCAGATGTTTTCCATGAGGAGCCACTAAACCATATGGAAAATAATAAAAACAAAAGGCTCCTTTTTGATGTGCTGAATGTAGTCTCTTGTGGAGTGGTATTTATACTTAGAGGAAAGGAAAGAATTAGAATGCTTTATGTTTTCCAAGACTAGCTGACCCCAGCAGAGATCCCTATATTTGAAGACATTATGTGAAGTGTTGTGTGCCCCATCCCCACCTTTGGTACTCTGCAGAGGTGGTCAGAAAAGGAGAATTTATTAGGTTCAGAAGGGTACTGAGTTGCTAGGGGTGTCAACACAAGCATAGTCCTTGCCTTCATGGGTCTTACCATTGTTTGCAGAATGACAAACAGAAACACACACATTCGGGCCACTGGGGTGTGCAGTGCCAGTATACTGAGTGTTGCAGCAAACTTGGAGGATCACACTGCTTTGGGAAGATGTAACACACAGAGGGACTTTGCCCTTCCACTCTTAAAACAGAGTGACAGCATAATGAGAATGCCCTGAGTTTTCATTCCCTCTCTTCTCCTCTCCCTTCCTCGTTTATTAGTCATAATTACCTACCAGAGACCCTGCAGACCGTGGAGATACAAAGTTTAATGAAGCACTATGAATCTATGGGACTTTTCCTTCTTAAAAAAGTCATCATTTGATTTTTCTTGGAAACCAAATTCAAAGCTTTCCTCCATGAATAGGTAGAGAGACAGCTTTCCTCTGAACCAGTCTCAGTCTGGCATGTCACAGCCACTGTCAGCTCTGTCCTCACGTCCCACCACGTAATGGGTATTTATATGAGCTCCTTTGTATTGGTTGGCTAGTTGTTCCTTTAGGTATGTTTTATATAACTCTGTTCAATTCTAAATATCTGTCTCTGGTAATTTGCTCCCAGAGGCAGACTAACATCACTTTATTCAGCTTTTAGTACAGTACTGTGTGCATGTGGTTGTTCCGTTTTGTTTTTTTATAGTAATGCAATTTTTGAGTTGCATTATTTTGTTCTTCCCTTAGGGACTTTGGTGGATTACTGTGTAAGAGAGTGTGGGAACTGAATCATGTTAGTTGATGTTTAAAACTTGGGCAGGTTCATATATAATATGCATTTCTGCATAGGTAGAGCAAAGTCCCCAAAAGAAGATGGGTATTTTCTCCCAGATGTTTTCCATGAGGAGCCACTAAACCATATGGAAAATAATAAAAACAAAAGGCTCCTTTTTGATGTGCTGAATGTAGTCTCTTGTGGAGTGGTATTTATACTTAGAGGAAAGGAAAGAATTAGAATGCTTTATGTTTTCCAAGACTAGCTGACCCCAGCAGAGATCCCTATATTTGAAGACATTATGTGAAGTGTTGTGTGCCCCATCCCCACCTTTGGTACTCTGCAGAGGTGGTCAGAAAAGGAGAATTTATTAGGTTCAGAAGGGTACTGAGTTGCTAGGGGTGTCAACACAAGCATAGTCCTTGCCTTCATGGGTCTTACCATTGTTTGCAGAATGACAAACAGAAACACACACATTCGGGCCACTGGGGTGTGCAGTGCCAGTATACTGAGTGTTGCAGCAAACTTGGAGGATCACACTGCTTTGGGGAAGATGTAACACACAGAGGGACTTTGCCCTTCCACTCTTAAAACAGAGTGACAGCATAATGAGAATGCCCTGAGTTTTCATTCCCTCTCTTCTCCTCTCCCTTCCTCGTTTATTAGTCATAATTACCTACCAGAGACCCTGCAGACCGTGGAGATACAAAGTTTAATGAAGCACTATGAATCTATGGGACTTTTCCTTCTTAAAAAAGTCATCATTTGATTTTTCTTGGAAACCAAATTCAAAGCTTTCCTCCATGAATAGGTAGAGAGACAGCTTTCCTCTGAACCAGTCTCAGTCTGGCATGTCACAGCCACTGTCAGCTCTGTCCTCACGTCCCACCACGTAATGGGTATTTATATGAGCTCCTTTGTATTGGTTGGCTAGTTGTTCCTTTAGGTATGTTTTATATAACTCTGTTCAATTCTAAATATCTGTCTCTGGTAATTTGCTCCCAGAGGCAGACTAACATCACTTTATTCAGCTTTTAGTACAGTACTGTGTGCATGTGGTTGTTCCGTTTTGTTTTTTTATAGTAATGCAATTTTTGAGTTGCATTATTTTGTTCTTCCCTTAGGGACTTTGGTGGATTACTGTGTAAGAGAGTGTGGGAACTGAATCATGTTAGTTGATGTTTAAAACTTGGGCAGGTTCATATATAATATGCATTTCTGCATAGGTAGAGCAAAGTCCCCAAAAGAATGGGAAATTGGTTAAAGTAAGAATGGTGGTGATTAGAAAGATTTATGGAAGGTATGAATAATCTCCCCAATCCTCCAGTGAGTCACTACCCACAGTACATTCTTATAAGGAGGCTACATGAGGCAGGTAAAAGGTTGAAGCAGCCCTAAATTTGAATTTGGGATCTGCCTCTTATTAGCTGTGTGAGCCTGGACCAGTGCATTAACCACATTTGTAAGGTGGGGCTAATCACACCTACCTTGCAAGATTATTTTGAAGACAGAATACCATAATATTCTTCCCTGATGTAGTTCTCTGTTGGAAGTGGGTCTTCCTTTGAAGTTTTTCTCTCTACCCTAAAACCTGGGACTTCATAGTTCTTAACTGTGAACCTTAGTGTTAGAAGGTATTTCCTTGAACCTATTTGTTTCATTTTGATGGTGCATCTTTTTCCTAGACTTGTGACTTTTCAAGTCATCTATAATGTGAGAGTGAATGTAGCTGCTTTAAGTGTATATGTGCACAGGGGCTGCTATGGGAAGAATCTTTTCAAACTATGTATGTGATAATCTCTTATTTATATGTATTTCCTATACAAGATAAAAGGCTTAAGCTCCTCCTTCCAACTTATGATCTCAAAAGGAAACCATACTGCTTTTAAGTTCAAATAACACTCTTCTAGTTTGATATGTGACGTATGTGCACAACTTGTTTGTGTCTTTGTGAGACGTGTGAGTGTAAGGCTGGGTGTGTTTTGCAGAAGGGATCATCTTACATAACATACTTTGTCCCAGTGCTCAGCCTCTAGATGGCAGTTTTGTATATGTATTAGTAACTGGTAGCTGGTCCAATGGAAGATTAGCTGTTTTAACTCTGTTCAATTCTAAATATCTGTCTCTGGTAATTTGCTCCCAGAGGCAGACTAACATCACTTTATTCAGCTTTTAGTACAGTACTGTGTGCATGTGGTTGTTCCGTTTTGTTTTTTTATAGTAATGCAATTTTTGAGTTGCATTATTTTGTTCTTCCCTTAGGGACTTTGGTGGATTACTGTGTAAGAGAGTGTGGGAACTGAATCATGTTAGTTGATGTTTAAAACTTGGGCAGGTTCATATATAATATGCATTTCTGCATAGGTAGAGCAAAGTCCCCAAAAGAATGGGAAATTGGTTAAAGTAAGAATGGTGGTGATTAGAAAGATTTATGGAAGGTATGAATAATCTCCCCAATCCTCCAGTGAGTCACTACCCACAGTACATTCTTATAAGGAGGCTACATGAGGCAGGTAAAAGGTTGAAGCAGCCCTAAATTTGAATTTGGGATCTGCCTCTTATTAGCTGTGTGAGCCTGGACCAGTGCATTAACCACATTTGTAAGGTGGGGCTAATCACACCTACCTTGCAAGATTATTTTGAAGACAGAATACCATAATATTCTTCCCTGATGTAGTTCTCTGTTGGAAGTGGGTCTTCCTTTGAAGTTTTTCTCTCTACCCTAAAACCTGGGACTTCATAGTTCTTAACTGTGAACCTTAGTGTTAGAAGGTATTTCCTTGAACCTATTTGTTTCATTTTGATGGTGCATCTTTTTCCTAGACTTGTGACTTTTCAAGTCATCTATAATGTGGGGTGAATGTAGCTGCTTTAAGTGTATATGTGCACAGGGGCTGCTATGGGAAGAATCTTTTCAAACTATGTATGTGATAATCTCTTATTTATATGTATTTCCTATACAAGATAAAAGGCTTAAGCTCCTCCTTCCAACTTATGATCTCAAAAGGAAACCATACTGCTTTTAAGTTCAAATAACACTCTTCTAGTTTGATATGTGACGTATGTGCACAACTTGTTTGTGTCTTTGTGAGACGTGTGAGTGTAAGGCTGGGTGTGTTTTGCAGAAGGGATCATCTTACATAACATACTTTGTCCCAGTGCTCAGCCTCTAGATGGCAGTTTTGTATATGTATTAGTAACTGGTAGCTGGTCCAATGGAAGATTAGCTGTCCTTTCTACATTGACATTTAGTAGTCAGTGGAGTGTGTCTGGTGTGTGTTTCTGTAGAAGAAATCATTATGTGAATATTACCTCTTAAAGGAAAGGTATTCTAAGTGACTCATTCTTTCTCTAGAAATTCCTTTCTCCCACCCTTTTTTGATGGATCACTTCCTACCCACTTTTCTGCAGAAGCAAGCATGCTCAGTTAGTGAAGCCTCTGTTTAAACATTACATTTTAGCTTGCTTTCTGAACTCAAGTGTCTGGCTCTTCGCTTCAGGGACAGCTTATTCGAGGATGGCAACGAACATAGATGAGTGACTGGGGACTGTCTGGTGTGTGCTGAGAACCAGGCATTTCTGCTTTTCCTTCTTGGTGCAGACTGCCTTTATCTTTTGCAGCAGATGAAACCATTTTTCCTGGTTTCAAACTTCCCCTCCCCTCCCCTTCTCACCCCTTGTTTGAAATAATATTTGATTCTGCCTTCCTGCTGGTTGACTGGAGCGCTGGTCCCAATGCCGCTGACATTTGGGGAGGAAATGGCTTTTTCCTTCCTCAGAGGGTGTTCTCTTGCTCTGACTTCCACAATTTGGGTGGGGGTAGAGTGGGGAGAAATATTGTACCGTCTGAGTTTCTCGATGACTGTTCCATAAAATAAGCTAGTTGAGAAGTTATTAGAGTTTTCAGGCTTCATGTGTTTTTTTAAACTACTGAGTTTTTTCCTTTTTAAAGGGTTGAATGAGAGAGTATTTGCTGTTTGATTCTGGTGTGAGTGTGGGATGTTTTGGTGGATGGACTGGTGTGAAATAAAGCAACCTTGTTTATTATTTCTGTTACTTCTGTTTCTCTTCTTTAGTCTCCATAGTTAAATTTGGAGTTTTATTAATTAAATAAACCAGTTTGTTTCCTAATTTCTAAATATAAAAAATAAGTTTACTTTTTAAAAATCAAAACTAAAATTTTGCTTTTATGTGAGTCTAAAGAAAGGAGGCAGTTCAGTCCATAAACTCCACTTAACCTACATGTCTGTTCATCCTGAGACAGAATGCTAACAAAGAAAAAATGACCTAGAAGATTTCTTGAATTAGAATATTTTTTTATAGTTTGTTATTAAAATAGCAAGTATTTGCATTTTGTGTTACTTGTCCTGGCAATGAATAATGCTTTCTGGTGCCATGTGTTGAAATCTATGTGTGGTCTTTGGGGCCTGTGGCACATAACTGGCACTCAGTCAATGCATTTAAGACTGTGTAACTTACTGGGCAAAGATGTCCTTGTCTTGGCTTCCAGATGCTTCATGACTTCATTCTCCTTTCAAATAAAAATTTAGAAAATTATCTGAAGTGATTGGTGGTGGTACTCTTTGGACTATTATCTTTGCTATGGTCCTCATTATTTTAGGGCCTTTCTTCCCAGGAGCTCAGTGCCATAGGTTATAATAAGTTAAGATTCATTCATTCATTAGGATCACATCCTTTCTAAATAATTGATTAAAAACCTGCTTCTGAAAAAAAATTTCTGAAGAACTGTGTGTGTGTGTTTATTTGTGAGGGTGTATGTAGAAGAAGTCCCTTCCTCCTTCTTCCCTTTCCTTTTTCCAGAGGGAGAGAGAGAGAAGTGCCTTCTCCCACTTCACTCTATCCTCCTAAGGAAATGATCACCCTGGATCCCAGGGCATAGACACTGTCTTCACGAGGGGGTAATACAGTGTTGTGTTTAAGATACGGGCCTTGCTTTAGAGTCAGGCAGACTGGGTTTAAGTTGAGGTTTTGCTGCTACCTAGCAGTATAGGATTGTGCAAGTCATTTGGCCGTATGAATGTTTTTTTAAACTACTGAGTTTTTTCCTTTTTAAAGGGTTGAATGAGAGAGTATTTGCTGTTTGATTCTGGTGTGAGTGTGGGATGTTTTGGTGGATGGACTGGTGTGAAATAAAGCAACCTTGTTTATTATTTCTGTTACTTCTGTTTCTCTTCTTTAGTCTCCATAGTTAAATTTGGAGTTTTATTAATTAAATAAACCAGTTTGTTTCCTAATTTCTAAATATAAAAAATAAGTTTACTTTTTAAAAATCAAAACTAAAATTTTGCTTTTATGTGAGTCTAAAGAAAGGAGGCAGTTCAGTCCATAAACTCCACTTAACCTACATGTCTGTTCATCCTGAGACAGAATGCTAACAAAGAAAAAATGACCTAGAAGATTTCTTGAATTAGAATATTTTTTTATAGTTTGTTATTAAAATAGCAAGTATTTGCATTTTGTGTTACTTGTCCTGGCAATGAATAATGCTTTCTGGTGCCATGTGTTGAAATCTATGTGTGGTCTTTGGGGCCTGTGGCACATAACTGGCACTCAGTCAATGCATTTAAGACTGTGTAACTTACTGGGCAAAGATGTCCTTGTCTTGGCTTCCAGATGCTTCATGACTTCATTCTCCTTTCAAATAAAAATTTAGAAAATTATCTGAAGTGATTGGTGGTGGTACTCTTTGGACTATTATCTTTGCTATGGTCCTCATTATTTTAGGGCCTTTCTTCCCAGGAGCTCAGTGCCATAGGTTATAATAAGTTAAGATTCATTCATTCATTAGGATCACATCCTTTCTAAATAATTGATTAAAAACCTGCTTCTGAAAAAAAATTTCTGAAGAACTGTGTGTGTGTGTTTATTTGTGAGGGTGTATGTAGAAGAAGTCCCTTCCTCCTTCTTCCCTTTCCTTTTTCCAGAGGGAGAGAGAGAGAAGTGCCTTCTCCCACTTCACTCTATCCTCCTAAGGAAATGATCACCCTGGATCCCAGGGCATAGACACTGTCTTCACGAGGGGGTAATACAGTGTTGTGTTTAAGATACGGGCCTTGCTTTAGAGTCAGGCAGACTGGGTTTAAGTTGAGGTTTTGCTGCTACCTAGCAGTATAGGATTGTGCAAGTCATTTCTGAGCTTCAATTTTTAAAAAGAAGTATAGTGAAATACCTGTTTCATTGTGAGGAACAAATGATAATGCAAGCAATGTCCTTAGCCCTGTGCTTGGCCCATAATAAACACTCAGTAAATCTTAACTGCAGTTGGTGGGCCGTTGGTTTGCAACATCTGATTTCTCTCTCACATCTGTCGTCTCTCACCTGTAGCCCACCCTGGGGCATGTGTGTTCTCATGCACAAGCATATGTAATGCACAAGAACTGGCAGTGATTGATTATCTCAGAAGATGCAAAGTTGTGCAGATTCATAAGTTTTGTCTCCAAATAGGAGATGCATGTTGCCCTTCTGTGATGACACTGCATCCACAATATTGGGAAACATAGGCAAGTATCCCGGGTTCCCCTTTTGTTGATGAACTGGAAAGGCTATGCTGAGTTAGACCATGAGGCACATCAAGAACTCAGACATGTGTCGTTGTCAGTGTGAGTGCGTGAGGTGACATTGTAACCTGTGGTGATACCTTTGGCGGAGCTGAGGTAGGGAGAGGCAGAGGAGGACTCATATAGACTCCAGAAATAATAGGCTGGCAGTCCACAGACGTGTTTGATTTGATTTGAATAGTGTTTAAAATGGGAAAGATCTGTCAGTATTGATCCTGACTTCCCATGTGCCCGCTGTCTGTAGGGCTGGATGGCGGATGCCTCTTTTAGGGTGGGCATGTGCTCTCTACTTTGCCACGGTCCCCACCATGTCCTGTTGTCCTCCACCATGACGACAGGGGACAGGTGCCATTTTTTGACTTGCATTTACAGTGCGTACTGGGAGAGGAAATGGCTTTTCTTCCTGTAACTTTTATCAGAAAGCAGAAGTGCAAATTAAAATGTAATGAGCTGCACATTTTAAGGAAAATGAGACCACACCGATTTTCCTTGGGGCAGGGAAGAATCTTACCCAGTTTTCCTCATTTTAGAGGAGAGAGAGAAGTGCCTTCTCCACTTCACTCTATCCTCCTAAGGAAATGATCACCCTGGATCCCAGGGCATAGACACTGTCTTCACGAGGGGGTAATACAGTGTTGTGTTTAAGATACGGGCCTTGCTTTAGAGTCAGGCAGACTGGGTTTAAGTTGAGGTTTTGCTGCTACCTAGCAGTATAGGATTGTGCAAGTCATTTCTGAGCTTCAATTTTTAAAAAGAAGTATAGTGAAATACCTGTTTCATTGTGAGGAACAAATGATAATGCAAGCAATGTCCTTAGCCCTGTGCTTGGCCCATAATAAACACTCAGTAAATCTTAACTGCAGTTGGTGGGCCGTTGGTTTGCAACATCTGATTTCTCTCTCACATCTGTCTCTCTCACCTGTAGCCCACCCTGGGGCATGTGTGTTCTCATGCACAAGCATATGTAATGCACAAGAACTGGCAGTGATTGATTATCTCAGAAGATGCAAAGTTGTGCAGATTCATAAGTTTTGTCTCCAAATAGGAGATGCATGTTGCCCTTCTGTGATGACACTGCATCCACAATATTGGGAAACATAGGCAAGTATCCCGGGTTCCCCTTTTGTTGATGAACTGGAAAGGCTATGCTGAGTTAGACCATGAGGCACATCAAGAACTCAGACATGTGTCGTTGTCAGTGTGAGTGCGTGAGGTGACATTGTAACCTGTGGTGATACCTTTGGCGGAGCTGAGGTAGGGAGAGGCAGAGGAGGACTCATATAGACTCCAGAAATAATAGGCTGGCAGTCCACAGACGTGTTTGATTTGATTTGAATAGTGTTTAAAATGGGAAAGATCTGTCAGTATTGATCCTGACTTCCCATGTGCCCGCTGTCTGTAGGGCTGGATGGCGGATGCCTCTTTTAGGGTGGGCATGTGCTCTCTACTTTGCCACGGTCCCCACCATGTCCTGTTGTCCTCCACCATGACGACAGGGGACAGGTGCCATTTTTTGACTTGCATTTACAGTGCGTACTGGGAGAGGGGAAATGGCTTTTCTTCCTGTAACTTTTATCAGAAAGCAGAAGTGCAAATTAAAATGTAATGAGCTGCACATTTTAAGGAAAATGAGACCACACCGATTTTCCTTGGGGCAGGGAAGAATCTTACCCAGTTTTCCTCATTTTGCTGATTTGCTTGGTCTCTGTGGATGTTTGACTCTGTAATCTCATATACACGCAGAAGAGATGTCATTCTTCAAGATTCTTCTGCTTTGCCCATATGTTTGTGTGAATGGAGATCTGCCATATGTTTGTGTACATGAAGATCTGCTGAAACCTTGGATGCCTGTCATTCTCAAGGAACAGTCAAGGACCAGCTTTGCCAGTAGAGTTTAAAAGTGAAGGACCACTTCCTTTGGCACTCATGTCTCTTTTCCCTTGTGGCTGGCAGCCTGTTCTCCATACCTTCATCGTTTCCCTCTGTCTTCCTATCTAAGCACAGTGAGGCAGGTTTTGTGCACAGACTGTGAGAACATGTGTTTCTGTGGATGCCACAGTCCTTCTTTTACTCTGAATTTAACCCTTAAGTGTGCTGTAGTGTGAATGAAAGCTGGGGAATTAACTGCCAGCAGAAGATTTGTAGTCTTATGAATGAGTAAACCCTAGATCTTTGGAGGTCAATTTAGAAAGAACAGTACTGTTAGATTCTGAGTAAGTTTGTTTCAGTGGGGTGGAGTGAGTTAGTAATAGCATTTCCTGGTCCAATAGGAAGTGGGTGAATTGCCAAGCCACTGAGATCACCATTGTTGACTCAGATTCAGGACTAAGATTAGTGCAACTAGGAAGGCTGTCAAGTAACCCTGGAGTCAAGGCTGGCTGTGGTTCTTCTTGCCTCCTGCTAAGCAGGAGGCTATGACCTGACACCAGTGGTCGTAGCTTCCTAGATGAGCTGATAAATGATGTATTGCTTTCTGTAGGCCCTTTGTGAAGGCCAGAGTTGTAAAGAGATAAGTGGGTAGGTAGCAGTTGGCCTTGTGATAGGTGAATGACTATTTTCTGCATCACCCCTGTAGTTTGTGAGAGGCAAGGTGCTTAAAGAAAACTGCAGATCCTTGTTCATGCATCTCAAGTGAATCCGGAGCCATTTTTGACTGCAACATTTTGGCTTTTCTTCCTGTAACTTTTATCAGAAAGCAGAAGTGCAAATTAAAATGTAATGAGCTGCACATTTTAAGGAAAATGAGACCACACCGATTTTCCTTGGGGCAGGGAAGAATCTTACCCAGTTTTCCTCATTTTGCTGATTTGCTTGGTCTCTGTGGATGTTTGACTCTGTAATCTCATATACACGCAGAAGAGATGTCATTCTTCAAGATTCTTCTGCTTTGCCCATATGTTTGTGTGAATGGAGATCTGCCATATGTTTGTGTACATGAAGATCTGCTGAAACCTTGGATGCCTGTCATTCTCAAGGAACAGTCAAGGACCAGCTTTGCCAGTAGAGTTTAAAAGTGAAGGACCACTTCCTTTGGCACTCATGTCTCTTTTCCCTTGTGGCTGGCAGCCTGTTCTCCATACCTTCATCGTTTCCCTCTGTCTTCCTATCTAAGCACAGTGAGGCAGGTTTTGTGCACAGACTGTGAGAACATGTGTTTCTGTGGATGCCACAGTCCTTCTTTTACTCTGAATTTAACCCTTAAGTGTGCTGTAGTGTGAATGAAAGCTGGGGAATTAACTGCCAGCAGAAGATTTGTAGTCTTATGAATGAGTAAACCCTAGATCTTTGGAGGTCAATTTAGAAAGAACAGTACTGTTAGATTCTGAGTAAGTTTGTTTCAGTGGGGTGGAGTGAGTTAGTAATAGCATTTCCTGGTCCAATAGGAAGTGGGTGAATTGCCAAGCCACTGAGATCACCATTGTTGACTCAGATTCAGGACTAAGATTAGTGCAACTAGGAAGGCTGTCAAGTAACCCTGGAGTCAAGGCTGGCTGTGGTTCTTCTTGCCTCCTGCTAAGCAGGAGGCTATGACCTGACACCAGTGGTCGTAGCTTCCTAGATGAGCTGATAAATGATGTATTGCTTTCTGTAGGCCCTTTGTGAAGGCCAGAGTTGTAAAGAGATAAGTGGGTAGGTAGCAGTTGGCCTTGTGATAGGTGAATGACTATTTTCTGCATCACCCCTGTAGTTTGTGAGAGGCAAGGTGCTTAAAGAAAACTGCAGATCCTTGTTCATGCATCTCAAGTGAATCCGGATATAGCACCAACCAAGGACTTGTTCAGCGTGAACAGGATGTGCTATATTTGAAGTAAAATTTTAGGATTGAGCTCTAAAAAGGATTTTGTAAATCATTTGTTCATTTTCTCCTCTGGTGGGTAGTAGGAACATTCTGGCAAATTTTCTAGAATTTGCTGAAGACCCCTTATCAGTGATCAGACACTAATTCCAAAAGGAGGAAGTGGGCCACTTTGATGTTTTACTCAGGAGGAAAAAGGAAATGGCCACGATATCAGAGCCTGCTTGTCAGCCCTTTGCTTTGTGGTAGAGGTGTGATTTTTCAGTGATGTGTGACAGTGTTTTGGGGGTGGGGATCATTCATATCAGAAGTACCTGTGACTCTTTCTTTGCCTTTCTGATCTGTCCTTCTCCTTCCCTAATTTGGACACTACTCGACAATTGTCATCAACTCCCTCCACTGAGTTGTTGCGCACTTGCTCCTGTAATAATAACCCAATGTGGGGAGCATTTACTTTGTGTCTGACACTTTGAAATGCCTTATACATAGCTCACTGAACATTAACAATAAGATTAAGCTGTGAAGTAGGTACTCTTCACTTGAGGTAGGTACTCTTCCCATGAGGTAGGCACTCTTACTGTCAGCCTTTTAAGAATAACATAGAGTGGGCTTCCCTGGTGGTCCAGTGGGTAAGGACACCGCCTTGCAGTGCAAGGGGTGCCGGTTCGATCCCTGGCCTGGGAAGATCCCACGTGCTGCGGAGCGGCTGGACTGATGTGTCCAATTACCTAGCCGGAGCTCTGGAGCGCATGCGCCCAGAGCCAGTGCTCTGTGACAAGAGGCCACTGCGACGGGAGGCCCACACGGGCCAAAGAACAAGATGGGTGAAAATAGATAAATGAAAGAGCAATAGAAGTTGCCCGCCCGCCTCCGTCCCTCCCCAACCTGCCCCCGCCAAATAAATAAATTAATTAAATTAAAAAAAAAAAAAATAGCATAGAGTCATTTCAGTTGCTTGTCTGCTAGAACTAAAGTCACCCTGTAGTTTGTGAGAGGCAAGGTGCTTAAAGAAAACTGCAGATCCTTGTTCATGCATCTCAAGTGAATCCGGATATAGCACCAACCAAGGACTTGTTCAGCGTGAACAGGATGTGCTATATTTGAAGTAAAATTTTAGGATTGAGCTCTAAAAAGGATTTTGTAAATCATTTGTTCATTTTCTCCTCTGGTGGGTAGTAGGAACATTCTGGCAAATTTTCTAGAATTTGCTGAAGACCCCTTATCAGTGATCAGACACTAATTCCAAAAGGAGGAAGTGGGCCACTTTGATGTTTTACTCAGGAGGAAAAAGGAAATGGCCACGATATCAGAGCCTGCTTGTCAGCCCTTTGCTTTGTGGTAGAGGTGTGATTTTTCAGTGATGTGTGACAGTGTTTTGGGGGTGGGGATCATTCATATCAGAAGTACCTGTGACTCTTTCTTTGCCTTTCTGATCTGTCCTTCTCCTTCCCTAATTTGGACACTACTCGACAATTGTCATCAACTCCCTCCACTGAGTTGTTGCGCACTTGCTCCTGTAATAATAACCCAATGTGGGGAGCATTTACTTTGTGTCTGACACTTTGAAATGCCTTATACATAGCTCACTGAACATTAACAATAAGATTAAGCTGTGAAGTAGGTACTCTTCACTTGAGGTAGGTACTCTTCCCATGAGGTAGGCACTCTTACTGTCAGCCTTTTAAGAATAACATAGAGTGGGCTTCCCTGGTGGTCCAGTGGGTAAGGACACCGCCTTGCAGTGCAAGGGGTGCCGGTTCGATCCCTGGCCTGGGAAGATCCCACGTGCTGCGGAGCGGCTGGACTGATGTGTCCAATTACCTAGCCGGAGCTCTGGAGCGCATGCGCCCAGAGCCAGTGCTCTGTGACAAGAGGCCACTGCGACGGGAGGCCCACACGGGCCAAAGAACAAGATGGGTGAAAATAGATAAATGAAAGAGCAATAGAAGTTGCCCGCCCGCCTCCGTCCCTCCCCAACCTGCCCCCCCCCCGCCAAATAAATAAATTAATTAAATTAAAAAAAAAAAAGAATAGCATAGAGTCATTCAGTTGCTTGTCTGCTAGGAAGCACTAGAGTCAGAGTGTCTAGTAAGATGGCAAGTGGTCTTGGGTATTTGTTGCCAGAGTAAAAGGCATAAATCTGAAGTCTATATCGTAATGACTGAGCACACACAGACACCCTCTGCCTGCCCCCCACCTCCCCCCCAGCCCCAGGTAAAGTCATAGAACAATTCACAATTCTGTCACCCTGGTGGGTTTCCTTGGGCACCTTCCCAACCACTGCCCATGCTTCTTACTCAAGACAAAGTCACTGTTCTGATTTCCATCACCATAGATGACTTTTGCAATAATTTGAATTTTATATAAATGGAATCCCACTGTTGGTAGTCTTTTGTAACTAGCTTCTTTCCCTCATTATTATGTCTGTGAGATTTATTCATGTTGCTACATGTAACAGTAGTTGGTCTTTTTATTGTTGTATGGCATTCCATTGTTTAAAAATATAATAGATTATTCTCTTATGAATGGATATTTGCTTTTTATTGCTGTAAAACTTGGCCATTATTAAGAAACCTGAGTATTCTCAAATGTGTTTTTTAGTGGATTTGTGTGCTCATATCTCTTGGGTATGCATCTATAGGTAGAATTTCTAGGTCATAAGGCATTGGTTAGGCTTCCCAGGTGGTGCTATTGGTAAAGAACACATTTGCCCCACTGCAGGAAACAAAAGATGCGGGTTTGATTCCTGGTCAGAAAAATCCCCTGGAGTAGGGAGGGCATGGCAACCCACTCCAATATTCTCGCCTGGAATATCCTGTGGATAGAGGAGACTGGTGGGCTGCAGTCCGAAGGGTTACAAAGAGTCGGACACAAATGAAGTAACTTAGCACATATGCACGAAGGCATAGGTTTAGTTTTAGTAGGTATTTCTAAAGTGGCTTTATCACTTTATTCTCCTACCTGGAATGTGTGAGAGTTGCAGCAACTCTGCGTTCTTGCCAGTACTTGTTATTGGTGGTCTTTTGAATGCTTTCCATTCAGAAGGGTGTTTATTTCATTGTGGTTTTTATTGCATTTCCCTGATACATCATGATGTTCACTGTTTCTTATGTTTGTGGCCATTTCTGTGTCCTGTTTTATGAAGTGCCTGTTCAAATCTTTCATCTCTTTTATTAATGGGATTGTTAGGTCTTTTTTTTTTTTTCCCCATTTGTTGACATTCTTTGCATATTCTGGATATTTGTCTCACTGGAGATAAAAATCACAAGCACCTTCTCTTACTCTCCTAATAGTATCTTTGACTGTCTTAATAGTATCTTTTGATGACTGGATGTTCTTTTATTTTGGTGAATTCCAAATTTATCCTTGTTTTTTAAGATTAGTGCTTTTTGTGTCTTTTTACAAAAGCCATTGCCCTTCCATCTCCTGGGTATTTTTAGTTAGAAAAAAATGTGGAGAACCACAGTCACACCGACCATTATTGGATTCTTGTTTTGGGATTGGCTGATTGCCTGAACCCTGATATTTATAAAGCACTTTAGGTGTCACAGAGCTCTTTATCATTTGACCTTATTTGATCCCATGCAGGAGCTCACTGAAGGCCTTGCAGAAAGGTCTAGTCCCTTCTGATGGACAACAGAAGCTCTCCAGCAGCTGCAGTACCTCCATGTTCCCCGTGGCTTTGAGGGCTTGAGGGCAAAGTGTTTTAGACTGTGTGGTTCAGAACCTGGCTTGGTAACTGTAGACAAGATCCTTAAGCTATTTGAGCATTGGTTTTCCCATCTTCTAAATGTGATAATGAGATTATCCCTCCCTCATGATGTAGTTGTGAAGATGAAATGAATTTATATATAGTGCTTAGCACAGTATCTGGCACATAACATGTGATTATTATGACTGTAGTTTTTTTTTTATTATTAGATTGTTTGATGAGGTCACACTTCTTTTTTAAATTGATGTATAGTTGACCTAAAGTATTAGTTTCAGGTGTACAAAACAGTGATTTCATATTTTTGTAAACTGTACACCATACAAAGTTATTATAAAATATTGACCATATTCTGGTGTTGTACAGAACATCCCTATGACTTATTTGGTGACTTGTACCTCTTAATTCTCTTCACCTATTCCTCTCACTCTTCTCCCCTCTAGTACCCACTAGTTTGTTCTCTATATCTGAGGATCACAGTATTTTGCAGAGCTGGAAAGAGCTCTTTTCATTTACTCATTTTTCTTTTGCTGTGTTTTTTTTTTTTTTCTCCCTCATTCCACACTCCCATCTCGCAAGTTCTCTGTCTCTTTCCCTCTCTCTTTCTTTCCACTTTTGCTATGAAAAGGCAGATGCACGTCACACATGAAGTAAATTGGTACCTGAATGAAACTGCTTTGTCTTACAAGGACTGACATGGAGTGTGCAGGGTCATTGAGAGTTTGCTCGCTTTCTTTTGTTTGGAGGGATGGTTGCTAGCAGAGGCATAAAATATGGGAAGAAAATGACTGCTTGATTCCTAAATAAAGTTGACCCATTTACCTTGGTTCTAAGAGTTACACACATAAGAGATTTATGTAATAGTGGTTTAAATTGTAGAGGAAAAGAAAACTTGAAGCCGAGTGAGTATTTTTTAGATAACTAGAAAGGGTAATATAATACTATGATCCAGATGTATGAGGCTGAGAGAAAGTTTTCTGAACTTGGGGTGATAGTATTAGTATCAAGTGTGCTAAATCTTTTCAGCTCTCTCACCCTCTCCTTCCCCCCAAAAATGAGAACAAGATCACATGTGGAAAAGAATATATTTTGGTATTTGTTTGCAAAATGAAAACAAATCCTGTTGACTTTCCTGGTTACTAAACCTAAGTGGCCCATGCTTAACCTTCTCTGAGTTTGTTTGAACTTCCTCTTTGTGGCTCTGGGTGGAAATTTCACAGTGTGCCATGAAGTTGATGAGACATCAGCGAGGTCCCTGAGATCTTGGTCTGCTAGGCAGCTATTGTGGTCTCACTGTTTGCTGTTGATCACCTAGCAGGAAATGAACTGGAGACACATTCATTTGTAGAGAGTAGCTCTACCCCATTGTGGAGAGGAGGATGTCTTTGCTCTCCAGTGTGGTAGGAACAGGCAAGAACAAGGTGTGTCTGCATGGGCAGAGGGGCTTCAGACCTAACTGGATGGTTTAAGTTCAAGTTATTTGGCATAGTGCAGAAATTCAGATTCAGGAAGCGAGGCTGGGCTTGGGACTTCTATGCCTAGGGGATGTCTGATGTCCAGGCACAACAACACTTAGAGCAACTCAGAGCAACTCAGAGGTCCAGGCTCAGGGACTAGAGAGTTCCACAGTGGACTGCAGCTTCATCGACTTTTCATCTCAAAGACATTAAAGCTGTGTGCATGGCTTTAAGGTGGGAAAGTAGAATCAGTCCACCGAGCCTTCAACCACAGGGCCGCAACTGTCAGCAGATGCCCTGCAGACCAGGCACACTGGATGGGCTGACAATGGTGGGAGAAGGGGAGGAGTACCCTGGCCTGTGCAGGGGATCTCTGTGTCTTCTGAGTCTCTGTGTCTGGGTAACAGCACCCAGTGTGGCCTCCATAGGAGTGACTGCCCTCTTAGGAATGTGTCTTGTCTCATCACCTGCCTCTCATCCATCTGCTTACCTCCCAGCCACCCACACACCCCCCACCTCCCTCACTGCTGCTGCTCCTCCTGGTCTCTCTTCCTCCCTCTGTCCTCACCCCCTCATTCACCACCTCCCATACTCACACTCCTCCCCAGTGCCCCTCATCCTCAGCCCCCTCTAGATACATCTTTTTTTTTTTTTTTTTTTTTTTAATTTTTAAAACAAATTAAAATAAAACCATTTTGGAAAGGGCTATGCTAGGTCTTCATTTTTGTGCAGGCTTTTCTCTAGTTGTGACAGACAGGGACTACTCTCTATGCATGGGCTTCTTATTTTGGTAGCTTGTTACAGAGCACAGTCTCTGGACATGCAGGCATCAGTAGTTGTGGTGTTGTGCTCAGTAGTAGTGGCTTGCTGGTTCCAGAGTACAGGTTTAATAGTTGTGGTGCACAGGCTCAGTTGCTCCATGGCATGTGGGATCTTCCCAGACCAGAGATTGAACCCATGTCTCCTGCATTTGCAGGCAGATTCTTTACCTGCATGCTTCCATCTTTGAAAACTTTTTTTTTCTTCAGAGATGTTAAGGGGGGATGAATGAAAAGAAACAAATGTGATATTTAAAATCTGTTCCATATAAGTAGATCTCGCATATTCATCAAAACTATGGAAATAAACCAGGAGCAGCTAGAACAGCAATGATAGGTGGACTGAATATACAGGCTTAGGTGCTTGTGGGCCCAGGCTTGTGCTCTGCAGGGCATCATGGGGTTCGTGTGTGTGTGTGTGTGTGTGTGTGTGTGTCCACTGTACCACTCTGTGATCCTGAGCAATGTTGCAGACTTAATTCTCATTCAGTTGGGCTTCTACATCCTTTTTAGGCCTACTCAAACTTTAAAGATGAGGATTTCAGTCATTCTTAATTTTTTGTGGGTTGCAGTCTTCTTCATAATCTGATAAGCAGTTTGAACTGTTTGTCCAGAAAAATACACGAACATTTGGAGGAGGGCGGGTGGCTCATAATCTCTTAGGGGCCCATCCTTGGACCCTAAGTCAAGAACTCCTGTGTTAATGAGCATAGAGGGATTTGTAACCCCTTCTCCCAAGTTCATTTTTTGTGGCACACTCCTCTTTTGTGACATCTTTGAGGAGCACACAACAAACATTATTTGATATTGTGTGCATGCTTTCTGGATGATTTGTTCTCCAGTTTTAAAGTGCAAGAAGATTTCAGGGAGAGAGTGAAAATAGCTAATGCATGTAAAGAGCTTAACACCTGCTGTGGTAAAGATTATTTAAAAATACTGTGTTCATCTAATATAGTCATAATAACAAATGCCTATTACCCCCATAAAACCTTTCCATGTCAAAAGCAGTTTAGAAGCATTAGACTAGATATTAGACCAAGATCCTCCACATTGGATGCTCCCCCTCTTTTTATTAAATCCACTCATTCTCTTCACTTTTTGTTGTTCTTTAGTTACTAAATTGTGTCCAGCTCTTTTGTGACCCTGTGGATTGTAGCCTACCAGGCTTGTCTGTCCATCGGATCTACCAAGCAAGAATACTGGAGTGGGTTGCCATTTCCTTCTTCAGGGGGTCTTCCTAATGCAGGAATGGAACCCAGATCTCCTGCATTGGCAGGCAGATTTATTTATTTATTTTTTTACACCACTAGCCACCAGGGAAGCCCTCTCTTCACTTTAGTATATGCTTATTGTACCACTCCTTGGAGTTGAGCACCGTGCTAGCATTTTGGAAAAGTGGATTGAGTATGATCTCAAAGAACTAACAAGGCTGAAAATCACTTGACTCCTCTATGTATCTAACTATATGTAGAGTCCTGGTGTCTTTGTTTCCTGACACCTCCCCGAGGGGGATGAGCTTATTGGGAGAGGTTTGTGGTGATGACTTTTCTTTCTGAGGCTGGAAGGTGGCTCTGAAGAACTGAGGGGTTCCTCTCTCTCGTGCCATTAGCCCTAGCAGCCTCTCACTTGGTCCCGTGGGTGTTCGTCAGGGTTTCTCTGCCTGTGGCACTGGGTTCACATCTGTGTCCTTGTTTCTCCATAGGCCCGGGTTATCACCATGCAGGCATTGTGGGGGCTCGATCAGGGTAAATCTCTTAGGGGCCCATCCTTGGACCCTAAGTCAAGAACTCCTGTGTTAATGAGCATAGAGGATTTGTAACCCTTCTCCCAAGTTCATTTTGTGGCACATCCTCTTTGTGACATCTTTGAGGAGCACACAACAAACATTATTTGATATTGTGTGCATGCTTTCTGGATGATTTGTTCTCCAGTTTTAAAGTGCAAGAAGATTTCAGGGAGAGAGTGAAAATAGCTAATGCATGTAAAGAGCTTAACACCTGCTGTGGTAAAGATTATTTAAAAATACTGTGTTCATCTAATATAGTCATAATAACAAATGCCTATTACCCCCATAAAACCTTTCCATGTCAAAAGCAGTTTAGAAGCATTAGACTAGATATTAGACCAAGATCCTCCACATTGGATGCTCCCCCTCTTTTTATTAAATCCACTCATTCTCTTCACTTTTTGTTGTTCTTTAGTTACTAAATTGTGTCCAGCTCTTTTGTGACCCTGTGGATTGTAGCCTACCAGGCTTGTCTGTCCATCGGATCTACCAAGCAAGAATACTGGAGTGGGTTGCCATTTCCTTCTTCAGGGGGTCTTCCTAATGCAGGAATGGAACCCAGATCTCCTGCATTGGCAGGCAGATTTATTTATTTATTTTTTTACACCACTAGCCACCAGGGAAGCCCTCTCTTCACTTTAGTATATGCTTATTGTACCACTCCTTGGAGTTGAGCACCGTGCTAGCATTTTGGAAAAGTGGATTGAGTATGATCTCAAAGAACTAACAAGGCTGAAAATCACTTGACTCCTCTATGTATCTAACTATATGTAGAGTCCTGGTGTCTTTGTTTCCTGACACCTCCCTGAGGGAGATGAGCTTATTGGGAGAGGTTTGTGGTGATGACTTTTCTTTCTGAGGCTGGAAGGTGGCTCTGAAGAACTGAGGGGTTCCTCTCTCTCTGCGTGCCATTAGCCCTAGCAGCCTCTCACTTGGTCCCGTGGGTGTTCGTCAGGGTTTCTCTGCCTGTGGCACTGGGTTCACATCTGTGTCCTTGTTTCTCCATAGGCCCGGGGTTATCACCATGCAGGCATTGTCTGAAGAGGACCGGAGGCTCTGGATGGAAGCCATGGATGGCAGGGAACCTGTAAGTAACAATTCAGGGAAGTAGGGCAACAATTCAAGTCTCGAGTTGTTTGTTGCCTCTTCAGTGCAGCAGCTTTTGCTCTAAATAAGGCCTTGAACTCTCAAGACCAGTGTACCAGAGGGACTTTTTTTTTTAATTTTTTTTTTTTTTTGATTTCTGAACTAATGTTCATGGATATTGATACTGCTTCTACATCGATAAAATTCCGAAGCTTTGACCTCTCAGTCTAAGGTGTAGCTCCTGCATGATGTCAGACCTGACCAGTGATCCCCCTTCACCAAGGCAGTTGCAGCGCCCAGAGGACTCTTAGAAGACTCACAGTCCAGTCCAACTCACTGAATATTTATTGATGCCTCCACAAAGTCTGATGCATAGCATTACCTCAGATCCGTTTTAATGGATTAAACAGTGATAAAGTGTATACAGATGATGCAGAATCTTCTCATCACCCTCTGGCTCAGCCACCCATTGCTATACCTGGCTCACATCCCACTATAAACAGAGGGGTTGTCAGGGTCCATGAAAGGAGGACCCTAATACGTGATCCATGCTCCCATTTCAGAGATGCCAGTCTCTGCTGGGTGATATAATCTTGTGGTTTTCCTGCATCTTGTGACATGTTAAACCCACAGAAGAACCTTGGGGAAGTCCCTAGAGTCAGAGTAGTCATCTTTGGGGCCAACGATCTCAACTCCAGTACTCAGCAAATCTCAAGGTGACAGAAGTCATCAGAGTATGGTCTAACCATCTCCCATCAGTAAAAGATAAACAGAATCGGACTTCCCTGGTGGTCCAGTGGTTGAGACTCTGTGTTCCCAATGCAGGGGGCCCAGGTTCGATCACTGGTCAGGGAACTAGAGCCCACATGCCACAACTAAGACCCAGAGCAGCCAAATAAATAAATAATTTTTTAAAAATTAGACAAAAAAAAGATAAACAGAATCCACACTCTCAGAGGGCCAATAATTGGACCAATAAATTGGACCAGCACTGTCCAAAGAGGCAAGTATGTGCATAAGACGTGAGCATGCATAGCCGCCATTGACTGTAAAACTGTGCATCAGGCAGGGTGTCTGGTATAGATGATTCCAGTTCATTGTGTGCCTCTTTCTCAGCCTGTCCTGGTCAGGTGATCTGAGTCGATTAATGTCATTTTCTGCTCAGGTATTTTGTAGCCAAACATGGAACTCAATATAGTCAACTAACCATAGACAAGTAACAGTGTTTGTGTAACACTTAATAGTACAGAGCAAAATTTAAAGGACCGTTTAAAGATATAGGTGGTTTTCTAAACTCTAGTTAGTTAAACATTACTTAATCTTCTTTAATTCTTCTCCTGGGTTAAAATATAGGATACCCCTGATTTTCCTTGAATGCTTTGTTACTGATAACTTGATAGCCTTCTCAAAAGCAGACACATATTTCTACCTTCAGGACTTTGTGAGCACAATAGGTGCTTGATGTCATAGGCCTTTGAAAGCATTTTCCTAAGTAGTCTTCATGTCTTTGCTGTGATCACCTACCATTAGTTGAGCACTTTTTTTGTGCATAAGGCACAGAATTGTCACATAGCATCTCTTAACCCATTTATTCTTTTTTAGTACCTAACAAACTAAATGTTATGATTCCATTTCATAAATAAGGAAACTGAGGCTTAAAAGTCCACTATTCAGAGAGTCCATGAAAGGAGGACCCTAATCGTGATCCATGCTCCCATTTCAGAGATGCCAGTCTCTGCTGGGTGATATAATCTTGTGGTTTTCCTGCATCTTGTGACATGTTAAACCCACAGAAGAACCTTGGGGAAGTCCCTAGAGTCAGAGTAGTCATCTTTGGGGCCAACGATCTCAACTCCAGTACTCAGCAAATCTCAAGGTGACAGAAGTCATCAGAGTATGGTCTAACCATCTCCCATCAGTAAAAGATAAACAGAATCGGACTTCCCTGGTGGTCCAGTGGTTGAGACTCTGTGTTCCCAATGCAGGGGGCCCAGGTTCGATCACTGGTCAGGGAACTAGAGCCCACATGCCACAACTAAGACCCAGAGCAGCCAAATAAATAAATAATTTTTTAAAAATTAGACAAAAAAAAGATAAACAGAATCCACACTCTCAGAGGGCCAATAATTGGACCAATAAATTGGACCAGCACTGTCCAAAGAGGCAAGTATGTGCATAAGACGTGAGCATGCATAGCCGCCATTGACTGTAAAACTGTGCATCAGGCAGGGTGTCTGGTATAGATGATTCCAGTTCATTGTGTGCCTCTTTCTCAGCCTGTCCTGGTCAGGTGATCTGAGTCGATTAATGTCATTTTCTGCTCAGGTATTTTGTAGCCAAACATGGAACTCAATATAGTCAACTAACCATAGACAAGTAACAGTGTTTGTGTAACACTTAATAGTACAGAGCAAAATTTAAAGGACCGTTTAAAGATATAGGTGGTTTTCTAAACTCTAGTTAGTTAAACATTACTTAATCTTCTTTAATTCTTCTCCTGGGTTAAAATATAGGATACCCCTGATTTTCCTTGAATGCTTTGTTACTGATAACTTGATAGCCTTCTCAAAAGCAGACACATATTTCTACCTTCAGGACTTTGTGAGCACAATAGGTGCTTGATGTCATAGGCCTTTGAAAGCATTTTCCTAAGTAGTCTTCATGTCTTTGCTGTGATCACCTACCATTAGTTGAGCACTTTTTTTGTGCATAAGGCACAGAATTGTCACATAGCATCTCTTAACCCATTTATTCTTTTTTAGTACCTAACAAACTAAATGTTATGATTCCATTTCATAAATAAGGAAACTGAGGCTTAAAAGAGGTTAAATAACTTACCACAGGTTGTACAGATAGTAACTGGCTCTATTAGTAAGCCACAGGCTAGGTTGCTATAACAAAGAGACTTCATAGTCCAATGACTTCACTAAAATAGAAGTTTGTTTCTCTCACAGAGCTCAGAAATGAGCAGTTTGGGCCTAACAGGGACGTTGTGTTGAGACAGACTAGAACCTAGGACCCTTTGCTGCAGTGTTTACACCTGGACAAACCTTGCCTCCAACAACAGAATACAAAGAAACTATAAGGGAGTAAAAATAACTGGGTGCTTTCTCAGTTGGGGCACATTCTGAACAAAAGATAGAAAGAGAGCAAAAAACCTAATTGCCACTTTTGAAGAGTAAGAAGCAAAAACAAGGGTTTGGGAGCAAGAGCAGGTACTTCACATCCCCTCTGTACACAGCACTACCTGTGGGGTGGGAGAACCACCTAAGCCACCCCTCCAGCCCCAGTCCCGGACACATCCCTACTCTCACAGTATATAAAGGGCAGTCTCGCACCCCCTCAGGGAGCAAGTAAGGGAACCTGTTACTTGTTCTGGCTTCCCTGCCTGCTGCACGGGACTGGTAAAGCTTGCCTGAATTTCTTGTCTGGCCTCTAGTCAGTTTCTATTGATCGGGAAAGGCCATGAACCCTAGTCAGGTATCAGTGTTATCCTCAGCCCATGGCTGTCCATGTTGTTCCATTCATTTCCATTTTCCAGCCAGATATTGGAGATGAGATGCACATCCCTCTTCCACTGGCCCCCAAATAATTATATGACCACATTCGTCTACAGAGGAACATGGGAGAAGTAGGATGAACACAGGCAGCCACCTGCCCAACCAGTTGCCAGGGGATCTTACTGCTTCACAGAGGAAGAACAGAAACTGTGGGTTGACAGTTTCTACCACAGTGGCAAAGCTAGCATTAGAACCCATATTTAGCCCTGAATGTCTTTGGTTTTAATTTTTTAATTTTTGGCCACTTTTATTGGTCTTTCATTTATCCATTTTCATCCATCTTTGTTCTTTGGCCTGCTTGGGCCTCCCATCACAGCGGCATCTGTCACTGCAGAGGCTGTGGGCACATGCACTCCAGAGCTCCAGCTTGGTAGTTGGACACATCGGTCCAGCTGCTCTGAGGCACGTGGGATCTTTCCCAGCTGCCGGGTTTTGGTTGACAGATAGTAACTGGCTCTATTAGTAAGCCACAGGCTAGGTTGCTATAACAAAGAGACTTCATAGTCCAATGACTTCACTAAAATAGAAGTTTGTTTCTCTCACAGAGCTCAGAAATGAGCAGTTTGGGCCTAACAGGGACGTTGTGTTGAGACAGACTAGAACCTAGGACCCTTTGCTGCAGTGTTTACACCTGGACAAACCTTGCCTCCAACAACAGAATACAAAGAAACTATAAGGGAGTAAAAATAACTGGGTGCTTTCTCAGTTGGGGCACATTCTGAACAAAAGATAGAAAGAGAGCAAAAAACCTAATTGCCACTTTTGAAGAGTAAGAAGCAAAAACAAGGGTTTGGGAGCAAGAGCAGGTACTTCACATCCCCTCTGTACACAGCACTACCTGTGGGGTGGGAGAACCACCTAAGCCACCCCTCCAGCCCCAGTCCCGGACACATCCCTACTCTCACAGTATATAAAGGGCAGTCTCGCACCCCCTCAGGGAGCAAGTAAGGAACCTGTTACTTGTTCTGGCTTCCCTGCCTGCTGCACGGGACTGGTAAAGCTTGCCTGAATTTCTTGTCTGGCCTCTAGTCAGTTTCTATTGATCGGGAAAGGCCATGAACCCTAGTCAGGTATCAGTGTTATCCTCAGCCCATGGCTGTCCATGTTGTTCCATTCATTTCCATTTTCCAGCCAGATATTGGAGATGAGATGCACATCCCTCTTCCACTGGCCCCCAAATAATTATATGACCACATTCGTCTACAGAGGAACATGGGAGAAGTAGGATGAACACAGGCAGCCACCTGCCCAACCAGTTGCCAGGGGATCTTACTGCTTCACAGAGGAAGAACAGAAACTGTGGGTTGACAGTTTCTACCACAGTGGCAAAGCTAGCATTAGAACCCATATTTAGCCCTGAATGTCTTTGGTTTTAATTTTTTAATTTTTGGCCACTTTTATTGGTCTTTCATTTATCCATTTTCATCCATCTTTGTTCTTTGGCCTGCTTGGGCCTCCCATCACAGCGGCATCTGTCACTGCAGAGGCTGTGGGCACATGCACTCCAGAGCTCCAGCTTGGTAGTTGGACACATCGGTCCAGCTGCTCTGAGGCACGTGGGATCTTTCCAGGCCAGGGATGGAACCCGTGCTCCTTGCACTGCAAGGCAGTGTCCTTTACCCACTGGACCACCAGGGAAGCCCTGATTTTAATTTTTAATAAAGATAAAATGTCAAGTTGCCTTCTAAGAATCTTTACTAAGTTATTTTTTACGTTACTTTCTCTGACTCTCTTGAATGCTTCTTTAACCATAGGGGAGGAAATACCCAGGACAAAAACTCCTTTTGGGGCATACTATTGTTTTTATGAGTGAAAAACCCACTTTGACATGAGTGTGGTGTATGTGTATGTTTTGTGTGTTCCCTCCAGTTAGCTGGAATTCTAAAACTGCTTCACTCACTGCATTTTAAATCTCCCTACCTCCTTCTCCCACCCTTTGGTATTTGTTCTCTGTCTGCATATACTTGTTTTCTTACTAACCACCCTAGTTTCCCCGTAGATTAACATCTGGCCTCTGTAGATGGAAAGCATGCTTTTGAAAGAGAGATCTCCTTGCTCCAGAATGTGTACATTAAACAAGTTTAAGCACAAAATAATTGTTTTCCAAGCACAGTATAAATTTATTTCCTCTAGGAACATATAGGTTGCATTGAAAACCACACCTCCATTTGCTTTTAAGTTTTCTAAAGAGAGACACAAATACAGACGTGATGACAGTATAATTGGCAGGAATATTAGGCCTAATTTTGTTTCCCATTGCTGAGAGTCTCTAAGGAGCCTTATGGGAGCTATATACCCAGTAGACAATTAGCAGCTCCAGCTCTAATCACCATCTCCCTAATTAGTTATATCTGTCCTCTTGGGAGTTTTGGCTTTGGTAAGGGAGTAGAAACCTCTTTCTCTAGCTAATCTTAGAGCATTTTCTTTACTTCAGGGAGATGTTAATGGCAGCACCAATCTTTCATTTTTATACTTACAGCTCATTTCTGTAATTGATTATTCAGTGTTGGATTTTTTTTTTTTTGGAGGGGTTGGTAATTGTTCAGTAACACCTTTTTTTGGTTGGAAAAAAATCCTAAATGAACTCTGAGTCAGGTTTTTTTTTTTTTATTATTATTTACAATGTTTTAGCTAATTGTTAAGTAAGTTACAGTTTTTAGCACCCAGTAACATGCTAGTCTAAAGAAAAGTCTAATGTTTTTATGTTATTGATGGACATATAATGGAGGAATAAATTGGAGTTGTGTTTCAATAATGAGCATTATGGTTTTTACCTGTGCAATGAATTCTAATTCAAATGAAAGAAAGCCTACTTAAACTTTTCTGAGAAAAATCTAGATTTATTGGCTTACATAACTGAAAAATGTTGGGGTATAATAGTTCTGGCCTGTCTGAATCCAGGGTCTTCCATAAAACTTGGAGTTGATTTATTCTTTTTTTTTAGGCTTCATTTCCAAGAGATTCTTTTTATGTAGTGGTGATATATTTTATAGTTGTTCCAGGCTTACATCTGAACAGGAGACAGGAAACTTTTTCTTTAATGGGCTAGATAGTAGTAATAAATATTTTAAACTTTGGAGGTTTGTATGGTCACTTATTTCAGCTGCTCAGTTTTGCTATTGGAGCTCAAAAGCAGCCATAGACAGTATATAAATGAATGAGTACGGCTACACTTCAATAAAACTTTATATATAAAATCAAGTAGAAGACCAGGTTTTGGCCATAGCGGTGAAATTTCCTGCTCTGGAAATCTAGTAAAAAGAGAACTTCGCTTAATAATTTCGAAGAAGTCTCATTAGTGCGCTAAATACTTGGACTGGAGAATGGGATAGATGAGTTAGGCTCATCTGGCTCAACCTGCCTACTGCCCAAGAACTGTGTAAATGGTGAGGGAAGTTAGCGTCCCCTGTGGGGAAATCTAAGCATTGTTTTGAGGAAGGGCAGTAGATATAAAGTAGGCAAAAATGACAGTTTATCCAACTCTGATTATCTAGATTTCATTAAGTTTTCCATTCAGAGAGCTTGTTCTTTGATACTTGGCCAGGAATGAAAACCACAAGTTTACCATGAACATCGTACCTCAAGTGAAAGACTGGGTGGTTTCTCCCGAAGAGTGGGAACAAGACAAAGATGTCCACTCTTGGCTTATCACTCTGACTTAGCATGATAGTGAAAGCTCTAGTCAGTGCAGTTGGGTAAGAAAATAAAATAAAAGGCTTAGAGACGTTTTTAAAAACTCAGCAACTAGCTAGTCAGATAAAATTTTGAAATGGTTCTGCTGAATTTTCTTCACTTTCTGTTAAATCTGGGTTGACAAGCAACAGAGGCACTATTCCAGCCACATAAGCTTTCATTTTACTATTCTATGGCTGCTTTCTCAGGCTTGAGAATAGACTTTCTATATTAAATGGGATACAGAACTTTAGTTCAAGTTGCATAAATGTTGCAGGCAGGAGAAATTTTAGAGGCAGCAGATTTCCTTTTTCTCAGTTCCTTATAACTAAAGTTCTCTCTCTTTTCTCTTTGTGCATTGCTCATAAGTATGCTGAGTACATTTAAGGAAGCAGATTAGAATCATCAGTACAGTCATTACTAACACATACATACCTGACCTGATGTATTTATTATTCTCTTTCTGCCACATGGAAAGATAACTCAGCACAGAAATGGAACTAAAAGGGTAACTCGGAGTCTTAGAACCTGGACCACTCTAAACTGTGTTCCTATAAATTCCCGTGGCTGTGATTAGTGGTGTCTCTCTGGCAGTGCTTCTCTTACTTTCTTATTTTAGAGGTATTAGTCTCCTTACCCAGAGATTCTTTCGTAAAATTAAATATTAATCCACTTTGAGCCAGTACTTGCGTCTCTTTTGACTGCCAGAAAGTTAGAAAGTTTGCAGATACCAGAATTATGTGGAATTAGATTAGGAGGGGAAGAAACAAGTGGTATAGTATCAAGACTGTAAATGCACATATTAGTTTAAAACTATGAAATTGTCATTTTTGAAAGTAAAAAATGGCCAGATATTAGTGATTTCATATGGCTTAAAGTCCTAGTTATGGAGCAGAAAGAAGCCCATGCCCAGGCCAGTATCACATACTTATTTATATTAGTGGGAGCACTGCTCTAAAGGGCCAATCAGTGGTTGATTTTGGGTGGATAATCCAGGTCTCCTAGCTTCCAGAGCTGTGCTTTTTTTGGGGGTGGGGGTGGGGCACTTCTATTGGTCTTTTATTTATTTCCATCCATCTTTGTTGTTTGGCCTCTGTGGGCCTCCCATCACAGTGGCCTCTGTCACTGCAGAGCACTGGCTCTGGGTGCATGCTATCTAGAGCTCCAGCTTAGTAGTTGGACACATCGGTCCAGCCACTCCACGGCACATGGGATCTTCCCAGGCCAGGGATCAAACTGGTGCCCCTTGCACTGTAAGACGGTGTCCTTACCCACTAGACCACCAGGGAAGCCCCAGAGCTGTGCTTTTTAATTAAATACTACAACTCATACACTGCTGAATTATTAGGAAGCCATGATTGAATGGGAGCTTCCCTGATGGCTCAGTGGGTAAGGAATCTGCCTTAAGTGCAGGAGACACAGGTTCAATCCCTGGGTTGGGAATCTCCTGGAGAAGGAGATGGCAACCCACTCCAGTATTCTTGCCTAGAGAATCCCATGGACAGAGGAGCCTGGTGGACTATAGTCCAAAGGGTCACAAAGAATTGGACGTGCCTGAGTGACTAAGCACAAAGTGCATAGTTGATTGGCATCTACCCTTCTTTTTAAATGGAGCTGCTCTGTTGTGGCTGCTGCTGTGGAAGAAGGGGAGTAAAGAAAAACCACTCCTCTAGTAAGTGGACAAAACAGCAAGGCTTCCTCCTGCTCACCTCCATTTTAAAGAAATCTTCTATTTTAGTCCTTGCGGACTTTGGAATTTGAGACTGAACAGTGTGCCCTTCTCTTGCCTTTATCTGCAGGCTCAAAGTTCTAGCCCCTCAGTTCTTCAGAAACTCTTAGGAAGGTACAGTTGCATTGGATCTGATGTTCTACACTCAGTATCCAAAAGAGTGAGCTGTGTTTTAAAGGAAAAAGTGAGATCGGTGACCATGCAGATGAGATCCTATGATCAGAGGCAGAATGGCATGGTGATAAGAATGTGGGTTCGGGCAGCCAGGCTTTAAATCCTTACTCACCACAAATAGCTAATACTAGGAAATGACCTGGTCCCTCTGAGCTTGCTTCTTTGTCTACAAGGTGGAAATATTAGTAGTATCTTTCTATAAGGTTGTTTTATGAGGATCAGCATATATGTGAAGTGCTTAGGTAAGGTTTTTGCGTGGTGAAGCACTTGTTAAAATGTAGTTCATACCATTATCTTTTTGGAGAGGAGGGGCAGATACCTGGACACCTGGATTCTCTTTCTAGCTCCTTTTCAAAATTACTGAGCTCATTTGAGCACAGAGATTATTTAGTCACTTTGCCCAGGCTCACCAAAGAGCAGGGAAGGAGCTACTTTCACTAGTATGGAAAATGTGATTTCATTTAGCAGTCAGTCTGAACTCTCAGCCTATGGAGGAGCATGAAGTAATCTTTAGCCTTATTTGTTATGATGCGGCTCAGGCCTGGCAGTTTGTAACCCCAGCTTTTTGCTTGGCTCAGCTAACTACCCCATCGCTGACACGTGTATTTTCCTTTCTTAGTAGAATAAGCGATCAAAGGAGTTTGGAGGGTTAAGAAAGTGAGGCGTGGAATTGCTAAGCTCCTGTGTGATGATGTGGATCTCACTTCTTTATGGTCTGGAAGAATACTTCCGTCCATTTTGTGAAAGCTCTCTTTGTAACATCACATAGTGTGGACTGATGAAGCGTCTAAAAGTAAGGTTCCTAATTTGCTTTCTGTTTCCCAACCTCACACCCCCAACTTGGCCCCAAGCTGCTAGGAAATTGGATTAAACCTCCATGTTATTTGTTTGTCTTTCTTTTTCTCTTACACAGTTAAGAAGCTGGTTGCAAGCTTCATCTTTGAATCAAAGAAACCACCCCTAGTCCCCCAAAAAAGCTTCTATTTTTGGATTTTTCTGAACAGTGTGCCCTTCTCTTGCCTTTATCTGCAGGCTCAAAGTTCTAGCCCTCAGTTCTTAAGAAACTCTTAGGAAGGTACAGTTGCATTGGATCTGATGTTCTACACTCAGTATCCAAAAGAGTGAGCTGTGTTTTAAAGGAAAAAGTGAGATCGGTGACCATGCAGATGAGATCCTATGATCAGAGGCAGAATGGCATGGTGATAAGAATGTGGGTTCGGGCAGCCAGGCTTTAAATCCTTACTCACCACAAATAGCTAATACTAGGAAATGACCTGGTCCCTCTGAGCTTGCTTCTTTGTCTACAAGGTGGAAATATTAGTAGTATCTTTCTATAAGGTTGTTTTATGAGGATCAGCATATATGTGAAGTGCTTAGGTAAGGTTTTTGCGTGGTGAAGCACTTGTTAAAATGTAGTTCATACCATTATCTTTTTGGAGAGGAGGGGCAGATACCTGGACACCTGGATTCTCTTTCTAGCTCCTTTTCAAAATTACTGAGCTCATTTGAGCACAGAGATTATTTAGTCACTTTGCCCAGGCTCACCAAAGAGCAGGGAAGGAGCTACTTTCACTAGTATGGAAAATGTGATTTCATTTAGCAGTCAGTCTGAACTCTCAGCCTATGGAGGAGCATGAAGTAATCTTTAGCCTTATTTGTTATGATGCGGCTCAGGCCTGGCAGTTTGTAACCCCAGCTTTTTGCTTGGCTCAGCTAACTACCCCATCGCTGACACGTGTATTTTCCTTTCTTAGTAGAATAAGCGATCAAAGGAGTTTGGAGGGTTAAGAAAGTGAGGCGTGGAATTGCTAAGCTCCTGTGTGATGATGTGGATCTCACTTCTTTATGGTCTGGAAGAATACTTCCGTCCATTTTGTGAAAGCTCTCTTTGTAACATCACATAGTGTGGACTGATGAAGCGTCTAAAAGTAAGGTTCCTAATTTGCTTTCTGTTTCCCAACCTCACACCCCCAACTTGGCCCCAAGCTGCTAGGAAATTGGATTAAACCTCCATGTTATTTGTTTGTCTTTCTTTTTCTCTTACACAGTTAAGAAGCTGGTTGCAAGCTTCATCTTTGAATCATGTGAGTGTTTTTATAGAGTTCATAATGGTGCACATTCTATCACCAGTGTGCTCAAGTCTTAAAAGAGGTTTAATACTTTTAATAGCTTTTCTTGTCTGTTTGATTAGGTGTCCTTTAGAGGAACAGTTTCTCATGAAAATTGTAGAATATTTAATTGAGGAGCCTGAGCTATGAGTTGGGAGAAAAGAGGAGGAAATCAAGGGAAATCATTTTATGATGGAGAGTTGATGAAATTCTTCTAAGAAATTGCAATTTTGATAGCCAAAAGATTTTTGGCTTGAATCTTACAATTTAATAACACTCTGGTGGTGCTTACTCAGGACTTAATCGCTCTTCTTTCAACATTTAGGAAACACTTGTATATTGTTCACCAATTACCTTGATGAGTAATGAAGATACCAATATGGGGAAGGGCCATATTAATAGAAATTTTATTTGTTTGGTGCAGTTTCCCCATTACCTAGCCCAGCAACTGGCCCAGCATAAATACTCCATAAATAGTTGTTGAAAAATTTGAGTTAAAACTAAGGGGAGAAATAAAATGAAATAAAGCTAAGGGGAGGGCTTGAGGATAAATATGGTTATTTTTCTTTATGAACTGTATTGCTTCCTTTACTTGAGACTGTGGGGGTGGATTTGAAGTTATTTGAATTCCTTGTTTGTATATTCCATTTAGATACATATCTACTTGCACCAGAATTTAGCTGAGAGACCATTCATCTTTTTGTGTGTGCCAGGGAGACATTTGGCAATCAGGTGAAGCCTTTAGATCCTTTTTCAGAGTAACGTTTTAATTTTTTTTAAATTGAGGTATAGTTGCTTTATAATGTTATACAACAAGGTGATAGGCGTATATATGTAGTAGCTATTGGCACACACAGACACACACACACACACACACACACACACCCCTACACAGCAGCGCGTATACGTCAGCCCTAATCTCCTGATTCATTTCACCCCCATGCTCTCTACATTTGCATCTCTATCCCTTCCCTGCAAATAGGTTTATATGTACCATTGTTTTAGATCCTACATATATGTTTTAATATACAATATTTGTTTTTCTGTTTCTGATTTGCTTCACTCTATATGACAGGCTCTCAGACGATTCACATCTCTGCAAATGACCCAATTTAATTCCTTTTCGTAGCTGAGTAATATTCCATTGTATATATGTACCACATTTCTTAGTGTAATGTTTTTAAGTTATAAGTATATGGCTTACAAAGGCAAACATGTAGAATGATAGTTATCAAAATATTAACGCCATTTGTGATAGAATATATACTTCTTTATGATCACAGTAAACAATAAGATACAAGGGCAAATCTGACAACTTCTATAAATAACATTTCAGATTACCTGCAACAATAGCAGCGTTACATGGACACATCTGCAGTTTCTATTGGTGACAAAGTCTCAGATATTGCTAATACTAATGTGGTTGCCCATGTTCATATTACAAGGAAATGCTAAATTTCAGTTAGAGGCTAAGATAAAGGTCTATTTTTTCCCCTTGCCAGTAAAGTTCATGGACTCTTGTATGCTCTCTATGGATCCCATTACTCCATTTCTTTCCAAAGATATCTGAGAAACTTTCTTCCTGACTTCTAAGCCCTTATCCCAGCTTTTAGTTGTACATCATTTAGTGTGATTATTTGGTTACTATCAGTCCTTTTGCTTGGATTACATCTTCTGGAGGACAAGACTGTTTTCACTTTTTAAAGAGGTTTTTGTATCTTTTCTGCGTAGTGTCTGGCATACAGTAAGAGTTCAGTATCCACTTGTCAAATAATCAGATGAATAAATCAAGAAAAAAAGAAGGTATTGGTTTGATGTGACTTGTTCTAAACTGAGGCTGTTTCTTGGTGATTCCTTACCTACCATTATAGATCTGTGCAGATCTACTGTGTAATATTCTCACTTCTTTGTTCTATACAGAACATAAAGGTCCCTTTGTTAGCATTTTCTGCAAGTCTTAGATCACTGTCCACTTCATCTTTACATCACTGCCTTTCTAGGCTTGAGTCCTTTTTGCAACATCTCCTCCTTTGCTGTCATTATTTTTGTGCTTATTATCTTAGCTTAAATCGGATTGGTTATGAGAAAGACTTCTGATTTGTTTTACTTTTCCACAGTCAGCATGTGTTAATTTTGTTATTAAGTAAAAGTAACAATAGAAGAAGTCTGAGAATCATATTGATCATATTGATTCCTTCGCTCATTTCTCACTCTTCCTTTACCGTTGTCATTATTTACTTGGGTTGTGAAAGCTTCCATCCCTAGCCATATTGGAAGGGAGAAATCCCTCTCTATATAGTTAAATGAGTGGTGTATGTCTCTCTAGAATTTTCTCTGGGTATTTATTCCTGTACTTGTACATCTAGAAGTAAATTCTGCTCTTTTGTAGAATTTTTGAGTTAGTATAGATTTACTATGGATTAGTAAATGGTTAGTCTGACACTTAGGTTGTTTTCAACTTTTCATTATAAACAATGATGTGATGAAATCCTCATTGTACTTTTTAAAATTTATTTATTTTTACTTCTTTTACAGAGTTTTGTTGTTTACAGACATGCATGATCCCAGATTAGTCATATGTATATCCCCCCATCCCACCCCTCCAGGCCGTCCCATCTGTACTTTACTGTCTATTTATTTGAGCATTTTTCTAGGATACATACCAAATGGACTCTCTGGTTGAATGATATATGCATATTTAATATTGTAATAGATTTTGGAAAGTTACTCTTTCCACAGAAAAGTACTAGATTTTACTTCATCTGGTGATTTATGAGGGTACTCAGTTTTCACTTTAAAGAGGTTTTGTATCTTTTCTGTAGTGTCTGGCATACAGTAAGAGTTCAGTATCCACTTGTCAAATAATCAGATGAATAAATCAAGAAAAAGAAGGTATTGGTTTGATGTGACTTGTTCTAAACTGAGGCTGTTTCTTGGTGATTCCTTACCTACCATTATAGATCTGTGCAGATCTACTGTGTAATATTCTCACTTCTTTGTTCTATACAGAACATAAAGGTCCCTTTGTTAGCATTTTCTGCAAGTCTTAGATCACTGTCCACTTCATCTTTACATCACTGCCTTTCTAGGCTTGAGTCCTTTTTGCAACATCTCCTCCTTTGCTGTCATTATTTTTGTGCTTATTATCTTAGCTTAAATCGGATTGGTTATGAGAAAGACTTCTGATTTGTTTTACTTTTCCACAGTCAGCATGTGTTAATTTTGTTATTAAGTAAAAGTAACAATAGAAGAAGTCTGAGAATCATATTGATCATATTGATTCCTTCGCTCATTTCTCACTCTTCCTTTACCGTTGTCATTATTTACTTGGGTTGTGAAAGCTTCCATCCCTAGCCATATTGGAAGGGAGAAATCCCTCTCTATATAGTTAAATGAGTGGTGTATGTCTCTCTAGAATTTTCTCTGGGTATTTATTCCTGTACTTGTACATCTAGAAGTAAATTCTGCTCTTTTGTAGAATTTTTGAGTTAGTATAGATTTACTATGGATTAGTAAATGGTTAGTCTGACACTTAGGTTGTTTTCAACTTTTCATTATAAACAATGATGTGATGAAATCCTCATTGTACTTTTTAAAATTTATTTATTTTTACTTCTTTTACAGAGTTTTGTTGTTTACAGACATGCATGATCCCAGATTAGTCATATGTATATCCCCCCATCCCACCCCTCCAGGCCGTCCCATCTGTACTTTACTGTCTATTTATTTGAGCATTTTTCTAGGATACATACCAAATGGACTCTCTGGTTGAATGATATATGCATATTTAATATTGTAATAGATTTTGGAAAGTTACTCTTTCCACAGAAAAGTACTAGATTTTACTTCATCTGGTGATTTATGAGGGTACTCAGTTTTTCCACACCTTTGCAAGTACTGCATATTATAATTCTCTGTGTATATGTGTGTGTGTGTCAGTCTAATGATGGAAAATTGTTCCATGTGCATTTCTCAAATTGCTAATGGAGTTGAAAATCTTTTCTCACATTTTCCCAGCCATATGTGTTTCTCTTATTTTACACAGTAATGTATGCAAGATACATAGAACAGTGCCTAGCACATGATTCATGCTATAAACCCAACATTCAAAAAACTAAGATCATGACATCCAGTCCCATCACTTCATGGCAAATAGAAGGGGAGAAAGTGGGAGCAGTGACAGATTCTGTTTTCTCAGGCTCCCAAATCACTTCAGAAGGTGACTGCAGCCATGAAATTCAAAGACACTTGATCCTTGGAAAGAAAGCTATGACAAGCCTAGACAGAAAATTAAAGCAGAGACATCACAAAGGTTTATATAGTCAAAGTGATGGTTTTTTCCCGTAATCAATGTATGGATTTGAGAGTTGGAGCATAAAGAAGGCTGAGCTCCAAAGAATTGATGCTTTTAAACTGTGGTGCTAGAGAAAACTGTTGAGAGTCCCTTGGATAGCAGGGAGATCAAACCAGCCGATCCTAAAGGAAACTAACCCTGAATATTCATTGAACGTCTGCTGCTAAAGCTGAATCCAGTACTTTGGCCACCTGATGCAAAAAGCTAACTCATTAGAAAAAACCCTGATGCTGGGAAAGATTGGTTGGATGGTGTCATTGGCCCAATGGACATGAGTTTGAGCCAACTCCAGGAGATAGTGAAGGACAAGGAAGCCTAGTGCACTGCAACCATGTGGTTGCAAAGAGTTGGAATATGACTTAAAGACTGAATGACAATATTTATTTTTACTTCTTTTACAGAGTTTTGTTGTTTACAGACATGCATGATCCCAGATTAGTCATATGTATATCCCCCCATCCCACCCCTCCAGGCCGTCCCATCTGTACTTTACTGTCTATTTATTTGAGCATTTTTCTAGGATACATACCAAATGGACTCTCTGGTTGAATGATATATGCATATTTAATATTGTAATAGATTTTGGAAAGTTACTCTTTCCACAGAAAAGTACTAGATTTTACTTCATCTGGTGATTTATGAGGGTACTCAGTTTTTCCACACCTTTGCAAGTACTGCATATTATAATTCTCTGTGTATATGTGTGTGTGTGTCAGTCTAATGATGGAAAATTGTTCCATGTGCATTTCTCAAATTGCTAATGGAGTTGAAAATCTTTTCTCACATTTTCCCAGCCATATGTGTTTCTCTTATTTTACACAGTAATGTATGCAAGATACATAGAACAGTGCCTAGCACATGATTCATGCTATAAACCCAACATTCAAAAAACTAAGATCATGACATCCAGTCCCATCACTTCATGGCAAATAGAAGGGGAGAAAGTGGGAGCAGTGACAGATTCTGTTTTCTCAGGCTCCCAAATCACTTCAGAAGGTGACTGCAGCCATGAAATTCAAAGACACTTGATCCTTGGAAAGAAAGCTATGACAAGCCTAGACAGAAAATTAAAGCAGAGACATCACAAAGGTTTATATAGTCAAAGTGATGGTTTTTCCAGTAATCAATGTATGGATTTGAGAGTTGGAGCATAAAGAAGGCTGAGCTCCAAAGAATTGATGCTTTTAAACTGTGGTGCTAGAGAAAACTGTTGAGAGTCCCTTGGATAGCAGGGAGATCAAACCAGCCGATCCTAAAGGAAACTAACCCTGAATATTCATTGGAACGTCTGCTGCTAAAGCTGAATCCAGTACTTTGGCCACCTGATGCAAAAAGCTAACTCATTAGAAAAAACCCTGATGCTGGGAAAGATTGGTTGGATGGTGTCATTGGCCCAATGGACATGAGTTTGAGCCAACTCCAGGAGATAGTGAAGGACAAGGAAGCCTAGTGCACTGCAACCCATGTGGTTGCAAAGAGTTGGAATATGACTTAAAGACTGAATGACAATAACAATGCACATAATTTCACACTTTCAGGAAAATCCTTCCTCTGTTTTCCAGCCCAGATTAACTATTGTCTGACTTCCTCTGTGGAGGTTGGCATAGGGGAGACTGTAAATTTGAAGGTTTCTGTCACCATTAGTTGTTCATTTGAATCAGTATAAAAGCCAAATTAAGAGTTGCCTATTTTGTTTCTTCCATCTGCAAGATGCTGCTTTTGCAAGTCAAGAATTTATCAGAGGCTTGACTGTTGTATGTGTGTCTATGTATAAGATATTTTTTTCTAACCATTTCATTTTGTAATTGTTTCAGACTTATAAAAATGTCACAGAAGTAATATAGAGAATTCCAGAATACCCCTTATCCAGGTATACTGACTGTTACATCTTATATAACTAGTATAATTACCAAACCAGGAAATTCACATTGTTGGAATATTATTAACTGTTTTATAACACTTAGATTTTGCTCGTTGTCCCACTAATGTTTTTTTTTTTTTCTTAGTGCAGGATTCTACCTTGTCACATCCCCTTAGTTTCATTTAATCTGGAACTGTAGAGGCTAGCCTTTTTTTTTTTTAAGATTTATTTATTATTTATTTATTGGGGGGTGTGGTGGGGCAGGAGGAGTAGGGCCTTCCTTTCAGGTATTCATCCATTTGGTTCTTTGGCCAGTGTGGGTTTATATAGTCAAAGTGATGGTTTTCCAGTAATCAATGTATGGATTTGAGAGTTGGAGCATAAAGAAGGCTGAGCTCCAAAGAATTGATGCTTTTAAACTGTGGTGCTAGAGAAAACTGTTGAGAGTCCCTTGGATAGCAGGGAGATCAAACCAGCCGATCCTAAAGGAAACTAACCCTGAATATTCATTGGAACGTCTGCTGCTAAAGCTGAATCCAGTACTTTGGCCACCTGATGCAAAAAGCTAACTCATTAGAAAAAACCCTGATGCTGGGAAAGATTGGTTGGATGGTGTCATTGGCCCAATGGACATGAGTTTGAGCCAACTCCAGGAGATAGTGAAGGACAAGGAAGCCTAGTGCACTGCAACCCATGTGGTTGCAAAGAGTTGGAATATGACTTAAAGACTGAATGACAATAACAATGCACATAATTTCACACTTTCAGGAAAATCCTTCCTCTGTTTTCCAGCCCAGATTAACTATTGTCTGACTTCCTCTGTGGAGGTTGGCATAGGGGAGACTGTAAATTTGAAGGTTTCTGTCACCATTAGTTGTTCATTTGAATCAGTATAAAAGCCAAATTAAGAGTTGCCTATTTTGTTTCTTCCATCTGCAAGATGCTGCTTTTGCAAGTCAAGAATTTATCAGAGGCTTGACTGTTGTATGTGTGTCTATGTATAAGATATTTTTTTCTAACCATTTCATTTTGTAATTGTTTCAGACTTATAAAAATGTCACAGAAGTAATATAGAGAATTCCAGAATACCCCTTATCCAGGTATACTGACTGTTACATCTTATATAACTAGTATAATTACCAAACCAGGAAATTCACATTGTTGGAATATTATTAACTGTTTTATAACACTTAGATTTTGCTCGTTGTCCCACTAATGTTTTTTTTTTTTTCTTAGTGCAGGATTCTACCTTGTCACATCCCCTTAGTTTCATTTAATCTGGAACTGTAGAGGCTAGCCTTTTTTTTTTTTAAGATTTATTTATTATTTATTTATTGGGGGGTGGGGTGGGGCAGGAGGGGAGTAGGCGGGCCACTTCTGTTGGTCTTTCATTTGTCTGTATTCATCCATCTTGGTTCTTTGGCCAGTGTGGGCCTCCCATCGCTGTGGCGTCTGTCGTTGCAGAGCACCGGCTCTGGGTGCATGCGCCCCAGAGCTCCGGCTCGGTGATTGGACACATGGGAACAGCCACTCCGCGGCACGTGGGATCTTCCCAGGTCAGGGATCCAACCAGCGCCCCTTGCACTGCAAAGTGGTGTCCTTATCCACTGGACCACCAGGGAAGCCCGAGGCTAGCCTTTTTAAAGGAACGTTACCATCAGTAGACATCCAAATGGTTGAATCAGGACATGATCCTATCTCTGTTCCCATATTGGGATGGATTTGAGGACTGTTGTCAGTATCCTCTATCCTCTGAGATAATTTATACCTTTTACTTATTCTTCCTTTTGTCTTCCAAAGATTCTTTGCACATAGTTCATCTCATGTTTGTAGATTTTCTTATAATGCATTTTTTAAATTAATTTTTAAATTTTTTAACATTTTTGCAGAGTTTTGTCGTTCACAGACATGTATGTTCCCAGATCAGTCATATGCATCTCCCTGTCCCCCTCCCCCCGCCTCCCCCCTCCCAGTCCCCCACCATCCTCATTTATTTCTTTTGGACATCTTGTCTTCTGCCCCATCTGCTTACATCATATATTCTTCCTTGTGCAGTTTACTGTGTTCTTTATCTGCATTGAAGTTGTTCGTGTAAAGACACTGAGACCGTAGTATGGTCTTAATGGACATTCCATAGCATGACCTCTGCTTCTAGCAGCAGCACCAGTTACTGTTGCTCTCTCAGATATCATGCCAGTGACTCATGGGGGTGGAGATTATGGTTGGAGTAGTCTCAGATTGTTGTTTTGTTTTTTTCCTCCTGCAGGAAAGGCAGTTGATAAAAGAGAGATATTTTTTGAATGATTTTGTTTATTTGAAGAACGATTGAGTGGCTCTTAGGTCTATTTCTTCAGCCTTCTCTTATACCCAGAAACCAGAAAGTGGTCATATTTCTTAGTGATATAAATCAAGGGTAGTAATTTTAAAAATATATGGACAGTAGACAGCAATTTGAATATTGTGAGGCCTGTGAATTAGTTTGTGGTGAGGTGTGGAACAAGATAAGCAGTTTTGCAAGATTATCTTTGGGTTTGCTGAATCGGGCTGCAGTGTGGTCAAGTTAGGAAGATTCCTAATACCATTGTGACCGCATGCTTTTTAGGTGTGTTCCCAAAATCCTGGCCCATAGTCCTGGAATAAAACACAAGAACAAGTAAACAAATCTGAAAAGCAGAGCCGTTTTCTAGTATGGTTTTGAAAGCTTTCCTTTTGGTCATTGGCAAAACAGTGCAGACGTGTGGTCTAGTGGTTACAGCCAAAGGCCAAGCAGAAGGAACGAGGCTCTGGCCAGGCCCCAGCCAGCTGCCATGGCTCCTGCGTGCTGTGTGGTCTTGACCCAAAGCCCAGAAAAGTGAGCTTTCCCCCATCTTTGCCTCTATTTTTAAAGGCAAAATAGAGAAGGAGGTGGGAGGAACTAGGGAAATTTGTGCTAAGACCCCTCAGATTAGAAACATGCCCTCTTATAATTATTCATTGCTCATTAATTTTGTCTTTTCCATAAATCTTAAGAGAACTTTACTTCCACCAGGCAAAGGAAATCAACACTCTTGGGGTAAATGAACATGGATTTTTTTGGTTCTGTCTTTTTATTTGGGGAAGGGGTGTGTAGTGTTGAAATACACTGGAGTACTTTTTAACTTTCCCTCTTGAAACGACTTTGCGGAAATGAATGCCATATTTCTCCTGGTGGTTGTTGGCTATGCCAGACATCTGGGTGGATTATGCTACCTGGCTTTGGCAACTTGTCCAGCTACTTCACACCTCTGTGTGCTGTCTCAGGAAGATGTTGACTTACTCATGGCCAAAATTGATCATATTCTTTCTGTCTTTAATGTTATTTACTTATATTGTGTTCATGTTTGGAGTTCATATCTGAATTAACTTGAGGGCAGTGAGTTGAGTTGGCTTCTGTTATGTTCAACTCTACAGTTGAATTCATTTGTTGAATGTCTTGGATTCTGGTCACTATTGGGCCACTCTAAATAGAAATCCATGGAGGCAAGGATCTTGCTGTTCTTATTCTTCTGTGCATTTCTAGCACTGGAATAGCCCCAGGCCGACATAAGCATATTGATTGAGAATCCATGTTAAATAAATATTTTTTTAATGAATAAATAGAGAAAATTGAATACTCAGGAGTGTGTTTCTCTTTTTAGTCACAGGCTTTGAATTTATCTACATTTACTTCCACATTTCTCAGGGTTTCTTCTCATTTTTTTAGTGATTATTGGTAGGTGGCAGAAACCGGTGTCCTGAACCAGAGAAAATCTCAGGTTAGAAAGTTAAGAGACTGGAGATCTGGAATGGGTTGAGAAGTTTATAATCTTCTGACTGTTATATACTGTCTGCAGTATTGACAATAAAGCTAGGATTGATGTATGTATATATTACATTTATATACATAATATTAGGGGATTTCCCTGGTGACTCAGTGGTAAAGAATCCCCCTGCCAATGCAGAAGAAGACACCTGTTCGATCTCTGGTCTGGGAGGATCCCCTGGAGAAGGAAGTAGCACCTAACTCCAGTATTCTTTCCTGAAAAATCCAGTAGACAGTGGAACCTGGCGGGCCACAGTCCACGGAGTCACAAAGAGTCGCACACAACTTAATGAATAAACCACAATATATATTAGTATATATGTGTGCTTCTGTATGTAGTATTGTGTGTGTGTGTGTGTGTGTGTGTGTGTGTGTGTATCTTATTGCTGCTGGCTTTCCTTGAATTTATGTAGAATGCATAATTATAGTCAGAGCTGTGTTTTTAATGGTTATGCTGCTGTGTTGTGGGAGACTTTGTGGCTACCATCATCCCTGTGGCCATGCTGAAGAAGTAAGAGTAATAGGGAAGGGCTGACCTTAGCCTTCCTAAGCTAAGCTGAGACAATTCCTTTCCTTTGACCCTTCATTTAGAAATTAAAAAATATATACCCTAAGAAAAGGTATGTATGTGTGTTGTATACACATATGTACATGTGCATGCACATGTACATACATATGCACACACAAACACACATGTGCAATGATAAGGTACAATAGAGAAGTTGGCAGTAGTCATTTATTATAATCCCACAAATGGGTTTCACTCTCTGTATTCAAATGAATTCCTACTGTTCGAGTTTACTTCATTTGTGTTAGGAAATGGGCTTTGGAATCACCCAAACTGAGTTGGAACCCTGATTCTACCATGGATCCTTGAGCAACGTACCTGACATCTCCAAACTTCAGTTTACCGAGCTTTAAACTGGGGAGAAAATAGACTTTATGAGATTTGAGGAGATAACACATTGTTTCACATCTGTTCTATAAAGATTAGTTGTACACTTACATGTGAATTTCAGAAGCTTTTAGATTTTATATGTGCCTGCATATACAGACTTGCAAAGTCTATCCATGCTCTGTACTGACTGCCTTTTGGGTTAGTTATAGTCAGTGGAACTATAATGATTTATAAAAAGCTTAAGTATGGTATATTTTATTTTTATTTATCATTGTGTTTGGAGCAGACTTTAGGATAGAATATGAAACAAGAAAGCAAAAATAGTAGTGAAAGTGGAAGTGCTAGTCACTCGGTCATGTCCTACTCTTTGCAACCCCTTGGACTATAGCCTGCCAGGCTCCTCCATCTGTGGGATTTTCCAGGCAAGAATACTGGTGTGGGTTGCCATTTCCTTCTTCAGGGGATCTTCCTGACCCAGAGATCGAGCCCAGATAGGTAGACTCTACCATCTGAAGCCACCAGGGATGCTAAAAAACATAGAAAAAATAGTAATACTAAAAACAAAAGTTTGGGGCTAGAAATTGGAGAGAAATATGATTTTCAAATGGTTAGGCCAGTTTTGTTAATTTGTGTCAGTATGGCAACAGTACATTATACAAACACAGAAATGTCCTACTGAACTTTAATTTCCAGATGTCGTTGAAGTATCTTGACATACAGAATGGTGCTACTTAGAGTGTACTACTGGCCAGTCTCTGTTGCAAAGGGCTTGAAAGCCTAGTGATTAATACCTTCCTCTCTGTGAAAAGGCTCAGTAGCAGAGCCCTTATCACTCTCACCATAGACGAAACCTGGGCTGTTTCTTTGGGTAAGTGTAATCAGTATTCTTATTGGATTAAGGATATTCAACAGATTGTTCTGCATTCACCAGGTAGTTGACTTGGTCAGTGTGCTCATTACAATCCTTAGAGGACTGGTACAAGCAGAGGAGTTAGACACAGAAGGCAAGTTCGAAGGGTGAGGAGGTAGCTGGCACTTGAATTGCTTCAACTGCTGTGGTGAACAAGGGCTGCCCACTCTGGGATGGAGGATGGACTAGAGGAGGGATGTGACAGTGATGTCTGTGAACCCTCTGAAGTGGCATGCAAGGTGTCTGTCTATGGGACTGCGAAGGAAGGAAAAATACTCATAGTGTTTCTTAGCTTGATAGAGGGTACTGTGGTCCACTGCCATCTGGTCATTTCATGGGAACCTGGTTGTTTCATGAGAATATTTGGGGGAGGGCTCTCTCTTTCTTTTTTTTCTTTTTGTTGTTGTGTTTTTTTGGCTGTGCTGTGTGGGCTGTGGAATCTTAGTTCCTCAACAAGGGGTGAAACCTGGGTCCATGGCCATGGAAGCACTGAGTCTTAACTGAACCACCAGGGAAGTTCTAACCCTCTCTTCTTAGTATCCAGTGAAAGAGTGGCATATTGTTTGATTTGAGTCCATGAAGGAAATTTGGGAAGGCCTTACTGCTGAGTGCATTTGTCCGCTGTCTGCTTGCATTTTGAGTTTGCCCAGAGATAAAATATAACCACATTTCTGTTATAGATGAGTTATACAAAGGACAAACTCTAAAGAGTGAGTGTGCATGTATATGTTTGTATGAGAGAGAGACAAAGAGGGAGGGGGAGGAGAGGGAAAGAGGGTGCGCACAAGGATTGGTGGGGAGTTTTCAGTCTTGCCATTGGATTTCTTTGTCAGGTTGATACCAATGATGCTCACCTCACTTTGGTCAGTGCTTGTATTTTCCTTTTTTTTGGCTGACACATTAACAACTAAACTCTCAGGGTGGTGGTGTGATTTTTTTTTTTTTTTTTAATTTTTGTGTAACTCTAGAAATTTTTTCTTGTAAGAAAAATAGAATCACCATTGCATTTCCTTCTTCCTGAGCAACTCTATTCCTTTCAGTTTCTATTCTTAGTTCAAACAAGAGATCATTGAAGTGATCCTTTGTCTTTTGCAAGTTATTCCTTCTTTGGTTGTGTTATTGTTAGGAGAGTGCTGTGTTTTTGGCAGTGATAACCAATCTGAGTCATTGACCAAGAAAGTCAAGTTCATGGCTACAAAGTGTGTGAATCTGCCCTTGTTTTAGTTCGGCTTTTCCTAGGCCAAATTATGATAGAAATCTAGTTAGTGAAGACCCTCTCTCCAATAACATAGAGCACAGAAACGGCTACATGAGGAACCCTGGTTTGGGAATATGGGATGGGTCCTATGCAGGGACGGGGTTAGGAGGGATGTGACAGTGATGTCTGTGAACCCTCTGAAGTGGCATGCAAGGTGTCTGTCTATGGGACTGCGAAGGAAGGAAAAATACTCATAGTGTTTCTTAGCTTGATAGAGGGTACTGTGGTCCACTGCCATCTGGTCATTTCATGGGAACCTGGTTGTTTCATGAGAATATTTGGGGGAGGGCTCTCTCTTTCTTTTTTTTCTTTTTGTTGTTGTGTTTTTTTGGCTGTGCTGTGTGGGCTGTGGAATCTTAGTTCCTCAACAAGGGGTGAAACCTGGGTCCATGGCCATGGAAGCACTGAGTCTTAACTGAACCACCAGGGAAGTTCTAACCCTCTCTTCTTAGTATCCAGTGAAAGAGTGGCATATTGTTTGATTTGAGTCCATGAAGGAAATTTGGGAAGGCCTTACTGCTGAGTGCATTTGTCCGCTGTCTGCTTGCATTTTGAGTTTGCCCAGAGATAAAATATAACCACATTTCTGTTATAGATGAGTTATACAAAGGACAAACTCTAAAGAGTGAGTGTGCATGTATATGTTTGTATGAGAGAGAGACAAAGAGGGAGGGGGAGGAGAGGGAAAGAGGGTGCGCACAAGGATTGGTGGGGAGTTTTCAGTCTTGCCATTGGATTTCTTTGTCAGGTTGATACCAATGATGCTCACCTCACTTTGGTCAGTGCTTGTATTTTCCTTTTTTTTGGCTGACACATTAACAACTAAACTCTCAGGGTGGTGGTGTGATTTTTTTTTTTTTTTTTAATTTTTGTGTAACTCTAGAAATTTTTTCTTGTAAGAAAAATAGAATCACCATTGCATTTCCTTCTTCCTGAGCAACTCTATTCCTTTCAGTTTCTATTCTTAGTTCAAACAAGAGATCATTGAAGTGATCCTTTGTCTTTTGCAAGTTATTCCTTCTTTGGTTGTGTTATTGTTAGGAGAGTGCTGTGTTTTTGGCAGTGATAACCAATCTGAGTCATTGACCAAGAAAGTCAAGTTCATGGCTACAAAGTGTGTGAATCTGCCCTTGTTTTAGTTCGGCTTTTCCTAGGCCAAATTATGATAGAAATCTAGTTAGTGAAGACCCTCTCTCCAATAACATAGAGCACAGAAACGGCTACATGAGGAACCCTGGTTTGGGAATATGGGATGGGTCCTATGCAGGGACGGGGTTAGGAGAACACATCCTACACCAAGATCAAGTTGCTCACTTGGTGCCTTTTTGTGAAATAGTTCTAGGGTGGTAGGTGATTGGGAAGTGTAAAGTCTTTAAGTTTAAAGTTTCTCTCAAAATAGTCGTTGCCCTTGGAGGACCTTTGAGGGAGGCCGGAAATGTAAAGTGAGATGAGGAAGGAGGCAGCAACTGTTTGGGGTCCAGCTCTTTGGGAACCTAGCACCCGTGGTATCACTTGGATTCCCAGGGGGAGGATCACATTGGGGTTTAGGCTAGAATCTAGTTTAGATCGGTAGATGTGAACTTTGGGTAAGTTAACTAACTTTCAGGACTTGATTATCTCATCTGAAGAAAAAAGGAACTTGTCATGGTGGTAGACATGTCAATCTTCAGAACCTTATCAGTCTTAGGGGTGTCCTTCCACCTCTGAAATATGAATCCAAATCTCTGACTAAACAGCCAGTTGAGATCTGATCACGTGGAGTAGCTGAGGGTACTACCCCAGAGGGTCCCCATGCTGCTCTGGCTACTCATGTAGAAAGTTTTTCCATGTCTGTTGGGTTGGAGATGAACACACCGTAAGAGGAGTCCTGAATTGGAGATGTGGCAGGTATGTTAGTTTGCTGGAGTTGCCGAAACAAATGAGCAGAAACCAGTGGGCCTTAAATTGTAGAAATGTGTTCTGGTGCAGTCCTGGAGGTGAGAAGCCTCAGTGAAGGAGTTACAGGGCTGTGCTCCCTCCTAGTGATCCAGGAGGGTGCTCCCTTGCCTTGCACTACTCTGGTAGCTCCAGGCACTCATTGGTTTGTGGCTGCGTCACTCCATCTTCTGCCTCTGTTTTCACATGACATTCTTCTCTTCTCTGTGTTGCGAACTCTTCTGTCTCTTAGAAGGATACTTGTCATTGAACTTGGGGACCATTGGATAACCAAGGATTGTCTTTTTATAGGTACATCTGCTAGGGTCCTTTTTCCAAATAAGGTCACACTCACAGGTTTGGAGGGTTAGGACACCATCCAACCCATTAGAGCAGAATAACTTCCTTTCTTGGTCTCTCAGTTTAGAGGTAACATACACCGTCTTCACTGCCAACATTCAGTTGTGAGGGAGGCCTCTGCCTGGGGAGCTTTCTTTCATGGGTGTGTTTCTGTCTTGTGTCTTTTCTGTCGTCTGTCTTGTGTCAATTCTGTCTTTGTGTTTGTCTGGAGAAGGCCTTCTCATTGTCCTTCTGTGCTCTCTTAGACATTTCCAGCTGAAAGCTAACTCTCTATGAATAAGGAGATAGAGGAGGCACACTGTTTGGGGTCCAGCTCTTTGGGAACCTAGCACCCGTGGTATCACTTGGATTCCCAGGGGAGGATCACATTGGGGTTTAGGCTAAAATCTAGTTTAGATCGGTAGATGTGAACTTTGGGTAAGTTAACTAACTTTCAGGACTTGATTATCTCATCTGAAGAAAAAAGGAACTTGTCATGGTGGTAGACATGTCAATCTTCAGAACCTTATCAGTCTTAGGGGTGTCCTTCCACCTCTGAAATATGAATCCAAATCTCTGACTAAACAGCCAGTTGAGATCTGATCACGTGGAGTAGCTGAGGGTACTACCCCAGAGGGTCCCCATGCTGCTCTGGCTACTCATGTAGAAAGTTTTTCCATGTCTGTTGGGTTGGAGATGAACACACCGTAAGAGGAGTCCTGAATTGGAGATGTGGCAGGTATGTTAGTTTGCTGGAGTTGCCGAAACAAATGAGCAGAAACCAGTGGGCCTTAAATTGTAGAAATGTGTTCTGGTGCAGTCCTGGAGGTGAGAAGCCTCAGTGAAGGAGTTACAGGGCTGTGCTCCCTCCTAGTGATCCAGGAGGGTGCTCCCTTGCCTTGCACTACTCTGGTAGCTCCAGGCACTCATTGGTTTGTGGCTGCGTCACTCCATCTTCTGCCTCTGTTTTCACATGACATTCTTCTCTTCTCTGTGTTGCGAACTCTTCTGTCTCTTAGAAGGATACTTGTCATTGAACTTGGGGACCATTGGATAACCAAGGATTGTCTTTTTATAGGTACATCTGCTAGGGTCCTTTTTCCAAATAAGGTCACACTCACAGGTTTGGAGGGTTAGGACACCATCCAACCCATTAGAGCAGAATAACTTCCTTTCTTGGTCTCTCAGTTTAGAGGTAACATACACCGTCTTCACTGCCAACATTCAGTTGTGAGGGAGGCCTCTGCCTGGGGAGCTTTCTTTCATGGGTGTGTTTCTGTCTTGTGTCTTTTCTGTCGTCTGTCTTGTGTCAATTCTGTCTTTGTGTTTGTCTGGAGAAGGCCTTCTCATTGTCCTTCTGTGCTCTCTCTAGACATTTCCAGCTGAAAGCAATAGAAGCCTTGGCTTCTTAGTGGAGGCAGGGGTTGGGGTGGAGGGGGGATCTGTGGATAGAAAGATAAAAAGTTATTAAAATGAAAATGGATTCTGACTCTGTCCATGGGCCATCCTGTTAGTCAAAGGCAGATACAGGTATTTGCTGTGTGGAAGTTCAGTCACGGCTAAGCTCTCATTCACATGGGCACTTGGCTGTTGCTGTATGTACTTGTTTGTTTTTATTAAGATGGTAGCAGCCAAATGGCACGGAGAGGAGGATATAACTTTTAACGCCTTGCCCTAACCGGTGCACTGAAGCTGTCCTGTGGTGTGGTGTGACCAGCTGAGCACCCCGTACTACCCAGGATGCCCCTCCCCCACTGTCACTCTCCTTCATTGACACAGGAAAGGATGTAATCTGCTCATCAACATTTTGAGCCTCTGGAGTTTACTTCAGTAAACATGCATTGAGTGTAAAGTATGTTCCAACTACTGTGTAGACGTTGAGAGAAGACACCTGCCTTTGTTCCTTAAATAGTTCCCCTTTCCCATCTCTTGTCATACCTTTTTCCAGTCCTGAGCACTATCGTGGCTAGGTGTTTTAAATCTAACAACATTTTGTTTTTAAAACCTCCATGTGAGAGAGTTTCTGTGTGCCAAATGTTTATGGCTGTGGTGTTTTGTTGCTTCAAGCCTCATTTCCCATAAGCTGGGAGCTTTCACCAGCCTATTTCAAGCACCTGCTGGTTTTGCCACCTCCGTCCTTCCTAATTCGCTGGACTTTCCAGTCCTCACCCTGGAGGAGACTATGTCCTACTAGTTCAGTGTTTCAGGACTTGCCAAAATTAGGGCAAGTCTTACATGGACAGGATTTTCCTCTTATTCTTTATTTATTTTTATAAGGTGGGATTTATGCAGTACCAGTTGACAAGAGACCAGCCAAGAGTAATCCTAGTCAGCACTAGGTATTCCCTCTGCCTGACAGGTGAGCTTTGACTGTCCACCTGGGGTGGGGTCACAGAGCTGTCTCAGTTTGGTACGGGGATTCCTGCAGAACCTTTGGACCATGGAAGGGCATGCTTCCTGCATCCTTTTATAGATGGTGCAAGGCCAGCAAGCACATAAACAAGGGATTTGCAAACACTACAGGTTTTAGTTCTGCAGCCTAGCTCTGGGAAAGGTGATTATTACAGACTATTAGTAATTAAGATCTGCTAGTTGCGTTCTTCCTATGAGGTAAAAGAATGTTATGCCCCCAAAATGTGATTTTTTTCTGAGGATTTATTATAATATTCACCCAGTTTAGAGCTCAGGTCAGGCTACGCTTTTTTTCTCTGCTCCTTTGATGAGTCCCTACATCCACTTTCTTGGCTTCTGGTAGAATCACTTTGTTCTTATAATTGAAAAGTGCCAAAGTGACCTCTCTTCTGTGTTATAATATGTTTTATATAATAAGTTGATGAATTACACTCTACTTAACCCCAGCCCTTTTGGAGTCATTCATTTGGACCTGTTTTATCTCCAGTTATGTTTTCTCTCCAGCTCTCTGTTTTCTGCTTCCTTGTTAGGTCAGCCTACCCGCTTCCCATTGGGATGTCTAAATCCTCCCTCTTAGGGACTTGCCAGGTTCTCTTGCCTAGATCAGTAACTTTTTCTGGTAGCACAGTATCTGGCACGTTAGTCCACTCGAGATACCTTTGGAAAGTGCTTGAAACTCGATGAGTATCCAGTGGTGATAGAAGGTCAGCATAGTTGTTTCAGGTGTTTTGATGCCCATCCTGTGTGCTCATGAAGTATCTGTCTTAGATTTTTTGTTTTCTTATTGTTTAGGGACTGCAGTTTGGCTACTTACTGATATATTTTATGCAAGGCTATCCCTGAACAGCTTCAGTGACATCAATTCCAAAGTGCACTGTTGGTTTAATAACCACTTTCATAGAGCAAGAAGGAAACATCTTATTAAATGTAAGTAAGGATTATATTGAAATAAGGTGCATACCAATTTCAGGGGGAAAAGTGTTTAGAATTGAGGAAATGGGGTGTATATATGCTTCCCTGGTGGCTCAGTGGTGAGGAATCTGCCAGAGATGCAGATCTGGGTTTGTTTCTTGGGTTAGGAAGATCCCCTGGAGAAGGGAATAGCTACCCACTCCAGTATTCTTGCCTGGGAAATCCTCTGGAGAGAGGAACCTGGTGGGCCTGAGTCTAGTCAGACATGACTTAGCTTTCGGAGAAGAGGGTGTATATATAAGCCCCTAGTGATGTACTGAGATTGACATGGAGGAAAATTGCATAGGCAGGAGGTTTTGGAGGGAGGAAGGGCATGAGACTGTTTTTTAAAATCCAGTAGATAGTATGAATTATGAAAAATGAACATACCCAAATAATAAAACTTGCATAATGCTTATGGACACTTACGTTTATGGGTGTTTATGGACCCTCTGTGTCTGCCCAGGTTAAAATCTCCAGCATCACGCATTGTCCTGGTTTGACCCTGTCAGGGAAACTTTCCAAGGAATGACTGAAGAAGACATCTTGCAGTGTTTTGTATCAGAAACCTTACTTAGTTTATTAACACTAAAACCTCCATAGGTCTCTAATGGGGAGAGCAGGAGTAGATGACCATTTCCAGATGTTAGTGTCCTCAAAGCTTGTCTCTCTGCCCAGGACACATCTCAGGCTGTCCCTGTGTAGCATGCAGCAGGCTCACAGTGAATCCTTCTAAAACTTGCTGCTTGCTTGGCTTTACTTACTCAGAATGTCAGAATCCTGGTTGTGGTGAGGAGTGGAATCCAGCTAGCGCAGGTATTTCTTTGGAACAGTCTCTGGAGGGTTTTGTGTACTCAGGACTTTAGAAGATAACTGAGGATTAGTTGGGAATGCTTAAACCCCACTATGTGATGAAGCCAGGCGAGATTTGGGGCATAAATACAGGGGTAGGAGTGTTTGTTTTTCTGTTTTCATTATCTCAGTCCCTGAAATGAGCAGTTTACCTGTGGAAGCAGAGGTTGTAATTCATTGAGAACATTAACTGATGACAGACCACTAAAACAATTAGTCACAGCTTAGCTCATTGTCCTCCTCCCTTCACGGTTTCATTTCTTGTGAGACTTCTTGTCTGTGTCCTGGTCTTACTCTGAGTGGGAGGTAAGTATTCAAAAGCAGAGCACAGGGGAATTGTAAATCTCACAAAAGCTGCAGGATTTTGTGAAGTCTGTGAAAGTGATATTGAGACCTTCTTGAATCGTGTGCCTGGTCTGGACAAAAGGAGGACCTTGGGTGTTAGACCAGGTAGCAGCTGATGAGGAGAAAATCTGTGAGGACGGCAACTTGATAGACACTGGAAATGAGAATGATCTGAATTGAAGGATTAAGAATGTACCTTCGGGAAAGAGGCAGCTACCACAGTGGCAACTGTGGCAGCGGCTCAGGTGGCAGTGCATAAAGGGACCACCACCAGGTGATGCGGTGACTGCTGCTGCAGGCTCAGGAGCCGAGTGGGTCTCGGCCCTCAGTCTGTCTCGCCCGACCCGAACCCCCCATCTTCTCTGGCTGACCCGCAATCACCAAGGCAGACTCGCACCCCTTCGCCCCTTACCTGTCCCTACCCTGCCCCTGCCCCAGGGGCCACCGCCACCTACCTTCCACGATGGCTCTGAAGGAAATCCACAGGGAACTGAATAACATGGCACGGGACCCCCCCAGCACAGTGTTCAGCAGGTCCCATTGGAGATGATATGTTCCATTGGCAAGCTACAATAATGGGGCCAAATGACAGTCCCTATCGGGGTGGAGTATTTTCCTTGAAAATTCATTTCCCAACAGATTACCCTTTCAAACCTCCTAAGGTTGCATTTACAACAAGAATTTATCATCCAAATGTTAACAGTAATGGCAGCATTTGTCTTGATATTCTGTGGTCACAGTGGTCTTCAGCACTAATTCAAAAGGACTTTTATCCATCTGTTCTCTGTTGTGTGATTCCAGTCCAGATGATCCTTTAGTGCCTGAGATTGCTTGGATCTACAAAACAGATAGAGAAAAGTACAACAGACTAGCTTGGGAATGGACTCAGAAGTATGCGATGTAATTGAAGAAAGTATTGGATAACCTCTGCAAATATAGGGAACTCTTCACAGCTTAGCTCATTGTCCTCCTCCCTTCACGGTTTCATTTCTTGTGAGACTTCTTGTCTGTGTCCTGGTCTTACTCTGAGTGGGAGGTAAGTATTCAAAAGCAGAGCACAGGGAATTGTAAATCTCACAAAAGCTGCAGGATTTTGTGAAGTCTGTGAAAGTGATATTGAGACCTTCTTGAATCGTGTGCCTGGTCTGGACAAAAGGAGGACCTTGGGTGTTAGACCAGGTAGCAGCTGATGAGGAGAAAATCTGTGAGGACGGCAACTTGATAGACACTGGAAATGAGAATGATCTGAATTGAAGGATTAAGAATGTACCTTCGGGAAAGAGGCAGCTACCACAGTGGCAACTGTGGCAGCGGCTCAGGTGGCAGTGCATAAAGGGACCACCACCAGGTGATGCGGTGACTGCTGCTGCAGGCTCAGGAGCCGAGTGGGTCTCGGCCCTCAGTCTGTCTCGCCCGACCCGAACCCCCCATCTTCTCTGGCTGACCCGCAATCACCAAGGCAGACTCGCACCCCTTCGCCCCTTACCTGTCCCTACCCTGCCCCTGCCCCAGGGGCCACCGCCACCTACCTTCCACGATGGCTCTGAAGGAAATCCACAGGGAACTGAATAACATGGCACGGGACCCCCCCAGCACAGTGTTCAGCAGGTCCCATTGGAGATGATATGTTCCATTGGCAAGCTACAATAATGGGGCCAAATGACAGTCCCTATCGGGTGGAGTATTTTCCTTGAAAATTCATTTCCCAACAGATTACCCTTTCAAACCTCCTAAGGTTGCATTTACAACAAGAATTTATCATCCAAATGTTAACAGTAATGGCAGCATTTGTCTTGATATTCTGTGGTCACAGTGGTCTTCAGCACTAATTCAAAAGGACTTTTATCCATCTGTTCTCTGTTGTGTGATTCCAGTCCAGATGATCCTTTAGTGCCTGAGATTGCTTGGATCTACAAAACAGATAGAGAAAAGTACAACAGACTAGCTTGGGAATGGACTCAGAAGTATGCGATGTAATTGAAGAAAGTATTGGATAACCTCTGCAAATATAGGGGAACTCTGAAAAAGACAAAAAAACTGTACCTTGGGAAAATTAATGAGAATGTAGTAATGACTGTTTTTATTAATTAATTTAAAATTTTGGCCTCTTTTGTTGTTGTTGTTTTTCTTTTTTAATTTATTTATTTTCATTCATCCTTATTCTCTGGCCTGCATGGGCCTCCCATGAGTGGGCTTTCTCGTTGCAGAGCACCGGCTCTGGGTGTGTACACTCCAGAGCGCTGGCTTGTAATTGGACACACTAGTCCAGTCGCTCCCGGGCATGTGGGATCTTCCCGGGCCAGGGATCAAACTGGTGCCCCTTGCACTGCAAGGCAGACTGTTTACCCACTGGACCAACAGGGAAGCCCATAATGACCATTTTTTAACTGTGCACTTAAAGTTGAACTTAGACTCATGAAAAAACAGAGAATAGACATAAAGACATTGTGGAGACCGAACAGTGGGAGGGAGTAACATGGAAACCTATACTGTCATGTGTAGAAAAGATAGCTATTGTCATTGTGCTAGGGGAATAGGAGTACCTACAACCACTTGGAGTGATGGTCTGGAGGGATGGGAGGGGGGGAACTGGGTGGGGAGAGGGTCAAGGGATATGCATATGAATGATCTTGGAACATACTTGTACAAAAAAAAAAAAGTTGAACTTAGAGACTATCTTACAGCATTTATCATAACATTTTGTAGGAAAAGCTTTGTTTTTCATGACAGTCTGTTAAGATTTTGTGCACAGGTGAAATACGAAGTTTAGACTTATATAAAGGAACCTTATTTTGATTATTATTTTATTTTTTCTAGATAAAGTCCTACTTGGCCCTCTCTCCCTCACCTAAGACCTCCATTTGATCATCGAATGTTGGTCTTCATGTTAGGAATATTCACCTTGGGTCTTGGATTTTGTACCAGTCATCCTGTGATAACAAGGCTCTGTTTCTAATACATACGGACAGTACATGCAGACAGGCAGGTCCTCCTCTCTAAGAAAGGTCTCCCTTGGGTTTGATCTAGATTTCTGTGCAGTCCTATTCTTATTCCCTGCTGCCCTGTATTAGAAAGTATCATCTTTTATTGCAGCGCACACTGCTTTTTATAGGACACCCTCCAGCTCCTATGTGACAACTCAGAGTTCAGCTTGAAGTGCAGAGAATTTAGCAGTTCAACTGCTTAGGAAACTTGTGCCTGTCTAAACAAGACCTCTCTCTCTGTCTCTCTGTCGCCTCTCCTCCGCCTTTCAGCCCTCTCCACTCTCTCATTCTCTCCACATCCTCTCTCCCCACAGTAATTCCTCCCACTTTCACACATTATCTTTTCATTTGCACGTGCTGGGGTTTCCAGTCTGGAAAAGTAACTTGAACTATGACTTAAATTCCACATAGTTTTCTAGAGAAATCTTTATTTCATAAGCTTCAGTTCAGAATGACTTGTAACTTCACACAAAGGCATGAGCACATTGGAAGTAACAGAGGAGGGTGTATGGAAGGGCTCTTCTCTCTGTCTGATTAAAAACACAAATCAGGGCTTCCCTGGTGGTCCAGTGGGTAAGGACACCGCCTTGCAGTGCAAGGGGCGCCGGTTCCATCCCTGGCCTGGGAAGATCCCGCGTGCCGTGGAGTGGCTGGACCCATGTGTACCGAGCTCGCACTTGGAGCGATGGTCTGGAGGGATGGGAGGGAACTGGGTGGGGAGAGGGTCAAGGGATATGCATATGAATGATCTTGGAACATACTTGTACAAAAAAAAAAAAGTTGAACTTAGAGACTATCTTACAGCATTTATCATAACATTTTGTAGGAAAAGCTTTGTTTTTCATGACAGTCTGTTAAGATTTTGTGCACAGGTGAAATACGAAGTTTAGACTTATATAAAGGAACCTTATTTTGATTATTATTTTATTTTTTCTAGATAAAGTCCTACTTGGCCCTCTCTCCCTCACCTAAGACCTCCATTTGATCATCGAATGTTGGTCTTCATGTTAGGAATATTCACCTTGGGTCTTGGATTTTGTACCAGTCATCCTGTGATAACAAGGCTCTGTTTCTAATACATACGGACAGTACATGCAGACAGGCAGGTCCTCCTCTCTAAGAAAGGTCTCCCTTGGGTTTGATCTAGATTTCTGTGCAGTCCTATTCTTATTCCCTGCTGCCCTGTATTAGAAAGTATCATCTTTTATTGCAGCGCACACTGCTTTTTATAGGACACCCTCCAGCTCCTATGTGACAACTCAGAGTTCAGCTTGAAGTGCAGAGAATTTAGCAGTTCAACTGCTTAGGAAACTTGTGCCTGTCTAAACAAGACCTCTCTCTCTGTCTCTCTGTCGCCTCTCCTCCGCCTTTCAGCCCTCTCCACTCTCTCATTCTCTCCACATCCTCTCTCCCCACAGTAATTCCTCCCACTTTCACACATTATCTTTTCATTTGCACGTGCTGGGGTTTCCAGTCTGGAAAAGTAACTTGAACTATGACTTAAATTCCACATAGTTTTCTAGAGAAATCTTTATTTCATAAGCTTCAGTTCAGAATGACTTGTAACTTCACACAAAGGCATGAGCACATTGGAAGTAACAGAGGAGGGTGTATGGAAGGGCTCTTCTCTCTGTCTGATTAAAAACACAAATCAGGGCTTCCCTGGTGGTCCAGTGGGTAAGGACACCGCCTTGCAGTGCAAGGGGCGCCGGTTCCATCCCTGGCCTGGGAAGATCCCGCGTGCCGTGGAGTGGCTGGACCCATGTGTCCAATTACCGAGCCGGAGCTCTGGAGCGCATGCGCCCAGAGCCGGTGCTCTGCGACAACAGAGGCCACCACGATGGGAGGCCCACACGGGCCGAAGAACAAAGATGGATGAAAATGGACAAATGAAAGACCAATGGAAGTGGCCCACCTGCTCCCCTCCCTCCCTACCCCACCCTCCTCAAATAAATAAATAAATAAATCTAAAAAAAAAAACCAAAAAAACAAATCAGGGGCTTCCTTGGTGGTCCAGTGGGTAAAAGTCCACCTTGCAGTGTAGGGGGCACCGGTTTGATCCCTGGCCTGGGAGGATCCCACGTTCTGTGGAGCAACTGGACCAGTGTGTGTTCAATTACAAGCCAGCACTCTGAAGTGCATGTGCCCAGAGCTCTCTGCTCTGAGAGAGGCCACTGCAATGGGAGGCCCACACAGGCCAAAGAATAAAGATGGATGAAAAATTAAAAAAAAAAAAAATCAATAAAAAGAGGCCAAAAATTAACAACAACAACAAAAACACGAATCAGTAGAAAAAAAAAATCAAAGGATAGAAATGGAAATTTGAACAAAGGACCCCTAACATGTACAGTCATTTTTTATTCAGAGAACATTTTTTACTCTTTTAAGCATGTGTTTAGATAGCTAACCTCCCTCCCCCAACCTCTAATAAATTGACACCCAGATCGCATTTTAAATAGGATTTGGGATTGTGCTGACTCAGATTTTATGTGAAGGTAAGCTCTCTCTCCATCTATTAGTAATTCCTCCCACTTTCACACATTATCTTTTCATTTGCACGTGCTGGGGTTTCCAGTCTGGAAAAGTAACTTGAACTATGACTTAAATTCCACATAGTTTTCTAGAGAAATCTTTATTTCATAAGCTTCAGTTCAGAATGACTTGTAACTTCACACAAAGGCATGAGCACATTGGAAGTAACAGAGGAGGGTGTATGGAAGGGCTCTTCTCTCTGTCTGATTAAAAACACAAATCAGGGCTTCCCTGGTGGTCCAGTGGGTAAGGACACCGCCTTGCAGTGCAAGGGGCGCCGGTTCCATCCCTGGCCTGGGAAGATCCCGCGTGCCGTGGAGTGGCTGGACCCATGTGTCCAATTACCGAGCCGGAGCTCTGGAGCGCATGCGCCCAGAGCCGGTGCTCTGCGACAACAGAGGCCACCACGATGGGAGGCCCACACGGGCCGAAGAACAAAGATGGATGAAAATGGACAAATGAAAGACCAATGGAAGTGGCCCACCTGCCCCCCTCCCTCCCTACCCCACCCTCCTCAAATAAATAAATAAATAAATCTAAAAAAAAAAACCAAAAAAACAAATCAGGGGCTTCCTTGGTGGTCCAGTGGGTAAAAGTCCACCTTGCAGTGTAGGGGGCACCGGTTTGATCCCTGGCCTGGGAGGATCCCACGTTCTGTGGAGCAACTGGACCAGTGTGTGTTCAATTACAAGCCAGCACTCTGAAGTGCATGTGCCCAGAGCTCTCTGCTCTGAGAGAGGCCACTGCAATGGGAGGCCCACACAGGCCAAAGAATAAAGATGGATGAAAAATTAAAAAAAAAAAAAATCAATAAAAAGAGGCCAAAAATTAACAACAACAACAAAAACACGAATCAGTAGAAAAAAAAAATCAAAGGATAGAAATGGAAATTTGAACAAAGGACCCCTAACATGTACAGTCATTTTTTATTCAGAGAACATTTTTTACTCTTTTAAGCATGTGTTTAGATAGCTAACCTCCCTCCCCCAACCTCTAATAAATTGACACCCAGATCGCATTTTAAATAGGATTTGGGATTGTGCTGACTCAGATTTTATGTGAAGGTAAGCTGTGTAGACTGCCGAAATATTTAGTTAACTGTGACAATGAAAAACCTCTTAAGTGCTATTATAACCAGTGCTAAAAATAATTTGTAGCAATCATATATTTAATATATTTAAAATAAAAAGTATTAGCAGATTATTGTTCTGCAACCTTCCTTAAATGTTAGGACCTGAGACACAGGTACACTAGTACACAGGAAAAGATGAATACCATTTGAAAATAATATATAGAGAAAAATGTGCACTTTTGTTTTTAGTTCACTTTTCTTATGCAATTAGGAATGACTCATCTAACAGAATGTCAGAGCCGGAGGAGACCCTAATAGTCAGTTTGAACACCTCCGTCATTTGCAGAAGAAGAAAGCCTGAGGAGAAGAATGAATTCCCTGCTGAATGCACAAGTACTTAGCGGCAGAGCCAGGATGAGACCCTAGGGCTGCTGGCTCCCAATTTTATGCACTTTCATTATATGCACTCTTAAATGGACATTTGTAGGAGTGATATAGTGAGGGTTCATCTGTTTATTCATTTTATCATTATTTGGCAGATTGGGTACCTGCTCCACCCAGTATGTTAATTTTCTATTGCTTTGTAACAAATCACCACAAACTGGGCTTAAAACAATTGACATTTATCAGCTCATAGTTCTAAAGCCCAGAAACCCAGCTTGATGTGTCTGAGTTCTTTGCTCCAGCTGAAATCAGAGTGGCAGCTGACTGTGTTCTCTGGATTCAAGATCCTCTTCCAAAGTCATTTCTGTAATGAGTGGAATTCAGTTTCTTGTGTTTGTAGGACTCGAGCCCACAGTCCCCAGCTTGCCATCAGCTGAGGCCCACTGGAGCATCCAGAGGCAGCCCCACCTCCTCATCATGTGATCTCCATTTTCAAGCCAGCAGCAGCATGTGGAATCCTTCCTGAACTTTGACTCTCTTTCTTTTGCTACCAGCTTGAGAATACTCTCTGCTTTTAATGAACATATGTGATTAGATTAAGCACATCTAGATCATCTGTATATTTTGGGGATTTTTAAAAGTTTTTTTATTTTACTTTTTACTTTTACAGCATCTCTGTGTTTTAAGGTCAGCTGACTTGGGATTTTAATTGAGAAAACTTCTTCAGAGTCATACTTAGATTAGCATTTGAATGACCACGTCCTGGGCACCGCGTAGGAGTTTACTCTTATTACTATTCTCACTAGTTCTCCGTAAGAGAAACTATATTAAATAGCTCAGAGACCTTTACACAAACACGGCGTGGTCCCCTCAGGGCGTGAGCGTCGGACCTTGACAATAAAGTATCATGGTCTCAAGTATTGTCAAACCAAGAGTGGGTTTATTAATCATCAAATAAAGGCAAGCACAAGTAATCAGAAATAATCAGAACTCAATCAAATGTAAACAGATGTTCTTACCCCAGAGCTGGAGAGTCTCGACCTCACATCCGTGCAGCTGATCTCCGTGGGTGAGGCTCCTGCACAATCTACTTCCCTTCTTTTATAATAACACTTTCCTGTTTTCCACGGTCATGAAAATTCTGACCATCAAGAATTCCGTATTTCCAAGGTCCTCATTCTAAGGAAACTCTCTGAGCCTTATCTTATCTGACTGTCTGGGGATTAGAACTCAAAAAGAAGGAACAAGGAGGCTTTTACATTGGCTTTAACATTGTGAGCTATTTGCCTGCCTTCCTCCTTTTATTAGGAAAAATTTACATAAAAATAAAAATAAAACTACCGTCTTAGTCATTCGAACCTATGATTAAAGAAAAACCTATTCCTGGCTTATTTGACCATAGTTTCTTTTAGACACAAATTTCTTCTCTTTTTATATTTTTCCAACTAGAAGTTGTAAATTAATTAGTAATCATAAAGAACCTCTTCCAAAGTCATTTCTGTAATGAGTGGAATTCAGTTTCTTGTGTTTGTAGGACTCGAGCCCACAGTCCCCAGCTTGCCATCAGCTGAGGCCCACTGGAGCATCCAGAGGCAGCCCCACCTCCTCATCATGTGATCTCCATTTTCAAGCCAGCAGCAGCATGTGGAATCCTTCCTGAACTTTGACTCTCTTTCTTTTGCTACCAGCTTGAGAATACTCTCTGCTTTTAATGAACATATGTGATTAGATTAAGCACATCTAGATCATCTGTATATTTTGGGGATTTTTAAAAGTTTTTTTATTTTACTTTTTACTTTTACAGCATCTCTGTGTTTTAAGGTCAGCTGACTTGGGATTTTAATTGAGAAAACTTCTTCAGAGTCATACTTAGATTAGCATTTGAATGACCACGTCCTGGGCACCGCGTAGGAGTTTACTCTTATTACTATTCTCACTAGTTCTCCGTAAGAGAAACTATATTAAATAGCTCAGAGACCTTTACACAAACACGGCGTGGTCCCCTCAGGGCGTGAGCGTCGGACCTTGACAATAAAGTATCATGGTCTCAAGTATTGTCAAACCAAGAGTGGGTTTATTAATCATCAAATAAAGGCAAGCACAAGTAATCAGAAATAATCAGAACTCAATCAAATGTAAACAGATGTTCTTACCCCAGAGCTGGAGAGTCTCGACCTCACATCCGTGCAGCTGATCTCCGTGGGTGAGGCTCCTGCACAATCTACTTCCCTTCTTTTATAATAACACTTTCCTGTTTTCCACGGTCATGAAAATTCTGACCATCAAGAATTCCGTATTTCCAAGGTCCTCATTCTAAGGAAACTCTCTGAGCCTTATCTTATCTGACTGTCTGGGGATTAGAACTCAAAAAGAAGGAACAAGGAGGCTTTTACATTGGCTTTAACATTGTGAGCTATTTGCCTGCCTTCCTCCTTTTATTAGGAAAAATTTACATAAAAATAAAAATAAAACTACCGTCTTAGTCATTCGAACCTATGATTAAAGAAAAACCTATTCCTGGCTTATTTGACCATAGTTTCTTTTAGACACAAATTTCTTCTCTTTTTATATTTTTTCCAACTAGAAGTTGTAAATTAATTAGTAATCATAAAGAAGCTTTTTGTCTCTCTAGAGATGTAAAAGAGGTCATCACTGGAGCCCTTTCTCCCCCACCAACACCTTGTTTATAGAAAAACATTCTTACAATTCTTAAGTTACAAAGGGCGCTCCTTTGAGTTGTAAAGCATTTCATTATCATTAAAAAGCGGGTAAGAGGAAGAACCTTTGTGCTCTATTGGTCTCAGAGAGGCAAGGCTTGCAGGCAATGCCTATCCTCAATGTGAGGAGACACTTGTTTGCTCAGCCCAGACATCCCCTCCGATCTCTCCTGTGAGAAGTGAACATGCCCCCACCTGCCCACGATAACCACAGGGTCAAAGTCTTGGGGGAGCTGTCTTTAGAAATCTATCTGCCATATCTACTTTACCTGGTGGCCCCACTTTGGGCCACCCCCAACATCTGTGGTACTTTTATGAACCTTGAAGTATCTTTGTACTTCAAGGTCCTTGTGATAGAAATAGCCTTTAGGCAGCAATAACTGTCACAAAATCCATGCCCCTGATTGCACAGAAGAGCCCGTGTCATGTACAGCCTGATGGTCATAGCTGGAATTGTTGCCAGTAAGACAGCTGGTACAAACTTATGTGGCGGGAGTAACTTTGGGAGCAGAGGTGAAAGAAACAAACTGGATTATAAAAGCCCAGTTATCTAGGTTCAAGCACCTCTGCCCTCCTGGGGATGACAGCATGAAAAGTTTTTGATACTGAGCCCAGATCAACAAGAAAAAGTTAAGCCTCACATCCTCAGTTTTAGAAGAGAAAAATCTATGACCTAGTATTAAAGAAATTCCTGTCAAAAAATGGTTTAACATACCTAAAAGGGCTAAGTGTAACTTAATGAGAAAAATAGTCTACTTTAGTGGTACCCTAGTAACGTCCTGCTTACTTGAAATAAATCTCAAACTCTTGGTGTGATCAGAAGGGCTAACTTCATTGGCCGTCTTTCTATTTCCAAGCACACCAGACTGTTTTCTCTCTCTCTTTGCACAAGTCTTTGTGCCTTTCAGCTTTTCACATGCTTTTTTTTTTTTTTTTTTTTAACACAGCTTACTCTTTCATCATTTATCAGCCTAAATTGCATGTTACTAGTTTCCTAATTGCCCCGTTTATAGCATTACCATCTTGCCTCTGGTACCTTTTGTTGGATCACCCTGCATACCTTCTCTTTGTTGTTTTTGTTCATTCATCGAGTTGTGTCCAACTCTTTGCAACCCCATGAACTGCAGCATGCCAGGCTTCCCTGTCTTTCACTCTCTCCCAGACTTTGCTCAGACTCATGTCCATTGATTCAGTGATGCTGTCCAGCCCCCACCCCCTGATCTCCTCTTGCCCTCAGTCTTTCCCAGCATTAGGGTCTTCTGTGTGGTCTATTCCTTTTGCTTGTTTATGATTTCTTCCCCACCTTTAGAATGGCACTTCTTGAAATAGGCCTTTTCTAACTCACCTTTGTCTCCCCAATGTCTAGATCAGGGCCCAACATGGAGCTGACAATCACTGTTGAATGTTAAAGAGGTCCCAAGACATTAAATGTTCCTTTGTCACAAAGAGAAGTCATTGTGTAGCAAGAGTAGCACTGTTAGTTTTAGGCAGTTTCAGCATGTTACTCAAACTGTTGTTATTCCTGCTGATCATTATGGCAATCAAGATAAGAACAGCTTGATGACTAGCCCAAGGTCATACCGTTAATCAGAGGAAGAGCTAAAATTGGTCTCCTCAATATTTGATATTTTTCATTCTCCCACATGGAACCTGGTCTATGTTGAAAATGTTCAACTTTTAGTAGTCTGCTCTTTCTTAAACAAAAATCTATTACTGATAGTCTTCTAATGTCTGGTTTGAATTGTTACATTTCATCCTCCTTACTCTGTTCATGTTTTTTCTGCATGTAGATTCTCTTCCAGATTTGTTGTTTTCATTTTCAGTGTCTGTTAAACAAAAATGATGATAGATTCATCTCCCGGTGCAAATTACACATCTTTTGAACTCTGGCCAATGTTCCTAACCCTTAGCATTCTTGGCTTTGTTAAAAATATCATTTACCCTTTAAGATACTTGTGTGGTTGGTATCGAGAGTGAATTAGTGAGAAGCTTCAAATGTTGGAGCAGAGCAGGAGAGATGCGGATGGTGGAAAAGTACATGGAAATTATTTCCCAAATAAAACTTCCTTTGTACTTCTCTTCAGATCACGCCAGGTATTTCTTTCTCTACCGAGGCTTCCTTCATTTAGCAGTGAATTTTACCCTGGCAAATGTGAAATCATGCTTTCGGGTTTTTGCTTGTTTTGCATCCGTGAACCCCCCTCAACTCTTCCCTCCGGAGTTTCTTGAGTAAACAGGAATGTCCTACTTGGGTGGGGTTGCTTTTGCTTCTTGCCTGTATAGAAGAATAAGGGGAAAAAGAAGAGGAAAAGCCAAGACCCTTTTTTCCAAGTTTCCAGATCATCTGCATTCTTAGGCAGTGATATGATGACTTATATTTGGTATCTTTATAGTCTTAATCTGTTCCCAGTTTATCAGCTGCCAGCCAGAAGATCCTGAAAAGTTTTCCTTGTTTAACTAACAAGACTAAATAGTGATAGTTTTTTCTTTCTCTTTCTCTTTCTTTTTAAAAATCTCTGGTTGATAAAGCTATTTATTTGTGAAGCATTGATTCTGCTTGAGTGGTTAGAGAAACTACATAAACTCTGAAACCAAGCAAGCCCAATGAAACCTGCAGTGGAATAGAGAATAGGCACAGCCTTTTACATAACCACAGGGAATGCTTAACTTTTAATGTCTGAGTATCTTGAAAACATCAACTGGAGGCAAAATAACTAAAGGGTCAAAAGAATTCCACATAGTTATACATTATAAAAGGATCGCCTGAAATTTTGCTGCCACGTCTGCAATATTCTTTATAGATTATCAGACAATCAACAAGAGGAAACCTGAAATCTGAAGGGTTTCAAGTCATTAATGACCAAAATCAATCAGAAGTCAAAAAGTTACATTTCATCCTCCTTACTCTGTTCATGTTTTTTCTGCATGTAGATTCTCTTCCAGATTTGTTGTTTTCATTTTCAGTGTCTGTTAAACAAAAATGATGATAGATTCATCTCCGGTGCAAATTACACATCTTTTGAACTCTGGCCAATGTTCCTAACCCTTAGCATTCTTGGCTTTGTTAAAAATATCATTTACCCTTTAAGATACTTGTGTGGTTGGTATCGAGAGTGAATTAGTGAGAAGCTTCAAATGTTGGAGCAGAGCAGGAGAGATGCGGATGGTGGAAAAGTACATGGAAATTATTTCCCAAATAAAACTTCCTTTGTACTTCTCTTCAGATCACGCCAGGTATTTCTTTCTCTACCGAGGCTTCCTTCATTTAGCAGTGAATTTTACCCTGGCAAATGTGAAATCATGCTTTCGGGTTTTTGCTTGTTTTGCATCCGTGAACCCCCCTCAACTCTTCCCTCCGGAGTTTCTTGAGTAAACAGGAATGTCCTACTTGGGTGGGGTTGCTTTTGCTTCTTGCCTGTATAGAAGAATAAGGGGAAAAGAAGAGGAAAAGCCAAGACCCTTTTTTCCAAGTTTCCAGATCATCTGCATTCTTAGGCAGTGATATGATGACTTATATTTGGTATCTTTATAGTCTTAATCTGTTCCCAGTTTATCAGCTGCCAGCCAGAAGATCCTGAAAAGTTTTCCTTGTTTAACTAACAAGACTAAATAGTGATAGTTTTTTCTTTCTCTTTCTCTTTCTTTTTAAAAATCTCTGGTTGATAAAGCTATTTATTTGTGAAGCATTGATTCTGCTTGAGTGGTTAGAGAAACTACATAAACTCTGAAACCAAGCAAGCCCAATGAAACCTGCAGTGGAATAGAGAATAGGCACAGCCTTTTACATAACCACAGGGAATGCTTAACTTTTAATGTCTGAGTATCTTGAAAACATCAACTGGAGGCAAAATAACTAAAGGGTCAAAAGAATTCCACATAGTTATACATTATAAAAGGATCGCCTGAAATTTTGCTGCCACGTCTGCAATATTCTTTATAGATTATCAGACAATCAACAAGAGGGGAAACCTGAAATCTGAAGGGTTTCAAGTCATTAATGACCAAAAATCAATCAGAAGTCAAGATAAAGTAAATTACATGGTTGGTCAAGACAAAACAAATCTGAAATTACAGTGCTTTCATTGGAGTCATTATGTCTGGTTTTAGTTTTTTGTTTTAATGGACAGAAATTAGAAATGCTAGGTGATTTGTTTCTGTGTAGGATTCCTGACAATTGGAATGAGACAAGATATTAAAATAGAACCCTCTCCCCTTAAGGATATAGCAGTTATGTTGAGGGGGTGAAGACATGCAAAAGGTGACAAGAATAAAATATAAATAGGCCTAAAGCAATTTTCCAAGCTTCAACCTTTCTCTACATCCTTCTTGATTTTGGTCATATTCCCATAATACTTTTTGTTTACTTGTCTTTGATTTGTTTCACTTTCCTTACTTAGCAAAACTTCCTTTTAAAAATGAAATAGGGGCTTCCCCTGGTGGTCCAGTGGATAAGGACACCGCCTTGCAGTGCAAGGGGTGCCAGTTCGATCCCTGGCCTGGGAAGATCCCACGTGCCGCGGAGCGGCTGGACCAATGTGTCCATTTACCGAGCCGGAGCTCTGGAGTGCATGCACTCAGAGCCGGAGCTCTGCAGCGACAGACGCCACCGCGATGGGAGGCCCACAGGAGCCAAAGAACAAAGACGGATGAAAATAGAGAAATGAAAGACCAATAGAAGTGGCCCGTCCGCTCCCCTCCCTCCCCAACCCGACCCCCGCCCAAAATAAATAAATAAATAAAACAGTATTACTTGCAAATGTAATAGATGTAAAATTATAAAAAAAAAAAAAAAATGAAATAGATCCTTACTGTGTAAATTAGTATCACTTACTATACAAGGGAATTCTAAAGAAAAAATGAAAACAAACTTATATTGATTAAGTTCTAAGATAGGTTTATTTGTTAAAACCTCTATGTTTATGCCCAGCTTTCTCTCTGTTATAAAAAAGAGAGAGAGAGACGTGTGTGTTAGCAACTGGTTTATGCATAGCTGTAAACAACAAAATTATGTAAAAGTAAAATAAAAGTAAATTTAAAAACATGTTGAAGACATGTTGAAACTAGGCAGACACTTCTTTAAAGATGTATCACAAAACTTGAAAGGGACTAGGGAGGGAATAGCCTTCTTATCTTGTACAGTGTTTTAAGGATTTACCCCTGGGCCAGGTGAAATCCATCTCGCACAGGTGCCACTTGTGGGGACTCAGACTGCGTGTAGGATGACGCTAAGATCTAGTCGACTTTCTGTGTGCTTGGGAGTAAAGGCAAGCTTTGAAAGCCATCCAAGGTACATAGGAGGAGGATGGTGATTTCAAGGACTTCTAAAAATGGGTAGTTTAGTTTAATCTTTTTTATTTTTTTAATGTATGGAATGCTTCACGAATTTGTGTGTCTTCCTTGCACAGGGGTAATGCTAATCTCTGTATCATTCCAATTTTAGTGTATGTGCAGTCGAAACGAGCACTAGTTTAATCTTTAGTAGACAGTTTTACTGTGACACTTTTATTTTCTCTCCCAGTCCTTTTTCTCTTTATATTTTAGACAGTTTGGTTTCCGATTTTAGGGATTTGCCTTGTAGCATACAGAATGGCATTAATGCTATGTGGCTGGGAAGGTGGAGAAAAGAGTACAGAAGGGAGTCAGCTGTCAACACACACAGTTGCTGTTTTCTCTTTGAGGGCTCAGAACCAAGTGGAGTCACAAATAGCAAAGCTGTGTCCATGGCATCCACAGTGTCCTGTGGGAGAGGGCATGTGTACGTACGCAGGCAGCTCTCAGGTGGCTGTGTGTGGATGACTTCTGGCCTTCTTGGAATTCTTGGACTTGTGTCCCCTGGCTTCCCAGCAGCAGTCAAATTTGTATCGGTCTTTTAATATTTCAGAGTACTTTCACATACCTGATCTCTTTTTATCTGCATGCTTTTTGGTGGTGTGTGAAGTGTAATTAAGAAGATAACTAATCTGTAAAAGTATGTGTAAATATTTGGCCTCTCAATTGCAAACAGAAATAACTTGAGTTATCCTCAACTCTGCTTTCTTCTATTAGTGTGGATAATAGTGTTGATTGTAGGCATATTTAATTGTTAAAACTCTTCAGTTCAATAGCCATATGGCTATTAAAAACCTTATATTATTTTTTCATAGCTTTTGGTCTAATAATCCCAGATTGGAAAAATTTGTTCCAAGTCCATAATTGATAAGAAGAGAAGGAGTGTATACAGGAAGATTGCCAGTCATTGAGTTAGCTTTTAAAATGGGAGTAATTTGTGTTTGCATCAGTAGAACAGTGAATGTGTAAAGTATGGTATGACAGCCCTTCAAATGTTTATACTGCTCTTAAAACCATAAATATTGAATGCAGAGAAATGCTTACTCATTAAGTAGAAAAGTAATGTGCGAGTTATGTGTTATGATTACAACTCCATAAGTTGACACTCACATGTGTACTAAAGCAGAGAGGGGACACAAAATAAAACAGCTGCTGTTAGGGGTGGTGAGTTTTTAAAAAATGTATCCTTCTTAATGTTGTTTAAATGGTACAATATTTTGTCTGAAATAAAATTCAAGAGAAGAAAAAAGGATGCAACTTGTTCACATACATATTAAAATAGGTGATACTGAAACCAAGTCAATTCCAGTTGTACAGGGTAGTCAAGTAATTGGAATCTTTTTAAAATTATTTTTTGTTGGAGTATAGTTGATTTGCATTGTTGTGTAGCAAAGTGAATCAGTTATACATATACCCATTCTTTCTTAGATTCTGTTCTCATATAGGTCATCACAGAGTACTGAGTTGAGTTCCCTATGCTTAATAGAACGATTCAACTACATAGTTGCTAGAAGTGGTACATAGTGTCAATTTAACTTTTGATTGTGTGATGGTACTTCCCAGTCTCAGATGCCTACCTTGGCTTAGCACCCAGCACAATCTTGGCTTGCTGTCACTTCATGACAAATAGAAGGGGAAAGTGGAGGCAGTTATAGATTTTATTTTCTTGGGCTCCAGAATCACTCCAGAAGGTGACTGCAGTGATTCTTGCTTGCTCCTTGGAAGAAAAGATGCTTGTTCCTTGGAAGAAAAGCTATGAGAAACCTAGAAAATGTACTAAAAAGTAGAGACATCACTTTGCCAACAGAGGTCTGGATAGTCAGCTGTGGTTTTCCAGTAGTCACGTACAAATGTGTGAGATGGACCATAAAAAAGACTGAATACTGAAGCATTGATGTTTTCAAATTAATGGTGCTAAATGAGACTCTTGAGAGCCTTGGACTGCAAGGAGATGAAACCAGTCAATCCTAAAATAAATCAACCTTATTTTGCAGTCTAAGTAGAAGAAAAGGGTGTATACAGGAAGATTGCCAGTCATTGAGTTAGCTTTTAAAATGGGAGTAATTTGTGTTTGCATCAGTAGAACAGTGAATGTGTAAAGTATGGTATGACAGCCCTTCAAATGTTTATACTGCTCTTAAAACCATAAATATTGAATGCAGAGAAATGCTTACTCATTAAGTAGAAAAGTAATGTGCGAGTTATGTGTTATGATTACAACTCCATAAGTTGACACTCACATGTGTACTAAAGCAGAGAGGGGACACAAAATAAAACAGCTGCTGTTAGGGGTGGTGAGTTTTTAAAAAATGTATCCTTCTTAATGTTGTTTAAATGGTACAATATTTTGTCTGAAATAAAATTCAAGAGAAGAAAAAAGGATGCAACTTGTTCACATACATATTAAAATAGGTGATACTGAAACCAAGTCAATTCCAGTTGTACAGGGTAGTCAAGTAATTGGAATCTTTTTAAAATTATTTTTTGTTGGAGTATAGTTGATTTGCATTGTTGTGTAGCAAAGTGAATCAGTTATACATATACCCATTCTTTCTTAGATTCTGTTCTCATATAGGTCATCACAGAGTACTGAGTTGAGTTCCCTATGCTTAATAGAACGATTCAACTACATAGTTGCTAGAAGTGGTACATAGTGTCAATTTAACTTTTGATTGTGTGATGGTACTTCCCAGTCTCAGATGCCTACCTTGGCTTAGCACCCAGCACAATCTTGGCTTGCTGTCACTTCATGACAAATAGAAGGGGAAAGTGGAGGCAGTTATAGATTTTATTTTCTTGGGCTCCAGAATCACTCCAGAAGGTGACTGCAGTGATTCTTGCTTGCTCCTTGGAAGAAAAGATGCTTGTTCCTTGGAAGAAAAGCTATGAGAAACCTAGAAAATGTACTAAAAAGTAGAGACATCACTTTGCCAACAGAGGTCTGGATAGTCAGCTGTGGTTTTTCCAGTAGTCATGTACAAATGTGTGAGATGGACCATAAAAAAGACTGAATACTGAAGCATTGATGTTTTCAAATTAATGGTGCTAAATGAGACTCTTGAGAGCCTTGGACTGCAAGGAGATGAAACCAGTCAATCCTAAAATAAATCAACCTTGAATATTCATTGGAAGGACTAATGCTGAAGCTGAAGACTCCATTCCCTTGGCCACTTGATGCAAACAGCAGACTCACCGGGAAAGACCCTGATGCTGGGGAAAATGGGGGCCAAGAGAAGAGAGTGGCAGATGATGAGATGGTCAGATAGCATCACTGACTCAATGGACCTGAATTTGGGTAAACCTGGAGAGATAGTGGAGGACAGAGGAGCATGGAGTGCTGTAGTGCATGGGGATACAAAGAGTCGGACACGACAGTCCACGTAAGAACTCTGTGAGGTCAGTCTTATTAGCCTTAGTTTACAGTTTGGGAATCTGAGACACAGATTAATTTACCTTAAGTCACATAGCTTAAGTGACACAGGTGAAATTTGAGCTCAGATTATCTGGTATGACAGCCAGTTCTCTTACATATTGTTAGATGGGACCATAGCCCCTGGGATAAACAATTATTATTCAGTTATTGAAGATAATAACCTACAACTTTTCAGCTTTTCCTCTCTCGAAAAAATTACATTAGCTCTCCAGATTTTTGTGATATATCTCAAAAAATTTTAATGTACAATTTTTTTTTTTTTAATTGCTAAGTCGTGTCCAACTCTCTCTCTCTTTTTTTTTTTTAATTAATTTATTTATTTTGGGCGGGGGTCGGGTTGGGGAGGAAGGGGAGGGGGCGAGCCACTTCTATTGGTCTTTCATTTCTCTATTTTCATCCGTCCTTGTTCTTTGGCTCCTGCGGGCCTCCCATCGCGGTTGCGTCTGTCGTTGCAGAGCGCTGGCTCTGGGCGCATGCGCTCCAGAGCTCTGGCTCAGCGATTGGACACATCAGTCCAGCCGCTCCTCGGCACGTGGGATCTTCCCAGGTCAGGGATCGAACCGGCGCCCCTTGCACTGCAAGGCGGTGTCCTTATCCACTGGACCACCAGGGGAAGCCCACAATTTTTTAACACTATTAAAAATCCCAATGATATGATGGGAAGTAGTATGAAGAAGATAAAAATTACTCAAATTCCCACCTTCTAGAAATGACTACAAGTAATATTTTAGTGATTATCATTAAAATATTTACCTATGTGGATATAATATAAATATATCTAAGTGCAGGTATGGTTTCATTAATGGAATTGCACTTGAGCAACTGTTCTGTGCCTATACCCTAACCTGTACCCATGCACGTGGTTATCTGTGTATGTGTATATTATTAACTGATGTGATTATCTGTGTGTGACTGTGTATATTAACTGATGGGCTGTGTTTTGTGTGCTTCTTGAGTGGCTGTCACAGAGGTCCTCCCGTGTTAATGAATTTACATGTAGAGTTCTTAGGTTTGCAATTGTATCGCTACTTCCCAACAAAGTTCTGGCAGATAATAGGTGTTCAGTAAATCCTTGTTTAATGAATCCTGCTGATTGCATTGTCTTAATACAGAATGTTTAACTAGTCTTTCTAAGGAACATTTACTTTGTTTCCTGTTTTTCACTATAATAAATGACACATTCCCTCATGTCAGGTAGGCCAGCTTTTTTTTTTTTGAAGAAACGTTTTTTTGCTTGTAATCTTTTTTTTTTTTGGCGCGGGCAGTGGAGGGGGGAGCACTTCTAATTGGTCTTTCATTTATCTGTTTTCATCCATCTTTGTTCTTCAGCCTGTGTGGGCCTCCCATCGTAGTGGCCTCTGTCACTGCAGAGTCCTGGCTCTGGGCGCATGGTGCTCCAAAGCTACGGCTTGGTAGTTGGACACATGGATGCAGCTGTTCTGCGGCAAGTGGGATCTTCCCAGGCCAGGGACTGAACTGGCGCCCCTTGCACTGCGAGGCGGTGTCCTTACCCACTGGACCACCAGGGAAACCCTGAAGAAACTTTTATAGCTTAGGAGGCTCGTGGACAGGGTGAGGATTTAGCTCTTTTCAAACTCTGTCCAGCTGAGCAGGCTGCCGCTGATCATTCCTATTAGAATTACTCTTGAGAAATCATTTCCTCTTCCACCACAGACTTGATTTAAACAAACACATAAATAAAGCTTGATTTTTTGTGTTTTTGTTGTTGTTGTTGTTGTTGTTGTTGGCCTCTTCCTTGGAGGCTCTTTTATAGGTAAAAGGGCACCAGTTCAAAAAAAGAAGGGCACGAGTTTAATTATTTCCACTGTTTTTTGTGTGTTTTGGGATTTTTTTTCTCCTAACTGAATTAGCCAAGGAAGAGAAACAAAATGTCAGAAATGCTGGTTGTACTCTTTAGAGCAGTACTCTGTGGGAGAAGTGGGGCTCCCAGGGAAGCTATTCCCTCTGCTTTCCTTACCTTCCTGCTGTGGTCGTTCAGCTCTTCTCATGTGATGATGTTTCAGTGACACTGCTTTGGAAACTTGATGACTTTTGTTTTTGTTGTTGATAGTTTGAGATTGGGGTACAGATAGACAGTTAATAACTGGTTCTTTTGTAGCAAAAGGAAGAATGCAGAATTTTGTTTTCCATCAGTATGTATGTACAACCTCTAATCAGATACCTTTTGTGCATTTTGTTGCTCATATTAAGCTAATGGGCTGAGTGTACATGCAGGTTTTCTTGAAATAGCATAGTGGTTGTAGGAAATCCCCCCCTGAGCCCAGGGCTGCCCTACATATCCAGCCAGGCCTTCTGCTAATTGTGGGCAGAGAAAGACAGCAAACCATCGATTCTGCCCTGCAGGGGTGCATAGTTTTGTGGAAGGAGATGGGCATAAGTAGAATCAGTAGAGCCAAGCTGTATTTGTTAGTGTGTCTACTTCCAAATACCAGAAACTGCTATAAGGCAGAAAAGAGAAATTTCAGGCATGTGTATTTCTGAAAATTCCAGGGGTGGACTTTGTTTCCGTTTTTCTCTCTGTTGACTTCATCCTCGGGTGGCATTTCTGCATGTATGATCTGACAGCCACCCACTCCTGGCAGTCCCTGTCTTGCATTATCCTTATCACCAGCAACCCTAATGAGAAAACCTGATTTTCGCCCCCTGGAGCTGTGATAAAGGTCTTGGAATTGGATCCCATGCTCATCCCTCAGCCAGTCATAGAAGAGAAAGATAGAATATATTGATTGGCCATATCATGTTGGTGGGAAGGTGGGGAACCACCTGACTGACATTTAGGGACTTTGAAGTACCATTAACAGAAGCGGGAGTGATGTGGGGCCAGTCAGAACAAGGACCACCACAGTAATCTGCGCAGCAGTTGCCATAAGTTATGGGTGGGCAAGGGAAGAAAGGCATTCTGGGGAAAGTGGTGCCTAGCCAAGTCTGGAATGAATGTGCAAATAGAGAATGAAAGAATGAATCAGAGATAAAATTAACCAATTTTTAGGATAAGAATTCTCTTACATGCTCTGTGTGATTCTGTTAGTTTAAATTCAGATTTCAGTCCAAGTTTGGTGAAACTCAGGAGTATATGTTCTTCAGGTCACACTGGAAGTTAGAGTTTGAATGAATTTGAGGACTGAAGTATAGACTTATAAATGAAAAAGATACATGCATCCCAAAGTTCACTGTAGTACTATTTATAATAGCTAGGAGATGGAAGCAATCTAGATGTCCATTGACAGATGAATGAATAGATTTGGAAGTTGTGGTACATATATACAGTGGAGTATTACTCATTTATAAAAAGGAATGCATTTGAGTCAGTTCTAATGAGGTGGATGAACCTAGAGACTATAGTGAAGTCAGAAAGAGAAAGACAAATATTATATATTAATGCATATATATATGGAATCTAGAAAGATAGTACTGATGATCCTATTTGCAGAGCAGCGAATGAGACACAGCCATTTTGGAGACAGTAGGGGAAGGGGAAGGGAAAGGTGGGGTAATATTACAGACTAGCATTGAAACATCTACATTACCATATATAAAATAGATAGCCAGTGGGAGTTCCATGTAGGACTCAGGACTACATTACCAGTGTGGACTTTGTTTCGTTTTCTCTCTGTTGACTTCATCCTCGGGTGGCATTTCTGCATGTATGATCTGACAGCCACCCACTCCTGGCAGTCCCTGTCTTGCATTATCCTTATCACCAGCAACCCTAATGAGAAAACCTGATTTTCGCCCCCTGGAGCTGTGATAAAGGTCTTGGAATTGGATCCCATGCTCATCCCTCAGCCAGTCATAGAAGAGAAAGATAGAATATATTGATTGGCCATATCATGTTGGTGGGAAGGTGGGGAACCACCTGACTGACATTTAGGGACTTTGAAGTACCATTAACAGAAGCGGGAGTGATGTGGGGCCAGTCAGAACAAGGACCACCACAGTAATCTGCGCAGCAGTTGCCATAAGTTATGGGTGGGCAAGGGAAGAAAGGCATTCTGGGGAAAGTGGTGCCTAGCCAAGTCTGGAATGAATGTGCAAATAGAGAATGAAAGAATGAATCAGAGATAAAATTAACCAATTTTTAGGATAAGAATTCTCTTACATGCTCTGTGTGATTCTGTTAGTTTAAATTCAGATTTCAGTCCAAGTTTGGTGAAACTCAGGAGTATATGTTCTTCAGGTCACACTGGAAGTTAGAGTTTGAATGAATTTGAGGACTGAAGTATAGACTTATAAATGAAAAAGATACATGCATCCCAAAGTTCACTGTAGTACTATTTATAATAGCTAGGAGATGGAAGCAATCTAGATGTCCATTGACAGATGAATGAATAGATTTGGAAGTTGTGGTACATATATACAGTGGAGTATTACTCATTTATAAAAAGGAATGCATTTGAGTCAGTTCTAATGAGGTGGATGAACCTAGAGACTATAGTGAAGTCAGAAAGAGAAAGACAAATATTATATATTAATGCATATATATATGGAATCTAGAAAGATAGTACTGATGATCCTATTTGCAGAGCAGCGAATGAGACACAGCCATTTTGGAGACAGTAGGGGAAGGGGAAGGGAAAGGTGGGGTAATATTACAGACTAGCATTGAAACATCTACATTACCATATATAAAATAGATAGCCAGTGGGAGTTCCATGTAGGACTCAGGGGAGCCTAAACCAGTGCTCTCTGACAACCTAGAGGGGTAGATGTGGGAGGGAGGTTCAACATACATATACCTATGGCTGATTCATGTTGATGTATGGTATAAACCTTCACAGTATTGTAACATAATTGTCCTCTAATAAAAAATATATAAAAAAAATAATTTTTGTCAGATATATACATTATAATGATACTTGATGTGGTAGTCCGTGTGTTTGAAATATATTCTAAATACAATGAAGAGAGTCTGAATTATAACTGTTTCTTTTTGGCACCTGGCATTTATATGCAAGGGACTGTGTCAGGAACTGTAGTGTAAACTCTTTTTTTTTTTTTAAAAACCCAGTAAGCAATAACACACATGTCATGTCTTCAAAGCATTTTTGGGGGCGGAGGGCAGGGGGCGGGTTGGGGAGGGAGGGGGCGCAGGTGGGCTACTTCTGTTGGTCTTTCATTTATCTCTTTTCATCCATCTTTGTTCTTTGGCCCGTGTGGGCTTCCCATCGCTGTGGCCTCTGTTGTCGCAGAGCACTAGCTCTGGGCGCATGCGCTCCAGAACTCCGGCTCGATAATTGGACACATCAGTCCAGCTGCTCCGTGGCACGTGGGATCTTCCCAGGCCAGGGATCGAACTGGCGCCCCTTGCACTGCAAGGCAGTGTCCTTACCCACTGGACCACCAGGGAAGCCCAGTGTAAACTCTTGAGTGCTTGGTAGGACAGAATATTTGTGATTAAGTAAAATGATATTGTGAGGAAAATAAAATGACAGAGAAAGGAAAGCATCTATGAAGGTTCTGACTTGCCTGGAACTTGATCTTAGTCAGTTAAGTGTCTCATGCTATCTTTTGCATCATGGAAACTCCCCTCACCCTCTTTCAAGTCAGCTGTATCCTTACCTCATTGCCTCCCTGGATCAGCTGCTGTCTCCCAGGCTGAGGCGGCCTCAGGGTATAACTAATTAGCTGTACCTCAGGAAGCTTGAGCATAGAGGGAAAGGTGGGGTAATATTACAGACACTAACTACATTACCATATATAAAATAGATAGCCAGTGGGAGTTCCATGTAGGACTCAGGGGAGCCTAAACCAGTGCTCTCTGACAACCTAGAGGGGTAGATGTGGGAGGGAGGTTCAACATACATATACCTATGGCTGATTCATGTTGATGTATGGTATAAACCTTCACAGTATTGTAACATAATTGTCCTCTAATAAAAAATATATAAAAAAAATAATTTTTGTCAGATATATACATTATAATGATACTTGATGTGGTAGTCCGTGTGTTTGAAATATATTCTAAATACAATGAAGAGAGTCTGAATTATAACTGTTTCTTTTTGGCACCTGGCATTTATATGCAAGGGACTGTGTCAGGAACTGTAGTGTAAACTCTTTTTTTTTTTTTTTAAATACCCAGAAAGCAACAACACACATGTCATGTCTTCAAAGCATTTTTGGGGGGCGGAGGGCGGGCCACTTCTATTGGTCTTTCATTTCTCTATTTTCATCTGTCTTTGTTCTTTGGCTCCTGTGGGCCTCCCATCGCAGTGGCCTCTGTTGTCGCAGAGCACTAGCTCTGGGCGCATGCGCTCCAGAACTCCGGCTCGATAATTGGACACATCAGTCCAGCTGCTCCGTGGCACGTGGGATCTTCCCAGGCCAGGGATCGAACTGGCGCCCCTTGCACTGCAAGGCAGTGTCCTTACCCACTGGACCACCAGGGAAGCCCAGTGTAAACTCTTGAGTGCTTGGTAGGACAGAATATTTGTGATTAAGTAAAATGATATTGTGAGGAAAATAAAATGACAGAGAAAGGAAAGCATCTATGAAGGTTCTGACTTGCCTGGAACTTGATCTTAGTCAGTTAAGTGTCTCATGCTATCTTTTGCATCATGGAAACTCCCCTCACCCTCTTTCAAGTCAGCTGTATCCTTACCTCATTGCCTCCCTGGATCAGCTGCTGTCTCCCAGGCTGAGGCGGCCTCAGGGTATAACTAATTAGCTGTACCTCAGGAAGCTTGAGCAGGTTTAATCTTATCTCTGAGCCAGAATCTCCTTCTTTTGATAGGCAGAGCCAGAGCACTCTTTTCTGTGCCAGCTCTTTTTTCAAAACTGCGACTGATGATGTCATAAGTTGCCAACAACTTTTGAGCCTTGTGCACCTTTCTTTCCTCCAAGAGTGTCACATGTGTTGTCTCACGGTCCTGTGAGGTCAGTCACAATTAGTGTCTCCCTGTCGCATTTGAGGAAATTGCAGCTTGGAGAACTCATATCCTGAAATCTTTCAGTTCAGCACCAGGCTGACCTTGGGGGAGCTGGGGGTCCTCTCTGAACTGACATTTGAGACATATAGGTGAGTATATCATGTCTGGGAGAGAGACATTTGAGGGAGCTGGCATTAAGCAGGTTTACGTAATTTCCTGATTTTGTGTTACTTGAGCTTTAAGAGACTAAGTGGTGATACAGGGTGGTGAGGTCACTTGATGAAGAGCAAGTGAGAAGCAGTGAGGGCCACTGCCTGGCTGATCCTCACTCATTGGAAGGCCTGCTCTGTCTCAGCCTCTGATGCCAGATCATTTTAAGAGGGTGGTTTGCTCAGTGACAAACTGCAGTCCATAGGCTCCCTTCTAACATTGGCGGAAAACTCCTTTCCATAGGGCACTTTAAAGATGATAGAGACTGCTTTAAAAGATGGTTACCACTTTGGGCGTTTTTTTTTTTTTTTTTTTTTAAGAGAAAGACATTATCCCAAATCTTTATGTTGTACTATTTTGTTTGGTTTGGTTTTTCTATGATGTTTTTAAAATGATAAATATTTCTGTATATTGGATATCAGGTTATCTAAAAGTTTTCATTTGCTCTGTTTTACCCCATAGTTTAGGAAGTTTTCTGCTGTTGTTAAGGGCTGATTTTTGAGTTGTTTTTAGAGTAGTATTTCAGACCTTTCGGTGCTGTTACTTAACTGGGAGTTAATTGCAAGTTGAGAACAGACTCTCACAGCTCAGAGTGGCTCAGAGCAAATGCTAAGGATGCAGATAAGGATGTTTACTGCAGGTTGTTTGAAAGAGCTAATAAATATAGTTGGGTGGATAGACAGATGGAAAGACAGACAGAAGGATAAAAAGGAATTGCTCACATGTCTCTCTGGCATGACTTGGGTTTATTCCATTATGGTGGCTCCACACAGTGGATTCCTGTGCAGCACTTGGTCCTGATGCAGGCCTGCCTGTACTGATGGGAAGCCCAGTTTGACAGTGGTGATGTCCAGAACTTCTTGAGTGCTGTCATCTCATTTGAGTAAATAAAAGTAGGCACACATGCCTTTTCTAGTATGTAAATAATTTATTTTCTGAGGATCTTACTCAATAATGTAAAGGTTGCATCTTTTGGGAGCATGTCTAAAGGACTTAAACTTTTCCTTTAAAGTTTTTCTATATAGTTTAATTTTAAACCACACACCAGTATTACTTCCATGTGAAAAATAACACCTGTTGGTTATGAATGAGTAAAATCGAAGTTTAAAGAATAAAATAAGCCTGTTTCAACTCCTTAGTGAAAACCATCAGTGTAAAAAAAAAAAAAACAAAAACAAAAAACCATCAGTGTGTTGTGAAGGAGCGAGGTCTGTTACCAACCCTGAGATGCAGGACATTTCTCTTCTGTTGTCTCCCTCCTCACAGGCTTTATGGAACTGCTTATTTATACCTTGGATGCTCAAAAGTAGGTCAGCAACAAAACTAAAAAACCCTCTCCTTCGGTTTTTGGGTGGTTGTGGGGGGACAACTGGCAGAGGATGTGAAGTTCGCTTCTTTGATCTTCCTTGGCTTTTTGGGGATATTGCTGGCTTCTGATCCCTTCCCTCTCCTTTTCCACATACAGTTTGAAGTGGTTATTGTAGACAAGATAATTCACTTTTAAGTTTTACTGTCTGTGTTTTGTCAGCATGTTTAGAGTTCATTTGCTGTTTTATTTTCTGTTTGGTCAGTTACATTGAATTTTATATATTATGTTTTATTTTCACCCTGATTGCTTCTGGCATGGTTTAGGGTGGGGTATAGTTTTGGTGCTTCAGCTGTTGTACCCTTCATCTCTAAGGCTTGTACTTCATTGGTTGCTTTTGAATATCTGGGTAGTTTGGTGTCTCTGACCCAAATAACCAGTGGAGCTTTCCTTGGCTTCCTTCCTTGCAGTATCTGAAATGGTATAACCAAGAACCCTGGGGTGAAAGGGCCTCTGGTTCTCCGTTTCGTCTGTTTGCCTGACTTCGAAATCTTGGCAGGTCATTGCGTACAAACGTCTTGTTAATGTTGGAGAATTAGAAGCAAGATCCCTTTTACATTGGTTTCTCCTAGGAATGGCTTATTTCATGTGCAATAATTACCTGTTATTTTGTTTTAAAATGCACTGTATATACTGGTTTAATGTTTGCAAAGTTTTGTTTTGTTTTTAAAAGCATTAGCCTTAATTTTTGGAATAATTGACACTTTAATTTACTGAGGATCTTACTCAATAATGTAAAGGTTGCATCTTTGGGAGCATGTCTAAAGGACTTAAACTTTTCCTTTAAAGTTTTTCTATATAGTTTAATTTTAAACCACACACCAGTATTACTTCCATGTGAAAAATAACACCTGTTGGTTATGAATGAGTAAAATCGAAGTTTAAAGAATAAAATAAGCCTGTTTCAACTCCTTAGTGAAAACCATCAGTGTAAAAAAAAAAAAAACAAAAACAAAAAACCATCAGTGTGTTGTGAAGGAGCGAGGTCTGTTACCAACCCTGAGATGCAGGACATTTCTCTTCTGTTGTCTCCCTCCTCACAGGCTTTATGGAACTGCTTATTTATACCTTGGATGCTCAAAAGTAGGTCAGCAACAAAACTAAAAAACCCTCTCCTTCGGTTTTTGGGTGGTTGTGGGGGGACAACTGGCAGAGGATGTGAAGTTCGCTTCTTTGATCTTCCTTGGCTTTTTGGGGATATTGCTGGCTTCTGATCCCTTCCCTCTCCTTTTCCACATACAGTTTGAAGTGGTTATTGTAGACAAGATAATTCACTTTTAAGTTTTACTGTCTGTGTTTTGTCAGCATGTTTAGAGTTCATTTGCTGTTTTATTTTCTGTTTGGTCAGTTACATTGAATTTTATATATTATGTTTTATTTTCACCCTGATTGCTTCTGGCATGGTTTAGGGTGGGGTATAGTTTTGGTGCTTCAGCTGTTGTACCCTTCATCTCTAAGGCTTGTACTTCATTGGTTGCTTTTGAATATCTGGGTAGTTTGGTGTCTCTGACCCAAATAACCAGTGGAGCTTTCCTTGGCTTCCTTCCTTGCAGTATCTGAAATGGTATAACCAAGAACCCTGGGGTGAAAGGGCCTCTGGTTCTCCGTTTCGTCTGTTTGCCTGACTTCGAAATCTTGGCAGGTCATTGCGTACAAACGTCTTGTTAATGTTGGAGAATTAGAAGCAAGATCCCTTTTACATTGGTTTCTCCTAGGAATGGCTTATTTCATGTGCAATAATTACCTGTTATTTTGTTTTAAAATGCACTGTATATACTGGTTTAATGTTTGCAAAGTTTTGTTTTTGTTTTTTTAAAAAGCATTAGCCATTTAATTTGTTGGAAATTATAATTGCAATCATCCTCTTTGGTTTTTATAGTATCATACATGGTCGTGAGTCATGTATGGGTGTGAGAGTAGGACCATAAAGAAGGCTGAGCACCAAAGAACTGATGCTTTGGTGCTGGAGAAGACTCAAAAGTCCCTTGGATAGCAAGGAGATCAAGCCAGTCGACTCTAAAGGTAATCAGTCCTGAATAGTCATTAGAAGGATTGGTGCTGAAACTGAAGGTCTGATACTTTGGCCACTTGATGTGAAGAATCGATTCATTGGAGAAGATCATGATGCTGGGAAAGATTAAGGGCAAGATAAGAAGGGGGCAACAGAGCATGAGATGGTTGGATGGCGTCACTGACTTATAGACATGAACTTGAGCAAACTCAGGGAAATAGTGAAGAACAGGGAAGCCTGGAGTGCTGTACTTCACGGGGTTGCAAAGAGTTGGGCACGACTTAGCGACTGAGCAACAACGGTGGATGAGGAAGTAGAGCCTCCTGTGGAATCCAGGCCTCATGATGCAGGATCCATGCCTGTACTTTGCCCTCCAGCTCCACACTGTCTTACATGTGAGGACTGCTGAACATATTTGGCAGGTATATCTTCAGGGAAGCCCGTACATGTTTTTGGAAATAGATTTTCCTCGGCTGTTTAGCATATCTCATATGCTCCTCTCCTTTTCTGTTCCTTTCAGTTATTTTCACCCTGGTTTGGTTTATAGTTTTGGCCTTTGTACCCTTCATCTCTAAGGCTTGTACTTCATTGGTTGCTTTTGAATATCTGGGTAGTTTGGTGTCTCTGACCCAAATAACCAGTGGAGCTTTCCTTGGCTTCCTTCCTTGCAGTATCTGAAATGGTATAACCAAGAACCCTGGGGTGAAAGGGCCTCTGGTTCTCCGTTTCGTCTGTTTGCCTGACTTCGAAATCTTGGCAGGTCATTGCGTACAAACGTCTTGTTAATGTTGGAGAATTAGAAGCAAGATCCCTTTTACATTGGTTTCTCCTAGGAATGGCTTATTTCATGTGCAATAATTACCTGTTATTTTGTTTTAAAATGCACTGTATATACTGGTTTAATGTTTGCAAAGTTTTGTTTTTGTTTTTTTAAAAAGCATTAGCCATTTAATTTGTTGGAAATTATAATTGCAATCATCCTCTTTGGTTTTTATAGTATCATACATGGTCGTGAGTCATGTATGGGTGTGAGAGTAGGACCATAAAGAAGGCTGAGCACCAAAGAACTGATGCTTTGGTGCTGGAGAAGACTCAAAAGTCCCTTGGATAGCAAGGAGATCAAGCCAGTCGACTCTAAAGGTAATCAGTCCTGAATAGTCATTAGAAGGATTGGTGCTGAAACTGAAGGTCTGATACTTTGGCCACTTGATGTGAAGAATCGATTCATTGGAGAAGATCATGATGCTGGGAAAGATTAAGGGCAAGATAAGAAGGGGGCAACAGAGCATGAGATGGTTGGATGGCGTCACTGACTTATAGACATGAACTTGAGCAAACTCAGGGAAATAGTGAAGAACAGGGAAGCCTGGAGTGCTGTACTTCACGGGGTTGCAAAGAGTTGGGCACGACTTAGCGACTGAGCAACAACGGTGGATGAGGAAGTAGAGCCTCCTGTGGAATCCAGGCCTCATGATGCAGGATCCATGCCTGTACTTTGCCCTCCAGCTCCACACTGTCTTACATGTGAGGACTGCTGAACATATTTGGCAGGTATATCTTCAGGGAAGCCCGTACATGTTTTTGGAAATAGATTTTCCTCGGCTGTTTAGCATATCTCATATGCTCCTCTCCTTTTCTGTTCCTTTCTTCCTCTGCTTTGGGTTCTGTACCTTTTCAAGACCTTCCAGTCAGTTTCGCTTGCCACCCTTTTCCCCAACACTGTCTTAACTGTCACTCTCTGCATTTCACTCCCAAGGCTTTTTCCACTAGTTTAGTTGTGACTTGGTTTTCCTGTAAGATATAGCACCAAACTTCCCTCCTCCCAAAAGTGTTGCCTGACCTGCTACAGCCAACCTCATTCTCTCCAAGTCTCCATTAGCCCTTTGTACACAGTTGTGACAGCTCACATGATGGACTGGTGGGTGGTGGAGGAACCAGACTTGTAATGGAAATGGCGACACACTGAGTCAGGAAATGCAGTGCCTTTCTCAGTGATGCATTAGCTGCACAACCTTGAAAACACTGCTTAGGTTTTCTAAGCCCAAGATTCTGCAACAATAATAGAAGGGAGCAGAGTAAACTCTAGATTGATAATTTTTCACGTTGTGTCAGGGATTCTGTGGTGGTTGTGGTGAAAAGAAGATTTTCTCCCAACTTCTAGAGCTACCTCGCTTTCATCTTTTTAGTGTGTAGAGGTTTCACATTTGATTGACCCATTGTTGGGTTCATAGTTCTTTAATAAAAAGCTGTGCTAATATGTTGAAAACCACCAGATTAGATGACCCTAATATGATCCCTATCTCTTACACACAGTTAATTACTACTCAGGAAGTATCTTGAATTTGACTTGACTTTGCTCCTTAGATGTTTTCTATGTACATAGCCCACCCCACCCTCCCTTAAAATATAAAACATCATTATCCTGGATATCTAAGATTGCTTAGAATAAAGGACTATATAGGCTGAAGGCAAGTCCAGTCTTTGTGTTGTAGGTGACTTTGGATAGTAGTAAAGGAAAGCATAATACTGTTAGTTGAGGTATATGCATTTATCTTAGGTGGGTTAAACTGTAAGCATCCGACAAGCAACACCACATCATTGTAGGCTCTCAGTACAAGCACCTGCTTTGACAGGTGGCTTTGAGTGGGGGAAAGCCTCTCTGTGGAGCTGACTGACAAGCATTACAGTACAGGTTAAACAAAGAAGAGTGCATTATGCTCTGTGCACAGCTTAAGGACTTTGCAGGAGAAATTCCCAGTCTATCTGGGTTTTGCCTGAAGTATTAACTTTAGAATTTTACACCCAGATAAAATATGAGGTTATCATATCTTATTTTATTTTACCGGCAGTTCTTTCCCATGAAGGAGTCTACAGATTTTTATTATATGGTGGTAATTCCATAATACTACTTGACTCCTTAAAAGCATTTTTGAAAATCTGTCTGAATTAGGAATATAAAAACATATAAAAAGCACCTCCTTTAAGGAAATTTTAAGTTTATAAAGGCAATAAGTGAACTGATGTCATACAAGCAGTCCATGCAAATGGGCTTCTGCTTCTGAGTAGTGAAGACTTTTGACTGAGAAAAGGACAGATCCTCTTGGTTTTGCTGATCCCAAAAGTAGCCCAAGGATAAGCTGTCTGTCATGCCAGGATGTTTGACCCAGCCATCGTTACTGTATTTTCATATCATCGCCATACAGTCTTTAACATCCAACGTAATAAATACATCCATTCAATAGGAATTCAGCCAAAGAATAAAAGCACACCCAATAAGACTGCATATTAAAATTGCAAGGTCATAAGATATCCTGCCAAGAAAAGATATTTTTGACATGCCAAAAATATGAATTGAGATCTTACTAAACTAGATTGGAAAGACAGTTCTATAGAGACATCTGCTTCCTTGTAGGTGGAATTTCAGCTCTTAAAACCAGGCATATCAATTAAATCGAGTGTGAACCAGAGAGGATTTTGAACCTGTTGGCTCCTGCTTTCCTGTGTTTGGTGGTATTTGGGGCTTCCAAGGTCGTGCTAGTGGTAAAGAACCTACCTGCCAGTGCAGGGGACATAAGAGATGCAAGTTCAATCCCTACATTGACAAGATCCCCTGGAGAAGGAAATGGCAACCCACTGCAGTATCCTTGCCTGGAGAATGCCATGGACAGGGGAGCCTGGCAGGCTATGGTCCATGGGATCACAAAGTGTTGAAGAAAACTGAAATGACTTTAAGCACATTCTCAGTCAGGTAGGTGCTTCTGACTGAGAGGCCCCTGTACACCAGCAGCTTCTGGTTATCCTCTACCAACTCATTACCCTCAGCATAGAAGAGTCAGAGTCCCAGCAGAAGTCTCAGGGATGACTGTTTCATCAGTTTGAACCAGTTCCATTCCATGAAGTGGTCTTTATGACAGATAGGCCAGACCTGAGTCCTATGCCAGCCTTGGGGTTGACTCCTCCTGACCCCATAGAGAGAGATGAGGGAGTGGGTAGTTCCTTGAAGGAAAATTGAGATTTAACAATACAAAGAGGACTAGAGGGACTGCCCTGGGAAGTCCAGTGGCTAAGACTCCATGTTCTCGATGCCTGCAGGAGACAAGGGTTTGAGCCTTGGTCAGGGAACAAGATCCTACATACATGCTGCAACTAAGATCCAGCATAGCCAAATAAATATATATTTAAAAAAAAAAAGAGGACTAGATCCTAAGCAGACCAAGCAACAGATTGTTGTGGTGTTGTCTCCACTGTGGTGCTTTTCAGTAGCTAAGTCATGTCCGACTCTTTGTGACCCCGTGGACTACAGCATGCCAAGCTCCTTTGTTCTCCACTGTCTCCCAGAGATTGCTCAAATATGTGTTCATTGAGTTGGTGATGCCCTTCCACCATCTCAACCTCTGCTGCCCCCTTCTCCTTTTGCCTTCAATCTTTCTCAGCATCAGGATCTTTTCCAGTGAGTTGACTCTTCACATCAGGTGGCCAAACTAATGGAGCTTCTGCTTCAGCATCACTCCTTCCAGTGAATATTCAGGCTTGATTTCCTTTAGGATTGACTGGTTTGATCTCTTTTAGTCCAAGGGATTCTCAAGAGTCTCCTCCAGTCTTCTCTTAGGAGTCTCCTCCAGAACTTCAGTTGGAAAGCATCAGTTCTTTGGAACTCAGCCTTCTTCTTCTTCTTCTTTTTTTTTTAAGTCTCCTTAGATTTTTTTTTTTTTCTTCTTAAAGGTTTTACAGAGTTTTGTTGTTCATAGACATGCATGTTCCCAGATCATCTCTGGTCCCCTTCCCCCTCCCAGGTCCCCCCATTCCACCCCTCCGGGCCATTGCACCAAGCCATTGTAAGCACTCCTGTTCCCTTAGCATAACAACAATAGCTATCTTTTTCACACAGGACAGTATAGGTTTCCATGTTACTCCCTCTATGCCTCCCACCCACTGTTCCTTCCCCAGAAAGTCCATATGTCTGTTCTCTGTTTTTCCATGAGTTCACTGCATGTATTATCATGACCATCCTACTAGATTCCATATGTATGTGTTAGTGTACTGTACTCATCTTTCTCTTTTTGACTTACTTCATTTTTTATGATAGGTTCTAGCTCCACCCACCTCATTAGGGCTGATTCTTCTGCATTTCTTTCAACAGCTGAGTAGTATTCCATTGTATGTATGTATTCCATGTGCCAGGGCTTCTGTATCCATTCATTCGTCGATGGACATCTAGGTTGCTTCCATGTTCTGGCTATTGTATAGAGGGGTGCAATGAACATTGGGGTACAGATGCTTCTTTTAGATTTAATTTCATCAGGGTATAAGCCTAAGAGTGGGATTGCTGGGTCGTATGGTGCTTCTATTTTGAGTTTTTTAAGAAATCTCTGTACTGTCTTCCACAGCGGCTGTATCAGTTTGCATTCCCACCAGCAATGCAGGAGTGTTCCCTTTTCTCCGCAGCCTCTCCAGCATTTATTGTCTGTCGATTTGTGGATGATGGCCATTCTGACGGGTGTGAGGTGATACCTCATTGTAGTTTTGATTTGCATTTCTTTAATACTAAGCGAGGTTGAGCATCATTTCATGTGCTTTTGGGCCATCTGTATGTCCTCTTTGGTGAGATGTCTATTTAGGTCTTTTTTGCATTTTTTGATTGGGTTGTTTGTTTTTCCGGTGCTGAGTTTTCTGAGTTGCTTGTAGATTTTGGAGATTAATTCTTTGTCCGTTGTTTCATTTGCTATGATTTTCTCCCATTCTGTGGGCTGTCTGTGCAACTTTTTTGTAATTTCTTTTGCTGTACAAAAGCTTTTAAGTTTCATGAGGTCCCACGTGTTCATTTTTCTTTTCAGTTCTGCTATTCTAGTAGGTGGGTCAGAGAAGATCTTGCTTTGATTGATGTCCTTGAGGGTTTTGCCTATATTCTCCTCTAAGAGTTTGATGGTTTCTGGTCTTACAATTAGGTCTTTAATCTGTTTTGAGTTGATCTTAGTGTATGGTGTTAGGGAATGTTTCAACTTCATTTTTTTGCATGCAGCTGTCCAGTTTTCCCAGCACCAATTGTTGAAGAGGCTGTCTTTGTCCCATTTTATAATTTTGCCTCCTTTGTCAAAAATAAGTACCTGTAGGTGCGTGGGTTTATCTCTGGTTTTTTTTTTATCTTGTTCCATTGGTCTGTAGTTCTGTTTTTGTGCCAGTACCATACTGTCTTGATGACTATTGCTTTGTAGTAGAGTCTGAAGTTGGGGAGGCTGATCCCTCCAGCTCCATTTTTCTTTCTAAGGATTGCTTTGGCTCTTTGGGGTCTTTTGTGTTTCCATGTGAACTGTGTTATTCTTTGGTCTAGTTCTGTGAAAATATCATTGGTAGTTTGATAGGGATCGCATTGAATCTGTAGATGACATTGTTTGGTCATTTCACAATATTAAGGCCTAAGATTTTGGGATTGCTGGGTCGTATGGTGCTTCTATTTTGAGTTTTTTAAGAAATCTCTGTACTGTCTTCCACAGCGGCTGTATCAGTTTGCATTCCCACCAGCAATGCAGGAGTGTTCCCTTTTCTCCGCAGCCTCTCCAGCATTTATTGTCTGTCGATTTGTGGATGATGGCCATTCTGACGGGTGTGAGGTGATACCTCATTGTAGTTTTGATTTGCATTTCTTTAATACTAAGCGAGGTTGAGCATCATTTCATGTGCTTTTGGGCCATCTGTATGTCCTCTTTGGTGAGATGTCTATTTAGGTCTTTTTTGCATTTTTTGATTGGGTTGTTTGTTTTTCCGGTGCTGAGTTTTCTGAGTTGCTTGTAGATTTTGGAGATTAATTCTTTGTCCGTTGTTTCATTTGCTATGATTTTCTCCCATTCTGTGGGCTGTCTGTGCAACTTTTTTGTAATTTCTTTTGCTGTACAAAAGCTTTTAAGTTTCATGAGGTCCCACGTGTTCATTTTTCTTTTCAGTTCTGCTATTCTAGTAGGTGGGTCAGAGAAGATCTTGCTTTGATTGATGTCCTTGAGGGTTTTGCCTATATTCTCCTCTAAGAGTTTGATGGTTTCTGGTCTTACAATTAGGTCTTTAATCTGTTTTGAGTTGATCTTAGTGTATGGTGTTAGGGAATGTTTCAACTTCATTTTTTTGCATGCAGCTGTCCAGTTTTCCCAGCACCAATTGTTGAAGAGGCTGTCTTTGTCCCATTTTATAATTTTGCCTCCTTTGTCAAAAATAAGTACCTGTAGGTGCGTGGGTTTATCTCTGGTTTTTTTTTTTATCTTGTTCCATTGGTCTGTAGTTCTGTTTTTGTGCCAGTACCATACTGTCTTGATGACTATTGCTTTGTAGTAGAGTCTGAAGTTGGGGAGGCTGATCCCTCCAGCTCCATTTTTCTTTCTAAGGATTGCTTTGGCTCTTTGGGGTCTTTTGTGTTTCCATGTGAACTGTGTTATTCTTTGGTCTAGTTCTGTGAAAAATATCATTGGTAGTTTGATAGGGATCGCATTGAATCTGTAGATGACATTTGGTAATATGGTCATTTTCACAATATTGATTCTTCCGACCCAGGAACATGGAATGTCTCTCCATCTGTTTAAGTCTTCTTTAATTTCTTTCATGAGTGTCTTGTAATTTTCTGTGTACAATTCTTTTGTTTCTTTGGGTAGGTTTATTCCTAGATATTTGATTCTTTTGGTTGCAATGGTGAAGGGGACTGCCTCTTTGATTTCATTTTCTGATTTTTCATTGTTTGTGTATAGGAATGCCAGTGATTTCTGTGTGTTGACTTTGTATCCTGCGACTTTGCTGAATTCGTTGATTAGCTTTAGTTGCTTTGTAATAGAGTCTTTGGGATTTTCTATGTATAATATCATGTCGCCTGCAAAAAGACAGAGCTTGACTTCTTCCTTTCCAATCTGGATTCCTTTGATTTCTTTCTCTTCTCTTATTGCCATTGCTAGAACTTCCAGGACTATGTTGAATAGTAGTGGTGAAAGTGGACACCCCTGTCTTGTTCCTGATCTTAGAGGGAATGCTTTCAGTTTTTCACCGTTGAGGACAATGTTCGCTATGGGCCTCTCATATATGGCTTTCACTGTGTTGAGATAGGTTCCTTCTATGCCCATTTTCTGAAGAGCTTTTATCATGAATGGGTGTTGTACTTTGTCGAAGGCTTTTTCTGCATCTGTTGAGATGATCATGTGATTTTTGTGTCTCAATTTGTTGATATGGTGTATCACATTGATTGATTTGTGGATGTTGAAGAATCCTTGCATGCCTGGGATGAACCCGACTTGATTATGATGTATGAGTTTTTTGATGTGTCGTTGAATTGTTTGTGGATTTGTTGAGGATCTTGTGCCAGTACCATACTGTCTTGATGACTATTGCTTTGTAGTAGAGTCTGAAGTTGGGGAGGCTGATCCCTCCAGCTCCATTTTTCTTTCTAAGGATTGCTTTGGCTCTTTGGGGTCTTTTGTGTTTCCATGTGAACTGTGTTATTCTTTGGTCTAGTTCTGTGAAAAATATCATTGGTAGTTTGATAGGGATCGCATTGAATCTGTAGATGACATTTGGTAATATGGTCATTTTCACAATATTGATTCTTCCGACCCAGGAACATGGAATGTCTCTCCATCTGTTTAAGTCTTCTTTAATTTCTTTCATGAGTGTCTTGTAATTTTCTGTGTACAATTCTTTTGTTTCTTTGGGTAGGTTTATTCCTAGATATTTGATTCTTTTGGTTGCAATGGTGAAGGGGACTGCCTCTTTGATTTCATTTTCTGATTTTTCATTGTTTGTGTATAGGAATGCCAGTGATTTCTGTGTGTTGACTTTGTATCCTGCGACTTTGCTGAATTCGTTGATTAGCTTTAGTTGCTTTGTAATAGAGTCTTTGGGATTTTCTATGTATAATATCATGTCGTCTGCAAAAAGAGAGAGCTTGACTTCTTCCTTTCCAATCTGGATTCCTTTGATTTCTTTCTCTTCTCTTATTGCCATTGCTAGAACTTCCAGGACTATGTTGAATAGTAGTGGTGAAAGTGGACACCCCTGTCTTGTTCCTGATCTTAGAGGGAATGCTTTCAGTTTTTCACCGTTGAGGACAATGTTCGCTATGGGCCTCTCATATATGGCTTTCACTGTGTTGAGATAGGTTCCTTCTATGCCCATTTTCTGAAGAGCTTTTATCATGAATGGGTGTTGTACTTTGTCGAAGGCTTTTTCTGCATCTGTTGAGATGATCATGTGATTTTTGTGTCTCAATTTGTTGATATGGTGTATCACATTGATTGATTTGTGGATGTTGAAGAATCCTTGCATGCCTGGGATGAACCCGACTTGATTATGATGTATGAGTTTTTTGATGTGTCGTTGAATTCTGTTTGCTAGGATTTTGTTGAGGATCTTGGCATCTAAGTTCATCAGGGACATTGGCCTGTAATTTTCTTTTTTTGTGTTGTCTTTGCCTGGTTTGGGTATCAGGGTGATGGTGGCCTCGTAGAATGTGTTTGGAAGTGTTCCTTCCTGTGCAATTTTTTGAAAGAGTTTTAGAAGGACAGACATTAGCTCTTCTTTAAATGTTTGGTAGAATTCGCCTGTGAAGCCATCTGGCCCTGAGCTTTTATTTGGGGGTAGATTTTTGATCACAAATTCTATTTCTGAGCTTGGGATTGGGTTGTTCAAAGTTTCTGTTTCTTCCTGGGTCAGTCTTGGGAGATTGATCTTCCCCAAGAAACTGTCCGTTTCTTCCAGGTTGTCCAGTTTGTTGCCACAGAGTTGCTCATAATAGTCTCTTAGAATCCTTTGGATTTCTGCATTATCTGTTGTAATCTCTCCTTTTTCATTTTTGATTTTGTTGATCTGGTTCTTCTCCCTCTTTTTCTTGATGAGTCTCGTCAGAGGCTTGTCAATTTTGTTTACCTTTTCAAAGAACCAGCTTTTTGTTTTATTTATCTGAACTATAGTTTCTTTCATTTCTTTCTGATTTATTTCTGCTCTAGTCTTTATAATTTCTCGTCTTCTGCTGGCTTTGGGATGTTTCTGTTCTTCTTTTTCCAATTGTTTTAAGCAGAGGGTTAAGTCATTTGCTTCATATTTTCCTAGTTTCTTGAGGTGGGATTGTATTGGTATAAATTTCCCCCTTAGAACTGCTTTTGTGGTGTCCCATAAGTTTTGCACGGTCGTATATTCATTGTCATTTTCTTCTAGGAATTTTTAAATTTCTCCTTTGATTTCCTCAGTGATCAGTTGGTTTTTTAGGTAAGCGTTGTTTAATCGCCATGTGTTTGTATTTTCAGCGGTTTTTTTCCTGTAGTTGATCTCTAGTCTCATTGCATTGTGGTCCGAGAAGATGGTTGATATAATTTCGGTTTTCTTGAACTGACTGAGGTTAGATTTGTGGCCCAAGATGTGGTCTATCTTGGAGAATGTTCCGTGAGCACTTGAGAAGATAGTGTATTCTTCTGCTTTTGGATGGAACGTCCTAAAGATATCGATGAGGTCCATCTTTTCTAGTGTGGCATTTAAGGCTTGTGTTTCTTTATTAATATTCTGTTTAGATGATCTATCCATTGGTGTGAGAGGAGTGTTAAAAGTCTCCTACTATTATTGTGTTATTATTGATTTCTTCTTTTAAGTCTGAAAGTATCTGTCTTATGTATTGAGGTGCCCCTGTGTTGGGTGCGTAGATGTTCATGACTGTTATGTCTTCCTCTTGGATGGATCCTTTAATCATGATGTAGTGACCTGCCTTGTCTCTTAGAATCTTCTTTACTTTAAAATCTATTTGGTCTGATATGAGGATTGCTACTCCAGCTTTCTTCTGATTTCCATTTGCATGGAATATCTTTTTCCAGCCTTTCACTTTCAGTCTATGAGTGTCTCTAGGTCTGAAGTGGGTCTCTTGTAAACAGCATATATATGGGTCATGTTTCTGGATCCATTCAGCCAGCCTGTGTCGTTTGGTTGGAGCATTTAATCCATTTACGTTCAAAGTAATTATTGATACGAATGTTCCTATTGTCATCTTCTTAGAAGTCTGTGGTTTGATTTGTAGGACTTCTTCTACTCTTGTATTTCTTGGCTATATCAGGCCCTTTAACACTTGTTGTAGGGCTGGTTTTGTGGTACAGAATTCTTTTAGTTTTTGTCTGTCTGAGAAGCTTTTGACTTCTCCATCGATTCTGAATGAGATTTTTGCTGGGTAGAGAATTCGTGGTTGCAGGTTATTCTCTTTTAGCCGTTTAAATGTGTCCTGCCACTCTCTTCTGGCCTGCAGGGTTTCTGTTGAGAGATCCGCAGTTAGACGTATGGGGTTTCCTTTATATGTTATTTGTTGTTTGCTTCTAGCTGCTTTTAGTAATCTGTCTTTATATTTAGTCTGTGTTAGTTTGATTAGAATGTGCCTTGGTGTGTTTCTTCTGGGGTTTATCCTGTATGGAACTCTTTGTGCTTCTTGGACATGGTTGACTGAGGTTAGATTTGTGGCCCAAGATGTGGTCTATCTTGGAGAATGTTCCGTGAGCACTTGAGAAGATAGTGTATTCTTCTGCTTTTGGATGGAACGTCCTAAAGATATCGATGAGGTCCATCTTTTCTAGTGTGGCATTTAAGGCTTGTGTTTCTTTATTAATATTCTGTTTAGATGATCTATCCATTGGTGTGAGAGGAGTGTTAAAAGTCTCCTACTATTATTGTGTTATTATTGATTTCTTCTTTTAAGTCTGAAAGTATCTGTCTTATGTATTGAGGTGCCCCTGTGTTGGGTGCGTAGATGTTCATGACTGTTATGTCTTCCTCTTGGATGGATCCTTTAATCATGATGTAGTGACCTGCCTTGTCTCTTAGAATCTTCTTTACTTTAAAATCTATTTGGTCTGATATGAGGATTGCTACTCCAGCTTTCTTCTGATTTCCATTTGCATGGAATATCTTTTTCCAGCCTTTCACTTTCAGTCTATGAGTGTCTCTAGGTCTGAAGTGGGTCTCTTGTAAACAGCATATATATGGGTCATGTTTCTGGATCCATTCAGCCAGCCTGTGTCGTTTGGTTGGAGCATTTAATCCATTTACGTTCAAAGTAATTATTGATACGAATGTTCCTATTGTCATCTTCTTAGAAGTCTGTGGTTTGATTTGTAGGACTTCTTCTACTCTTGTATTTCTTGGCTATATCAGGCCCTTTAACACTTGTTGTAGGGCTGGTTTTGTGGTACAGAATTCTTTTAGTTTTTGTCTGTCTGAGAAGCTTTTGACTTCTCCATCGATTCTGAATGAGATTTTTGCTGGGTAGAGAATTCGTGGTTGCAGGTTATTCTCTTTTAGCCGTTTAAATGTGTCCTGCCACTCTCTTCTGGCCTGCAGGGTTTCTGTTGAGAGATCCGCAGTTAGACGTATGGGGTTTCCTTTATATGTTATTTGTTGTTTGCTTCTAGCTGCTTTTAGTAATCTGTCTTTATATTTAGTCTGTGTTAGTTTGATTAGAATGTGCCTTGGTGTGTTTCTTCTGGGGTTTATCCTGTATGGAACTCTTTGTGCTTCTTGGACATGGTTGACTGTTTCCTTTCCCATGCTGGGGAAATTTTCTATTATAACCTCTTCAAGAATTTTTTTTGTAACCTTTCTTCCCTTCTTCTTCCTCTGGGACTCCTATAATTCTAATGTTGGTGCGTTTGATATTGTCCCATAGGTCTCTGAGGCTATCCTCAGTTCTCATCATTCTTTCGGCTTTGTTCTGTTCCTCACCAGTTATTTCCACCAGTCTATCTTCCAGCACGCTTATCCATTCTTCAGCCTCAGATAGTCTACTGTTAAGGCCTTCTATCATATTTTTGAGTTCAGCAATTGAGTTGGTGGTCTCTATTTGCTTATTTTTTCATTTCCTGCATGTCTTTTCTCAGTGCACTAATTTCCTCTAATATTCTGTTTTTGGTGTTTTGCATCCTCATTAGTGTAGTTTTTCTGAATTCTCTTTCAGATAATTTGTCTATCTCCTCCTCTGTCATTTGAGGCTATGATTCTTTAGCTTGGTCCTTCATTTGTGCAGTGTTTCTCTGTCGTTTCATCTCTAGTGTTGTATGTTATTCTTTGATAGTGTGGGGTCTTGGAATCAGGGCTTCTAGTCCGAGGATCCTTGGTTTGATGATTGGTCAGGGGGTGTAGGCTCTATGCCTGGTTTGCTATGGTGTTCTGTGATATTAGTTCAAATATTAGCATCTGAGGAGCAAGAGGTGTGTCCCTAATGGGTGACAGTCATAAAAGCATGCAGATGTTTTCTAACATAATCATAAGATATACATACATACACAGCAATAACCACATCTAATCAGTCTTACCGTGACAAAGCATAGGAAATTTTCCTGGCAAACGACACAATCAAAGATGGTATCCCCTTAAGCTCTGGGTTAATTAAAATAGTGCCTGGAAAACAGGTTATTCTCTTTAGCCGTTTAAATGTGTCCTGCCACTCTCTTCTGGCCTGCAGGGTTTCTGTTGAGAGATCCGCAGTTAGCGTATGGGGTTTCCTTTATATGTTATTTGTTGTTTGCTTCTAGCTGCTTTTAGTAATCTGTCTTTATATTTAGTCTGTGTTAGTTTGATTAGAATGTGCCTTGGTGTGTTTCTTCTGGGGTTTATCCTGTATGGAACTCTTTGTGCTTCTTGGACATGGTTGACTGTTTCCTTTCCCATGCTGGGGAAATTTTCTATTATAACCTCTTCAAGAATTTTTTTTGTAACCTTTCTTCCCTTCTTCTTCCTCTGGGACTCCTATAATTCTAATGTTGGTGCGTTTGATATTGTCCCATAGGTCTCTGAGGCTATCCTCAGTTCTCATCATTCTTTCGGCTTTGTTCTGTTCCTCACCAGTTATTTCCACCAGTCTATCTTCCAGCACGCTTATCCATTCTTCAGCCTCAGATAGTCTACTGTTAAGGCCTTCTATCATATTTTTGAGTTCAGCAATTGAGTTGGTGGTCTCTATTTGCTTATTTTTTCATTTCCTGCATGTCTTTTCTCAGTGCACTAATTTCCTCTAATATTCTGTTTTTGGTGTTTTGCATCCTCATTAGTGTAGTTTTTCTGAATTCTCTTTCAGATAATTTGTCTATCTCCTCCTCTGTCATTTGAGGCTATGATTCTTTAGCTTGGTCCTTCATTTGTGCAGTGTTTCTCTGTCGTTTCATCTCTAGTGTTGTATGTTATTCTTTGATAGTGTGGGGTCTTGGAATCAGGGCTTCTAGTCCGAGGATCCTTGGTTTGATGATTGGTCAGGGGGTGTAGGCTCTATGCCTGGTTTGCTATGGTGTTCTGTGATATTAGTTCAAATATTAGCATCTGAGGAGCAAGAGGTGTGTCCCTAATGGGTGACAGTCATAAAAGCATGCAGATGTTTTCTAACATAATCATAAGATATACATACATACACAGCAATAACCACATCTAATCAGTCTTACCGTGACAAAGCATAGGAAATTTTCCTGGCAAACGACACAATCAAAGATGGTACTTGCCCGTTAAGCTCTGGGTTAATTAAAATAGTGCCTGGAAAAACAGATCTTGGGTAAGGTCCTGGCTTGGACTATTCCGTCATTGAAAGCAATTTTTAACTAAGACATGTGTTGGGGGTGAGGAGGTGGAAAATGTATGGGTAATAAGAAGGAATAGATTCGACTTGGAAGTATTTTATAAGGTTATGTAGCCAAGATTAGTGTGTTGTATTGTTTAGTGCAGCTGGAAGAGAATAGTGGAGACAGGAAGGTAGGAAATATTTATCTAGGGGGTAGTGGTATATAGGAGAAAGTTTTAGATTTAGAACATAGAGGGAGGAAGGAGTGGGAAAGAGGAAAGAAAATTAGAAGTTCAAGAATTAAAATTTTAAAAAAAAATTAATAATAAAAAATTAATAATTCAAAATCAGAAAAAATTAAAAATTAAAAAAAGGGAAGAGAAACTTAATAAGAAGAAACAAAAGAGAGAGGAAAAAAGAAACCCAAACCTGACCAATCAAACGAATAAGCAGAACCGTCCGCAACAGATAAACAAAAAAGCTAAATACTGTCCCTGGTTTTTATCCTCTCATCTGTCTGGAAGCCAGTCTGCTCTCGATGGTGTTGTCTTGATGATGCAGCCTTTTCCTTATGGCACCGGTCTGCAAGCTCAGGTGCTGACTGGGACGGCGGGCTGATCTCTGTCCGTCGGGCGGGGGGTGCGCTCGCTGTCCCGGGTTGGGCGGGAGCGCTGGCTGATCCCAGTCCGTCGGGCGGGGGGCCGTGGCGCACGCACAATCCCTGGTTGGGCGGGGGCGTCCTGGCTCTGCAGCGCACCTGCAGGTAGCCTCTGATACCTGCCCTTCTCCCGACTTCCTCCGCTGTGGGTGTAGCTATGGGGGTGCAGGGGCTCCTCTGCCACTGGCGCGCGCGCACTGCCAGTTGCGCCTCCTAGTCCCAAAGGCAGGCACAAGGTTCCCTGTCTGGCTCGAGCCCAGTCCCTGGTCAGCAATCTGTGGGCGACTTCCCCTTCAGCCAGTCCCCCACTAGGAGTGCTTGAACTCACCCGGTGCACAAGGGTTCCCCATCTAATCAGTCTTACCGTGACAAAGCATAGGAAATTTTCCTGGCAAACGACACAATCAAAGATGGTACTTGCCCGTTAAGCTCTGGGTTAATTAAAATAGTGCCTGGAAAAACAGATCTTGGGTAAGGTCCTGGCTTGGACTATTCCGTCATTGAAAGCAATTTTTAACTAAGACATGTGTTGGGGGTGAGGAGGTGGAAAATGTATGGGTAATAAGAAGGAATAGATTCGACTTGGAAGTATTTTATAAGGTTATGTAGCCAAGATTAGTGTGTTGTATTGTTTAGTGCAGCTGGAAGAGAATAGTGGAGACAGGAAGGTAGGAAATATTTATCTAGGGGGTAGTGGTATATAGGAGAAAGTTTTAGATTTAGAACATAGAGGGAGGAAGGAGTGGGAAAGAGGAAAGAAAATTAGAAGTTCAAGAATTAAAATTTTAAAAAAAAATTAATAATAAAAAATTAATAATTCAAAATCAGAAAAAATTAAAAATTAAAAAAAGGGAAGAGAAACTTAATAAGAAGAAACAAAAGAGAGAGGAAAAAAGAAACCCAAACCTGACCAATCAAACGAATAAGCAGAACCGTCCGCAACAGATAAACAAAAAAGCTAAATACTGTCCCTGGTTTTTATCCTCTCATCTGTCTGGAAGCCAGTCTGCTCTCGATGATGTTGTCTTGATGATGCAGCCTTTTCCTTATGGCACCGGTCTGCAAGCTCAGGTGCTGACCAGGACGGTGGGCTGATCCCAGTCCGTCGGGCGGGGGGTGCGGCAAAGCGCTGTCCGGGGTTGGGCGGGGGCGCGGGCTGATCCCAGTGTGTCGGGCAGGGGACCGCGGCGCGTGCGCAATCCCGTGTTGGGCAGGGGCGTCCTGGCTCTGCAGCGCACCTGCCGGTAACCTCTGATACCTGTCCTTCTCCCGACTTCCTCCGCTGCGGGTGTAGCTATGGGGGTGCAGGGGCTCCTCTGCCACTGGCACGCGCGCACTGCCGGTTGCGCCTCCAAGCCCCAAAGGCAGGCACAAGGTTCCCCATCTGGCTTGAGCCCAGTCCCTGGTCAGCAATCTGTGGGCAACTTCCCCTTCAGCCAGTCCCCCACTAGGAGTGTTTGAACTCACCCAGTGCCAGGCGGAAAGTGGTGATTTTCGCCCGGCGGCCGAGCGGCGCGATCCTCACACTGGGCGCTCCCTCCCGTCTCCCGGTCGGTCTCTAGGCATTGCTCTCCATGTTCCGTCTGGCCTCAGGTCGCTAGGCAGCAAGCGCATTCTGCTCGGCCCTGCTCCGGTATCCTATCTTCACAGTGTCTTAATTTCTGCTGACGATCCGGGCGGATTCTTGGGAGTTTTCACGCTGAGTGCTGCCCTTTCTCCCCCGAGGCTCTACTTAGGCCCCCTTTTAGGGCACTTGTTGGCGCGCTCTCCGTCGGTGCGGTTCGGCGTGGGGGTTAGGATAGAGGATTCTTAGAATCCTAGCTCCGGGAAATTTCTGGCTATTCACTCTTCTACTCTCGTGGACCTATGGAATTCTTCTGTCGTCTAGGGGCAGGTTTGTTGGTGGTGGTTCTTTCCTTGATTAGTTCTGGTGATTCTGTTGGGGAGCTGGTGAAATCTTCCCCTCATTCCTCCGCCATCTTGGCTCCTCCCCTGCCTCCTTTTTAAACTTTAGAAGTGACTAAGGGAAAGTTTCCCATTTCCCTGTTGTCTGTTACAGTTATGCATCTGCCTGTATTTTGCTCTGTAGCTTGTTGACATAGAAAAGACTCTTGGAGGCTCTCATTGTTTTAGCCCACTGGGAAGTCTTTTCTCCAGTCCATTTGACCTAAGACTACTTTTTGTTGTTGTTGCTAACTCGATCCTGTTTAACTTACGTTGCTTTCAAAGACTGAAAAAGCCCCGTGACCAAGTATTTAGCAGACCTTTCAGACATGATGGAATGACAGCTCCATCTAAGTCCATTTTTGGCCTTAAAACACTTGTCCCCTTCCCCCAAGCCAAAGGTGGAAACCCAGCAGGTTACTTAAGTGTTGGAACAGTGCAGATGGCTGGCTGCTGGCCCAGCAGACTCAGCTAACAGTTTGGGAATGCCTGCACTGGCAGTAGGAGGTGGGCTCGTTTTTAATGAGAGCAGTCATTTCGTTCAGCTTTGTGAATCAGAAGAATCGAGCAGAATCAGGACTGGGGTTCCCTAAACTTGGCTATTATTTCTCACCTGGGACAGGAGAGAGGGTGTCTCCTGGAGGGTGGGGTTTGTCTCTTCTGTTCAGACTTTTACTGGGAAACTCTGCTATTTAAACAAGACAGAATGGGACAGCAATCTTCCGCGGTCCTCTAGGCATTGCTCTCCATGTTCCGTCTGGCCTCAGGTCGCTAGGCAGCAAGCGCATTCTGCTCGGCCCTGCTCCGGTATCCTATCTTCACAGTGTCTTAATTTCTGCTGACGATCCGGGCGGATTCTTGGGAGTTTTCACGCTGAGTGCTGCCCTTTCTCCCCCGAGGCTCTACTTAGGCCCCCTTTTAGGGCACTTGTTGGCGCGCTCTCCGTCGGTGCGGTTCGGCGTGGGGGTTAGGATAGAGGATTCTTAGAATCCTAGCTCCGGGAAATTTCTGGCTATTCACTCTTCTACTCTCGTGGACCTATGGAATTCTTCTGTCGTCTAGGGGCAGGTTTGTTGGTGGTGGTTCTTTCCTTGATTAGTTCTGGTGATTCTGTTGGGGAGCTGGTGAAATCTTCCCCTCATTCCTCCGCCATCTTGGCTCCTCCCCTGCCTCCTTTTTAAACTTTAGAAGTGACTAAGGGAAAGTTTCCCATTTCCCTGTTGTCTGTTACAGTTATGCATCTGCCTGTATTTTGCTCTGTAGCTTGTTGACATAGAAAAGACTCTTGGAGGCTCTCATTGTTTTAGCCCACTGGGAAGTCTTTTCTCCAGTCCATTTGACCTAAGACTACTTTTTGTTGTTGTTGCTAACTCGATCCTGTTTAACTTACGTTGCTTTCAAAGACTGAAAAAGCCCCGTGACCAAGTATTTAGCAGACCTTTCAGACATGATGGAATGACAGCTCCATCTAAGTCCATTTTTGGCCTTAAAACACTTGTCCCCTTCCCCCAAGCCAAAGGTGGAAACCCAGCAGGTTACTTAAGTGTTGGAACAGTGCAGATGGCTGGCTGCTGGCCCAGCAGACTCAGCTAACAGTTTGGGAATGCCTGCACTGGCAGTAGGAGGTGGGCTCGTTTTTAATGAGAGCAGTCATTTCGTTCAGCTTTGTGAATCAGAAGAATCGAGCAGAATCAGGACTGGGGTTCCCTAAACTTGGCTATTATTTCTCACCTGGGACAGGAGAGAGGGTGTCTCCTGGAGGGTGGGGTTTGTCTCTTCTGTTCAGACTTTTACTGGGAAACTCTGCTATTTAAACAAGACAGAATGGGACAGCAAGGCCGGAGTAATGTGGTTATACAGCCTGGCAGCCCTCCAGGATTCTTTGGGGAGCAGAAGGAAGGACTCTGAAAAGGAATGAGGAAATGACTTCACTGCAGTGTCTGTCAGTTCCAGCCTTGCTGTTTTGTATGCTTGTATCTGAGCTTGCCCTTTTCTGTACAGGCGGACTTCAGAGGTACTGCAGGTTCCGTTCCAGACCACCTCAGTAAAGCGAGTATCACAATAAAGCAAGTCACCTGAATTTTCTGGTTTGCCAGTGCAGACAAAAGTTACATGTACACTATGCTATAGGCTATTGGATGTAGCAGCATTGTGTCAAAAAAACAACAGTGTACATATTTTAATTTAAAATATTGCTAAAAACAACAGCAAGATAACGATAGTAGTAACATCAGAGATCACAGATCACTGTAACATAATGAAAAGGTTTGAAATACTATGAGAATCACCAAAATATGACACAGAGACACAAAATGAGCAAATGCTGTTGGAAACATGGTGCCAGTAGACTAGCTTGTTGTAAGAGTACCACAGACCTTCGATTAAAAAAAGAAAAGGCAATATATGGGCAGTGCAGTGAAGTGAGACATGGTATAATGAGCTACGCCTGCATGCCATTCTTTTTTCTTTTTTGGGGGCCATTTCCATTGGTCTTTCATCTGTTTATCTTTCAAGCCCGTTATTTAGCAGACCTTTCAGACATGATGGAATGACAGCTCCATCTAAGTCCATTTTGGCCTTAAAACACTTGTCCCTTCCCCAAGCCAAAGGTGGAAACCCAGCAGGTTACTTAAGTGTTGGAACAGTGCAGATGGCTGGCTGCTGGCCCAGCAGACTCAGCTAACAGTTTGGGAATGCCTGCACTGGCAGTAGGAGGTGGGCTCGTTTTTAATGAGAGCAGTCATTTCGTTCAGCTTTGTGAATCAGAAGAATCGAGCAGAATCAGGACTGGGGTTCCCTAAACTTGGCTATTATTTCTCACCTGGGACAGGAGAGAGGGTGTCTCCTGGAGGGTGGGGTTTGTCTCTTCTGTTCAGACTTTTACTGGGAAACTCTGCTATTTAAACAAGACAGAATGGGACAGCAAGGCCGGAGTAATGTGGTTATACAGCCTGGCAGCCCTCCAGGATTCTTTGGGGAGCAGAAGGAAGGACTCTGAAAAGGAATGAGGAAATGACTTCACTGCAGTGTCTGTCAGTTCCAGCCTTGCTGTTTTGTATGCTTGTATCTGAGCTTGCCCTTTTCTGTACAGGCGGACTTCAGAGGTACTGCAGGTTCCGTTCCAGACCACCTCAGTAAAGCGAGTATCACAATAAAGCAAGTCACCTGAATTTTCTGGTTTGCCAGTGCAGACAAAAGTTACATGTACACTATGCTATAGGCTATTGGATGTAGCAGCATTGTGTCAAAAAAACAACAGTGTACATATTTTAATTTAAAATATTGCTAAAAACAACAGCAAGATAACGATAGTAGTAACATCAGAGATCACAGATCACTGTAACATAATGAAAAGGTTTGAAATACTATGAGAATCACCAAAATATGACACAGAGACACAAAATGAGCAAATGCTGTTGGAAACATGGTGCCAGTAGACTAGCTTGTTGTAAGAGTACCACAGACCTTCGATTAAAAAAAGAAAAGGCAATATATGGGCAGTGCAGTGAAGTGAGACATGGTATAATGAGCTACGCCTGCATGCCATTCTTTTTTCTTTTTTGGGGGCCATTTCCATTGGTCTTTCATCTGTTTATCTTTGTTCCTTGACCTGCGTGGGCCTCCCATTGCAGTGGCCTCTCTCGTCACAGAGACTGACTCTGGGCGCATGCGCTCCAGAGCTCTGGCTCGGTAATTGGACACATCAGTCCAGCCACTCTGTGGTGCGTGGGATCTTCCCAAGCCAGGGATCGAACTGGCATCCCTTGTGCTGCAAGGTGGTGTCCTTACCTGCTGGACCACCATGGAAGCCCATGCATGCCATTCTTCTTGCAAGATTTTTTTTTTTTGGTATTAGATATCTGTTGTTGCACAATAAACTGCCACAGATGTGGCACTTATTTTTCTTCTTGTTTTATTTATTTATTTATTTTGCTATTCTGGGTTTTCACTGCTGCTCCAGGCTCTTCTCTAGTTGCAGGAAATGGGGGCTACACTCTAGTTGAAGTGAGCAGGCTTCTTGTTGCAATGACTTCTCTTGTTGTGGAACTCGAGCTCTAGGGCACACAAGCTTCAGTAGTTGCGGCACATGGGCTCAATAGTTGCGACTCTGAGACTCTAGAGCACGGGCTCAATAGTTGTGACTCATGGGCTTAGTTGCTCTTTAGCATCTGGGATCTTCTTGGATCAGGGTCAGACCCGTGTCTTCTGCGTTGACAGGCGAACTCTTTACGGCTCAGCTACCAGGGAAGTCTGCACGGTTTTGAAATGACATTGTTCCTTCAGCTTTTAGGCATAGTACAAATGCAAGTGACTAAACTGGCTCTAGATTTCAGGCTCTGTTTGTCTAGCCTGATGTTTTAGGGAAGAAGATAGACCAGAAGCTTCAGAGAGGCCCTGGGACCATCCTTCCTGGTGGCCAGGTGTGGGCTCACAGGGAGGCCATTTCTCATCCTACTCCCTCTGTGTTGCCTTGATGTGACCTGAAAGCAGTTTTTCAAGGTGCGTGCTCACCTACAGTACCACATACAGGCCTTATATCAGGATTATTTTGTCCAGGTGGCCTGAGCTCTGCCTGGGACAGCCATGCCTCCCCAGAGCAGCCCTTCAGAGCTTCCCCAGCTCCTTCTCAATCTCCCTCCCATCCTGGGGCTGCACCCTTTTGGCTAGTGGAGTGGAGCTGGGATGGGTCACTTGATTGTCTGCTACCCAAGTTCATCTGAAATGGAGACAGTTGTGTTTGTCCTTGGTGTCTGAGCCTGATCCTCCTGCTGCTCCATGTGAATCAGACTCAAAGACACTAATCCTTTGTTTCTGTTGCTTTAAAAGAGATCAAATGTGGAAAATAACCAAACGTATAAGGAAGAAAATGAATATCACTTATTTGACTCACAGAGAATAAGTGCTAATTGTTAACATTTGTGTTTTAGCCTTTTTTTTCAATCATAAAATGGATCACTTTACGTATATTGTATTATAGGTCAGATTTTCATTTAATTTACTATACTTTTCTCATATATAACTTGTTTAGTCATAACTTTTACTGTTAACAACTGAAAGGCTACCAAACAGTGGTTTAAAAGAAATGGGAGCTGTTTAGGCATTAAGATATAGGGTAGACAGTATGGGACAGATGGGTGGCTCTGTGAAGCCTTCAGGAGCCTGAATTCTATCCATCTTTCTGCTCCTCCATCGTTAGGGTTTAAACTTTGATATTCCTTGTCACCTCATGATGACAAGGTGGTTGCTGCATCTCCTTGCCTTGTCTGGGGATCAGGCAAGCAGAAGGACGGAAGAAAGAAAGAAGAGTTAATACGCTATTGTCATCGTGCTAAGGGAATAGGAGTGCTTAGAAAGGCTTGGTGCAATGGCCCAGAGGGGTGGGATAGGGGAACCTGGAATGGGGGAGGGGACCAGGGATATGCATATGACTGATCTGGGAACATGCATGTCTACGAACAACAAAACTCTGTAAAACCTTTAAAATAAAGAATTAAAAAAAAGAGTTAATACGTGTCAGAGAAACAGAAGTTTCCCATAAACCCCCAGTTTGCACCTCCTTGTGTCTCCATGGCTGGACCTGATTCACATTCCTACCTAAGAAAATTGTATTGTTTTCAACTGAATGACATTTTGTTTCTACATAATCACTGGTTAATTCTTAAGAAAGAAAGGAAGAATGGACATTGTATGGACAACTAGCAGTACCCATCACATCTTGTTTCCAAATATTATTTCAAAACCAGAAGTTCTTGGGTGACTTACAAACTCCTTTGACAATATTAAGAAAATTGTGTGCGTTCTCCTCAGTAAAATATATAACTAAATAACACTTCACATATAGTATCAGGTAGGTTTATATATTCACTAAAATTCCTCTTTGGGGTACTCTCTATGATGCTGTACTTAGTTTAAATCCATAGAAGTACCATACACAGATCCATTTGTTCTTCAACGAAGACCATCAATTTTATACTTCTGTAAGTCACATATGGTAGTTGTTAACATTTGTGTTTTAGCCTTTTTTCAATCATAAAATGGATCACTTTACGTATATTGTATTATAGGTCAGATTTTCATTTAATTTACTATACTTTTCTCATATATAACTTGTTTAGTCATAACTTTTACTGTTAACAACTGAAAGGCTACCAAACAGTGGTTTAAAAGAAATGGGAGCTGTTTAGGCATTAAGATATAGGGTAGACAGTATGGGACAGATGGGTGGCTCTGTGAAGCCTTCAGGAGCCTGAATTCTATCCATCTTTCTGCTCCTCCATCGTTAGGGTTTAAACTTTGATATTCCTTGTCACCTCATGATGACAAGGTGGTTGCTGCATCTCCTTGCCTTGTCTGGGGATCAGGCAAGCAGAAGGACGGAAGAAAGAAAGAAGAGTTAATACGCTATTGTCATCGTGCTAAGGGAATAGGAGTGCTTAGAAAGGCTTGGTGCAATGGCCCAGAGGGGTGGGATAGGGGAACCTGGAATGGGGGAGGGGACCAGGGATATGCATATGACTGATCTGGGAACATGCATGTCTACGAACAACAAAACTCTGTAAAACCTTTAAAATAAAGAATTAAAAAAAAAAAGAGTTAATACGTGTCAGAGAAACAGAAGTTTCCCATAAACCCCCAGTTTGCACCTCCTTGTGTCTCCATGGCTGGACCTGATTCACATTCCTACCTAAGAAAATTGTATTGTTTTCAACTGAATGACATTTTGTTTCTACATAATCACTGGTTAATTCTTAAGAAAGAAAGGAAGAATGGACATTGTATGGACAACTAGCAGTACCCATCACATCTTGTTTCCAAATATTATTTCAAAACCAGAAGTTCTTGGGTGACTTACAAACTCCTTTGACAATATTAAGAAAATTGTGTGCGTTCTCCTCAGTAAAATATATAACTAAATAACACTTCACATATAGTATCAGGTAGGTTTATATATTCACTAAAATTCCTCTTTGGGGTACTCTCTATGATGCTGTACTTAGTTTAAATCCATAGAAGTACCATACACAGATCCATTTGTTCTTCAACGAAGACCATCAATTTTATACTTCTGTAAGTCACATATGGTAGTGTCTGTTTCTCTGTGCCTACATCTATACTGCTACAATTTAAATTATTTTTTAACTTTTTTTCAAAAGATAAAAAATAATATCATCATTATAATTTTGATTTGTTTTTTTGCCAAATTTGAATATTCTCCATGTTTATTGAATACTTGTTCTTCTTTTGCAAATAGTTATCCCTTTGTCCCATTTGTTTTCTGTTTACCTTTCTCTTTTGCATTATAATAGCTCTTTATAGAGTAAGGCTACAAGCTACTTTATCATTGCTTGAATGCATCCCATTCTAAAGTAAGTATTTTTTACAGATTTGTTTGGCATCGAAACAGTGTAAAGTGGAGATCTTTCTTGACTTTTTTTCTCCCCAATTGATTATTATCTTAAAGCCTTTATTTCTGAACTGATTTTAAATGGTTCAAGATGATTTAAGAAAGGTAGCAGTGATTTTTAAGCACATGGAATATGCAAGGTTTAGTTGCCATAGAAGCTTCCATGCTTTAAATCACCCTGTTTCTTTTTTCTCATGGCTGACACACTCCTTGGAGTGAGGAGATTAAGTTCTGTGCCTGGCCCTGCTGCTGACTGCTTAACCTTGGTGTGAGCAAAACAATAAGTGAGCAATTTGATACTTAAAATGCTGAGACAGGCGGCCGTTTGCTCTTCGCAGGTTTGAAAGGTTCTCTAAGTACTAAATTCTTTTGTAATCTCCTAACTGCTTTAGGTGATCAGACTGGCACTTTCTAAGTTAATGTAAACGGAGTCTAGAACATGCATGGACAACTAGCAGTACCCATCACATCTTGTTTCCAAATATTATTTCAAAACCAGAAGTTCTTGGGTGACTTACAAACTCCTTTGACAATATTAAGAAAATTGTGTGCGTTCTCCTCAGTAAAATATATAACTAAATAACACTTCACATATAGTATCAGGTAGGTTTATATATTCACTAAAATTCCTCTTTGGGGTACTCTCTATGATGCTGTACTTAGTTTAAATCCATAGAAGTACCATACACAGATCCATTTGTTCTTCAACGAAGACCATCAATTTTATACTTCTGTAAGTCACATATGGTAGTGTCTGTTTCTCTGTGCCTACATCTATACTGCTACAATTTAAATTATTTTTTAACTTTTTTTCAAAAGATAAAAAATAATATCATCATTATAATTTTGATTTGTTTTTTTGCCAAATTTGAATATTCTCCATGTTTATTGAATACTTGTTCTTCTTTTGCAAATAGTTATCCCTTTGTCCCATTTGTTTTCTGTTTACCTTTCTCTTTTGCATTATAATAGCTCTTTATAGAGTAAGGCTACAAGCTACTTTATCATTGCTTGAATGCATCCCATTCTAAAGTAAGTATTTTTTACAGATTTGTTTGGCATCGAAACAGTGTAAAGTGGAGATCTTTCTTGACTTTTTTTCTCCCCAATTGATTATTATCTTAAAGCCTTTATTTCTGAACTGATTTTAAATGGTTCAAGATGATTTAAGAAAGGTAGCAGTGATTTTTAAGCACATGGAATATGCAAGGTTTAGTTGCCATAGAAGCTTCCATGCTTTAAATCACCCTGTTTCTTTTTTCTCATGGCTGACACACTCCTTGGAGTGAGGAGATTAAGTTCTGTGCCTGGCCCTGCTGCTGACTGCTTAACCTTGGTGTGAGCAAAACAATAAGTGAGCAATTTGATACTTAAAATGCTGAGACAGGCGGCCGTTTGCTCTTCGCAGGTTTGAAAGGTTCTCTAAGTACTAAATTCTTTTGTAATCTCCTAACTGCTTTAGGTGATCAGACTGGCACTTTCTAAGTTAATGTAAACGGAGTCTAGAACATGCATTGGCAGCATTTTCAGTAGCTTTGATTCCTAAAGTCATTCATCAGCTGGTTTTGAATGCCAGCTGTGCACAAGGCCCTGTGGAATCCACAAAGATAACTCTTATCACCTTGCCTTTATTTCAGAGTGAAAGTGATGCAAGTGAGTTGTAAACGCAGGGCTTTGAAATAGAAGAGATGATATTAGACAAGGGAGTTGAGGACAGTTTAGGAGAGGAGGCATGAAGTAGGGCCTTGAGGGCTATACGTAGGCAGAGATGGACAGAAGGACTTTCTTGGCCAGAAATACAGGAACAAGGATTCTTAGAATAACCTGGGGCAGGTGTAGAAAATAGCTAGTCACTGTGTAGCTTGGGCATGAGGCTGAGGAAGAGAAAGTAGGAAGGAAGAGAAATGCTGGGGCCAGCTTGCCAGAGGCCTCAGATGGATATTTGGATATTATACTGTCAGGGGGTGACCTGACTACAAAGGTTCTGAAGCAGAAGTAATCTCAGAGATTTGGCCACATGAAGGATGTATTGGCAGAGGGAATGGCAAAAGTCAAACCAGTTTGAACCAGTTTGAAGACAGTCCAAGTAAGAGGTACTAACTCCCCAAAAGTAGTCTTGCGACTAAAGAAGAAGGAACAGATACAGTCATCACTTTGAAAATAGCTTTTTAGAAGGTACAAGTTAGTTGCCTTTAGAAGCTTCCAGGGGCTTTAATTTTTCTTAAAGCCTTTATTTCTGAACTGATTTTAAATGGTTCAAGATGATTTAAGAAAGGTAGCAGTGATTTTTAAGCACATGGAATATGCAAGGTTTAGTTGCCATAGAAGCTTCCATGCTTTAAATCACCCTGTTTCTTTTCTCATGGCTGACACACTCCTTGGAGTGAGGAGATTAAGTTCTGTGCCTGGCCCTGCTGCTGACTGCTTAGCCTTGGTGTGAGCAAAACAATAAGTGAGCAATTTGATACTTAAAATGCTGAGACAGGCGGCCGTTTGCTCTTCGCAGGTTTGAAAGGTTCTCTAAGTACTAAATTCTTTTGTAATCTCCTAACTGCTTTAGGTGATCAGACTGGCACTTTCTAAGTTAATGTAAACGGAGTCTAGAACATGCATTGGCAGCATTTTCAGTAGCTTTGATTCCTAAAGTCATTCATCAGCTGGTTTTGAATGCCAGCTGTGCACAAGGCCCTGTGGAATCCACAAAGATAACTCTTATCACCTTGCCTTTATTTCAGAGTGAAAGTGATGCAAGTGAGTTGTAAACGCAGGGCTTTGAAATAGAAGAGATGATATTAGACAAGGGAGTTGAGGACAGTTTAGGAGAGGAGGCATGAAGTAGGGCCTTGAGGGCTATACGTAGGCAGAGATGGACAGAAGGACTTTCTTGGCCAGAAATACAGGAACAAGGATTCTTAGAATAACCTGGGGCAGGTGTAGAAAATAGCTAGTCACTGTGTAGCTTGGGCATGAGGCTGAGGAAGAGAAAGTAGGAAGGAAGAGAAATGCTGGGGCCAGCTTGCCAGAGGCCTCAGATGGATATTTGGATATTATACTGTCAGGGGGTGACCTGACTACAAAGGTTCTGAAGCAGAAGTAATCTCAGAGATTTGGCCACATGAAGGATGTATTGGCAGAGGGAATGGCAAAAGTCAAACCAGTTTGAACCAGTTTGAAGACAGTCCAAGTAAGAGGTACTAACTCCCCAAAAGTAGTCTTGCGACTAAAGAAGAAGGAACAGATACAGTCATCACTTTGAAAATAAAATATAGTTATTGTCACCGGATGAGATGTGGGAGTAAAGATAGGACTTTTAGCCATTAGGTCCAAGTTACTGAGATGAAAGTGATGCCATTAACCAGGACAGTGGTTATTCACTATTGAATATTTTACTAAGCATGTATTGTGTGCTGGACACTATGCCAGCTGCTTCCCTACTGATGTTTGTGTGGGAAAATCCCTGTACTGTAGGTAGGGACACTGAGGGACAGAGAGGTGTCACAATTAGAAAGGAGCAGATGCTTTGTGAAGATAGGTTTGTATATTCTTTCTCCTATTAAATGCCCTTGTGTCAGCCAATTGAAAACAAGTTCTCATTTAGCTGCCCATTCACAGGTTTTTAAGATGTTACTCCTCCCATTGTCTCAAGAAACCCTTCTGGGTGGTGAGAGGAGACATGGATGCTGGGTTTGAGGTGCCAGGAAATCCCCAGGGAGAGATGACTGACAAGTAGTGAGAAGTGGAGATGGGCTCCTCAGAAAGCGGGGGTGAGGTTGGGGTTGCGTGTTTAGAGGTGGAGAGCCATCTGCATAGAGGCAGAAATGGATGAAATTTCCAGGTATTGTGTGTGGAAAGAGTACGATACAGAGAGCCAAGGAAGGAGCTTTGAGAACTTTTAGAGTAAGCCAAGGAATTCTCCAAGTGTACCACCAGTGGACTGTAAATTGGATAAACCATCCAGAATCTACCAAGGTTGAACAGTCACATACCCTACAGTGATGTGTTTTGCAACGACTTATCCCTGCTGTTGTAGCACAGAGGCAACCAGAGACAACCTGTGATTGAACAGAGCCATTTTCAAAAAACCTTACTCATGAAATTCAGGGCCAACTGGATGTGACCCACTGGCTGTGGTTTGCTGACTCTTTGCCAAGAAACACACGTGAGGACAAAAGGAGACACGTAAAAGCTTGTTCTTTGTAGTGTGGTTTGTAATAGTGAAAAATTGAGAATAACCTACATTGTTATGGGCATATGTGCAATGGATTAGTAATGGCATACTTTATCATGGATAAATAAGTGAACTTGATCTCCATATATCAGTGTAGATAAATCTTAAGAATGTAGTGGTAATGAAGAAGCAAGTTGCAAGATCAGATACATGTTTGGTATAAGCTCTCTGTGTGCCTTTTAAAAGCATAAACATGAGGTCTGCAGATATGTGCATATGTAGTAGAAGTATTAAAACATGCATGGGAATGGTACACATTATCTTTGGGGTACAGGGAGAAAGGGATAGAGATAAGGCTAAGGGATTGTGATATTCAGTTTCTTTGAGATATTAATTAGAATTTAGAAAACTTCTAATATCTATAAAATCTCAGTCATGATTTAAGTCATTTTTTTGTAGTTTTATGCTCAAAATACTTAATGTGTGTGTGTGTGTGTGTGTGTGTGTGTGTGTGTGTGTGTGTGTGTGTGTGTGTGTGTGTTAGTCACTCAGTTGTGTCTGCCTCTTTGCAATCCCTTGGACTATAGCCTGCCAGTCTCCTCCATTCATGGGATTCTCCAGGCAAGAATACTGGAGTGGGTTGCCATTTCCTTCTCCAGGGGATCTTCCCAACCCAGGGATTGAACCGACATCTCCCATATTGCAGACAGACTCTACTGTCAGAGCCACCAGGAAAGAGTATATTTGTATATGTCCATACAATTGATTCTTGTTACTTGCAGATTCTATATTTATGAATTCACCTACTTGCTGAAATTTCCTTGTCCCTGTAAGTCAATGTTTGTGGTGCTTTCACGGTCATTTGTAGGTGTATATAGAGCAGCTACAGTTGCTCAACACACATGTTCCCGTCTGCGGGTGGACAGGGTGACCTTCTGGCTCCTTGTTTCAGTCAGACCATAAATAAGTCTTCTTTTTGCTATTTAGTACATTTAGTATGTTAGTAAATTTCATATTTCAGTGCCCTTTGCTGATGATTTCACTGTTTAAAATGGCCCCCTACACAGTGCTGAAGGTGCCGACTACTATTCCTAAGCATAGGAAGTGCTGTGGTGTGCCTTATCAAGCACACATGTGTTAGGTGAGCTTCATTCAGGCATCAGTTACAGTGCTGTGGCCATAGATTCAATGGTAATGAATTAGTGGTATATATTAAATAAGATGTCTTGAAGCAGAAACACATAAAATATGGCTATGTATTGATCAGTTGATGAAAATACTGTCACTGGAGGCTTGTGGGAATCTAACCCTGTATTTTCTCTAGGAGCCGTGGTTCTGTGTTTGCTGATTGTGGTGACTTTAAAAAAAAAAAAAAATTACTCTCAATAATGAGAATTGACTGTGTGTAAATATGCATGTATCAATATGTTTTATGTTTATGATTGCATTATATTTATGATTGCTATGATTGCAATCTCCAAGGAATGGAACCCCATTCCATTCCTTGGAGATTGTAGGGAAATAAAGAGATTCTTCATGCCATAGAGCTAGGGATCCCTGTCTAACAAGGAAGTCAGAGTGACTGTTCCCACCTTGCTGCACATCCATGGGTTGGTGTCAGGATTATTCCTAAATTTAGGATAGGTCCTGAGTCTGAGGGAGCTTGACTTTGAGTCAGTAATCTATCTAGAAGCGTGGTACTCTGATTTCACAGTTGTCTGAGGCAAAGAAAGAAGTCACTTGTGTCTATGTCAGATAAATTCACCTCCTGCCTGTGTATATTAATGAGATCAGTATAAAAGCCACTTGCCGTAAGTCCTCTTGGGGACAGAGGGGACTGGAAGGTGAAAGGAATGGATTCTGCATAGTGACGCACCCTCTGGCTCTCCTTCCTCCTGCGCAGGGCCCTGCTCCTACTTTGGGATCATGTATACTGGACCAAGGAGTTTCTCATTTGCAGTTTTCCAAAGCACAAAAGAATAAGGTTCTCTCTTCTGCTGATGGCACTGTGTCACTATTTCCAAAGACACACATACACACACGCAGAGAAGAGCTGGGGAAGGAGGAATACAGAAAGACGTCTTTTGGGGGCATGGGGAGGTGATCCCTCCTCTCCCCACAGAAACACCATACTGATGGGCTAATGGGTACACACGCTTTTATTTTATTTTATTTTTTTATTATATTTTTAAACCTTTATTTTACTTTTAACTTTTACAGAGTTTTGTTGTTTACAGATATGTATGTTCCCAGATTAGTCATATGTATATCCCCCCCTTCCCACCCCTCCTGACCATCACACAGCACCCATGCAGGATCCCCTATTCCCACAGCGCAATGAGTATGACTGTTTTTTTTAAAAAAAAAAATAAAATATGGCTATGTATTGATCAGTTGATGAAAATACTGTCACTGGAGGCTTGTGGGAATCTAACCCTGTATTTTCTCTAGGAGCCGTGGTTCTGTGTTTGCTGATTGTGGTGACTTTAAAAAAAAAAAAAAATTACTCTCAATAATGAGAATTGACTGTGTGTAAATATGCATGTATCAATATGTTTTATGTTTATGATTGCATTATATTTATGATTGCTATGATTGCAATCTCCAAGGAATGGAACCCCATTCCATTCCTTGGAGATTGTAGGGAAATAAAGAGATTCTTCATGCCATAGAGCTAGGGATCCCTGTCTAACAAGGAAGTCAGAGTGACTGTTCCCACCTTGCTGCACATCCATGGGTTGGTGTCAGGATTATTCCTAAATTTAGGATAGGTCCTGAGTCTGAGGGAGCTTGACTTTGAGTCAGTAATCTATCTAGAAGCGTGGTACTCTGATTTCACAGTTGTCTGAGGCAAAGAAAGAAGTCACTTGTGTCTATGTCAGATAAATTCACCTCCTGCCTGTGTATATTAATGAGATCAGTATAAAAGCCACTTGCCGTAAGTCCTCTTGGGGACAGAGGGGACTGGAAGGTGAAAGGAATGGATTCTGCATAGTGACGCACCCTCTGGCTCTCCTTCCTCCTGCGCAGGGCCCTGCTCCTACTTTGGGATCATGTATACTGGACCAAGGAGTTTCTCATTTGCAGTTTTCCAAAGCACAAAAGAATAAGGTTCTCTCTTCTGCTGATGGCACTGTGTCACTATTTCCAAAGACACACATACACACACGCAGAGAAGAGCTGGGGAAGGAGGAATACAGAAAGACGTCTTTTGGGGGCATGGGGAGGTGATCCCTCCTCTCCCCACAGAAACACCATACTGATGGGCTAATGGGTACACACGCTTTTATTTTATTTTATTTTTTTATTATATTTTTAAACCTTTATTTTACTTTTAACTTTTACAGAGTTTTGTTGTTTACAGATATGTATGTTCCCAGATTAGTCATATGTATATCCCCCCCTTCCCACCCCTCCTGACCATCACACAGCACCCCTGAAGGATCCCCTTTTCTCACAGAGCAATGAGTAGAGCTATTTTCTTCACTTATGATAGTACAGGCCTTCATGCTACTTCCTTTACACCTCTCACCCACTGTTCCTTCCCCACAATGTCCATATGTCCACTGTCCATGTCTGTCTTTCTGTCGCTTCACTGCATGTGCCATCATCACCATCCTACTAGATTCCATATATATGTGTTAATATACTGTATTTGTCCTTCTCTTTCTGACTGACTTCACTTTTAATGATACGTTCTAGATCCAGCCACCTCATTAGGGTTGATTCTTCTGCATTTCTCTTTACAGCTGTGTAGTATTCCATTGTATATATGTACCAGAGCTTTTGGATCCATTCATTTGTCGATGGGCATCTAGGTTCCTTCCATGTTCTAGCTATTGTATAGAGAGCTGCAATGAACATTGGGGTACAGGTGTTTCTTTCAGATTGGATTTCATGAGGGTATAAGCCTGAGAGTGGGATTGCTGGGTCATATGGTGCTTCTATTTTTAGTTTTTTAAGAAATCTCCAGACTGTCTTCCATAGAGGCTGTATCAATTTACACTCCCACCAGCAATGCAGGAGTGTTGCCTTTTCTCCGCAGCCTCTCCAGCATTTATTGTCTGTCGATTTGTGGATGATGGCCATTCTGATAGGTGTGAGGTGATATCTCATTGTAGTTTTGATTTGCATTTCTCTAATTATTAGTGAAGTTGAGCATCCAGGGGAAATTTGTCTTTCTCATTTGCAGTTTTCCAAGCACAAAGAATAAGGTTCTCTCTTCTGCTGATGGCACTGTGTCACTATTTCCAAAGACACACATACACACACGCAGAGAAGAGCTGGGGAAGGAGGAATACAGAAAGACGTCTTTTGGGGGCATGGGGAGGTGATCCCTCCTCTCCCCACAGAAACACCATACTGATGGGCTAATGGGTACACACGCTTTTATTTTATTTTATTTTTTTATTATATTTTTAAACCTTTATTTTACTTTTAACTTTTACAGAGTTTTGTTGTTTACAGATATGTATGTTCCCAGATTAGTCATATGTATATCCCCCCCTTCCCACCCCTCCTGACCATCACACAGCACCCCTGAAGGATCCCCTTTTCTCACAGAGCAATGAGTAGAGCTATTTTCTTCACTTATGATAGTACAGGCCTTCATGCTACTTCCTTTACACCTCTCACCCACTGTTCCTTCCCCACAATGTCCATATGTCCACTGTCCATGTCTGTCTTTCTGTCGCTTCACTGCATGTGCCATCATCACCATCCTACTAGATTCCATATATATGTGTTAATATACTGTATTTGTCCTTCTCTTTCTGACTGACTTCACTTTTAATGATACGTTCTAGATCCAGCCACCTCATTAGGGTTGATTCTTCTGCATTTCTCTTTACAGCTGTGTAGTATTCCATTGTATATATGTACCAGAGCTTTTGGATCCATTCATTTGTCGATGGGCATCTAGGTTCCTTCCATGTTCTAGCTATTGTATAGAGAGCTGCAATGAACATTGGGGTACAGGTGTTTCTTTCAGATTGGATTTCATGAGGGTATAAGCCTGAGAGTGGGATTGCTGGGTCATATGGTGCTTCTATTTTTAGTTTTTTAAGAAATCTCCAGACTGTCTTCCATAGAGGCTGTATCAATTTACACTCCCACCAGCAATGCAGGAGTGTTGCCTTTTCTCCGCAGCCTCTCCAGCATTTATTGTCTGTCGATTTGTGGATGATGGCCATTCTGATAGGTGTGAGGTGATATCTCATTGTAGTTTTGATTTGCATTTCTCTAATTATTAGTGAAGTTGAGCATCGTTTCATGTGTTTTGGGGCCATCTGTATGTCATCGTTGGAGAGGTGTCTGTTTAGGTCCTTTTCCCATTTTTTGATTGGGTTGTTTGTTTTTCCAGTGCTGAGTTTTCTGAGTTGCTTGTAGATTTTGGAGATTAATTCTTTGTCCGTTGTTTCATTTGCTATGATTTTCTCCCACTCTGTGGGCTGTCTGTGCAACTTTTTTGTAATTTCTTTAGCTGTACAAAAGCTTTTAAGTTTCATTAAGTCCCACATGTTCATTTGTCTTTTTAGTTCCACTATTCTAGTAGGTGGGTCAGAGAAGATCTTGCTTTGATTGATGTCCTTGAGGGTTTTGCCTATATTCTCCTCTAAAAGTTTGATGGTTTCTGGCCTTACATTTAAGTCTTTAATCCGTTTTGAGTTGATCTTAGTGTATGGTGTCAGGGTATGTTCCAACTTCATTTTTTTGCATGTAGCTGTCCAATTTTCCCAGCACCATTTGTTGAAGAGGCTGTCATTGTCCCATTTTATAGTTTTGCCTCCTTTGTCAAAAATAAGGTACCCATAGGTGCATGGGTTTATCTCTAGGTTCTCGATCTTGTTCCATTGGTCGATATTTCTGTTTTTGTGCCAGTACCATACTGTCTTGAGGACTGTTGGTTTGTAGTAGAGTCTGAAGTTGGGGAGGCTGATCCCTCCAGCTCCATTCTTCTTCCTGAGGATTGCTTTGGCTATTCGAGGTCTTTTGTGTTTCCATATGAACTGGCACACACTTTTAAATGTTACATGAGCATGAAGCCAGGAAATTTTAAAGCCAGAAGACTCCTCACATGAGCCAGCCACATCCTACATACTTGTCAGCTTGCATGCCATCTGGTTAACTCATGCATTTGATACCAAGTGAGCTTGTGTCCTTTCTGTTGCCTTTAAACTTTTCTTGAAACATTTTTGCTGACTTGTACATTACTTAGATTTCTATTTTTCCTCTTTTGCGTCCAGTTTTTGTTTACATTGACTGGGACTCCAATCTTGGGTTGAAAGCTAAGGAAGTTGCTTATAGGGCTTTTCAGGATTTCTGAATGTGAAATTCAAGGAAATTGCATAATGTTGCAGTTTCCTCTTGTTGTTGCTTGCTTGTTATCCAAAATACAGTAGTTCCTTCTAGAAGCTTGAAGGAATTTGGCAGGTCTCGCCCACTGATGGTCTCGAAAGTCAGTGTTATCCTGATTTGAGGTTGATTTTTTTCTTGAGGTCAAACAACAAAGCTTCCTGGATTATAACTATGGCAACAGTATTTATATAACATGTGAGTCAAAATTATGTGGAGGAGGGGAAGCACCCACTGACAACTCTGAGTGTTCGTAAATCCCAGAAACATTTCACTTGTGCTTAATTCACCAGACCTGGAAACTGGTTAAAATAGTGTACCCCTTCGCTGGATATCTGGGTGGACCTTGCCAACTACATGCTCCAGGAGGAGCTGTTTCACCTTTTCCACTGAAATTCTGTTGGCTTCATTTGAGATTTCTGACAGGGAAGGGCAGTAAGTGCCAGCAACACTCAGAGTGGAAAGTGTCCCTTTAAGAATAATCTGCTTACCAAGGTCATTATGACCGGCATCTGACCCACTGAGGAAGACTCAGATAAGAGAATGCTCATCCTGTGTCTTAAGCTCCTTCTCTCAGCCAGGGGTCAATTTCTTGGATTGCATATATACCCAGCCCTGTGTTAGAAGCTGGGAGAGCCCCCATCAAGTGTGAGACAGAACTAGCCCTTGGGGATTTACTTGGAGATGAGAAGTAATGGAAAGTGAAAAGTTGTATTCTGAAGCATTAAATTCTAGAGAGTAGACTGTTAGAGCAGGGAGAGGTTAGAGAGAGGATATAGGAGGGAAGTCTGCAGCCATTAATCTGTGTGGAGGCAGATGAAAGATGACATTTTTGAGCACTTTTCAGGCACTGTGAAACTATTTTTAATTCCCCCAGTACTGTGGCTAAGTATCATTACTTTGTTCTGCTTTACCATAAGAAACCAGGCTCAGGAGTGTTAAATAGCCATCTGAAGGCCCACAGCCAGAAAGGCCCATGGAACCAGGCCTTCATGCCAAGGCCCTAGGGCCTGCGGCACACTCTGTCCACCTCTCCACTTTGCCTCAACCATCTTCATTTCCTCTTGTTCTGGATTCCATCCAAGTCTTGTACAGGTGAAAGGCTAACGTTAATGAATGAGACTGAGTGTTATCAGCCCAGGAACGCCAAGGGCCGCCCTCTGGATGAAATGGGGCTTAGTCCTATGTGTGGGAATGACATTCAGCCAGCGTCCCTGCTTCAGTGGCTCAGGAAGAGCTCCTAACTGCCAGTTATTCTGTTCAGCTGATATCTGCCTTCCTGGGACTCTACCCTGACCTGCATCTCCATTCAGAGCAGTAAGTCTTCCCCTTGTTGGACATGATAACCCTTTGGGTGTCTGAAAACTGGTGCTGTGTTGTTTTGAAGGTTCTTCTCCAGCCAGAGCTGTGGTTTAGGGCAGCACATCTGGCACAAGCTGTGTGTCTGAGAGATTAGAGCAGAGAGAGGAGCCAGCAAGAACAGAGAGAAGGCCAGTGTCATGATCGAGATGAGAAGACAGCCTGACTTTGGGCAGTAGGAAGAGAAATGGGATGAGGGATAGATTCAGCATGCAGGATAGTGATAAATCCTGGCCCTGGCTGGATATGTGAAGTAGTAGAAGGAAGGGCAGAAAGCGAAGGAAATAAAGAATGGATGGATTTACTTTCTTTCCTGCTCGACTCTTGTATATTTTTCTTTGGTCTTTATTCTGGAGTTCCCTAGGAACTCTAGTCAACTATACTTTTCTCTCATTAGTGCCCTCACAATCTGAGCTCCTTTCATATCACTGCTCCACTTTCCTTTGGCCTGTTTTACTCAGTCTTTGTGTCTGTGGTGTCTAGTCAGCTACAAAAGCTCCAGGCACTCGTCCGGTTCTCCTCACAAGGCCTCACTCCCTACTGATGTAACAAAAAGTGTTAAATGTAAGTCATGTCGACTGCATTTGGCCTGGGGTGAATCACATGCATGCTGAGATGCCAGGTCTGGCTCCTCTGGCCACACCCAAAAATAGAATTGGGCTCAGCACCCCGCACTTCCCACCCTTGACCCCAAATAGCCGGGACTTGGTGGTAGAGTGGCTCCTGAGGCAAATGAGGGCAGAATTCCTGGAAATAAAGTAGCATGGGGGCTGGGCCTCTGAGGGGGCAGGAGCAGGTGTTCTGGGCACTTTGCTTCCTTCAGTGTTCCTTAGGGCTTGTACAGAAGGTGAGCCCTTTAGAGCCTTAGGTACATGCAGCAGACAATGCTTGAACTAATGGAACAGAAGGTGTGTTTTTCTGTTCCTTGTCATCAACATAATTATGTTGAACAGCAAGGGGTCTTTTTTATTCACCAGTGAGCTGGTGCACTGGTGAGCAAAGGTTCACGGGCTGAAGACTGTAAAGCTGACTTTGGGAGCAGAGCCATTTGGTCACTTGTGCTGGGGTGTTTTCCAGGAGAGTTCTTTCCTTCTAAGGTGGCTCTGTTGCACGGGGGAGGGAGCCTCTGTACCTTGAGCTACAGTAACTCCTTCCTGATGATCCCATGAGCTATTAGCAGCATTTGCTGTCCGTTGTTCGGTGTGGAGTTAGCATTCAGGGGTGTGCTGTAGAAAATAAATAACTGAGGGATTTTGACAGCCTGGAGTTAAGTCAAGTAAGATAAATCTGGTTTATATTGTCTCGTAATAAGACGTGAATTATGCATTTCCCTTTCTCTGTAAGATAAGGATTCCTAGATAATTTGCCAGGTGTTAAGAAGGATGAAGTCCACTTTCCTAGTAATGATGGAGCTGGCTTATTTTTTCTGTCTGGTTGATCTGTCAGTGCATGGTCCTTATTGCTTCAACTTAAGGATTTTAAAAATTTTTACATCTGTTTTATTCCTCTGTTCACAAACCATTCATCCAGTCAATATTGAGTGACCTGCTATATTCCAGTTACTAAACCTCTTTGCATGTAATTCCACAGGGCAAGAGCAAGGTCATCACATTTGTTCAGGAACAGGTCATGGGGAAGAGCCATCAGGCATATGTTTATTGGTTTCATTTTTGAAAGAGCCTCCGTAAGACAGTAAATGTGATACTGGTAGCAGTGGGAAGGGCAAGCCAGAGGCAGCTCTGCCAGGTGAGAATTAGAAAAATAGCCGCCGCCATTTTACCTCCTTCTCTGAGTACTTTCTGTCACTCAGACAAGAGGCATGTTTCTAATGGGAAAAGAAGGAAACAATACCAGCTTCCCAGCTCTGGCCCTTCTAGTTGAGACATACCCTCATTTACTCCAGACTCTTTAAACTGGTTTTAACCACAGGCTTAAGATTCAAACAATTCACTTTTTCCATTATGGTTTATTACAGGATATCGAATATAATTCCATGTGCTGTACAGCATAGGACCTTGTTGTTTATCTATTTTTTATACAGCAGTTTGTATCTGCTATCCCCAAGCTCTCAATTTATCCCTTTCACCCCCTTTCCACTTTAATAACTACATTTGTTTTGTATGTCTTGAGTATGTTTCTCTTTTGTAAAGAAATTGAGTTGTGTTATATTTTATGTTCCACACATATGTGTTACGGTATTTGTCTTTCTCTTTATGACTTACTTCACTTAGTATGATAATCTCTAGATGGATCTAGGTGTTTCTGAAAATGCCATTTCATACATTTTGTCGATGAGTAATGCTCCATTGTATGTATGTACCACATCTTATCCATTCTTCTGTTACTGGACATTAGATTGCTTCCATATCTTGGCTATTATAAATAGTGCTGCTATGAACTTGGGGTGTATGTACTTTTCAAATTAGAGTTTTCTCTGGATATATGCCTAGGAATGGGATTGCTAGATCCCATTGGCAACTCTTATTTTAGTTGCTGAAGGAACCTCCATACTATTTTCCTGTTTTTAAGGACAGGTTCCTTTTCTTCAACTTAAGGATTTTAAAAATTTTTACATCTGTTTTATTCCTCTGTTCACAAACCATTCATCCAGTCAATATTGAGTGACCTGCTATATTCCAGTTACTAAACCTCTTTGCATGTAATTCCACAGGGCAAGAGCAAGGTCATCACATTTGTTCAGGAACAGGTCATGGGGAAGAGCCATCAGGCATATGTTTATTGGTTTCATTTTTGAAAGAGCCTCCGTAAGACAGTAAATGTGATACTGGTAGCAGTGGGAAGGGCAAGCCAGAGGCAGCTCTGCCAGGTGAGAATTAGAAAAATAGCCGCCGCCATTTTACCTCCTTCTCTGAGTACTTTCTGTCACTCAGACAAGAGGCATGTTTCTAATGGGAAAAGAAGGAAACAATACCAGCTTCCCAGCTCTGGCCCTTCTAGTTGAGACATACCCTCATTTACTCCAGACTCTTTAAACTGGTTTTAACCACAGGCTTAAGATTCAAACAATTCACTTTTTCCATTATGGTTTATTACAGGATATCGAATATAATTCCATGTGCTGTACAGCATAGGACCTTGTTGTTTATCTATTTTTTATACAGCAGTTTGTATCTGCTATCCCCAAGCTCTCAATTTATCCCTTTCACCCCCTTTCCACTTTAATAACTACATTTGTTTTGTATGTCTTGAGTATGTTTCTCTTTTGTAAAGAAATTGAGTTGTGTTATATTTTATGTTCCACACATATGTGTTACGGTATTTGTCTTTCTCTTTATGACTTACTTCACTTAGTATGATAATCTCTAGATGGATCTAGGTGTTTCTGAAAATGCCATTTCATACATTTTTGTCGATGAGTAATGCTCCATTGTATGTATGTACCACATCTTATCCATTCTTCTGTTACTGGACATTAGATTGCTTCCATATCTTGGCTATTATAAATAGTGCTGCTATGAACTTGGGGTGTATGTACTTTTCAAATTAGAGTTTTCTCTGGATATATGCCTAGGAATGGGATTGCTAGATCCCATTGGCAACTCTTATTTTAGTTGCTGAAGGAACCTCCATACTATTTTCCATAGTGGCTACATCAATTTACATTCTTACCAATATGTAGACAGGTTCCCTTTTCTTCACACCCTCTCTAGCATTTATTATTTGTACATTTTTTTTTAATGATGGCCATTCTGACTGGTGTGAGGTGGTAACTCACTGTGGTTTTGATTTGCATTTCTCTAATAACGAGCAGTGATGACCATTTTTTCATGTGGCTGTTGGCCATCTGTATGTCTTCTTTGGAGAAATGTCTTATTTCTCCTCTTTTCTAAATGTCTTCTGTCCATTTTTCAATTGGGTTGTTTGTATTTTTGTTACTGAATTGTATGAGCTGTCTGAATATTTTGGAAATTAAGCCCTTGTCAGTTGTGTTCTCCCACAGGTTGTCTTTTTTTTTTCTTCTTCTTCTTTTTTGGGGAGCGGGGTGGGGTGGGCCACTTCTATTGGTCTTTCATTTATCTATTTTCATCCATCTTTGTTCTTTGGCCCGTGTGGGCTTCCCATCGCTGTGGCCTCTGTTGTCGCAGAGCACTGGCTCTGGGTGCATGCGCTCCAGAGCTCCGGCTCGGTAATTGGACACATGGGTCCAGCCGCTCCACGGCACGTGGGATCTTCCCAGGCCAGGGATCGAACTGGCGCCCCTTGCACTGCAAGGCGGTGTCCTTACCCACTGGACCACCAGGGAAGCCCTGTCTTTTTGTTTTGTTAGTGGTTTCCTTTGTTGTGCAAGCTTATAGGTTTGGCAGACCAACTCAGTGGACATGAGTTTGAGCAACCTCCAGGAGATGGTGAAGGACAGGGAAGCTTGTGCTTCAGTCCATAGGGTTGCAAAGCATTGGACATGACTTAAGTGAACAACAAATAAGCTTGAATAGGTCCCATTTGTTAATTTTTGCTTTTATTTCTTTTGCCCCGATGAGTAATGCTCCATTGTATGTATGTACCACATCTTATCCATTCTTCTGTTACTGGACATTAGATTGCTTCCATATCTTGGCTATTATAAATAGTGCTGCTATGAACTTGGGGTGTATGTACTTTTCAAATTAGAGTTTTCTCTGGATATATGCCTAGGAATGGGATTGCTAGATCCCATTGGCAACTCTTATTTTAGTTGCTGAAGGAACCTCCATACTATTTTCCATAGTGGCTACATCAATTTACATTCTTACCAATATGTAGACAGGTTCCCTTTTCTTCACACCCTCTCTAGCATTTATTATTTGTACATTTTTTTTTAATGATGGCCATTCTGACTGGTGTGAGGTGGTAACTCACTGTGGTTTTGATTTGCATTTCTCTAATAACGAGCAGTGATGACCATTTTTTCATGTGGCTGTTGGCCATCTGTATGTCTTCTTTGGAGAAATGTCTTATTTCTCCTCTTTTCTAAATGTCTTCTGTCCATTTTTCAATTGGGTTGTTTGTATTTTTGTTACTGAATTGTATGAGCTGTCTGAATATTTTGGAAATTAAGCCCTTGTCAGTTGTGTTCTCCCACAGGTTGTCTTTTTTTTTTCTTCTTCTTCTTTTTTGGGGGGCGGGGTGGGGTGGGCCACTTCTATTGGTCTTTCATTTATCTATTTTCATCCATCTTTGTTCTTTGGCCCGTGTGGGCTTCCCATCGCTGTGGCCTCTGTTGTCGCAGAGCACTGGCTCTGGGTGCATGCGCTCCAGAGCTCCGGCTCGGTAATTGGACACATGGGTCCAGCCGCTCCACGGCACGTGGGATCTTCCCAGGCCAGGGATCGAACTGGCGCCCCTTGCACTGCAAGGCGGTGTCCTTACCCACTGGACCACCAGGGAAGCCCTGTCTTTTTGTTTTGTTAGTGGTTTCCTTTGTTGTGCAAGCTTATAGGTTTGGCAGACCAACTCAGTGGACATGAGTTTGAGCAACCTCCAGGAGATGGTGAAGGACAGGGAAGCTTGTGCTTCAGTCCATAGGGTTGCAAAGCATTGGACATGACTTAACGAGTGAACAACAAATAAGCTTGAATAGGTCCCATTTGTTAATTTTTGCTTTTATTTCTTTTGCCCTGGGAGGCTGACCTTTGAAAATATTGGCGCAAGAGCCTCTTTGCTCCAAAAATTCTTGTCTATTATTAGTTGGTGCACTGTGGAAGAGTGTGACACTAGCCACTTCTGTGTTACTAAATGTCCCTACATGAAGCTTGTTTAAATTCAGTGTGGATCTCTATTCACAGATCTGTCTACCACACCATCCTGGACACCGCAGCCAGTTCTCTTTTTGCTATTAGCTTTTGTGAAGGGTGTTTTTTGGGTATCCCAGAGTGTCTCCAACTGGTTGTGGTTTTCAGTTACTTCCATACTTGTATTAATTGGAAGTTTGTAGAATTACTGTTATGTTTAAATTGGGTGGAAATTCTGTTGTTACATAATGGTTGTGTTGTTGCCATTTTAATTACTGCTTAGCTTCTTTTGAGTTCTTTGTTGATTGCCAAACTTTTTTTCCATTGGACTGAGTGGGGAAGTTGTATGTAGTTGTGGTTCAATACAAATCTAGCCTAGAAAGCTCTGCCACTTGTTGGCTTTTGTAACTTTTGGAAATTTATTTAACCTACATAATGGTGTGAAGTGGAGGCAGTGGTGGTACCCTATAGGCTTGAGGAGGAAATAAAATGATTCATGCATATGTTAAGTATGGTGCCTGGCATATAACTAGTGGTGGAAAAGTGTGGTTACTTTTATGTTTAACTGCTGTTTAAAAAAAACATCAAGAACTTTTGCTCTAGAAGTTGACTTTAGATTGTCTCCTTCCCCTTAGTCATTGAGTTAGTTTCATTTGGTTAAATTACAAGGCTGATGAGGTCAGTGTCACTGTATCCCTCAAGCCACAGACCCATGCTTAGCTACTTATCTCACAGGGTATTCGTCTGAAGAGAAGGAAAAGGAAGGGATATTGATGGTGATGAAAGGTCATCTTTACAGAATGCTTTATTGCCATAGAATTTGTATTCTACCCTCTGTGTTAAATGTTTTCTATCTGTTGTCTTATTTAATTTTCACAATGATCCTAAGAGATAGGGAATACTAAGATCCCTCTTTTATATTAGGTAAGATTAAGATTTAGAGATGTGAACTTTGAACCTAAGCAGCATATAGGCACAAAACTGTCATCCCTGATAGATAGTTTAAAAGAGCAAGCCCTAGTGATGGAGAATCCATGATGTCATACAGAGAGCAGGGACAGAAATTATGTTTGATTTTGAATGAGCCTGCTTGGGCAATGTTTTGGAATACGACGGGTAGTTCTGTCCTGTCTTTTCCCACATGGACACATCAGGGGAACAACTAGGTGGGAGAGATTTAGTTGTTTCATGCTACTTGGAAGAGAATAACAAAGCTTAGATGTGAATTCAAATGTAGTTGGAATTTGCCATGAACCTATTTCTCTAGCATTTCCATTTTGTGCAGATTTTGATCCAAAATGTGATGTGGCCAAGTAACGATGCAGCCATGTGTCAGAGAGAAAAGTGGTATTGCTTTGTCTAATTATTCTTCATTTATGCCTTTAATTTATAAGTTAAAAAAATTTCCTTTCTGTGCTTTCTTGGTAAGGCCTGGATAATGGTGATAAAGGACACCCGCGGAAAAATTCTGGGAACCCAAATGACTCTGTTTGCTTTCTTAATTCTCTAGGGACATGTAAATTGAATTGGCTCAGCAGTGAACAGAATTGATTGCAAAATCACGTCTTAGTGCAGTGGGAGCATATGAAGGCTTTCCTCACCCTCCTTTGATTTAATTGAATTGTACTTCCATTGTAGCTTCTGGGTTAGGTGCCTGGCATATAACTAGTGGTGGAAAAGTGTGGTTACTTTTATGTTTAACTGCTGTTTAAAAAAAACATCAAGAACTTTTGCTCTAGAAGTTGACTTTAGATTGTCTCCTTCCCCTTAGTCATTGAGTTAGTTTCATTTGGTTAAATTACAAGGCTGATGAGGTCAGTGTCACTGTATCCCTCAAGCCACAGACCCATGCTTAGCTACTTATCTCACAGGGTATTCGTCTGAAGAGAAGGAAAAGGAAGGGATATTGATGGTGATGAAAGGTCATCTTTACAGAATGCTTTATTGCCATAGAATTTGTATTCTACCCTCTGTGTTAAATGTTTTCTATCTGTTGTCTTATTTAATTTTCACAATGATCCTAAGAGATAGGGAATACTAAGATCCCTCTTTTATATTAGGTAAGATTAAGATTTAGAGATGTGAACTTTGAACCTAAGCAGCATATAGGCACAAAACTGTCATCCCTGATAGATAGTTTAAAAGAGCAAGCCCTAGTGATGGAGAATCCATGATGTCATACAGAGAGCAGGGACAGAAATTATGTTTGATTTTTGAATGAGCCTGCTTGGGCAATGTTTTGGAATACGACGGGTAGTTCTGTCCTGTCTTTTCCCACATGGACACATCAGGGGAACAACTAGGTGGGAGAGATTTAGTTGTTTCATGCTACTTGGAAGAGAATAACAAAGCTTAGATGTGAATTCAAATGTAGTTGGAATTTGCCATGAACCTATTTCTCTAGCATTTCCATTTTGTGCAGATTTTGATCCAAAATGTGATGTGGCCAAGTAACGATGCAGCCATGTGTCAGAGAGAAAAGTGGTATTGCTTTGTCTAATTATTCTTCATTTATGCCTTTAATTTATAAGTTAAAAAAATTTCCTTTCTGTGCTTTCTTGGTAAGGCCTGGATAATGGTGATAAAGGACACCCGCGGAAAAATTCTGGGAACCCAAATGACTCTGTTTGCTTTCTTAATTCTCTAGGGACATGTAAATTGAATTGGCTCAGCAGTGAACAGAATTGATTGCAAAATCACGTCTTAGTGCAGTGGGAGCATATGAAGGCTTTCCTCACCCTCCTTTGATTTAATTGAATTGTACTTCCATTGTAGCTTCTGGGTTAGGACTCTTAGAATTGTGGTGCCCTGTGATTTGTATCAAAGACCTGCTTTGCTGCCCTGGTGTTTATCTTTGGAATCAAGCCCTGTGTTTCAAAGAATATGAAGTGTTACTTCTGGGTTAGATGCCAACTGGTCATATGGGTCACTGGTGAATGCTTCAAGCTGGAATCAAAAGGCCATTCCCAGTTTCATTTTCTGACTCATGGCAAATTCTTTATTCCAGTGACTCACCTTCCCTAGCTGCCCATGGCATCTCTTCACCTTTATCATCATCATCATCATCATCATATCTTATGTATCATGTGGTTAGTGGTTAAGAGTTTGGGCTTTGGAGACAGACTTTTGGAGTTTTGTTTGGATTCTGCCCAATTCCAGCTGGTTAGCCTTGGGCAAGTGACTAACCTTTCTAATACCTCAGTTTTCTCATCTGTATGTCAGGAATAAATAGGTTACTATGAGGACTAAACAAGATACTGCATATTAGAGTACTCAGAGTGGTGTCTGACACATAGTAAGGCTTTTGCCATCCTTTATATTAAATTTTATTGCTACTATAATTATTTTATAATGAATTTCAGTTAGACCCTGATAATATAAAGTAAGTCTGAAGTTTGTATTCTCTAAAAGCATAGAGTTGAAAACAAATATTCATTAGTATGAAACAGTGACAGACTTTATTTTCTTGGGCTCTAAAATCACTGCAGATGGTGAACTGCAGCCATGAAATTAAAAGACACTTTCTCCTTGGAAAAAAAGCTATAACAAACCTAGACAGCATATTAAAAAGCAGAGATATCACTTTTCTGACAAAGGTCAATCTAGTCAAAACTATGGTTTTTCCAGTAGTCATGTATGGGTTTGAGAGTTGGACCTTAAAGAAGGTTGAGCACTGAAAAATTTGATGCCTTTAAACTGGTGTTGGAGAAGACTTTTGAGAGTCCTTTGGATAGCAAGGAGTTCAAACCAGTCAACCCTAAAGGAAATCAACCCTAAATATTCATTGGAAGGACTGATGTTAAAATTGAAGCTCCAGTACTTTGGCCACCTGATGTGAAGAGATGACTCATTGGAAAAGACCCTGATGCTGGGGAAAAATATAAGGCAGAAAGAGAAGGGAACGACAGAGGATGAGATGGTTGGATGGCATCTCTGACTCAAGGGACATGAGTTTGAGCAAGCCCTGGGAGATGGTGAAGGGCAGAGAAGCCTGGCATGCTGCAGTCCATGAGGTCTCAAAGAATCAGACATGACTGAGCTACTGAACTGAACTGATGGATATTCAACAAATCCTCATATACAGAGTTAAGCTGAAACCAGTGCATTCCTGAATGAAGGTATTAAGAAAGTCAAACGGCTAAGCAGACTTGACTGTGGCCGGGTTTTGGAGTACTCTGGCTAACCAGGATGGATAGACATTAGCTTACGTTGGATTGTTGAGCCATAACTCAGGAATTGTTGATTGACTCATGTCCCCCTTTAATTGGTTCTAGAGAGTTGAGTTGTATTCTTTTAAGATAGTCTCTTGAGAGGCTTTAAAGGCATACAAATCTGAGGTTAACTCTACTAATCAACTCTACTATGTCAGAAACCATTGCCAAGGGACCTTTTATTTGGGAAAGTTGCCCCTGTCTCTGAACCTCAGTCTGGCATTAGTGGGCAATTGTGAGATCTAACGGTTTCCCCAGAACAGACTGAGCATTTCTAAAGGGTGAACTGCATGCCCTTTGCTTCTGCCATAACAGAAGATATTTATAAACCATAGACTACTGGTACGACTTGGTAGTTGTGTGCTTTTGCCACTGCCTGGAAAAGGAAAAGACAATTCGAACCTCCCTGCAGCAGCAAGATAGACCAGTACACCACCTTCCAGCTCTGTGTCCTTGGATCAGCTATGTAACCTCTCTGGGCCTCTGGTTCCACATCCATAAGATACAGCACTAGTGCCTAATCTACAAGGTGGTTACAAAAATTTGATGATGTCATCCATGGCACTTGTTAAGTGCTGAGTAAACAAAGCCATTCTCACTTAGTACTGTTCCTGTGCCACCATCCAGCCCCTGTGATGGTGAGACTGCTCCCCAACTCGGGCCCTCCTTGCTAGGCCATGTAGTCATGCAGTCCTGGCAGGCAGAGTTTGTTAGTTTCATTTCAGACTCATTCTTTTGGCTTTCCAAAACCTATTGAGCACAACGGAAAAGACCCTGATGCTGGGGAAAAATATAAGGCAGAAAGAGAAGGGAACGACAGAGGATGAGATGGTTGGATGGCATCTCTGACTCAAGGGACATGAGTTTGAGCAAGCCCTGGGAGATGGTGAAGGGCAGAGAAGCCTGGCATGCTGCAGTCCATGAGGTCTCAAAGAATCAGACATGACTGAGCTACTGAACTGAACTGATGGATATTCAACAAATCCTCATATACAGAGTTAAGCTGAAACCAGTGCATTCCTGAATGAAGGTATTAAGAAAGTCAAACGGCTAAGCAGACTTGACTGTGGCCGGGTTTTGGAGTACTCTGGCTAACCAGGATGGATAGACATTAGCTTACGTTGGATTGTTGAGCCATAACTCAGGAATTGTTGATTGACTCATGTCCCCTTGAATTGGTTCTAGAGAGTTGAGTTGTATTCTTTTAAGATAGTCTCTTGAGAGGCTTTAAAGGCATACAAATCTGAGGTTAACTCTACTAATCAACTCTACTATGTCAGAAACCATTGCCAAGGGACCTTTTATTTGGGAAAGTTGCCCCTGTCTCTGAACCTCAGTCTGGCATTAGTGGGCAATTGTGAGATCTAACGGTTTCCCCAGAACAGACTGAGCATTTCTAAAGGGTGAACTGCATGCCCTTTGCTTCTGCCATAACAGAAGATATTTATAAACCATAGACTACTGGTACGACTTGGTAGTTGTGTGCTTTTGCCACTGCCTGGAAAAGGAAAAGACAATTCGAACCTCCCTGCAGCAGCAAGATAGACCAGTACACCACCTTCCAGCTCTGTGTCCTTGGATCAGCTATGTAACCTCTCTGGGCCTCTGGTTCCACATCCATAAGATACAGCACTAGTGCCTAATCTACAAGGTGGTTACAAAAATTTGATGATGTCATCCATGGCACTTGTTAAGTGCTGAGTAAACAAAGCCATTCTCACTTAGTACTGTTCCTGTGCCACCATCCAGCCCCTGTGATGGTGAGACTGCTCCCCAACTCGGGCCCTCCTTGCTAGGCCATGTAGTCATGCAGTCCTGGCAGGCAGAGTTTGTTAGTTTCATTTCAGACTCATTCTTTTTGGCTCATTTACCCAAACCAGACAGAGATTAATGGCCTGGCCTCAGAGGACTGGGCAGCACATGTTCCTGGCACCTTTGGACTCATTGATTCCACCTCTCCAGTTTGAGGAATGCCTCAGTGTTTTAGGCAGGGGCCTCCTGAGCCCCAGGAAGCTTTAAAGGAAAGTAATTTGGTACAAATTCACCTCCTAATTAAAAAGGGCTGAATGCCCTGTGTTTTTTTTTTTTTTTTCTTTTTTTGCTATTCCTTCTGGATTTTGCCATTTAGAAACAGGAGCAGGATTCTCTGAAATAGAATGTTTGAATTCAATGGGAGGAATGCAGTGAGCAGTGATGGCTGGAAAAACTACTTGCCTAGATGTCTCTTCACCTATGTTTCCCTTAGCTAGCTGTCCAGTTTCAGTGCATGCCATTGACCATGGATCGCTGGTCCAACCTGTACCCATTTCACTTGGAAGGACTGTGTTGCTGCTTCTCTCTTTGCTACATTCTTTTTTTTTTTTTTTTTTTAAACCTTTATTTTACTTTTAACTTTTACAGAGTTTTGTTGTTTACAGATAAGTATGTTCCCAGATTAGTCATATGTATATCCCCCCCTTCCCTCCCCTCCCGACTATCACACAGCACCCCTGAAGGATCCCCTTTTCTCACAGAGCAATGAGTAGAGCTATTTTCTTCACTTATGATAGTACAGGCCTTCATGCTACTTCCTTTACACCTCTCACCCACTGTTCCTTCCCCACAATGTCCATATGTCCACTGTCCATGTCTGTCTTTCTGTCACTTCACTGCATGTGCCATCATCCCCATCCTACTAGATTCCATATATATGTGTTAATATACTGTATTTGTCCTTCTCTTTCTGACTGACTTCACTTTTGATGATATGTTCTAGATCCAGCCACCTCATTAGGGTTGATTCTTCTGCATTTCTCTTTACAGCTGTGTAGTATTCCATTGTATATATGTACCAGAGCTTTTGGATCCATTCGTTCGTCGATGGGCATCTAGGTTCCTTCCATGTTCTAGCTATTGTATAGAGAGCTGCAATGAACATTGGGGTACAGGTGCTTCTTTCAGATTGGATTTCATGAGGGTATAAGCCTGAGAGTGGGATTGCTGGGTCATATGGTGCTTCTATTTTTAGTTTTTTAAGAAATCTCCAAACTGTCTTCCATAGAGGCTGTATCAATTTACACTCCCACCAGCAATGCAGGAGTGTTCCCTTTCTTTGCTACATTCTTATCTCCTCTTCTCTGCTGTGTGTTGGTTGCCAACCACACTTGCCTTCCTCCCTCCAAAAGGCCATGTCAGGCTCACAGCCTTTTGATGCCTAATCTGTCAGCCTTTTATGCATAAAACCGGATGCCTTTTCATTCATCAGACAGTGGTGCTTGACATAAAGAAATGCCTTTTGTTTTCATCCTTCTGGCTTTCAGTAAGTGCCTGTGTGTCTGTGTAGTCTTCTTTAGGAAATGAATATTAATTGTAAAATGGGGAAATATGTCGAATTATCTGTTTGATCATTCAAAGACCTTCTTGGCGGACTCCTTCAGTTTATAGATGGGGCAGTTGAGATGCTGAGAGGGTGAGAGACTTACCCAGTGACACAAGGCAGCTGAGGGGTCATGTTATAACTATTGCCTAGCTCTTGACCAGCATCTCGCCCATATTTCCTAACAGGTAAGAAGCCCTCTTAGGATGTCATGACTCTCTTTTCAGAGATGCTTGGCTCTGTTCCTCTAAGGCTTCAGTAGGTGGTTTTCAGCCAACAGTGGACATCACAATCACTTGGAATATCCTTTTCTTTCTTTTTTTTTTTTCTAGGTTGTGACTAGTTCAACCTATACCTTTTCATACCTATAGGATCGTAACTACCAGAGGAAGATTTGAGCACTATGATTTTTTTTTCTAAAGCAAAGGCTTTATTATCTTGTTTAATAATGTCAGCATATCAAGGATTGGCAAACCCTGGCCTGCGGGCCAGATCCAGCTAGCTACCTGCATTTGTACAGCCCATGAGCTTGACATGGTATTTACGGATGAACATCTACCAGTGACTTGATGATATAGGAACCACTCTGAACTCTATTTAACCTGCATGTTGTCCCCCCTCTATAAGAATTCTGTTCTTCTGATAAGTCTATCTGTTTTCAGAAAGTTATACTCCTTGGAAAATATACTCCCAGTGGTTGTGACAATCACTCTGGGTTGAGAACCAGTTGTGTAAGTCCTGGAAAAACCAAGCCAAGCATCTCCAGAATGAAAGCCATGAACACGAAGGTTAACTTTCACCTGCTGGGAGTATTATATCTGTATTGCATAACTTAATGTGTTTTGAATTTTGTCAAGAAAAAATTGTGGAAATGTGTATTCTATCTTATTTTTCAAGTCCCTGTATAATCAGTGATTTGACTTTTACCTCCTGGCTCACAAAGCCTATAATATTTACCATCTAGTCCTTTACAAGAAAAAGTTTGCCAGCTTCTCTAGTGTGTTGTTGTCTGTTTTATGTTGGGTCACATTCCCTTTTATGATTTCTATAAATCACTTAAGGATTTTCTATCGTAAAAGTAGTATATTCTCCTTATAACATTCAAATTCATAGTAAAAAGTTCCATTCCCCAGTACTTAACAGTTTGTAATGTATCTTTGTCCAGACTTTGCCATGTATTAGCTTTGAGACCTTATTTAACCTCTCTAGCCTCAAATTCTCCATCTGTAACAGTGATAATAACAGTTCTTACTCAATAGAATTGTTGCGGAGATAATTTGAGGTAATTTACATGAATTGCTTAGCATGTTTGTTGCCTACTGTGCAGTTAATGCTTAATGGTTTGTAACTAATTAATTTTTTCTTCCGTTTAGTTTATGCACACATATAAGTTTTTTTTTTAAAGGAGGTGTATAAGCCTTTAAAAAAAAAAAAAGTAATGCTGCAGAGGTGATTCTGATGTGCACACAGTTAAGAGCAACTGAAGTAAATATTAGAAGATGGTTAATAATAGAAGGAATTTCTCTTTGGGGCCCCAAAATTGCCTTCCATCGTCTAGCACACACTAGGGAAAAGGAGACAGTAATGATTTTCTTCAGTGAACCTGTAGGATGATATAAAATGCACAGAAGTAAATGTTATTTCTGTTTTCCAGGTCTACAACTCGAACAAAGACAGCCAGAGCGAAGGGTGTAAGTATGTTGCCTGGATACTTTTCCTGTAGCTGGCCTGGGCCCGGGCCTGGATAAGTCGCTATTCTGGGGAAGAACCACCAGGAGGTGCTGTGGGTGTGTTGGGTTGGCCCCGTTACCCCAGTGCAGCCGGTTTCTGCCCTAATACACCGTGTCAGTGACTGCCAGAATGAAAGCCATGAACACGAAGGTTAACTTTCACCTGCTGGGAGTATTATATCTGTATTGCATAACTTAATGTGTTTTGAATTTTGTCAAGAAAAAATTGTGGAAATGTGTATTCTATCTTATTTTTCAAGTCCCTGTATAATCAGTGATTTGACTTTTACCTCCTGGCTCACAAAGCCTATAATATTTACCATCTAGTCCTTTACAAGAAAAAGTTTGCCAGCTTCTCTAGTGTGTTGTTGTCTGTTTTATGTTGGGTCACATTCCCTTTTATGATTTCTATAAATCACTTAAGGATTTTCTATCGTAAAAGTAGTATATTCTCCTTATAACATTCAAATTCATAGTAAAAAGTTCCATTCCCCAGTACTTAACAGTTTGTAATGTATCTTTGTCCAGACTTTGCCATGTATTAGCTTTGAGACCTTATTTAACCTCTCTAGCCTCAAATTCTCCATCTGTAACAGTGATAATAACAGTTCTTACTCAATAGAATTGTTGCGGAGATAATTTGAGGTAATTTACATGAATTGCTTAGCATGTTTGTTGCCTACTGTGCAGTTAATGCTTAATGGTTTGTAACTAATTAATTTTTTCTTCCGTTTAGTTTATGCACACATATAAGTTTTTTTTTTAAAGGAGGTGTAAAAGCCTTTAAAAAAAAAAAAAAGTAATGCTGCAGAGGTGATTCTGATGTGCACACAGTTAAGAGCAACTGAAGTAAATATTAGAAGATGGTTAATAATAGAAGGAATTTCTCTTTGGGGCCCCAAAATTGCCTTCCATCGTCTAGCACACACTAGGGAAAAGGAGACAGTAATGATTTTCTTCAGTGAACCTGTAGGATGATATAAAATGCACAGAAGTAAATGTTATTTCTGTTTTCCAGGTCTACAACTCGAACAAAGACAGCCAGAGCGAAGGGTGTAAGTATGTTGCCTGGATACTTTTCCTGTAGCTGGCCTGGGCCCGGGCCTGGATAAGTCGCTATTCTGGGGAAGAACCACCAGGAGGTGCTGTGGGTGTGTTGGGTTGGCCCCGTTACCCCAGTGCAGCCGGTTTCTGCCCTAATACACCGTGTCAGTGACTGCAGGACCATCAGTGAGCCTGGCTGGCATGGCCCTGATGACATCTTATACTGTATAACGCTTCACACTGTGCAAAGAATTTTTATGTACCTTATCTCAGTTAATCCTGTGTTGTCGTAAGAATGTAGTTCCAACCACCACTTAAAAGTTACTTGATCCAGTAATACCCAGCTCCCCAAGTGACCTGTCCTGTGGGAAGCCAGAGTTGCCTTTGACTCCCATACAGACTTGCTCAAAGAACTGGAGAGGCGAGAACACTCTTAGTGATCACTGCTGACTCTGTGTTCCTGTTGCTTCTCTGAAGATTTAGCACAGAGACAGCGAACTCGGTAATAATACTCTGTTTTAATAGGAATGACCCTGGGCAGCCTCTGTAGAGTATATAGGTGGTTTCCTCTGCCACTGGCTCGGAGCACTCTGGGTAATCATGAGTTTGAAGGACCCCTGTAAGTTTGAAACAATGATGGGATTACAGTGGAACTGCTTTTGCTAGGGTTTTTGGGCTGATTATCTCCTTGGTGCATAGGGGAAAGAACAGATTCCTCCCACGTTGCTACCAGAGTGCAAAGGAAATTCTGTCCCCTTGCCTCAGACATGCTTTGTAAAATCCATTTAGAAAAAAAGTCAGTAGAACAGTGCCTCTTCATGTGGACAAAAGGATGAGCCATTCTATGTGTGTGTGAAATCCATTAGAGGACAAACATTTTCCTTCTTTCATTCTTTCCAAAATATGAATTTTTACCAGAAGTTTTAAATAAAATATTAAGTAATTTGGAATCGTTGCAGTTGGTAGGATAAGAGGCCTTTAGGAGATATTTTTTTTGTTTGTTTTTCTTTTCCCCCCTCAGGAATTGAACAAGGAAAGTTTTGGTTTTTTTTTCCCAAGTAAATATTCAAGGAAACAAATCATTCCCCACGCCCACCCCCCGCCCCCACCATATCGGGTCGGATTGTTTTAGTATATCTGAAATCAGCTCTGGCTAACTTGGCCTAAAATAACAGCAAGAACAATAATAAGGAGGGAATATAGAAGTCCTCAGGGTGATTCTCAGTAAGGTAGGAAGAGCTGAAGAACCAAGGCTTGAAAACTGAACAGTTCTGGAGACCTGAGGACCAATGATAAGGGGTCTTGTGGGTGATACTTGCAGATTCATAAAGCCCTCACAATGTTTTCTATTTATTTATTTATTTATTTTTGGTGGGGGTGGGGTGGGGAGGGAAGGGGAGCAGGCAGGTCACTTCTATTGGTCTTTCATTTGTCCATTTTCATCCATCTTTTTTCTTTGGCCTGTGTGGGCCTCCCATCACGGCGGCCTCTGTTGTCGCAGAGCACCGGCTCTGGGCGCATGCGCTCCAGAGCTCCCGCTCGGTAATTGGACACATGGGTCCAGCCGCTCCGCGGCACGTGGGATCTTCCCAGGCCAGGGATCGAACCGGCGCCTCTTGCACTGCAAGGCGGTGTCCTTATCCACTGGACCACCAGGGAAGCCCCTTACAATGTTTTTTAGTCCTTGCCTCACTCTTCTGAAGGTGCAGATTCCCAGAAGAGATAGCATCAAGGCAGTCTAGCTTTGGCCCACGCAGAGGAAAACAGCACACTTTGACTGATGGGTTCTAAAGTGCTCATAAAATGGGAGCAAGGTGGTTTACTTGCAGCGAGATCAGCGAACCCCCAGGACATGAGAGGGTAGATGCCAAGCAGGTTGACATAGCAGATGCCCACCCTGTTGCCCAGCCTAGGACCACATCTATCATAAAGAACCCAGAACAATGGAGGATGAGACACAAGCTAATGGGACCCCCCACCCTCAGACCAGAGGCTTGCCTGTGACTTTTGACCTTATGAAGCTACTTCTTTCCTTGAGATAAGTGCCAATAGATTTGAAAGAGCACTGTGATTCTGCTGGTGGGCATGCCAGCCGGTTGTACCATTCTTTAAGGTTTTAGGGCATAGGTGCTAGAAGCCTTTAAAAAGTAAATGTAGGGCTTCCCTGGTTGTCCAGTGGGTAAGGACACCGCCTTGCAGTGCAAGGGGCGCCGGTTCAATCCCTGGCCTGGGAAGATCCCACGTGCCGCGGAGCTGCTGGACCGATGTGTCCAATTACTGAGCCAGAGCTCTGGAGTGCATGCGCCCAGAGCCAATGCTGTGTAACAACAGAGGCCGCTGTGATGGGAGGCCCACACAGACCAAAGAACAAAGATGGATGAAAACAGACAAATGAAAGACCATTAGAAGTGGCCCGCCCGACCCCCTCCCTCCCCAACCCGACCACCCCCCCTAGAAAAAAAGTAAGTATACTTTAATTGATGTGTACACACTGCTATATTTAAAATGATTGATGTGTACACACTGCTATATTTAAAATGAATAACTAACAAGAACCTACTGTATAGCACAGAGAACTCTGCGCAATATTAATGTAACAACCAAAATGGTAAAAGAATTTATACATGTATAACATAATCACTTTACTGTATACCTCACTACAGTACTATACACTATACTCTCCAGGTACACAGTATTACTGTACAACCTAATATAACATTGTTAATCAACTATGCTCCAATGTAAAATAAGTTAAAAAGCAAAAAACCCCACAATATTAATAATCAAAAAAAGAGTAAATATCCTTTGACCTAGTGATTTTTCCTAAAGACTGGAGTGATTTGTCCTCCTAGACTGGAGTACGAAGATACTTCTGTAAAAAAGAAATTCACAGGAGCATTGATAATAATAGTGAAGAATTGGTGACATAGAATCTAAATGTTCAATAGGAAGTAGATTAAAAATATCATGGAGTACTATGTAGCCTTTAAAAAGAACAGAAAGAAATCTTGATATATTTGCAGAAGCAATATCCCCATATACAATTTATTGTATTTTTTAAAATTCAGATTGTAGAACTGTGCATTTATTAAAATAAATTGTTTGACTCATATAGATCTGTTGATAGAAAAAAGTCTGGAAATACATTTATCACCAAAGTGTTACTCAGGATAGAAGATCGATAACTGTGAGATACTGACCTAATTTATTCTCTTGTGCTTTGCATTGTTGACAGAGGGTATGTGTTGTTTAATAACAGCTATTAATAGGTAGCACTTATCAACTGCTTACAGTGTTTCAGCAAGTTTTACGCACATTAGTTCATTTAATGCCTACAGTATTGAGTAAGGTATGTGCTCTGTAGATTAGGAAGTTGACTTTGGTGAACTAAGGATATGTGATTTAATCTGAGTGCTGTCTGACTCTGATATTTTTGTTGTTAACCACAAGGATTTTCTAAGAAAAGGACAATACAGAAAGTTCCACTTTGGGAAACAGACACACTTGAAACATTTTGCTTTTGGCATCCTAGTATCCACAGGGCATAGAGAGTTGGCTGCCTTGTCTCTGATGATTTCTTCAATTGCCTACCCTTTCATTTAGGAAGTGGGAGAGAAAAAGATACGTTAAACATATTGGCTACTTTTCTGGGAGTACTTTCCACAGAAACTGTTTTTTCAGGGTACTGCTTATCCTAAGAGATGCGCTGTTCACTAATTTCCAAGCTGGCAACTCAGAGGAGTGCTCTGGGCCGGTCCTCTCTCCTGCCATATGGTGTTAGGACCCCTTCTTCACATCAGATGGGCTTTGGCTTCACCACGCCCCCACCCCCTCCGCACCAGAGCTCTGGCCCTTCTTTATTCCTCCTGGCGGTAATTTGCAGCTTCACTGCACACCCACCATAGCGCTCATCGCCACAGGAGGTGCTGTTGCCCTGGGTCTGATTGTTCTGTAACTATAGGACAGTCAGAACTTTTTTAAAAAGCAGTCGGTCTGACAGAAATTTAAGAGGGGAAAACTGTACTTTTCACCTCTAATAGCCAACTTCCACATTTCTAGCATTTACCTTTCTAGAAAATATTTCGGTGGGAGTTTGAGTGCCAACATTTTATCACAGAACCAGAAAGTTTTGAAGAGACAGGAAGCAAAAGGGAGTTCCTTTGGGAACACTGCTGAATTTGTTGCTTTTTTTAACTTTCTCTCAGGGCATACTGTGTTTGTGGGGTGTAAGACAGGGCCTAGTATCTGGTAGCTCCTGTTATTTTCCACATGGCCCAGTGCTAGGAGAGGTTGCCAGCAGATAAATCTGTGCACCTTCTTAGCAGAGCCTTTCCCCTTCTCTTTCCGTTTTAAAAGTGTTACTCAGGATAGAAGATCGATAACTGTGAGATACTGACCTAATTTATTCTCTTGTGCTTTGCATTGTTGACAGAGGGTATGTGTTGTTTAATAACAGCTATTAATAGGTAGCACTTATCAACTGCTTACAGTGTTTCAGCAAGTTTTACGCACATTAGTTCATTTAATGCCTACAGTATTGAGTAAGGTATGTGCTCTGTAGATTAGGAAGTTGACTTTGGTGAACTAAGGATATGTGATTTAATCTGAGTGCTGTCTGACTCTGATATTTTTGTTGTTAACCACAAGGATTTTCTAAGAAAAGGACAATACAGAAAGTTCCACTTTGGGAAACAGACACACTTGAAACATTTTGCTTTTGGCATCCTAGTATCCACAGGGCATAGAGAGTTGGCTGCCTTGTCTCTGATGATTTCTTCAATTGCCTACCCTTTCATTTAGGAAGTGGGAGAGAAAAAGATACGTTAAACATATTGGCTACTTTTCTGGGAGTACTTTCCACAGAAACTGTTTTTTCAGGGTACTGCTTATCCTAAGAGATGCGCTGTTCACTAATTTCCAAGCTGGCAACTCAGAGGAGTGCTCTGGGCCGGTCCTCTCTCCTGCCATATGGTGTTAGGACCCCTTCTTCACATCAGATGGGCTTTGGCTTCACCACGCCCCACCCCTCCGCACCAGAGCTCTGGCCCTTCTTTATTCCTCCTGGCGGTAATTTGCAGCTTCACTGCACACCCACCATAGCGCTCATCGCCACAGGAGGTGCTGTTGCCCTGGGTCTGATTGTTCTGTAACTATAGGACAGTCAGAACTTTTTTAAAAAGCAGTCGGTCTGACAGAAATTTAAGAGGGGAAAACTGTACTTTTCACCTCTAATAGCCAACTTCCACATTTCTAGCATTTACCTTTCTAGAAAATATTTCGGTGGGAGTTTGAGTGCCAACATTTTATCACAGAACCAGAAAGTTTTGAAGAGACAGGAAGCAAAAGGGAGTTCCTTTGGGAACACTGCTGAATTTGTTGCTTTTTTTAACTTTCTCTCAGGGCATACTGTGTTTGTGGGGTGTAAGACAGGGCCTAGTATCTGGTAGCTCCTGTTATTTTCCACATGGCCCAGTGCTAGGGAGAGGTTGCCAGCAGATAAATCTGTGCACCTTCTTAGCAGAGCCTTTCCCCCTTCTCTTTCCTCTCTATATGGATTAAAATTCAAAGAGACAGAATTTTTTACTCACACTCTCTGATTTGTGGCCCGTGATCATCACTGACCCCTCACTTTCTTCCTTCCTTCCTTCATTAATTCATTCACTCACTCATTCCCTTTGAATTCTTTTCCCACCTCCTATTCCTGTCCTCCCTCACTCTGTTCTAATGTAAACCTTTAAAGTGTATTCTTGGACAGGGAGTCTCTTTTATCTACCTGGGTTTTAAGTTCTATAAAAGTGTATCTTGTTCTGTTTCGTTCTTTGTTCCCTCAGTGCCGTGTTAGGAGCTGTTCATATTCCTCTGTCCACTTACAGTGGCTTCCATGTGTTGCATACTGTCCATGTTCCTCTGTCTACCTATTGTGGCTTCCATCTGCCGCATGCTCCACGGTGTGTAACACTGTGCAGAGAGGTGCCTCCCACTGCTCATCACCACCAACAGTACCACAGCGAACATCTTTGTATATGTCCCTGTGTATGAGAGTCTCCTTGGGATTTACCCTCAAGGAAAGTTGCTTGTCAGTTGAAGAGTGGGTGTATGTAGTTGGCCTGTCCACAGTTCCCCCAGCCCAACATAAGGATTTCCCCATTCCTGTCAACTATTGCCATTATATTCAGCTTTGTCGTTTTTTGCCAGCCTACGAGATATAAAATGGTAGCTCGTTGTTGTCTTAATTTGTACTTCTCTGATAATTGATGAATTTGATTATCTCAAATTGGTATTTTTTTTTTTTTTGGCCAGTTTTATTGGTCTATTTGTTTGTTTTGTTTTGGTCCATTTGTTTATTTTCATGCATCTTTATTCTTTGGCGTCTGTGGGCCTCCTGTCGCAGTGGCCTCTCTTGCCGCAGAGCACCGACTCTGGGCGCATGTGCATCAGAGCTCTGGCTCAGTAGTTGGACACATCAGTCCAGCCGCTCAGTGGCACGCGGGATCCTCCCATGCCGTGATCAAACTGGCGCCCCCTGCACTGCAAGGTGGAGTTTCCATCCACTAGACCACCAGGGAAGCCCTCAAATTGGTATTTAATGAGCTTACTTGGTGTCCTCTCCTGCTTTTTTGCCCATTTTTCTATTGCAATTACTAGTTTTTATGGATGAATCGTAAAGTTCCTTCTAATTCTAGAAATTAGTTCCTTGTTAGTTGTAAATTTTAAATATATTTTCCTGTTTTGTTGCCTAGCATTTATTATTATGTGTGATATCTTTCCTTGAGTGTAAAGCTTTGCTTTTTATACGTTCAAAAATGTTTTACCTTCTGGCTTGTGACTTTTAAGTTGTGTTTTGAAGAAGGCATTCCTGACCCATGTCACAAAGAAGTGTATCTACACCTACATTTTCTGTTATTGGCTCATGATTTTGTTTTTCACTCTTAGGTCTCTAATCCAGTCGATATCTACCACTGTATGTGGTGTTCCATAGGAATTCAGTTTGTTTTAAAGAGCCAGTTCTCCCAACATAATCTATGAAGCCATCCATTCCCTCCCTCATTTATTTGTGAACCAGTTTTCTTGTGTGTTACTTTTGCATGTCTGAGCTCTGTCTCTGAGCTGTGTGTTTCTGTGATCTGTCTGTTCTTGTGCTACTATCTCTCCAGTTCTAATATGATAGCTTTGAGGCAGGTCTTAATATCTGGGAGTTTAAGTCTCCTCTTTTTGCTCTCCTTTTCAAGGGTTGATGTAGCTGATTATGGACCTTTATCCTTCTGTATAAATTATAGCTTAAGTTTGATAAGTTCCTCAGAAATTTTAGATTTTCATTTGGGATTGCATTGAAGTGTACGGATTAGTTGGTAGAAAATTAACAGTTAAAATATTATTGATAGGGCATCCCTGGTGGCCCAGTAGGTAAAGAGTCCGCCTTGCCGTTCAAGGGGCACTGGTTCAATCCCTGGCCCGGGAAGATCCCACATGCCGCCGAATGGCTGGTCCAGCGTGTCCAATTATGAGTGGGTGCTCTGGAGTGCATGCGCCGAGAGCCGGTGCTCTGCAACAAGAGAGGTCACTGCAATGGGAGGCGCACATGGGCTAAAGAATAAAGATAGATGAAAATGAATAAATAAAGGACAAATAAAAGAGGCCAAAATTTTAAAAAAAATTATGAATAATGGTTTAATCATTGAATGTTGTTTCTCACAGTAGGCTTTACAAGTAACAAGTACTTGTTTAAATTTTTAAAAATTATTGAAGAATAGTTGATTTACAGTAATATGTTAATTTCAGGTGTACAAAAAAGTAATTATACAAGAATATATAATTATATTCAGTTATATATATATCTATAAACACACACTCTTTTTCATATTGTTTAACATTTTGGGTCATAACTAGATTCTGAATATAGCTCTCTGTGCTATAGAGTAAGTGCTTGTTGCTTATCTATTCTATATGTGGTAGTATCTGTTACTCCTATACTCCTAACATATCCCTCCTCCACCTTTTCCCTTTGGTAACCATAATTTTTTTTTCTATGTCTGTGAGTCTGTTTCTGTTTTGAAAATAAGTTCATTAGTATTATTTTTTTAGATATCATATGTAAGTGATATCATATAATGTTTGTCTTTCTCTGGTTTACTTCACTTAGTATGATATTCTTTAGGTCTATTCATGTTGCTGCAAATGGCAATATATTTTATGGCTGAGCAATATTCCATTGTATATATGTACCACACTGTCTTTATCCATTCATCTGTCAGTGGACATTCAGGTTGCTTCCATATCTTGACTATAATAAATAATGCTGCTATGGACATCAAGGTACATGTATCTTCTCAAATTAGTTTTTGACTTTCCTGAATATATCCTCAGGTGTGGAATTTCTGGTTTATATATTTTTAGTTTTATAAGGAGCCTCCATAGTATTCTCTGTAGTGACTGCACCAATTTACATTCCCACCAACAGTGTAGGAAGATTCCCTTTCCTCCACACCTTCTCCAATATTTATTATTTGTAGACTTTGATGATGGCCGTTCTGACTGGTGTGAGGTGATACCTCATTGTAGTTTTGTTTTTTCGATTTTGATGGGCACTGGTTCAATCCCTGGCCCGGGAAGATCCCACATGCCGCCGAATGGCTGGTCCAGCGTGTCCAATTATGAGTGGGTGCTCTGGAGTGCATGCGCCGAGAGCCGGTGCTCTGCAACAAGAGAGGTCACTGCAATGGGAGGCGCACATGGGCTAAAGAATAAAGATAGATGAAAATGAATAAATAAAGGACAAATAAAAGAGGCCAAAATTTTAAAAAAAATTATGAATAATGGTTTAATCATTGAATGTTGTTTCTCACAGTAGGCTTTACAAGTAACAAGTACTTGTTTAAATTTTTAAAAATTATTGAAGAATAGTTGATTTACAGTAATATGTTAATTTCAGGTGTACAAAAAAGTAATTATACAAGAATATATAATTATATTCAGTTATATATATATCTATAAACACACACTCTTTTTCATATTGTTTAACATTTTGGGTCATAACTAGATTCTGAATATAGCTCTCTGTGCTATAGAGTAAGTGCTTGTTGCTTATCTATTCTATATGTGGTAGTATCTGTTACTCCTATACTCCTAACATATCCCTCCTCCACCTTTTCCCTTTGGTAACCATAATTTTTTTCTATGTCTGTGAGTCTGTTTCTGTTTTGAAAATAAGTTCATTAGTATTATTTTTTTAGATATCATATGTAAGTGATATCATATAATGTTTGTCTTTCTCTGGTTTACTTCACTTAGTATGATATTCTTTAGGTCTATTCATGTTGCTGCAAATGGCAATATATTTTATGGCTGAGCAATATTCCATTGTATATATGTACCACACTGTCTTTATCCATTCATCTGTCAGTGGACATTCAGGTTGCTTCCATATCTTGACTATAATAAATAATGCTGCTATGGACATCAAGGTACATGTATCTTCTCAAATTAGTTTTTGACTTTCCTGAATATATCCTCAGGTGTGGAATTTCTGGTTTATATATTTTTAGTTTTATAAGGAGCCTCCATAGTATTCTCTGTAGTGACTGCACCAATTTACATTCCCACCAACAGTGTAGGAAGATTCCCTTTCCTCCACACCTTCTCCAATATTTATTATTTGTAGACTTTGATGATGGCCGTTCTGACTGGTGTGAGGTGATACCTCATTGTAGTTTTGATTTGTATTTCTGTAATGATTAATGATGTGGAGCATCTTTTCATATGCATCTTAATCATTTGTATATCTTCTTTGGAAAAATGTCTATTTAGGTCTTCTGCACTCCCCCCACCCCCCACCCCACCCCCTATTTTCTTTCTTTCTTTTTTTCTTTTTTGCTGTTGAGTAATATGAGTTGTTTGTGTATTTTGGAAATTTTCCCCTGTAGGTCACATCTTTGGCAGTTAGTTTCTTCTAGTCCATAGGTTGTCTTTTTGTTTTGCTTATGGCTTCCTTGATGTCCTGAAGCTTTTGAGTTTGATTAGGTCCCATTCATTTATTTTTGCTTCATTTCTTTTTCCTTGGAAGACTGATCTAAGAGAATATTGGTACAATTTAGGTTAGAGAATGTTTTGCCTATGTTCTAGGAGTTTTATGGTGTGATGTTTTATATTTAAGTCTTTAAGTAATTTTGAGTTTATTTCTGTGTATGCTGTTGAGGGAGAGTTCTAATAACTTCATTGATTCACATGCAGTTTGAAAAATTGACCTTTTTGTAGAGCTAAGTCACCTCCTCCAAGAGCTTTGAATATCTTTCCATTTATTCAGACCTTTGTTAGAATTTTAGTTTCTGCCTAGAAGTCTTCTGTATTCTCAGTTAAGTTAACCCCACATACTAGGAATTCAAAATCCAGTCTGCTAATTTTGCCAGTCGTATGGGTATGGGCTGCTCAGCCATGGATCCTGCTGTCATCAGGTAGCTTACTTGGACTTATTCCTGGAATGTCAAGAACATGCATCAGTGACACTGAGTTTTCTCTCAAAAATTTAAAACCAGTATTGAAGGGAAGGGGGAAAATGGGAGCACGAATAGCAGAGAAGAAGGGAGTTGCACGTGTTGCTCCCTGAGCTTCTTTACTGACCAGGTGACCACACCACTGTCAGTCATCCAGGCAACAAACGACTGTCGCTGGTTGTTCCCTTTATAATTACACAGAACAGGAGTCTTCCCTGGGCAGGAACATTGCACCTAATGCACATCTCCTGAGTCTGCATGTCTTGTTGCTTACTTTACATTTGGTGCGGTTGTGAAATTTACTCCCTCGATGAGAACGGATTCATTCTCCTTTGAAGTGAGCCCAGGTCAGACGCAGGAAGAGGCGCCAGGAAGGGACCTGTTCTCAGCCCCCCTGCTGTTGTCCTGTACTCCCACCTGAGGGACAGTTGCCAAGCTGAGAACTTGTCAGAGAGAGTACACAGTCAAGTGCAAGAGATCAAGGAAAAGGCAGGTTTTTCTAGAGTAAGTTCATCTTTACCAGCTTTGAAGTTTTAAATAATGAATGTCACTGCCTACTTAGCTACGAGAAGATTAGCTTGTTTATAGAAATGCTGCTCTCCCACTGCTTTGCCAGCTGTTTGGAAGCTGACAGACTGAGACAGAGTGAACTGTCTCCTAATCTTGGCTTCTAGTGCCGCTTCCCTCAGTGTATTGACTCAGATTCCACGGTCCAGTCGGATCATTTTAAGGGAATGCACCCGAGTTGCCATAGACGTGGCTTCTTAGGCACTTCCAGCCCCAACTGTCTTTTCGGAGGCCACTGCAGCCATTTTCTTGCTTCCTCCTCTCATTGACTATGTTCCTGTACTTTAATCTGAACTTTTCACTAGACTTAACTGCAGGGATCCTGGCTTCATTCAGAATCTTTAGGGCCCATGGCCCTGGGTAACATGAGTACTGAGGGGTGCTTACCCTACTAGCAGAACGGGGCCTTGACCTTTAAGGAGCATATATGGTCTGCTGATGGGGTTGGGACTCCTGGGAGAAGACAGATCATAGGTGTGTGGATGTGTAATATCTGTGCATGCAGATAAGTGCCCACGACCAATTGGAATGGACTTCCATCGGGTCTAGAAAGACTTTAAAACGTGCCCTCCCTTCTCCTCAGAGAGGAAGTCTAATTCTTTCTCTTTAATTCCCCATATTAATTCCTTCATTCTTCCCAGATTTCTTTTTAACCTAGTACTTTGGAAAGAATCCTTCATATTCACATAATGCTCAAGAACCCACTGCAGATTGCCAAGTTGTTATTCAAACTAAAGGTAGGGGAAGAGCAGAGACTGGAGAAAGTTTGCAGAGTTGGAACTAGGATCAAGTATGTTATTCAAACCTAGAGGTATGCATTTGGTGCGGTTGTGAAATTTACTCCCTCGATGAGAACGGATTCATTCTCCTTTGAAGTGAGCCCAGGTCAGACGCAGGAAGAGGCGCCAGGAAGGGACCTGTTCTCAGCCCCCCTGCTGTTGTCCTGTACTCCCACCTGAGGGACAGTTGCCAAGCTGAGAACTTGTCAGAGAGAGTACACAGTCAAGTGCAAGAGATCAAGGAAAAGGCAGGTTTTTCTAGAGTAAGTTCATCTTTACCAGCTTTGAAGTTTTAAATAATGAATGTCACTGCCTACTTAGCTACGAGAAGATTAGCTTGTTTATAGAAATGCTGCTCTCCCACTGCTTTGCCAGCTGTTTGGAAGCTGACAGACTGAGACAGAGTGAACTGTCTCCTAATCTTGGCTTCTAGTGCCGCTTCCCTCAGTGTATTGACTCAGATTCCACGGTCCAGTCGGATCATTTTAAGGGAATGCACCCGAGTTGCCATAGACGTGGCTTCTTAGGCACTTCCAGCCCCAACTGACTTTTCGGAGGGCCACTGCAGCCATTTTCTTGCTTCCTCCTCTCATTGACTATGTTCCTGTACTTTAATCTGAACTTTTCACTAGACTTAACTGCAGGGATCCTGGCTTCATTCAGAATCTTTAGGGCCCATGGCCCTGGGTAACATGAGTACTGAGGGGTGCTTACCCTACTAGCAGAACGGGGCCTTGACCTTTAAGGAGCATATATGGTCTGCTGATGGGGTTGGGACTCCTGGGAGAAGACAGATCATAGGTGTGTGGATGTGTAATATCTGTGCATGCAGATAAGTGCCCACGACCAATTGGAATGGACTTCCATCGGGTCTAGAAAGACTTTAAAACGTGCCCTCCCTTCTCCTCAGAGAGGAAGTCTAATTCTTTCTCTTTAATTCCCCATATTAATTCCTTCATTCTTCCCAGATTTCTTTTTAACCTAGTACTTTGGAAAGAATCCTTCATATTCACATAATGCTCAAGAACCCACTGCAGATTGCCAAGTTGTTATTCAAACTAAAGGTAGGGGAAGAGCAGAGACTGGAGAAAGTTTGCAGAGTTGGAACTAGGATCTAATTACCTGTAGGGTATGAATGTTGAATCTCTGAACCTCACTCCTAAGGAGGTTGGCAGGCTTGTATTGTTGTTTATTATGAGAATAATATGAACTCATTGTGGAATGTTAAGGAAGTATAGCAAGGATTTTCAAAAATTCATGTATAATATCATCCCCAGAGATACTTATTCCTTGCCTTTTTACTGTGATGCCTCATGCTTATTTTGCCAGTAACAGTATGTATTTTCACTTAATCGGCATTATACTTAATATACTTGTTGGCATTCTGCTTTTACAAGTTCACAGGCCTTTGCCCAGATGACGAAAGTTGTTCATAAATATTATTTGTAATGATTATTGCATGATCTCTTGTAAGATTACATCCTAATTTGTTGAACTATTTCCTGTCATTGGTCTTGAATGTCCTTTCCAGAGTTTTGCTTTTATGAATGACATCAGGCTGAGAATCCTGTGTACCACTCTTTGTACGTATTTCACCTCATTTCCCATGGGAAGGTCCTGATAGGTGAGGTGGGCAAGCTGTCTCCATGGAGGGTACTGTGTGAGACGGACCAGCTGTTGTCATGGAGGGTACAGTGTGAATGGTGCAGATTATCGTGCAGGCCCCCTGGCCATGGAACAGTGGGTCAGTGCTGGGCCTCTCTCAGCTTCTGTTACGCTGTCCATGAAATGGGGGTAAATCGCAACTCTAGCTCATAGCCTTGCTGTGAGCATAAAAGCCCAGGATAGTATCTGGCCTATTACAGAATAAGTGCCTATTTACCATGCTTAGTATCCTTGTCCTTATCTGGTCGTGCCAGTTACTCTCCCATATGAGGAAGGAAGAAGTCACTGGATTGGCAAAACCACTTCTGAGGGGAGCAGGGGAAGAAAGCAAAGGGCAGAAGCCAGCACCCCTGCTGTTGCGGGCTTGCTGCCACCCTGTGTTAACTCACTGAGTCCTCTGGATCCTCATGGCTGCATTTCTCAAAGTGGGGGCTGTACATTGCTAGCAGTACCCCAGATCATTTTAGGTAGGATCAGACAAACATTTTCAATTCCCATTTAAATTTATGTGTTTATTTATAATGTGTATTGGTGGTTGGGGGAGCACAAGTAAACATAACCTCCCCACACCCAACCAAGTGTTCCAAATGTTACTGCTTAGCACAGGGGTCAACTTTTTCAGGAAAGGGCCAGATTTTTGGATTTGCAGTATCATTTAACTTTGGTGCGGTGGCCTGAAAACAGCCATAAACAATATGGAAGCAAAGAGGGTGGCTTTATTTACAAAACAGGCAATGGTGAGGTTGTCCAGTAACTTTAATTTTGTTAACTCTTAGTGTAATAGTATGTTTTTAAATATTGGTCTCTTCAAGACAGTATGAGATCATGGCAGGGTGCATGAGTGTGTGCGTGAATGGATACCATTTGCAGAAATACCATTCACAACAAGAGTTACAAGTGAGCAAATGGGCTTAAAGACGGTGAGGTGACAGAGTCGAGTCTGCCTGATGGCCAAGATCATTTCCCCTACTATTCTTTTGTTTTTTTTTTTAATTATTTATTTATGTATTTTATCTATTTTCATCCATCTTTGTTCTTTGGCCTGTGTGGGCCTCCCATCGCAGTGGCCTCTGTTGTCGCAAGCACTGGCTCTTGGCGCATGCGCTCCAGAACTCCGGCTTGGTAATTGGACACATGGGTACAGCCGCTCTGCGGCACGTGGGATCTTCCCAGGCCAGGGATCAAACCAGTGCCCCTTGCACTGCGAGGCGGTGTCCTTACCCACTGGACCACCAGGGAAGCCCTCCCCTACCATTCCTGATGTCCGTGAGATCTTTGCTCTGCCCTGCCCTCTGTCATCATTTGGGCAACCCGTTGGGAGTGGAAAGGGTTTCATCATCAGCTTCCAATACCTAACCCACCCAGCCATCTGCCATTGGGGGTCCCCTTCTTGTCCCTTCTTAAGGAGCCACCTCCTTGGAGCAGTCTGTGGCTCCTCACGTGTCACACAGGATGCTGGGAGAGCCAGTGTTAACTCACTGAGTCCTCTGGATCCTCATGGCTGCATTTCTCAAAGTGGGGGCTGTACATTGCTAGCAGTACCCCAGATCATTTTAGGTAGGATCAGACAAACATTTTCAATTCCCATTTAAATTTATGTGTTTATTTATAATGTGTATTGGTGGTTGGGGGAGCACAAGTAAACATAACCTCCCCACACCCAACCAAGTGTTCCAAATGTTACTGCTTAGCACAGGGGTCAACTTTTTCAGGAAAGGGCCAGATTTTTGGATTTGCAGTATCATTTAACTTTGGTGCGGTGGCCTGAAAACAGCCATAAACAATATGGAAGCAAAGAGGGTGGCTTTATTTACAAAACAGGCAATGGTGAGGTTGTCCAGTAACTTTAATTTTGTTAACTCTTAGTGTAATAGTATGTTTTTAAATATTGGTCTCTTCAAGACAGTATGAGATCATGGCAGGGTGCATGAGTGTGTGCGTGAATGGATACCATTTGCAGAAATACCATTCACAACAAGAGTTACAAGTGAGCAAATGGGCTTAAAGACGGTGAGGTGACAGAGTCGAGTCTGCCTGATGGCCAAGATCATTTCCCCTACTATTCTTTTGTTTTTTTTTTTAATTATTTATTTATGTATTTTATCTATTTTCATCCATCTTTGTTCTTTGGCCTGTGTGGGCCTCCCATCGCAGTGGCCTCTGTTGTCGCAAGCACTGGCTCTTGGCGCATGCGCTCCAGAACTCCGGCTTGGTAATTGGACACATGGGTACAGCCGCTCTGCGGCACGTGGGATCTTCCCAGGCCAGGGATCAAACCAGTGCCCCTTGCACTGCGAGGCGGTGTCCTTACCCACTGGACCACCAGGGAAGCCCTCCCCTACCATTCCTGATGTCCGTGAGATCTTTGCTCTGCCCTGCCCTCTGTCATCATTTGGGCAACCCGTTGGGAGTGGAAAGGGTTTCATCATCAGCTTCCAATACCTAACCCACCCAGCCATCTGCCATTGGGGGTCCCCTTCTTGTCCCTTCTTAAGGAGCCACCTCCTTGGAGCAGTCTGTGGCTCCTCACGTGTCACACAGGATGCTGGGAGAGCCAGAGTCACACGTTTCACTGGCTCAGGCTTCCCAGGTGCAGAACTGTAACGTGACCCACTGTCCTCCCACTGACTTTGGCAGCACAACCAAAGCTGGTTTATATGTTGTTTCTGTTATATACGCTCGTTCTCTCGGCTGTTTCAGATCAGACTCCCTGGATCAAGACACTTCTTGTTCCATGAGGATAAACCTGAAGATCAGGAGAGAAATGGGAAGGGCATCGTTAACTTTCTGTGTCTGCCCATTGCCCTGCCTCTGGTTTCTGCATTGCCTTCATCTCTCTGCCTCAACTCCCACTGATCTGTAAAACAGAAAAAGAGATAGAGCCTTGAAGCTTACAGGGGAAGGCCTGATCGGATCATATGGATCACTGTTTTTAAAATGTTCTAAAGTCTTCAGCCAACACTGAAAGTCCAGCAGTCTCAGAGAAGCAGTGAAAGATAGGAAAACAGCTTTTTTTTTTTTTTCCTTTTGCTTCCAATCACCTTCTGCCTTCTGTGGTGAGGACACCCACAGCTGTGAGGCTGGAGAAGGCTGCCACAAGTAGCCAGGATCCCTGTAGGGTCAGAGCCGTCCAGCGACTGCCAGGTCGCCACTGATCGGTGGCTTATAAATAGAACATTTCCCTTCTTAAACCTGAGAAGGATGGACGCATTAGTGGGCATGGCAGCCTGGCCTCCTGTGTGCTGGCCGATGAGGCAGTCAGCTGAGGGCACTTTCCCCTCCGGCCTTCTCTCTGCACCTCCCAGCCAGAGTTGATAGAAGGCAGGCACGCGTTCCCTTCCCACTACCCTCAGCCCCTCTTGGTCCTTCTTTCCCCTTTTCCTCCAAGGCAGGCTTTTGTCATCACCATTTTCTTCTCCTGAGTCACTGTCAGGAAAAGTAGTCTCCTTCTGTCTCACTGAAGTGCTAACCCTCTGCAGCCTGCTTTTCCTTATGAGATGTGTGCTGGTTGCTGGGGCCCATGTAGCGTGGCAACAGCCCAGCATGAGTGCTGGGGACTAGCAGGAGAAGAAGGAGAAGGAATGGATTGTTTCCTCCAAGATGCTGTTCTCTGGGTTCCCAGCCCTGTGGTTTGATGACACTCCATCCCCCAAGGACATGGCTGGCCCTGATACTCCTCAGACTCGCCTGTACAGTTAGAACCCTTTCTGCTTGTCCTAAATAACACTTCACAAATCCATCCACTCCTCAGCTGACTTTAGACTGACAGATGCAGGCAGTGTGTGACTTTGCTCTGATTGACGTCCCTTTCCCCTTAGCCGTGTGGGCTCTGGACAGACAGCAGGCTGTGTCCTGGCAGGCTCCCGTCACCCCTTGGCATCCCAGTTTGGGCTTCATCCAGGCAACAGTGAGCTGATCCCTGGAAGCATCTTTAACTCTTAAAGCCCACTGTAAGGGGCTATTGAACAGAGACTGAAAGATTTTCCTCACTGGCACCAGGTGCATGCTCTTGATTAATGATAAATGTTGCCATTAGCACATACTGTGTACCAGGCAGTGTGCTCAGTGTCTGATGTACATTATATTGTTTTATCTTTGTAAGAACCCCGTGAGGCAGATGATAGTATTTACCCTGTTTACAGGTGAGAAGACTGGAGCTTCATCCTAAGTACCAACTTGTGGTTACTCAAGATCATTCTCTTGCACCCTAGTCAGTGTTCGCAGCATGCTCCTCTCGTTCACCATGTGAGGTTTAGCGAAGGCTGTCAAGTACTGTTGCCTGCAGTGGTGGGGAATGTGGAGTAATGGTTGGAGCCTTGGCTCTGGAGCGTTACTGCACATGTGGTTGGAATCCCAGCCTCGTGGCTTACTGAGTGTGTGACCTTTGGAAATTAATTTCTTCAGACCTCAGTTTCTTTATCTGTAAATTGAGGATTGTAAGAATTGAACCATAAAGAAGGCAGAGGGTCAAAGAATTGATGCCTTCAAACTGTGGTGCTGGAGAAGACTCCTGAGAGTCCCTTGAACAGCAAGGAAATGAAATCAATCAGTCTTAAAGGAAATCAACCCTGAATACTCATTGGAAGGACTGATGCTGAAGCTGAAGCTCCAGTATTTTGGTCACCTGATGCAAACAGCTGACTCATTGGAAAAGTCCCTGATGCTGGGAAAGATTGAGGGCAGAAGAAGAGGGCATCAGAGGATGAGATGGCTGGAAGACATCACTGAAGCAACGGCATGAACTTGGGCAAGCTTGGGAGATGGTGAGGGACAGGGAGGCCTGGTGTGCTGCAGTCTACAGTGTCACACAGAGTTGGACATGACTTGGCAACTAAACAACAACAAAATGAGGATAGTCTTCTTTATACATCATTGGGTTTTTTGAGAGTATCAAATGGGGGAATAGACTGGAAATTCTTAAAATCAGTTGTGCCTGGTATACTAAGCAGTCATTAAATATTGCCCTCTTTATTATTATCAATAACATCATCATTATCTGAAACCAGAACCATCTATATAAAGATTGGCACTGGACAGTTTCTTTTAGAGTTCCTCAGACTACCTTCACAGACATTGTTTTATTTGATTTCTTCTATGCCTAATCTTCAAGATGAGGTAAAGGGTCAGAGAGGTGATATATTTCCATATCATATAACTTCATGTCAATTCCAGGTGGAAATCTTAGGCCTCAGATTCTGAATGGCATCTCCTTCCCTGTGCTGGAGTTTGTTGTGACCAAAAAACAGCTAAACCGTTTCTAGGACAGATAAGGTAGAGGACAGGTAGTTAGAAGCACAAAAGGGATCTAAACTTAAAAGCTTTTGCCCAATGAAGGAAACTATAAGCAAGATGAAGAGACAGCCCTCAGAATGGAAGAAACTAATAGCAAACAAAGCAACTGGACAAGAAATCTAATACAAATGCAAAGACAGACCTTGGCTCTGAGCGTTACTGCACATGTGGTTGGAATCCCAGCCTCGTGGCTTACTGAGTGTGTGACCTTTGGAAATTAATTTCTTCAGACCTCAGTTTCTTTATCTGTAAATTGAGGATTGTAAGAATTGAACCATAAAGAAGGCAGAGGGTCAAAGAATTGATGCCTTCAAACTGTGGTGCTGGAGAAGACTCCTGAGAGTCCCTTGAACAGCAAGGAAATGAAATCAATCAGTCTTAAAGGAAATCAACCCTGAATACTCATTGGAAGGACTGATGCTGAAGCTGAAGCTCCACTATTTTGGTCACCTGATGCAAACAGCTGACTCATTGGAAAAGTCCCTGATGCTGGGAAAGATTGAGGGCAGAAGGAACGAGGGCATCAGAGGATGAGATGGCTGGAAGACATCACTGAAGCAACGGCATGAACTTGGGCAAGCTTCGGGAGATGGTGAGGGACAGGGAGGCCTGGTGTGCTGCAGTCTACAGTGTCACACAGAGTTGGACATGACTTGGCAACTAAACAACAACAAAATGAGGATAGTCTTCTTTATACATCATTGGGTTTTTTGAGAGTATCAAATGGGGGAATAGACTGGAAATTCTTAAAATCAGTTGTGCCTGGTATACTAAGCAGTCATTAAATATTGCCCTCTTTATTATTATCAATAACATCATCATTATCTGAAACCAGAACCATCTATATAAAGATTGGCACTGGACAGTTTCTTTTAGAGTTCCTCAGACTACCTTCACAGACATTGTTTTATTTGATTTCTTCTATGCCTAATCTTCAAGATGAGGTAAAGGGTCAGAGAGGTGATATATTTCCATATCATATAACTTCATGTCAATTCCAGGTGGAAATCTTAGGCCTCAGATTCTGAATGGCATCTCCTTCCCTGTGCTGGAGTTTGTTGTGACCAAAAAACAGCTAAACCGTTTCTAGGACAGATAAGGTAGAGGACAGGTAGTTAGAAGCACAAAAGGGATCTAAACTTAAAAGCTTTTGCCCAATGAAGGAAACTATAAGCAAGATGAAGAGACAGCCCTCAGAATGGAAGAAACTAATAGCAAACAAAGCAACTGACAAAGAATTAATATCCAAAATGTACAAGCAGCTCACGCAGCTCAATTTCAGAAAAATGAACAACCCAGTCAAAAAGTGGACAAAAGACCTAGACAGAGATTTCTCCAAAAAGGACATGCAGGTGACTAATACATATGTGAAAAGATGCTCAACATTGGTCATTATTACAGAAATGCTAATAAAAACCACAGTGAGGTATTATCTCACACCCATCAGAATGACAGTCATCAAAAACTCTACCAACAATAAATGCTAGAGAAGTGAAAAAAAGGGAGCCCTCTTACACTGTTTGTGGGAGTACAAACTGACACAACCATTATTGAGAAGTGGTATGGACATAGATTCCTTTAAAAAAAAACAAAACAAAACTAAGAATAACACTACCAAACAACCCAGCATCCCACTACTGATCAGGAATTTGAAGGTGGACTAGGCAATTGCAGATGTAAAAACCCACAAGGAAACAGTCCTGGACCCAAGCTGATCTGCAGTTCTTAGCCTGTACTGTGGATGAACCCACATGCTGCCACTCTGGCTGCCTGTGTCTGGCCAAGAACTGGAACTTGGGGAGTTGGCAGGTTTATTCCAAGCCAGGCAGGGGTTTTATCTCTTCTCCTGCTACTTGTTTTACTTGCTTCACTCTCTGTCCCTCCCGGCTTATTTTTCTTCATGTGTGGCCCCAGAAACCATGAACAAGGAGATAGGTTCCTGTGTTTGTGCTTAGTGAGGGAAGAAAACTCTGATTGGCGGTGTTTGTGCCTGGAGGTCCAGAGAGAATGAGGTCCTATTAGTGCTGTGTGTCCTGTGCTTCCCTGTGCCCTGTAGGAGGTACCAGCATTCAGTCAGCTGTTCCCCGTTGTTGTTCATGGGATATAGGACCTTCTTTACCTATTGATTTCTTGGTGTCTCTGCTAGTGAAAATGTGAATTGTATTTGTTGCTTCATTCAGGAAATGTGTATTGAAGCTACAGTAACAAACAAGGCAGATAAAGTCCCCAAAGGAGAACAGGGACAGCAAACAAAGCCAGTAGACAAAGGGTGTCTACTAGATGGAGAGAAGGACCATGAAAAAGTAAGAGTAAAGAAATAGAGAGTAACACGGGAAAGGTGGCTATTTTATTTTTATTTTTTCCTGAAGTATAGTTGATTTACAATGTTGTGTTAACTACTGCTGTACAGCAGAGTGGCTCACTTACACACCTATACACATTCTTTTTCATATTCTTTCCCATCATAGTTTATCCCAGGGTACTGAGTATAGTTCCCTGTGCTATATAGCAGGCTCCTCAGGTGGGGCTAGTGGTAAAGAACCTGCCTGCCAGTACAGGAGATTTAAGAGACACAGGTTCAACCCTTGGTTCGGGAAGATCCCCTGGAGAAGGAAATGGCAACCCACTCCAGTATTCTTGCCTGGAAAATCCCATGGATAGAGGAGCCTGGCAGGCTGTGGTCCATAGTGTCAGAAAGAGTCAAACACAACTGAAGCATCTTAGCGCTAGCTATCTATTCAGCAGGACTTTGTTGTTTGACCATCCTATATGTAACAGTTTGCATCTACTAAACCCCAGACTCCCAGTCCATCCATGGGTGACTGTTTTCAATGCCAGAGGCAGAGGAGGCCTCCTTAAAGAAATGACATTTAAGGAGAAACCTAAACAGACCGAGGAAGGGTACTGGAAACCCACATGCTGCCACTCTGGCTGCCTGTGTCTGGCCAAGAACTGGAACTTGGGGAGTTGGCAGGTTTATTCCAAGCCAGGCAGGGTTTTATCTCTTCTCCTGCTACTTGTTTTACTTGCTTCACTCTCTGTCCCTCCCGGCTTATTTTTCTTCATGTGTGGCCCCAGAAACCATGAACAAGGAGATAGGTTCCTGTGTTTGTGCTTAGTGAGGGAAGAAAACTCTGATTGGCGGTGTTTGTGCCTGGAGGTCCAGAGAGAATGAGGTCCTATTAGTGCTGTGTGTCCTGTGCTTCCCTGTGCCCTGTAGGAGGTACCAGCATTCAGTCAGCTGTTCCCCGTTGTTGTTCATGGGATATAGGACCTTCTTTACCTATTGATTTCTTGGTGTCTCTGCTAGTGAAAATGTGAATTGTATTTGTTGCTTCATTCAGGAAATGTGTATTGAAGCTACAGTAACAAACAAGGCAGATAAAGTCCCCAAAGGAGAACAGGGACAGCAAACAAAGCCAGTAGACAAAGGGTGTCTACTAGATGGAGAGAAGGACCATGAAAAAGTAAGAGTAAAGAAATAGAGAGTAACACGGGAAAGGTGGCTATTTTATTTTTATTTTTTCCTGAAGTATAGTTGATTTACAATGTTGTGTTAACTACTGCTGTACAGCAGAGTGGCTCACTTACACACCTATACACATTCTTTTTCATATTCTTTCCCATCATAGTTTATCCCAGGGTACTGAGTATAGTTCCCTGTGCTATATAGCAGGCTCCTCAGGTGGGGCTAGTGGTAAAGAACCTGCCTGCCAGTACAGGAGATTTAAGAGACACAGGTTCAACCCTTGGTTCGGGAAGATCCCCTGGAGAAGGAAATGGCAACCCACTCCAGTATTCTTGCCTGGAAAATCCCATGGATAGAGGAGCCTGGCAGGCTGTGGTCCATAGTGTCAGAAAGAGTCAAACACAACTGAAGCATCTTAGCGCTAGCTATCTATTCAGCAGGACTTTGTTGTTTGACCATCCTATATGTAACAGTTTGCATCTACTAAACCCCAGACTCCCAGTCCATCCATGGGTGACTGTTTTCAATGCCAGAGGCAGAGGAGGCCTCCTTAAAGAAATGACATTTAAGGAGAAACCTAAACAGACCGAGGAAGGGTGGCACGTCAGGAGCTGTAAGAGAAGCAAGCATGTACAGAGGCTCCTGTGGTGAAGGATCTGATCTCATGGTGTTCGAGGAGGATCAAGGACCCCTGTGCCTGGATTGGCGGAGGCCAGAGTGGGAGTGGTCAGGTAGACTGGACCATGTGAGGCTATGGTCAGGAGGTAGGCTTGTGTTCTAAGTGTCATCACAAGTCCCTGGGGGGTTAAGATGAGGCCCATGACATGAGCCATTGTATATTTTTAGAAGATGACTCTGACTGCCATCAGAGAATACGCTGTAGGGAGCAAAAGGAGAAACAGTTGAAAGGCCGAAAGAGCACTCCAGGCAAAACATGACAGTGCCTTGCACCAAAGTATTAGTAACATAGATGATGAGAAATGGTTGTATTTTACAGATGGGACTGGCTAACAGATTGGATGTGGGGTGTGAGAGACAGCAAGGAATCAAGGATGACTATTGAAATAGGACAGCTTGCTGGTAGAATGTGGTATGCTGCCATCTTGTGCTTTCAGGCAGGTTGAAGGTGATACCTGGGCTGGTACAATTAGGACAGTAGCTCTCAAATGTGTTATTTGTCATCTTCATTATTTTTTAACAGTTACATATGCCCCCTGTAATACTGTTTCTTAAAAATCCTTTCACTCTTTTTAAACTAAATTTATTTTTTTAATATATATTTTGTGTGATAAACTGATAAATTTCTAGTACTTATTAAAAATGAGAGTATAACTATTGCAAGTACTTCCCCTGGAGATGGAAATGGCAACCCATTCCAGTTTCTTGCCTAGAGAATTCCATGGACAAAAGAGCCCGGTGAGCTACAGTCCATGGGGTGGCAAAACGTCGTACCCAACTGAGTGACTGTCACTCATTGCAAGTATTTATTTGTGAACTACTTGGAATCATTTCATATACCCTGATGGCACAAGTCAACATTACACTGTGCAGTACACAGCACTGGTAAATCATTACCATCAGATGCGGAATGTGGAATAGATATTGCCCATTAATTAATAGTCCATAACCAGTTGTGTTTGTCTTTAGTGTTAATCATTTTAGTTGCTTGGTGTTCAGGACAGTGTTATCTGTCCCAAATGGGATCCTCATGCCTACTTAAGCATAATCTTTGGGAGGACACCCAGAATCTTCATTGCAGCAAGCATGCCTCTGAGTCTGTGGTCCACTGGGTTTGGGGGACTGCTACTGAAGTAGAAAGGGCAGAATCCAGAAAATATGACACCAACCCTGGTCCTTCACTGACTAATTGTGTGAACTTCAGTAGGGAATAGAAGAGAATGAGCCCAGGAGGCAGACCAAGTTAAAATCCTGGTTCCACCACTTGTGAACACCATAATGCAACAGAAGTTCCTTAATCTTGTTTGGGCCAAGGTTTCCTGCCTGCAAAGCAGGGATAGTGATAATGATGATGGTGATAATATGATGCAGTTTAATGCCAAGTCCAGAGCAGTAGTGTGTATGAGTTATTATTTCTGTCAGTATCATTGTTAGTACCACTTAGCATCATGAGCATGGCTTTTCTCATCATAAAAACTTAACAGATATGTTGGAAAAGTCAAATAAACTACAGTTTATTAATTTATTCTATTAACTAATATATTATCCTTTATTATACTTAATAGTGTGGAAACAGAGTAAGAAGTTATTAGTAAGAATAGTAACAAAATGTACCCCCATGAGGTTATTGTAAAGTTAACATGAACTTGGGTATGAGGGGTATTTCATCAACTGCAAAGCTTGATTCTAATATTATGATGTAGTTACTGCATCCTAATATCGTGGGTAATGACCATTTACTGAATACCAACTAAGTCTAAGTTGCTGTGGATTTTGTTTGACCTTCACGACACCTAGGTGAGTTATCCGTACCACACAGGTGAGGAAAGTGAAATTTCTCATTTAAGATCGTATTGGCCAGAGGTGGAAGAGATGGGATTCTAAGCCAGGTCTGTCTGGCTTTTAAAGCTCCTTGTTCTCTTTCCAGTACATAGCACTTCTGCCTGTGAGATTAAGTTAATAGTAAAAGTTCATTAATATTCCCTGAGTGCCTACCAGCCAGGGAACAGAGCAGAGGTCAGTTGGCAGTGGAGTAGAATGGGGCGCAGGATTGGGGAGCTGATCTGGTTTTAAAAGTGGCTCTGGGTAACTGCAACTAGTGAAGTCACAGCTTTCCTGGGCCCCACTGGGAGCTTCATAGCCAGGGAACCCTGGCAGCTCTGGGCCTTCACATGCTGAGGAGAAGGGGTGTGAGCCAACTGGAAATCTCTTTTCCAGATGGGATTTTATATTCAATTCAGTGTGGGTGTTTTTCTTCATGGCTTTTAATGGTGCTGAAATTGATTACATTCAGAAGGAGCAAGGAAGGCCAGACTTTAAAGAGAAAATCACATAGGAAAATTGAGTAAATTTCTATGGTGAGAACATGCCCTGGGAACAGTGCATAAAATGGTGGGCTTTTCTCAGCAACTCCAGATAACTTCCTGTATCCCTCTGCGTTAGAAACAAAGCAAAGACTTCCCTTACCCCTCAGTTCTCTTTTTTTTATTTCCAGCAAATTCCATTTCTCCAATTCAAAAACAAACAAACTTGAAAGGTTTTTTTTTTTTTTTTGGTAATCAATGGAAAGTTGAATAAAGAAAATACCAGCTTTAGGAACACGATAATTTCATCTGATTCACGGTGAACCTAATTCAGGTAGGTCAGCTTCTCTTCTTTCAAGAAGGAGTGTTCTGAGGTCTGTTAGAATTCCTGGGATGCATGTATGGGGTAACTTATTAGTAAGAATAGTAACAAAATGTACCCCCATGAGGTTATTGTAAAGTTAACATGAACTTGGGTATGAGGGGTATTTCATCAACTGCAAAGCTTGATTCTAATATTATGATGTAGTTACTGCATCCTAATATCGTGGGTAATGACCATTTACTGAATACCAACTAAGTCTAAGTTGCTGTGGATTTTGTTTGACCTTCACGACACCTAGGTGAGTTATCCGTACCACACAGGTGAGGAAAGTGAAATTTCTCATTTAAGATCGTATTGGCCAGAGGTGGAAGAGATGGGATTCTAAGCCAGGTCTGTCTGGCTTTTAAAGCTCCTTGTTCTCTTTCCAGTACATAGCACTTCTGCCTGTGAGATTAAGTTAATAGTAAAAGTTCATTAATATTCCCTGAGTGCCTACCAGCCAGGGAACAGAGCAGAGGTCAGTTGGCAGTGGAGTAGAATGGGGCGCAGGATTGGGGAGCTGATCTGGTTTTAAAAGTGGCTCTGGGTAACTGCAACTAGTGAAGTCACAGCTTTCCTGGGCCCCACTGGGAGCTTCATAGCCAGGGAACCCTGGCAGCTCTGGGCCTTCACATGCTGAGGAGAAGGGGTGTGAGCCAACTGGAAATCTCTTTTCCAGATGGGATTTTATATTCAATTCAGTGTGGGTGTTTTTCTTCATGGCTTTTAATGGTGCTGAAATTGATTACATTCAGAAGGAGCAAGGAAGGCCAGACTTTAAAGAGAAAATCACATAGGAAAATTGAGTAAATTTCTATGGTGAGAACATGCCCTGGGAACAGTGCATAAAATGGTGGGCTTTTCTCAGCAACTCCAGATAACTTCCTGTATCCCTCTGCGTTAGAAACAAAGCAAAGACTTCCCTTACCCCTCAGTTCTCTTTTTTTTATTTCCAGCAAATTCCATTTCTCCAATTCAAAAACAAACAAACTTGAAAGGTTTTTTTTTTTTTTTTGGTAATCAATGGAAAGTTGAATAAAGAAAATACCAGCTTTAGGAACACGATAATTTCATCTGATTCACGGTGAACCTAATTCAGGTAGGTCAGCTTCTCTTCTTTCAAGAAGGAGTGTTCTGAGGTCTGTTAGAATTCCTGGGATGCATGTATGGGGTAACTTTGGGACATAGCTCAAAGTGTTGTTTTTTTTCAGATTGATGACCATCAGTCAGCCTATGATGTGGAAAGGTCCCCTCTATTCAGAACTGGTGATTTGGCCACTTCTTACCTAGTTTCTGGGTGCTATGAGCGCTAAGGATTTGGAAACAGGCAGCAGGAGGTCAGTGATTTTTAGAAGAGGGACTTTTGGAGCTCAAGGGTAGGTGGCACAACATTCTGGAGAGGATTGCTCTTGTTTTCTAGGGCTTTCTTTACCCTTAGGCCTGTTAATTTATTTATTTACTTTTAGTTTTGACTGCACTGGGTCTTCATTGCTTTTCTTGAGCTCTCTCCAGTTGTGGTGAGTGGGGGCTACTTCTTCATTGCAATTTGTGGGCTTCTCACCATGGTGGCTTCTGTTGTTGCAGAGCACAGAGTCTAGAGTGAGGGCTCAGTAGCTGTGGTGCACGGGCTTAGCTGCTCCACAGCGTGTGGGATCTTCCTGGACCAGGGAATGCACCCAAGACCCCTGCATTGGTCAGCGGATTCCTATCCACTGTACCACCAGGGAAGTCCTGTCTGACTGTTTGGATGGCCCAGTTAGTATGGGAAAGCAAAAGATTTCTATTTATGAAAGTATCCAGGAAACCTAAACTTGGTTTTGTGTCATCTTTTCTATGTTGTGGCTTACATAGCTTTTGTTTTCCTCTCTGGGACTGATTCTTGGGGCTATACTCCTTGGTATAATACCTGTTGGTATTGATGCAGGAAGGAAGAAAGTGGCTAGATGAAGCCATTCATTTATTTAATCTTTATGTCCTCACAAAAGATGAATATGCTAAGGACCAGAAGCTTAGATAACTATCTGCTTTCACAGGGTCTACATCAGGTGAAGTGTGAAAGATCACTTTGACTTTACCATGCTTCCCCCTCAGCAGCTCTTCCTACCATTCAGTCCCCACTTTATGGGTCCAGACATCCAAAGAAAAATGCACAAAATGAAAAGTTACATGCTTCCCTTCTTTCAAGAAGGATTTTCGGGGTTTAGAATTCCTGGGATGCATGTATGGGGTAACTTTGGGACATAGCTCAAAGTGTTGTTTTTTTTCAGATTGATGACCATCAGTCAGCCTATGATGTGGAAAGGTCCCCTCTATTCAGAACTGGTGATTTGGCCACTTCTTACCTAGTTTCTGGGTGCTATGAGCGCTAAGGATTTGGAAACAGGCAGCAGGAGGTCAGTGATTTTTAGAAGAGGGACTTTTGGAGCTCAAGGGTAGGTGGCACAACATTCTGGAGAGGATTGCTCTTGTTTTCTAGGGCTTTCTTTACCCTTAGGCCTGTTAATTTATTTATTTACTTTTAGTTTTGACTGCACTGGGTCTTCATTGCTTTTCTTGAGCTCTCTCCAGTTGTGGTGAGTGGGGGCTACTTCTTCATTGCAATTTGTGGGCTTCTCACCATGGTGGCTTCTGTTGTTGCAGAGCACAGAGTCTAGAGTGAGGGCTCAGTAGCTGTGGTGCACGGGCTTAGCTGCTCCACAGCGTGTGGGATCTTCCTGGACCAGGGAATGCACCCAAGACCCCTGCATTGGTCAGCGGATTCCTATCCACTGTACCACCAGGGAAGTCCTGTCTGACTGTTTGGATGGCCCAGTTAGTATGGGAAAGCAAAAGATTTCTATTTATGAAAGTATCCAGGAAACCTAAACTTGGTTTTGTGTCCTCTTTTCTATGTTGTGGCTTACATAGCTTTTGTTTTCCCCTCTCTGGGACTGATTCTTGGGGCTATACTCCTTGGTATAATACCTGTTGGTATTGATGCAGGAAGGAAGAAAGTGGCTAGATGAAGCCATTCATTTATTTAATCTTTATGTCCTCACAAAAGATGAATATGCTAAGGACCAGAAGCTTAGATAACTATCTGCTTTCACAGGGTCTACATCAGGTGAAGTGTGAAAGATCACTTTGACTTTACCATGCTTCCCCCTCAGCAGCTCTTCCTACCATTCAGTCCCCACTTTATGGGTCCAGACATCCAAAAAGAAAAAATGCACAAAATGAAAAGTTACATGCTTCCACTTCATTTCCAGCACTAGAGTGGACAGTGGATGATAGATATTCAGTAGTGATAACAATAAATAAGTTAAGTTATACATGGACCATTGTCTTTATCAGTGCATATCCGGCTTGGTAGACAGACATCTATTGCAGGATTGTATAAGTCAAACTTACCAACTTGTGATTGTGCTGCATACTCTGAAGGAGATGCTGATGGAGGAGACCTGAGTGTTTGGAGTTGCAGGGCCAAGGGTCTCCCAGGTGAAACCCACAGCCCTTGTGCAGAGGCTGAGGAAGAAGTTTGGTCAGGTGGATACTGAGAGGAAGCCAGTGTGGTTGGGATTCTGAAACCTAGGGGAGGAGCATGAGAAGAGTCTGGGACAGACCATGCAGGGCTTTGTGGGCCATGTTAGGGGCCCAGGTTATCTTTCCAAGAGCAGTGGGGTGCCACTGAGTGATTTTAGACAGAATGGGGATGTGGTCTGGTTTTGTCAAGTTCATGGAGGCTGCAGGGTGGAGTGAAGATTCAAGGGAGCTAGAGGAGGTTTGAGGAGACCAGTTAGGAGGGCCTTGCAGCCATCCTGGAAACAGATGAGGGGTCCAGGACCAGGGTGACTGTGGTTAAGACAGAGAGAACAAGATCAAATTGAGACACATTAGCAGGTAAAATTGAGGTGATCAGTTTGGATATGGGAGGTAAGAAGGAAAGACAGTGCTAAAGGTTAAACTTGTGATTTTGTTAAACTCATGATTTTATTGTAGTTCTCACTTTCTATCATCACCTACATACCTCTTTATTTTTAAGGCCAAGGAAAGCACTATATGAGGTACTAGAAACTGCAGAAGAGAGCATGAAGGTTATGCTAAAATTCATGTCTGTACCTAGCCCACGAACCTCCTTCTTTTAAACAATTTGACTGATCCTTACAGTATGTTGCTAAGCCCAGTGCAGTAATGCAGTCAGTTCCTAGATCTAACCTGTTTCCTTCCTCTCAGAGTTCATATCCTGGGCATCTTTCTCCAGCTTTGGCCCTAATAATATCCTGGTTGACTGAGAGTCCAACCGCCTATTCCATGTTCTCCATAGAACTTCAAGAAAATAGGTTTGTGTGATCCTGGCTTTTTACTTTCTCTAAAATCAGACAAATAATACTTCAGAAGTTGACGTGACAGTTAAAAGGATGAACCTTTTAACTAACCTTTTAACTGACAGGTCATCCTGGGTGTTTAACTAGCTTGGCAGGTCATCCTGGGTGTTTGGTGTGAGCTCTGTGAATATTCACTATCTGGTAACTGTTTGGCCTGCCCTGTGCATTAACCTGGGCAGAGCTGAACTCGAGGCTGAGAGGAAGGTAAGCCAGTTCAAGCTTTAATTGCCAGACGGTGGGTGTCTGGCCCAGAAGGTACCAGCCCTGCAACAACTCATCGCCAGTCAAATTAAGGGAATAATGCAAGCCTAGTATATATTTAATGAGAGATTATTTCTGGAGATTATAAGGATACAGCTATTGCAAACAAATCCCTGACCTTTTCTGAGCTTGGGCTCAGTAAAAGAGCTGAATCACCTGCTTGAAGGGATTAAGGACAGCCGCTTCCATCTGGCGGGCCGCTCTGTCATTAGTAAATTCTGCGCAGTGGTGATGTTGTTCTAAACCTTTTAGTGGGAACTGGATTTTCAGAGTAGGAGGTCTAAGTTAATTTAGATTATGGACCTGCTGGACAGCGATCAGGGCTAATGATCTGGCTAGGGATGCAGTGTAGTCCCTGTCACATCAGGGGTACCCCGTATATATTAAATAAGAAAGGAGTTCATCCATTAGTAATTAATCATGAGGTCAGCAGGAAACTCAGGGTGGTGAGAGTAGAGTAGTCAAACTTCTGAACGTGTGTGTGTATGTCTGCACTAGAGAGAGAGAGAGATACAGGGAAGTGCCAAGGCTGGGGGCAGTGTAGTAATTTATACCATTATAGTTCAAAGATTAAGGACAGTGGTAGTTACAGTGTTTTTTAGGAACTCCTTATTAGGACTGCTGTTTGATTTCTTAGCACAGTTTTGTTTATGAGACTGTAATGATTATCATCAGTGTGCAGCTCGAACTAGCATGTCCTTCAGAGTTCATATCCTGGGCTTTCCTTTTTCTCCAGCTTTGGCCCTAATAATATCCTGGTTGACTGAGAGTCCAACCGCCTATTCCATGTTCTCCATAGAACTTCAAGAAAATAGGTTTGTGTGATCCTGGCTTTTACTTTCTCTAAAATCAGACAAATAATACTTCAGAAGTTGACGTGACAGTTAAAAGGTTGAACCTTTTAACTAACCTTTTAACTGACAGGTCATCCTGGGTGTTTAACTAGCTTGGCAGGTCATCCTGGGTGTTTGGTGTGAGCTCTGTGAATATTCACTATCTGGTAACTGTTTGGCCTGCCCTGTGCATTAACCTGGGCAGAGCTGAACTCGAGGCTGAGAGGAAGGTAAGCCAGTTCAAGCTTTAATTGCCAGACGGTGGGTGTCTGGCCCAGAAGGTACCAGCCCTGCAACAACTCATCGCCAGTCAAATTAAGGGAATAATGCAAGCCTAGTATATATTTAATGAGAGATTATTTCTGGAGATTATAAGGATACAGCTATTGCAAACAAATCCCTGACCTTTTCTGAGCTTGGGCTCAGTAAAAGAGCTGAATCACCTGCTTGAAGGGATTAAGGACAGCCGCTTCCATCTGGCGGGCCGCTCTGTCATTAGTAAATTCTGCGCAGTGGTGATGTTGTTCTAAACCTTTTAGTGGGAACTGGATTTTCAGAGTAGGAGGTCTAAGTTAATTTAGATTATGGACCTGCTGGACAGCGATCAGGGCTAATGATCTGGCTAGGGATGCAGTGTAGTCCCTGTCACATCAGGGGTACCCCGTATATATTAAATAAGAAAGGAGTTCATCCATTAGTAATTAATCATGAGGTCAGCAGGAAACTCAGGGTGGTGAGAGTAGAGTAGTCAAACTTCTGAACGTGTGTGTGTATGTCTGCACTAGAGAGAGAGAGAGATACAGGGAAGTGCCAAGGCTGGGGGCAGTGTAGTAATTTATACCATTATAGTTCAAAGATTAAGGACAGTGGTAGTTACAGTGTTTTTTAGGAACTCCTTATTAGGACTGCTGTTTGATATTCCATTTCTTAGCACAGTTTTGTTTATGAGACTGTAATGATTATCATCAGTGTGCAGCTCGAACACATTAGAGGCTAGCAGTGTTACTTTGAGCTTTTAGCGTTTAACTTTGCAATATATGAGTTCGTTATATGCATTTGAGCTTAGACAACTAATATATACCAGTAAATAGTGTTACATGTGTTATGGCTTTATGTGTAACATCTGTGTAAGATTTATTTCTTGAAAAAGGTTTTTCTGGTGTAAAACAAACTGGAATACGTATGGCCGAGTCCCTTCACTGTTCACCTGACACTGTCACAACATTGTTAATTGGCTATACCCCAATATAAAATGTTTTTGGTGTTAAAATTTTTTTTAATAATAAATCAAACAGACTGGAAAGCTCCTCGTGTTGGGAAAATTAAATAAGGAACATTTACTCAGACATTTGAGGAGGGAGGCAGATTTCATTTTGCTGTTTTCCAAAAGACATATTTGTAATTAATGTGGGTTAGAGGAATTTAGTTTTTTTCTGGGTATACTTGGGGGGCACCACTGTATTCTTTTCTACTAGCTATAACCTATTTAGAGAAGGATCCAGCTTCCCACAGTTCCATAAGAAAAGGTCAAGGACTGATTTGTCTCTGCAGCTCTGTCCCTATTTCTTCCACTAGTTGGGGTAGTGGCTTTATGAGCATGTATCTTCTGGCCACTAGGGTCATCACTGCTGGCTGCCAAGTTATTTCTAATTTTAACCATGTTCACAGGGTAAAGAAACAAATAGTCTTTGTCCAGAACAGAAGTTTGTCAGTGCCTAAGACAAGACCTTGTTCAGAAACCTACCCTTAAAATTTCCACACTTGGAGTCCATCTCAGCAGCGCCTCAGAGCACTGTCCCTCATGGTGGCCCTTTCTCCCCAAGACTTCCTTCACTGTCATCCTGTAGAATCCTCTTAAGCACCTCTCAAAAGAAGAACCAAAAGACTTCAACTGACTACTGAATCATGTTATGGACATTTAGGAAACGCCTGTAGACAATTTTCTCTGAGAAATACTTGCCAGTAGGCTCTATTCTGACTACTGTATAAAAGAATGAACATTCTCTCCTACACATGAGAAATGCTTTATACCATTATAGAAAGTTCGTTATATGCCATTAGGACTGCTGTTTGATATTCCATTTCTTAGCACAGTTTTGTTTATGAGACTGTAATGATTATCATCAGTGTGCAGCTCGAACACATTAGAGGCTAGCAGTGTTACTTTGAGCTTTTAGCGTTTAACTTTGCAATATATGAGTTCGTTATATGCATTTGAGCTTAGACAACTAATATATACCAGTAAATAGTGTTACATGTGTTATGGCTTTATGTGTAACATCTGTGTAAGATTTATTTCTTGAAAAAGGTTTTTCTGGTGTAAAACAAACTGGAATACGTATGGCCGAGTCCCTTCACTGTTCACCTGACACTGTCACAACATTGTTAATTGGCTATACCCCAATATAAAATGTTTTTGGTGTTAAAATTTTTTTTAATAATAAATCAAACAGACTGGAAAGCTCCTCGTGTTGGGAAAATTAAATAAGGAACATTTACTCAGACATTTGAGGAGGGAGGCAGATTTCATTTTGCTGTTTTCCAAAAGACATATTTGTAATTAATGTGGGTTAGAGGAATTTAGTTTTTTTCTGGGTATACTTGGGGGGCACCACTGTATTCTTTTCTACTAGCTATAACCTATTTAGAGAAGGATCCAGCTTCCCACAGTTCCATAAGAAAAGGTCAAGGACTGATTTGTCTCTGCAGCTCTGTCCCTATTTCTTCCACTAGTTGGGGTAGTGGCTTTATGAGCATGTATCTTCTGGCCACTAGGGTCATCACTGCTGGCTGCCAAGTTATTTCTAATTTTAACCATGTTCACAGGGTAAAGAAACAAATAGTCTTTGTCCAGAACAGAAGTTTGTCAGTGCCTAAGACAAGACCTTGTTCAGAAACCTACCCTTAAAATTTCCACACTTGGAGTCCATCTCAGCAGCGCCTCAGAGCACTGTCCCTCATGGTGGCCCTTTCTCCCCAAGACTTCCTTGACTGTCATCCCTGTGCGAGAATCCTCTTAAGCACCTCTCAAAAGAAGAACCAAAAGACTTCAACTGACTACTGAATCATGTTATGGACATTTAGGAAACGACCTCAGTATAGACAATGATTTCTCCTCTGAGAAATACTTGCCAGTAGGCTCTATTCTGACTACTGTATAAAAGAATGAACATTCTCTCCTACACATGAAAAGATGCCCAGCACCATTAGTCATTAGAGAAATGCAAATCAAAGCCATAGTGAAATACCATTTCACACCCACTAGAATGGCAGTAATTAAAGAGACAATAACAAACGTTGGCAAGAATGTGGAGAAATCGGAACTTTCATATGTCACTGATGGGAATGTAAAATGGTTCAGTGCTTTTTAGAAAGCAGTTTGGCATTTCTTCAAAAGGTTAAACAGAGTTACTATATAACCTAGCACTTCTAACCTTGGGAATATAATGAAGAAGAATGAAAATACATGTCCACACAAATATTTGTACACAGGTGTTCTTATATGTGTGCGTATTAAGTCACTTCAGTCATGTCCAGCTCTTAGCAACCGTATGGACTATAGTCCTGGCTGTAGCCTGCCAGGCTTCTCTGTCTGTGGGATTCTCCAGGCAAGAATACTGGAGTGGATTACCATTTTCTTCTCCAGGGGATCTTCCCAATCCAGGGATCAAATCCACATCTCTTAAGTCTCCTGCATTGGCAAGTGGGTTCTTTAGCACTAGCACCACCTGGGAAGCCCCTATGCATTCATCAGTTTTGGTTTTTTCTGCTTTCTGGCTATTATGAATAATGCTATAAGTGAAATGTGGTCTCTCCAGAAGAGAGAGAATAATGGAATATTATTTCGTCATAAAATGGAATGGAGTGTATTGATGTTGCATCGAGAAATCTAGAAAACATTATACTAAGGATAAAAGAAACTAGATACAAAAGACCACATATTATACAATTACATTTACATGAAATGTCCAGAGTAGGCAAATCTGTAGAGACAGAAGATAGACTGTCATCCCTGTGAGAATCCTGCTCTAAGAAACCTTTTCCTCCAAAATTTCCACACTTGAGTCCATCTCAGCGCTCAGAGCACTGTCCCTCATGGTGGCCCTTTCTCCAAGACTTCCTTGACTGTCATCTGAGAATCCTCTTAAGCACCTCTCAAAAGAAGAACCAAAAGACTTCAACTGACTACTGAATCATGTTATGGACATTTAGGAAACGACCTCAGTATAGACAATGATTTCTCCTCTGAGAAATACTTGCCAGTAGGCTCTATTCTGACTACTGTATAAAAGAATGAACATTCTCTCCTACACATGAAAAGATGCCCAGCACCATTAGTCATTAGAGAAATGCAAATCAAAGCCATAGTGAAATACCATTTCACACCCACTAGAATGGCAGTAATTAAAGAGACAATAACAAACGTTGGCAAGAATGTGGAGAAATCGGAACTTTCATATGTCACTGATGGGAATGTAAAATGGTTCAGTGCTTTTTAGAAAGCAGTTTGGCATTTCTTCAAAAGGTTAAACAGAGTTACTATATAACCTAGCACTTCTAACCTTGGGAATATAATGAAGAAGAATGAAAATACATGTCCACACAAATATTTGTACACAGGTGTTCTTATATGTGTGCGTATTAAGTCACTTCAGTCATGTCCAGCTCTTAGCAACCGTATGGACTATAGTCCTGGCTGTAGCCTGCCAGGCTTCTCTGTCTGTGGGATTCTCCAGGCAAGAATACTGGAGTGGATTACCATTTTCTTCTCCAGGGGATCTTCCCAATCCAGGGATCAAATCCACATCTCTTAAGTCTCCTGCATTGGCAAGTGGGTTCTTTAGCACTAGCACCACCTGGGAAGCCCCTATGCATTCATCAGTTTTGGTTTTTTTTTCTGCTTTCTGGCTATTATGAATAATGCTATAAGTGAAATGTGGTCTCTCCAGAAGAGAGAGAATAATGGAATATTATTTCGTCATAAAATGGAATGGAGTGTATTGATGTTGCATCGAGAAATCTAGAAAACATTATACTAAGGATAAAAGAAACTAGATACAAAAGACCACATATTATACAATTACATTTACATGAAATGTCCAGAGTAGGCAAATCTGTAGAGACAGAAGATAGATTCCTGGTTCCTAGATGTTGAGGGAGAGGGGGAAATAGGGACTTACTACTAATGTGTGTAAGATTTTTCATGGAGGGGTAATGAAAATGTTATGTAGAGAGTGGTGATTGATTTATAGCTTTGAAATATTCTAGAAATTAATGAATTGTAAGCTTTAAATAAGTGAACTTAATAGTATATGTATTATATCTCAGTAAATTATTATTTTAAAAAATCTTGCTGAAATTCCAGCAGATATTAGAGTATATATTATAGTTTGTTATAAAATTTGAGAAAACTCTGTGGTATAAGTTTCATTTGAAAGAATGATCTTGGTCTGAGTCAGAAAGCTATATACAACACAATTTGCAGAGTGAACACTTGGTTCATACTAGAAGAAGCAATGGATTGAGTTAGTAGGCTCCTTGTAGCTTTAAGAGAATAAGAACAATGGTTTGTATAGCAAGTGGTCCCCAGGAAGAAAAACACTGTTTCCCCCCTCTTCTGGTACTTTACTTACTATCATAGAGGCAAGTATGTTTAATAATAAATACCACCAAGTGATAAGTACTTGTAAGAGCAAAAGCTGGTTCTCCTTGGGAAGAGAAATTTGGGGAAATCACCATTCCTTTTTAGTTTTATTTGGGGAATTTTCAGTGATTTTTAAAGGATTTTTTTCTTTACTGGATCTACATTCAACCATATACATTGAGAACTGGAGAGATTCCATTTGGATGAGTTGCAAGATTAGTTCAAGTTCTGCTCGGCTCTTTTATTTTTTTTTAAAAATGTTTTTATTGTCTCCCGCATTGGCAAGTGGGTTCTTTAGCACTAGCACCACCTGGGAAGCCCCTATGCATTCATCAGTTTTGGTTTTTTTTTCTGCTTTCTGGCTATTATGAATAATGCTATAAGTGAAATGTGGTCTCTCCAGAAGAGAGAGAATAATGGAATATTATTTCGTCATAAAATGGAATGGAGTGTATTGATGTTGCATCGTAGAGAAATCTAGAAAACATTATACTAAGGATAAAAGAAACTAGATACAAAAGACCACATATTATACAATTACATTTACATGAAATGTCCAGAGTAGGCAAATCTGTAGAGACAGAAGATAGATTCCTGGTTCCTAGATGTTGAGGGAGAGGGGGAAATAGGGACTTACTACTAATGTGTGTAAGATTTTTCATGGAGGGGTAATGAAAATGTTATGTAGAGAGTGGTGATTGATTTATAGCTTTGAAATATTCTAGAAATTAATGAATTGTAAGCTTTAAATAAGTGAACTTAATAGTATATGTATTATATCTCAGTAAATTATTATTTTAAAAAATCTTGCTGAAATTCCAGCAGATATTAGAGTATATATTATAGTTTGTTATAAAATTTGAGAAAACTCTGTGGTATAAGTTTCATTTGAAAGAATGATCTTGGTCTGAGTCAGAAAGCTATATACAACACAATTTGCAGAGTGAACACTTGGTTCATACTAGAAGAAGCAATGGATTGAGTTAGTAGGCTCCTTGTAGCTTTAAGAGAATAAGAACAATGGTTTGTATAGCAAGTGGTCCCCAGGAAGAAAAACACTGTTTCCCCCCTCTTCTGGTACTTTACTTACTATCATAGAGGCAAGTATGTTTAATAATAAATACCACCAAGTGATAAGTACTTGTAAGAGCAAAAGCTGGTTCTCCTTGGGAAGAGAAATTTGGGGAAATCACCATTCCTTTTTAGTTTTATTTGGGGAATTTTCAGTGATTTTTAAAGGATTTTTTTCTTTACTGGATCTACATTCAACCATATACATTGAGAACTGGAGAGATTCCATTTGGATGAGTTGCAAGATTAGTTCAAGTTCTGCTCGGCTCTCATATTTTACATGTTTATTTCTTACCCTGGATGATGACAAATCATTTATGAACAGTCACTTTCCTCCTTTCTACCATCTACTTCTCCACCTGGAACACTGGTTTGTAGAATGTTTTGTCTTGATCGCCCAAGGATATCAAAGATTCTTAAAGGTTACCCGCATATCTTATCACTGGGTAATCAGAGCATCGGGGGATGAATTTTGTTGAGTTTTTAGCCCTGTTGCCAGGTTGGCAGTTGGTTCTCTGCTGTGGAAAAAGTTGTTCCTGCTTGTCATTTATTTTCTGAGTGGCATGAGGGTGTTTGGAGCAGATGGAGAACCCTGTCACCACCTGCTGGTTTACCACACAGAGGGTGGCTCTTCCGCCTTGGTGCTTTTCTCTTAGATACCTTCTTTGTCCTTGGCTTTCGTAATTTTCCTCCTGGTCACTTTTCCTTATTTTTCCTTTTTCTAGTCATCTAAGTAGAAATGTATTCCTTCCTTTAACTCTGAGTCACTTTTTAAAAATTTTTTCAGAGTCCTTTTTTTGCCATAATATATATATTTCATTGAAGTATAGTTGAATTACAATGTTTCAGGTTGCATAGCAAGGTGATTTAGTTATACATACATATATTATTTTTGAAGTTATTTTCCTTTATAGGTTATTACAAGATATTCTAATTCCCTCTGCTATACAATAAACTTTTGTTGTTTATTGTTTATCTACTTTTTAAAATTAGAAATCTAGCATTCTATTTATACTGTTAAACAAGTAGAATCAAAATGTCTTAAATTTTTTGGTTAGACAAAAATCACAAGTTTTCTAAAATATACATATTATACATAGTATTTATGTATACAAAAACTTTTGTACTATGTCTGATAAAGGGTTGAAAACAAACGTCAAAAAAAAAAAAGAAGAGATGGAGATATTGGAAGACGTAAACTAAATGAAATAGGAGCACTGAATATGAAATACAAAAAGTGAAACAAGCTAGATAAAAGTAAAAGATTCTCATATAGTCCAGTTGCATGCATAAGAAACATACCTGAGTCTGGGGGAAATTTTTCTTTACTGGATCTACATTCAACCATATACATTGAGAACTGGAGAGATTCCATTTGGATGAGTTGCAAGATTAGTTCAAGTTCTGCTCGGCTCTCATATTTTACATGTTTATTTCTTACCCTGGATGATGACAAATCATTTATGAACAGTCACTTTCCTCCTTTCTACCATCTACTTCTCCACCTGGAACACTGGTTTGTAGAATGTTTTGTCTTGATCGCCCAAGGATATCAAAGATTCTTAAAGGTTACCCCGCATATCTTATCACTGGGTAATCAGAGCATCGGGGGATGAATTTTGTTGAGTTTTTAGCCCTGTTGCCAGGTTGGCAGTTGGTTCTCTGCTGTGGAAAAAGTTGTTCCTGCTTGTCATTTATTTTCTGAGTGGCATGAGGGTGTTTGGAGCAGATGGAGAACCCTGTCACCACCTGCTGGTTTACCACACAGAGGGTGGCTCTTCCGCCTTGGTGCTTTTCTCTTAGATACCTTCTTTGTCCTTGGCTTTCGTAATTTTCCTCCTGGTCACTTTTCCTTATTTTTCCTTTTTCTAGTCATCTAAGTAGAAATGTATTCCTTCCTTTAACTCTGAGTCACTTTTTAAAAATGTTTTCAGAGTCCTTTTTTTGCCATAATATATATATTTCATTGAAGTATAGTTGAATTACAATGTTTCAGGTTGCATAGCAAGGTGATTTAGTTATACATACATATATTATTTTTGAAGTTATTTTCCTTTATAGGTTATTACAAGATATTCTAATTACCTCTGCTATACAATAAACTTTTGTTGTTTATTGTTTATCTACTTTTTAAAATTAGAAATCTAGCATTCTATTTATACTGTTAAACAAGTAGAATCAAAATGTCTTAAATTTTTTGGTTAGACAAAAATCACAAGTTTTCTAAAATATACATATTATACATAGTATTTATGTATACAAAAACTTTTGTACTATGTCTGATAAAGGGTTGAAAACAAACGTCAAAAAAAAAAAAGAAGAGATGGAGATATTGGAAGACGTAAACTAAATGAAATAGGAGCACTGAATATGAAATACAAAAAGTGAAACAAGCTAGATAAAAGTAAAAGATTCTCATATAGTCCAGTTGTTTTTAAACAACTGCTCATAAGAAACATACCTGAGCTCTGGAGAAAAAGAAGCAATACCTGGGCATTTGTATTTTTCAAAAAAAATTTCAAGATCATTCTGGTTTGCATCTGGATTTAGAAAAGTGATTGCAGGTTTTTCTGTTAAATCCTAGTTTTGGTGATACAGAATTCTATCATTTTTTTGTTAACCAGTCATGATATAATGATATTAAGTGAGGAGTAATTACATAATCACAATAGTAAAAGATTTTTTATCAGTTTTCACAATGAGCAGTCAGACAAAATAAAAGATAATTGCAATTGCTAGCCATAATGGGAACATGATTAACCTAACAATACAAATAACAACATACAATGTGGGGGGTCAGGTGGAGTGGTGTGTTAAGTGGAAGTGTATGTGCACATGTTCTCATCCTCCCAGCCAGTCTGTGTCTTCTGGTTGGTGCATTTAATTCATTTACATTTAAGGTAATTATCGATATGTATGATCCTATTTTCTTAATTGTTTGGGGTTTATTTTCCTTAGGCCTTTTCCTTCTTTTGTGATGCCTGCCTAGGAAAGTTCCTTTAGCATTTGTCGTAAAGCTGGTTTGGTTGTGCTGAATTCTCTTAACTTTTGTTTGTCAGGAAAGCTTTTGATTTCTCCATCAAGTCTGAAGGAGAGTCTTGCTGGGAAAGAGTGTTCTTGGCTGTCGTTTCTTCCCTTTTATCACTTTAAATATATCCTGCCATTCCCTTCTGGCTTGTAGAGTTTCTGTTGGGAAATCAGCTGATAGCTTGATGGAAGTTCCCTTGTATGTTATTTGTTGTTTTCCCCTTGTTGCTTTTAATATTTTATCTTTAATTTTTGTCAGTTTGAATACTGTGTGTTGATGTGCTCCTGCTTCAGTTTGTTCTACCTGGGACTCTGCTTCCTGGACTTAGCTGACTATTTCCTTTCCCATATTGGAGAAGTTTTCCTCTCTTGTCTCTTCAAATATTTTCTCAGGTCCTTTCTCTCTCTTCTCTTTCTGGGACCCGTATAATGCAAATGTTGATGTGCTTAATGTTGTCCCAGAAGTCTCTTAGGCTGTCTTCATTTATTTTTCATTCTTTTTTCTAAGTTCTTTGGCAGTGATTTCCACCATTCTGCCCTCCAGGTCATTTATCTGTTCTTCTGCCTCAGTTATTCTGCTGTTGATTCCCTCTAATGTATTACTCATCTCTGCTTGTTCTTTGGTTCTTTTAGGTCTTTGATGAACATTTCTTGCATCTTCTCCGTTGTTTCCTGAGATCTTGGATCATCTTTACTATCATTATTCTGAATTCTTTTTCTGGAAGGTTGCCTATGTTCACTTCATTTAGTTGTTCTGGGGTTTTATCTTTTCCTTTCATCTGGGACATAACTTTCTGCTTTTTTCTTGCTGATTATCCTTCTGTAATATGGTTTTTGTTTTAATCACTGTGGGACTCTGGTTCTTTCTGCTTCTTCTGTTTGAGGCTAAGATGCTTGTGTAAGCTTCCTGATAGGAGGGACTGATGTGATAAGCTGGGCCTTGCTCAGTAAAACTTTAATCCAGTTATCTCCTGATGGGTGGGATTGTACTCCATCCCTAGTAGTTGTTTGGCCTGAGGTGACCCAGCCCTGGGCTCTAAGGAAGGATTAATGGGGAACTCCAAAAAAGGGACCTTCCTAGCCTGCTGTTGCCAGTGCCTCCCTCCCTGTGGTGAGCCCCTGCTGACCCATGCCTCCCCAGGACGCTCTCCAACACTAGCAGGTAGTTTTGGTTCAGTCTCCTGAGGGGGTCACTGCTGCTTTCCTCTGGATCTTGGTGTGCCCAAGATTTTGTTTGTGTCCTCCAAGACTGGAGTCTCTGTTTCCCCTAGTCCTGTGGAAACCCTGTAATCAAATCCCACTGATCTTCAAGAGCAGATTCCCTGGGGTTTCCCAGTCCCTTTGTCAGATCCCCAGGCTGGGAAGCCTGACGAGGGGATTCAGAACCTTTACAATGGTGGGAGAACTTCCTTGATATCATTGTTCTCCAGTTTATGTGTCACCCACCCAGCGGGTTGATTTTATCAAGATAGTGCCCCTCCTACATCTTCCTGCAGCTTCTTTGTCTCTTTTGGTAGTTTCCAGCATCCTCTTGTTGATGTGCTTAATGTTGTCCCAGAAGTCTCTTAGGCTGTCTTCATTTATTTTTCATTCTTTTTTCTAAGTTCTTTGGCAGTGATTTCCACCATTCTGCCCTCCAGGTCATTTATCTGTTCTTCTGCCTCAGTTATTCTGCTGTTGATTCCCTCTAATGTATTACTCATCTCTGCTTGTTCTTTGGTTCTTTTAGGTCTTTGATGAACATTTCTTGCATCTTCTCCGTTGTTTCCTGAGATCTTGGATCATCTTTACTATCATTATTCTGAATTCTTTTTCTGGAAGGTTGCCTATGTTCACTTCATTTAGTTGTTCTGGGGTTTTATCTTTTCCTTTCATCTGGGACATAACTTTCTGCTTTTTTCTTGCTGATTATCCTTCTGTAATATGGTTTTTGTTTTAATCACTGTGGGACTCTGGTTCTTTCTGCTTCTTCTGTTTGAGGCTAAGATGCTTGTGTAAGCTTCCTGATAGGAGGGACTGATGTGATAAGCTGGGCCTTGCTCAGTAAAACTTTAATCCAGTTATCTCCTGATGGGTGGGATTGTACTCCATCCCTAGTAGTTGTTTGGCCTGAGGTGACCCAGCCCTGGGCTCTAAGGAAGGATTAATGGGGAACTCCAAAAAAGGGACCTTCCTAGCCTGCTGTTGCCAGTGCCTCCCTCCCTGTGGTGAGCCCCTGCTGACCCATGCCTCCCCAGGACGCTCTCCAACACTAGCAGGTAGTTTTGGTTCAGTCTCCTGAGGGGGTCACTGCTGCTTTCCTCTGGATCTTGGTGTGCCCAAGATTTTGTTTGTGTCCTCCAAGACTGGAGTCTCTGTTTCCCCTAGTCCTGTGGAAACCCTGTAATCAAATCCCACTGATCTTCAAGAGCAGATTCCCTGGGGTTTCCCAGTCCCTTTGTCAGATCCCCAGGCTGGGAAGCCTGACGAGGGGATTCAGAACCTTTACAATGGTGGGAGAACTTCCTTGATATCATTGTTCTCCAGTTTATGTGTCACCCACCCAGCGGGTTGATTTTATCAAGATAGTGCCCCTCCTACATCTTCCTGCAGCTTCTTTGTCTCTTTTTGGTAGTTTCCAGCATCCTCTTGTTGATGGTGGTTCAATAGCCAGTTGCAGTTTTGGTGCTCTCGCAGGAGGAAGTGAGCTTATGTCCTTCTACTCCACCATCTTGAGCCAGAAGCCCAAAGTCAGTTTTAAGGCAGTTAGAGTTGTATGGGCTCTGGTGTGAGTCTCCCACATTCTAGCTCTGCAACTCTGGTCAAGATAGTTAGCGTTGCCAAATCTCGGTTTCTTCATGTGTAATTTGGGGCTCATGATTGTTCGTGCCACCCTCGAGGACTTATTGGAATTAAGCAAGATGAGCTCTGTGAAGCACTTACCCAGCATATATTGAACATTTAATTCATGCGTTTTGAAGGAAACCAGCACGCATTAGTCCTCCAGCTCCTGATAGTAGCAAAACAAATTAAAAGGTGCTAGTTACTCCTTTGGTGAAGTGCTCATCCCTCTGTGCTGCCGTTTTGTCAGCTGTTAATAGAGGATGACCTTGCAGAGAGTTACCGTGAGAATTAAATGAGATAATATGAGCAAAACCACTTTGAACTGTACCTGGCATGTGCTAAGCTCTCCATGAGCTCTAGCAGTTTTAAATTTTGAGTCTTTCCTGTAGTTTCAGTTGTAAAAAGAAAAGAATCCTTGGTCGCACCGGGGGACTGAGTCATGCTGGGTTGATGTGTGTGGCCAGCAAGTTGACTGCCTTCTTCTTCCTCTTTCAGCTGCACAGTTGGACAGCATTGGCTTCAGCATCATCAGGAAGTGCATTCACGCTGTGGAAACCAGAGGTAAAATAGTTCAACAGATGCCATTGTTCTTAGCGAAGGTCACACATCTGGTGAGGCAGCAAACCTGCTACCTGCTGTTTCCCAATTTCAAGTAACTCATTAACTCCCCAAACGTCATAAGCAGTGTGTTTCCACAGGTCGTGTTGCTCTGAAGCACAGGGCTCTCAGCCGATTTGGTTGATTTGGTGTCATCAGCCTCTTTGGCTGGTCGGAAGAGTGTTTTAAATGCATGCATATCAAATACATAGAATGGTAAGGAATCTAGTTACTGAAATTCAGTTAAAATACTAAAGGCCATGGTTGTGACATAATAATATATATGATTCTTTGTTTACACTTCGAGTTACAGCAGTGGGTCTGATAACTAGTGTAGTTCAGAAATAGTGATAGTTCAAGATGTCTGTGAGTTGTAACATGTTGGAAAATATCTGTGCTTTCCAACCACGTTGCAGGTACTGCTAAGGCTATGATTTGTTGCTTATATTGTAGTGGAAGGAAATGTTTAATTTCAGTTACAGGTTAGTAGAAATAGAGATGGGATTAGTTTCCTGTCTAAGTTGATTGATAGACACCGTGAATTCTATAGTAGGCCTCTTGGACCCCAGATTAGGAACCTTGCCCTGTGCACTGTCCAGGTAAGGAGAGGGTTCAGGCCCTTGGTTTCCTGAGGTGGTGGTGCAGTCACACATTGACCGTTCCTGGGTTCACAGGGGCAGCACTTTGAGGTCAAAGAAGCTGGATCATGCCAAAAGGTGCTAGTTACTCCTTTGGTGAAGTGCTCATCCCTCTGTGCTGCCGTTTTGTCAGCTGTTAATAGAGGATGACCTTGCAGAGAGTTACCGTGAGAATTAAATGAGATAATATGAGCAAAACCACTTTGAACTGTACCTGGCATGTGCTAAGCTCTCCATGAGCTCTAGCAGTTTTAAATTTTGAGTCTTTCCTGTAGTTTCAGTTGTAAAAAGAAAAGAATCCTTGGTCGCACCGGGGGACTGAGTCATGCTGGGTTGATGTGTGTGGCCAGCAAGTTGACTGCCTTCTTCTTCCTCTTTCAGCTGCACAGTTGGACAGCATTGGCTTCAGCATCATCAGGAAGTGCATTCACGCTGTGGAAACCAGAGGTAAAATAGTTCAACAGATGCCATTGTTCTTAGCGAAGGTCACACATCTGGTGAGGCAGCAAACCTGCTACCTGCTGTTTCCCAATTTCAAGTAACTCATTAACTCCCCAAACGTCATAAGCAGTGTGTTTCCACAGGTCGTGTTGCTCTGAAGCACAGGGCTCTCAGCCGATTTGGTTGATTTGGTGTCATCAGCCTCTTTGGCTGGTCGGAAGAGTGTTTTAAATGCATGCATATCAAATACATAGAATGGTAAGGAATCTAGTTACTGAAATTCAGTTAAAATACTAAAGGCCATGGTTGTGACATAATAATATATATGATTCTTTGTTTACACTTCGAGTTACAGCAGTGGGTCTGATAACTAGTGTAGTTCAGAAATAGTGATAGTTCAAGATGTCTGTGAGTTGTAACATGTTGGAAAATATCTGTGCTTTCCAACCACGTTGCAGGTACTGCTAAGGCTATGATTTGTTGCTTATATTGTAGTGGAAGGAAATGTTTAATTTCAGTTACAGGTTAGTAGAAATAGAGATGGGATTAGTTTCCTGTCTAAGTTGATTGATAGACACCGTGAATTCTATAGTAGGCCTCTTGGACCCCAGATTAGGAACCTTGCCCTGTGCACTGTCCAGGTAAGGAGAGGGTTCAGGCCCTTGGTTTCCTGAGGTGGTGGTGCAGTCACACATTGACCGTTCCTGGGTTCACAGGGGCAGCACTTTGAGGTCAAAGAAGCTGGATCATGCCAATGGTCTCTCCCTCCTCCTCTAAGGGTACCATGAAGGAGATTCCTCAATTCTGGCAATTTCAGGCTGAGGGTACGCTGTCTGTTAAGCCTCCGAGGAAAGCTGATCGTTATCTTTCCACTGGATTTGATTTGAACCATTGTCAGGATGGGAATCGTATTTATTCTACAGCCTCTCAGCCCTCCAGCCCTTTTGTCTGAGGAAGTTCTGTCTTCTAAAGGAGGATACATAACTCTTACAAGTTCAGAAATACAAGCATTTTATAATGACTAGGAAGCATTGAATAGAGGAGGAGAAAAATAAACTAACCATAACCATATGAACCTCTACTGCTGTGTGTCTACTCCACAGCTGTCTTCCCAAGGTAATTATTGTAATGTGTGATGACTTTTTTTAAGCTGGTTTATTTCCACTATACCTTTCTTTTAACAAAGATATGTAAAACAGAAACCAGAGAATATAAAGTAGAAGAAGGTGAGATATCTGGGAATTGATCTTGAGAAAATAAGATCATGGGCCAAGCTGAATCATAAAGGTATTTATACAATGGTATCAAGGTTAAAGGAAACCCCAGAAATTGACCAAATGTCTCAAAAATTGGTTAAACTAACTGTGTGCTACATCCACACAGTAAAATACTCTGAATCTCTAAAAAATGCAGTGGAAGTGCATTTATTGAAATCTAAGATTTTCATTACTATATATGAGGTGAAAAATTCAAGTTGTACATCAGCCTGTCTGCTCTGAATCCATTCGGGGGTTGGCCAGGAGAGGTGAGATCACACCTGCATGGGCACCCTTGTGCTGTCAGCTGTTTCTACTGATTTTCACTGTCTTGCTTGGATTTGTCTCTTTTCCATAACTGCACTTTCTTCATTTTTTTTAAAAGTGTGTTACTAAATAATTTTTTGATAGGTATTTTGATTTGCTTGTGATTTAAAAGAATGAGAAATAAATGGTACAGGGTTAACAACAGGAGAAGCATAAATGGAGCTCCCTCCCTCCATCGAAGCTACCAGTTTTCACCCCAGATTAGGAACCTTGCCCTGTGCACTGTCCAGGTAAGGAGAGGGTTCAGGCCCTTGGTTTCCTGAGGTGGTGGTGCAGTCACACATTGACCGTTCCTGGGTTCACAGGGGCAGCACTTTGAGGTCAAAGAAGCTGGATCATGCCAATGGTCTCTCCCTCCTCCTCTAAGGGTACCATGAAGGAGATTCCTCAATTCTGGCAATTTCAGGCTGAGGGTACGCTGTCTGTTAAGCCTCCGAGGAAAGCTGATCGTTATCTTTCCACTGGATTTGATTTGAACCATTGTCAGGATGGGAATCGTATTTATTCTACAGCCTCTCAGCCCTCCAGCCCTTTTGTCTGAGGAAGTTCTGTCTTCTAAAGGAGGATACATAACTCTTACAAGTTCAGAAATACAAGCATTTTATAATGACTAGGAAGCATTGAATAGAGGAGGAGAAAAATAAACTAACCATAACCATATGAACCTCTACTGCTGTGTGTCTACTCCACAGCTGTCTTCCCAAGGTAATTATTGTAATGTGTGATGACTTTTTTTAAGCTGGTTTATTTCCACTATACCTTTCTTTTAACAAAGATATGTAAAACAGAAACCAGAGAATATAAAGTAGAAGAAGGTGAGATATCTGGGAATTGATCTTGAGAAAATAAGATCATGGGCCAAGCTGAATCATAAAGGTATTTATACAATGGTATCAAGGTTAAAGGAAACCCCAGAAATTGACCAAATGTCTCAAAAATTGGTTAAACTAACTGTGTGCTACATCCACACAGTAAAATACTCTGAATCTCTAAAAAATGCAGTGGAAGTGCATTTATTGAAATCTAAGATTTTCATTACTATATATGAGGTGAAAAATTCAAGTTGTACATCAGCCTGTCTGCTCTGAATCCATTCGGGGGTTGGCCAGGAGAGGTGAGATCACACCTGCATGGGCACCCTTGTGCTGTCAGCTGTTTCTACTGATTTTCACTGTCTTGCTTGGATTTGTCTCTTTTCCATAACTGCACTTTCTTCATTTTTTTTAAAAGTGTGTTACTAAATAATTTTTTGATAGGTATTTTGATTTGCTTGTGATTTAAAAAGAATGAGAAATAAATGGTACAGGGTTAACAACAGGAGAAGCATAAAAATGGAGCTCCCTTCCCCTCCACGATGAAGTTCATGTAGCTGTGGAATCAGCTACCAGCTACCAGTTTTCAGCCACCAAAACTGAGAGCAACATCTAATCATTTAAACCTCTTCATAGTCTGTGTGATAAATGCAAACCCATAGCTCAGGTGGGTGACTTTTTCTGATGTAAAACCAGAAAATATGTGCAATGAGTAGTAGAGAAAGAGGAGGGTCACCAGCTGGTTTGATCTTTTAGCCTCCTCCTCCCCACTGTTCTCCAAAATGAGGTTGAATTTGATGTATTTTAATATCTAGAGAAGTTTTCGTTTAGCACAAAGAGGAAGCAAAGACAATGTGAGTTAAATGCCGATTTCTAATAAATGCTTGCAAGGAAGAGGGTTATCTACTTACTGTGATGCATGTATGTACACACCTATTGGTGGTGACCAGATACTCTGAGGTCTGTCAGGTCATCGACTAGGAGCTGGGAGTGTGTAAAGCTCTAGGGAAGCATGAGGACCACAGAAGGAAAGTATTTCAGAAAAGATAAGCCCTTCAAGCAATTGCATGATTGAATAATGGTACTGCTCCTCAGTAACTTGGAGCCCATTCCTTAGGAGACCTGGAATCTCCTAGTCCGTGAACCATGCAGGATAATATACATGCTTTTATAGTTCCATCTGAGCTGTAAAATCTTACCATTCCAGACCACATCCTTTTGTTTATTAGTTCCACCTCTATAGAGGCCTTGTTGAAGACACTGCAGAGTCAGCCTTTTCTCAGATTTCTCCAGGATATTTTGTTTTGGTCCCAAAGCAGTGAGTCTTCATTCATTGTGTCCTCTATTGTAGATGTGTCTAGGTGTTGGGAATATAATGGTAAAGAAGACAGGATGACTGTACCTACAGTTCACATGGTAGTTGTTGAGGGAACCCAAATGAGAAACCAAATCTTGCTTGGATTTGTCTCTTTTCCATAACTGCACTTTCTTCATTTTTTAAAAGTGTGTTACTAAATAATTTTTTGATAGGTATTTTGATTTGCTTGTGATTTAAAAAGAATGAGAAATAAATGGTACAGGGTTAACAACAGGAGAAGCATAAAAATGGAGCTCCCTTCCCCTCCACGATGAAGTTCATGTAGCTGTGGAATCAGCTACCAGCTACCAGTTTTCAGCCACCAAAACTGAGAGCAACATCTAATCATTTAAACCTCTTCATAGTCTGTGTGATAAATGCAAACCCATAGCTCAGGTGGGTGACTTTTTCTGATGTAAAACCAGAAAATATGTGCAATGAGTAGTAGAGAAAGAGGAGGGTCACCAGCTGGTTTGATCTTTTAGCCTCCTCCTCCCCACTGTTCTCCAAAATGAGGTTGAATTTGATGTATTTTAATATCTAGAGAAGTTTTCGTTTAGCACAAAGAGGAAGCAAAGACAATGTGAGTTAAATGCCGATTTCTAATAAATGCTTGCAAGGAAGAGGGTTATCTACTTACTGTGATGCATGTATGTACACACCTATTGGTGGTGACCAGATACTCTGAGGTCTGTCAGGTCATCGACTAGGAGCTGGGAGTGTGTAAAGCTCTAGGGAAGCATGAGGACCACAGAAGGGAAAGTATTTCAGAAAAGATAAGCCCTTCAAGCAATTGCATGATTGAATAATGGTACTGCTCCTCAGTAACTTGGAGCCCATTCCTTAGGAGACCTGGAATCTCCTAGTCCGTGAACCATGCAGGATAATATACATGCTTTTATAGTTCCATCTGAGCTGTAAAATCTTACCATTCCAGACCACATCCTTTTGTTTATTAGTTCCACCTCTATAGAGGCCTTGTTGAAGACACTGCAGAGTCAGCCTTTTCTCAGATTTCTCCAGGATATTTTGTTTTGGTCCCAAAGCAGTGAGTCTTCATTCATTGTGTCCTCTATTGTAGATGTGTCTAGGTGTTGGGAATATAATGGTAAAGAAGACAGGATGACTGTACCTACAGTTCACATGGTAGTTGTTGAGGGAACCCAAATGAGAAACCAAATAAGAAAGATGATTTCCGATACTGTTGACTGCTATAAAGGAAAGAAAACTGGGTAAGGCAGTGGTCAGGAGTATTGATCATAGGGTGCTTTTGACTGAAGAGATTGCATGTAAGCTGAGACCTAAATGATGAGAAGATCTGGGAGAAGACTGTTTCAGGTCAAGGAAGTCCTGTGCAGAGGCTGTGGTGTGGAGGCATGAGCTTTGTATGCTGGAGTGACAGGAAGGCCTATGTGACAGAAGCAGCATAAAGGTGGTTGATCAAGCAGTCTGAGGTAAGCCTCTGCTCAGCTGTGTAGGGCCTTATGGGCCACTGTAAATTTCAACTGTGATCCAGATGCATGGGGAAGTCATTGGAAAGGTCAATGAAAAGAGGTGGTTTGAACTGAGTGACACTTTGAGAAGCTCCTTTTGGATACTGAGTGGACATCAGGGGAATAAGAGGCAGCAGGAGACCTGCTAGTTGAGAGATGTTGGATATGATGAACCTGGAACCAGCAGGAGAAATTCACGTCATTGTCTGGGTGTAAGTGATGCACTGGTGATCTAATCCTTGCAGTTAAATGGGCAAGGTACTGAGGCTGGTTAGTTTGGGTTCTTTGAGTATTTGAAGGTAAACCCTTTCCAGTCTTATTTGTATGATTCTTTGGGTTGAATAAAGGCGGTCCTCCTTTTTTCTTTATAAAGAATATTTATATCACAAATGAATGGATTATCTAATTTCCTCAGTAACTTGGAGCCCATTCCTTAGGAGACCTGGAATCTCCTAGTCCGTGAACCATGCAGGATAATATACATGCTTTTATAGTTCCATCTGAGCTGTAAAATCTTACCATTCCAGACCACATCCTTTTGTTTATTAGTTCCACCTCTATAGAGGCCTTGTTGAAGACACTGCAGAGTCAGCCTTTTCTCAGATTTCTCCAGGATATTTTGTTTTGGTCCCAAAGCAGTGAGTCTTCATTCATTGTGTCCTCTATTGTAGATGTGTCTAGGTGTTGGGAATATAATGGTAAAGAAGACAGGATGACTGTACCTACAGTTCACATGGTAGTTGTTGAGGGAACCCAAATGAGAAACCAAATAAGAAAGATGATTTCCGATACTGTTGACTGCTATAAAGGAAAGAAAACTGGGTAAGGCAGTGGTCAGGAGTATTGATCATAGGGTGCTTTTGACTGAAGAGATTGCATGTAAGCTGAGACCTAAATGATGAGAAGATCTGGGAGAAGACTGTTTCAGGTCAAGGAAGTCCTGTGCAGAGGCTGTGGTGTGGAGGCATGAGCTTTGTATGCTGGAGTGACAGGAAGGCCTATGTGACAGAAGCAGCATAAAGGTGGTTGATCAAGCAGTCTGAGGTAAGCCTCTGCTCAGCTGTGTAGGGCCTTATGGGCCACTGTAAATTTCAACTGTGATCCAGATGCATGGGGAAGTCATTGGAAAGGTCAATGAAAAGAGGTGGTTTGAACTGAGTGACACTTTGAGAAGCTCCTTTTGGATACTGAGTGGACATCAGGGGAATAAGAGGCAGCAGGAGACCTGCTAGTTGAGAGATGTTGGATATGATGAACCTGGAACCAGCAGGAGAAATTCACGTCATTGTCTGGGTGTAAGTGATGCACTGGTGATCTAATCCTTGCAGTTAAATGGGCAAGGTACTGAGGCTGGTTAGTTTGGGTTCTTTGAGTATTTGAAGGTAAACCCTTTCCAGTCTTATTTGTATGATTCTTTGGGTTGAATAAAGGCGGTCCTCCTTTTTTCTTTATAAAGAATATTTATATCACAAATGAATGGATTATCTAATTTCTCAGCCTTGGCTAATAATATTGTCCAAAATTAAAAATGCCCCATCACTTCAGTGCTTACATCCTGTCTGCAAAAATAGATTAAGTGTTTATCCTTCTCTGTAGTGTGAGCTTTTTTTCACCATATCATTTTTGGCTTTTTAGATGGAAAAAACTGGTTAAATATGGTTACATATGTTGGAGTATATATTTCACATTTTTCAAAACTTTCAGATGCTACCTTGGCAAGAAAAGAGGGAGGTTCTTGCGCCTCTGATGACTAAAGTAGCACGAGGGCTGAAGTGTGCAGCATATCCATGAAATCCTAGACAGCTGTACCAAATCCCACTCCTTCGCTAAGAACAGAGCTGAGTGACAGGGGATTTTAATTAGAGCAGCTTTTAGAAGGCCCGCGAAAATGAAAAAAGTGCATTTGGCTGAGTTGGCCTGACTTGTGTTCTGACGTGCCTCTAATTAAATCATCACTGTTTTCTCTTTTCAGGGATCAATGAGCAAGGGCTCTACCGAATTGTGGGGGTCAATTCCAGAGTGCAGAAGCTGCTGAGCGTCCTGATGGGTGAGTGCAGTGACTCTGCCAGGGAGTTGCCAGGGGTTGAATGGGGAGCCTCCCGAGAAGGAATTCGGGTGCCCAGGAGGTAATTACCTGATATCAGCTGCCCTACTCACCATCGGTCACAGCCACAGACATTACTAGAAGGCAGTACTGAGTGGAATTGGACAAAAAGAGGTAGGTCCAAGGCAGCACCAATCTGTAGATTGGTTGCCACCAGTCCAAGTGGTGCTGCACTGCACATGTGACCACCACACCCTGCTCTAGCTTTAATAGTTCGTGACTCCCTCTGTCCTCTGTGAAGACTAGCATTTCATGGGGCACACCCATTTTGCCCAAGAAAACATCCTTCTAGACTACAGAGGACCTCAGATCTCATCTTCCCAGTGACTGAGAAGGTGTCACCCTTCTGACCCTCTTTGTTTCTAGACTTCCACTTAGTCTCTGTCATTTGAGCAGCAGAACCTCACTTGCAGTGGATGGTGTAAATATAAAACCACTATCTCTAAATACACAGCATTTTAATCAAAAACCTCTGAGCCAATGAGCCAGATTTGCCTAGGCTGCAGATTTTGCTGTATTTTTAGATATGAATTCAGGCAGCCTCAGTGAGTCACGTGGCTCTAAATGGCAAACGGATCATATTTCACAGATTGGTGGCTGTTACTCATCCCCATGGAAGCCCAGCCATTCACCATCAGAGATAGATTGATGTTCAGGGTCCCTGCTCAGTGTTTGCGGCAGGGACGCCTCTCTTTGTTAGTGTCTGTCATTTCTTTTTGCCATCTCAGTTTCTGAAGGTAATTTTATATGTAAAGAAAACTTTTTTTCATGTTGATCAGAAAAACCCTTTTTGAGAGAGATACTTGCCTCTTGTAAGCAAAACTCTAATGTATGGTAGTCACTGTGAGAGCTTTTGTTGGAAAGTATGATTATTTGTGAGGTATTCTTGCACTGGGGAAAAGTGACAGGGATTTTAATTAGAGCAGCTTTTAGAAGGCCCGAAAATGAAAAAGTGCATTTGGCTGAGTTGGCCTGACTTGTGTTCCTCTAATTAAATCATCACTGTTTTCTCTTTTCAGGGATCAATGAGCAAGGGCTCTACCGAATTGTGGGGTCAATTCCAGAGTGCAGAAGCTGCTGAGCGTCCTGATGGGTGAGTGCAGTGACTCTGCCAGGGAGTTGCCAGGGGTTGAATGGGGAGCCTCCCGAGAAGGAATTCGGGTGCCCAGGAGGTAATTACCTGATATCAGCTGCCCTACTCACCATCGGTCACAGCCACAGACATTACTAGAAGGCAGTACTGAGTGGAATTGGACAAAAAGAGGTAGGTCCAAGGCAGCACCAATCTGTAGATTGGTTGCCACCAGTCCAAGTGGTGCTGCACTGCACATGTGACCACCACACCCTGCTCTAGCTTTAATAGTTCGTGACTCCCTCTGTCCTCTGTGAAGACTAGCATTTCATGGGGCACACCCATTTTGCCCAAGAAAACATCCTTCTAGACTACAGAGGACCTCAGATCTCATCTTCCCAGTGACTGAGAAGGTGTCACCCTTCTGACCCTCTTTGTTTCTAGACTTCCACTTAGTCTCTGTCATTTGAGCAGCAGAACCTCACTTGCAGTGGATGGTGTAAATATAAAACCACTATCTCTAAATACACAGCATTTTAATCAAAAACCTCTGAGCCAATGAGCCAGATTTGCCTAGGCTGCAGATTTTGCTGTATTTTTAGATATGAATTCAGGCAGCCTCAGTGAGTCACGTGGCTCTAAATGGCAAACGGATCATATTTCACAGATTGGTGGCTGTTACTCATCCCCATGGAAGCCCAGCCATTCACCATCAGAGATAGATTGATGTTCAGGGTCCCTGCTCAGTGTTTGCGGCAGGGACGCCTCTCTTTGTTAGTGTCTGTCATTTCTTTTTGCCATCTCAGTTTCTGAAGGTAATTTTTATATGTAAAGAAAACTTTTTTTCATGTTGATCAGAAAAACCCTTTTTGAGAGAGATACTTGCCTCTTGTAAGCAAAACTCTAATGTATGGTAGTCACTGTGAGAGCTTTTGTTGGAAAGTATGATTATTTGTGAGGTATTCTTGCACTGAGAATCTGGTTCTGGGTTTGGATTTGGGATATAGCTAGTGTTTTGGTTTCTTTTTCTTAACTAAACTTTTTATTGTGAGATAATTGTAGCTTCACATGCAGTTTGAAGCTATAATATAGAGCAATCCTGGGTAACTCTAATAGTAGACTATAATACTATGTGAAGGGGAGAACAGAAGAATAACACAGATTCAGGAAATGTTAGGAACCAAGAGTATGGAGTGCACTATGATTATTTGAATATTTGAAAGTAGTTAAGACTGGAATACGAGAGTTAAAGCTGAAAAGTTGAAATGGCCCCTGTGATCGAGGAAGTTGAATACTGTGCTAAGGAGTTTGGAGGTTTTGTTTCTCTGTAGGAAATAAGATACTATTAAATTTTCAAAGTAGTGAAGTTGTATGTGTGAGTACTGTTTTTATGCAGAAGTGTCAAGAAGACAGTTCAGAATAGGCATTTATTTGCTCACATAACTGGTGATTCCAAGAAGCACGGAAGCATGTCTTGTGGCTCCATGTTAGCTGCAGCTTTCTCATTCCTTTCTTCTGGTGTATTATTATCCAAGAGCCTTTGTCTTCTTATTGACTGTATTCTTTGCAGGAAGGTAGTCCTTGGAACTTGCATCACTGAGAACCTTTCTTGATGGTTTCAACAAAAAGGTTCCAAGGTAGACCTTGAGTCATGTGTTTGATAGATCCAGTGGATCTGTATTTTTAGATATGAATTCAGGCAGCCTCAGTGAGTCACGTGGCTCTAAATGGCAAACGGATCATATTTCACAGATTGGTGGCTGTTACTCATCCCCATGGAAGCCCAGCCATTCACCATCAGAGATAGATTGATGTTCAGGGTCCCTGCTCAGTGTTTGCGGCAGGGACGCCTCTCTTTGTTAGTGTCTGTCATTTCTTTTTGCCATCTCAGTTTCTGAAGGTAATTTTTATATGTAAAGAAAACTTTTTTTCATGTTGATCAGAAAAACCCTTTTTGAGAGAGATACTTGCCTCTTGTAAGCAAAACTCTAATGTATGGTAGTCACTGTGAGAGCTTTTGTTGGAAAGTATGATTATTTGTGAGGTATTCTTGCACTGAGAATCTGGTTCTGGGTTTGGATTTGGGATATAGCTAGTGTTTTGGTTTCTTTTTCTTAACTAAACTTTTTATTGTGAGATAATTGTAGCTTCACATGCAGTTTGAAGCTATAATATAGAGCAATCCTGGGTAACTCTAATAGTAGACTATAATACTATGTGAAGGGGAGAACAGAAGAATAACACAGATTCAGGAAATGTTAGGAACCAAGAGTATGGAGTGCACTATGATTATTTGAATATTTGAAAGTAGTTAAGACTGGAATACGAGAGTTAAAGCTGAAAAGTTGAAATGGCCCCTGTGATCGAGGAAGTTGAATACTGTGCTAAGGAGTTTGGAGGTTTTGTTTCTCTGTAGGAAATAAGATACTATTAAATTTTCAAAGTAGTGAAGTTGTATGTGTGAGTACTGTTTTTATGCAGAAGTGTCAAGAAGACAGTTCAGAATAGGCATTTATTTGCTCACATAACTGGTGATTCCAAGAAGCACGGAAGCATGTCTTGTGGCTCCATGTTAGCTGCAGCTTTCTCATTCCTTTCTTCTGGTGTATTATTATCCAAGAGCCTTTGTCTTCTTATTGACTGTATTCTTTGCAGGAAGGTAGTCCTTGGAACTTGCATCACTGAGAACCTTTCTTGATGGTTTCAACAGAAGGTTCCAAGGTAGACCTTGACTGGTGCATATGGGCACACAGTGTGATTGGTTTCACAGTCTTCAGGCCAGTCATGTGGTTTATCTAAAACAGATAGATCCTGATAGCTTGGATCCTTTGCCTGTCTCTGTGATCCCACACCCTCTGGGAGGTTGGTGGATATGCAGGAGTAGGGTAGGAAAGAGGTTAGTTCATAGAATCCTGGGGACTGAGCAGGATTAGCAATAGAAGGATGGAGGAGTGCTTTCTAAAATAATGCTGCTGGGTGATTTTTTTTTTTTTTTTAAGGTATGTCCAACATAGATGTAACTCGATCAGATGCTAGTTTTAGGAGGATAATGCGGGAAGCAATGTGGAGCATGCATCTGATCATAGAAGAAGAAGACACACATGGAAGAAAAAAACAAATGAAGAAGAACACAGTTGGGATAGAATAGGCAGAGCATACCCAATCAACGGCAGAACCAGAGAGCTGCTCTGAGGTCAGGAAGAAAGGACAGCTTCAAAATGACTAGAGAAAGAGAATCAGCAGGGCCTTGTAAGCAACTAAATATAGGGGAGTCAAGGGGACAGAGAGATTTCAAAGGCAGCAGATGATTGTGTAAGGTGACACTAATGAAACAACGACATTTTAGATGGGGTTGCTAATTTAAAAAAAAGAACCATCTTATTTAGCTCATGTGTGCTAAGCAAAGAGTGGTTTGAAAAGGTCTTTTTTTTTTTTTTGATCACTTCTCTTAGTGACCTTTGGACAAGATATTTGTCCTGCTCTCTTCCTCAGTTTTCCTAGAGACAGACAAAATAATCATAAATATCTGAGAAATGTCATGAGAAACTAATAATGAACAGCTGAAAGTCACACGGCCAGCTGTCTCTGCCAAGAGGACATTAAGATAGACTGGGTTCCAAACTGAGATTCAACCAGAGCTGAGAGGTGACCACAGTGCAAGGTCTAATCACAAGTGTGAGTACTGTTTTTATGCAGAAGTGTCAAGAAGACAGTTCAGAATAGGCATTTATTTGCTCACATAACTGGTGATTCCAAGAAGCACGGAAGCATGTCTTGTGGCTCCATGTTAGCTGCAGCTTTCTCATTCCTTTCTTCTGGTGTATTATTATCCAAGAGCCTTTGTCTTCTTATTGACTGTATTCTTTGCAGGAAGGTAGTCCTTGGAACTTGCATCACTGAGAACCTTTCTTGATGGTTTCAACAGAAGGTTCCAAGGTAGACCTTGACTGGTGCATATGGGCACACAGTGTGATTGGTTTCACAGTCTTCAGGCCAGTCATGTGGTTTATCTAAAACAGATAGATCCTGATAGCTTGGATCCTTTGCCTGTCTCTGTGATCCCACACCCTCTGGGAGGTTGGTGGATATGCAGGAGTAGGGTAGGAAAGAGGTTAGTTCATAGAATCCTGGGGACTGAGCAGGATTAGCAATAGAAGGATGGAGGAGTGCTTTCTAAAATAATGCTGCTGGGTGATTTTTTTTTTTTTTTTAAGGTATGTCCAACATAGATGTAACTCGATCAGATGCTAGTTTTAGGAGGATAATGCGGGAAGCAATGTGGAGCATGCATCTGATCATAGAAGAAGAAGACACACATGGAAGAAAAAAACAAATGAAGAAGAACACAGTTGGGATAGAATAGGCAGAGCATACCCAATCAACGGCAGAACCAGAGAGCTGCTCTGAGGTCAGGAAGAAAGGACAGCTTCAAAATGACTAGAGAAAGAGAATCAGCAGGGCCTTGTAAGCAACTAAATATAGGGGAGTCAAGGGGACAGAGAGATTTCAAAGGCAGCAGATGATTGTGTAAGGTGACACTAATGAAACAACGACATTTTAGATGGGGTTGCTAATTTAAAAAAAAGAACCATCTTATTTAGCTCATGTGTGCTAAGCAAAGAGTGGTTTGAAAAGGTCTTTTTTTTTTTTTTGATCACTTCTCTTAGTGACCTTTGGACAAGATATTTGTCCTGCTCTCTTCCTCAGTTTTCCTAGAGACAGACAAAATAATCATAAATATCTGAGAAATGTCATGAGAAACTAATAATGAACAGCTGAAAGTCACACGGCCAGCTGTCTCTGCCAAGAGGACATTAAGATAGACTGGGTTCCAAACTGAGATTCAACCAGAGCTGAGAGGTGACCACAGTGCAAGGTCTAATCACAAGTGTTGAGAAAGGGTATCTGGGGTTCAGTCACTATCAATGAAGTTGAACCATTTGGATCTTGGACCTGAGGGATCACCCATTAGACCAGAGAAGATCAGACCTGAAGGCAGAGCCCTATCTTCCTTCATATTCATCAGTTCTCCCTGCTTGTAGTAGACAGGGTTAGCCAAGAGTGTAAAAAAATATGGCTTCCATACTCCAGAACCTCTCTCTGACATGACTGGTCTGAGTCTGAACCATTCATTCACTATTCCTTCATTCTGTATTCACTGGATACCATATTATGTACTAGGTACTAAGATTTGGATTATTGGTTAGAGTCTCTCAAAATGGAATAATGCATTTTTGTTATTGAAAATGAGAGTTAGAATTAAGTAAAACCAGAGGCTTCCTTGGATTATTTGGAGTTGGCATTGTGAACTCCTGATATATTGGGGGACATTAGGTGGGAGGAGGAATAGAAGAGCCAGACTCTGAAAACTGTATTTTGCTGATTAGGAGTCCTTCAGAAAGCTTGTCAGGACTTCTCATACCATGTGCCATGTGGCCTCCTGGTAATATCATAGCAAGAGATACCCTTGATCCCTTTTTCCTGTCAACAGAGTGGCTAGTCTTTGAAGAGTGAAGAGGAAGAAGGCTTATAGCTTCCTTGAAGTAGAGTGGCTTCCATGTGTGTACTTATTGGTTTCTTCTCTCCTTGAATGATAAGTGAAGGTAAATCTTTGTGGGAGAGTGAAAAAGCTGGCTTAAAACGTAACATTCAAAAAATGGAGATTATGGCCTGTGGTCCCATCACTCCATGGCAGATGGATGGGGAAACATGGAAACAATGACAGACTTTATTTTCTTGGGCTCCAAAATCACTGGTGACTGCAGCCATGAAATTGAATGACACTTCCTCCATGAAATTGAATGACACTTCCTCCTTGGAAGAAAGCTCTGACAAATCTAGACAGCATATTAAAAAGCAGAAACATCACTTGGCTGAAAAAAGTCCATATAGTCAAAGCTGTGGTCTTCCCAGTAGTCATGTATGGATGTGAGAGTTGGGCCATAAAGAAGCCTGAGCTCCAAAGAATTGATGCTTTCGAACTGTGGTGCTGGAGAAAACTCTTGAGAGTTCCTTGGACTGCAAGGAGATCAAACCAGTCAATCCTAAAGGAAATCAACTGAATATTCAATGGAAGGACTGATGCTGAAGCTCCAATACTTTGGCCACTTGATGGGAAGAGCTGACTCGTTGGAAAAGACCCTGATGCTGGGAAAGACTGAAGGCAAAAGGAGGAAAGAACAACAGAGGACGAGCTGGTTGGATGGCATCACCAACTCAATGGACATGAGTTTGAGCAAGCTCCAGAAGATGGTGATTGACAGGGAAGCCTGGTGTGTGCAGCCCATAGAGTTACAGAGTTGAACATGACTGAGTGACTGAACAACAACAAAAAATCCTTCTAAAGTTTAGCTCAGCATTTAAAAAATATAGATAGTTCTATCTATGGATATTCAGTACATATCTCTTCATGTACAGATTTTAAATACCTTTTTCTGATTAAAAGTTATAGTAGGAAAGAAGAAAATAAGTCTTGCAGACTATAATCTTTAGTGACCATTTTATGATATTATTCTTAACCTTTCAAGTATAATATTCCATTGTATAACATAAAAATGTTTAAAAGTCACACGGGGGCTTCCCCTGGTGGTCCAGTGGGTAAGGACACCGCCTTGCAGTGCAAGGGGCGCCGGTTCGAGCCCTGGCCTGGGAAGATCCCATGTGCCGCGGAGCGGCTGGACTGATGTGTCCAATCACCGAGCCGGAGCTCTGAAGCGCATGTGCCCAGAGCCGGCGCTCTGCGACAACAGTGGCCACCGCGATGGGAGGCCCGCAGGAGCCAAAGAACAAAGACGGATGAAAATAGATAAATAAAAGACCAATAGAAGTGGCCTGCTCGCTCCCCCCCTCCCCAACCCGACCCCCGCCCAAATATAAATAATAAAATAAATAAATCTTAAAAAAAAAAAAAAAGTCACACGGTGTATCTACACTGCATTTCAGGCATCTTCTTTCACTTAGGAGTACTACATCTATTTTCTGTTACTCAGGTTTATCTAAAAAATAGTTTCTTGGGCCATGTATTATATAGATGTACTATAACTTTTTATTTGTAATTTTATTTATTTTTTTATTTTTGGCTATTCTGGGTTTTCACTGCTGCCACAGGCTCTTCTCTAGTTGCAGGGAGTAGGGGCTACTCTCTAGTTGAGGTGAGTAGGTTTCTTGTTGTGGGGACTTCTCTTGGAACTCCGGCTCTGGGCACACGGGCTTCAGTAGGTACAGCACATGGGCTCAGTAGTTGCGGCTCCGAGGCTCTAGAGCACAAGCTCACTAGTTGTGGCTCACGGGCTTAGTTGCTTCGCAGTGATAGGTGATAGATGACGGTAGGTTACTGTGAATGGTGTCAGATTCTTAATCTCCAACGGAGAAGAATTCACATTGGGATCAAAAAGACTGCAATGGTCACTCAGAGCTTCGTGCAGTGAAAAGTTTATTAAAGTGAGAAAGGATGCGGAAGAGCTTCCAGCATAGACACTGGAAGGGGGATAGGAGAGTACCCCACGAAGCCACTTTAGGCATGGCATTTTATACTTTTTCAGTTGGTTATTAACAGTAATTTAAAAGAATATATTGAGGCGATAAAGGTCTTAACCGGACCCACACCCACAACATACATAGGTACAAGTTAAGATGAGAAACATGTCCTCCAGCAAGATACATTGTTATATACCTTAGCTCTGGGCTTAAAAGAACGTTTTAGGCAAAATGGATTATTGTCATAGGCGTGGCAATCAAGGTGAAGGCACCTTGGCTAAAAATGTTTGTTCCTTCTTGTCCTTGGAACCTGCTGGCCTCTTTACCAAGTCTGCCTATGAACTCCTTTCAGCAGCATTTGGGATCTTCCTAGATTAGGAATCGAACCCGTGTCTCCTGCATTGGCAGGTGAACTCCTTACCTCTGAGCTACCAGGGAAGCACCTGTACTATAACTTTTTAGTCAGCCCCCTCTTTTCAGATCTGTAAACTAATTTCATTTCTTATCATTCTAATAAGTGCTCAGGTGAACAACTCCACAGTAGCAGGAAAGCAGAGGTTAAGAGCATCCCTTTTGGAGTTCAGCAAGCTATAATTAAACTGCTTGTCCATTTGACTTGACACAAATTGTTTAAGCCGGTCTAGTCGTTCTGTCTCATTATCTGTAATAACAGCCTCTGCCTCTGTAATAATGAGATGATTAAATGAAAATATGCATGTGAGTTGCTGTGTCCAAAGCCTCTACATGTTAGTCAGTAAATGTTAGCTGTTGCTTTTTAATTTTATATGCATATTCAATTATTTCCTTAGGGTTTATTTTAAGATGTTGAATTTCTGGGTCAAGATATGTACATAGTTTTAAGGCCTTTAATTGATACTCCCAGGTTTGCTCTCAGCAAAGTCTGAGGCAAGTATCCTTTACCACACATACCCCTGGTATACCCTGTTACTTTTTTGCATGTAAATTGTAAGTATTTTTAAAAATAGTATTTTGGGCGTTTTTGGCCCTTTTTCCTAGGTTTCTTGCTGACTTTCATTCTTTTGTGAATTGCCTATTTATGTTCTCAGCTGATTTTTCTACTGATGTACTCATCTTTTGACTTTAAGACCTTTTTATATATGGAGGCTATGTTACCAATTTTCTTTTTTTAGGTTATAATTCATTTTGAACATTATATGGTACTTTTGGTATTTTTTTAATGTTATGAATATTTAAAACTTATATGAAGTCCTAGTTTTTTTTTCCTAGATGGATTATGCCATAAAAGACTTTACCTGTTCTAGGAATACAAAAAATTTGTTTTCTTTAAAACCCATCTGGAATATATCCATGCAAAATGAAAACAAATCCTCTGTTTCCTCAACTACTTATCTGATTGACAAAAATAACCATATAAGGAGGAAATTTTTTTTTCTTTTGGTTTTGAGGCGGGTGGAATCTTAGGTCTCTGACCAGGGATCAAACCTTTACCTCCTGCGTTGGAAGGTGAAGTCTTAACTACTCAGCTGCCAAGCAAGTCCCTTCACTGCTTTAAATATCACCATATAGTCATTCTCTTATACATTTTGGGGTCCAGTGAAGGAGTTTTCACACATATTTTTCTAAAACAGATTCTTTTTTCTGTTTGTTAATTCTGCAATTCTCAATCTTTTAAAGACATAAATTATCTCCATTTTCTATCTTTTATATTGGTTTCTCTCTTGATTCTTTGCATCATAGCAAGCGTTCTAAAACTTGCACCTGATGGATACCCATGCCATTTGTTTACATTGTTTGTTTGAGGCTGAATTTATTTTTATGCTTTTTCAATGCTCATTTTAATTTTGTAATTGAATTATCAGTTTTTCACTAACTTATTTTAGCTTTTTTCATTTCTACCTTTTTGCTATCACCTTTATTATTTCAGTCTTTTTTTTTTTCTGCTTTGACCTCTTATTTCACAGCATCCACATTTTTCTGAATTTTGTTTATAATACAGGACAGATACTTTCTGAAATGTTTCTAGAGTGACTTGCTTTTTGTAGGGCTTTATTTTGCCTTTTTTTTTTTTTGCTTTTTGTGTTTTATGTGAATGAGTATTTTATCAGCTTTTTAATCTTTTTAATTCCATCTGAATACAGCTAGGTTTATGAATGTTTGCATTTAAGTTCACTGAGAGTAGGGTCTCCTTGCTCTGCTATTTTCCTGAGTCTTATTAGAGTCATCTTTTCATATGAAATTAGGACTCTGTTGTACATGATTCCATCCAACTTTCTGGCACTCTGAAATCTTTCATTTAGTGTGGACCTACCTGTACTCATGAAAAGATTTCTCCTGGTTCTGCTTGGTATGTTTGGACATGGTTATGGGAAAAGTGAAGTTACTTCCTGGTCTATCTGAAGTGTGCTGTGGTTCTTTGCTTGTCATTCTCGTGTTTCTTCTAGAAATTTCCGCTTCTGAATTTACTTCCCTTTGTATAAGCAGACAGCGCTCTGCTTCTGTCCCAGTCTCATCTCACTGCCTGGATTACTGTCTTAAGACGCTGAGCTGTGCTGTGGTGAGGTGGGTGCAGTGCAGCAAGGCCTCTTCCCTGAGGTAGCTTGGACTATAACTAGAGTGGGTGGAAAGCCGTCAGCTATCACGTAGTCTCCACATGTGGGTCTTCTCCTGACCTTTGCCTCGTAGATGTTCATCTAGGGACAGGTAGAATGCTGACTGTGAGCCTTAATTTCTGTGCTGCTAAAACTCTCTGTCCCGTGTGTGTGTGTGTGTGTGTGTGTGTGTGTTTATTAGTTTCTCCCAGTGGTGCTGAAGGAATACAAGTTTAGTGTTGTTCTTTTTTCCCTTGTCACATAACTTTATCTTGTTTTGCTTTGGGGGTTTCCACTAATATTTAAGTAATAAATATTAAGTGGAAAGTTGCTATGCTTTAAAGCTCCAGGTAGCAGTAGCGTGTCTCACCCACTCATTTCTGAATCCAACCATGTACCATCCTTCAGACTCCTCTGCAACATTTTTTCCATGCCCTTCATTTCTCACACTCATTCACAGAATAGCATAAATAAAAGCAAGCAAGAGCTTCTTTTTGAAGAAACACTAATGTGATAGATATTCTCGTGACAACTTCTAAAACCCGAAGACTTGTAGAAATGGCCCCAAATTTTTGAAGACTAGCAGTGGAGCGCCATGTACATTGTGCACTTCCAGTTTTACCTGCCACTAAAGGAGAGCAGACAAATGATGACCAGGACTGGGCTATAGTATACTGTTTGGATGAAGGGTGGACCCTTCTGGGAGCTGGTAAGGCCACTGTTAATCACAGTCGCAGGTTCCTAGAGAATGGAGGCCACAGGTGGACACTCACCGTCCCCTGTGCTCCTCTCACCGTCACCTTTGCCTGCAGAGATGCTTAAGGCAGGCTTTCCTGAGACAGAGACAGGAGACAGCAGCAGCTTTTGGATCTCAGAACAGAAGTGGCTATAGATAGTTTGGGTTCTTAGGCACTAGATAGGGGGAAATGATTAAAGTTTTTAAGAGTACAACTTTTATAATTGTAAAGTAATTTAATAAACAGGTTTGTTTATCAAATTGCTAAATATTGATTGAATCTTAAGACGCTGAGCTGTGCTGTGGTGAGGTGGGTGCAGTGCAGCAAGGCCTCTTCCCTGAGGTAGCTTGGACTATAACTAGAGTGGGTGGAAAGCCGTCAGCTATCACGTAGTCTCCACATGTGGGTCTTCTCCTGACCTTTGCCTCGTAGATGTTCATCTAGGGACAGGTAGAATGCTGACTGTGAGCCTTAATTTCTGTGCTGCTAAAACTCTCTGTCCCGTGTGTGTGTGTGTGTGTGTGTGTGTGTGTTTATTAGTTTCTCCCAGTGGTGCTGAAGGAATACAAGTTTAGTGTTGTTCTTTTTTCCCTTGTCACATAACTTTATCTTGTTTTGCTTTGGGGGTTTCCACTAATATTTAAGTAATAAATATTAAGTGGAAAGTTGCTATGCTTTAAAGCTCCAGGTAGCAGTAGCGTGTCTCACCCACTCATTTCTGAATCCAACCATGTACCATCCTTCAGACTCCTCTGCAACATTTTTTCCATGCCCTTCATTTCTCACACTCATTCACAGAATAGCATAAATAAAAGCAAGCAAGAGCTTCTTTTTGAAGAAACACTAATGTGATAGATATTCTCGTGACAACTTCTAAAACCCGAAGACTTGTAGAAATGGCCCCAAATTTTTGAAGACTAGCAGTGGAGCGCCATGTACATTGTGCACTTCCAGTTTTACCTGCCACTAAAGGAGAGCAGACAAATGATGACCAGGACTGGGCTATAGTATACTGTTTGGATGAAGGGTGGACCCTTCTGGGAGCTGGTAAGGCCACTGTTAATCACAGTCGCAGGTTCCTAGAGAATGGAGGCCACAGGTGGACACTCACCGTCCCCTGTGCTCCTCTCACCGTCACCTTTGCCTGCAGAGATGCTTAAGGCAGGCTTTCCTGAGACAGAGACAGGAGACAGCAGCAGCTTTTGGATCTCAGAACAGAAGTGGCTATAGATAGTTTGGGTTCTTAGGCACTAGATAGGGGGAAATGATTAAAGTTTTTAAGAGTACAACTTTTATAATTGTAAAGTAATTTAATAAACAGGTTTGTTTATCAAATTGCTAAATATTGATTGAATCTAGTCTTAAAAGAATTGCCTGTTGGATAAATAGACGTCTTAATTTACAGAGAGGATAGTATACTTACATGAACGTCTTTCTCAGATATGTAATGGAGATGGAGTATGTGAAAGACTCAAGATTTTAGAAAACAAGCAAACAAAATACAGCTAATGTTTATATACAGGAAGTCCAGACTGTAAGGTAAGAAATAATATATAGATCAGTGTAACAAACAAGAGAATCCAGAAATAGGGTCCACATTTATATATGGTCAACTCATTTGGATAAAAGCGTCAAAGTAATTCAGTGGGAGAAAGGATAGTTCTTTCCACCAATGGTACTAGTACAATTGGATATCCATATAAGAAAAAATAAATTCAACCCTTACCTTAAACTGTGTACAAAAATTAACTCAAAATAGATTATAGTCTTAAACTTAAGAGATAAAACTATTAAACTTCAAGATGAAAAATATATGAGAGAATGTATCTTTGTTATCTTACTTTAGGAAAAACTTCTTGGCTAGGACACAAAAAGCAGAAACCATGAAAGAAAAATCTGAAGGGCTTCCCTAGTAGTCCAGTGGGTAAAGACTTTGCCTTGCAGTGCAAGGGGCACCAGTTCAGTCCCTGGCCTGGGAAGATCCCACGTGCTGTGGAGCACCTGGACTGGAGTGTCCAGTTATCAAGCCAGTGCTCTGGGGTGCATGCTCCCAGAGCTAGTGCTCTGCAACAAGAGAGGCCACTGTAATGGGAGGCCCACATAGGCCAAATAACAAATATGGATGAAAGACCAATAAAAGTGGCCAAAATTAAAAAAAGAAAAAAGACACGAGATTTGAACAAATAATTCACCAAAGAAAATATATAGCAAAGGAAAGATGACCAGCCTCATTAGTCATTAGGGAAAATCAAATTTTAAAAAATGGGTTACTTCTACATACCTACTAGAAGAGCCAAAATTTCAAAATTCAACACATGCTCGTGTCATGTGTTGATGGATACGTGAAGCTGCAATAGTTCTCTGATTGGCTGATGAGGATGCAGAATGGCCCAGCTGTTTTGGAAAACCATTTGATAGTTTCGATAAAATTAAACATATTTTTCGTGTGACCTACTCCTACATATTTTTACCCAGTTACACCACAGAGTATCTACCCAGGAGACAAAAAAAAAAAGTAGTCCGTAAGACCTACATGCTTTTTCATAATAATCATTAGAAACAGCCTGAAGTCCATCATTCAGTCAGTGGACATGCACATGAAATTGAATACGCCTCTGTAATAAAGGAATTGAACTACTTGGATATGCAGCATCATGGATGGATTTCACAAGGATTGTTCTATGGAAAGTGGCTGCCAGGGGCTAGAGATGGAGGGAGGGAAGTGACTGTGGAGAAAGAAGCACAGGAGAGTGTGTGGAGGGGTGCTGACGTCGACTTATACCTTGATTATAGTGGCTGCAGCTGCATGACTGTAGATAATCATCAACAGTTATGGAACTGTGTACTTTAAAAAAGTGAGTGTGCCTCATTTGATTCTCAGTTTTCCTCTTAAGTTAAAAGTGCCAATGATCTTTTTTTTTCTTCTGCCCGTCAGATTGACTAAGATCACAGTGTTTGATTCTTCACTGTTTTCAAGGAATTAAAGAGGGAGTCACACTCATAGTTAAATGCAATGGTACAACCTTTAAGAGGTAGTTGAGCAGTATCTTTCAAAATTAAAAATGAACATACTTTTTGACCCAAAAATTCCATGTAAAGGAAGTTTTTTCTGTAAGTAAGATATCTACAAGGGAACAGTGGTTGATATAATTGTTTCCCATAGCAAAAATTAGGGAACAACCTGACTCTCCATGAATGGGTGCAGTGAAGTACTGTGAGGCAGGTACATTTGTCCAGTGATAGGAAACTGTTTCTTAAAATGACCGTACTACCAAATGTCATCTATAGATTCAATGCGATCCCTATCAAACTACCAATGACATTCTTCACAGAACTAGACCAAAGAATAACACAGTTCATATGGAAACACAAAAGACCCCAAATAGCCAAAGCAATCCTAAGGAAGAAAAACGGAGCTGGAGGGATCAGCCTTCTCAACTTCAGACTCTACTACAAACCAACAGTCATCAAGACAGTATGGTACTGGCACAAAAACAGAACTATAGACCAATAGAACAAGATCAAGAACCCAGAGATAAACCCACGCGCCTATGGGTACCTTATTTTTGACAAAGGAGGCAAAACTATAAAATGGGACAAAGACAGCCTCTTCAACAAATGGTGCTGGGAAAATTGGACAGCTACGTGCAAAAACGGTTGGAACATTCTCTGACACCGTACACAAAGATCAACTCAAAACGGATTAAAGACCTAAATGTAAGACCAGAAACCATCAAACTCTTAGAGGAGAATATAGGCAAAACCCTCAAGGGCATAAATCAAAGCAAGATCTTCTCTGATCCACCTACTAGAATAGCAGAACTAAAAGCAAAAATGAACATGTGGGACCTCATGAAACTTAAAAGCTTTTGTATAGCAAAAGAAACTACAAAAAAGCTGAACAGACAGCCCACAGAGTGGGAGAAAATCATAGCAAATGAAACAACAGACAAAGAATTAATCTCCAAAATCTACAAGCAACTCAGAAAACTCAGCACCGGAAAAATGAACAACCCAATCAAAAAATGGGAAAAGGACCTAAACAGACACCTCTCCAACGACGACATACAGATGGCCAAAAACCACATGAAACGATGCTCAACGTCACTTATAATTAGAGAAATGCAAATCAAAACTACAATGAGATATCACCTCACACCCGTTTCCCCCCTCTGTAAAGGAAGTTTTTTCTGTAAGTAAGATATCTACAAGGGAACAGTGGTTGATATAATTGTTTCCCATAGCAAAAATTAGGGAACAACCTGACTCTCCATGAATGGGTGCAGTGAAGTACTGTGAGGCAGGTACATTTGTCCAGTGATAGGAAACTGTTTCTTAAAATGACCGTACTACCAAATGTCATCTATAGATTCAATGCGATCCCTATCAAACTACCAATGACATTCTTCACAGAACTAGACCAAAGAATAACACAGTTCATATGGAAACACAAAAGACCCCAAATAGCCAAAGCAATCCTAAGGAAGAAAAACGGAGCTGGAGGGATCAGCCTTCTCAACTTCAGACTCTACTACAAACCAACAGTCATCAAGACAGTATGGTACTGGCACAAAAACAGAACTATAGACCAATAGAACAAGATCAAGAACCCAGAGATAAACCCACGCGCCTATGGGTACCTTATTTTTGACAAAGGAGGCAAAACTATAAAATGGGACAAAGACAGCCTCTTCAACAAATGGTGCTGGGAAAATTGGACAGCTACGTGCAAAAAAACGAAGTTGGAACATTCTCTGACACCGTACACAAAGATCAACTCAAAACGGATTAAAGACCTAAATGTAAGACCAGAAACCATCAAACTCTTAGAGGAGAATATAGGCAAAACCCTCAAGGGCATAAATCAAAGCAAGATCTTCTCTGATCCACCTACTAGAATAGCAGAACTAAAAGCAAAAATGAACATGTGGGACCTCATGAAACTTAAAAGCTTTTGTATAGCAAAAGAAACTACAAAAAAGCTGAACAGACAGCCCACAGAGTGGGAGAAAATCATAGCAAATGAAACAACAGACAAAGAATTAATCTCCAAAATCTACAAGCAACTCAGAAAACTCAGCACCGGAAAAATGAACAACCCAATCAAAAAATGGGAAAAGGACCTAAACAGACACCTCTCCAACGACGACATACAGATGGCCAAAAACCACATGAAACGATGCTCAACGTCACTTATAATTAGAGAAATGCAAATCAAAACTACAATGAGATATCACCTCACACCCGTCAGAGTGGCCATCATCCACAAATCAACAGACAATAAATGCTGGGGAGGATGTGGAGAAAAGGGAACACTCTTGCATTGCTGGTGGGAATGTAAATTGATACAGCCTCTATGGAAGACAGTGTGGAGATTCCTTAAAAAACTAAAAATAGAAGCACCCTATGACCCAGCAGTCCCACTCTTAGGCTTATACCCAGATGAAATTAAATCCGAAAGAAGCACCTGTACCCCAATGTTCATTGCAGCTCTCTATACAATAGCTAGAACATGGAAGGAACCTAGATGCCCATCGACAAATGAATGGATCAAGAAGCTCTGGTACATTTATCCAATGGAATACTACACAGCTGTAAAAAGAAATGCAGAAGAATCAGCTCTAATGAGGTGGCTGGCTCTAGAACCTATCATAAAAAGTGAAGTTAGTCAGAAAGAGAAGGACAAATACAATATATTAACACATATATATGGAATCTAGTAGGGTGGTGATGATGGCACACGCAGTGAAGTGACGGAAAGACAGACATGGACAGTGGACATATGGACATTGTGGGGAAGGAACAGTGGGTGAGAGGCGTAAAGGAAGTAGCATGAAGGCCTGTACTATCATAAGTGAAGAAAATAGCTATAGTCATTGCTCTGTGAGAAAAACAGATCCTTCACGGGTGCTGTATGACAGTCTGGAGGGGTGGGATTGGGGGGCTATACATATAACTAATCTGGAAACATACATATCTGTAAACAACAAAACTCTGTAAAAGTTAAAAGTAAAATAAAAGTTAAAAAAAAAAAGATTATTAAATGAAAGTAGCAGTGCACAGAATGTTTTTAGAAAGCTATACATATTCATATACCTGCTTACTTGTATACACACTGTTAGAGGTCACACACACATGCACAAAACTGGTATTAAGAGTAATCTCCAGCAGAGTGTGAGTTTTGATGTATATCAAAGTCTTACCTTTTGATGTATATCTGTTTTACATGATTCTTTTTATCCCATGCTTGTATTACCTTCTTAGCTAACGAGAAATAATTCTAATATGCATGCATTCTAACGCAGCATTATAAGAGCTTAGGGGTACATAGGTGACTTTCCTAATCCCGTCCTGCAGAAGGTCCATAGTGACTTTATCAATAGCACTATAGGTGACTTTCCTGATCCCGTCCTGCAGAAGGTCCATAGTGACTTTATCAATAGCACAATAGTGGAACAGTGGATTTTGTCCAATTCCGTGTGGTATTTCTAAGACCACTTTCCCTTGTAACCATTTCTTCCAGTACAGACTTCATTTTTCTGAATTCATGTGGGAGTAGGTTGAGGAGGAAGTATACTCACTTCACTGTACCTACATGATGCCTTTCTGTACACTGGACTGTTCCTCCAGCTTAGGTCCGTGTTACTAAGTTCACAATAGTCAAGTGACCAGGGGGGAAGAAATGTATTGAGTTGTGAAGGAAATTGTCAGTCATGTCTCTGTATCAGAATCAAGTGCTGCCAGGCAGCTTCTGTAAGTAAGGGGGGCATTGGTAGGGAGGTGTGTCAGTGGGCAGTGCCTTCTGAAAATGGGGTAGTTTGGGAGGCTGTATTCAATTTAGTTTGGACATTAAATGAATTAAAATGAATGTGCTCAAGTTATGAACCTTGCCTCATCAGTGCTATAAAAAGCCCTTTAGCCTGGCTGTAATTTGACTCTCCTCTCTGTAATGTTATGCAATATTCCTATGGTTACAGAGCCCGAATAAGTGGAAGCTAATAATTAGTTTGCTAAATGTGGTTCATGGAACAGTTCACAACTCCCAGACCTGCCAACTGCTGCTTATTTAATGTCCTGTTCACTCTTCTTGGGTAGAAGTTGTTTTGTTCCTCAGAACAATGTACAGTAACATTTGTCTTGCATCCAGGAACCATGCACTTGTGGCAGCTCTCCGTGTGTCCTGGGGATGGGGAGGGAAGAAGGCCATGGTAAGCGAAGCTGTTCGGTACCTACACTGCCACAGGAAGAAACAAGCCATTAAGGGAGTGTGAGATGGCAAAGCAAGAAAAAAAATAAAGGACTGCCATTAAGAGCCAAGCACTTATTGAACCAAGGCCTTGTCAGGAGAATGCACTGAGAGCAGTAAACAGCTGGATTTGTGCCCTTACTTGGGGATTAGGGCCTAAACACTTAAGACACTCTTGATTATTTGACCTCTTCTTACTAGAATGAACGTAAATGGAAAGTGTATTGTGGCTGTCTTTATTTACCTGCTACATTATTTAGATCTCTTTGGATTGTAAAGAACAGAGAACCTTGTCCATTGACAGATGAATGGATAAAGAAGCTCTGGTACATACATATAATGGGATATTACTCAACCATAAAAAGAAATGCATTTGAGTCAGTTCTAGTGAGGTGGATGAATCTAGAACCTATTATACAGAGTGAAGTAAGTCAGAAAGATAAAGAGAAATATTGTATATTGACACATATATATGGAATCTAGGAAGAGTACTGATAAATGTATATGCAGAGCAGCACTGGGGAAACAGACATAGAGAACAGACTTATGGACGTTGTGTGGAGGGAGAGGAGTATGTTGTGGGACTAGGGGATTTCAAACAGGGGCTCTGTGGTGACCTGGAGGGGTGGGATGGGGAGGGAGATGGAAGGGAGGTACAGGGTGTGGCATATGTATACCTATAGTGGATTCAGGTCAATGTGTGGCAGTAAACAACAAAATTCTGTTAAAAAGAAAAAAATTATTAAAAAAATAAAATAAAAGAACAGAGAACCTGACCTTAACTGGCTTATTAATGAAAGGGGGAATTTATTGGCTCATGTGATTAAAGAGGCATGGTGAGCTCACAGGATCTCAAACCATGGCACCTGGACTCTCAGCCTCTCCCCTTGGCTTTGTCAGACCCTACTCTCAGGCTTCACGTAGTGGCTCCTAGGGCAGTGGTATAACCTCCCAGATGCAAGTGCAGCAGGAAGCAGGAAGTGTCTTTTCTCCTCTCCTGGAAAAGTCCTGAACTTCATGCTTACTGGCCTGGCTTATGTCTTGGACTATCCCTGAGTCAGTGTTGGGGTCCAGAGACATCTCATTCCCCCCACATGGAAGAGTGGGGCCTCACCTGAACTTGGGAACTAGGTATGACAGAAGGGTAGCAGCCCAGCTGAAAATGCCATTAAGGGAGTGTGAGATGGCAAAGCAAGAAAAAAAATAAAGGACTGCCATTAAGAGCCAAGCACTTATTGAACCAAGGCCTTGTCAGGAGAATGCACTGAGAGCAGTAAACAGCTGGATTTGTGCCCTTACTTGGGGATTAGGGCCTAAACACTTAAGACACTCTTGATTATTTGACCTCTTCTTACTAGAATGAACGTAAATGGAAAGTGTATTGTGGCTGTCTTTATTTACCTGCTACATTATTTAGATCTCTTTGGATTGTAAAGAACAGAGAACCTTGTCCATTGACAGATGAATGGATAAAGAAGCTCTGGTACATACATATAATGGGATATTACTCAACCATAAAAAGAAATGCATTTGAGTCAGTTCTAGTGAGGTGGATGAATCTAGAACCTATTATACAGAGTGAAGTAAGTCAGAAAGATAAAGAGAAATATTGTATATTGACACATATATATGGAATCTAGGAAGAGTACTGATAAATGTATATGCAGAGCAGCACTGGGGAAACAGACATAGAGAACAGACTTATGGACGTTGTGTGGAGGGAGAGGAGTATGTTGTGGGACTAGGGGATTTCAAACAGGGGCTCTGTGGTGACCTGGAGGGTGGGATGGGGAGGAGATGGAAGGAGGTACAGGGTGTGGCATATGTATACCTATAGTGGATTCAGGTCAATGTGTGGCAGTAAACAACAAAATTCTGTTAAAAAGAAAAAAATTATTAAAAAAATAAAATAAAAGAACAGAGAACCTGACCTTAACTGGCTTATTAATGAAAGGGGGAATTTATTGGCTCATGTGATTAAAGAGGCATGGTGAGCTCACAGGATCTCAAACCATGGCACCTGGACTCTCAGCCTCTCCCCTTGGCTTTGTCAGACCCTACTCTCAGGCTTCACGTAGTGGCTCCTAGGGCAGTGGTATAACCTCCCAGATGCAAGTGCAGCAGGAAGCAGGAAGTGTCTTTTCTCCTCTCCTGGAAAAGTCCTGAACTTCATGCTTACTGGCCTGGCTTATGTCTTGGACTATCCCTGAGTCAGTGTTGGGGTCCAGAGACATCTCATTCCCCCCACATGGAAGAGTGGGGCCTCACCTGAACTTGGGAACTAGGTATGACAGAAGGGTAGCAGCCCAGCTGAAAATGAACCAAACTGCTGTGCAGAAAGAAATAGGCATGGGAGCTGGGAGGCAAATTACTAGAAGCTGGATTGTCCCTTCAGTGCACTGAGAAACTCTGCCTCCAACTTCTCGCCAGTGAGAATATGGGGTTCTGCTGGTTTATGAAACAATTCCTGTTTCCCAACCTCTGACTGTTTCTCTTGCCTGTCTGTGTGCTGCTCAGAAAGACTACAATAAGTATCTCTTTACAGTATGCACTTATCTGAAATACACACTTTTGTTTGGAAGTCCTCATGGAGGAAACAAAGAAATTATATCAGGAGTTGATTTAATTATGGTGGTTTTTATTGCACATCTTGCTTTAGGGCAGTTTAAAATATATAAGTAATGAAATCAAGTCTGAGTTTGGAAAATATAAAAACCACAATTCTGCTGCTCTCCAACCACTCTTTTCTTTTTAGAGTGTTTCCTTTTAGCTTTTGTTCATTTGAGTTTCTCACAAGCTTTTTAATCTTTTTTTTTGACTTGATATTACATGATAATTCAGAAATTTTCTATTTTGCTATAGTTATCATTATCATGTAAATGCAACATACCGTTCCATCAAGAATATTCATGATTAACTTAATCATTCTGTCATTGGCTGTTTAGGTTGTTCTTTTAAAGTTTGTTCTGCTTTTATCAAGAGCAGTAGTGTAGGTTGAACATTTCAGGTGTGTGTAACTTTCTCGTGTCTTATTTCCTGAGGGTAGATTATGAGAAGTGGGATTACTGTTTCAAAGAGAGTAAACGTTTTTAGGACTTGATATATATTACCAGGTTGCTTTTCAGATCTCTTGCATTTATTTCATCTGCCTCCAGTATTTCTGAGGATCGGTTTCATTTTGCTTTTTTTTTTTTTTTCACTGTTTTAAAATAACCTCCCAGATGCAAGTGCAGCAGGAAGCAGGAAGTGTCTTTTCTCCTCTCCTGGAAAAGTCCTGAACTTCATGCTTACTGGCCTGGCTTATGTCTTGGACTATCCCTGAGTCAGTGTTGGGGTCCAGAGACATCTCATTCCCCCCACATGGAAGAGTGGGGCCTCACCTGAACTTGGGAACTAGGTATGACAGAAGGGTAGCAGCCCAGCTGAAAATGAACCAAACTGCTGTGCAGAAAGAAATAGGCATGGGAGCTGGGAGGCAAATTACTAGAAGCTGGATTGTCCCTTCAGTGCACTGAGAAACTCTGCCTCCAACTTCTCGCCAGTGAGAATATGGGGTTCTGCTGGTTTATGAAACAATTCCTGTTTCCCAACCTCTGACTGTTTCTCTTGCCTGTCTGTGTGCTGCTCAGAAAGACTACAATAAGTATCTCTTTTACAGTATGCACTTATCTGAAATACACACTTTTGTTTGGAAGTCCTCATGGAGGAAACAAAGAAATTATATCAGGAGTTGATTTAATTATGGTGGTTTTTATTGCACATCTTGCTTTAGGGCAGTTTAAAATATATAAGTAATGAAATCAAGTCTGAGTTTGGAAAATATAAAAACCACAATTCTGCTGCTCTCCAACCACTCTTTTCTTTTTAGAGTGTTTCCTTTTAGCTTTTGTTCATTTGAGTTTCTCACAAGTTTTTTAATCTTTTTTTTTTTTTGACTTGATATTACATGATAATTCAGAAATTTTCTATTTTGCTATAGTTATCATTATCATGTAAATGCAACATACCGTTCCATCAAGAATATTCATGATTAACTTAATCATTCTGTCATTGGCTGTTTAGGTTGTTCTTTTAAAGTTTGTTCTGCTTTTATCAAGAGCAGTAGTGTAGGTTGAACATTTCAGGTGTGTGTAACTTTCTCGTGTCTTATTTCCTGAGGGTAGATTATGAGAAGTGGGATTACTGTTTCAAAGAGAGTAAACGTTTTTAGGACTTGATATATATTACCAGGTTGCTTTTCAGATCTCTTGCATTTATTTCATCTGCCTCCAGTATTTCTGAGGATCGGTTTCATTGCTTTTTTGCCAGCAGTAGATATTTGGAGTTTTAAATATTTTTTCTAATTTAATCAGGAAAAACTGCTGTCATTTTTGTTTTACTTTGCGTTTCTTTGTTTAGTAAGGGAAGTTGATTGCTTTTATTATGGGTTTTAGCTGCTCTGTTTTACCCATTGTCTTTTCTTCACTTTAGACCCCAAAACAGCTTCTGAATCAGAAATGGATATCTGTGCTGAGTGGGAGATAAAGACCATCACTAGTGCTTTGAAGACCTACCTAAGGTAGGGACTTTCCATTTGTAGGGCATGGTGCCAGCTTGTTATCATGCTATCAAGAAGATAGCAGTTTTATTTTCAGCCTCCAGAGGACTGTTGGGTGGGTGTTTGAGATCTGTAAACAGCTTATGTGTGGGTGTAATTAGCTCAGTTGGTCAAACCAATTATAAATTATCTAAAGTTGATGGATTGCCAGTGTGCAATGGTGCCATGGGTGATTTAGGAAGCTTTGCTCTTTTTGAGAAGCTTTACTTTGACGATCAGCCTTTAACAGAACCTCAAATATGGTGCTCCCTGTAGTCCTTGGATAATCGGCTAAGAAAACAAGGAATCACATATCCCATTCTGTTAGGAATGCGTGATTACATACCCTGTGTATTTTGAGAGTTCTGCACCTTGCCCAGGTAGAGCATATTACTCATGTTGCTCCATAAAAATGAGAACTTTAATGGCATTCCTTTTTGACTTCTGCTTAGATTAGAAAAATATGACTTCATGGCAGAGGAGATGGCTTTTCTTTTAATAATACGTGTGATACTCCAGCTCCCTCCCACCCCTTTCTTGGTTATTGAGAGGGTGGATGATTGATTATTCATTACCATCCCACTTTCCAGGTGGACTGAAGGCATACTAGATAAAAAGGGTAGGAACATTACAGTTCTCCACTCTCGTTCTTCTTGCACAGGAAAGTGGGGGTCTAGTCATAAACAAAGAGGAGAACTAGAATCGTGAATTGCATAAGCATTTGTACGAGTTTGTCAAGATTTATCTGTCTTGAAAGCCATAGAAAAGGGATTGATAATGCAGGTTTTGATTGGCTGTTGGGCAATTGCTGGAAGGCTTTTCGAATCAAGAGTAAGATATCGGCCTTTCCTGGTGGTCCAGTGGTTAAAGAGTTTGCCTTGCAGTGCAAGGGGCACTGGTTCAATCCCTGGCCTGGGAAGATCCCATGTGCCATGGAGCGACTGGACCAGTGTGTCCAATTACCAAGCCAGAGCTCTGGAGTGTATGCGCCCAGAGCCAATGCTCTGCAATGAGAGAGGCCACTATAATGAGAGGCCCACACAGGTCAAGGAACAAAGATGGATGAAAAAAAGAAAAGAAAAAAAAAAAAAAAACAATAGAAAGAGGCCAAAATTTCAAAAAAAAAAAGTAAGAAAAAAAAGAGTAAGATGTTGTGTAAGTGATGATGAAGAGTTGAATCAGGGGATCCAATGAGAATAAAATAGAATGTGAACCAAGGATCGTAGATAGACTGTTGAGAAGCTTATTATTTGGACTGTCAGTAAAAATACTCAAGTTTACAGTTAAACATGTTCATATACCAAATACTTCCAAAGTATGTTATATAAAACTCTTTTGAGAAGCTTTACTTTGACGATCAGCCTTTAACAGAACCTCAAATATGGTGCCCCCTGTAGTCCTTGGATAATCGGCTAAGAAAACAAGGAATCACATATCCCATTCTGTTAGGAATGCGTGATTACATACCCTGTGTATTTTGAGAGTTCTGCACCTTGCCCAGGTAGAGCATATTACTCATGTTGCTCCATAAAAATGAGAACTTTAATGGCATTCCTTTTTGACTTCTGCTTAGATTAGAAAAATATGACTTCATGGCAGAGGAGATGGCTTTTCTTTTAATAATACGTGTGATACTCCAGCTCCCTCCCACCCCTTTCTTGGTTATTGAGAGGGTGGATGATTGATTATTCATTACCATCCCACTTTCCAGGTGGACTGAAGGCATACTAGATAAAAAGGGTAGGAACATTACAGTTCTCCACTCTCGTTCTTCTTGCACAGGAAAGTGGGGGTCTAGTCATAAACAAAGAGGAGAACTAGAATCGTGAATTGCATAAGCATTTGTACGAGTTTGTCAAGATTTATCTGTCTTGAAAGCCATAGAAAAGGGATTGATAATGCAGGTTTTGATTGGCTGTTGGGCAATTGCTGGAAGGCTTTTCGAATCAAGAGTAAGATATCGGCCTTTCCTGGTGGTCCAGTGGTTAAAGAGTTTGCCTTGCAGTGCAAGGGGCACTGGTTCAATCCCTGGCCTGGGAAGATCCCATGTGCCATGGAGCGACTGGACCAGTGTGTCCAATTACCAAGCCAGAGCTCTGGAGTGTATGCGCCCAGAGCCAATGCTCTGCAATGAGAGAGGCCACTATAATGAGAGGCCCACACAGGTCAAGGAACAAAGATGGATGAAAAAAAGAAAAGAAAAAAAAAAAAAAAACAATAGAAAGAGGCCAAAATTTCAAAAAAAAAAAGTAAGAAAAAAAAGAGTAAGATGTTGTGTAAGTGATGATGAAGAGTTGAATCAGGGGATCCAATGAGAATAAAATAGAATGTGAACCAAGGATCGTAGATAGACTGTTGAGAAGCTTATTATTTGGACTGTCAGTAAAAATACTCAAGTTTACAGTTAAACATGTTCATATACCAAATACTTCCAAAGTATGTTATATAAAACTAGATGCTCGAAGTTTGTATTTAGTACTTATTTGTTCATGTTGATATTGATTAGCTAATGGACTGTAAGTACAAAATATATATACATATTTGTATAACAGTAGGTAAAATTTGATTGTGTCATGCCTAATATTAAGGGTTCTAGCCCTTTGGCATTCTAGAGGAACACTCTATAGTGAATTTACCAGAAAAAACACCCACAGAAATCTCATAGTGTTTCTAGATGAAGTGATTAATGCCAGAAAGACGAGAGTTTAAGAGCAGGTGATTGCAAATGTTGGGTTAGTTGCCTGTTTCTCAGACACATCTTGTTGTGGGTGAGTCATTGACTGAAAAGGAAATCTCTCAGTTTGTGTTAGACTTTTACATTAGCACTTCTCTGGCTGTGACTATTAAACCTAAGTTATATCCCTTAAAAAAAGAGAAAGAATGAACATTTCAGGTGAAATCTCAGGTCCCTTTGGAAGGGGAAACTAAGCTGTATTAATCTGAGTCGTTGTTGTTTGCCCGTGATCTGTGTCCTTGAGAAATGTGACACAGTCCGTCACCTCAAGATAGTGAGACTCTGGATAGTGAGAATTAGGGTTGTCTTTGTTAAGCTGACTGCAGTATTCCTTCTGTTCCAGAATGCTTCCAGGACCACTCATGATGTACCAGTTTCAGAGAAGTTTCATCAAAGCAGCAAGTAAGTTTTCTTTTTGCCACAGTTTTAGGGGGAAGGGAATATATTTTTTTTATTTCAAAGTAAATAAGTATCTCCAAATAAGTATTACCTAAACCCTTGTATTCTGTGTGTAAATTACCCCCACACACACACACACACTCATGAGAATGTCACAGAATGAAAGCAAGGCCAAGTCAGGTATTGCTAAAGAACCTTGTTAGCATACTGAATTTACAGTAGAGGGTAGAAGTTTCAGAAGTGAGTTGGGAGTTAGTGGTACAGGAAAAAGATGAGGTGAGAAAAACAGATTTGCCTTTCTAATTTTTATTATTGGAGTTCTAACTTAATGTTTTTTTTCCAGCTCTGAAGTAGCATTTTTCAGATTGAAGCAGACTTTTGCCAAACTTGAGCACAGAATATGTTCCCTTGGATCCGACACCATTTATATAACTTTATAGTCCTCTTTCCATCAAGGCTGGCATTTAGAACCTCTGGTCAGTCTTCAGCTATATCATGCAAGCCTGGGCATCATATTGCTGGTATTAAAATATATAGGGATTAGTTGCTAGCTACCCTAAGCATACTGGAATCTTTCTATGTGGGGCAGGCCTCTTGTAGGGGGAAATATGATTCTCTTATCAGATTTAAGTCTGGCACAAATCCCCACATGCTTTTATGTTCATAGCATGTGCCTTTCCCTGCTTCCTTTAAGCTGTCCAAGTTTGCTTACCCTGGTAGCTAGTACTGGCCTCATTACGGAGTACCTCGGATTCTGGTGGTTTATCCACGCAAAGTGGTCCCCATAAAACAGGAGAAAGACCTTGGGAGAAAGTTGGAAGTGAAAATGGTGTTTATGTGATTTCTTTCTCAGAGAAATTCTAAACCCATAGCAACCATTCTTTAATTAAAACTCACCTCAGTCCTATAAATAAGTGTGGCGAGTACCATCAATCTATTTCCCAGAGACAGGAAGCCACGTACCCAAGTTCAACCATGAGAATGTGAAAGGTCATGATTTAGGTTACAGGTTGGCAGAAACATTTCCTCATTGTGTTTGCCATTCCTTTCTTCTCCCAGGTTGGTTGTTGCAGGTGACTTGGGAATAACCAGACATTTTCTTTGATGTCTTTGATGCAGTCTTGAGGTGTTATTTAGATATTTGAGACCCTTGCAATGTTGTTCATGTACAGTTTGTTCACCACTTGATGTGTGTGTAAAATTCCTTCCTTCCTTGAGACGAAGTGGCCACTCTAGAGAGCAAGCTGCTCTCAAGTTTGTTCCGTTTCCTGTCTGAGTAGGTGACTGGCTCTGTATCCTTATCATTCAGGCTTGATTTTTTGACAGTCTTATTTTTTCATGAACTCTGCTACAGAAAGCATTATTACAAGCATTTTTAAATCCTGTTAGCCTAGTTACGAGTACTCGAACAAGATCTTATCTGTGAGAAATCTTCCACCTGTTGTGCCCTACCTTTATTTTCCTGATTTTGTCTTGCACACTGATGTAGCTTTAACATTGATCGAGTATTTCTTCCCTTCTTCCTTTGCAGAGCTGGAGAACCAGGAATCTCGGGTCTCTGAAATCCACAGCCTTGTTCATCGGCTTCCAGAGAAAAATAGGCAGATGTTACAGCTGCTCATGAGCCACTTGGCAAAGTAGGTTTAAGACTGGTTACTGGCCTTTTCAGCCCTAGAAAGTTCTTATCTTAGCACTTAAAACTGCTTATGTTTCCCTTTCTTGCTGTTGCATCAGGTATGCTGAAGGCATAGGAAAGAAATGCTCGCAATGTTAACTGTAGTGGATAATAGCAGCATGTGTTGGCCGGGCTCTGCAGGGGAGGTGCCCATGCAACCAGGCCACTGGGCAGAGTCTGCAGGGAACCTTGTGCTCTTGTGATGATCAAGGTCGAGAAGTGTATCCTTGACGTTCCAGATCACCAAGCAGATTTTTCAGGAGTTACATGTTCTTGTGATGATTAAGGGCAAACAAGAATAAGTTAGGAGTTTACAGACCTTGGATTTGGAGTAAAGAGGCCTGAATACTAAAGTTAATTCTGTTCTTAATAAACCACTTATCTAGCCCTGGAAAAGCCACTGACCTCTCAATTCCTTAGTTTCTTCATCTGTCAAATATGGGTAGAAGGCTCCCCCTTCTCTGTAATGTCATTGAATTTAAAAGTTGCATGTATCAAAATCCTTGAAGTAGTATAAAGAATAGAGGAATTGGCAAATGCCCGTTTGACCTCTGAGAGAATCAAAGAAAATCAGCAGGGACTTGATTTTCCAGCTAGGAATGCTTACAGTCTTGGAACCATTTGGAATTCTTGTGCATTTACTGTTGTTTGCACTGTTTTGGATTGGCCTTGCCAATATAAGCCCACTGCATGTGTGTATATTCTAACTTTCTCTTAACTTTGATGGATGTTCTTGATTGGAGACTATAGCCTAAGAAAAGACAGACTATCACAGGTAACCTGAATTGTTCAATTCTACTTTTTGGGGAACTGATATATTATAAATCCAGCCCTTATCCATAATTTGTTCTGCCATTGAGTCATGTCTTTGGGATAAATGATTTGCTAAGGGAGATTGTGATGGCTTGTTTTCATATTTCTTCTCACAGGCTTTAACATTGATCGAGTATTTCTTCCCTTCTTCCTTTGCAGAGCTGGAGAACCAGGAATCTCGGGTCTCTGAAATCCACAGCCTTGTTCATCGGCTTCCAGAGAAAAATAGGCAGATGTTACAGCTGCTCATGAGCCACTTGGCAAAGTAGGTTTAAGACTGGTTACTGGCCTTTTCAGCCCTAGAAAGTTCTTATCTTAGCACTTAAAACTGCTTATGTTTCCCTTTCTTGCTGTTGCATCAGGTATGCTGAAGGCATAGGAAAGAAATGCTCGCAATGTTAACTGTAGTGGATAATAGCAGCATGTGTTGGCCGGGCTCTGCAGGGGAGGTGCCCATGCAACCAGGCCACTGGGCAGAGTCTGCAGGGAACCTTGTGCTCTTGTGATGATCAAGGTCGAGAAGTGTATCCTTGACGTTCCAGATCACCAAGCAGATTTTTCAGGAGTTACATGTTCTTGTGATGATTAAGGGCAAACAAGAATAAGTTAGGAGTTTACAGACCTTGGATTTGGAGTAAAGAGGCCTGAATACTAAAGTTAATTCTGTTCTTAATAAACCACTTATCTAGCCCTGGAAAAGCCACTGACCTCTCAATTCCTTAGTTTCTTCATCTGTCAAATATGGGTAGAAGGCTCCCCCTTCTCTGTAATGTCATTGAATTTAAAAGTTGCATGTATCAAAATCCTTGAAGTAGTATAAAGAATAGAGGAATTGGCAAATGCCCGTTTGACCTCTGAGAGAATCAAAGAAAATCAGCAGGGACTTGATTTTCCAGCTAGGAATGCTTACAGTCTTGGAACCATTTGGAATTCTTGTGCATTTACTGTTGTTTGCACTGTTTTGGATTGGCCTTGCCAATATAAGCCCACTGCATGTGTGTATATTCTAACTTTCTCTTAACTTTGATGGATGTTCTTGATTGGAGACTATAGCCTAAGAAAAGACAGACTATCACAGGTAACCTGAATTGTTCAATTCTACTTTTTGGGGAACTGATATATTATAAATCCAGCCCTTATCCATAATTTGTTCTGCCATTGAGTCATGTCTTTGGGATAAATGATTTGCTAAGGGAGATTGTGATGGCTTGTTTTCATATTTCTTCTAAGCACTTGATGTTTTGGAGAGGGAGTATAGCTGTTATCATAATGATTTCTACAGATCTTATGGTGAAGCAGCAGGAGTGTTCTACATGTTGCTGAGAAGCAGTCAGGCAGAGTCAAGGCCTGCTGTATTCCATCGTTTCAGAGTTGTATGTTCAAAAACAATTAAGCATAGTCAAGAACATGCAAGTTTGCAAGGGGAAGGCCCCCCAAATGTCAAAGAATATCCTGATGAAATGTGTTGAAAATAATGAGAACTGGGCTTTAAAATGTAGTTATGAGATGCTCTGAGATGATGGTGTGGTTCCTGTTCCTTTTGCACAGCCCAGTCAGGCGTTTGTGAAAGAGAAAAGCTAATTTAGATCTTAATTGCACACTTGAAGGGCCTACACCAAAACAGAGAAAGTTCTAAGTACATCCTCCAGCCAAACATGTGTGATGATGCTGGTGACTGCTTTATGGCCAGTGGGTCTTAGGAGGCCTCCCTACCTGTTGGGAGAAGCTGGAAAAAGGCTAGGAAGCAGCTGAAGGAGGTCAGTCTTTTCAAGCTGTACAGTTGTCCTAAGAGTTTAACTGGACTGAAAAGTCCAAGAGACCAAGAGTCATTGGTGATCCAGCAGAGCCAGAACTGAATCTTCTCATTTTTAAAATGCCCTGGGCATTGTTAGGGATCCTTAAAGAAAAAGGAATTAAAAATTTGAAAACCCTCAAGGTGAATATTGAATCATTGAGCCTATTCATCTCCGGTGGATGCTTCACTTTGTCCCTCTGGTTCCACACTGTCCTCTTCCATGCCCATTAAGTTCAGTCTTTGTCCCTCAGCCAAGGAGAAGTACGACTGGAATGTGCATGTTAAAACTGTGACCCGGATGTTTTGCTTTCTAACAAACTTAAACCAATTTTGTTGGTGGCGTTCTTTATTTTATGGCATTTCTGGAGCATTGTGTGTTATCTTTGATATTTAACAATGATTTCCTTTGGTCCTGTGGTGTTTATTTGCTCATGTAATCATTAAGAAGTCTACATATAGACCTGCTCTCATAGCTGTAATGATAGTTGGTCAGAACTGATGGTAGAAAACACAGGCTCCTGTTGTAAGTGTGCTGTGTTCCTGGTCTCTGAAGCCTCTAGATTTAAAATCTCTTAGGGAGAAGAGTAAGTGGCACTAGTGGGAAAGAACCTGCTTGCCAGTGCAGGAGCCATAAGAGACGTGGGTTCGATCCTTGGGTTGTGAAGATGCCCTAGAGGAGGGCATGGCAACCCACTCCAGTATTCTTGCCTGGAGAATTCCATGGACAGAGGAGCCTGGTGGACTACAGTCTATAGAGTTGCAGAGAGTTGGACACAACTAAAGCGGCTTAGCACATATGCATGCTGAATCCAGTAAGGAGTATTTATTTAGGTTTGAAAAAATGTTCTGGCACTCAGAGGAGGTCTAAGATTCCACATAAACTGTCTATTCTCATTTACGACCCGGTCCTATTTTAAAATTGGACAAGAAGGGAAAGTTAACTTGGGACAAAGGCTTTGTCTGTTTCATTCCTGTTTTCTCAGGTTTAGACTTACTCGAGGATATGCCTGCGTTATTGTTCCTCTGGTCCACTTACTTAATGGTCAGCTTCCTTCCTAAGTTTTGGTTTCAGGGTTAGTTCTGTTGGAAAACCCGGTGTTTACTTCTCTCATTACCTATTACCTGTCATTGGTGATCCAGCAGAGCCAGAACTGAATCTTCTCATTTTTAAAATGCCCTGGGCATTGTTAGGGATCCTTAAAGAAAAAGGAATTAAAAATTTGAAAACCCTCAAGGTGAATATTGAATCATTGAGCCTATTCATCTCCGGTGGATGCTTCACTTTGTCCCTCTGGTTCCACACTGTCCTCTTCCATGCCCATTAAGTTCAGTCTTTGTCCCTCAGCCAAGGAGAAGTACGACTGGAATGTGCATGTTAAAACTGTGACCCGGATGTTTTGCTTTCTAACAAACTTAAACCAATTTTGTTGGTGGCGTTCTTTATTTTATGGCATTTCTGGAGCATTGTGTGTTATCTTTGATATTTAACAATGATTTCCTTTGGTCCTGTGGTGTTTATTTGCTCATGTAATCATTAAGAAGTCTACATATAGACCTGCTCTCATAGCTGTAATGATAGTTGGTCAGAACTGATGGTAGAAAACACAGGCTCCTGTTGTAAGTGTGCTGTGTTCCTGGTCTCTGAAGCCTCTAGATTTAAAATCTCTTAGGGAGAAGAGTAAGTGGCACTAGTGGGAAAGAACCTGCTTGCCAGTGCAGGAGCCATAAGAGACGTGGGTTCGATCCTTGGGTTGTGAAGATGCCCTAGAGGAGGGCATGGCAACCCACTCCAGTATTCTTGCCTGGAGAATTCCATGGACAGAGGAGCCTGGTGGACTACAGTCTATAGAGTTGCAGAGAGTTGGACACAACTAAAGCGGCTTAGCACATATGCATGCTGAATCCAGTAAGGAGTATTTATTTAGGTTTGAAAAAATGTTCTGGCACTCAGAGGAGGTCTAAGATTCCACATAAACTGTCTATTCTCATTTACGACCCGGTCCTATTTTAAAATTGGACAAGAAGGGAAAGTTAACTTGGGACAAAGGCTTTGTCTGTTTCATTCCTGTTTTCTCAGGTTTAGACTTACTCGAGGATATGCCTGCGTTATTGTTCCTCTGGTCCACTTACTTAATGGTCAGCTTCCTTCCTAAGTTTTGGTTTCAGGGTTAGTTCTGTTGGAAAACCCGGTGTTTACTTCTCTCATTACCTACTGTGTTTGCCCTGTGCGTCCTAGGCGTCTGGTTCAAAAGGAAGATTTTTGTGTGTGTATTTTTTTAAAGTCCTCTTTTGAAATGCTTTTAAAAATTGGCTTCCTTTTGCTGTGGAGGAAGAGTTAAGAGATCATTTTGCATGAAGGTTTGGAGTTTTTATTCTTTCTAAGACTTTTTTCCCCTCTGAATGCAAAATGATTACCAGGGTGCATCCAGATCACAGAACTCCTGGGTCAGTTTCAGACCTCAGAGGAAGCCTAGAAATTATAGGCAACTCTTCACATATTTCTGTGGTTCCAGCTTAAATCTACTGTGAAAATTAGATGTTTTCTATTTGGAACCTGGAATCTAATATATAGTCTGGAGTCATGTGCTTCAAAGCATGGTTACACTCACCTGGAGAACTTGTTGACATGGACAGTGCTGGGCCCCACCCTTGGTCCTCTAAATTGGACTCTGGCTGGGAATCTACACGTCTGATTTACTTCTGGTGTAAACCAGATGCAGTCTTTGGAGAACCACTGGCCTCAAGAATGGCCATATGAAGGGATTTTTCTAGGAGGGAGAAATGCTGTTGAGAGGGATGGATTGAAATCTAGGGAGGGTATTAGAAATAAGTAAGAAGAAACTCAAAACAGTTCAGAAAGGAGATTTTGTTTGCATAATTAAATTACGAAAAAAGTTCAGTTTTGATTTCCCCTGTCTCTACACTTCGCCTTTCACTAGATTGGGTGTCCAGCCAATGATTTTGTTTTAAAAACCACAAAGCATTTTTAATAATGAAGAAAATTGTCCCCAACACTCTGAGGGACCTTATGGGGATCATATAACCTCTATAAGCCTGGTTTTCTGACTTCCCCTTCCAATCGTGTGAGTCTGTGTTTTCATCAAGTAGAAAGGGGCAAAAAAGAAAAAAGAAAATTCCCACTCTTACAAATGTAGAAGTAAGAGTAGATGAGTAATAAAGACTAATTTTATGGTAGTTCCCCAATGTTTACATATTATTATGACTCCAAGTATGTTGTATATCGCCACATGTACCATTCACAGTGGCTCACTAGAACTTTATTACAGTGTTGATGTTGCATGGGAGGATTTCAGAGAGCTCTCCTTACATCCATAGCAGCTATTAACAATACCTTTTCACAGCTGGTTTTCCCCAAACACTTACTGAGAAATAAATCTTAGTCTCTTTTCTTTTTTGCACCGATTGTTCCCTTGTTGCTAGGGTGTTGTCAGGGAGGCAGAGCCTTTTTCTTGCTTCTCCAAAGTACTGTGTCATTTTAGATGCTTTGGGCTGGAAGAAACAGAAAATCCAATTCACAGTGGCTGATCCAGTAAGGGAATCTGTTGTCACATTACATGAAATCAGTCCAGAGGGCTGGTTAATTTTTTGACTTATTAATTACTTGTGTTATTTCCATGTTCCTGCTCACAGCCAGCAGTATAAAAGCAGGGCTCTAAGTAGGCAGTCCATAGTGCCTACTGCATGTAATCCAAGTGAAATAAGATTTAATAGAGAGGATTAACTCTCTTGATTGATCTTTGCATGGTGTGCTAACTCTATCAGGACATGTGGGACAAGAAAGCCAATTTGAGATGGGAGGTGAATAGTACCTGCTGCGCAGGCAAATAATCACTGAAATTCCGAGATTTGGGGGGTGGAGGGTGAGAGAGTGAAACAAAGAGGACAGAATCAACCGTCATCCCATTGCCACTTGGTGATTCTTTATTCTTTCCATTATTCAGTTGCCTAGTGTTTATTTGGATGATCTGTTACATGTTGTGAGTTTCCCAGAAGGACAAAACTCTTTTGACCACAAGGATCAAGAAAGATTGTTGTGCTAAAGATAAATGTTTGGTGTTACAAGTGAGACTTGGCTAAAATGTGTAGACTCCATTCCCACAAGTTATTGAGGGTTGAGCATCTAGTATGAGTACCTCCAAGGAAGGCATCCCTGCAAGTCATGGAGGAGGTATTTGCATTTCCTTAGTCTACATTCCGAGTGAATTGGGTTCATGTAAAGATGCCTGCAGTTGTAAAGAAAATCATTGCTAGGCCTGAGCACCAAGGAGGTTGGATCCTAGTAGTTAAGTAGCATTCCTGAATGTTCTCAAGAAAAGGTTAAAATATAAAGAAGTGGATACGTTTTTTAACCCCCTTCCGACCCCCCCCTTTTTTTAAAAAAACAAAGGTTTAAGGGCCTTTATTACAGTGTTGATGTTGCATGGGAGGATTTCAGAGAGCTCTCCTTACATCCATAGCAGCTATTAACAATACCTTTTCACAGCTGGTTTTCCCCAAACACTTACTGAGAAATAAATCTTAGTCTCTTTTCTTTTTTGCACCGATTGTTCCCTTGTTGCTAGGGTGTTGTCAGGGAGGCAGAGCCTTTTTCTTGCTTCTCCAAAGTACTGTGTCATTTTAGATGCTTTGGGCTGGAAGAAACAGAAAATCCAATTCACAGTGGCTGATCCAGTAAGGGAATCTGTTGTCACATTACATGAAATCAGTCCAGAGGGCTGGTTAATTTTTTGACTTATTAATTACTTGTGTTATTTCCATGTTCCTGCTCACAGCCAGCAGTATAAAAGCAGGGCTCTAAGTAGGCAGTCCATAGTGCCTACTGCATGTAATCCAAGTGAAATAAGATTTAATAGAGAGGATTAACTCTCTTGATTGATCTTTGCATGGTGTGCTAACTCTATCAGGACATGTGGGACAAGAAAGCCAATTTGAGAGGGGAGGTGAATAGTACCTGCTGCGCAGGCAAATAATCACTGAAATTCCGAGATTTGGGGGGTGGAGGGTGAGAGAGTGAAACAAAGAGGACAGAATCAACCGTCATCCCATTGCCACTTGGTGATTCTTTATTCTTTCCATTATTCAGTTGCCTAGTGTTTATTTGGATGATCTGTTACATGTTGT